>JAQPPZ010016892.1:4352500-5602500 GCA_028583015.1 Wollemia nobilis | reverse complement strand
ACACTCAGTATAATTTCTCAAATACTCACTCTATTGATAAAACCCTTAAGGTAAGACAACACCATACAAGCCTTTAGAGGGTCCAACCTTCTTGAAGCCAAGCTTCATACAACTCTTAGATCTCCCATTTGATTCAATGGTGGACATTATATAGGCATATGAGCCTATTTTATTGGTAATAGAATATTTATTTTTGTTACATAAGGGAGTTGGTTACAACCACTATTTTTACTAATTTCCAAGCATAGGGTTAAAACCATATACACTACTCCCAACAACATATTTGTATTGTTTTTGTTGACCCGACGTGATATGGAGACCACCAAATGCTTAGGTTTTTTATCATCATCATCGGTCTGGCGTGCACTCAGATGATTCAAATTAGTCTACTACCTTTGCTAAATGGCACCTCCAAGGTTTTAACCTAGGTCTCTTCTTGGTAAGTGTCTGGCCAAACATGCACTTATTAATCCACCTAGCCCTTGAAGTCTAGTGGTAATAGAATAGAATATTAACCACTATAAGCATATAGTGGCATAAAAATTCCACTAGGATAGTGGGGTGAGCACTAGCCACTATGACAATCCACTATAATAAAATATAGTGGCATAACAATTCCACTAGGATAGTGGGGTGGGCACTATGAAAGTGCCATATGACCAATTACAATAAAGTATTGTCACTCCACTATCTATTACAATAAATATTGTCCACTCAACTTCCTACCTCTCCCACATGTCCCCACATGTGGGGTAATTACATTCATTATCATATATTTACCCTAGGTATGTACCTAATAATGTTTTTGTTAATATGATCTAATTAAACAAACAAAATCATGTAGTATTACCTAAAGTGTAGTTAATTTTATCTTGATTAAGTTTAGTTTAGGTCAAATAACCTTTGGGATCCATGGATGTGTTCACGTTGGATTCACCAAAATGTAAGCATGGCAATTAAGACTCCCTTCAAGGTGTAAGAGCTTAAACTCACTTACTTTTAATATGTACATGTGATATAAAAATTAACTACATTTTATGTGTAAATTTAAAAAACAACTAGGTTTTCACCTAATATTCCTAATCTAGACCCTACAAGCCCAATATCAATGTAGATATATACAAGGAAACAAGGTTATAAGAATACAATAATTACACTAGATAATATTTTTAATTCAATAATGCCAAGAAAAAAATGATATTTATCTCAAAATAAATAAATATAGTAAAAAAATCTACCCAAAATATAGCTATGTATAATTTTATATATTACCTAAAATAGAATACTAATTTTCCACCTATGATGTTTATACTAGATGCAATTTATTCTTTCTAGCAAAACAACAAATAGAGAAACAAAAAAATAATTAATCTTGCTAGAAAATAATAATCAAAGATATTGTGGGAACAAGAAGCCACTAGAAGCCACATATCTATGGGGTGTGTGTAGCCTGTTTGTAATGTTGCAAAGGTCTTGCAAAACAAATAGAGCAAACAAGGAAAGAAAAATGATGTGATTAACCTAGAGGGGTCTACCTAGCCTATGGGAAGATAAAAAGCTTCCTTAGGTAACTGGTCGTGTCCTTGGACCTTTTTATGAGATATATAAAATCAATACTAAGCAAGTACAATTGTCTAGGAGATTCATTTTATAGTTCAACAATTATACTGCTATGATAAAAATAGGTAGACAAATTGTGGAAGTTTTTGAACTATACCATTAAATACATAGAAGCAATTTTGAAGGAATAAATATCTTCAGATGTAACAAAAATATGGTAAAAATAGGTGGTAAAACTAAGCTACCATGGAAAAATTTATCAGTTAATGTGAGGATGAACGATATATAAATTGACTGAGTTAATGACTAGAACAGTGATAAAAATTAGCTAAAATGACCAAAGACCATTAACAGTAAACACAAGTGATCAATAAATTCAAACAGACAAAATATTAGTCAAATAGCTTTGAAATAAAGCCAAGCTAATCAAGGTAGGAACAAGGAGAGGAATTTCCCTAAGTTGAAGGCCACTTCTATTTTGTACTTTTTGGAGGCCTCTTCTTGTATGGCCCAATATCATAGGATGATTGAATCAATATGTGTCATGCGCCAAAGTGTTACTGAAGTACTAAGGGCTAGAATGTGTCAAAGGTAGTAGAGATTGAGATTGATCATAGCCTAGGCCTCATAAGACTATGGTTACCAAAACTCTAAATAAGTTTTGATAGAATGTAATTATTAAAGGTTTCTTGATCAATGATAATTTTGGTAGAGTTTCACTAAAATGTGTATTGCTCCCTTGTGATCTCCTTAAGAACAATGTTTATAGATAATTTTGGGGGACCATTTGAAAGGAATATTTTCAAGGTTAGGAATTAAATCACCAATAAAGGATAGTTATTTTAGGATGAATATGCGAAATATGTTTGGATAATGTTTACATAAGTAGTGAATGGGGGTGCACCAAACAAGAAGTGATTAGTTTGACCAACAAATGAAGACATGCCAAGGTGGAGTGTGATGGGCTTGAGGTGTGCCTAAAGAACATATCTAAACATAACTTGTGTGGTTTACCAATGGGATTGTGCTAGGTCAGTGTTGTTTGATTTCATAAATGAATTAAAATACAAGATGCATTTGGTTGAGAAAATATGATTACATCAGATCAACTGAGTAACTCAACTAGATTCAAGTGCTTGAGTAAATGTCAAGGACATACATAGCCTATGAGTAAATGTGATGGATGCATATGGTCAGAAGAATAGTCCACATAATTTTAGAGTGACCATAAATTTAAATAAGAGAGCCCTCATTTCATAAGGCTAATGCTTGTAGCATTCAATTTTCTTAATAATACCAAAGGGGTTACATGTGTTATTGTTTAGTAGTTTCTTGATGATCTATTGTAGGTCAATGCCTAATTCTAACCAGCTAAAGGTTCTAAAAAGAAATAAATAGGGATATACAATGTGCAATGCTACAATAGAAGGATTTACAATGCTTAATGTTGTAAAGAGGGATTTGTCACACTTTATACTGTAAAAGAGGGATTTGTGATGCTTGAAACTAAAAAGAGGGATTTGTAGTCATCAATATTATAAAGATGATTTATAGCAATCAGATCTAGAAAATAAGGATTTGTAGTGCTTAACACTTTAAAGAGGGATTTAAAATGCTTAACATTGCAAAGAGAATCTACAATTCTCAAGCTTCTTTATTGAGCAACTTAGAGGTATTGATCACCATAGGTACCTAGGCATATGTATACTCATTGGAAATCTCTTTTTAATCTTGTTCTAATGCAAGTATTTGTTTTTAATTCTACAAAGACTTGTGATATACAATAGTATCCAAAATATTTTATTATTATAATGTTGGCAGATTAAGGTGTACAAAATTAGGTGTCTACAACCCCATCAATACATCCATCATCTACATCATGCACCCAATCACCATACCATTAGATATCAATATATAATAATTTCTAAAAACAATCAATCAACTATTTGTATGCTTATATACACCTTAAATAATTTCAAGAAAACCATATATTTACAAGGATATGGATCATGAACCCAAGATTATTAGACCCACCACATCATGCTCCCAATTATCACTCTCTCATAATACAAAAATATGTATCTAATCCTCCACATGAATAAACACTCGAATTTTGGTATAAGTATTTATACCTTTAATCACTTCGAGGACATCATATATTCACAAGAATAAATGCATGACAACACCATTCTTAGTTCAAAGTAGATCTAGTGGAGTGCCTATACACCTCATTCACTTGGTCTTATATTCACATATTAAATATATATATATATACTACAAATATTGAAGAGGTTTCTTATGGTAGGCTAAAAGTGAAACAACATGGTTGTACGACATATAATAATGTAATGCAAGTATACATGTATAGGATACAACATCAATATACTTTTTACAGAATAATACTATAATTAGAGTATCACAAAACTACACCACTCCGTACTAATCAAGTTGAGTGGTACCTTAAGTATAGTAATTGAATATTTTATACTTGATATTGTCTCTTGCTTTATCAAAAATCACTCTATATTTTTTCTATTCTACTCTCTTTTTTCATAGTCTCCACTTTTGAGATTCCCTCTTCTTGCCTTTCATCCTCCTTTTATTTTTAATCCTCTTGAATTTTAATATTCCTTCTTCCTCCCTTTAATTCTTCTTTTATGCTTAATCCTCTTGATCTCTTTTTTAATTTATTATTTTTATTTTTCTATATTTTATTTTGGTGAATTTACTAATTTTTCCTTTCACTTAGTTTTTTTTATTAGGGTAAAAACGAGTTTTTGAAAGGGCCCGAACCCTTTTACAACACAAAGTTAGCCCATTAATTACTAAGTTGCTAAGGGAAAATAGATAGAGATCCCCTAGATGCAAGACAAACAATATCCAGCCTAGACCCCAAATAGTTGTAGTCCTTTATCATGAACTTTTCTAAGTCCTCATGAACCACCCCGGGGGGATCCATCTCATATCCTCTTCTTTAATGACACCAAATTTTTCTAGCCAGTATGTTGGTTTGTTACCTTATCTATAGATATGAACAAAGTAAAACTATTTAAAATGCTTGACAATCTCTCTAATATCCTGCACAATGTAATCAATTTGCCAATTAGCTTCTCCCTCTTTTTTCAAAAGATTGATAATATTCAAGGTGTATCTTTCAAAGATAAATTTTTTAGCACCTAGATCCTTGGCTAGCTTTGAACCCAAATGTAAAGCATTAAATTCATATTTATGACTAGTAGTAATTCCCAAAAAATTGCAGGCTACCCCCACCAGTCTACCCTGATTGTCCCTCAAAATTGATCCTACTTCGGCCTTATTTAGGTTACCTTTGGATGCCCCATCAAAATTTAACTTCAACCTGTCATCTCAAGGTGGTTGTCATTTTACATCAGTTCTAACCTAAAAATTTGCCTCTCCACCACTAATAGATTCTAAATTCCATACCTTAGTTATCATAGTCTCTTCAGTATTCTTTGGCTTGATAGGGTACTTGATATATTTAACATTCTCTTCTAATAAGTGGGTGATACTTCCAAAACTTCTCATTGTAGACCTTTTTTCCCCTTTAAAAATTCTCCTATTTCTCTCTATCCAAAATCCCCACACAAAATGAAATAAAATTAGGTTCCAAAGTAAATTAAGACGAGGACTAAAAAATGGGTTCTCCATTTTTTGTAACCATAGAACCATATTAGAAGGCATCACCCAAGAGATGCCCATTCTGTTGATGAGGAGCTAGAAAATATTTAGAGCATAGGGACATTCCAAGAATATGTGTTCCATTGATTCTTTTGCCTTTTCACATAAACTGCATCTATTAGGAAATTGAGAACCTCCCTTCTTAAGATTATCCATTGTTAGGATCTTATTCTGGATTGCTTCCCAAAGAAAAATATCCAGTTTAGGAATAGCTTTCTTATCCCAAATTCTATTCCAAGGAAAACCATTATCTACAATAGAATCCAAAAGATCATAGGTTGTCTTCACGTTGAATTCCCCATTCTTAGTTTTTCTTCAAACCATAGAGTATCTATACCTGACACCACCTAAGTAATAAGCCTTTAGTATAGCTTAAATGAGGTTTAAAGCCTCCAAATTCTATGGTCTGCCTCTAAATATTTCCAGCTCAACTGGTTATCCTATAAAGTCATGTAAATTTTTCTTTTCACTTATTCTAGTGAACGTATTAATTTTATTAATTTATTTTCCACTTCCATATATATTATTTTATCCATATTATATTTTTGTGAATTTACTAATTAATTTTCTCTCCTTATGTTACCTTAACTTGCTTTCATTTTTTAATTTTATCTATATTTTTCTCTTTTGTTATTCATTCATATATTACTTTTGTAAATTCTCTCATTATTTTATCTTTATATATTTTGTTTTCTTATTTTTTCATATTCTATTTTGTGAACTTATGATTTTATAAATTATTTGAATTTTATTATTATTTATCATGTATTCCTTTTAGGAAAGGTATATACTCACCCTAATACTACACACATGGACTCATGATAATTACATATAGATATTTAATATATGAATGATAACATCTAATCATTATAATAAGATTACACTATTTGAGAAAATC
The DNA here is from genome assembly GCA_028583015.1 of Wollemia nobilis. NCBI lineage: Eukaryota > Viridiplantae > Streptophyta > Pinopsida > Araucariales > Araucariaceae > Wollemia > Wollemia nobilis. The sequence continues at coordinate 5,596,343 of JAQPPZ010016892.1, read as the reverse complement.
ATCAATACAACCTAAAAATCCAATGTGGTATTAGATTCTTGATTGAAATTAGTGGATAATATTTTGAGATCTGTATTTTGATTTTATGTCTTCTGTCATACTTGTAAAAGGGTTAAATATTTATCCCTATTGGTAGAAAGCTTAAATAGGATGGCTATTCTAAACTATTTATGCTTTAATAGTTTTATGGGATAAAGAAAAGGTTATAGTGAACCAAAATATTTTATAGAGTGGTCATCAAACAAAATCAAGATACTCCTATACTCATGATCCATAAATAGATTATAGATTTTTCAGAGCTATATTTAAGATACTTGAAATGAGAATGTTGCATTGACAATATAAATGAAAATGTATTGTGAATAAACTTAATATGGTGAAAAACAACCTTAGAATATGGAATAAAGAAGTATTTGGAAATATTTTTGAGAATAAGAGAGCAGTGGGAGAAAAAATGAGAATAATAGAAAGCAAAATCCAAAATGGAACCTATGATGAGGCGACAATGACTGAAGAGAAGGAAACCCTTTGTGAGTTTTATAATATTTTAGCTTGTGAAGAGATGTATTGGAGGCAAAAATCAAGGGCATTATGGCTAAAGTAAGGGGACTTTAATTCAAATTTTTTCCATGTTACCACATTGAGCAATAGAAGCAAAAATAATATTAGAAATTTAACTAAGGTGGATGGATCCTCAACTCAAAACATTCAGGAGATTAGGGACAAGGTTGTTAATTTTTTTAGTTCATTATTGGGTGAAGAACGGTCCTGTAATGCCCAAGAAAAGGACTCTCTCCTTCAATTCATTCCACAAATAATTTATGAAATGATTAATGAGTCTCTTGTAGTAGCTTTTTTACATGAAGAGATCAAGGAGACTTTGTTTAACATGGATCCTGACAAAGCTCCTGGGCTGGATGGGTTTTCACCGTGGTTTTTCCAAGTTTGTTGGGATATTGTTGGAGCATAAGTTATTGCTGCAATCAAGGAGTTCCAAAGTTTAAATCATATTCCAAGGGGTTTCAATTCAACTTTCATTGCTTTGATCCCTAAATGTCCCAACCCCAAGACTATGGCTGACTTTAGGCCAGTTAGCCTGTGTATTATATCCTATAAAATTCTGTCCAAAGTTTTAGCAAACCGTTTGAAGAAATTTCTACCGGTTATCATTGATCCAAGTCAAGGAAGTTATGTACAAGGAAGATCAATCTTAGATGGATTTATTACTATTCATGAGGCTCTTCATACATCGGCTCAGACCAAAAAAATAGTCATGGCTTTAAAGTTAGACATGAACAAAGCTTATGATAGGATAAATTGGGAATTCCTAGAGGCAGTTTTATTAAAATTTGGCTTCAACATGAAATGGGTCAATTTAATAAGAGAGCGTATTTCTAAGCCTTTTTTTTTAGTTTTGGTTAATGGTTCTACTATAGGTTTTTTTCAAAGAAAATGTAGTCTAAGACAAGGAGATCCCATAAGTCCTATGTTGTTCATCATTGTAGTTGAGGCCTTGGGAAGAACCATTAAGGCAAAGCGATAGAGTTGGACTCATATCAGGTATCAAGGCCATGTCGCTAACTACCCCAGTGATACATCAGCAATTTTTTGATGATACATACTAAATTTGGCTTCTGTGGTTGAGGCAAGAAGGATTAAAAATATTCTCATAATGTATGAAGAAGCGGCTGGACAGAAAGTGAATTTTGATAAAAGCAAACTTTATTTCATCAATAGCCCCATTCCTAGGCAAAAAAACATAGCAAGGATCATGGAATGTCAGATTGCATCCCTTCCCACCTCCTATTTAGGTCTTCCTCTGTTTACGGGGAAACCTGAAGGATCAATGTGGAACATAGTTCTGGAGAGGATCCAAAAAAATCTAGTAGGTTGGAAAGGACATCTATTATCTCAAGTAGGCAAAGTAGTTTTAACAATGGCTTCACTTCAAAGTATACTCCTTTACTTCCTATCAGTATTCAGAGCTCCCAGTAAGGTGTATCACAAAATTAAGTAGCTTCAAAAAAAAATTCTTTGGTCAGGGACTAAGGATAAGAAAAGGATCCATTTAGTAGGTTGGAACAAGGTTTGCAAAACTAAAGCTGATGGGGGGTTAGGATTGAGGAGAGTTGCTCATCTCAATACAGCTTTGTTAGCCAAACAAGCATGGCGGTTATTGACTAAGGTCTATAATGAATGGACTGCCATAGTTAGGAGGAAATACCTCCAAGGTGTGAACTTCCTTAATACTTAGCAAGCAGGGGGTCTGCTTTTTGGAAGGCAATCCTTACGAGCAGGGATATTGTCAAGAAAGGTCTTAGATGGATTCTAGGAAATGGGTAAACAATAGAATTTTGGAAGGATCGATGGGTGAGAGCTGAGGAGTTATCCCAGAATCCTCTTTTGGTTGGGATTCAAGAGCATATGGAGTAGCATATTGGGAATAAGGTTGCAAATTATATGTGGTAGGATATAAATATCAACAGGTGGAAACACATCAGAGTACAGGGTTTTGAAGCGGAGTCTAAAGAGCTTTATAACATTTTAACTCAGCAAATTATTCCCTTTGGAGAGGATGAAGATCACATTGTTTGGGCTGAGACTAAAAGTGGTGACTTCACAGTTAAGTCTGCCTATAATTTGCTTCTCAATGTGGAAGGTCAACAATTTCAATCGAGTTTGGTTTGGATCAAAGGCTTAATTCCTAAAATATCCTATTTTTCATGGTTGGTGATTCAAGGAAAAATCCTCACTATGGACAATATGTTATCCAAAGGTATGGTTATTGCTAACCGTTGCTACATGTGTAGGGCAGGATGGGAGACAACCCAACACTTTTTTTTGGAGTGTCCGGTAGCAGAGTCCATCCTAGATGAACTTTTCCAAGCCTTTAGGATCTTGTGGGTTAAGCCTGCTCTTATATCCGAAGTGTTCCATCAATGGCCTCAACCCTTTGTTAGCCTAAAACTTAAGTACCTATGGAAAATATGTTGGCATCATTTTATCTGGTAGATTTGGCTAGAAAGGAACCATAGAGCCTTTAAGGATACCATTCACAACCCAAAAACCATCCTCAACAGGATTATTGTCTTTGCGAAAGAAAACCTTAGCACCTTAGTGGATGAGAACCACTAAATTCCTCCCCAAGTAAAATAATTAGCTCGGGACTTAGGTATTGAGGACAAACCTTCCATTCCTTTGCCCAATCCTAGAAATGGGATTTCTTGGGAGCCACCCCCCCAGGGTTGGTTTAAACTAAATTTTGATGGTGCAGCCAAGGAGAACCCGGGAAGAGCTGGAGCTAGAGGAATAATTAGGGATCATCAAGGAAATATGGTCAAGGCTTTCGCTGAACCATTGGGAATCAGAACTAATAACGAAGCAGAAGCTAGATCCCTTTGGAGAGGATTGCAAGTAGCCCAAGAAACTCAAGGTAACTTGATGATTAAATGTGATTCTATGAACATCATCAACCTATTAACCAATGGCAAAAAACCTCCATGGAGAATCAAGGGAGTCATCCATGAAGTGAGGATCCTTTTTGTGGCAAGACAGAATAGGAGGGCTCGTCATGTGTACCATGAGGCCAATAGGTCAGCTAAAAAATTAGCCAACATAGGTGTTGATGTTGGTAGTTTGGTGACATGGACACAAGGTGTGCCACGTGAAGTGGAAAATATTATTAATCATGAAAAGAAACCTACCCGTTAAGGAGAAATATGAATGGGTGTTATTTCCCCATGGAGCTGGTAATAACTATGGGGTTTCCCTATAAATCATACCAAATTGGAAATGAAGGTAACAGGGTGTAAGCCTTGGAATATTTTGACAGAGAATAGGAAATGGGCAAGCAACAGGTTTCACAAGTGCAAAGTTCCAAACTTCAATTCCTGTCAATGTAAGTAATGTTTACAGTTATGTTTAGGTATGGGTGTGCCTTGTTAGTAAGGTGTTGTAGGGGATTCAACACAATTTCTGGTAAGAAAGTTTCAAGGATGACTAGGATCTAAAATCTCAGCAGAAGGCTAGATATTGTAATAGGTTTTGGGTTAACCTGCAAAACCCGGTAATTAATGAAGACTTTTATTTACCAAAAAAAAAAATGTATTGTGAATTAGTGTGATTTTCATAAGGTATATTAGTCATCAAGTTTGTATGGTATACAAGAGATGAATTGTAATGGTGCTTCTATTATCATTGTTAGTTTTTGTGGATCCATAAACACTAATGTTGTATCATTTCAAGAAAATGAAAAAAAATGAAATGAAAATATGATACTATTAAAGGTTAAAGTGTAGATACCCAATTTTGGCATACCTAAACTTCTAATAATCCACTAAGCATCCAAATCAACCCAATTAATTACCCTGACACAAATCTCAAGAATTTATTTCTCAAAGATGAAATTGTTGATGCAAGAACAAAATTTTCAAAAATAAAATCGTCATCAATAACAATGATTTCACAAATTAATATTTTTCTATCTAATTTTAAACTTGTATACTCTATTAATCTACAATGGTCAAAACAATATGATTGTTGGTATAAAATTGCTATACAAATTTTATCAACATTGATTTTGTCTTGATAAGTACAAAATCTTAGAATCTTGGATTCTCTACCCCTTTAAGCCTCCTACCATTTATGACTTGATACCACCTTGGATCCATGACATATCTTAGTTGCTTCCCAAATCCAAAGCTTACCTATTTTTTTATTTACTCAAATGGTGCTCTAAGATATGAATTTGAAAACTTTACCATTTATTTCATGTCACCATGAATGCACCTTCTCCTCACCAAAGGTCATGAAAATCTATAAATTGAGGCCTTTAGGTGGTCTTCACATATATTTTTTTGCTAATGAAACTCTATCCAATTTCCCTCTCACCATTGCTATTAAACTCATATTTCATTCTATTTGATAGTTGATTTCATTTGCATTTGGGGATCTTACATAAGGGTATTTTATCTTAGCTGGTATCTTATATAGTATAGTTTTGCTATAGTTTTTATTATGCTTTTGATTACCTCCTTGTATAACTTATAATTTCACTAACTCTCTTCCCTTTTGTAAGCATTTAGCCTTTATTTTGTAGTATTAATTATTTTTTTTAGAACCAAAGCCTCCTATGCATTGCCCTAATTTGTGTTCAATATTATCTTCGAGGTATTTTTCCTCTATTTTTGGTTTTATATTTTAGAGCAAAATTGATGTAGCTCTTTTATAGGTGACTATTCGCATGTCTACAATTTTAGCCCAAGAATTAGGTTTTTGACCCTATTTTTTTAGTACACCCCATCTCCTTGTATTGTAATATATCTTTTGCATGCATTTATAATTAAATCCTTATAAGTCCTATGTCCTATTCATTTTTATTTTCTTTGTCGAACAAAATTTTCACTACTTAGTTATAGGCAATAGTCTTTGTCACACATACTAGTATGCTTTATTTTATTGCAAATTTTTACCTTATTGAAGAACACTAGGGTCTGAGCGATCAAGTTAGTAAGATCATTATTTCTCTTAACCTTTGTAGACCCTGAAATACTAATCTCTATTTTAGGTTTTGTTGTTTTGAAGGTCTAAACAAAATCACTAGTGCATAGTTATAGGTGATGATGTTTCTATAAGCGATGATTCTATATGCAAACATCAATTTTATTTTGGTTACAAAACTATTTTTTTTTTTACAATTTCAAAAAAATACTTTCTATAGTTAACTTGGTTTGTTTTTTGCAGTGGTTTAAGATTTCTATTTATGTTTTGTAATACTTAAAAATAAGAAAGACAAAGGAACACTAGTTAACATCTAAAATAAGTTTTCATTCTCTAAGTTTAGGTAATAAATTAAAAAGCACATAATTTGCATTTTCATGATAGCTTGTTTGTGCACTTTTCTTGAAAACTTGCTCTAAACTAAAAGAAAAAATATTTTAGTTTAATTGTATTAATTCAAAATAGAACATTGTTGCGGGCCAAACAAGGTGAATGGTTTCCTATTTTTGTCACATGCCCGTGCATTTAATTATCAACCCAGGGAGCTTCGTAAACTTGCAAAGAGTCGGAATTAGGTTACTACAATACCACTAGAGGTGAATCTGCTAATCCTACATTTTGGAGGGTGTTCTTGAAATGGTTTTTCAATCATTCCCACACTCCTCAATGATTTACGTAAGAAGAACAGAATTAAACCTACAGGAAATAAATCATGTACGCATTCCTGAAAATAAATATACTGCAAATGCTGGAACTAATAAACTAATAAACGTTCTTATGAAAGTAATAAACTAATTAAAATTAATAAACAAAAAGGAAATGGGGAAGAAATACTGGCTTGGAGTGGGCCCAGGATCCAGTAGCTTCTTCCCGATCGAACACATGCTTAGAACTTCTGGAACTTTAATATATTCATCAACACACTACAATCTATCTCTGTACGTCTAAATGGATCTTTATTTTATTTCTATATATTTCTCAGAATGATCTGCATGTTTTTATATAACATACCCGCATAAATTATGTTACAAAAGTGGTTACAACAGTCGATTCTTCCTAGACTAAATTAGAACAGTCTGGCGAATGCAATCGACGTCTAGCATTTTTTTCTGATAGCAGCGTGTTTGTTTCTATTCGTGCTTTTCCTGGCATCAGTAAGACATTTTGATATGTTGGTGCTATCTCCAATTTAGCTCTGCATGATGCAGAGCTGGAACTGCACCAGCCACTGCCATCCACGTCGTTCAAATATGGTCAATGGGCAAAGAATTAGTGGCACCTTCCTTATGAGGAAGGTACCTTGTTATCGCGGTGCCTTCTAGTTGTAGGGAGGCACTTGCCTTCTATTAGCACCTTCTAGCTATGGGGAGTCACTTGCCTTCTATTAGCATCTTTCGACTGTGGGGAGGCACTCGCATTTAGTTGGCACCTTCCAACTGTAGGGAGGCACTCACATTCAGTTGGCACCTTTCGACTACAGGGAGGCGCTCGTATTCAGTTGGCACCTTCTGACTGCAAGGAGGTGCTCGTCTTTGGTTTGGCACCTTCCGATTGTAGGGAGGCACTTGTTCCCTTGGCGCATTTCGGTTGCAGGGAGGCACCTATGTTCTCTACATTGACCCCCGATGAAATAAAGTGCCAGGTCCATCAAAAGACCTCGACCATTCCAAATCTAACTAAATCAACTGCAATTCCACAAAACATACTAAAAGAACACAAATTAGATAACACACATAATTATATCAAATATCTATATAATCATTCATAAAAGTATGCAATCCTTATTATACAGTCGCATATTGATCAAAGAAATATGTACAAAATATGAGCATTTCTAGTGCTCATCATCCCCCCATGCCTAACATATGCCACACCCTCGTGGCATCCAAACTATAGGTAGCCCTCTGACTTTTCATCGTCGCCATATCTTGGAGGATTCGGCTGCCCCTGCGGCCCGAGTCTGTCTTTTCGTGTCGGCATTTGAAGGTGTGGTTCGCCTTTGCCTATGGGAAACTATGGCTATCAATTATCCCCTTCTTGTTCTGGCCGCTACTGGTGGTGGTCTAGCCAGCGTTGTTCCTACCGATTGAAATGCAGCTTCGGTAGCTTGCCAGAGGTCGACGTCTAGAGGTCTGATCACTTCCAGAGGGATATCCAAGTTATCCCCTTTGGAAGCCACTACTTGGGCCTTGTATAATCTGGCTGCTTCAAGTGTAAGCCCTGCATTCTCCTTTGCAATCACAGTGGCATCCAATTGTGGGCCATATACTCCCCGCCATTTCAAGTACTTCCTCATCATGGAAGGCCACCCTCGGGATGAACCATAGATGTCCCAAAACTGGCTATCTTTTTTTGGATTGACACAGATGCCAGAATCTCCTTTTACCCTCGAGGATGCCTTCCTGGCCTCCTTGGCTGCTTTCATTTTGTTGTGCCGCTGCTCAAAATATTTTTGCCTTTCAACGAATGGCTACATGTCCCATTCATCCTCTTCGAAGTCGGCGAAGGTCACTTTTGCCTTCTATCGAGCCATCCTAGGCCTCTTTGCCTTGGCTTCTGCAAAAAATGCGACGGATTAGACAGGGGTCTCTCCTTTCTCCTTCGGGAACTTCTCCTTACTCTGAAGGATCGACTGTGTTGCTATCTTCGGGGTGATCCTTTGTTTTCCTGTCTACCTGGTGTCGACCCCTCAGGATCTTCTCCTTCTTCAAGCCTGGGGAGGTCCTCCTTATCCTCTGGACTTATCTATTGCTGGAGACCTTCGTCCTGGTCTGTGTCACTCAGGACAATGACAGGGGGCATGATAGAACTTCTTTTCTTTTCACCCCTAAAAATAGAGGAATCCTCCCCTGCCTTTGGGCTGCTCTGTCAGGCATTTGATCGAATCTCCCCCAAAGAGAATACTCGTTCGACGGATGTGGGAGAGTTCATTGGCACTTCTTCTACCCAATCAGTCTGAGTGGACACCTCCTGTCTTGTTGTTCCTCTATCTTAGAGCATTTTATTTTCCTCCTGCAACTGTCGGACCAGTTGATCGAGCTAAGCAATTCGCCTATCTCTTTCCTCCAATTCCCTTTTATTCTAGTTCTAAAAATCTTCTATAATCTGCTATGCCATCCAGAAATTGGTTTGCCATTCGAGCACCTCCTCCAAGGCTGCATCGATCTGGTCATTACTCTTGAAAGTTCCTTCATTTCGTGGGCTCCGATTCATTAATTCTCAGAGGGTTTGGGCGGCAACGTCTATCTCCGGGTCACTATGTCCTTCCTCTATCAAGAGGAATCATCATAGACATTTCCTCTTGGGGATTGGTTTGTCCTCACCACCAGCGAGTGGCACTCCTTCCTCCTCATACTTGGGCACTGGGGAATGCCCTCTGTCCTCTATGTCTTCGGGCACCGGTGACTGCTCTACTCCTCATAGAAAATAGGGCAATGCCAATTGCCTAATGTTTGTTATCTCCTTTGCAGGGGATGCTTCGTCTTGCCCTAATTCGGAAACCGCATTGTGTTGCTCTATTTGGCTGCCATCTCCCTCCGCGTCATGATTTTGTCCTTGTGCTTCTGCATGAAGGACCAATGCCGATATTAGCCCATGGTGGGCTAAGGTAGACGGTTCCCCCTTCTAGTATCGAGCCGCTTCATATTTTAGAGCATTTTCCAGGTAGAAAGGTATGTTTAATTTCCTCCCATGCACTAGGTGATTGATGAAGTGCACATGATTAATGTGTAGATGGGTATACTTTCCTGTGAATGTGAAAAATTGAGCAATCTGCCCGAAAATCTTTCGCATATTCATGGGGAGACTATTTTTGAGTAACCCCTCCCTGTCTATCTACACATTTCCTCCTAGCAGCAGTATTTTGGCGTATAGTTTTAACACTCTGCCCTTGTATGTACATTCCCCCGTGAGAGGCAATCCAGTCGCCTGTGAGATGAACTTAGGGGTGACTGGAATTTACACCCATCGTACTTGGGCCACATCGCCCCTCAAAGAGGTGGTGAATTCTATAGTTGCATCCATGTCCTAGCCCTGACTGAACAGGGTGTAGTATTTGAGCCACCCCTCGGCTTCGAATTGGGTCTTCACTGCCCCTCTGATCCCATCAGTATCACTGGGTTCATTCTTCTTGATCGCGTGGTTCTTGGACCTTCCTCCCATGGCGCCTTCTGCTGTTGTATATATTTTTTTCCTTCCTTCTTTAGGAAGGCACCTTCTTATAGAAAAGATGCCTAACCCTAGCAGTTATGGAAGACGCCCTATCATTGGCACGCGATTTCGGCTATGGGGGGATACGATCTCTATGACGACGGTATCTTTTTTGGTACTGCATATTTATAAATAATTATATAAATGATTTGATTTAGTATGCGCATACCTGATTTGTTGTTCCAGTCGTCATGGTAGCCGCTGATTTGCTGACTTGTGACACGAGGGAGGGGTATGGTCCTTTGATGCCGCTCATTCGTGCGATGCTTCGTTCCGCTCGAGGCATCCGATAGATGTAAATGTTGCACGCGGGAGGCATTCTTTGGTACCTTTCCCATGTGGATGGTGTCCTTGTAGCACCTTTTTGATGTTTTCGGTGCTCTTCTTCGAATGAATGCACCTTTCGGTGCTACGAGGTGCCTCTGATTGGTGGGAGGCACTTTTGCCTATCTGTATGCGTCTTCCCAATGTGGGGGCGCCTCCTTCTAGTTCGTGCCTTCCCGATGTTGGAAGGCGTTCGTCTTGATGAATGTGCCTTCTTGATGTTGGAAGGTGTATTCGGCTGGATGAATGCGCCTTCTTGATGTTGGAAGGCATCTCGGCTGGATGAATGCGCCTTCTTGATGTTGGAAGGCGTATTCGGCTGGCTTTTTTTATTTTTCTTTTTTTTTTTTTTTTAAAGACTTGGTGCCTTCCTGCCACGGAAGGCGCCTACATATGTATATTTTTTTCTTTTTTTTTTTTTAATAGAACTTCTAAATGGATGGAAGGTGTTGTCTTCCGATTTGGTGCCTTTCGAATGCAGTAAGGTGCCTTCTTCTGGATGGGCACCTTTCGGGTGAAGTAAGGCACCTTCTTGTGGACTTGGTGCCTTCTTCTGGATGCAGTAAGGCACCTTCTTCTAGATGGGTGCCTTTCGGGTGTAGTAAGGTGCCTTCTTGTGGACTTGGCACCTTCTTCTGGATGCAGTAAGGCACCTTCTTCTAGATGGGCACCTTTCGGGTGTAGTAAGGCACCTTCTTGTGGACTTGGCACCTTCTTCTGGATGCAGTAAGGCACCTTCTTCTGGATGGGTGCCTTTTGGGTGTAGTAATGCACCTTCTTCTAAATGGTGATTTGATTGGAAAAAGGGTGATCAAGCCTTCCTAGTTTTTCATGCTGCCTAGATTCTACCTACTAGTCGGTGTCAAAATGCTAAGTCGAATCAGGCCTGGTTTCCTAGATACCTATCCCTCGTGTTGTCAGGTCCTCCACCTACAAAAAGCAACCGAAAAAGAAAGTAAAATAAAGGCAGTTAGATGCGTTTCTTGCATGTTAGGCCTTGGATTAGGATGCCTGCAGCTTGCATGTGGGCGTTGTCCCTACAAAAACACACATTACAAAAAAAACTATATTAACTAAAAAATTTTGGGTGAGCACTTTCGTGCCCACCATTTCACCTGTGAGAGTTCGGTCCAGATCTAGCAAGATGGGGTCTCCCCCACACCTACTCTGGATTCCACCTATAATGTTTCGAACATATTATAGGGGCGTAGTCGATGGCCATTGACTATGAACATGGTGTTGCTACCATCAATTGTCTTAACGTGCACCGCCCCGTTCCTAATGAGCTCTGCCACCTCATACGACCCCATCCACCTCTGCATAAGTTTGCCCTTCCTTTCCTGGAGCTGGGAATCGTACAACAGTACCCATTCCCCTACCTAAAACTTCTTCAGCTTGATGTGGTTATCATGCCACTTATTTCTTTGCTTCTTTATAATCTCTGTCTTCTACAAAGCATCCAGTCGGATTTCGTCCAGCTGATCTAGCTAGCAAATCCTCTATTTTTGAGCTTCGTCCAAGCTCAAATTTAATTTTTAAGCTATCCTCAGAGTTTTGATTTCGAACTCGATGGGCATCATCGCATTTTTTCCATATACCAGTTGGAAAGGTGTGCATTCTGTGGTGGATTTCCACATGGTGTTGTATGCCCAAACTGCCTTCGACAACCGTGTGGCCCAATATTTCTTGTGTTGCTGCACGATTTTGGTTAGGATGTTTTCTATCTCCCTGTTTGTCACTTCGACATGCCCATTCACCTGTGGATGGTAGGGCATGGTTTTATTGTGCTAAAATCTATACTGCTCCATCAGCTCCTCAATCAATTTGGAGGTGAATTGGGGCCCTTGGTCTGTTTTTATCTCTCGAGGAACCCCAAATCATGTGAAAATATGGGTAAATAAGAAATCGGTGACCGTTCTTTCCTTTGAGTCCCTTAATGCCTACACTTCCATCCATTTGGTGATGTAATCCATGTAGACCAGAATAAACCTCCTTCCCATCGAAGGTGGATTAAATGGTCCCACGAAGTCCATTCCCCATTTATCGAAAGGTTCTAGGTGTACCTGGGGCTGCAGGGGTATTTCATCTCGGTGGGTTGGTCTACCCATCCTCTGGCACTCATCACACTTGCTGGTATACGCTACCGCATCCTTGAACAGAGTGGGCCAAAAATACCCAGCCTGCAAGATTTTGTAGGCAGTTCGTTTCCCTATAAAGTGTCCTCCGCATGGCTCATCGTGACATGCCTTGAGCACTTCTGAAAACTCCTATTCTGCTATGCATCTTCTTATAATTTGGTCCTGTCCTATTTTAAATAGGAGACCATCCATACAAGGGAATGATGCGCTCTTCTCTATGACCGCCTACTTTTCTCGGTAGGAGAGAGTAGGTGAGGTCCTTTCGGTGGCCAAGTAATTAGCTATGTCTACATACCACAGAGTTTTTTCATTAATAGAGAACAGATGTTCGTCCGAAAACTTATCTTCCACTACTTGATGATCTACTAGTATCAATCTAGACAAAATATCCACCATGACATTGTCCTTGCCCAATTTATTGACTATAGTGATGTTGAATTCCTACAATAGCAACAACCATCTGATAATTCTGCCACCAATGGTCGGCTTGCTCATCAGATACCTGATAGCCACGTGGTCCGTATGGATGAAGACCTTGTATCCTGTTATATAGTGGAAAAATTTGTTTATTGCATGGACAACTATGAGGAATTCTTTTTCTATCACTGTATAGTTGAGCTCTGCTCCTGCCAAGTTTTTAATGACATAATAGATGGCGTAAAATTCTTCGTCGTCTTTCTGCCCGACGAATGCTCTAATCGCACCGTTAGATGCATCGCAGTAAATATGGAATGGTATGGCCCAATTCGGTCCTCTCAAGACCGATGTAGATATCAATTTTTCTTTCAGCAATTGGAACGCTTCTTCGTAATCTCCCATCCAATTGAACTCTACGTCCTTAGAAAGTAGGGTGTGCAATGGTTTGGCAATCTTTCTAAATTCAACGATAAATCACCGGTAGTACCCGAATGATCCAAGGAAAATTCTTACCTCCTTCTACGTTCTGGAGCTAGGTAGGTCTCTGATGACCTCGATCTTCCTCTTGTCTACTTTTATTCCTTCTACAAAGAGGTGGTGTCCCAAAATGATGCCTTCCTACATCATCATAAAACATTTTTCATTACTTAGGGATAAATGATTTTCCTTGCTCCTGTCAAGCACTATTTCCAGATTTGTCATTGCCTCCTCAAAGGTTTCTCCATAGGCGGTGAAGTTGTCCATGTATACTTCCACCCCATCTCCTATCATATCAGAGAATATGCTAAGCACCGCCCTTTGAAAGGTTGTCGGTGCATTGCACAGTCCAAAATGCAATACCTTATAGGCAAACGTTCCGCATGGACAGGTGAACATTTTTTTATCTTGATCTTCTTCCCCTATCTAGATCTGGTTGTAACCATTGAAACCGTCCAGAAAGGAGAAGTATTTTCTTCCTGAGAGTGTGTCCAAGACCTGATCGATGAACGGGAGAGGGAAGTGGTCTTTCTTAGTCACCTTGTTCAACGCCCGGTAGTCCATGTAGATCCACCATTTCCCATTATTTTTGGGGACCACCACTAATGGTGATACCCATTCACTGTCAAAAATCGAATATATGAATTCGGTAGCCAAAATTTTGTGCAGTTCTTCACTGACAATGTCTTTCATTGCTGGGTTCATCCTTCTCTGTGGCTACCGACTAGGAGTTTCCTGGTCATCTAAATAAATCTTATGGGTACATATTTCCGGGCTGATGTCGTGCATATCTGCGTAGTCCCATGCAAATGCTTGTTGGTGTTTTACCAGAAGCTCTTCCAATTTTTCTAGCTATGTGGGCATCAACCTACTGTCGACATTTAATATCCTCCCTGGCCCAATGTGTATTTTTCGGATGTGTTGATCTTGGGTGCTAGTAAACAGCGATCCAGGTGTGGGGGTGGACGATTCTCCATGGATAAACTCCATGATAGCACCATCCTCATCCTCTTCTGCCACCATCTCCAAGGTCATCATTGATTGGATTATGGACAACTTCGTAGTTCCATGCTCGATGATCCTAGGTTCTTCTGTCGATTCCATAGACTGATCTGGTGGTGAAATGGTCGACCTTTTGATGTTTTGCCCATTGGAGATGGTCATTAGCCCATATCATTAGATGATGTAAGTTTTAGCTGTTGCCAACCATGGCATCCCCAAAATGAGTGGGTAATCGCCCATCCTGGTCTTGGTTTGCAAAACTAAAAAATCAGTTGGATATTCCCATGCACTAACTGTTATGATCACATCTTCCAGCATCCCTTCTGGTGACATGGTTGATCGATCGACTAAGTGCAGCACTGTTGTGGTTGGCTTCAGGTCCATGAGCTGCAGCCTCTGCATGGTCTCTTGAGGCATCACATTGATGGCTACCCTGAGGTCAACCAATGTGTTGGACAGGGAATGTCCTCCAATTTTTACGGTCATAACTGGGCTGTCTGGATCTGCATACTTCAGATGACGTGTTCCACCCATCATTAGATCTACCAGTTTACCCATGATGTTGATATTCTGGGTAGCTTTTCATCCTGGTCTTCTTAGAAACATTTTTCTAATTGCCTTGGTGTAAATGGGGACATCTCAAATTTCTTGAAATAATGAGATTGTCATCGTGAGATTCTTCAAGCTCGACAAGATGTCGAATTCCGACTGTGTTGTTTTTCTTTGTTCCTACAGTCGGCTAGGAAATGGAGCCTCCGCTCTCTCAAGTGCTTTTCCCTCTTCTACCAGAGGTGTCTCCTCTATTTCTTCCTCCTCTTCTACCAGTGGAGGTGTCTCTACTATTTCTTCCTCCTCTTCTACCATAGGCGGTGTCTCTACTCCTAGATGCCTACCTGATCTAAGCTAAATATTGTACATATGATACATCTCACCTTCTATGTTGTATGTCGACTGATTTACTTTGTTGTTTGGGTTTGTTGTTGGTTGTGCTGGTAGCTACACAGGTCTCACTACTGGCAATGCTGGTAAGTTCTATTGGATGTGAGCAGGCACTGCACTCTATGGAGTCTGATTCCATGCATTGTGGTCTCTCCATTGCTGCCCAGGATATGGATATGGCATCCATGGCTGCTGATTCGAGAATGCTACTTGGGGTGCATTCATCCAGGGTGATGGCCCCCACCACCCCATATTAGGTGGTTGAGGGGGTCCTTGGTGCATGTATGGCCCTCCCCCATATGATGGCATTTCGATTGGTATATTCCCCACGGGGGGCTATGGCCAACTCTTCCTATTGCCTATGAAGTAGGCCTCCATGCTCTCAACCGCTTCTTGGTTACTGGGTAGTTGTGGGCACAATCGAGTTTTATGATTCAACCTGCAAACTACACATACTCTGACCTTGTTTTCTAGACATGCATTCTTTGCATGCCTTCCTCTGCATTTTGGGTAGAAATAGGCTAATGTTGCATCATTTTCTTGTTTCTTCTTTTCTAACAGTAACGTATCCATCTGCAGTGCTAGATATGAGAGCATTTCACTCTTCAAATCCTCCAGCATGTTGCCTATTTCTGTTTTGGTGACTAAAGTAGTCGCCTTCATGGTCTTGGCAATGATTTTGCCTCGCCTTCTCGAGTAGTTCCGACATAATTGTCGGATGTCTTCCATAGCATGCTGATAGACATCACCTCTAGAGATCATGTTGAGAGCCTCCAGTGACTCATTAGTAAGTCCCCTCAAGAAGATGCTTTTGAGGGACTTATCAGATAGCTTCGAGTGAGGGGACCATTGAAGGTTAAAGCTGAATCTCTCCCAATACTCCTCGAGAGACTCATCTTCTCTTTGTGTCATGCTCATGACCTCCTCCCTGGAGTCTCTTTCTCTCCCAAAATATTGATATTGCTCTAGAAAGAGCTTCTTCATCTGGTCCTAGGTGGTGATGTGCTTGTCTCCCAGACCGATGAACCATCACAGAGTTGCATCGTCTAATGTAGAAGGAAATAATTTCAACTTCTGCATGTTTGATTTGTAATCCACAGACCTTCACAAAACATCAAACTTGAATAAAAATAGGTCAGGGTCCTCAGTCGGGTGTCCTCTAAAGGACATAATGTGAGCAGGGGATATGTTTTTCATTTTGGTATCTCCTAATCCCTCCTCTATTGGGAAACTAAATCCAGATGAGACTTCATCGTTATCTACCATTTTTTCAAGAAATATAGTTTCTAATGCAGCGTTTATGGCCTTCCGATCATTTAAAACTTTCTGAGTCAATGTTCTAAGGTTGTCTGGCGAGATCGTCTAATCCTCCATAGCCTTCCACAACAGGACTTCCTCTAGAGGAGTCCTATTAAATAAGGGATTTATGATGATTCGTTCATCCCATTGTTGATGGGATGAGGTGACACTTTGCACAAAGTGCGGTTCCCCACTCCAATGGACTGCTGGTAGGTCGAGCGAGTCTAACTCAAATCCAAAATGCTCGACTGACTCAGATCCTGATGGATTAGTTCTTATAAAGCAACCGTCAGGTCCTCTTCTTATCAAAGAACTCATACAAGGTCAGATGAAAGGTTTCAGGGTATTATAAGTAATCTAATTAAGACACTTCCCCGGCAACGGTGCCAAAATGTTGTGGGCCAAACAAGGCGAATGGTTTCCTATTTTTGTCACATGCCCGTGCATTTAATTATCAACCCAGGGAGCTTCGTAACCTTGTGAAGAGTTGGAATTAGGTTACTACAATACCACTGGAGTTGAATCTGCTAATCCTACATTTTTGTGGGTGTTCTTGAAATGGTTTGTCAATCATTCCTGCACTCCTCAATGATTTACGTAAGAAGGACATAATTAAACCTACAGGAAATAAATCATGTATGCGTTCCTGAAAATAAATCTATTGCAAATGCTAGAACTAATAAACTAATAAACATTCTTATGAAAGTAATAAACTAATTAAAATTAATAAACAAAAAGGAAATGGGGAAGAAATACTGGCTTGGAGTGGGCCCAGGCTCCAATAGCTTCTTCTCGATCGAACACGCGCTTAGAACTTTTGGAACTTTAATATATTTGTCAACACACTACAATTTATCTCTATACGTCTAAATGGATATTTATTTTATTTCTATATATTTCTCAGAATTATCTGTGTGTGTTTATATAACACATCCATAGAACTTATGTTACAGAAGTGGTTACAATAGTCGATTCTTCCCAGACTAAATTAGAATAGTCTGGCGAATGCAATCGACGTCTAGCATTCTGTTCTGATGGCAGCGTGTTCATTTTGGTTTGTGCTTTTCCTGGCATTAGTAAGACATTTTGATATGTTGGTGCTATCTCAAATTTAGCTCTGCATGACATAGACCTAGAACTGCACCAACCGCTACTATCCACGTCGTTCAAATCTAGTCAACGGGCAAAGAATTAGTGGCACCTTCCTTATGAGGAAGGTACCTTGTTATCACAGTGCCTTCTAGTTGTAGGGAGGCACTTGCCTTCTATTAGTGCCTTCCGACTATGGGGAGGTGCTTGCCTTCTATTAGCACCTTTCAGCTATTGGGAGGTGCTCGCATTCAGTTTTCGCCTTCCGACTATAGGGAGGCACTCGCATTCAGTTGGCTCCTTCCGACTGCAGGGAGGCGCTCGTATTCAGTTGGTGCCTTCCGACTATAGGGAGGCACTTGTATTTGGTTTGGCACCTTTCGATTGCAGGGAGGCGCTTGTTCCATTGGTGTCTTTCAGTTGTATGGAGGCACCTATGTTCTCTACATTGACCCCCGATGAAATAAAGTGCCAGGTCCATCAAAAGACCTTGACCGTTCCAAATCTAACTAAATCAACTGTAATTCCACAAAATATAGTAAAAGCACACAAATTAGATAACACGCATAATTATATCAAATATCTATATAATCATTCATAAAAGTACGCAATCCTTATTATACAGCCGCATATTGATCAAAGAAATATGTACAAAATATGAGCATTTCTGGTGCTCATCAAACATCATACAGGATAGATCTTGTATTCATGAATTATCTTGTACATTAAACGTTTATCCTATACTAGGTTTGGTTTAGGTTATAAAAACTTATTCAAATAAAATGAGAGCCTTTCGGTCTCCTTAGAAACCCCTAGGTATTTGTTTAATTGAAATCACAAAACAAAGAATAGGATTTGACAAAACACACACCCACCTTATGATATTTGAGGTTATAACCAAGGTACCTAAGTTCATTGACCTTGAGGTCCTTTTTAGTCTTACATTTTGGTTAACCACATATGAACACCCTACAAGTTCCAATTTTATTGACCTTAAACTCAACCTAATCAAATATCATTTTTTAAAATATTGTAAGCAAGACCACATAATATTTTTTTTGTGTAGATTATCTCACATTAATCAAGCTTAATAAAGAACATAAACAAATTTCTACTTTTTTTGGGGGTTGTATACAACCATATGAATAACCATAATATGACTCTCTAGTCTAAATTGGATATATTATGGGCCTAAAATGCTAGACTCCCAAATAAAGTGCCACATATACATTAATAATATTGATAAGTATAACATGGTGGACTAGTGGGATTCATAAGGAGGATACTTTATTACCTCTCATGTATTATCCTAGATCATGTATCTAGAAGTGGTCATTCTCATGTGTCATTCTCTTTCATGTACCTCAAGGTATCTATAATTTATAGCCATGTATACTTTAAGGACCAACTTCTTCCATGTACTAATGGGTATCTCAAATGGGCAAGTATGTTAGATTTTCATACTCTAATACTAAATCACCACAAGAAAATAATCACACGATATAATATAATAAAGTTGTAATATAATGAACCAAATAATATATCAGAATATAATAACAAATTGAATAACTCATAAGAATACTTATATAAACATGCTCATGATATTGCGGATGAAAAATACTAAAAATGCTATTTAATAAAGGTCTACTAATGCAAGCATAAAGGTTTGCACATTTGATTTACCTTCATATTCCTTTGATAAAGATAAAAATCCCATATTACCATATATCATGTGACTCTTCATTATCTATCCTAACACCTTGCACTTTCTCTCATATTGACACATACATTATATAAAATATAAATCATCTACCAAACTAATATTACAAGGGGACAAATAATGTAATATCTCCAACCACCCCTTGTATTACATTATTTGGTAGGAAGGATTTTTTCCTTCAATCTCTTATTCTTCTTCATCCTTCATTCTTTAGCTCTAACTCTATCATGGTTGGATGTATGTAAGCTTCATTAGGTCTTCCTTTATAAAATATCTATGTCTACCTTTGGATCAATGTATCTGAGTTACCTATAGATCTCTAACTTTAGGTAACTACCTCTAGGTAACTGCCATTGGATCTACCTCTGGGTCACTACCACTAGATTTGCCTTTGGGTCATTGCCTCTAGATCTCTACCTATGGGTCACTCACATTATATTACTACCTCTAGATCACTACCTTTAGAACTCTGCCTCTAGATCACTTGTAGATTATCAAAGTCTCTAGGTCATCCACTAGATCATTCATAAGATCATCATAGCTATAGGATCATTACTACATATGCTTTCATTATAAGATATCTTCCAAGCTATGCTTGGGTCATAATACTCTTAGTAAAATTTGATCATACTTGGTTTCCTTCTATATAAACCATACAAAATTCCTTTTATCTTATCCCATTCATTCATGTTTATCCATCCACAATCCATTTTTAATCTATAATTTTTGGTAAATAAGATACTTTATATTGTTGGTAGGGTTTTTAAGGATCCCTTAACCTAATTACAAAAACAACCATTATGGCAATGTCATAATAAAAGATAAGCTGAAAGACTTTAGCAGGGTATATACTGACATAAGCAAGATACGAGGACGCAGCCTCAGACTTGAGAATCCAAAAATTATAATAGTAACTAGAAAATGAGGACCCTCAAACTTGAGGATTCTACCAGAATAGATACAATATTTAAACAAAAATCTATGACTAATGATGTGCATGCTTCCACGCAGGGAAGACAAGAAACCAAAAAGACTTATATTAGCTAAAACAAACCAGGTATCACTCATGGTAGTCATAGGAACAACAAAACAAGGAATGAGGAAATTAGTCCTCAGTCGAGGTTTTCTCCTCTTCCTTAGTATCATTCTTCTCGGTGTCCTCAGGCTCATCTTCCTTGGGTTCAGTATTCACCGTGACCTTATCCGCTTCAGAGCCTCCATCCACTTCCTGACTAGGTTGGCCACTGTAGAAGAGTTTTTGTAGTCCTTCTCTGATGTCCATCATGTAATTGACCATCGAATTCATCATTGTCATGGTGGAGGAAATGATGAAGTCCTTGAGTTGTTTGTTTTCATCCTGCATTTCTTCTTCATCATTCAAAATATCTATGATGTTGCGCCTGGTGGCCAGGTTTTGAAGCCTAGCTGACTTCCTCACCGGTTCTTCTGCACTGTCAAAGTTGATGCTTTTCCTTGCCCTCAATTTGGCAACATCTTGCATAGCCTTTTTCTTCCTCTCAGCAAGAGGTGGTTTGACCACGGGGGATTTAGCAGAGCTGGTCATGACAGGGTTAGGCTTAGGGCTATTGGCCAAAACATAAGTATAGATAACTTTGTACATACCCTGATGCCGGGGGAGGTCATGACTTTTCTTGTCTCTACAGGACGTAATGGCATGATTCATGGAATTGAGGAAGAACAGGGGAATGCTGAGGGGATTAATATCTCTAAAATGGTTTACGAAGGCCAAGTGATAGGTTTTGAAGGCTTTGTCAGGGTTGTCAACTGTAATGAATTCCATGATGGGTTTCATCACAGAGTCCCAAGGAGAATTGAAGTCACTCCTGAAGATGTCAGGGCTCTTGGATTTTTTTAGGATTTTTTCATTCCCTTGAAACTCGGCTAATTCAACCTCCCAATTATGTTTGTGATGGTGGATGGAATGACCCTCGGGGTTTTGGCCAGTGATGGATGCTAAAATATGGACATCAACAATGAAGTTTCTACCATGCACAAAGACAACCCCATTGTCCCAAGTCTCAAGGAAGGCAATGGTGATGTCAAGGTCATTTCCAGAAAACATATGGAGGAAAGGGAAAAAGTTTCTATCCTGGAGGACCTTTTCTACCATGGCATCACAGACAAGGGAGTTGGGCTCAAGGAAATCGCTCGACATGGTGGGGGTGGAAGGGTGACTAGTGAAGGAGTGCAGATAAGGATTGGAGGAAAGAACATATATGGGGGGACATGAGCGGGTGAAGGGTGAAGTGACAGGTATTAAAAGGATAGGGAGATGGGGAGGGAGCCTAGAGAGGTGGTGGGTGGTGAAAAACCTAGCCAAACAAAGCAGGGAAGGGGAAGACCAAGCATGGAGGCAGATGTGAAGCGGCTCATGGGAAGGGGGGCTTACACGCATGACAAGGCAACCACCTCATGCAAGGACTCACATCAAGGCAAAATGTGGGCTTAGGAAACCTGCCACTATCAGGAGAATCCATCGAGAAAGGTCTAGGGAGACTAGTAAGGAATGGCGCACATCCCAAGATACTAGGGGTTATAAACATTAAGGATTGTGAATCCAGCCTATCATGACCATTGGCCAAGGTGGAGTTCTTTATGTTATGCCATGTCATGCCACTGTGAGTGTGGGAAATGACCTCATCATGGATATCTATGGTGAATTGGTAATTGGAGATGTTCATTCCATAGGAGGTGGGGTTCTGGATTTGAATCTTGTGCGTATATTTGGACATCTTCATGCTATCTATATTGGAAACCACAAATTGGGACCTGCAAAGGTTGAAAATATAGTGCCAATAATATGACAAAAAGGTTAGCATGCATTCCAAATAAAGAGGCCCAATGGGGGATGGCTAAGTGGCAGCAGGTGATGAAGTGGTGGAAGTGGTGGGGGTAGTGGAAGATGACATGGACTTGCCAGTGGGAGTTTAAATGATGGTGAATGGGGGTGGAGGGGATAGGCAGGTGGATATGAATAAAGTGGTAGGACATGTGGACACAGAGGTGGTGGTCAACTTTACGAATGATAGGGGAACCTTCCAAAAACCATGATGAATAGGAATAATCACGTGGAGCATGACACTTCCTACAAACCTATTAATCTTAAGCATGAGGATAAGGTTGGCCATCTTGAGGAAGGACCTCCTACTGAGGAAGGTTGATTTGTTGTCTCTCTTGATCTGCAATGGCTTGAACTTCCTCTAGGATGTTATCGTACCAGATCTGGGAATTGGCCATGTTGACCCCAATGTTAGCTAACTTATCAGCGACCCTATTAGATTCTCTGAAAGTATGCTGAAAGATAACTTCTTGCAATTCGAGGACTAAGGTCCTAGCTTCCTCAATATAATCTCTGACTCTCCAGGAAGGTCTACAATTTTTGTTCTTGAGGTAATTGATAATGTTAAGGGAATCACCTTCAACTATCAGTTTGGTGGAATGGTTCTTGGAAAGGCATAAACCTCTCCACATGCTTTTGGCTTCAACATCATGGTTAGTCTATTCACCTAGCCCTTCTACAAAATCAAGGATGATTTCTCCTTTGTGGTTTCTCAGGACACCTCTAGCCCTAGCCTTACTTGGATTACCCTTTGCAGCTCCATAAAAATTGAGTTTGTGCCATCCTATCGGAGGAGGTTTCCAAATAGACTCAAGACGAATGTTGGTAGGAAGGCAGAAATATTCTAAGGACAAACCCAACTCTTTGCCAAGGTCGGACTCAGCCTTGGAGGGAGGCTTGGAATATGGGGGAATAAGAAAGGCATTTTCCAATGCAAAGGCCAAGATTTTAGAAGAAATGAGCTTAGGGACCTTGGGCTTAATGGAGAAAACTCTATTGTTTCTTTCAAGCCAAATTTTACAATAGGAAATGGTGAAGGGAAATCTTCCAGAAGAACTTGAGGTGGGGGTCATGGAAGGGGGAAGGCCAATGGATGAAAAGGTCTCTTATGGAGCAGGGTCTAACCCATTGAATGTGGAAGGAATGGAAAATGGAATCAAGGATGGAAGAGGAAATAGGGCAATGGAGGAAGAGGTGGGATGTGGATTCCAAAGCATTGTGGTAGAGGTAGCATCTATTGGGGATGGGTAAGCCTTTTTTCATGAGATGGTCAATGGTAAGGATTTTCTCTTGGATAGCAAGCCACGAAAAAAAGGAAATCTTAGGGATGAGATGCTTGATCCAAACATGGTCAAAAGGAAGCAACAAATCCTCGTTGTCAAGGAGGAGAAGATAGGCTGATTTAACAGAGAATTCTCCACTCTCAGTATGTTCCCAAATGAGCTGATCCACAAAATTAGATGAGGGAATGATAGTGGAAGAGATGAGGGAGTTCAACAGATTAGACTCAATGGGAAAGGCTAGAATGGAAATGGAGATCCACCTTGGGCTCCTACTCTGAGCATTAAGGAAATCAGAAACCTTGTGTCCTACCCTGTCATCAGTAAAGGGTTTGAGTTTGGATAGGATCAGATCATTTAGGAGGGGTTCTTGGGTAATCCATTTGTCATTCCAGAAATCAATGTTTCTCCCATATCCCATTTTCCACCTTATTCCTTTCTTAATGAGGTGCTTAGTACCAATTATGGAGTTCCAAAAAGTTGACCCCCTGTTGGGAGTGTTCTCACTGAGGAAATCGCCATGTTGGAGGTACTTCCTTTTGGCGATGGAAATCCACTCATTGTTGTCTCCTGAAACCAATATCCAAGCTTGCTTGGAAATCAAAGTGGTGTTGAGGGAATGAATTCTTCTTAGCCCTATTCCTCCTTTGTTTTTGGGTCTGCAAACCTTGTCCCAGGCTACAAGATGGATTCTTTGTTTATTTTCAGCTCCAGTCCATAAAAAGTTTTTTTGAATTTGCTCTATCTTTAAAGCAACTATCGTTGGAGCTTTGAAGATGGATAGGAAGTAGATGGGGATGCTTTGCAGAATAGTAGTGGTCAGAGTACTTTTAGCTGCTTGGGACAAAAGGTTTCCTTTCCATCCTGCAAGTCTTTTTTGGATGCGCTCTGTAACATTGTTCCACATAGAGGCTGCAGGTTGCCCACAAAAGAGAGGCAGGCCCAGATAAGTGGTTGGGAGGTCAGCTATAGAGCAATCTAGAATCCTTGCAATCTTGATCTATCTCTACATGGGAGTATTGAGGAAGTACAATTTGCTCTTGTTGAAGTTGACTTTCTGACCAATAGCTACTTCATAGACTTGAAGGATGTATTTGATAACTTTAGCTTCAAAAATAGATGCACTTGTCGATAGAATGGTGTCATCCACAAATTGTTGGTGGGAAACTGGATTGGTCTGGGAGGAGGCCTTGATCCCTGATAGCAAACCAGTTCTACACGCAGCTTGAATAGTTCTGCCTAGGGCTTCAACTATGATAATGAATAAGAAAGGAGATATTGGATCTCCCTGCCTGAGACCTCTATTGCTTTTGAAGTAACCTACTGGAGAACCATTGATGAGGACAGAGAACCGAGGGGAAGATATGCAACTTCTGATGAGGTCGACCCATTCGGGATGGAAACCAAACTTATGCAGAATAGCTAAAAGGAAGTTCCAGTTGACTCTATCATAGGCTTTATTCATGTCAAGCTTGAGGACGCAAGTGGGATTTTTGGTCTTGGAAGCAGAATGGAGGGCTTCATGGATGGAGATGACTCCATCGAGGATAGATCTACCTTGAATAGAGCTTCCCTGGCAAGGGTCAATAATGGTGGGTAGGATGGTTTTCATTCTAGTGGCCAAGATTTTGGTGAGGATTTTGTATGTGACATTGCAAAGGCTTATGGGTCTGTAGTCAGGAAGGGACTTGGTGGCTGGATTTTTAGGAATGAGGGCAATGAATGTGGAGTTGAAACCTCGAGGAATTCTTTTGGAGGACTGAAACTCTTTGATGGCCATGCAAACATCAGGACCGACAATATCCCAGAAGGTTTGAAAAAAATGAGGGGGGAAACCATCTGGTCCCGGGGCTTTGTCAGGATTCATGGAGAAAAGGGCAGACTTAATTTCATCATCCTAAAAAGGAGCAATAAGAGAGGAGTTGACCATTTTAGGAATTGAGTTAGAAGGAATGTGGTGAAGTAAAGCTTCTTGGGCTGCAGCTGAGCAAAGGTTATCATCCTCAAGCATATTTTTGAAATAAGTGCTAGCTTCATTCCTGATTTCATCTATGTCAGTCATGAGGTTGCCATCACTTTTAGTCAGTTCCTTGATGCGATTGTTGCTTCTATTTCTAAGGGTGGACACGTGAAATAATTTAGTATTTGAGTCTCCTTATTTGAGCCAGAGAGCTCTAGATTTTTGATGCCAATAGGTCTCTTCGCAGGCAAGAACATTGTGATACTCAGCTAGGATCTATTTTTCCTCATTCCTGATGTGGACATCTGCTTCCCCATTTTGAATTTTGGTCTCGATGTGATCTAATATTTCTTTGAGAGATTGTTTGTTGGCAAATAGATTGCCAAAAACTTCCTTATTCCAGATTTTTAGATCTTCTTTGAGGCTTTTGAGTTTTTGGGCTAATTTGAAGGAAGGAAGTCCTTGGATGTCTTGTTGCCAACTGTGAGATACTCTCTGACGAAGATCAGGATGATGAAGCCACATAGCCTCAAATATGAATGACCTTTTATAGGGGTTAGATTTGTCAATGTCCAGGATAAGAGGGTTGTGGTCTGATCCAATTTTTGGAAGAGGATATAAAGCAACATCTCCAAAATACTGAACAACTTCCTGTGAGAGGAACACCCTGTCTAATTTGACTTGAATGTGATGTGATCCAGCTCTTCTATTGCTCCAAGTATATTTAGCCTTTCTGAGATTTAAGTCCATTAAACAATTTGCATTGACAAACTCATTAAAATCCTCCATGCTTTTAGCTGGGGTTTCAGAACCTCCTTTTTTATCTAAGGGATAAAGGGGGGTGTTGAAAACACCT
The DNA here is from genome assembly GCA_028583015.1 of Wollemia nobilis. Taxonomy (NCBI): domain Eukaryota; kingdom Viridiplantae; phylum Streptophyta; class Pinopsida; order Araucariales; family Araucariaceae; genus Wollemia; species Wollemia nobilis. The sequence goes on along the minus strand of JAQPPZ010016892.1, from coordinate 5,570,274 downwards.
ACACAAATCCAAGGAATGTTTTGAAAGGAGTATTTCATACTAGTCAGGGTATCCCACAACTGAGCTCTCCCGACAATAGTGTTAGGAGCATAGACATTGGTGAGAATCCAGGATGAGTTGTTGTTGACATCATGAAAGAGGATGCTAAGAAGCCTATCACTAGAATGGAGAAGACGTCCTTCAACTATATGCTTGTCCCATAAGCACATAAGACCTCCAGACGTGCCTCTAGCATCACTGACCACTACACCTACATTCTTCCATATTTCTTTAGCTACTGAGGCAGAGCTATTGGCATTGATTTTTGTTTCTTGCATGATAATGATAGAAGGTTTGATATCCTTTCTCATAGACTTTACAAGTCTTTGTTTGACTGGCCCATTGAGGCCTCTCACATTCCATGACAGAATCTTCATTTAGAATATTTTGGGGCTTTCCTGCCTCCTCTCCCATTATGGTGAGGGGGTTTGGAGATTTTACTCTCTTCCTTAGGCTGAGACGTAATATTAGGAAAAAGGGTTTTCTGAATTCCATTTGCAATGTCATCTACTATTTGGGAACTCTAGATCTCCTCTCTGGATGGCCTCCCTCTTTTCTTTTCACTACCAAAATCGATGGGAGATTTGGTAGTACTTCTAGTTTTCTTGGGGCTGAACTTATAGGGAATGATTTGTTCTAAAATAGGGCTCTAAGGCCTGATAGTCTAGCTTAGGCTAGGGGATATTATTTCCTCCATGGGATTCTTATTGGATATGGCTACACTTTCATCCCGAGGGCTGCGAGATGGTCCAAATTTGGAAGGGGTGTTAACAAAATTGAGGTCAATGTTCAGCTCAGGGGGGATTTGAGGATCTGGCTGAGATTTGAGTTCGGCTTGGGTTTTCAAGGGAGGGAGGTTTTCCTCTTGCTGGCTGGGCATAGAAGACAAAGGGATTTGAGAATTGGTAGCAACATCATTTTGAGAATCCTCAGAGGGATGTTTTAGAATAGGGGAAATCAGGGCATTTCCTTGGAGAAACTTATCAGATTCATTTAAGATATTAAACCTGTTAGGAGACATGAAAGGGGAACTTACTTGATGGAGCTCCGAGTTCGCCATTTCCTTGCCTTTGAGAGATTGAGGCCCTTCTTGAGATTTAGGAGGCTTTTGTTGTTGCTGGTAACTTTTTCCTGCCTGACTTTGTTGCTGCCATTTCTTCTGGGTTTTGGAATACCCACTATTGTGTGAGTTTTTGCTACCTCTAAAATGGTCAATGTTGGCCCCATTGGGTTGGGGTACTCCTGTATTTTGCCCAAGATCTTTGTTCGAGTGAGTCTGGGTTTTGAGGACAGGGCACTGAGACCTCAGATGTCCCTGGGTATGGCATTCTACACAGAAGGCCGATTTATTTTCATATTCCAAGGGCTATTTTTTGCAGAAAGACTTATGGATTAGATTGACATAAGTTGGTAGCTCCGAGGCCAGATTGGCATTCACACAAATTCTAGCCACGTTCATACGCTTATGGGCTCTGGTCACAGGGTCAATGGCAAGGAGTTCTCCTATGACATTTGCGATGGATAGGAGGATATCATCATGCCAACAATGGAAGGGAAGGTTTGGGATGCGAACCCATATAGGTGCAAAGTTTATATCCTGGGTATCAGGATCAAAATCTAGGTCCCATTTCCTTAGAAATAAGCTTTTGCACCCTAAGAACCAGGGGCCTCCAGTGAGGATGCGTTTCGTGTCCTCATCATTGCTCAATATGATGGTAAAGAAACCTCTAGATAAGACAACCAGTTCCATGTCGCCTAGAGTTTTCCTTTTGGTGACAGCCCACCTGCGGATGGTCTCGATATCAGGCCTTCCTCCAACAAACTTCCCCACCAAAGCATAACATTCCATGGCAAGGTAGCTATCGATGATATTGTCGGGGATGTTTATATTTTGACCGTCAAGAATGATTGAAGTGGTAGGATGTTTGTAAGGACCTCGTCCATTGTTGGACAGGATATTGGCATAGGAATTTGCCTTGGTTTTATCAACAGTGGGACCCTTGGCTGTTAAAGGAGGGGCCCCAGTGTCAGGAGGTTCATCTCCCTAGAATATGACCGTATCTGAATCTCCCTTATCCTCAAAAATCTCATCCTTGTCCTTGCTGGAGTCCTTGGTACCTGAGTTCCTGCCCTCCTTACTTCCAATGTCCTCCTTGTGTCCTATCCTGCTATCATTTTTCCTTGTTGAACCAGTCCTCCCCCCATATTCTGCTCCTCCCTCCATATTCCGCTCGAAATCCAAAAGTCCTCCTTTGTAGATAAAATTTATGTGAATGATTATGTCCACAAATTTCTCAACTATGGAGATTCCAAATTTTCTCTATCTTATGTCCATATCTACCACAATGATTACATTTATTTTTTGTTACAAAATTCCTTTTACTATTTTTTCCTTCATTATTACTGATTCTATCAATCCTTGTTATAGATTTGATGTTACTATTTCTTATCACAAATTTAGTTCCTAATTCTTTATTGCTCATTTGTCCTATATATCCATGACCTTCATATTTTAGTCTTATTATTGATACAATTAGTTCTTTAATTACTTTTCCATAATTTATAAACCTGTATCTTTATATCTCATTCTATTTAACAAATTTGAACCAATTCCTTTAGTATATATTTCAAAATAACCAAAATGATCATTTGATTGATCTTTACAATATCAACACAACTATGAGCATCATTGTTTTTATCATCATTTGAATCTATGTCAACATCAATTCTAATAGCATAAGCATTTTCTGAACAATCATGAACTATATTCAAATCATTTGTATCACATGTATCATCTATTTTTGTAATAGGTTATTCTATCTTTGTCATGAATTCTAAGTCACAAGTATTATTGCTTGCATCACAATATTTCCTTTAATTTTGATGAGAATCACAACATGTATTTTTTCCTTTTGATGAATATCACTATAATCACAATATGCATCTATCATCATGGGCCTTAAATAATTTGTATCACAAGAAACATCTTTCACAATTGTCTTATTCCCTAATTCTTCAACCTTTTCTTGCTTTCTTATCTTAGAAACATTTAAAGTAATTATTCCCTTGTAGATTATTCTCCATAGACTAACACATATAGTAATAAAGTTTCCATAATAATTATTAGCATCATTAAGAACAATTTGCATGCAATTTTGAAGCGTTAGAAATTCTTCCTATTCTATTTCACTAATAATATCAACAAGCTTGTTCGTCAAATTATTAGTCATTCCTTCTTGTTTTCTATCTTTGCATTTGATAACTTCATTAGAAAGTAATGCTATATTCATTATCATTCCTATATAATTAGGTAATATGAAAACAATTTTAGAGACTCCAACTGCTTCAACAAAATAATTAAGATTAGATCATTTTGAAGCATTGAAAAAATTTAATCTTTGGCTTCTCCCATGATTGATTGTAGGATTTTCTTTTCCTTCATTGATGTATCCTTTTGTCCTTCAATTTTTGGTATCATGTATTTGATACAACATTTCAAATTTTGTAACATTTCCTTAGTTTCTTCTAATGAGTCATCTTGAATGTATATTTGTTCTTCTTGAAAACATAAGTTTCCTATTTTAATTGTTTTTGACAATTTTTCCAGTTTTTGTGTTTATATTTTTTGATATTTTTCTTTTCACTTGCTTTTTCTTCGCCATGTTACTTTGAAGTTGATAACCTTTTAACTCACTAGATTTAGAAACTATGAAATAAATTTTGCAAATTTATATTTTTCTAAGGTTTAAGGTTGAAACTCTTTTATCTCCCAAATAACTAAATTTGTAAGTAATTCACTAATAAAAAATTTTAGGAGTAGAAATAATAATTTTTAATAATCTTCCAAATGATTTTAACCTTTGTTGTTGAAAACCTTTTAACTCCCTAGTTTTTTCTTAAATTTCAAAAAAATCTAAAGTTAAATTTTTTCAATTAAATTAAAAAAACTCCATTATAACTTCATTTCTCCTATTAATCAAATAAATAAATAATTAACCTCACAAAACATAAAAAAATAAAAAATGATCCTTATCTCTCCAAATATACTTTAGAAAAAATTAAATTTCAAATTTGATTTCTGCAAACCCTAAATTACCTTAGCTTTTGATGAGAAGATTTGACTTGGTGTTTCACCTTTCCAATTTTATGACCAGTCATGTATGCTCCATAAAACCTTATTGGTATTAATAAATAAAATCCTTTTGCTCGCACCTATTTTCTCCTTGAATATAATCCTCACGAAATTGGTCATGGGTTAAATCAAACGAAAATTATAGAATGAGATTTCAAATTGCATGTGATGTATTGGAGGGTGTTAAAGTCATGAGGAGGTCGAGAGAGTAGGAGCAAGGCTATTGAGGGACCAGTGTTATGATTATTAGGGGGACATAAAGGAAGCAAGGAGTGATGTTCTATAGATGTAAACTAGATAGTCTCATGGCCAAGCAACAACCTCTATTTCCCTAGATGATGAATTTGGGTGGTACTAATGAAAACATAGAGGTATCAAATTTTATCATCGTAGCCTACCATGTATATGCAAACAAGAATGCCATCAACTACTCACTAACCGCGATGATTTTGAAAACACCACAAACCCCTAAAACCCTTGAATTACTTTCAACCTTAAATCATTTAACTTGACCAACTCTTTAGCATGAAAGGAACTTGGAAGGCTATCAAAGTTTTTTTGTGTGGATTAGAATATTATATTTGAAAGTTCATTCTAATTATGATTTCACTTGATAAAATTTCATTGTCCACCTGTTACCTGTAATAACCCCAAATTATCCAACCGAAAATAACCATCACATCCATCTATTTTTTTTTTTAACAACTTACATACATATGAGAGTATTTTTATATAGTTTTCCATTGAGCAAGTAGTCCCATGAGTTTCCAAGGCTATGCACCACACAAGAATCAAATTGATCAGATTTTATCCATGTGCATGGGAATGACTAGTGTCCCATAATGATCAATGAGAATTTTCCAGTTTGTTTCAACTAGAATGCACATTTTCCTTATTGTTTAATCCCACGTTAACTAGTTCCAACCATAGGTGTCTTTCAACCTAACCTTAAGTGTGTGCCTTGTTGACTACTCATTGTTTTCCAAAGAGATAATAACTTTAGATGCAATGCTTAACCATTTAACCATACCACATATGGTTTGTTAAGGGAATCATCCAATCGATTCTCATAGGCATATTGTTGCCTACCATTATGTCTCATAGACTTCTACTCTTTAGATCTCTCAATTATAAATTCTTTGATATGTTTATGTTCCTTCTATGCTTCCACATTTTCATTGATAGGAAACAAAGATCTAATTTATTCATATATAAACAAAGCATCCACTTGAGAGTCCAAGTAACATAACAAATCAGGTAAATAACTTGTTTTCCCATGAACATAAAACTTCAAGAGATTACATTGTTCTTATCCAATACAACTAGATACTTGGGAGTTACATTTTTGATACTTTCTACAATAATTCATAAGCTCCTACAAGCTATTACATTATTTCTTCTACAAGAAAGCTTTTCATGTTACAACAATAGCCTCATCGAGTTGAATACAACATCAACTTTCTCTAATATTCAACTCTCTTTCAGGTTCAATAGGTACTTCAGGTACTAGTTGCCTCAGTCCCACCAGTACTAAGTGATTGGTTACTCGGGATCAGGACAATCCAATTTATGAACATGCATATCTAACTACAAAATGCCATGCAACAATAATCCATAGAATGCAAAATAGTTTTCCAACAAAGAGGTATTCAACGCAATTCAAGAGTAGAAAATGTCATACTTTCCTAAGAATGAAACTTTTACCATTCCTTTCATCCCATATCCCATCACACAGGAAACATGCTCTTAAATATATACTAACTGCATCCATTGACATAGCCATGGAGAACCCCCATAAGTTCCCAAGAAATGCAACCCAGTTACCTTTTCTCCCATATTAGACTATGCCCTCATAATATTTTATTCCTCATTCAAGCATGCATGATTGCATATACATGATTCTATTTGTTCAATGCATTGAAATCACAATATTGCAAATATGCTATTCTTTTCTTCATCTAGGTTACCAAAACTTAAAGATAAAAGCACCCAAAAATAACATTTAAACAAACTTGTACACAACATAAAATCACAATATCAAAGGAAAACATTACTAGCATCTTACTTAGATTTGTCAAAGAGCATTCATCATAAACATCCAAACTTCTTATGAATAGGCTAATCTATATTTACCTCATATAATCAAACCTATAAATGTCTACTCTATTTAGAGTAAGTCAATCTAAGTTTCATCATAGAATTAACATCTTTCACTGAGACATATAGCATTGGATTCCATCAAAAATATTTGAGTCATAACAATATTGTACAAGGCTAGGGATATTCATAACCCCATAAATATTTTAAACCCTACTCAATAAATGGACATGGTGCCAATATAAATTTTCCTTTGATGAACTTTAACTTTTTGCTAAAGTTTTAATTTGAGTCTTTTTAAGATAATTATCTAATACTTCCATTTAGATCCTTTCACCCTTTTTATATTTATTTTAATATAAATCCAAGACCCAAAGTTGTTATCGTAAGATAACTTAAACAATCCAAACCATAAAACTTAGGTCTATGATTCCTATCCATAAACCTTGTCATACCACTTTATTTTATTTCACCACCCATACCTTAGTTTAACTTAAAACTTATCATACTTCATAAAAGCAATATGGTGACATTATAGTTAGAGAGATTCCTCCCTAAAATTTTAAATATTTGCAAGGGAGGGTCTACGTTAGGTGCTAGCACCTTAGCCTAACGGCTAAGTGCTTAGCATGTCAATCGAGGTGATTACCTCCCTGGACCCCATAGGTTTCATGGACCCTAGACCCTTGCTCTTGTGGAATGAAAATCATGCCCTACGTGTGTTTTGTTGCATATGGAGTATTCAAACCCTAAGCATCTAACCAGATAGAGACACATGGCACGATCTATGCAATGGGTGGATTTCATCGATGATGATTATGGATTTATTATTATTTTTATATATTTAGAACATTAGGAAAATAACCCTAAAATTAAATTATCAAAAATCAATTGTCGTTTCAGACCTTCGCAGAACAACGTCTACGCTTCTCACCGAACGTAATTTGCATCACATAGTTGTTTTTGATGACCTAAGACATTTGGAGGTCTCCTGCGCTCATCACGGGTTTCGACGTTCATCTAGAGGACACATTGCTTCACCTCGAAAGATGATGTCTAGGATCTAACATCCCAAGCACCGGTCCAAACTCCATTTTGAGGGCTTCAAGGACATCTATGTTTTTCATAACACACTTCCTAGATGGCCAGACAATGCTAAATAATCATCGAAACACAATACGTAGGCCGACAAGACCTTCATATCCGCAGATAGAGAGGTGTTCATCCTACGTCTCACAGCAAGATCATTTGATCTATGCATAGGTCATTCCCGGTTACCCAAAATGTTCTTCTCTTGACACAAGGGTTCTATAATGGAGTCTTGAGTGCTCTTACCAAAGGTAAACCTGCACTCACGATCATATAGCAAGGTTTCTTCTATGGAGAACTTGAGGTCACTCTATCTCTAATGGAGTCAAGGGATACTCTATTTTTTTATTTTTCTCTAAAATCTCTAAGCACAACCCTTGTACCATATATACGTAAGCTTCTACCTTACCCATGCAAGCTTACAACAAGCCTTACTAGTTTACGTAAGCTCCTTATAAAATGATCCAATAAAATTTGAGACCTGCAACTTGCTTAAAAGGAATTTTCTATCTATTGCTAATGCAAACAAGATTTCCAAGGGAAGAGCCTCACAAATTGTAGAACAATAATTTTCTTATACATAGAGCTTTTCTTTATACCCCATTAAAACCTTTATCCTTTACAACAGAAAGGCTACTACTATATTATTACTTCATTCCTTAATCAAGCATACTCAATATTCATACTGTAGTTGGGATCTTAATCCTAACCTGAGTCTTTCGTTGACTTTCTCCGATCCAAGCTCCGGCAAGTCTTCCAATTCTTCGACTTACACGTGACTCTTTTCCTTTTAACAAAGTAACAAGGCAAGGAAAAATAATGTAAATCACAAGACCCTTCTAGTTTCTAATTAGAGCAAAGCTCGGAGAGCATACTCCCTAGGAACCTCTATATTTTCAAAACCAATTTGCGAAGAATGCGAGATTTCTAGTTTCTGATCCAACTCTATTGGAGAGCATAATCCCTGATCTCACTCCACAAATATCGCTATATCCATTTACCTTCCCAAATGCTTCTATTTATAATGGAATTCACCCTCCCCCATAACCATTTTTTATTATTAAAAATTTTTGGGGATGAACCCATCATAAATGCTATCTAGAAATTGGAGTTATCTTTGACTTTGCAAATGGGGTGGTCCAATCACAATCAAACACATACCAACTCTTCAACTAATCTTTACTTCATTTCTAAGCAACTAATTAATTAACCTAGTTAATTACAATTAACTTGTAACTAATCTAGGGATAAAATAACACTAAATTTAATGCTTCTTCAATGTTGTCCACTAATCAAGCTTAACACAAGTTAAATATCTTGGTTAACCAAATAAACCAATATTAGCAATTAATTTCCCAACTAACTAAGGAGACAAAGAAACATTCCAAGTAAATGCCTTAAATGCCACTAACAATTCATGTTTAGCATCAAATTCTCCTAATTTAGCAAAACATACTTAACCATTTCTATTTCATAATCACCTCTATGAAATCAAACCTTAAGCTATATAATGCAAACACAAATTAGGGTAAAAATTGGGATGTTACATACTCCCCCCTATAGGCTAAACACATTCCCCTATGTTTCATTCCCAAGGTTAGTCAAATGCATTTCCATTCATCACAAAGAACAAATAAGGCATTGAGCTAATATTTTGCAACCACATTCAAATCATGCAATATGATTATGCAATATGATCATGCAAACCCCATTTCCACACTATTTTTTTCCTGTGGTTGGAATTTTTAAGATAGTAAACTATCACCATCCCACTAGGAGACTAGTCTAGGACATCACGGTCCAATAGTGTAGTCATGGTGATGTGAGGGAAAATTTCTCTACTTTCTTTTTTCCTCTGGATTGTCTTTGTCATCCTTTCCCTTTTGCCATTTCCTCGTTCCTGGTGGTTGAGAAACTTCTTCTTTCAAATGAGAATAACAACCTCTTCCACCTAACAAGAATATCTAGACCTGAAAAGTAGTAAACAAACATTAATAGTATCATATTCAAAAAAGATAAAGCACTTATGCTGCATAATCATGTTTCAGTTTTACATAATAATGATCATTAATTAATCAAGCATCATCAAAATTTAACTATTTCATGTGCAACATAATAAAATCCATCAATCTACTTAGTTTTCATAAGTATCCATCATGCTAAACCAAATTATTGACCGAAATCAAGCACTACATAGTGTCCTCAAATAAGTACAGAAAATGGTTTTTCATGTCTTCCACCTTTTCCCAGGTGGTATTTTTCTCAGAATAAAGATCCCATTGGACCTTACATTTCTCCAAGTTTCATTTCCTCATATTTTTAGTGTGGACCTCAAAAATATTCATATACTTGACCTCCATGTATATCATATCCATCATCTCCAACTTAGAAATATCCACAACATGAGTAGGATCAAATATGTATTTCCTAAGCAGGGACACATGGAAAGAATTGTGGATCTTTGCCAAGTTAGGTGGCAAGTCGAGTCTGTAAGCAAAATGACTAATATTTTCTAGTATGGTAAATGGTCCTAGGGATCTAACTTAGTAGACTTAATTGCACTTTTCATAGGTTTGATATCTTAGGAACACCTAGTCTCCCATGAAAAATTCCAAATGAGTCCTTCTCAAGTCTACAAATTTCTTTTGGAGATTCGAAGCTTCTCTGAGCCTCTGAAAAATTATCTTTAGTTTATCCTCCATCTCCTTCAAATATTCTAGTTTGATAGTGACCCGATCTTCAATATTATCCCATGATAATGGATTTCTGCACCTATGGATATACAAAGCCTCAAAAGGAGCCCATTTTAGAGAGGTATGGTACCCATTATTATATGTAAACTCAACTAGATGTAAGAAGTCTTCCCAACGAGACTTCTAGTCCATGCAGTACATACGAAGTATGTCCTCTAACACCTGATTGACTCTCTCAGTTTGTCCATCTATCTTAGGATGATATACAAAACTTATGTTCAGTGAAGTACCAACTTCTTGATGGAGAGCTTACCAGAACTCTGACATAAACCTTGAGTCTCTATATGAGATGATCATTTCTGGAAATCCATATAATCTAAAGATATCCCTAGCAAACCTATTAGCAAAAACTACTACATCATCAATAGTACTACCAAGAATGAAGTGTGTGACTTTGGTCAATTTTTCAACTATTACCATTATGGCATCATGTTGATACCTAGTATTTGGTAGTCCCACAATAAATTCCATAGATATCACTTACCATTTTTTTATGGGCACATCATGAGGATATAGCAAACCAATAGGATGCTTATGTTATGCTTTCACCTTTTGAAATTCTAGACACTTAGCCACAAAATTAGTAATATATTTCTTCATTCCAGGCCAATAAAATGTTTTCTTCATATTCTCCCTCATCTTAGCTCCTCCAGGATGAGTAGAATAAGGAGATCTATGAGCTTCTCTCATGATAAGTCTACACAAATCATTTATTTTCAGAATCACAACCATTTTGAATAAGAAGCTTTTAGCCAAAATCTTGAGCTATGTTTAGATCTTTCCTTATTTTCTCTTGCACTTCTCTACAATATGGGTCATGAAGTTGAGCTCTTCTAACCAGATCCATCATATCCAAATGACTTCTAGTTAAAGCAGTGATATGCCTTATTTTGCTTAGTGCATCTACCACCTTATTCTCTTTATCCTTTATATATTCTATCCCAAAGTCATACTCTACTAAAACATTGATCCACCTCATTTGATGTGCATTTAGAAATGGTTAAGTGAAGATATACTTCAAAATTTGGTGATCTATTCTTAGTTCAAAGGGTCTTCCTAGAAAGTAATACCACCAAAATTTCAAGGCATGCATGATTGTAGCCAATTCTAAGTCATGTGTGGCATATTTTACTTCATGCATCTTTAGTTTCCTGGACTCATAATCCACCACTTCTCCATCTTGTGATAAAACACCTCTCAAACCTTCTAAGGAAGCATCGGTACAGACTGAAAAGTCACCTTGAGGATCTAGAATTCTTTTACACAGGAGCGATAGTCAATATTTATTTTAGCAACTGGAACGTAGTTTCACATTTATCCGTCCATTTGAATGACTTTCCTTTTCTTTGAAGATTGGTTATAGGACAAGCTATTTTGGTATAATATTTTTCAAACCTCCTATAATACCTAGATAGACACCTAAAGCTTTGAACCTCTATTACATTTGTAGGGTTTTGCCAATCTAAAATAGCTTCTATCTTCTTAGGATCAACTGTAATTCCATATGCAGAAATGACATGTCCCAAGTAATGTACTTGTGATGCATAGAATTTGTATTTTGACAAATTTCCATATAGTTGGTTTTCCCTCAACACCCTTAGTACTATCCTCAAATATTTGTCATAATCCTCCTTACTACGAGAATAGACCAATATATCATCAAAAAATACTAAGATAAACTTATCCAACTGCTTTCTGAACACATTATTCATTAATTTCATGAAGGTTGCGGGTACATTTTTTAATCCAAACGGTAAAACTATGAATTCATAGTTTCCATATCAAGTTTTAAATGTTGTCTTATGTGTATCCTCTTCTTTGATTCTCAACTAATGGTAGCCATACTTCAAGTCTATCTTTGATAAAATAGTAGCCCCTTTCAGTTGATCAAACAAATCCTCTATCTGTGGTAAATGATATCTATTTTTAACTGTTACTTTATTCAAAATCCTATAATCAATGCACAATATCAAGGATCTATCCTTCTTCTTGAAAAACAAAACTGGTGCACCCTAAGGAGACACACTTGGCTTAATTAGCCCTTTATCCAACAACTCTTGTAGACTTGTAGTTGCACTTTCACCTCTTGCATCTCTATAGAGTTCATCCTATATGGTGCTCTATGTATAGGTTATGTATCGGGTATTAGATCGATAGTAAAATCAAATTCTCACTTAGGGGGTATTTTTAGTATTTTAGATGTAAAGACATCCTTGAATTCTTGAAGGATGGGAAATTTCTCAAATATTTCCTCCTTTTTATCATCCTTAACCTCCTTTACCTTGACCACATATACCATACTTTTTTTCCTAATCACCTTCTTAAGTTGCATACCAGAGATTAATATAGGTTCGAACATCCCTTGCTCACTATACAACCTAATCCTCTTCTCATTTTCATTAATAAATTTTATCCATATCTCTTGAAATTTGATCAAGGCCTTCCAGTCCTTCAACCAATCAACCCTTAAAATTATGTCAAAGTTATGTAATGGAGCTACGTAGAGTTTCCAAGTGATATAATTTATGGGTAGGGAGATATCTATCAAGGGATAATATTTATCTATAGAGTAGGTTTGCCCAGGCCCATACTCGACTTTCCACATTTTTACCAAAGACTTTGTATTCTCTAGCATGTCCCTAACCAAGCTACTAGAGATAAAACTATAAGTAGCAATAATGCCTATCAAAAATCTAATATTTTTATCAAAACCTTACCCTATAAAAGCATAGGGGTTTCCTGTTCATCAAGATTATGATTTCTAGTAGCAGCATAAATCATGTGTCCTTTATTGCTTGTCTTCTAGTTAGCTCCTATATGACATGGACAATTTCTTGCATAGTGAGGTCCTCCACACTCATAACATCCAACATTTGAATTTTGAGTCGAACCTTGAACTAATTTTTCCTTACCTTCAGTAGGGGCTGGTTCTATATGATTCACAATTTTGGCCTTCTTCGCATTAGTAAAGTTTCTATCCTTAGACTGAAACTTCTTAAATATTTTTATTGACCCATTATTTCTCTTACCAAACTTAAATCCTTCATTATTCTTTTGAGTTGTCTCATTATTCCACTTTCTTTTCTATGGATTTTGGTAGTTCTTCTTGGGTCCTTGGATGGGATTATTGCTCCTTTTGTGGTTATACTTTGCTTGATAAGCTAGATCATATGCAACTTCTAAATTGGTAGGTTTGAACATGTTGATAGAGATCCTTAGTTGATGATCTAACCCTAAAAGGAATTGATGCACCTTCATTTTATCATCATTTTTGTAGGCCAGAATGTACTTGAGAAGTCTAGTGAAGTTCCTATAGTATACATCCACTAGATGCTCTCTTTGCCTTAGCTAAGTGAACTCATATTTCTTCCTGGTGTAATATTGCTCAGTGAGGAATCTCTTTCTAAAATCCTTTTCAAACACCTCCCATTCGCAAAGGATTATATTTATCTTTTTTTCCTTGTAGTAAGTTTCCCACCATTCTAGTCTAGCTTTAGTTAATAGTTTGGTTATGAAGAATGCATTTGTGCTTGAAGAGTAATTTCTCATGGAGAAGTAAATTGCTAAATCATTTAACCAAGATTTGGTAGAATCTCCACTTTTCTTTCCTAAAAATTTTCTAACCTTGGCATTCTTTAGGTCTCTTTCCAATTTAGCATTAATTCATCCCTTAGCTACCTGATCAGGATCATTTGGCTCCTCCTTTACTGACTCAAAAAGAAATTTTAGTGCCCTATAATTTATCCTAATCTCATATCTAAGGGTTTCCAATAGGTTATTCTATTGTGTCATGTGCTCTTGATTCCACCCTACATATTCTGAACCATATTTGTGATATTTTCCACACCATCAGGGTTACCTAAGCTTTCTCCAACATGACCCTCTCCAAGGTTTTCAATGCTAGCTAACTGAGACCTTAGGAGAGGTATCTTCGACCCACTTCCTAGCTTGGGTGGCATATTTCCTAGTTTTAAGAAATGTGTTAGTTCGTAATCTTACACCAGTGTCTTTTCTTAATATGCATTTGCTCTTATCTAGCTAGCTAAAATTTCTTGATGGTTTAACTAAGTTTGCTAAAGTTTTTCATCAACCTTCACCTTCTATATGAGGAATTAAGTTGAATATAAAAACATTTACTAAATAAGGAAGTGTTTTGATTTAGATCTTCAAATTGCAAGTATGATCCCCAAAAGAGCATCAAGTACACTACTTAAAACCCACATTAGTGGAGGGTTTGTCTAGCTCTTCCAATATGATTCACCAGGGGTTCAACATGGGGGGCAAGACATGCACATTTTCCACATATGTACCTTTTCTCTTTCCTTAGAGTCATCAACTATCTAACCTAGGCTCTGATACCAACTATAATAACCCCAAATTACCCAACCAAAACTAACCAACACATCAATCTATTTTTTTTTTAAACTTACATTCATATGAGAGTCTTTTTATATAATTTTCCATTGAGCAAGTAGTCCCATGAGTTTCCAAGGTTATGCACCACACAAGAATCAACTTTATCATATTTTATCCTTGTGCATGGGAGTGGCTAGTGTCCCATAATGATCAATGATAATTTTCTGGTCTATTTCAACTAGAACGTGCATTTCTCTTATTGTTTAACCCCACGTTAAACTAGTTCCAACCATATGTATTTCAACCTAACCTTAAGTGTGTATCTTGTTTACTACTCATTGTTTTCCAAAGAGATAATATTTTTAGGTGCAATGCTTAACCAACTAACCATACCATATATGGTTTGTTAATAGAATCATCCAACCGATTCTCATAGGCATATTGGTACCTTCCATTATATCTCATAGACTTTTAGTCTTTAGATCTTTTTTTTTAATTTATGGAAAACATCCCAAAAGGGATGCCACTTTTGGGTAAGACCCAAGGAGGCAGGGGTATCCATTCCACCAAAAACACCTAGGACTCGGACCTAGCCTACCACCTTTGACATACTCAAGGAGAAAACAAACACAAAACCAATTTAAAAATAAGTAAATAAATAAGTAAATAACAACAAAAATAATAAAATAAAATAAAAAACATGCTCCTTGAGTGTGTCAAAAACAAAAGCACAACCAACCACACACAAAAAGATAAAAGAAACCACAACACAAACGACATAGAAAAACACAAGAACCACATAATAAAACACAAACAAGACAAAAATAATAGAACACTACAAAGACATAACCCAAAAAAAACATGAAAAATAAACACAACCAAAACATAAAATATTAAAAAAATAAAATAAAAATAAAAATAAAAAAACCAACAATAGACAATAAAAAAAAAAACAAAAAACATAGAAAACACTCACAAAAAAAAATACAAATTAACACAAACAAAGAGAAACACAAGAAAAGAATGACAAAAACACAAGAACAATAACAAAAAACATTTAAAAAACACAAGAACAACAAAAAACAACACAAAACAAAAGAACACACATACCTTAAAAAACTAAACAAAAAAAATAAAAAATAAAAAAGAAATAAATTAAACATAACAATGACCTATCTAGACCTGAAGACTAATAAGGCAAGAAACAACAAAGGAAACAAAAGAAAGAAAAGAGTGAGCTAGGGAACTAAAAAAATCTGAATGAACCAAAGAGAAGCAAACAAAAGCAAGAAGAAACTAGGTACCTTCAGAACTGGAGCCATCCAAATAAATGATAGAAAGAAGAGCTTCCCTAATTTGTGAAGCCCACCATCTAGGAGGGTGGCCATAACAAGTAAGATCACCTTTTTTCAAAGCCCAATTAGCTAAAGCATCAACACTCTTTTTTTGATCTCTGACCACATGATTGTAATCAACTTTCAAAAATCCCATCTGGATTAATTGAATATTCTCAATAATTCTTTTTATTCTCCAATAAACCTTATGATTCTTAGAAGGAGTCTTCAAAATATTAATCATAATTTGAGAGTTAGACTCAACTAACACCTTTTGCCATCCAACCTTAGTAGCCTCCTGAAGGCCTCTGAGGATACCATACCCCTTAGAAAGTTTATTGGAAAGAATACCCAAATTCTTAGCAAAAGTAAAAACCACAGAGCCATCTAAAAGTCTACCAATTCCTCCCACACTGGCTTTTCCAGGGTTCCCTCTAGAGGCTCAATCATTATTGAATTTTCCAAAATCCTTAAGAGGAGGTTGCCAATTTCTTGTCCTATCCATCTTACTAATACTCACATTCCCTTTAAGTTAGTTGCCCTTAGAAAATTTAATCTTCAATATTTGCATCACTTGATCCCATCTTTGGTGGGAGTTTTTGGTGTGATTAAGGAGTTGATGGACTGATTCAACTAAGTTGGCTATGGTATTTTGCCAAATATAGTGAATATCCTTCCTATCTTGATTAAAAATTTGGTTGTTCCTTTCAATCCAAATATTCCAAAGAAGAATGGTAGAACCCATCCAAACTAACTACCTAATAAAATGATCAACACCCTCTTGATTAGGCAAATCCCTCCAAATCTGATCAAAATTAAAAAAATTGGACCATAGTAAGCCAAGTAAAGTGGCCATTCTCCTCCATAGCTCAGAGGCTAAAGTACACTCAATAAAAATATGGTTGAGATTTTCTACATTCTCTTCGCACATCTCACATGTAAAAGAGCCTTGAAAACCATGCTTCATAAGTTGCTCACTAGTAAGAACCCTATGATGCAATAAAATCCAATTAAAGAACCTCACCTTAGGCCAGAGCTTTTGAGCCCACAATTGAGAAAATATATCAGATGAATGGTTGGGATTATTATGGCATAAGGTCAAATAACCTTGAGAAACTGAATACTCACCCTTAGTATTGTTGTTCCATCCAAAAAAATATTTTTCATGGGACCAAGAGAGAGATCTCATATTACGGATGCCTTGGATATCTTGTCTTTGCCTTTCTGGAATTTGAATAGTCCAGTCCTCAACAGGGATCCAATATCTACCAACCTTTGAATTACCAGTATGGTACCGATAGTAATTATCCACCCTTATCCAGTTAGCTTAGTGAAGCTCCTCCATCCAAGGCTGCCAACTGGGAAACTGAGTAATCAATTGCTTGTGACCATCCTAAGAATCTGTCCAAAAATTTTCCTGTTCACCATTATGAATGATCTAAAATAATTTTTTTTATCAAATCCTCACCAATATTAAGAACTGCTAAAATGGGAGAACCTTTGGTGGGAAGTTGATAGCAAACAAGGTCTTTAGGACTTTTGTTCTCAGCATATTTAGCAAGAATATTATTGGCCCAAAGAGCATTGGGGTTATGCAACATCCTCCAATATAATTTAGCAGCTAAAACTTTGTTGTTATTAATAGAAGACCAGAATTCTAACCCCCCTTCATTCTTAGGAAGACATAAAGTTTCCCATTTCACCAAGGCCCATTTTCTTTTCTCCTTAGTACCATTCCAAAGGAAACGATGACTGATTTGATCTAGTTCTCGAAGAACAGCCTTTGGAATATTCAACATGAAAGATACATAAATAGGAATAGCTTGAAGAACTAATTTTACCAAGGTGATTCTACCCCCAGAAGAAAGCCACCTGTTGGTCTACTTTCCAATTTTATTCTTGACTTTGTCCAACAACCAATTTTAATCTTTATTTTTCTGCCATTGAATATTTATGAGAATACCTAAATAAGTGATTTGAAGGGAGATCTTATTATATCTTAATTTATCCATGACCATGGATTCCTATATAGCATAGTAGTGAAAGAAAATAACTTTATATTTGTCTTCATTGATCAACTACCCACTAGCCTTAGAAAAATAGCTAATGATTTGCTTAATATTATAAGCATCCTTAACTATAGCTTTACCTAAAATAGTAGAGTCATCCACAAATTGAAGATGAGATATAGGTCTAGTTCCATGAGCAATGGTAACTCCCTCAAGGGTTTTGTTTTCCCTCTTTTTGGTTATAGTCTTACCCAAGCATTCAACAAGAATGATGAATAAATAAGGGGATAGCGGGTCACCTTGCCTAATACCTTTGGAATATGGGAACGACTAAGAAGTCCTACCATTGATAAGAACTGTGTAGGAAACTAAAGACATACATCCCATAATCCAATCCATCTAATCCTTAGAGAAACCAAATTGCCTCAAAACTTTGATAAGGAAGTGCCAATCCACTCTGTCATAAGCTTTGGATAAGTCTAATTGAATGAACATGGAAGGATACTTTTGTATATCCATGGAATGGATGGCATTCTGAGCAAGAACTATCTCATCTACTATTTGACGCCCTTCCACATAACCCCCTTTGCTCTAGAGAAATAATATTATGCAAAAGAGGCTTCAACCTTTCTGACATGATTTTAGTAATGATTTTGATAAGAACATTACATAAAGCAATAGGTCTAAAAGCTGAGATATGATCAACCTCTTGAGATTTTGGAACAAGAGTAATATAATTTTTATTGATAAACTTCAAAATTTCTTTGGCTTTCCTGGCTTCTTCCACCACCTCTAATAAATCAAAATGAAGGATATCCCAGAACTCTTGGTAGAACTCAATGGGAAAACCATCAGGACCTGTGGTTTTTCCTTTTTGCATTTTAAAAACTACCATTTAGATCTCTCAATTATAAATTCTTTGATATGTTTATGTTCCTTCTATGCTTCCACATTTTCATTGATAGGAAACAAAGATCTAATTTATTCATATATAAATAAATCATCCACTTGAGAGTCCATGTAACATAAAAAATTAGGTAAATAACTTGTTTTCCCATGAACATAAAACTTCAAGAGATTACATTGTTCTTATCCAATATAACTAGATACTTGGGAGTTACATTTTGATACTTTCTACAATTATTCATAAGCTCCTACAAGCTCTTACATTATTTCTTCTACAAGAAAGCTTTTCATGTTACAATAATAGCCTCATCGATCTGAATACAACATCAACTTTCTCTAATCTTCAACTCTCTTTCAGGTTAAATAGGTACTAGTTGCCTCAATCCCACCAGTACTAAGTGATTGGTTACTCGGGATTAGTACAATCCAATTTATGAACATGTATATCTGACTACAAAATGCCATGCAACAGTAATTCATAGAATGCAAAATAGTTTTCCAACAAACAGACATTCAACAAAATTCAAGAGTAGGAATTCCCATACTTTTCTAAGCATTAAACTTTTCCAATTCCTTTCATCTCATATCCCATCACACAGGAAACATGCTCTTAAATATATACTAACTACATCCATCAATATGGCCATGGAGAACCCCCATAAGTTCCTGAGAAATGCAACCCAGTGACATTTTATCCCATATTAGACTATGCCCTCATAATATTTTATTCCTCATTCAAGCATGCATGATTGCATATACATGATTCTATTTGTTGAATGCACTGAAATCATAGTATTGCAAATATGCTATTATTTTCTTCATATAGGTTACCAAAACTTAAATATAAAAGCACCTAGAAATAGCATTTAAACAAGCTTGTACACAACATAAAATCACAATATCAAAGGAAAATATTACTAGCATCTTACTTAGATTTGTCAAAGATCATTCATCATAAACAACCAAACTTTCTATGAATAGGCTAATCTATATTTTCCTCATATAATCAAACCTATAAATATCTACTCTATTTATAGTAATTCAATCTAAGTTTCATCATAGAATTAACATCTTTCACTGAGACATATAGCATTGGATTCCATCAAACAGGTTTGAGTCATAACAATATTGTACAAGGCTAGGGATATTCAAAACCCCAAATATTTCAAACCCTACTCAATAAATGGACATGGTGCCAACATAAATTTTCATTTGATGAGCTTTAACTTTTTTCTAAAGTTTTAATTTGAGTCTTTTTAGGATTATTATCCAATGCTACCATTTAGATCCTTTCACCCTTTTTATATTTATTTTAATATAAATCCAAGACCCAAAGTTGGTATCATAAGATAACTTAAACAATACAACCATAAAACTTAGGTCTATGATTCCTAACCATAAACCTTGTCATACCATTTTATTTTATTTCACCACCCATACCTTAGTTTAACTTAAAACTTATCATACTTCATAAAAGAAATATGGTGAAATTATAGTTAGAGAGATTCCTCCCTAACATTTTAAATGTTTACAAGGGAGTGTCTACATTAGGTGCTAGCACCTTAGCCTAACGACTAAGCACTTAGCATATCAATCAAGGTGATTGCCTCCCTGGACCCCACGGGCATCATGGACCCTAGACCCTTGCTCTTATGGAATGAAAATCATGTCCTATGTGCATCTCATTGCGTATGTAGTATTCAAACCCTAAGAATATAACCAGATAGATACACATAACACGATCTATGCAACGGGTAGATTTCATCGACGGTGATTATGGATTTATTATTTTTTATATATATTTAGAAAATTAGGGAAATAACCCTAAAATTAAATTATCAAAAATAAATTGTCATTTTAGACCTTCGTAGAACAATGTCTATGCTTCTCACCGAACACGATATGCATCCCGTAGTTGTTTTTGATGACCTAAGATATTTGGAGATCTCCTGCTTTCATCACGAGTTTTGACATTCATCTAGAGGACGCATTGCTTTACCCTAGAAGACAACATTTTGGATCTAACATTGTAGGCACCAGTCCAAACTCCATTTTGAGGTCTTTAAGGACATCTACATTTTTCATAACACACTTCCAAGAAGGCCAAAAAATGCTAAATAATTATCAAAACATGATATGTAGGCCAACAAGACCTTCATATCTGTAGATAGAGAGGTGTCCATCCTACATCTCATAGCAAGATCATTTGATCTATGCACAAGTCATTCCCATTTACCCAAAACATTCTTCTCCTGACACAAGGGTTCTATAATGGAGTCTTGAGTGCTCTTACCAAAGGTAAACCTGTGCTCACGATCATATAGCAAGGTTTCTTCTATGGAGAACTTGAGGTCACTTTGTCTCTAATGGAGTCAAGGGATACTCTATTTTTTAAATTTTTCTCTAAAATATCTAAGCAAAACCCTTGTACCATATATATGTAAGCTTCTATCTTGCCCATGCAAGCTTACAAAAAGCTTTACTAGTTTACGTAAGCTTCTTATAAAATGATCCATCAAATTTTGAGAATTGCAACTTGCTTAAAAGGACTTTTCTATCTATTGCTAATGCAAACAAGATTTCCAAGGGAAGAGCCTCACAAATTGCAAAACAATAATTTTCTTATACACAGAGATTTTCTTTATACCCCATTAAAACCTTTATCCTTTACAACAGAAAGGCTACTACTATATTATTACTTCATTCCTTAATCAAGCATACTCAATATTCATACCGTAGCTGGGATCTTAATCCTAACATGAGTCTTTCGCTGACTCTCTCCGACCCAATCTTCGACAAGTCTTCCATTTCTTTGAATTACACGTGACTCTTTTCCTTTTAAAAAAGTAACAAGGCAAGGAAAACTATGGTAAATAACAAGGCCCTTCTAGTTTCTGATTTGAGCAAAGCTTGGAGAGCATACTCCCTAGGAACCTCTAGATTTCCAAAACCAATTTGCAAAGAATGTGAAATTTCTGGTTTCTGATCCAAATCTATTGGAGAGCATAATCCCTTATCTCACTCCAAAAATATAACTATATCCCTTTGCATTCCCAAATGCCTCTCTTTATAATGGAATTCACCCTCCCTCCATAACCATTTTTTTATTATTAAAAATTGTTGGGGATGAACCCATCATAAATGCTATCTAGAAATTGGAGTTATCTTTGACTTTGCAACCGAGGTGGTCCAATCACAATCAAACACATACCAAATCTTCAACTAATTTTTACTTCATTTCTAAGCAACTAATTAATTAGCCTAGTTAATTACAATTAAATTGTAACTAATCTGGGGATAAAATAACACTAAATTTAATGCTTCTTCAATGTTGTCCACTAATCAAGTTTAATACAAGTTAAAGATATTGGTTAACAAAATAAACCAACCTTAGCAATTAATTTTCCAACTAACTATTGAGACAAAGAAAACATTCCAAGTAAATGCCTTAAATGCCACTAACAATTCATGTTTAGCATCAAATTTTCCTAATTTAGCAAAACATACTTAACCATTTCTATTTCATAATCACCTCTATGAAATCAAACCTTAAGCTATATAATGCAAACATAGAGTAGGGTAAAAATTGGGATGTTACATTACATTTTAGGCATGAAATGGGTATTATTTTTTCTCCAACCATTAGAGCTTACTGATTTTGTTCTTGAATTCTCAATGCTTGGATATTTAGCTTCTTGGCACTCAGCTCTTGAAGACTTTTTCAGTATTTCTAGTCATGCTCTTATTGGTGCTTGGTTAGGCTGATATTTCAACTTCCACTATGGTTGCCATGTTCCTATTTGCTACCTATGCAAGAGGGTTTGGAATATAGTATTATTCACTTGTATTTTTCTACATTCTAGATATCTTATTATTATCCTTATTTTTATTGCAGACATATATTTATAGCTCCAACCCAGGTTTTGTTGGTGATTTTGAAAGGAGAGGGCAATCCTCCAAGGGAGGTCCTAGGTTCAAATATCCACCCTACCAAAAAATTTGAATTGAGTACCAAAAATCTAATTGATAATGTTGGTGCAGGAAGGATCGGGCATGACTCCCGGGTGACTTTGATGGTGTAGAACCCCCTGGTAGTGGTCTCTCAGACCAAGGTGGCCCTACAAGGGGTTTTTCACTTTAAAACAAAAGTAGATGTCTAGCTCCCTCTCTACATTGTAGGAGGCTTATGAAATTGCACTCTATGCTAGCTATATTCCAACTCTTTAAAACCCCAGCAAGAGACTTGATATTTTTAATTCTTGGCATTCAAACCCTTGTTGCCACTAACACTTATAAAAATTACGACCAAACTACTTGTCTTTGCCATTCTATGATACTATTTTAACGTCATTTCAACATTAAAACTCTTGAGTTTGTTTACTTTCCAAATTCTATTCTCAATATTTTTGTCCTACATAAAATGTTTTCTCCTCACACTATCAATTTTTTTTAATTTGGGATTATCGTCGAATGGCGATAATTGTCTCAATACCTTCCTTCAAATTATCTCTCCATAGCTCTAATACCACTATTAGCTTTTGATAATCTAATACTTAATATAAATTATTATAGGAAAATAATCATAAGATATAATATAATGAAGTTGCAATATAATGAACCAAATAATATCTTAGAATGTAATAACAAATTGAATAACTCATAAGAATACTCACATAAACATGCTCACAATATTGCACATGAAAAATACTGAAAATGTTATTGAATAAAGGTCTACTAATGCAAGCATAAAGCTTTGCATGTTCAATTCACCTTCATATTTCTCTCATAAAGACAAAACTCTCATATTTCCATATATCATGTGACTCTTCATTCTCTATCTTGACACCTTGCACTTTCTCTCATATTGACACATACATTATATAAAATATAAATCATCTACCAAACTAATATTACAAGGGGGCCAAATAATGTAATATCTCCAATAGGTTATATCAAAAGGTTCAAGTATTTCAAGAAGCCTCTCTAAGGTATATTGATTAGATTGGTATCTCAAGAGAAGGTGTTATAAGGAAATTAATATTTTAATTAATTTCCATAACTCTATAACTTAATTAATTAATTTCTCCCCTTCCTTGTTAACCTTACTCCATGGTCCAAATAAGGTATTACATTTGTAGTTTGAATAAAATAGTAGACCCTAAACTCTCCCCTATGTTGGATGATAATGAAAATCAAAATTATTTATAAAACCCTAATTTTGAGGTAGAGAATGATAATGCCTCAACCACGAGTTCCCTGAACCCTTAAGAGGATTCTCAAGGTAGGATAACCTTTAACTCCATGAATCATATAATAACTTTTTTGAGAAATAATAGAAATATTATGATAGAAATTATTGATTGAAACATTTATTTTGAAGAGGGTGCACCTTCAAAATCTCCCCAACCACTTAATTCTAGTTTTATGTCTTTTAATCAATCAAATATAAATGCTAATCCAATAAATACAAATCTTAACCAACAAACTCTATATCCTAATGCATCAAATTCTAATTATGTTAATTCTACCACTATCAACACCTCCATAAGTTATGGGGAATCAAATGTTTCATTATATTTAGGAAATCCTACATCGTCACCCTCACTTGATGAGCTATTAAGGGTCAACATTAGTTTTCCCACAACCCAAAAACCAAGTACAAGCTCCAATACTTGAATTATTAATTCTTTTATCAACCCACATTCTAATACCATTAATGCAAATAGGAACCTTCCTTAAATTTCCATGCCTACAGTTCCTAACAAGTCATATAGCAATCCACTCAAATTAGGAATGTGTCATGTGGTACCCACCTCAATTTCATATGTCCCAGTATCATAACCTTACCCTCATATCAATTATCAAGCACCTTTGATTGCACAACACACCTCTCATGTGTAACCTAATCCTCAAATTCAATCTCTCAATGTCAAATTAGAGCAACTAACACAACAAATGGATTCATTCCAAGCACCTTCATCTATTCGTAAGTGTTTTTCTAATGATTTATTTAAAAAACCCTTAGATCCAATGGTAGAAAATCACCCTTTCCTTCCAAATTTTGAAACACCAAAATTTCAAATGTATAAGGGAAAGGAAGACCCAATCAAACATCTTAGACTTTTTCTCATCACTTGTAATGATATCGCTTATGATAAGATGGTGTTATTAAATGTCCTTCCCAAAATACTTAGTGGTGTTTCTATTGAGTGGTATTATAAAATACCATGCCACTACCTTAAGAACTTTAAAGACCTTGCGAAGATTTTTTGTACAATAATTCTTAGTCTATATTGAAGAGGTGGTCATCATTGGTCACCTATATCAACTCAAGCAAGTAAAATATGAAATATTTGATGACTTATTGGAAAAATGACTATATATTGTAGAGATACTCTAATTCACTCCTTAAAAAAAGAAATTTTAAACATATTTATAATAAACCTACATGACCAATTGTTTTATGAGTTGAAAGCAATCAATATCCCATATTTTTAAGAAGTGGTTGATTTGGCTAAATTCATAGAAAGCACATTTATAAGGAGGGTTCAATTCAAAGTTAAGAAAGAGGAAGAAATATCCTCCAACCCTGAAGGTCGATATAAGAACAAACATATGGCAGGTGATGGAGTCACTGATCTTGCCAAAGAACTAATGTGAATGCCATAACTACCCTCCAAAAACTGGTCCTCTCCAAGCAACAAAACCCTAAGAGGTAGTTAACTAAGTTAGATCAACCCCTTTCTATGATCCTTAAAATACTCCTAAATGCCAAAATTATTGAGCTTCTACCTATCCAACTTATAGATTCTAGGAAATATTGATATCATCCTAATGAACACTATGTTTTCCATAACATTGATGGTTATTCCACCAATAAGTTTAATAATATTAATAACCTTATATAGTACTTGAAATATAGCATTTAAATTGTTATTAGAATCTCTAAATCTCAATATTCATCAAACCAAGACATGGGAATTTTTCAATACATGTTTTCAAACCAATGACCAAATGGAACAAATAACATTCAATATACTAATGTACCACCTCCAAACCAACATATGGTGGGCATGATATCTTCTTCCCATCACCCATCCTCCATTTGTGTTACCAAAAGGCAAAAACAAAATAATCAATATCTTGATCAACCTTTTCAACCACTTTTGGTCCTTCAGCAAAGAAAATAATTCCTTTCGAAGGACCTCCACTTATCCTAAAATCACAAAACAAATTTAACAATACTTTCAATCTACAGTAACAACTTGCAAATACCCAAGATAAAATTTATTTTCTTGAAATTCTCCAAACCTTTCAACTCATATTGAAGCCTCCATCAAACTTTTGAGTGAACAAATCATCCTTTAAAACCTTAATCTTAATAATATTACTACCATAGTAGGGTCCATTGGGTAATCATGCTACAATATATTTTTATGAGTATGACCTCCCTTTGCCATCTATGATTGGAGAACTTCCCATCTACATTATAGGCCAAGTAAGTGATCTATTTATCAAAATAATCCTTGTTAATAATGGATCAGTATTGAATGTTTGTAGTCTTAAAATAATTCCTAATTTTGGTTTAATTGAGCAAGATATTTAAAAATCTAAACTTGTGATAAGGGATTTTGACAATGGGATGCATCAGGCTAGTGGAACCATAACCTACATCTAAAATTTGGGCCTTGCATCCTCAATACTCTCTTTTATGTTACGCTAGAGCACAAATAATTTTAATGGATTTTATTTTTGCTATAGGGGAAAAAGTTTTTTTATAATCTATGCATTCTCTTTATGAATACCCCTTTGCTACACGTCATGCTATGTATTTATCAATAATAACATCTAATTTATATTTGATTTTCAAAATCCATTTGCATCCCATAACCTTTTTTTTTCTGGACAATCAACAAGACTTCAAGTCTTGTTTTTCAATAGCACTTGATATTCAATATTCATGGTATTTTTCCAATAATTAGACTGAAGAGCTTCATGTACTAAAGATGGTTTAATTGTATTTATTACTGTTAGAAATATTGAGCATGATGTGTTGTCATTGATGTCAAAATATTGATGTCAAAGATAGCTCGGTATGGAAAAAAGATAAGATTTATAAGTTGGATCATAAATGCAAGGAAATTGATAAAAAGAAAAAGGTTATAAGCCAAAGAGGTTTAGAAGCACTTGGGACAAAGTTCTAAGTAATTGAATGAAAGGTTTAAGACCATGGTTCAAAAATAAAGTAAATTTAAATAATATTATAATATTTGGGACAAAAGGTTTGAAGACAAAGGTTCAAGTGTTGCAAGGGAAATTAAAAAGACCATTATAATATTTTATATGTTTGAAGACAAAGGTTCAAGTGTTGCAAGGGAAAGCCCATTATAATATTTTATATTATAATTCAAACTCGAGATGAATTAGGCACCAAATCATGGAGGGCACAATAATATAATATTTGAAAATATTATTACTCCAAGCGCAACAACGATGTCAAATTTTTAAGGGCAAAAATGTATATAAAAAGGTTAAATTATTTTTTTGGCTAACGTATGAGTTGAGAGCACATTTTTTAGATATCCGCTCGAGCATATAGTAGAGGCGGAGAAATTCAAATCGATTGCACCATTCGAGGACAGAGATACCAAGGTTGGAAGCACGAATTGCAAATCCATTGAGCACATCATGGAAGAAGAGAAAGGATGAATTATTTACGCCGTTAAAAGGTAGAGAGGCCAAGGTTGAGCGCACTAATTAAATCCAAAAATATCTTGCTTGAATATAGGAAGGAGAAAAATACAGGTTTCACACATTTCAAGGTGGGACAAGGAAGTAATTAGGAGGCAACACACATTTTGTTCCAAGAGGGCAACTAGCCCACGTGGTAACCTAGCTTGAGCTAGGACGCACGACAACAAAAGGTTGCAAGTTCGATCCACGATGACAACACTTGAGGCAATTCAAATTTTTGATAAAAATAAATGTATGCACAACACTTGTCCTAGGGAGACAAGGGTTAATTTTTGCATTAATTGATGTGCATGTTGTTTGATCTAGGGAAGATATAAGGTTGAGATTTTTATATTTAATTAAATACAAAATACTGTGCACATTGTGATATCTCAGATTCTGAGTGTGGTTGAAATAATTTAGATACATTGGAGGTATAAGATGTATGGTAGTGAAATTAAATTTGTGGTATGCACTTAGGGTTTCTGGGTTGATCTTGTTGAAAATCAAATGTGGCTTTCATAAGTAGGAGTTATAAGGTGTTAAATGGTTTGATTATTATGAGTATTCCTACATGGTGAAAGAAAGTGTTAGAAGGGTGATGATTATTAATTAAATAGCTTTGCCTTGTGAAATTAAAAGAAGTGGTAAAACAATATCTCTATGCATATGTTTTGAGGAAAGATTTTCAAGTGGATGGTTGAAAAAGTGTTTTGCTATCTAACCTTTGTAGTGGCACAAGAAATATTAGTTTTTTGTGAGATAGGTTTTGGGGACACATATTTATGGTGACATCACTCATTCTCTAGGTGGTTGTGTTTTGAGAAAGTAATTTTAAGGTGGATATAAAAGGTTTGATTAGTGTGCATTGTTGGAAATATTTGAGTTAGGGTTTGAGACTTACGTGTGCTTCATTGTTGAAAGAAATTTGAAATATTTATGCTAGGGTTGAGACCAAGTTTGTACATCATTGTGAAACATTTTGAGGATTGGTTTGAAAGACATTGAAAGTAATTGTGAAGTGATTGAGATCAATCTTGTGAAAGAAATTTATGCATTATTGTGTTTGATCATTGAGAGTAAAGTTGCAAAAAATAGAGACCAGTTTTGTGAAGCGAAGTTATACACTAGTTTGAATTGATTTGAGAGTGATTTGCAAGAGGTAGACACTGAGGTTGTATTGAAGGAAACATTTTTCAATTGGAACATTGAGGTTGTGATTATGGAAATTAGATGGATTTTTGAGGTTAGAGAGGATAGGAAGATAAAGCATATCTTCAGAGAAGAAAATTGCCAAGCTAATTTTATGGGAAAACTTAGGTGTAAGTCTCAATAGTTTGTTTGTTTGGAGAGACAATTTTTGGGAAGGCCTTCTTCAATTGGATTGAGGGATGGATGCTTCTTGATGCTCTATAAGGTTTTACTGCTTATTGTTTATGAAGAAAGGTTTTGTGGGCATTCAGGTGAAGTGTTGGTTGGTGGGGTCTCATCAACAATGTTCTAATTTTATTTTTTATTAATAACTGGTTCACTAATTTTATGGCAAAACTTAGGTGTAAGTCTCAATAGTTTGTTTGTCTGGAGAGACAATTTTCGGGAAGGCCTTCTTCAATTGGATTGAGGGATGGATGCTTCTTGATGCTCTGTAAGCTTTTACTGTTTATTGTTTATGAAGAAAGCTTTGCTTTTGTGGGCAGTCAGGTAAAATGTTGGTTGGTGGGGGCTCATCAACAATGTTCTAATTTTGTTTTTTATCAATAACTAATTCACTTGGTAATAGATGACTAGTTATAAGGCTTTATAGCTATTTTCATTATTATTGGTCTTAGACCAAATTTTACAAGGTCTTTTTATAATAAAAAGTTCTTCACCCAATATTACTGGTCTTAAATCAAATTGTTTAAGGCTTCTTTTATTATAAAAAGTTCAAAAACCTTTTAAAAATCCTTAACATTCTTAAAGCCTGCAAAATTATAAGCCATGGAAGGCGGGTTTAACTATAGAATTTTATCTCAGATGACACACTGCCCTTTTTGTTACTCTAATAATAAAAAGGCCATCCTGCTGTCCCATACTCCACTAGACACCACAACATGATTTCGCCTTGTCTGGTTTCGCTTTTATCCTTATCTGTATTTTATTCATGATGTCTGAATTTATGTTTTCCTTCATAATACTGACCGCCATATTCATATAATAAACCTTCAGTCAGAAAAGGATCTAGTCTGCATGTTCTTTAGTCAGAACAGGATCTAGTCTGGACGTTTCGACTCTGGAAGGATATCGGCAAAAAAAAAGTATAATAGTCAGAGTTATTATAGTTTTATTTGCTATCACATCACCACGGCAATTCGTATTTAAGAAAAAGTTATCGATGAAGGATGGAGGAGTCGGTGAAGTGGTGTCCCATCGTTGCATTTGCACACAGTGAGAGAAGCGTGCGTGCGTTTCCAAGATATTACTACCCACACATTTCAACGATTGATTGCGAGGTGGTGGGACAACGTCAATCACTTTTAAATGGGCCGATGGAAAGTCTGTAGACGCCGAGAACGCAGGCCAAGGTCTGCTCACATTTTGATTATTTTGCACATGAATTTTCCTGTCCTGTAGCGGGTTTTCTCTCTGTAAGTCGTCATGGAGGCCCCATGAATAGACGTCTTGCTGCATGCCATATGCACTTTCGAAGAATTACCTCAACGTTTATTGTTTAATACACTTGTTCATTGAATCTGCCCAAAACTCGAATGGGCTTTTGTCTTTCGCTTAGTTGTCCATTGCATATTCAAATTTAATAGTTTCATTGTACATGATTTCCCTCATTGTCAAGAGAGGTTTCATTGTCAATCCTCTCTTGAAGTGACGAGATACCCTTCATTCCGTTAATTACAATTGTAATGATTTCTTACAGCTTACACTAGCTACTACCTGTCTATATATCAAGGTCATAGCTTTGATTATACCCACTAAAATATGGAGTTTTAATATAGGATGAAACATGGTATTTAATTTTTTAAATTTTAATTTTAAATTTTAAAGTTTTAATTTTAATTATATTTATATGTAATTAGAAAATATTTATGATGTAATTGTTTATGATTTTTATTTAAAAAAATTATTTAACAAAATAAAAAAAATTAATTAATTTTTTTTCATTTTTTTTAAAGGGTGTTTATTTTTTAAATTATTATTTTTTTATTAGGTGGATGAAGGGGTTTTGAAAGGGACCCCAAACCTTGTACAAAGTGGATCTAGCCAACCTAACTAGAAACATGTGGTACACATGCCACCGAGAGAACCCAAGATCACTAAAAACACAAGGAGAAAAAGGAACACAACTACAACTGCCACCCCACACAGGGGATAAAGACCACCAAACAACCCACGCAGGGGGAGACAGACAAAAGAGACCCCAAAAAATAGAGGATATTCCATAGGAAGAGGGCACTAAGAAACCAACATAGGCCCACCCCTAAGATAGAACACAAACTAAACATGCTAGCGAAGCTAGATTATCCTCTTCTTTCTTCATTAACTAATTGTGTTAATCTCTCTAGGAAGTTATTCAACCAAATTGACAGGCTTTCCTGAGATAATCCCAGATTAGCTAGAGAGTTTGTGGACCTATTACCTTCCCTAAATACATGTTTAAACTGGACAACTTCCAAAGTTTAGGTAATCCTATGAACTTCTATCAAATTTGAAATAGTCCAAGTTGAAAAGTTATTCCCTTTGACCTATTAATAATGTTAAGGGAATCACCTTCGATAATAATCCACCTACAATCCAGAGAGCTAAAGTGCAAAACACCTTGAAAAATTGTTTTGGCTTCCACCATGTGGCTAGTTTGGATTCTAAGATTTTTAGCAAAGGCTAGCAGGGTTCGACCATCAGAGTCCTTGAAAACTTCCCCTGCTCCTTCCAGGCCCGAATTTCCTTTGGATGCTCCATCAAATTTTAGTTTCACCCAACCGAGGGGGAGGTTCCCAAATTGTATCTTCCCTAGAAGATTGGTGAGTCCTAGGAACTGGAGTAGGAGACTTAAATCCTAGAATCTTCTCAAACTCTAATTCCTTGTTGGAAGCACCCTTATCCAAAGATAAGATATCTACATTCTCAACAATAGCTACTATCGCTCGAGAAACATAAACTTCGTTAATTTTTCTACTATTAATTTTTATAAATAGTTTTATTTTATTTTATTTATTTATTTTTCAATTCTTCAAAAAAATTATAACAATTTTACTTTTAAAATATCTTTATACACTTTGCATTCCATGACAAATTATTTTTTGGTCTCCACTACTCCTAGTGTGCAAAACAAATATATATACATTCTTACCATGCCTCTTGAGGTGTTCATCTCCCAATTTCACATTTGAATTGGTGTGAACTGGATCTTAGTTGGGTTATAAGCATTTTTATAGTCCTTCCATTTGATCTTATATACTTCTGGCTATTTTCCTAATTTGGGTTGAACTCGTTGATGCAATACTATTTTTTCCTTCTCAAAATTTCAATCCACGTGAAAATTTAAAAAAAAATTCTCACGTTCTATTTTTTTGGAGTTTGAGACCTTATGAAATTTAATGCTCAATTTTTGCATCCCTTAATTTTTTTGCGTCATCCATGTACCTTTTCTACTTATCAATGCTTCTTTGATTACCTATTTTGGCAACCTACTAACTTTCATTATTTCTCTTTATTTTTCTCCATTTGAAATTTGATGTATTGGTAGCCCACATCTCACATCCATACAACACCATTGGAATCACCAATAACCCAGAATGGACCCTAATAGTTTTCCAATCCCACAACTCTACCGCTATGTCCCTATTTTACAATCAATAAAATGCCCTCCATCCTGTTTGTATTTGTTTCATTCTATATATTCCATAATTGATTTTGCTTTGGAAATCTAATCCAAGGTATTTTTATTCTATTGCTACCCCTATCATATTTCCTTCAAATAAAATATATGGTTTCCTTTGCTTTCTTTGAGTAAGGAATACCATAATTTCAATTTTGACAATGTTTACTTGCAATCCAAAATTCTTTACAAAAATGTTCTATATTGCTTTATAAGTTCTTTTAAGGTTTGGTTCTACTTTAAAGAAAATAATACCAAGATGATGGTTAACTTTACCATTAATATTATGGAAAGATAGTGAGGCATTTAACATTTTAATGGATAGGTATGTATAACTAGATCTTACTCCATCAACAATCTTGCTCCAACTATATCATAAGGGCTTTCTTCCCTACTAGATATTTCTAAAACTCAAAGCCCTAGAGTTTGTTATCATGCATATGTCATAGGTACTTAATGATCACATATGGTATTTGAGCTTTGTTGTTATAATATTTTTGTTAATATATATATATATATATATATATATATATATATATATATATATATATATTTATTTATTTATATTTATACAGACACACGAGGAGTAAGTAAGAATAAGAAATATTTTTACTTTTAAAGTTGAAGAACACAAGCTTATACTAAGAGGGGGAGTGAACAGTATAAGACCACTTTTTACTTTTTCTTTCCCTATCAATAGCAATATCAACAACAATAATCAAAGCAATGCACAAATCACCACACACAATAGAGACACCAATTTAACGTGGTTCACCCAATGTGGGCTACTCCATAGAGAAAATATTTCACTAAAATTTTATTAACAAATCTCTTGGGAAAAATTTCCCTATTACAATGTTTATGGACCTTAGTCCAAAGGAGACACCAATTCCCTAATCAAGTTCGTGGATCTCTATCCACATGAGATACCAATACCCTCTACTCTAGCTGGTGATATTCTAGAAGAACTGTTGCCTCCACTGCACTAGCTAATGGATATCTATCCACTGAAGACACTTGTCCTCACTCAGAATACTTGTCTTCACTGCTCTGGCTAATGGACCTCTATCCACTGGAGACTGTCATCCTCTATACTTTGCCATCTCCAAAGCTTACTCTTAGCTCTATCTCAAATTTATACTAAACATAGTCCTTCGATCTAGCACAAATTTGCTCAATCTCTATGTCTGGTTTGGTACAAATCTACTCAATCTATGTCTCTGGTCTAGCACAAACCTGTCCTAAAATTTGCACCAAACTCTGTCATCAAATCTGCACTAAACGTAGTCTTTTGTTCTAGCACAAATTTGTCCTCAATATCTATCCTCAAATATGCACTAAACACAGTCCTTAGGTCTAGAAAAAATTTGTTCTCAAGCCTTAACACAAAGTTGGACTCAATAACAAATCAACTCTGCTAGATATGCCCAAAATTTTAATCCAAGGTTTGAACAAATCAATCAACTCTGCTCTAAAGTCTACTCAAAGACTTGTCTCAAATCTGCCTTCTAAGATTCGACAAAAGTTCACACTAATTTGCCCACAAGTCCTATCTAGAACTTGTCCAATATGCTCAACAAGTCTTCACCAAGACTTACCTAAAATCTACTCAACAAGTCCTCACTAGAACTTGTCCAATCTGTTCAACAAGTCTTCAACAAGACTTACCTCAAATCTGCTCAATAAGTCCTCACTAGAACTTATCCAATCTCACAGAAACATATAGAGAATTTTTAGATACTCAATATGCTTTACATTCACAACAATGCTCAATAACTTTCACTCTCTCTCTCTCTATTTTTATTACATAAACATATAGAGAATTGTTAGAGACTCAATATGCTTCTTACTCACAATAATGCTTATCAAACAATCTCACATAACAATGATACTCATGATCTTTCACAAACCCTAGTTCAAGATAGTTCACAACTTCACATAACAATGATACTCATGTTCTTTCACAAACCCTAGTTCAAGATAGCTCTCAACTTCACGTAACAATGATACTCATGTTCTTTCACAAACCCTAATCATGCATATGAAGTTTCATTCAATGTTTCCAATATTTCTTATCAAACAAGGTTTTTATCAACAACTCTCACTCAAAAAACCTTTAACAATCAAACTCAACAATGTTTATCCAACAACACTTTTATCTCCAACCTAGCATTCACAACATCCAACAATCTCTCAAAAGTAAGATGTGCCCATACCTTTTTGACGTTGAAGAAATGACCTCAAAACCTGTCTTAAACACAATTTTCTTCTTTGCCAATTTCAAAGGTTAGATGACAAAATATCACACTAACACTCTCTCAAAATATTTCTCAATTACTAAAATAATCAAACTCAAATACATCTTATTACTCCTTTGAAATTAGCAATCATAAAAACATACAAAAAAATAATTACTCAATTACACCTTATAATCTCCAATCTTTAATTAACAACCTCCAAAAATCAAACCCTCAAAAATAATATTGCCTACCCTTTTATCTCCCTCAAATACTAAATAACCAAATTAAAAAAAAACTTTATAAACCTCAAAAATATTTATTTTTCATCCAACCTTAGAAAATCTGAAATATTTCATGCAACCTTGGCAAACATTAGCGCATACCTTTTATCTCAAGCAAAAGGCCTCAACAAGTTTCGAATGCGAGACCACTCCTAGCCGAGCACCTTATCGAGGAGCTATCCCACCACATGGGCTACGAGCCTCCATACGAAGGGGAAGGCTCAAGCCTTTCCTTTGTCCTTTTTTGATCGATGCGACATAAAATAAAATGTACTCTTCTCCCTTCCAAAACCAACTTGGCGGGTTTCAAACCCTGCTCTCCTCGCCTGTCAAACTTCTTAGCACCACCCACTGTTGCCAACTGTGCTACTAGCGTCTTTGGCACTCAACTTGGTGCTCCCTTTGTATTGTCTCTTCTCACTGCCCAATGTCAATTTTAGCACATGTGAAATCCTCTAGACTTTGGTGCTCGAAATCTTAGCTATCATGGGCAATCAATCGCATGGATAGGTTAAATAAAAATTTAACCCCCTTTTTATACACTTTGGCACATGCGCTTCCAATGTCGATGAAGATATCAAATTTTTAAATTCGATTTAAAATATATCCTTTAACTTTGATGCCAAAAGGATTATTTAAATTTAAATTTTAACCTTAGTTAAAATATTTAAATTTAAATAATTTAAACCTTATCCTTTCAAATCTACCACCTGGGTTTTTTAGAGAACTTGGAGAATGATCACTTCATGGTCTTCAATTTTCTTCAAATCAAATTTAACTGGAATATTATAATAAAATATTATAATATTTTTCCTTTGGCCTTCATACAATCTTCCTCTTGCACTGCTTACTGAAACTGCTCCCTCTTGCACTGCTTCACTGAAACTGACTCTTGACATCAATGACAACTCAACTACTCAAAATGTCCAACAAAAGTTTTTACTTTAGATCATTGGAGAAATTTAAACAATGAAATATTTTAATAAAAAAATCTATTTTTTATTAAATGAATGTCTTGACTAGAAGTAAGGACTCCATAGTTGGTAGTATGGATTCCATACTTCTAAATAAAAAGGGAAGTGAATTTATGATAATCCATATTCAAGTACCAAACATTTTCTCAAAAGCAATTGTAGAGAATTAGATGATTAAATAGGAAGTTATGTTTATTAAAAATAGAGGGATAGTATGCAATTTTGATGGATATTGATCAACTTATTCAAAGATTCAAAAGTTAATTGAATGGAAGTATAGGTTAGTTCATATAATTCCATAGATTTTCTTTCAAAATATTGTTTTCTCATCATCTTATATAGTTTCAAAGTCATAAATAAATTAAGGGGTCATGGCCCATGGAGTGAGAAATTTTGTGGAGAAAAACTTTTAAAAGGATTTCAACTTAGGTTAGGATTTTTGGACTTCTATATCAACTTATCAATAAGGAGGTTTTTATGAATACTAGTAATACTCTAGGAGATTTCATCCAACATGGGCCAAATACTAAGGTGGTAAAGCATATTGTGTATACCTAGATATGTGTTTCCATGGATATTTCAAAATCTTAATAAAATTCGTTAATATTAAATATAAATCAAGAGATAAGATAAACAAGTGGATTATGAAAATATTGCATTATGATTTCATATATATATTAAGATTGCATATTTAAAAAGATATTGCAATGTGGAAATGATGAATAAAGAGATGGAAATATTTGGTCATGGGATAAACTTCAACATGAAGAAATATGATCATACTATAGTGTAGACACCAAAATATAGTCACTCACAACACCACATGTAGCACCCCACACAAAATCTTGCATAATAAAGTTATATGCCTAAGTTTAGACTTAGGCATATAAATCCTGCACCATTATCCTATTTTCTAGATTTATTAAATCTAGAAAATTAGCCTAGGATACTCTGCCTACCCATTAAACATGTGTCCTAGCCACCTGACCTAGCATCCTTACCACATATCATACACCCTTGTCCCATTTGTCCCTTCACATGAGGTAAAATCCCACACATCACTCCACTTGCAACTACATCACCCCAGTAAAGTGAGGCACACTGGGTGACTCACTGTAACTCCCCCTCCATTTGGTAGCCCAGGATTACCACTTGGCAGTCTAGGCTTGCCACCTCTCATTTCCTTCCAAAACCCTAAGGGGCCTATAAAGGTACCTTCACCCCACAAAATTAATAGGGTTAAACATTGATACTACCAGGCTACCATAATAGGATCAGACTTTTGCATGCATCCCAAGGAGAAACCAGATCTCAAGTTCAAAGGTCTCATTTTGAGGTATTCTATCGTTCAACCCAAATCATTGGTCTACGATTTCACATTTAGAATCACCCGTGCATGTTTTCCCCATCACTCGTGCATGGTTTCTCATCCACCACAATGCATCCACAATTTTGTAAAGTTGAGAGCCCGACGTAGATTCGATCAGTAAATTTTATTTTTATTTAGTAAGGATTTTAAATATTATTTATTTTTGTTCTTCTGCACTCACGTGGTTATTTGCTTAGGGTTTTATAACACCATTTTATGATTGGATCTATAGGTGCTACTAATACCTTTTTCTTGTTTCATGTGTATAGAGTAACAGGTATTATGGAGAAGTTGTTGTAGCTATAGTAGTACTACATTCATTGGATACCAAAGCCCACTCACCCCTTGGATTTGTAGCTGAGGAGAAAAGAGCACGCATCCTTGTGAATATTTGGAAGACCATCATTCCATTGTTATAAGCATTGTATCAATACGAAGAGAAAGCATTGTAACATTACTCTAGACATAGTTAGGGCAATTCAAAATTCATTTGTAACACTGTATCAAAATCAATACAAAAGAAGCAATTTTTGGTAATCTTTATTTCTTTGTATTTCATGTTTATTTTGGTGCTTAGTTATTTTGCTACAGAAAATTACGATCATGATGGGACCCCCTACGGGTTCCATTTTGCTTTACCTTGCTTTTATCTAGTTACTAATATGTGTTTTATACCTATACAAGTTTTGGGAGTTCAGAGTGTGCAAGGGTTCAATCTCGGGTTGATAGATCCAGGACCTACTACATTCGGCCTTGTTACTATGAAACCACACACCTGTGGTTTTAGATCTAAGGAATTACTCACCAGCAGTTGAGGA
The DNA here is from genome assembly GCA_028583015.1 of Wollemia nobilis. Taxonomy (NCBI): domain Eukaryota; kingdom Viridiplantae; phylum Streptophyta; class Pinopsida; order Araucariales; family Araucariaceae; genus Wollemia; species Wollemia nobilis. The sequence continues at coordinate 5,532,274 of JAQPPZ010016892.1, read as the reverse complement.
GTGACAGATTCATGCACCTATGATGAGACATCTGGAGACACATGCACACGCGGTTGTTGCATTGTGGAACCGTAGACCTACGGTTGATAGCTGGAGGGAGCAACAAAAGGATAAGAGGTTTGTACCCCTATCCCTTTTTGATGGCAAGCCGGGATTCACACAAACACATTCACAGTAATTTCATGGTAATTTCATAAAAAAAAAAAAATAGCATGATACGGGTTACAATATTCTCTCCAGTAGACCACTTCTCCCCCCCCCAATCTCGTGCTTCACCATCCTCATCCTTACAGCATTTCAGGTTTTTAACGAGGCCCCGATCCTCTCAGCCATCAATGCCCTGCCTAACAAATTCAAATTCAAATTTTTTTTTCCCTCCCTCGGTCGAACTCCTCCAATTTTCTCACAATAAATGCCCCTGCCTTACCCACCATGGAACCCTCATTAAAGCTCTTCTCTGACCTGCAAACGCCGCCTTGGTCAGATCGTCCTCCCGCGCCTCTGTTTCGCCCATAACGTCCATGATCTGTACTGTTGTGAAGACCATCCCCATCTTTAATACACGCGGTCACGAAATTCAATTTCAATCTTCGTGGCAGCCCGCACGTTTAATTAATTTCCTTTTCTGCTTTGTCTTCGGCTGACCGTGTCACTTTAAAACACGTGGAGGACGCGTGTCTGCATTTAATTAACTTTCGTTTCTGCTTTGATGTGTGTCACAAGCTTGCCTTCAAACTTGTCGTGATATCGCGACATGTCACGATATCACGACCCACGGTCCCTTCGCCTTCACCTTGGCAGAAATAGTCGCGATATCGCGACATGTCGCGATATCGCGACCCACTGTCCCTTTGCCTTCACTTTGGCAGAACAAGTCGCGATATCGCGACATGTCGTGATATCGCGACCCACTGCCCCTTTGCCTTCACCAAGGCAAAAAGAAGCCACGATATCGCGACTCAAACCGGCCATTGCCCTTCCGAAGCCTTGGGGTCACGATTTCGCGACATGTCGCGAAATCGTGACATGTCGCGATTTCGCGACCCCAACGCAACTTGAGCCCTTTACTCTAAAACTTCTCCTTCTTTTTCTTTTCTTACGAAAACTCCCTCTTGGGCCAAGATTTGAAACAAACCCAACACAAATACTTAGAAAATAAAAGCGAACAATTAAATGATTTGGAGGATGCAAGATTTCTCCTTGACCACCGGATGCTCCTGCATCAGACACCCGGGGTAGAATAAAAAAAGTGATCCTCACTTTTGTTCGGCTAAGGGGAGACCCAAGCGGTCAACCTCCGCCTTCGACAACCAAGTCGCATCTTCAGTTGGTCTGCCCCTCCACTTGATCAAGTACTCAGTATACTGCCTATTTCGGGTGCTTCGGCCTTCACGGGTATCTAATATTTCCTCGGCCTCATCTGTGCTTGGAGTAGAGGCTGTAAATTGCCATGGTTCTAGACTTTGCATGTCTGTACTTTCTCCCTCATGATATTCCACGAGATCTGAAATATTAAAAATAGGTGAAATATCAAGCCAACTCAGCAATTTCACTTCATACGCATTTCCTGACTCCCGTTTTCCCAGTATTTTGCATGGCCCAAACTTTTTCATCTTCAATTTATTGTAAGTCTTGGCAGGAAATATCTCCTTCCTGAGATACACCATAACCTCATCTCCAATCTCGAACTCCTTGAACCGCCGCTTCTGGTCCGCCCTTGTCTTATATTGATTTGTTCATTTTTGTAATCTGTCTTTTTACTTCCTCATGCGAGACTTTTTATATGCTCTGCAAATTCTTACGCCTCGGCACTACATTTTTCTCTTCTGTCCAACTTTCTTAGCTCAGACACATTCCTCGGGCTGTTTCCATATATTATCCGGAACAGTGATTTATTTGTGCTTTTATTAACTGAACTGTTATATGCAAACTCTACCTGTGGTAAGACTAAATCCCATCCCTTGGGTTGATCCACTATCAAACACCGCAGTAAATTGCCCAGGCTTCTATTGACCACCTCCGTCTGTCCATCTGTCTGTGGATGGTATGCTGAACTGAACTTCAAGTCTGTCTTCAATTTCTTCCACAGAGTTCTCCAGAAATACCCAAAAAACTTTGTATCTCTGTCTAAAACTATACTTCTCGACAAACCGTGAAGTCGTACCACTTCTTTGAAGAACAACCCAGCAATGTGAACTGCATCACTTGTCTTTTGGCAGGGAATAAAATGTGCCATTTTTGAGAACCGGTCCACCACCACAAATATTGAATCATTTCCTCTCTGTGTTCTCGAAAATCCAAGAACAAAATCCATGCTTATGTCCTCCCATGGTCTCTCAGGCACAGGTAATGGCTGGTACAGTCCTGTATTTTGTTTCACACCCTTTGCCATCTGGCATATTCTGCAACTTTGCACAAACTTTCGTACGTCTTGCCGAAGTTGTGGCCAGTAGTAATTTTCCTCAACCAAGGCAATGGTCTTATCCCTACCAAAATACCCAGCCAATCCTCTGCTGTGTTTTTCTTTGATTAAATTCTCCCGCATGGAACTTCTGGGAATGCACAACTTATTGCCCTTGAACAGCATCCCGTCTTGGATTAAGAAATCCAACCATTTTGTTCTATCTATGGTAAGAGGTATTGAGCAATCCTTCCAGGCTTCTGCAAAATCCGGATCTACAGGGTATAGATCCTTCAGTTCTTCAAACCCCACTACTTCCACTGTCAATCTGGTCAGCAGAGTCTGCCTTCTGCTTAAGGCATCTGCAACCCTGTTTGACTTCCCACTTCTGTGCTTTAGTACAAAGGTATAACTTTGGAGGAACTCCACCCATTTCATGTGCCTTTGGTTCAGTTTTGTCTGACTGTTAATGTATTGCAAAGCCTGATGGTCAGTAAACAACACAAACTCCTTTGGTAATAAATAATGTCTCCACTTTTTTAGGGCCTGAACTATAGCATAAAATTCTTGATCATAGACAGAATACTTCTTCCGAGCATCATTCAACTTTTCACTGAAATAAGCAACTGGCTTGCCTCCTTGACTCAGTACCGCCCCTATTGCACTGCCACTGGCATCACAGTCCACCTGAAATACCTTGTTGAAGACTAGAAGTGCCAAAACAAGTTGTTCTGTAACTTTTATCTTCAATGTGTCAAAGCTCCTTTCAGCCCCTGATGTCCATTTGAACTCCTTTTTATCTCCCCTCATTGTCTCGGTGAGAGGTGCACAAATACTGCTGAAGTTCTTTATGAACTTCCTATAAAAACTGGCCAGACCATGGAATGACCTCACTTTTGTTGTGCTCCTTGGAGTAGGCCATTCAATGATGGCTCTCACCTTTTCAGGGTCCATCTTCAGGCCTTCTACTGAGATTACAAACCCCAAGTATACCAATTCCTTCTTGACAAAATTACACTTTTTCAAATTTATTAATAACTATTCTTCTTGCAGCTTTTCAAAGACTCTCCTGATATGCATCAGGTGTTCCTCCAGTGGTCCGGCTAAATATCAATATATCATCTAAATAAACAATAACAAACTTTCCCAGAAATTCTTTCAGTACTTTATTCATCAGCCGCATGAAAGTACTTGGTGCATTGGACAGTCCAAAGGGCATGACTAACCACTCAAACAGGCCTTCTCTTGTCTTGAAGGCTATCTTCCATTCATCCCCCTCTCGGATACGGATCTGATGATACCCACTTTTCAGGTCAATCTTTGTGAAGTACTCAGCTCCACTTAAACAGTCCATGATATCATCCATTCTTGGTAACGGGAATCTGTACTTAATAGTAATTTTGTTGATGGCCCGTGAATCTGTACACATCCTCCATTCTCCATCCTTCTTTGGCACCAGCACTGTAGGTACTGCGCATGGACTCAAACTTTCTCGAATTAATCCCTTTTCTAATAATTCTTGGACCTGTCTATTTAACTCCTCAGTCTCTACAGGTGTCATCCTGTGTGCAGCTTTATTTGGCAGGCTTGATCCTGGTACTAAGTCTATATGGTGGCTAATTTTTCTCACAAGGGGTAAGCCCTCAGGCACATTGTCAGACACAATGTCTGGAAATTCCTCCAGCAGATTTAGAACTTCTATTGGGGTATCCCGACATTCCTTCCCCCTGACTCTTGGAATTATTGCATAACATAAATGTTCATGCTTTAACCCATTCAGAAACTCTCTCCCCTCAACTAAACAGACTTTGGAAATATTACACACCTTTTCATCTGTATCCTTCAAGGGCTTTAGCTTATGGCGTACACCATTCTTTGTCAATGAGTAGGTGTTGGCACGGCCATCATGTACTGCACTCCGGTCAAACTGCCAGGGTCTCCCCAGAAACATGTGGCAAACATCCATGGGTAAGATGTCACACAGGACCTCATCACAATACTTCCCAACGTTAAATTTAATAGAACACTGCTCATTGACCAAGGCTCCGTGGTCCTTTTGTAACCATGCGACCCGGTATGGGTGTGGGTGTTTCTTCCTCTCTAACTGTAACTTCGTAACCATTTCCTCTAAAACCAGGTTATCCGTGCTACCATTATCAATAATGATATTGCAAACCTTGCTCGCACATTTACATCTAGTGCAGAATAAACTTTTCCTCTGGTATGTGTCCTTCTCCTCGTTCAACATGACTCTTCTTACAACCATTGTTTCTCCTCTCTTCGCTTCTTCAGAATGCTCAGATTCAGCATCCTCCTCTGCCACAACAACTCTGGCTGGGCCCTCAGGCCTCTTGTTTGTTCTTTCTCGATGTTGTGGACATTCAAATGCCCTGTGTCCTTCTTCACCACAGTGGAAACATGTTCCACGAAATACTCCCCCTTCCAAACCCTCGTCCAGATCCACCCCGTCCTCTTGGGTAGCTGTTACGATCTCGGGGCTGATAAACATCTTTGTCTTTTTGGTCCTGGTTACTATCGGCTTCCCCAGTCTTCTTCGGATCCTTGTACTTTTCTCCACTGGTCCTCCCACCAGTCCTTCCACCTCGGCCTCTTCCTCTTTGCTTGCCTTCAAACCGCCTGTTTAACTTTTCTTCTACCTTCAAGGCAAATTGATAGGCATCCTCAATGGTGTTTACTCGAACCAGGCTCAGTTCTTCCTGGATACCAAGCCTCAACCCATTAATGTAACGGGCTACTTTCTCTTTATTTGCCTCTAAATGCCCTGTTCTAATAGAAATTTTGTAAAATTCTTCAGTGTACTCTTGGACAGTTTTGTTTGTCTGTCTCAAGCTCTGCATTTTTCTTAGCAGATCCAACTCGTAATCTGTCGGGATGAACTGTATTTTAAGCTTCTCCACCATTTTATCCCATCTTGTTATTCTTTCTTTCCCCCTTCTGTTTCTCTCCAACTGCATTCCCCTCCACCAAATGCTGGCATGACCCTTTAACTTGGTCTTAGCAAATCTGACCCGATTAGGGTCTTCAATCTCCTCATACTCGAAATATTCCTCTAAATCATTTATCCAGTCAATCACTTATTTTGGATTCAGATTTCCCGAGTAGGTAGACACCTCCATTTTTGGCTATTTTCCAATCTGAGAGATGGCCTTATACAACCGGGCCTGAGCAGGATCCACAGCTTCTGCTTCTTCCTCAGACTGTTCTTCCTCTTCAACTTCATCTTCACTTTCCTCTTCCCCTCCGGGTTCGCGCCTTCTGCGTAACTCTGCTTGCAAGGCTTGAAATTGTCTTTGCAAGGCCCGGAAGTCTTCGGCCGGTACCATATTTCCTGCTCCGCCACGGTTCCTTCGTGGAGGCATGATATATATATATATATTTTTTTTTCTCTGTATTATTTATTATTTATTTATATTTTTTTTTTTTCAAGAATTCTTCCACAGATCCTGGTGCAACTGCCTCTCTCCGGAGATCTGTTACACGCTCAGGAGCTCCCGCTCTGATACCACTGATGGCAAGCCGGGATTCACACAAACACATTCACAGTAATTTCATGGTAATTTCATTAAAAAAAAAAAAAATAGCATGATACGGGTTCAGTATTCTCTCCAGTATACCACTTCTCCCCCCCAATCCCGTGCTTCACCATCCTCATCCTTACAGCATTTCGGGTTTTTAACGAGGCCCCGATCCTCTCGGCCATCAATGCCCTGCCTAACAAATTCTAATTCTAATTTTTTTTCCCTCCCTCGGTCGAACTCCTCCAATTTTCTCACAATAAATGCCCCTGCCTTACCCACCATGGAACCCTCATTAAAGCTCTTCTCTGACCTACAAACGCCGCCTTGGTCAGATCGTCCTCCCGCGCCTCTGTTTCGCCCATAACGTCCATGCTCTGTACTTTTGTGAAGACCATCCCCATCTTTAATACACGTGATCGCGAAATTCAATTTCAATCTTCGTGGCAGTCCACGCATTTAATTAATTTCCTTTTCTGCTTTGTCTTCGGCTGACTGTGTCACTTTAAAACACGTGGAGGATGCGTGTCTGCATTTAATTAACTTTCGTTTCTGCTTTGACGCGTGTCACAAGCTTGCCTTCAAACTCGTCGCGATATCGTGACATGTCGCGATATCGCGACCCACGGTCCCTTCGCCTTCACCTTGGTGGAAACAGTCGCGATATCACGACCGGTCGCGATATCGCGACCCACTGTCCCTTTGCCTTCACCTTGGCAGAACAAGTCGCGATATCGCGACATGTCGCGATATCGCGACCCACTGCCCCTTTGCCTTCACCAAGGCAAAAAGAAGCCGCGATATCGTGACTCAAACTGGCCATTGCCCTTCCGAAGCCTTGGGGTCGCGATTTCGCGACCCCAACGCAATCGCGACCCCAACGCAACTTGAGCCCTTTACTCTAAAACTTCTCCTTATTTTTCTTTTCTTACGAAAACTCCCTCTTGGGCCAAGATTTGAAACAAACCCAACACAAATACTTAGAAAATAAAAGCGAACAATTAAATGATTTGGAGGATGCAAGATTGCTCCTTGACCACCGGATGCTCCTGCATCCCTTTTTCTATTTCTATTTTTTTGGTTTTAGCATGCATCTAGGATAAATTAGAGGTCTTCGTCCTATGTGCCATTGTTTGCATCTAGGTCCTAGGATAGATATATTTATTCTTGCATTCATCCAAACATAAAATAAAAAAATAAAGAGGATCTACATTTATCATTGTAGGGAATAAATCATGTTGCATTGTCCAGTTAGCCATAACTTGGGCACCTTTTGTAGGGTTCAGGCCTGATTTTCTTTATTCTACTACAAATTCAAAACCGTGCATCCACAGTTGGGATCTCCCAAACATGCATGTGTGGTTGGCAAACCATGCATCCATGGTTTACCAGAACCAACCGCTGACCTACGATTGGCCCTAACAATAGAATTTGGCAAAAATCTTACCTAAAGTCAGCATTTTGCCCCTGATTTGATTTTATTTATTTTTTTTTTCCTATTTTCCTACATGTAGGCATAAAATAGAATTGCATCTTAGTTGCATCACACAATAAATTGAACAAACCTCACACACACTCACTTAAACATTGGCAAATGACTAGATTTCATCACCACCAGGTTGGACTTCATCACCAACCACCAACATTATTACCCCATTTTTGGCCAAGGTCGGCTCCAAGATCCAACGTAGCTTGGAAAATTTGCATGTATTCCTCTTCGAAGGGTATAACACTGACCAAGTGAGTACTGGGTGAGGACTGGTAGGACCTGTGCTCCCTAACTAGGTATGGGCTTCATCTCCATACTTTGGTGGGTTTACACGATCGAACTTCATCATCGATTGTCGAGCTATGAGTATACAGGTGAAATCCTAGATTCATCTTAGGGAAAAACATTTTGCACATGAATTTTTCTTTTTCAAAACCTTCAAAAAATCAAAAAAAAAAATATCAAAATCAAAACTTGCGAGAACTTAGGAAAAATTGCTTGTTTGTTTGCTTTGAGTGTTGTTTTGCATTGTGCTATCTCACGCATTCACATACTATCACTTGCACTTTATACATCATCACATCTTAGCGTATGGTAACAACCCATAGTCAAGCCAAAAAGTTAGCATTAATTCAGAGTCAGTTGTCTCTCCCCATGGATCCACCTCAGGATAGTCAGGTCCCTAACACTTCGGTGGTAGGGCAAGTTAGTGTAGTCCCTAATGTGTCCCAAGACTTAAATGTAGGGCCCTCTAGTAGTGCCCCTATTTTAGATAGAGATATCATGCATAGGGCTACCCATACCACTATTCCTGAGACTCCTAGGAGTGAGCCACCCACACCAATGGATGGTCATGTCACACTTGTAGACATGGACACCGTTAGGATGTACCTGAATGTATCTAGAATGGTTTTTCCATCATTACCACCACTTACCATCCCATCTCACACCATACCATCATTGCATCAAGAATCCACCTTCACACACCCGCAATAGTCTAGACAAATCTTTACAAATCCACTTTTTGAGTTGATTGCTGCTACCCTGGCTAGCCACCCATCATCATCTAGCCAACCACCCATCACATTGCCTCAATAGAACATCACTTGCACCAACCCCCTTTATGAAGTGATAACTCAGGTTGCTTCATAGATCCCCACATCCATTCCATCTACCACCCCTATGGGCCCCATACATCATATCACCCCTCATTCGATGGTAATACCTTTTGCTACCTACCCTCCACTCACATCCACTACCATGGTTGTCTCACAACCAACCCAACCATCCACTTCATATGTGACTGTACCCACATCATCTATGATTGCTATGCAATAGGCTTTCTTGTAGCTACAACAAATGATTTTGGATAATGCTAACCATAATATTAACCCTGACCCTAATCAACATTCATAGAGGATTGAGCAGAACCCACCATCTACCTCTCACCAAACCCATACCTTTATCCAAGATCCATCTTGGGTATTACATCCCCCAACCACTACCATAACAACTAATCCACCACATCACATGTATGCTAACTCATCAGGTCAGCATGCTATCATACCTCCATCACCTCATCCATATCAGAACCTTCATCAGCCATCATACCATCATGCATTTTAGCCTAACATCCCCCATCATCCGTAATCCACCTACAATGCACCTTATTACCAGTAGTATCAGGCAAACCAGGGTTTTAACCCTATGGAGGATCCTAAGTTCTAGTTCCTACAGAACCAGATTGATAGCCTTGCCATGCAGACACTAGGTTTGCAATATCAAAAGCCAACATTAAGGTAACTACTCAATCACCCGATCCATGCTTCGGTGCCTACATCACCTTATCCAATGGATTTTTAGATGCCAAAGCTTGATACATTTAAGGGGGATGAGGACCCCCGAGAGCATGTGATAAGATTTGTAAATGCATGTTTTAGGATCAAAAATAATGATGCACTCATGCTACACACCTTTCCTCAGACACTTGGGGGAGAAGCCCAGGATTGGTACAACCACCTACCACATCAGAGTGTTTACACCTTTGAGAAGCTTGTGGACCAATTCCTGGAGTGATTCACCCTGAATGTCTAGAAGAAAACCACATTGATCGATCTGCTTAGTCTGAAGCAATACGATGATGAATCGGTCCATGATTTTGGCAACCATTGGAGGGTGGTTATGATCAAATTGCCATTCTCCCTCCCCATGTCAAAAATAACAAGAATATTCATGAAGAGTTGTGCCAAGCCCATCTCTTTGTTACTACAGTTGTAGTAGTATAGGACATTCGATGAGGCACTCACCCAAGCTAGAGTGATAGAGGAGATAAAGATCCAAGAGGGTGAGATCAAGCCTAAGAAAAAAGAGTGGCAAAACAAGAACCAAAATGGGAATAACCATGGCCAATCCAAGGCCACTCAGGTTAATCAGATAGTCTTGGGCCAACCTTCACAGTCAAATCAACAAGCCCAAGTTTAGATCCAACAACCCCAACAACAACAACAACCACAACAATTGAATTATCAAGCGGTTCCACCCCAAAAAAATAAAGACACCCAAGCATCTTTAGCTAGCAATTACACACCATTGCAAGAGCCCTACTCATCTATCTTTCAGAAGTTGTATGCGACACAACTTTTCACATTGTCAAAGATTAAACCCGAAGACCCTAGCAAGCCAAAATCAAAGGCCTATAGAGAGCACTTATACTGCATCTATCATCGACAAAAAGGACATGACATCAAAACTTGCCATGGGTTTAAGGGTATTGTGCAAGACTTATTGGAAGTAAGAAAGATCAAAGTCGACAACCCACTAGCCCAATCTAATCATAACCTTGGTATATATCAGACACCTTTGCCTCACCATGAGGCAAATCAACAAGCAATGGGAGCATCAACTTCTACAGTTCCTCCCAACCAAGTCAACTATGTGTCTCAACTACACCAAGGTTTTGTAGGGGCTATCAGTGTGGTCACCCATGGGTAGAGACAAGCAAATCACACAACCCAAGCTCCCGCAACACAACCAAGTGTCCCCATACAACTAGGGCCATCCATTCCACCTCCACCATTTCATAATCCAAGTAATCCATCTCACCCAACTATCACCCTAGGCAGTCGGTTAACCCAAAGTTTGAAAATGGCATCGACAAAACTATCAATCTATGAGCTGATACAATAGTCACCCCCACATCGAGAGGTATTGATGGAAATTCTAAAATCCATCCAAGTACAATCAGAAGATCCTAATGCTTTCAACTCCTTTGTGGGGAGTGTACAAAAATGCATGGAGCCCTCGATAGCATTTTATGACTTCGAGGAGAAGAATGTTTCATCAGATTTACTGGATCCTCCATTGCACATAGTCGCTCATATTGATAGGAAGCCATTCAAGAGAGTCCTTATTGACACCGGCTCCTCCATCAACCTCATTACCACTCCCACCATCAAAAACCTTAACATACCATCATCCCACATTACATCATCCACCTTCACCTTAAGGGCCTTTAATGATACCTTATGCTCAACTATGGGGAACGTAGTTCTTCCTATCATCGTGGGGGTGAAAACTATACATGTCCTCTTCCACATATTGGAAGGGGTGATGCAATACAACATACTTCTTGGATACCCCTGGATCAGGGAGATGAAGTGTGTGCCCTCGACATTGCACCAATGTCTAAAGTATGTACATGAGGGCAAGGTACATTGCATCCCAGTAGACACAGAGCCTTTTAAATACTACAACTTGATCTCAAATCCTTATGAGCCACTACTTCCATCAACCCACCTATCCATTCAACCACTCATCATCCGAACCACTCCCACTAACATCACTTCATCAAAATCCCCCATCCTAGAGGAATTATCGATAGTTGATCCTACTTTTGCATCTAAAAGTATCAACTCTAGTCAACCCTCCTCCACCACATTTCATTTTTCCACCACACTTGATCATCCTACTAACCAATCATCAACTCCATCAGCCACACCACCCACTTCACAAACACCATTCATATTCATAGCTCAACCCACTCCATCAACTAACAACCCCATCAAATCTAATCCATCTCAAACATCACCACCCATAGTCTCACAGATAGGATCACCTATCCGAGAGGAGCCACCACCTCCACCTGAACCACAAGCCACCCTAGAAATGCCCTCCTCATCCACTGAGCCATCATCATCCCAACCATCCCAAGTTGTAGTACATCTCACCAATCCAAGCATTGGTGAGTACATCATTGAGAGTGTCACAGTTACACCACCTATTGAGTCAGTCAGAGACTATGGTCACCCATGCGATCCACCTTTAGCCATAGGTGTAGTGTACATAATGGGTTCCCAATCAGATAGGATTAATTTCATATATGGGGGAGTGGATTCTTCATCCGATCCACCTCCTCCTAATGAGGAACCCTTGCAAGAATTTAATGCAAATTTAGATTATCTATCCAACCTAGATTTCCCTTTGTGATATTTTTGTAGGGTCAACTGGTAGGGATATGGACTTGGATGACATGAGCAGGGTCCACATCACATTATTGAGCCCAAATATAGAGAAGCACATGACCACTCTGGTCTAGGGTACAAACCTTCTACCTCAAACTCTTCCTTCAACCAAACCTTCCAATGACTCACTCTTGAGTATGAAGAAGAGGATGAGGAGAGCGATGAGTGTGATGATTGTGATGATACTGATGATGAGTACCTAGACCCTGACTTTGTGCCTCATCTACATGAGGCCTTTTCAGATATTGTATTGCATACATTCATGATTAATCACATGCTATATGATTACATCTTCGATGAAGATTTTGGGGATTATATCTTCGATGAATATTTTGGGGAATTCTAATAGATGGAAGCAAATTTAGATTGGATCATTCGAATATTTGATGGTCCCCAAGATGATGTGGTTCCTATTGAACCCATCGAGAGAGATGAGTGTTATACAAAGATGTTTCCCATAGATCACACCATATTTCACTTCAACAAGGAGCATGAGCACCCTGAGCTAGATCCTCCACCACCACCTTGGCCACTCCCATAGCACTACCATTCATCCACCTTAGGTCAGTTGCAACCTAGAGAGAGTGAGTCATCACCTCTTGAATCATAGCCACCTCATTTCCACCAAGTCAATATGATCTTTGTTGACTTGTTCGCCCCACTCCATAACCCGTATGATTTGGCAAAGTTGATTCAGGTCGATGCTAGCCTTATCACCATGGATAAGATTTCATCCCCACCATCCATCATCAAGTTTATCCTATCCGAAGAGTTGTTGCGAGCTTCAAATACTTACATTCCATAGCAACCTTCATCTTCCTCTACCTCAATTTTTCAAACTAAAGTAGAGGGGGAGACCTCTGAGTCATTTGAGCATGTGGAGGATGATATCCATCTCATCCCAACTCCACATCATCTAGAGGAAGGTTCCCATATGCTGATCAAAGAATATATTGATGTGAACCTTAGCCAAGATGCGGATAATCCACAAATCATCAAAATTGCAAAATATTTATTTGTAGAGGAGAAAGAGTGTATGATCGACGTCTTGACAAGAAAGAAAGATATTTTGTGTGGTCATACAAAGACATGCCTGGCCTTGACCCCAACTTGGTGGTCCACAACCTTACCTTAGCACCAGATGCTAAGCCTTTCAAGAAAAAACTTAGGAAACTTCATCCAACCATTGCATTAATTGTCAAAGAAGAGCTACAAAAACTATTGGATATGAATTTCATAGTCCCAATTGATTATCCAGAGTGGCTCTCTAACATGGTACCCATTCGTAAGCTGAATGGGGGGGTATGCATATGCATTGACTTTTGAGATCTAAATAAAGCATACCCCAAGGATGATTTTCCTCTACCTAACATCGATCAATTAGTAGACTCCTATATAGGCCATGAAATGCTTTCACTAATGGATGGTTTCTCAGGATACAATCAGATTTGAATTAATCCTGAGGACCAACACAAGATGACATTTACAACACCTTGGGGGACATTTTGTTATAGGGTGATGCCTTTCGGCCTTAAAAATGTAGGAGCTACATATCAACGTGCCATGACGTACATATTCCATGATTATATGCATAAAATCATTGAGGATTATGTGGATGATCTGATTGCCAAATCAAAAACATGTCTTGAGCATATTGAAGTCCTAGAGAAAGTATTTGATCGATTGCTTGAACATAAGGTAAGGTTGAATCCTAAGAAGTGTGTATTTGGTATCACATCAGGAAAACTTCTAGGATTCATTATCTCCAAGTGAGGCATTGAAGTGGACCCTGATAAGGTCAAGGCCATTATCGAGATGCCACCTCCAACAAACTTGAGAGAGTTGCATAGTTTACAAGGAAAGATTCAATCTATCCGATGATTCATTGCACAACTCTCAGATAAATGTAGGCCTTTCAATCACTTGCTACAGAAGGGGGTGACATTCTCTTGGACAACTGAATTTCAAGAGGTATTTGATGACATAAAGAAGTATCTAGCTTCACCACCAGTTCTTACACCACCTCGTTCAGGAGTCCCTTTTCACCTTTATGTCTCTACAATAGATTTTGCACTAGGGACAATGCTTGCTCAGAAAAATGAGAATCATAAGGAGCAAGCCATTTATTACATTAGTCGAACATTGGTAAGTTATGAGACAAGATATGCTTATGTCAAAAATTTGTGCTTAGCAGTGGTTTTCACCACTAAGAAACTCAGACATTACATGCTAAGTAACACTACCTATGTCATAGCTAGAGAAAACCCTCTATGATACATGATGACTCACACATACAACAACACCCATACCACAAAATGGATAATGCTTTTAATAGAATTTGATCTCGAGTTCATCAGTCAAAAATCCATCAAAGGTCAGGTGATAGCCGATCAACTTGTAGAAGCTCCATTACCAAATGATAAACCACTTATCATTGAGCTTCCAGATGATTCGGTATTTTTTATCAATGAACAAGAAGAGTTAGTCCCTCTCGAGGATGATATTGACATGACATTGTTCTTTGATGGATCAAAGTGCGAAAGAGGACAAGGTGTTGGAGTCATGTTTTACACACCTAAAGGAATTTTGATTCCTTTATCATTCAAACTCGACTTCCCATGCACAAACAACAATGCAGAGTATGAAGCCCTAATCTTGGGGCTTCAATCAGCTATAGCTATGGGCATTAAATGACTAAGCATATTTGGTGATTCTCAACTTGTCGTTTATCAAGTGAAGGGAGAATACCAATGCAAGGAACCAGTCTTGAAATAGTATCATGAAGTAGCAATGAAGTTGCTAGAGAAATTTGATTGGTATGAAATTAGTAACTTGCCTCATTTGACTAATAGATTTGTGGATGCAATGGCTTCTTTGGGATCCTTGATTCCTAAGAATGAACATGGAGAAGTCCAACCACTTATCATAACAATAGTGTCCAAGTCAACAATCAAATGAGCATAGTCTGAAGGTGAGAAGAGTGTTAATTTGGTCCATGCGAAACCCTACAATTCTTACCTTGATGAGATCAGAGACTTTCTCAAGTTCGGGACCCTCCCAATAGAAATGACATGAACTACAAAAAGAATATTCAAACAAAAAGCAGCTCATTTTACTCTCTTGGGGGACGTGTTGTATAGATGTGGCTATGATGGAGTACTACTTCGATGTCTAGATCCCGTTGAGGCACAACGAGCTATAATGGAAGCCCATGATGGTACTTGTGGTGGCCACTTTAGTGGAATGGCCATTGCAAAGTGCATTTTGTGCATGGGTTATTATTGGCCCACCATGGAAAGTGATTGTTGTCAATATGTTAAGAAATATCAAAAATACCAACATCACGCCAATTTGACTCATGTACCATCACAAGCTTTACAACCCATTCAAAGCCTTTGGCCCTTTTCACAATGGGGCCTAGATTTGATTGGAAAAATTTCACCTACCTCTTCAGGACAACATAAATTCATCATAACTACCATGGAATACTTCACCAAATGGGTCGAAGCAATTCCAATGACCACTACGACTGGACCTCGAATAGCGGAGTTTATACTTCAGCATATTATCTATCATTTTGGGATTCCTTCCAAGATCATTTTAGACAATGGCAAGTCATTTAAGAACAAGGATGTTCGAGCCTTATGCAACAAGTACAATATCCAACATAGTTTCTCGACTCCTTACTACCCATAGGCAAATGGACAAGCCGAAGCGACCAACAAGATAGTGATAGCCATTCTCAAGAAACTTGTCAAAGAAAATCATAGAGATTGGCACACTCAACTCCCCTTGGCACTATGGGCTTATCGAACAAGCATCAGAATGCCAATGGAGGCAACACCTTTTTCACTAGTCTATGGTACGAAAGCAATCATACCTCTTGAGCTAGAGATCCCTTCTTTGTGAGTTACATTGCAAGAATTCATGGATGATGACACAACTAGACAAGCACATCTTGACCAATTAACACTCCTTGATGAAAGGTATATCAATGCCTTGGAACATCTATGAGTATATCAAGATCGAATCAAACATGCTTACAATGCAAAAGTCCATCCTCATGAATTTCAAGTAGGAGATCTCATGCTTAAAGAGAATCAACAAAATACCAATGCATTGCCGCACTTGAGAGATAAATTCATGGCTAATTGGTTAGGTCCATACATTGTCAAATAGAAAGTGGGACCAAGAACGTATAGACTTGCCAACTTGGAAGGAATATTGGAACCTGAGCCATTGAACATAATACATCTAAAGGTATTTTATGCATAATGCAATTTATATATATGTACATATACATGGCTAAAAAAAAGAAGCAAAAATATCAAAAATATTTCATTTTGCATCTCACAAATCCATCCATGCATGTCATACATACACTTTAGGCATTTTGTTTATACAATTCTTTGCATTGCATCATTTGGTTAATTTGGATGATCGCTAATCCACCATGTCTTGTTGCCTTAATCAGGGGCATCCTACAATCCATTACTCCACAATAATATGCAACTTTCCCTATAATATTTTCCTAATTAAGGGACTCACATGAAGTAGGATAGATACCGTATAATTGTTAGCAATAACAATTATGCGACCACTGACTATTTTCTGTGTATCTTTTAATTTTCAAAATATTGAATCGAAAGTATCACAAACATCACAAAACCACATCAACCATTAAGCAATTTCAAATGTTTTCAATCACTCAACCAGTCCTAGTGTTTTGAACAAACTTGATTCAAAGTTAAGCAATCTCTAGATGCAATAGGTCATTCCTGGTCAATCAAACTCCTCTTGGACCAAACACAATAAAACACATAATAAAAAATTGTGAGTCTTGGAAATAATGAAGTCAAAAGTTGCTATTGCCATAAGTGAAAGGTTTCCCCTGCTCATCCAATTATGCGCATGGTCTAGAGTACTACAGAGTTGACAAAAGGACAAGCTCCTCCTTCATCCCCCAAAAAAAAAATCCCTTGCTCTTCCTCAAATCGAGCAAGTATCCCAAAAAAAAAAATCCCTTGCTCCCTCATAAAATGAGCAAGTATCCCAAAAAAGTATTTCAAAGCAATAAGTTCCCCTTTGCTCTCCCTCAAAATGAGCAAAACATCCATGAAAAAGAGTATCAAAGAAATAAAATCCCCTTGCTCCTCCTAAAATGAGCAAGTGTCCAAACAAAATTCCAAAAATCAAAAGCAATAAAATAAGGGAAGGAGCTTGAATCCTTGGAACTCTTAGTATCTCAAAAATTATGGGGTGATCCTCATTACAACAATGGGCTGAATGAATCCCACCTGGCAATGAGGTATCCTTATGCGTGGTACCATATCTGTTACATTAGCGACCTTATTTTGTACAGACCTAAGGCCACTCTCGGATGAGCTAGCTTATTGGCATAAGTTACAATTGATCAGTTTGACCTAGCTCATAATGGGAAATGAACAATCATTGCACACAAAGTTGGTCCTTGAGAAATTTGAAAACACTAGGATAACCCTTGCATAAAGAAGATATGTAAAATACATAGATGAGGTTTGTTTGAAATCACTAGAATGTTTGTAAAACACCCTAGAAAAATCCATTAAATCATATCATATCATTCACATTATTACACATCATAATATCCATACCAATATCATCTATCTATGCCCCTGATTAAACAATAAGAACAATGTTGATCAAGCTAAGTCTAAAGCTACCAAATCATCATTAGAACATAAGCATTAATCATCATTACATTACATATTACTTCATTCCATATGCATCCATACATACAATAAAACAAAAGTGCACAACACAAATCATAATAAAATCCATGTATATATATATATATAATGAGTACAAAATACCCGTAGGTTGTATACATTAGAGCATTGAGGCTCATAGAAAAAGAAATAAAAAACTACAAAAAGAGGTAATAAAGTGCTACTAGCTAGCACCCCCATGACCCCTGGGAGGCCCATGTTTCGATGACCTAGAGGGAGCATGTGAACTAGATGGTCGATGAGACCTAGAGCTACCTAGCCTAGACTCACTCTTTGGATCCTAAACTGAAGAAGAAGGCTAAAGCGAAATAGAATTTGGTGCTAGTGTAAAGTATCCTCCAAGGATGCCATGTATCATGCCTATCTTTGAGTTGCATCTAAATCCTACCCCTCATGGGCCACTCATTGGGCTATCTCAGCCCTAAGAGATGCAATGGTAGCACTATCATCACCACCTCTTAGCCTAGCTCATAGTCCATCCAACTCACCCTGCAACCTCATGATCTCTGCATCTTGAGCTACAATAGCATCACTCTCACCCTCTACCCTGTAGCTCATCCACCTCACCCTATAACTGGGTCACCTTACCCTAAAGCAAGATCACCTCACCCTTCAGCTTTGTCACCTCCTCATCTAGGCTATCCTACTGCACCTAAAGCACCCCCACTCCTCCTCTATGTGGTGAGGAGGAGCATCCTCACCCTGACCTCCATCATCTCCATCATCACCTAAGTCAACATCCTAACCTACATCCTTAGCTACATCATGGCCCTCATCATTGCCATCTCCTTCAAGTCCAGGGTCAACATATTTCTACTCAGTCCCAATGGTAGACTCCCTCCTACCACCACTACCTCGATGGTGCTTCGATCACCTAAGAGCCTACTCACTAGTATCTGGCTCATCCCTACTAATAGCATCATCCACTTCCTAGCTTGGCCTCCATGGAGACTAATTTATAAACTAAGCATCATAATCAGTAGTAGTGCCTGCATCATCCACATCAGAAATCTCCATTACTAGCATCATCACCTGCATCATCCATAGTCCAAAAATCTAGAGTCAAGGGTAGGCCTAGCTCATTACCCCATCACTTGTATATCATGGGAGCATCTAGAACTCCCTGAACTAAGCCAAACTACCTCAAAACCTATGAGAACTAGATGTACTCCATCTCTCGTGTATGACTGCCCATCATCCATCTCCCTTGTCTAACCCGATGAAGCTCCACAACATCTCTAGCCCAAGCCATGCCCCTCCATGGTCACTAAAAAATATCATCCCTAGTCAGGCCACTAAGACTATCTCTGTATGTAGTAGCATCAATGGAAGGGCATGTGGGAGAAGCCTCCTCGCTAACCCACCATCAAAAGGCACAAGGAAGTAGAGGATCACATGTACAAGGTAGCCCCTCAGGATGACCCACTCTGATATGCTCCCAAGACCAAATCTGAAGTAACAAGCTACAACTAAGTCCCTTCTATGCATAGTACAAGAGAGTGAGAGCCCATGCCAATCTCTATGGATCATAAATCAACTACAAAATAATAGGAACCTAGTTCCACGGGATCCTCGATCCCATGCTATTAGGCAACACCATGTTGCCCAGAATGTACATCAAAAAGTTAGAACTATGGCCAACTTCTTGCCCTTGAACAAGTCAAGGTAAGGGATACCTCCCTTACTATAGTCCACATCCCAGAGATCATCATAGATAGGTCTGAGAGCCTCCTGCTTGTCGTGGCCCACCCTCACTGGTGGACCCTCGATAGGCACTCGAAATATGTGGTATACATCCTCCAAAGTAATAGTAAGCTCCCTTATTGGGAGCTAAAATGAACCCTTATCTGGGTCCCATCTCTCAATGAGTGTGGATAAAAGTGCCTCATCTGCTCGGACTATCTCAATCAGTCTGCACCCATCCAAGCCCATAACCTCAAGGAACTTCCAATCATCTATTGTGAGAGCCTTCCACACTTTTGAAATAGTGCGAGGCCATCGATGTCTAGCGGTAAGGAGCTTAACCTACAACACAAACAAAGAAAAATCAGTGCATCACATTTAAAAAAAATAAAAACATTGCATTTTAGAATAAATTGCATTTCAACAAAAAAACAAAAAAACATAGCATTTCATCTTAGAAAAAAAAAATTTTCAACCCCCTCTTAGTGGTTGTCAAAAAAAAAAAAAAAATTCAACCCCTCTTAGTGGTTGTAAAAAAAATAAAATTTACCCCTCTTAGTGGTTGTGAAAACAAAAAAAAAAAAAAAAAAATTTTCAGACCCTCTTAGTGGTTGAAAAAAAAAAAAATCTAAAAAAAAAAAAAAATAAACAACAAAATAAAACCTAAACTAAGTGTTTAGGACACCTACCTTGGCATAGCGGACACCGATTTCCTCTAGCCGAGCCACCATCCTCCATGCCCACACCACCAACAACTTCTCTACCCTCATCGACCTCCATCTCACTCATCCTCAAAAGCACCAGAGCAAATTTTATAGTTGTCAATGAAAATAATGAAATGAAAATGACCCATGAACCTTTAAATAGCCATTTATGAAAATGTGCCCATATTTTGCGAAGTGCACAAAATGTAGACCCATAGTTTGTGGTGCAAAATGTGCATCCACATTTTGTGGAGCGCACCAAACTACATATCCATGGTTTGTGGCACATAACTACACATGCACAATTTGGCATAAAAAATCAAAATCAACACCTCCACATCATCATAATCATCATCAACATAAATCATATAGTGAACCTTGTATCTAGTCGTTTACCCTAGAAACCTAGTGGTTGCAATGACTAGCAATCCATGCAATCTGGTAGGATGGGTAACCCACAATAAGGACACTAATTCATCATCATCACTATGGCATTAAATCAACTGAACCCTAAATCTTGGACCTTAGTTGAGTCAAGTCAAATTTGCAAAAGGTTATCCTAAACCCTCCCTCCATTGGGTCAAAAGTGAAAAATAAATCAAATCATGGTGTAATCAAAAATCACTGGAGTATCAAATTCTCGAATGACTAATTCCTTGAACCCATCATTTGGAAGGAATTTGTGAAAGTCATAGTGGAAAAAGAACTCCAAAAGTGGTCGAATATTTTACCATAAATATTGTGCCTCATCGAAACCAAAGGTAAATTTGCAAGACACAAACAATCCCGAACTTGGGGCATCAAGTTGAATCAATGTCATACATTTGCATCACATTCACATCAATCACCATTCACATCACCTAATCATCCAAATTCAGTCAATTGGCTCATGGGTTTCATCCTTTACCCATTCGCCAATTGAGGGGGTAAGCAAACAAATCAAAATTTTCAAAAAAAAAATCATTCATTCTTGTGCATCGAGAAGAGTTGAGTTCATCCATCCAATAAAGATAGGTGTCATTGGTTTTTGCACTGCATCGTGTTTCACACAACACAGTACAAAAAGGGGCATCTGTAGACACCAAAATTTGGTCACTCACAACACCACATTTGCCACCCCACCTCAAATCCTGCATAATAAAGTTATATGCCTAAGTTTAGACTTAGGCATATAAATCCTGCACCATTATCCTATTTTCCAGATTTATTAAATCTAGAAAATTAGCCTAGGATACCCTGCCTACCCACTAGACATGTGTCCTAGCCACCTCACCCAACATCCTTGCCACATCTCATCCACCCTTGTCCCCTTTGTCCCTTCACATGGGGTAAAATCCCACACATCACTCCACTTGCAGCCACATCACCCCAGTTAAGTGAGGCACATTGGGTGACTCACTGTAACTGCCCCTCCATTTGGTAGCCCAGGATTACCACTTGGCAGTCTAGGCTTGCCACCTCTCATTTCCCTCCAAAACCCTAAGGAGCCTATAAAGGCACCTTCACCCCACCAAATTAAGAGAGCTGAACATTGACACCACCAGATTGCCATAATAGGATCAGACTTCTACACGCATCCCGAGGAGAAACCAGATCTCGAGCCTAGAGGTCCTATTTTGAGGCATTCTACCATTCAACCCAAACCGTTGGTCCATGGTTTCATAGTCAGAACCATCGGTTCACGGTTTCCCCAATTCTCGTACATGGTTTTTTGTCTACAACTGTGCATCCATGATTTTGTAGAGCCGAGAACCCAATGCAGATCTGAGACGTAGATTCGATCAATAATGTTTATTTTTATTCAACAAGGCTTTTAAATTTATTTGTTTCTGTTCTTCTACATTCACATGGTTATTTGCTTAGGGTTTTATAGCATCATTTTATGATTGGATCTGCAGGTGCTACTAATGCCTTTTTCTGGTTTTATGTGTGCAGAGTAACAGGTATTCTGGAGAAGTTGTTGTAGCTAGAGTGGTCCCACATTCATTGGATACCAAAGCCCACTCACCCCTTGGAGTTGTAGCTGAGGAGCGAAGAGCACCCATCCCTGTGAAGATTTGGAAGACCCCCGTTCCATTGTTATAAGCATTGTACCAATATAGAGAGAGAGCATTGTAACATTGCCCCAGACACACTTGGGGCAATTCAAAATTCATTTGTAACATTGTATCAAAAATCAATACAAAAGAAGCAATTTTTGGCAATCTTTATTTCTCTGTATTTCATGTTTATTTGGGTGCTTAGTTCTTTTGCTACATATAGTAGAATCTTAGCTTAGGTTAAGGACTTTCCAATCTCAATAATGTGGTAAAGAAAGCTCCTCTACATCATTAGATGATAAAGGCCTTTGTGATAGCTAACATTAGAAGAAACTACGAAGGATGCAAGTTTTGAGGAACTACATGTAGGTTTATATTCAAAAGGAATTAAATATGTAAATGAAGATAAGAAAGTAAATTTTAAAATGAATAAGTTAAAATATGTCAAGTTTAATCCAAGTAAACTAGATCTATATTTTCAAGTAATAGAAATCATATCCTTGTAATAAGAATAAAATTAGTATAAATTTTATGCCTTACACTTTAGGGTGTTGAAAACAACATAATAAAGTAGTATAAAAAAATCCATTATAATTTAGGAATTTTAGGGAATCCTAAGAAAGTAGGTACTATGGAGGAAGTCCCTTGTACTATAGGATTTTTAGGACAACATAAAGAAGAAAGGATTTTTGAGGTTGTCCCATATTTTTGTTGTTTCTTTAAGGCAACATAAGCCTATATATAATAAGTTAAATTATGGATAGTCTAAAAAAAGGATAAAGACTAATGTATATGAAAGAATTATTGGGAATAAAAATTGGATAGAAATACCTTTAATGAAATAACAAAGAGAAAAGGAAACTCAAAGGAATATTTATTTGGGAAACGAAAAGTAAATATTACAAGTGTTAACAATAAGTAGGATTAAGCAATGAATAAGAATAAAAAGTGATGATGGAGATGATATCTTAGAACATTTGCAGTATGAATATGGCCCTTAAAGGGGATTTATCAAAGAATTGATAGGTTGTTATAATATTGAAATTCTTCTAATAGAATAGGTAGTGAAGAATATAAGGATGCATTCAAAAATATTGGAAATATGGGTGAATGTCTAGAAAATTTTGCTATAGGCTATTAAAGAGGTATTACAATAATATGGAATACTCACAAATGGTATATGCAATAATGAGAGCCAATAAATAAATGGATTGATAGTGT
The DNA here is from genome assembly GCA_028583015.1 of Wollemia nobilis. NCBI lineage: Eukaryota > Viridiplantae > Streptophyta > Pinopsida > Araucariales > Araucariaceae > Wollemia > Wollemia nobilis. Next base: position 5,508,913 of record JAQPPZ010016892.1, on the reverse strand, counting down.
TTTTTGTAAGAAACGGAAAAATAAGAAAGTTGAATTCATAAATATATATGCTTCAACTATAGTTACTCTTCATGATTGATGTTGAAAGGACATTAATTTATTTATGCTAAATTTAATGATGGTTTATAATTATGATTTATGGATTCTTGAGGGACTTTAGCATAATTATATCTCTTTTGGAAAAGGAGGTACTCTTAGATGGTATAAATCAATAAAGGATTTTAGTTCCTTTATCAATTAAAAATACATTTTCATGTTATTCTTTTAAGTTTTTAATTTACATGAAGATAATAGATGTATCGAGCAAATTCATATGGTAGAAACATATAATAGTTTTTAATCTAATATATGGTTGCAAGTTGAGTACATAATATTTTCAAATATTTTATTACAAGCAAGATCATATCATAAATGTCATTCTCTTAATATTAAATCTATTTAATAATGGTCTTCAAAATTCATTTTATTTTTCAGTCTATATGGTTCCAAGACCTCGATTTCATCCAAACAGTTATGTTATTAGGGGTTAAAGTAAGGTTTGAAGAATCATGTATATATAGGTTTATTTAAATTATAAGGTATCTAAAGGAACAAACGAAGACTTGAATTAAAAAATTTATTGGTAACATATTTAAAAAAAAGGACAAAATTAAATTTGAGCTCAAAAATTTACAAGCGATAGTAGAAACCAATAAAATATAAAAAGATACTTATGTGCAACAAAACAATTACTTTAAGGGTTTTGATTAAATTTTTATAGATGATGGAGAAACCACAGAAAAAAAATAGGCAGTGGTAGAACCATGTCGGTTGTTGGCAAGGATTTTGATTAGAATTTTATAGGCGGTGACGAAACCACAATGATAGATGAACCATAATGACAGAGGAACCACAGTAGGTGGTGTAACCATGGAAATTTTTGGAAAAATTTTTGATTAAAATTTTAAGGGCGATGATAAAACCATAACAATGAAACAAGTGGCAGTAGAACCATGATGACTTGATTAAAACTTCACAGACAATGAAGGAACCATAGGCTATGGTGAAACCACAATGCTTGTTAGTAAGCGTTTTGGTTAAAATTTTATAGGCAACAACAAAATAGGTGGTGGTAGAACCACGACAACTGTTGGCAAGGGTTTTGATTAGAATTTTATAGGTGGTTATGGAACCATAATGACAGATAAACCACGTTGATGGAGGAACCACAGTAGGTGACATAACCATTATAGTTGTTGACAAGGATTTTGATTAAAAAATTATAGGCAATGGTGGAACCTCAGTGGAAAATAAATAATGATGATAGAGGAACCATAAGTGATAGTAAAACTATAGAGGCAAAGGAACCATAGTGCCAAAGAAACCACATGTGATGGTAAAACTATAATGGTTGTTGGTAAGTGGTTTGATTAGATTTTATAGGTATTAGTGGAACCTTGGCAGCAAAGGAACCACAGGTGATTATGGAAACACAGTGGCTATTGGAAATATCCTTGTGGTGGATACTACAATGGAGGAACCATAGGTAGTGGCTATTAGTAATTGCAAGCGAGCAAATCCACCTCCCAGAAGAAGAAGTGATAAATGGATTTGCCCAAGTTTGACAATTTTGACAAGTTTTGTAAACCATACAGGTAGGAGTAAACCATACAATCAGGAGGGAAAACCATACAAGGTGAAGGTAAATCGTACAAGGTGCAATGAAATGAAATGAAATGCATGGGAAATGTAATTTTAGGTTGTAATTGCGCATGTATTTGATTATTAAGGTGTTAGACTTAGTAAAAGTCTTAATTAATGCATTCCGTTATGCATGGGCAGTTGTAAATAACTAATTGCCTCAGGAACCACTTTGGAATGGCCTGGGAAATGTTATATAAGGCCCCATTTTCAATTTTGATAGTTTGGTTATGATATGTTGATATAGTCTAGTTAGTTTGAGGATGCTATGAGTTTTGGCTATGAAGTGTTATTATTTATCTCTTATTGTGATTGAAATTATTGAATAATAATACAGTTGAGCATAGTTTATGGTTTCTCTCATGTATTGTATGATCCTGGAATGGTTGAATAGCAATTGATAGTTTATCTCTATTGCATGTACTTCTTTGTGATGGTTTTGGCTATTTTATGCATTGCTATGGAGAATGGAATTAAAACAGCATTGGTGTAGCTTTGTGGAATGATATATGATGATGATAATATCAAGAAAGATATGTTGAACACTATTGTATGATTTTTGGGCATCGCCATTGGATATAGAACTCTCTCAAGCCCCATTGATATGTTTTGCATGTTGATTGGAATAGGATTAATTGCCATATTAAACCCTTACAAAACTTATCTGAGAGAGATTGGTCTAGTAGAATATCCAATTTAGCACTTGTATGTACCTTATTTTCATACAAATCGTACACCAGAGTTCGTACAAATCGTACAGAAGACAATTACCCGATTTGGCAGTTTATGCGATTGAAGGGAATTTACCCGATTTGGCAGTTTTGGGAGATCGACTTGTTTAGTTACAAAACTATGTACGATAGCTTGCAAAACCAAATATGAAGGATTGGCTAAGTGTGAAATCATACAATATCTATCACTGTATGATTTGGGATCATACAGTGGTACGATTTGGTGTCCGTACAAGTTGTTTAGTTGTCGCACATTGCTAGTTGTAAAGATTGTACGATTGTACGATTTGGTCCATCGATTGGGAATAGCAAGTTGATCATTCTAAGCCTTGTAAAACCACCTCCCCACTAGGAATACTACACCCCTATGCTACATTTGGCATCATTGCCTTATCGAATCTAGCATTTTTGTTAAAACGGGTCAAATTGACAAGTAAGAATACTACAAAATTGGAGGTGAATGACAGACACCAGTGTACAAAGGCGTAGGAGATGGGAAGTATGAGAGAAAATTCTAGTAAGAAGGAGCATGAGGATTTCTCAAAGAGAGAATGCAAGTAACTCAGACCATAGTACACATGAACCAAAAATAGAGCAAGTTTGGGCATCTGAAGAAGGAGATTTTGAGACATTATTGATAGAGACAGAAGAGGAGGTAATAGAACCACCTAGCATAGAGGCACGAGTTGATAGAGAAGTAGTGCATGAGGAAGGAGAGTGGATGGTGACACTTGAGAAAGTGATGGAAGGGTTGCAAGGGAGTGTAGAGGATGGGAGTCAGGCACTAGAGCAACAGGGTACGAGGTCTCAAGAGGAAGGACCAAGACCATCTCCCTCACATCAGTGAAGGAGGTCATGGAGTGAAGATGCACGTGAGTTTGGTCAATGATTGGTGGGATAGAATAAGATACCTCGGATAGAAACTTTTGATGATGATTGTAGTAAGACACCCCCAAGGAGGAATCAGATAGAGATTCCATGGGAGACCTCAAGTGATGAGGATGATTCTTCGAAGATGGCTAATAAGGCAGCCAAGTAGAGATGTCCACCTTTTACAAGTGAGGGTAAGGAAGACCCCACAAGACATATCAAAACTTGTATAACCATTTGGAGGGAAAATGGTGTAGATCAACTAGATGATTGGGTAACTTTATTTCCTGCTACCTTGAGAGGATTGGTGATCGATTGGTATCTGAAAAGGGAAAATACTATAGATTTTTAGACTTGGACTCAAGTGAAGGAGAAATTCATTGAAGAATTTTGCCCTTTGAAGGATGATGGAGATATTGTTACTGAGCTTTGCATGATGAAGCAAAAGCTTGATGAAGATGTAAAATCATACAACCATAGACTAAAGTAGTTAGTAGATAAGATGTAGATGCCTTTGGTAGATGTATTGGTAAAGTGGTGGTTTGTAGATGGATTACTACCAAAATATAAGAAAAATATGAAGGTAGTACCATCAAAAATGTATGAAGAAGTTGTAAAGCATGCAAAGAATTTTGAAAGTGAATCAAAATAGATGTATACAAGAATTTTATCTCATCCCAAGTCTAATGATTTAGATAGTGGAGAATATGATACTATATAGAGGATAGTAACATCATTTCATTAGGATTTTGACAAGATCATGAAATAACAAAGAAGAAAACCTGATAGGAATGATATTTGGTGCACATAATGCAAGACTGAAGGGCATACAAATGTGAAGTATCCATGAAATGACTATTGTCACATCTGTAATGTGATGGGACATGAGGTAATGCTATGTCCATATAATGCAAGAGTACATCCACAGGTCCTGACAATCCAAGAGTAGGAAGAGAAATAGAAGACCCTAGGAAGTGGGAAACAAGCAACAAGTGGCGGTTATAGAAATAGTCGATGAGGTGGAAGGTCGAACCAGGGCAATCGACAAGGAGGACAGAGTCATTTGTAGTATGACTCAGAAGGGAGGCCGATCATACAGTGTCACAATTTCTAAGAATGGGGGCATTTTACAAAAAATTATCCTTCACCTCAGAGATAGGAAATACCACAAGCGAGCACTACACATATGTGTAGGTGGTGTGGTCCAGGGAACCACAAGGAAGCAAATTGCCCCAAGCAGGTAAGTTCAAGTAACCCATAGAATGTAAATTATTTAGACATTGAGGTTCCTCAAGTTAAGGAGGAAACCCAAGAAGTTTTAGCCATGACAAGGAATCAGGCTAAAAAGGATAAGTATCCAGAGCCAGCAAAGGAAAAGCAGTGCTGGCAAGTAGCAAAGAAAATACTACAAGATGAAGCACAAAAAGCTAAACAAGTGAAGTTAGCTGAAGGAAAGGAACTGAAAAAGCCATCAGAAGAGAAGGTGATTGTGCAGAGTCTAGCAGCATAGGTTTTGGACACCATAGTAGAGATCAAAGTGGCAAACCTATTGGAAGCTATTCCATCATTACAGAAAGTGATGGTGGAAGAGATACAACCACATAAGGTGATGGAAGTGCAGAGTCAACCGATTCAGGAAAAAGAATGAAAAGACCAATTTATGGATCCAACTATATTGATGATTGATGTGGGAAAGAAACCTACATTAGTTCATATGGAGATCCTAGGGCACAAATTGACACAAGTTATTATGGATGGAGGATCCAACGTCAATGTGCTACCTGAAAGGACCTGGCTAGAACTAGGTGCTCCATCTCTATGGGCACCGAGCTTCCGATTATATGGTGTTGACCAGTATGGTATCGAGACAAAGGGAGTCTTGATAGCACAACAAGTGGTGATAGCTGACCAAGAGTTTGTCTTGGATTTCATTGTGATTACTATGCAGAAGCTTGCATATGATGCTCTCTTGGGGAGAGGATGGCTACGAGTAGCCAAAGTTAATCACAATTGGGGAAAGAATCAGATCACTTTCAAGAAGGGACAACACAAATATATGATTAATCTGGCTAATCAAAAGGTCAGTGAGGATGTAGCTATGACTGATGAATCAAAAAATTCCTCAGGAGATGAAGGGTATGAACCATATGGAGAAGGAATGTTGTACCTAGATGAATGTAGTGAAGATGAAGCTAGATATGATAGCGGACTTCTTCATTGGAAAATGGAGGAGTATAAAATTTTCAGCCCAACTACCTCTGTATTGACTCAGAGGAGATCAAGGAAAAACAAGATGAACCAAAAGTCAGCCAGGAACCTAAGAAGGAGGTGGAAGAGAAATGGACATTTCCAAAAAGTTTTGTAGAGTATATAGTAGGAGATGCAAAAATTGATACAAGATCGACACACCCAAAGAATGTAGAGAAAGCAACAAGTGAGCTAGAGAATATCAAATATGAAGGACCTCAGATAGTGGACATCAATCTAGGAATGGAGGATGAACCTAGGATGATTCATTATGGTGATGATTGGAACCCTGTACTGAAAGCGATAACTTTTAAGATATTCTTGGAATATAAGGATGTTTTGTTGGAATAAAGGACTTGAAGGGAGTACCACCTTAGTTATGTGTCCATAAGATTACACTAATTCCTGGAGCACAACCCGTAAGGAGGAGACCATATAGAATGAACCCAAAGTATGTTGCATTAGTGAATGTAGAGATAGAGAAGATGTTGGAGGTAGGAATCATCTTCAGGGTGACAACTAGTGAATGGGTATCACCTATAGTGATCACCTTGAAGAAGGAAGTGGACAAAATCAGAATATGTGTGGACTTTAGGAGTCTAAATGCAGTAACTATTAAGGACCCCTTCCCTATTCCCTTCATAGATTCTATCCTGGAAGAAGTCGTAGGACACGAGATCTATTCATTTTTGGATGGATTTTTGGGTTACAATCAGATAAGTATAGCCAAGGAGGATAAGTTGAAGACCATATTTATTATGGAGAATGGCATCTATGCATACAATCGAATGCCATTCGGGCTCTGTAATGCCCCAACTACATTTCAATGCATCATACTGTATATATTTGATCAGTTGGCAATAGGGAACTTCAAAGCATTTTTGGATGATTGGTCCATTTATGGGAAGATCAAGGAGCATCTTCCTACCCTCAGTGAATGCATGAGTAGGTGCAAAAATGCACAGATATCATTAAATCTTGGGAAATGCTACCTGATGGTACCATATGGAAAATTGTTAGGACACATAGTGTGCAATGAAGGATTAAAAATAGATCCTGATAAGATCCATGTGATATTGCACATGGAAGAACCATACGATGTGAGTTCACTTAAAACCTTCCTTGGATCGATGGGGTATTATCGAAGGTTTATCAGGAACTATGCACATGTATCCTATCCATTGGATTCATTGATGAAGAAGAATGTTCCTTTCATATGGATAGAGGAGCACCAAGGAGCCTTTGAGGAGTTGAAGGCTAAGCTTGTGAGTAGCCCAATTTTGGTGTTCTCAAACTAGGATAAGGAATTCCATGTCCATATTGATGCTTCAAATTTTGCAATCGGATGTGCTTTGGCACAAGAAGGATAGTTCAGGTTGGATCAACCTATTTTCTTTGCTAGTCACCTATTGTCAAGGGTAAAGAGAAATTATAGTACAATAGAAAGAGAAGCTTTGGGAATGGTATATGCAGTCTAAAATTTTAGGCATTACCTATTGGTAAATCCCTTTGCTTTCTATGTAGATCACCAAGCCCTATTGTACTTGATAAATAAATTGGTGATACAAGGATGGGTCAGTAGGTGGCTCGTCACCCTATAGGAGTTTGTATTCTGAGTAGTAGTGAGACCTGGTAAGAAGCATGTCATTGTAGACCAGTTGTCTCGGATACGATCAGGAGAGCCTATAGGAATAGGAGTTTCGGATGAATTCCCTGATGCATAGTTATTCACCATCAATGTTGTTCCATCATGGTACAAGTTGATTGGCCAATACCTTTCCATAGGAGAGTTGCCACAGGAAATGATGGCAACCAAGAAAAAGAAAGTGATTATGAAGTCAACACCCTTCCAGTTGATAGCAAGATTGTTGTATAATATGGGAAGTGATGGTATCTTACGAAGATGTGTGATGGAAGAAGAAGTCAAAGTGGCATTGAAAGAAGCTCATGAAGGCTTAGTAGGAGGGCACATGGGACCAGATGCGATAGCTAGGAAAATATTACTAGTAGGACTATGGTGGCCCACACTATATAATGATGCAAAAGAGTATGTGAAAGCATGTGATACTTGTCAAAGGGTAGGAAAGCTAGTAAAGAGGGACTTTATGCCATTGCATCCATCACAACCCCAAGAACTATTTGAAATGTGGGGATTGGACTTCGTCGGACCATTGAAGACATCTCGTAGAAGGAAGTGTAGATACATCGTAGTAGCAATGGAATACTTGACAAAATGGGTCGAAGCGAGAGCATTACCTGATAACTCAATAAAAATTACAACGAGATTCTTGTACGAGCAGGTAATCACAAGATTTGGTATTCCACTATAGATCACGAGTGACCGAGGAGGACACTTTGTCAATGAAATCATCAAAATGTTGATGACAGAGTTCAAGATTTTGCACTCATTGTCTAGTCCATACTATCCCAGAGCAAATGGGTAGGCGAAAGCAACAAACAAAGTCCTGGTATCTACTTTGTATAAAACCTATGGAATAGAAGGAGTGGATTGGGAGGAAAGGCTACCATCTATTTTGTGGGTATATAGAACAACTTTTAAACCAACAATAGAGCATACACCTTTCCATTTGATGTATGGATAGGAGGCAGTGGTGCTAGTTGAATTCTTGATACCAAGTTTGAGAGTCATGGTAGAGCATCACTTGGGTGATCAAGAAAGTTTGGAAGAGCGACTGATAACACTGATCAAGTTAGATGAAAGATGAGTCATGGCACAATGGGTGATTGAGGTAGCTCAGAAAAGAAGGAAGGCATGGCATGACAAACATTTGAGGAAGTTAGAACTTAGTCCGGGTGACTTAGTTCTAAAGTTTAATGGGAAGAGAGAAATCAAGCTTGGTAAGTTGAAGACTTTATGGCTTGGTCCCTATAAAGTGGTAGAAGTAATGAATAATGGAGCAGTCAAGTTGTAAAACTTGAATGGGATTGAGGTACTTAACACTGTAAATGGCTCAAAGTTGAAGCCTTATAAAGTATAGTGCTTATTCATTTCTTCAGAAGATATTGAATGAAGAAGATGAGTAGAAGCTCAATGGAGGACTCAAGGTGAGCAAGGTCCATCACAGGAAGAGCTTGACATGGGACTCACACATTTATTTGTAGAAGGGGAGGAGACAAGACCAACCATAGAATAACAAGAGTTGGCACCTCGACCTAGAGAAAGAAGAATATTGTGAGTGCATGTCAGATTTGTGGATGGGACCGAACGAGTAGAAGAGGAAGATGAAGAATGGATTCCTCCAAATGAAAGAGGATATCAAGAGATAGTACTATTACCTAAAAATAGGGGAAGGCAAGAAGAAGCACCCCAAGTGAATAGAAATATGATGTATCCTCGGGTGGAGTGTAGAGAACTACCCCAACAAGCTGAAGGACGAAGAAGGATACGGTTAATAGTACGATATGAGGATAGAGTGGACACTTTTGAAATGGAAGTTCTAGAAGAGGATAGGAATGAGACCATTGATGAAGAATTGGTTGGACTTACTCCATTAGCTCAGATAGGGCTATTACAGTAGAGAATGTGACTACAAACTCAACAACTATAGGAAGAATATCAAACGTTGTGAGGTCATAATGCAAGGTTGAGAGAACAAACCATCCAAGAATTGGATAGTACAATACGAAGGTTGGATGAACAAAGAATAGCTAGGCTATAGGAGCTAGAAGGGGAACCTGAGGATGATGAGGGGATAACTCCAAGAAGTGGTATAAGAAATGATGGTGCAAGCACAAGTTCACAAGTACCACCAAGTGATCCACCAATGATGAATGAAGATGCAGAGATGCTTTGGTGAGACATTGAGGAAGCAACCACATCACCTGAATCACAAGGTAATGCACGATTGGATTAGAGTGACTCCAATGATGAAGGAATGCCTTGGATAGTAAGGGAACCTAGCATAGAAAGTAGTGATGATGATGATTGCCCAGGGAATCCCTAGAATCCTTGAGATAATCATGATCCCCCAACATGTACAACAACACATCGACAACTAGGGAGATCACAGGAGCATCAAACCAACCTTGATCCACAAGCATATATAATAGCCCATCGACATTTGAGAAGACAAAGGAGAGAAGTAAGGAGATTGGAGAGATTGATGAATTTACCAATAGATTGGGTGGAATAGAGAGAAGAGAATCGGAATGACTCAAGTTCTGAGATAGATTTTTTTGATGCATATAGAGAGGTCTTGGCAACTTCATCTCCACAAAGATGCTTTGAGGAAAGAATATGGAGACATCACTTAGCACATGCAGATCATAGAATCAGAGCACTACGACAATTATCACCAAGTACAAGAAGAAGTAGAAGTCCACTAGCCAACATTGAGTTGGTAGAGATAACTCTTGATAACCAAGCAATGGGAGGAAGGAATAGAGAAGGACCCCTAAGGCTTCATCCAGGAAGGGGAGGAGGTATTCGACTATGAAATGAGCAAGGACAAGGTGATGTTACAATTAGAGGAGGAAGAGGATGAGGAAGGTTTCGACCCCCTACTCCTAGATGGTCGGGAGATACACCCTTAGCTTGTTTAAACTAGACAAGGAATCTATAAGGTTTACCATGGATGAGAGGGATCTTACCAAACCCCATAAGGCATTATCCATTGGGATGACCATCCCTAATCTGATGAGGACCTCGAAGAGTGGTAGGTGGTAGAGGATTACTCCAAGAAATGGAGGAATCACCACTAGCATAGAGAAGCCCGATGTCAAGAGGAATAGGATGGGGAAGACACTCACGTGGTAGAGGCCTTGCTGGTAGAGGAAGAGTACATTTTGTAGATGAAAGAAACCAGGGACAACAAAGGATCTGATCACCAAGTCTGGAGCAAGAATTGATCCGAGGAGATAGATGTAGAAGTCACTCGAATGATAGTAGAGTAGTAAGGACACCACTACCAAGGGATCAATCACCTGCATGACAAGAGGAAGGGACACCAGGTGAAGATACTCCAACTTGCAATTGTACAATCCCAAATTGTACACATGGTATGGGAAGGCTAGGGAATTCGGTAACATCACAAGTGGAGATGAATCGCCCTAGAGAGCAAGTGGTACTAGGTGACACAACCACTCAGAATGTCATAGTCGAACCTCCAAGAGAAGAATCCGATGGGATCGTACAAGTGAATGTCACTATGCGATTTCCATGATGGTAAGTGTAAATAGGTTAGGAAATGAAAAAAAAAAATAAAATAAAAAGAAGAAAAAAATAAAATGCCTTAATTGTGAAAATCCCTCGGGACACAATTAAGAAGGAAGTGGGTTGAAAATTGAAAATGATGACCTCTTCAAAGAGAGAAAAATAGAAAAATTCTCTAAGTGATAGATCGTACAAAGTCAAATTTAAAGCTGAAAAAGCATAAGTGAGAGATCGTACAAGTAAAATTAGAAAAAGTACATGCAGAATCGTACAAGAAGGCATGTTGTATGATTTGGATCATATAATGTACGATTCTGGGTGTAATTGTATGATTTTCAACTATCACATTTAATGTTCGCATGTGTGGAATGATGAGTTGTCAGAAAAGCATGGGAAAAAGTTAAAATTACATGAAAAAGTGATGAGTTGTCGATCATCTAGGCAAGGAATATGAAAAGACATGCAAAGTGGTACAATTTCAAATTTGGAGTGGTTAGGGTTTGAAGATAGTTTAAATACAAGGCTCACCCTAGCAATTTTTAAAATCGTACAAGGAGGAATTCAAAATTTTTAGGAGGATGAAGGTGAAAAGTATGCAACTAAATGGAGATGACTACATGGGCATTAAAATTCATCAGTAAGCTACAATAATTCATGACCCATTTTTAAATTCACACCAGGGAGACTTTTCACATTCAAAGAAATCAAACTCGAAGAAGAAAAAGCAAGGGTTTGACTCCATTAAAAGAAGAATTTGAGTTCATATGAAGAGAAATGAGGGTTTGCAGTAGAAGGCATCCAAATACGAACTAGGTTGTTGAAAAATGTACATTAGGGTTCGAGAAAGTTGTGGATTGGAGCCGGAGTAGAGAAATTGTAGGAAAAAGGAAGCTTACAAACCCTAATCTGATAAAAGTAGCCAAAAATGAACTAGAGAAGATAGAGGGAAGGAAGGAGAAGATCGTACAACCCTATTAAATAGCCAAAAATTTTCATTTTTGGGGATAAATTGCGCCAAGTATGGAAAAATTGGAAAATTACTCCCAAAAAGCATTGAAAAGATAGATCAAGGTATTTCGACAATTAGGTCGAGAGAAATCATGGAGGAAAAGTGAAAAATATGATTTTTAGGTGAACAAGGGTTTTAAGAGATGTACTGTATGATTTGGAGGTAGATTGTACGGTCTCAGGAAAAATATTGTGCGATTTCGAGTAATTTTTGGGTTGTTTTAAGCCATTTTGAGCAAATCGTATGAAATTGTATAGATTCAAAAAGGGAAAGTAGCTAGAGAGGGATATTGTATAGAGTAGTATAACCCTATATAATTTTATGCTATAGTTGTACGATTTTTTGAATATCAAATAGTTTGAATATTGAACAGTTGAATATTGAATAGTGTATGATCTGGAGGTGGTTGCTAATAAGGAAACCATATAGGAGCAAGTGGGAAAGTATATTGTATGATTTATAGTAGATTGTATGATTTTTAGAACACTTCTAATTGTAGAATTGGTGATGTTCGAGTAGCAAGATAACTCGAAGGTATGGCGAGAAAATGATTTCAGCCGAAGAGTTCGGATATCGGTTAAGAAGAATTGCAGCCAATAGGGTGGAATGGTCACCAGGACCCCTGCACGAGAGAGAGTCACATCCATGGCAATACCAAGGGTGATAGTTTCAGTCCCATGGTTGGCATGGTACTCATCCTTGGAGGAGAGGAGGATACAGGTCATGGAGAGGGCAGAGGTATTGGAGGGCTGATCGGAGGAGGACACCACCAAGATATCGAGAGGAGGAGATGGCACAAGAGAGGATCTCGAGGAGGGAATTGAGGAGTGAAGTACATTTTCTAGATCTAGATGAGGATCTGAGTAGTGGACCTGAGGAAGGTCAGGTTGAGATAATAAATATATCATTCATACAACATGGAGGAGAGACATGCAGGAGGTGGTGGAGTAATGAATAGAACAAGAACCACCCTTGGAGAAAATAGTTTGAGGAGGTTGGTGTAGCTATAATAGCATAAGTGCCACCACACTAGAAGACCTTCTACAACTATCTATTGTAGATGGTTCAGGCATATAATCCTACAACTATAATTACCTATGTCAATGTGGGCAAGCGATCGGTGAAAGTAGAAATTATGGTAGAGGCATTCAGAAAAAATTTGGATTGCCAACATATGGCATAGAGATAGTTAAGAAGTTGGTTGATCTGATTGAGACATATCGTATCATCACTTCACTTACCAATGTGAAATCATCGACTGATGCAAAGATCTCGGGTGCAGGGACTCGAGGAATTAAGTAGAGCCAGTTGAAAGGGAATGATTGGCCATGTGCTATGAATACTATGATGGCTCGACTATTAGGAGATACATGGGCTATAGAGATGCCAATCTGGATGGCTCAGTATGTAGAAGGTATCACCAAAGGAATCAAGTATGATTGGGGTACCTATTTAGAGAAAAATATGCATGAAGTACTGACAAAGAGACCAAAGAATTTTGGGATGACTTTCCATGCCATTGGATTGTTTTTAAATGCTATTATGGAGAAGGGAATCCACTTTCTAGGTTTGATAGAACCTAGGAATGTTAAGGTAGGACAACCAACCATTTTGAGGTGGGCAAAGTTAGTACCAATTCAGAAGGAGACTCTAGAGAAGTCTCAAACAAAGGAGCAGCAGGCCACTGAAGTACAGGAGGATACTTCCTCGGATGATGAGGATGTACACCCTAGAAGAAAAAGGCCTAGGAAGTTGGAACCTGAACTAGAACAACAAGCACTTCAACAATGGTAGCAGGAGCAACCATCAGTTCAGGAAAGGGAGGAAATTATGGGGAGGCAATCCAACCCAATACAAATAAGAACAAGGAGGCAACGAGAAAGAATGGTAAATAATCCTACTCCAGAAAAACAAGTCAAGACTGTACAAAAAAATCAACAAGAAGAGGGATAGTCAAACTCAAAGAAGCTGGATCTGCATGATTGGAATTGGGCAGAAGCAAAAGATATGTTGGAATCCCCACAAATCTTCTAGCATAATAAATTTGAAATTTTAGACTCTTCAAAAATATTGGAGGATACAGAGGTGAGGCAGATAGCACAGGAAGTAGCAGCCACTACTCAGGAGGAAAAGGAGAAAATCGAGGTGAGAGTGGAAGCCTTAGAGGAAGAGTCTAGAGAAAAGAAGAAGCCTCATTTCAAATTTGTGATGGGAGGAAGTTCGAATTAGAGTGATGCACAGGAAGAGATGAAGGCATCACAGGAACAAGAAGAACCTATTGTTGAAAAATTCATAATAATGGAAACTTAATAGAATTAGGAAGAAGAGTAGGTGATCAAAGAGCAATAGGTGGGCTTCATTGAATAGAAAGAAGCCCAGGAATTGATAGAGTAATAACAATCTCAATAGGAGATTGTGAATATAGAAGAATATGTGGAGGTGGAGAAGATAGTAGAATAGACTCCACCAAGGGAAAAGATAAATATAGAGAGAGCACTACTAGAGCTTGGGGGAAGCTCTAGCCACCACATGGAAGAGGAGGAAGAATGAACTCCTACAGATGAGGAACTGTGGAGAATGCAAACAAGTTATCTTCTGGAGGTACCATAGTTCGACAATATTGAAACTAAGGAGGAGGTGCAAGGAGTAGAAGATAATGTGGAATATTTCTTCTCTCAGATAGGCAATGCCATAGCTAGCACCAAATTATAGTTTTGTATTGGATGCGTGGGAGAATTGAAGCTGTGGGAGGAACAAGTGTCTCTCGAGTTGGAAAAGATAATGGAATGGGTGAGCAATGAGGAGCGTACAAGGAGAATTGTAGATATTCATGTACAACACCCATGGAAGTTACCTAGGGAAGAGGTAACCACGATGTTAGGGAAGAGATGACTTGCCAGAGGGAGTGAGAACTAATTATAGGCAGCATCCGAGGTTGTACCTGGATAGAGCCAATTATCCGACTTATCCCATGAATATAGTGGATTTGGAACATAAGAGGGTTACTACGAGATTGGCTATCACTCTGAGGAAGTTGAACTTCCTAACACATTGGATAGAGTGGTTGAGCATAGGATTGGAGCAGATCTATCAGCTCAAGGAAGCTCAGAAGGAGGAGATAGAAGCCACTCAAAAAGAAATGATTGCAATGGAGGAAGAATTGCAGAAGAGTAAGGCTATGATAGAGGAGAAAATAAAGAAATTGGAAGAAGAACTACTAAGTACCAAGGCTGATTTTGAGGCCAGACTTAGTTCACTTGAAGAGGAGAAGTGACAGGTCTCACAGATGATAGAAGATAGGATCAAGGAGTTGGAGGCTCAACTCAGAGCAAAGGATGAATAGATGAAAATGCAGTTGGCCGAGAAATATGAGCAAATGGTGACACAGGCCAAGAAGATAGAAGAGCTCACAAAGGACAACAAAATATATAATGATATGGTCCTGGAGAAGCAAGTGCAATTGAGTGCTAAAGAAGATATTGTTCATGCTTTGGAGGTAGATATTCATCATCATCTACAGACCATTATAGATAAGAATGAAGAATTACAAGCAATAGTTCAAATAGAAGCACACTTTTAGGAGAAGTTGAAGAAGAGTGCCACTGATCATGAAAAGCAATTGAGGGAACTCCTGAAGACTTCCAAAGAGAAAGCTAATTACCATGGGGTGAAAGTAGTAGAAATGGGGAACTACACAGCCAGGTTGAAGAATGAACGTGCAATTCTTCAATCCCAAGTGGATGACTTGAAAGTTGTAGTCATGGATTATGAGGTGCAGCTGAAATAAAAGGATGAGTTGGTGAGGACACTGACCAAAGTAAAGGGGAGGGCAGATGTAGGCAGCAAATCCACCTCCCATAAGAAGAAGAAGTGATAAATGGATTTGCCCAATTTTGATAATTTTGACAAGTTTTGTAAACCGTACAGGTAGGAGTAAACCGTACAATCAAGAGGGCAAACCATACAAGGTGAAGGTAAATCGTACAAGGTATAATGAAATGAAATGAAATGCATGGGAAATGTAATTTTAAGTTGTAATTGCACATGTATTTGATTATTAAGGTGTTAGACTTAGTAAAAGTCTTAATTAATGCATTTCGTTATGCATGGGTAGTTGTAAATAATTAATTTCCTTAGGAACCACTTTGGAATGGCTTGGGAAATATTATATAAGGCCCCATTTTCAATTTTGATAGTCTGGTTACATTCTAGTTATGATATGCTAATAGATTCTGGTTAGTCTAAGGATACTATGAGTTTTGGTTGTGAAGTGTTATTATTTATCTCTGATTGTGATTGACATTATTGAATAATAATACATTTGAGCATAGTTTATGGTTTCTCTCACGTATTGTACGATCCTGGAATGGTTGAATAGCAATTGCCAGTTTATCTCTATTGCATGTACTTCTTTGTGATTGTTTTGGCTATTTTATGCATTGCTATGGAGAATGGAATTAAACCAACATTGGTGTAGCTTTGTGGAATGATCTGTGATGATGGTAATATCAAGGAAGATGTGTTGAACACTGTTGTATGATTTTTGGATGTCACCATTGGATATAGAACTCTCTCAAGCCCCGTTGATATGTTTTGCATGTTGATTGGATAAGGATTAATTGCCATATTAAACCCTTACAAAACTTATCTGAGAGAGATTGGTCCAGTAGAATATCCAATTTAGCACTTGGATGTACCTTCATTTTGTACAAATCGTACACCATAGTTCGTACAAATCGTACAGAAGATAATTACCCGATTTGGCAGTTTATGCGATTGAAGGGAATTTACCCGATTTGGCAGTTTTGGAAGATCGACTTGTTTAGTTACAAAACTATGTACGATAGCTTGCAAAACCAAATCTGAAGGATTGGCTAAGTGTGAAATCGTACAAGCTCTGTCACTGTACGATTTGGGATCGTACAGTGGTACGATTTGGTGTCCGTACAAGCTGTTTAGTTGTCGCATATTGCTAGTTGTAAAGATTGTACGGTTGTACGATTTGGTCCATCGATTGGGAATAGCAAGTTGATCATTCTAATATTTGGAAACCACCTCCCCACTAGGAATACTACACCCCTATGCTACAATAATATCCTTATGGTGGGTACTACAGTGAAGGAACTGCAATCAGTAATTGTTGGATCATATGGAGACCTCTAGGGCCAGTAATCTTCAAGGTGAGTAGGATCAAATGGAGATATTTGGGGCCAATAACCCTCAATATGAGTAGGACCATATGGAAACCTCTAAGAACAATAAACCTCAAGGTAACCCTTTGATCACATCTAGTCGTAGTGCTAGAAGTGATGCAATGGATTCTTCCAAGTCTCCTTTGGATTTAATGAATTTCGTCTTGGGAGGTGTATTTAAGGTTTTAGATGATGAGTAAGACTATTCAATTCCAAATTTCCCTATTTTTAGATAGATAGTAAGTAAGAGCTATGTAGATTGAGTGAAAGATAATAAAATTCCTAATTTAACTAGAAAGGAGAAGAAAATTTTCATTCCTTCGATAAGTGATGAGAATGGGTTGGCCCTAAAATTTCTAGCTAAAGTCTTAGATACAGCCCAAAAAAAATTGAGTAATAGTTTAACTAGTAAATTTATTGGTTATAGACCATCTATAGATCATATTAAGAAATGGGCTAACCTCAAGTGGAAAGTTAAAGAGAATGTGGACTTCTCAGCTCTTCCAAGAGGTTTCTTTTTAGCCTCTGTTGGAGCCAAATTTGACTCAACATCAGATACCCCTAATTTTAAAATTTTGGCTTAAATAAATTTACCAAATTTTGTTGGTCTCTGTTGCTTTCCCTGCTGAGAAATTGATTGTCAATGTTTTGATCCCTAAGAATAGTTATAAAAATGTTCATCTCAATCAAGTCTATAGTCGTGGCCTTAACCGTTAATAAAAGTAACTCTATGACCGTTAGTCCTATCTAATAATAAAAGAGCATATTATTTTTAAAATAATAAAACATTCACTAAATTTCCCTTGATCGTCGAAATCATCTAATTATTAAAAGGGTAATAAAATTATATTAATGAAATATCCACTAAAGCAAACCCCTAAGTCTTTAGGTCACTAATGACTTTGATTAAATCATTTGAACCTAAGTACACAAGTCTAAGGTTCAAAAAATCAATTATTACCACATGGGAAAATGAGGGTATGCACCCCCTTCATGATTAAATATTGTGCAAATACAAATATCTAAATGATAGCGCTTCACCGTCCGAAATATGAATGGATGCACTCACATAATCTATCCAAAGGATAAATAAAAAAGAAAAGACCAAAAGTCCAAGTTATATAACCTAAGGTCTTAGACAACTTAATTAATTAAAGGCAAGTAAGGGCCATGTACCCCCTTTGGGTAAACATCGAACACTTTTGATAAATCCAAAGGTAGCGCTCAAATCCATCTTGATCAGACGAAAGTGCTCTCATAAGTAATATGAGGGTTAAAAACAAACAAGTCAATAATATGCCATGGTCAAAAATATTTTAAACATAAGGCCTAAAGTGATTAAATTTAATAAAATTCTTGAGGGTATGCGCCCCCCTTTGGGTAAAATCCATGCAACTTTGCTAAATCTATATGGATGCTCTTGGTTACCTGAGATCTAGATGAATGCGCTCACATAAACCATTATAAGGTTAATTAAATAATTTCATAGCCAAATTTTTATAACCCAAAGTCTAGAAGCAATTCAATAAGGGTTGCGCACCCCCTTTGACTAAAAGTCATGCAAATAAAAAATATGCAAAGAGAGTGCTCCATTGTTATTAAATCAGATGATCGTGTCGGATCAAAATATCAAAGTGTTAACATTGGACAAGTTTAGTGCCTCAAGAATTAATTAAGATACTAATCACAATTAACAAGGGTCCTAACACATTGCTAATCGTTTCCCTTTCAATTAATAAAAATTAAAATATGCGCCATTTGGTTATTAGTCTTGTAGGTCAAAGAATATCCACAATTGTGCTTAACTGGGAGTCAATCCAATGGATGCGTGCTTCTCTAAGAATTCAAATTTCGTCATGCATCCATTTGACTAAGGTACCGAGCAATTTTGAAATATCTAATGGCAGCGCTTACTCTACCCCGATCCAACGAATGTACACTCGCAAAAAATAACCAAGGTTAATTTAAAGTCTTATATGTGCTTATTGTTTAAATCTTGTGTAGATCTAAAGAAATTAACAATTGTGCTCATTCGAAGATGATCCAACAACCATGCATGTAGAAAGATAACCAAAAAATAATGGCATCATTTGAGCGGTAAAAAGGCTCGCACCTTTGTAGGATCTAATGGTGGTGCATGCTCCAAAGTAGATCCAACAACAATGCTTCCATGAAATTTTCATAATTTGAAATATCAAACATCGGGGATGCAAAAGAACACATCATAAGTTGATCCAATGATAGCATTTGACCTAGCCTGGATCTGATGATAGTGCTCTTCTAGAGTAAGCAAAAGCTAAAGAAAATCGATGGCAGCAATTGATCCTACTCAAATACGATGATTGCACTTCATCAAGATGATATAAAGAATATAAAGCACACATTATGGGCTAATTCGATGACAACACTTGATCCCAATTAGATATGATGACAATGCTTTTTTGAAAGTGGTCAAAATTTAACAAAGCAGTCATCAATGAATTACGCTCGATCTCGATCAAATTTGATGATCACCCTTATTTCTTCCCAGATCAAACGGTAGTGCTTGATCAAGATGACCACAAGATAATAAAGTGGGATACAAGGTGCACATATTTATTTGATCCAACGATAGCACTTGATCCTACCTAGATCTAATGATGGCATGATTCTAAGGCATTTGAAGGTTAATATAGATGAATTTCTTTAGTCAAATGATTAATTAAATCTAATTAAGCTAAAATCCTACACCTAATTAAGATTAGGGGAGGGTCTAATACGTTGTTAATGATCCCATTTTCCATGGTTAACCTTGGTGCATATCCAAAATATTGGATGAGCACGCACGTCAAATTTTCTAATCGAATGGTGAGCGCTTGAGATATGATAATATTATAAAGGCTTGTGTTTTATTAATAGGTTATAAATTTTATAATCACACAATTAGCCTTAATAAAATGGATTTTTCATGGGATTAATATTTTGACTAATGAATACAATGGTTATTAATTTTGGACCTAAGTATTTGGGTTCAACATTGCTTCTAACCATAGTATTTCAAACTTGATAAATATGACTACCTTAGTATACATCACTATGTTGTAGGGCTAACAACTATCCAGTTCCAAAGGCATCAATGGAGATGCTTGAAACCAATTAAGATCTAACGGTAAGCATGGTATGCGATGCTCGGAGGGTGAGTATTATGACTAAATACCTTAAGCCCTAATTAGTCTTTGATTCATTATAATAATAAATATTAGGCTAAAGTAATATGAATTTGATATACTATTCCTTTGGACTAACCAATGTGTATAATTGGAAAACCTTGATGGGCACGCACCTCTATGACCGAAATCAGATGATCGGTCCTTGATAAGATGATTCTCGTTAACGGTATATCTATTTTTGAACTAACTTTTCCCAGGGATCAAGGTGGTAGAAAGTCTCGTAAAATCCCCATGAAAGCTACCGATACCACATTCATAATGCCACATTAGGAGAAGAAGCAACTTAGTGACCAATAGCAACACTATAAATGATTAGAGGTACACAAATCAAAGACCACCACAGGGGTACAAGCCGAGGAAGATCACATGTCATAACTACCCAGTTTTAGAAACAATGCAATGGCAAACATCCATTGGCTAATTTTAAAAGGTAGTTGGTGTCATCGCATTAATAACACCCTGTGTGAAGACAACGAAGACATTCCTTCATTGATTATTTAAACCCCCACTCTCAAACACATTACCACCCTAGTTATCTTAGAGCAAAAAATTGTTGTAGATGAATAGAGAGCTGAAGAGTTACCATGACAAGTGAGAGCTCAAAAGAGTGTGTTATAGTAAGTTGAGTTGTTGTCTATAAGCAAAATGGTTTCTTGGAGAGCTTCTTTCACACTTAAAGACACCTTAGAGACTGTAAAATTCATCACAGACTAGAACCGTATGTTGAACTCTCTGAAGAAGTTGCTATCGCAATGGGGATGTATGATTTTTCCAAACAATATATGAAAGACAAGAAGCTCATGCAAACCCAAAATTATGAAATTGAAAACACCTATATTCGAAGCTTCAAGTCCACCAAAGAGAATTTACAACACTACCCTTGGTTTTTGGTGGATTTGTTCTAGAAAGCAAGAAGATTACAAAATAAGAGACCCCCCAGAAGCAATAGATGGACGAGCAATATTGGGAAATTGATATGTCCCAAAGTATACTACTCCATGGACCTCCTAGCATGGCTAGCAGTATCATACGATGAGAACACCAGAACCTTCAAGGACAATAAGGACCGGCCAGTGTTTAGTATTATGCCCAAGCATATTAGGGAAGTTTTCAATGTTACATATTCGAACATCCCACTAATCCGTCAGGTAATTCAGAGGTAGTCTAGTAGGTTAACTAAATTAGAGTCATTTAAAATACTTTTTGATACACATGAAAATGTTCAGTATGAATTCCCTATTAGAAAAATTACATTTAAGCCCTGGGTCAGGGATTTCTGTGATATGGTTAGCATCCTCCTAGGAGTATCAAAAATTGATGTGGTTTGGATGGATGTATTGTATTTAGTAACACAGGTAATAGGAGTGTGAACACCCCCATCTATGCCTAGGAAGAGGAGTTGAGAAAACAAATGCACAGGTAGTTGACATAACTAAAAAGGGCAATTTTGGAGCAAGGGAAACATATGCCCCATTTCTCCAACTACTCGATTCTCATGCATCTATTGGCTGGGCAAATGGGAGAAGATAGTAAAAGGATACTGAAAGCTGTTGAGAGTCCATATGTTCAAACTAGATTTTTGAGGATACATGAGGGATGCACTCATTTAGGCTAGTTTTGCAACAATTTCATGGTAGAAATTCACTAGATCCTAACGAGTGACATGCCTGAGATATTAGGCCCTGGGATAAAAGCATTTATCAAAGAAAAGGAAATAGGATATTATTTCTTCTTAGAAGTTTCACATACATTAGGCTCTATGGGGCCAAAATTCCCCCTAAGGTGTTGCCTATGTACTGCCCTTTCTCCCTAGCCACACTGGAACTAGTAAGACAAGTAATAGAAGAAGCCAAGATGAGATAAGCTAAGAAGCATGGTTGGGTCCCCTAGCTCAATGTCCCCTGTAAATTTGGATATTACATATTCATAGGATATCTAGCCTTGTATAAAGGCATGTATGATTTAGAAGGCCTAGATTTCAAAGAGGTAACTTGGAGACCTTATGATCCTTTGGGAAAATATAAATATATGATGCATAGATGCAACAACACGACACTTAAAATAAAATAGCATAAATCAAATAATGCAGTGATACACAAATATTACATAAAATAATGTATATTCAATATAGTGGGGGAGCACAATGAAAAGGTGAACATGGAGGGAAGAAAGCAGAGAGGGGAGGGCTCTGGTCCCTTCGCTGCTCCCCCTCCCCTGGATCTTGGTTCCTGCCCAGTCCATGGCTCAACCCAGGTCATCCCTCCTTGGGAGTGGTTGTTGCAGATGATCTCCTGGGGGGAGATCCTTCTCCATTTTTTTGTGCCCCTCCCAGCCGGATTGGGTTTCCTTGGTTGATTTTTTGGCCTGGTGCTTCCCAGGGATCCCTATTTGTTTGGGGATCCCTTTCCTTTTTTCCTCAAGCTTCCCCCTAGGGTTTTTTGCAGGTTATTCACATGGATCTGGTCCCCTGCTTTTCTCTGAGCGGTGGAGGTGATGGTTTAGGGTTTGACAGCTTCTTGGGGTCTCCCTTGAGGTCCTCACAGCTTTGGGGGTGGTCTAGGGGGGCCTCTTTCCTCCTTTGCTTGTGAATCCTCGACGGGATCCTGTGGCTGCTGTTCTTCCCACTTGGAGGCTTCTTCATGCTGGTTCTGCTCCTTGGTGGACACCCTGGGCATCTGGTTTGGCCTTGGTGGGGGCTTTCCTCTGCCTGGGTTGTTCCCATTCCCAGTCCTAGTTCCCTGAAGCTACTTCTGTGCTTGGACGGGATTCTTGGTCCCTGCTGCTGGGTTCCCTTTGGCTTCTGCTGCATGTTTCATTCTTGGGGGGGTCTGATCTATGCACGCAGACCTTAGATCCCACTTGTTTGGCTCCTTGGGATCCCTTCCCTGTGACTGTCTTCCTCTTCCCACTCGAGATTCCCAGTCCCTGGATCCCTGTTTCCTTAACCTGTAGTTTCTTTGCTATTTCCCCAGGGCAGGATCCTTGTGGTGAAGCTCCTGTTTGCTTCCCGCTGGGCCGGATCCTGGCTCTCGACTTCTTGCTGGGTGGGATCCCCCTGTCGCTGGGCGGGATGGCTTCTCGCTGGGCGGGATATTCTGGGCGGGATCCGCCAAATCCGCTTTTTCCCGATGGGCGTGATCCTCTGGGCGGGATCCGCCAAATCCGCTTTTTCCCGCTGGGCGGGATCCGCCAAATCCACTGGTTTTCCCATTGGGTGGGATTTTCTCCTTTTTGCTAGTTTCCCGGATGGCGGGATTTTCCTGGTGCAGTTTTTTTGAAGCTTTCCACTGGGTGGGATTTCACTAAGGTGGGTTTAAGCTGCTTCCCGCTAGGCGGGACTCTCTCTTTGGTGGTTTTTGACTGCTTCCCGTGAGGCAGGATTTTATTGTAACGATTTTTCTCTGATTCTTGCTGGGCGGGATCTACTCAATGGTGGTTTTCGGCTTCTTCCCATTGGGCGGGATCTGTTTTATTTTTTAATTGTTTGTGGTGGGATCGTCTGCTATGTCAAAATTTTTTGTAATTCGGTCTGAGATGTGGTTCCTGTCTCAACCTTGCGGCCCTAAAGGTGCTCCTTTTATTGTTATAAGGTTTTGGGATCCTCTTAAAAAACCCGCTATGTATATAATGTTACTTAACAAAAAAAAATATAGTGGGGGATCCGATAAACTCCTTTATTACAATCTTTGTTTAGTACAACTATTTGATACAATAGATTACAAAGATGTTGGGGTTCTTTGAAACCCTAGCTAGTAGCAATGGAAGTGTCTTCAGATTCGGGTGTGCTCTTGATCCCAACAAGTTGCGTGGGTTTTGAATATCCAATATTGGGCCACTCCAGCTTCAACAAACATCAAATAAAATGTAGAACTTGTAGATCTGCATACACAAAATAAAACAAAGAGAGTTAGTAATACCTATGAGGGCTCCACAGTGTGAGGCCCTCAGAAATTAATAAAACCCTATTTTACTAATAAAATAAAAGAGAATGCAGAATCAACAAATTACTAAATAAAATACACACAAATAAGATTTACCTTGCTATTATCTTGCTATTGACCAGTTATTGCAGACGACATTTTAGATCTATTGATGTAGCAGCTTTAAAATGTAGTTCGTTGATGATGATAGGCTTGGATGCGAGCTTTGTAGGCTCTGGTTTGCACCTAGGACTATGGCAGACTCTAGAGAGCACCTGGCAAGTTCTATAGTGATATTAGTAGGCTTTGTTGTGCACCTGCAGACAGGTCAAGATCTAGAGAGCACTTGGCAGGCTCTGCAACAAGATTTGCAAGCTTAGAACAATGCCTGTAGGGTAGGGTAAATCTACAAAAATAGATTGGAGGGGATGGCGACAGAGGTGACAAATGAAGGATGATTGTGGTAGTGAGGGAGGATGGATGGATGGCGACTGGAATAGAAGAAGTATTATTGGTGGACTATGAATTTAGATCTTCGAGATTCTATGCTAGGGCTTCACCAATAATATCTTCAAAATGCAAAGTCTAATGTCCAAGTTCAGAGGGTTCTAGTCCTAGGGTTTGGCCATTTGCAACTGCCCCTACTTATAATCCAACCTTAGGGTTTCTTAGGGTTTTAGCCTTACACTTTTGATCATGTGGCTAAGATTAAATTAGATCCTAAGGTTGAGATTACTTTTTGCATGTGATATGGATTAATGAATATGGACGGTGGAGATTAGAATGGATCGGACGGTTGTGGTTAATTGAGTTTATAAATATATATTTTATAATAAATATACTATAATATAATATAAAATATTATATTAAATATTAAATAATATAAAATAATATTAAAATAATCCCAATTAGGCTAGTAAATGGTAGAATTGATGGTGGTAAAGGTGGATTTGGGCCAAATAATTGGCGGGAAGGGTGTATGGTGGACAAGTGGGTGGTGGAACGGTTAGGGTACTAAGGCCTAAGAGCCAGTCTAGATAGTCTAGGCTGTCATCTAATTCTTCTTGTTTATCATTGCCTAACTTTGCCTGAAAGACCTCAGAACTACTGGTAGAAAGTGATGGAGGTGAAGGTGGAAGTGAAGGAGGAATGTAACATGCCGAAGCCCTTAGCAATTCCTCGGATAGTATGAAATTCGAGGGTGGAGAGGAAATATGGTCCAAGTCAATGAGGCTGATGTCAATTGGAATTGGCTTACCCAAATCTTATGGATTGCGGAGCGAGGATTCATATTGACTTAGGGGAAAGGAAGGTGGCTTGGATGGATGCATGTATGGAACAATTGAATTAGAACCGATGTCGAGGCTTGGTATCCCTGTAATAGTGAATGTGAAACATCAGAGCAACATTTTTTTTCTTTTTTTTTTGTTGTTTTTGTTGTTTTTATTTTGTATGTACATATGTTACAATTCTTTGCTTATGTGGGACTCAAGGTAGATTTCCAGGTGGATCATCTTCCTCTTGTGGAAGAATCAAACGGAAAATGGGATGATGGATGGGAAACATTCAGAGGTAAAAATATTCCTATTGGATGATGGGGATAATGGGATGTGACTCCTCTTCAGCATCATCAAAAGCATTTGACATAACCTCAAAATATTCATAAATTTCATCATTGGACTTGAATATGAGATAGGACAAATTGATGGGGTCATCCTCATCTACTTCGTCAATGCAAAGTTCTTGAAGGTCTTGTTCAAGAGAGGATGTCAATGGTAATGGATGGAAGGAGGGCTCTTCATCATTGAGGCTAAGTTTTTTGAAGGCTTGCTCAAGAGAAGCGGTGGAGGACAATGGGGTATAGCCTAATCCAGAATGATCATGGGTGCCTCTATATGGTACATCTAGGATATCATGCATTCCTTGTTCATGGGAACCTAGACCTTGACCTTACCAATGGAAAATGTTAAAGTATATGGCTAGAAACTCTTCTACGTTAGGTATATTGGCACACCTAGGATCTTTCGATTCTTCAGGTGGGCTTGCCCCAGTTGAGAAATCCAATCCTCCATAAAAAAATTTAATGCTATTTGGAGTGGCACTCATGTTGTAGACAACACCTATGGATAGAGAACGATCTTTGGGATGTACAAAATCCTTGGATTTTGGAATGGTTAAGGGGGTGATGGTGACGTCTTGGACCACATATTCACCTATACCAGGATTTGTGATGTGGACTTCGACTTGGGTTGATGAGGTGGATGGTGAAGGATCAGATGGCTTTGAATTTATTGTGGATGGCGAGGAGTTAAATATGTCGCAATCGAAAAGTTTGACTTGTGACACATCGGCTGATGGAGTTGGATTGGATGGCAGCATGGCATTATGAGATGGTGGTGTGGGATGATGTGATGGAATAGAAGAAGTGGTTGTAGTGGAAGGATTTTTTATGATCTACGATGTGTTAACGGAAGCTTGTCTGTAATTACATGTACAAGAAGAACTGGATGTTTGAGAAGGTGATGTGATGGGTAGCTCCTCTATGATGGGAGCCTTAGAAGAAGGTGGAGGTGGATTAGAAGAAGAAGATGGATTGAGGGATGACGTGGATGGATTCAATGATGGTGCCAAGAATAAATGGGTGGAAGGTAACATGGATTCATAAGGATTTGAATGAAATTACAATATTTAAAAGGTTCAACATCCACGGGGATGCAATGGAATTGTCCATCATGAATGTATTTCAAGCATTGGTGGAGAATTTATGGGACACATTTCATTTCCCTCATTCAAGGTCTACCAATGAGTATATTATATGCCATGGCACCTTCCAAGATATGAAACATGGTGTGCAATATTCTGGCCCCTACTTCTATAGGTAAAACAACAGTGCCAACTGTGGTACACAAAGCATTGTTAAATGCTTTGAGGATAAGTGATGATTTAAAAATGTGGGATGGAGGTAAGTTGAGGTGGATAAGAGTAGCGGTAGTAATGATATTGATTGATGAGCCGATATAGATTAATACTATTTTGAATGTCTTTATTTCTATTAAGGCCATTATGTGCAATGGAGGGTCCATCGATTCTGAACTCATTGATTTTATCTCAAAGTCATAGAAGGTGATTGATGGTTTCATGCACGTTCTAAAACTCCCTAAAAAATTGTTAAAGGCATTAGAGTCTTGGGATTCTAACTCAATTGACTTGATTATTTCCATTAAAGCTTCTCTATGCCTCGAGGATTGTTGGATAAGCTCATATACAGGAATTTTGGCCGATGCCATTTTCAAACTAGTGGTTAACTGGCTGGTTAAGGTTACCATTGGCCTTATTGGATGAAGGATAGATGGATTGCATGAATTGGATAGATTTATTTACAGAGATGGATTTGGAAATGTTTGGATGGTAGGTGGGTTTGAAGGTTGTTGAACATTTTTTTGATTTTGCCTTTGCCCTCTAGTGACCACATGGACCACTTCTACAAAGTTTTGATATTTTTGGACATGATTTACTTGGTTAGGGGGTGCTTGTTGATTGTTACCCCCTAAATTGTATTGAAACTCCATATGGTTAGGTAGATGTGTCTGATATATGCCCAAATTTTGATTTTGTGGAGCTAAGGGGTTATCTGTTAGGACTACTATAAAATAAACTCAAATAAACACACTCTCACACAATTTCTTGGAAATAAACTCACATAAACATCATATTAATATTTAGAACAAAATACACATTATAACATAAATTTTCATAAATGAACAATCTCATAATAAGATAGAATCACAGGCCTCTTCGAGGAGGCAACCTCCTTCAACACTTCATTAACTTACAAAAATATGAATACATTGGTGCCTTCTCGGGTACTTAAAGAGTTCCCTTCCATGGTTGGCTTACATGCAAAATGCCACCTATATTACATGCATAATGCCATCCGAATTACATGCATAGTGCCACTCGAATTACATGCACAATGCCACTCGAATTACATGCACAAGTCCACCTTACATAACCTATCTACCATGTGTTACATAAAAAGGGTGCCATTTGTCATAGGCACTACATAAGCTAAAACTTAGAACATTACAAAATATTAATCATGGGTACTACCCACATTCTTTAGGAATTATTACATCATGGAAGTTATTACATTAAGGGTTAGGATAGGATCCTAACATGTCCTTCCCATTGAAGAAGATTTGTCCTCAAAGATGAAATGAGGAAAATATTGCTAGAGTTGGTGGAGAGACTCCCATGTAGCATCTTCATGTTGAAGCCCACGCAATTGAACCATAATATCTGTAATTGTACAGTTGCAAAGAGTGTGAGTTCGATGATCCAACAACTGCTTAGGTTCAAGTAAGATGGAGCCTTCTTCATCCAATTCAAGAAGTGTGGATTGAATCTATACCTTTGTGCCCACAAATTTCTTGAGAGCAGAACATGAAAACAGGATGAAGCTTGGAAGTAGGTAGGAGTGCCAATTTGTAAGTTGTGGGGCTAATCCTTTGTAGAACCTGGTAAGGACCATAGTATTTTGTAGTAAGCTTCTAGAACCTACAAAGTTTTAGGGATGATTGTTTGTACAACTGCAAATGAAGGAAGACCATATCACTTACATCAAAACTATGCTTTGAACGATGCTGATCAGCTTGTTGGCACATCTAATTCTGGGCCATGTTCAAATTCTGCTTTAGTTGGCGAAGGACCTCAGTGTGTTGACTCAGAGTGTTGTCGACGGCCTAGACCTTGGAGCTGCCAGGAATGTAATAGGAAGGCATAGGGGGAATGCGCCTGTAGGCTACTTCAAATGGTGTGAGTTTGGTTGTGGTATGATAGGAAGTGTACCACCATTCGGCCAAGGATATCCATTTTTCCCATTGAGTGGGATGATTTGAGATAAAGCAATGAAGGTAGGTTTCCAAGAATTTATTAATAACTTATTTTTGACCATCCGTTTGTGAATGGTAGGTTGAACTAATTTTGAGATGAGTCCCCTAGAACTTAAACAACTCTTACAAAAAATGACTAGTGAAGGTGGGATCACGATCAGATACAATGGAGGTGGGCATGCCATGAAGGTGAAATATGGAGTCAAGAAAAAATTGTACAATAGTGGATGCTATGTAAGGATGGGCAAGGGCACAAAAGTGAGCATACTTTGAAATACGATACACTACCACAAAAATAATAGACTTACCTCCATATTTAGGGAGCCCTTCTATAAAGTCCATGGAAATGTTAGTCCAAACCTGATCTGGGATAGGAAATGGCTGAAGAGTGCCCAGAGAGCACACTGTTTCACCTTTCATCCTTTGAAATGTGTCACAAGAAGCAACAAAAGAGTGGATGTAACATTTCATGCCTTTCCAAAATAAGGTGCAGTTGAGTAGCTCATATGTTTTAAGGAACCCTAAATGGCCTGTAGAAGGAGTGGCATGCAATTCTGTCATGAGGAGCTCTCGAAGTGGGGACTTATAAGGCAGAACCAGGCGTTGATGGTAGCGCATATCATGGCCATTCCAACTATACCCTGGTGCAGAATCTGGATCATCCATTAGTGAGGCTATCAAAGCTTGCAAATATGCATCCTGATGTGCTTCTTGACACAAGGAATCACTTTATTGGGGAAGTGGTGCTAAGATAGCACACAACATACTTATGGTATTCATTTGGCAAGAAAGAGCATTAGCCACAATATTCTCCTTTCTCTTTTGTAGGTGATATCATAATCATAGCCCATGAGTTTAGACACCCACTTTTTTGGTCAGGTGTGGCAACCCTTTTTTCCAAAAAATATTTGAGACTTTGATGGTCGGTTTTGATGGAGAAGTGATTCCCAATGAGGTAAGGTCACCAATGTGTGACTGCATGCAGTATGGCTAACATTTCCTTAGCATATGTGGATTTCCCTAGATTATGATTAGAGAGTGCCTTGCTAGTAAAAGCCATCAGTCGTCCTTCTTGCATTAATACTACCCCAATACCACAACCAGAAGCATCACTTTCAATGACAAATGGTTTAGAGAAATATGGCATGGCTAAAATGGGAGTGGTGGTCATAGCATGCTTGAGTTCAATGAAGGCTTGGTCAGTAGACCCTACCCAAGTGAAGGAATATTTTTTCAACAAGGGGGTGAGGGGGTAGCTATCTTCCCATAATTGCAGATAAATTTATGATAATATCCCATAAGCCCTAAAAATACTTGAAGTCCCTTAAGGGTGCAAGGTTTTGGATACTCTTGAATTGCTTGAGTATTCTTAGGGTCAACCTTGACGCCATCCTATGAGGCAATGTGTCCAAAATACTCCATTTCAGTCAGACCAAAGGAACACTTGAACCTTTTGGAAAAAAGGTGATGGGTTGTAAAAAATTGTAAAGTTTGATCTACATGATTGAGGTGCTCTTCCCATGTGCAGCTATAAATCAAGATTTCATCTAATAACACAAGGATAAAATTCTGCAGAAAGAGCCAGAAGATGTTCATAAGACTTTGGAATGTAGAAGGAGCATTTATGAGACCAAATGATATTACCAAGAATTCATAATGACCTTCATGAGTGTGAAAGGCATTTATGGGGATGTCCTCATCCTTGAGCCGTATTTGATGGTATCCAGAGCGGAGATCAAGCTTGGTGAAATATATGGTCTTGTGTAGTTCATCAATTAATTCATCAACCACTGGAATAGGAAATTTATCCTTGATCATAGTCTTGTTGAGTTCCTGGTAGTCAATACATACGAATCATGAGCCATTTTTTGTAGGAACAAGTAGGACAGGTGAGAAGTAGGGGCTAGTACTAGACCAGATGACACCAGTCTTGAGTAATTTTTGTACCAGCTTTTTTAGTTTTGATTTCATGGCATGAGGGTACCTATATGGCTTGATATTTTCTAGTGCACTACTCAAGAGCAATGGGATAGCATGGTCATGAGAGTGATGTGGTCGTAGTAGTTGGTTCTACAAAGACAACATCATGTTTGTGTAGAACTAGTTGTAGGTCTTATGGAATTTTAGCCATTAGTGAAGTGGTTGGTTGGATGGAGAAGAGTTGTGCAATGACCCCATGTTTTGATTTATTTAGCACTTTATCCATATAATTGGAACTAATGAGGTGAGGTGTTCCTGTAGGGGAGCCCTTGAGTAAGTGTGTATGTCCATTTTAGGAGAATTGCATCCAGATTTCTGCAAAGTTCCAACTGATAGTGCCCAACATACTCAACCATTGATATCCCAAAACCATATAACATCCTCCCAAAGGGAGGGCAAACATGTCCTTCTTGAGTTCATAGTCCCCTATCCTAATATTGACATTGCGGTATTTTCCTTTACAAGGTAATTTTCCCCCATTGGAAACCATGACCTTGAATGAATTACAAGTGTGGATATAAAATTTTTCCTGCTTAGCAACTTGAGGATCAATGAAGTTGTGTGTGCTGCCTAAATCAATAAGGATGGTAAGAGTTGGCCCTTGAAAAATACCACAACTTTCATGGTTTGTGGAGTGGTAATGCCTGCAAGAGCATGGACTAAAATCTCTGCCTCAAACCCCTATGTATCTTCTTCCTATGGAGAAGGTGTTTCAGGAAGGTCCTCATCCTCATCACTTTGGTTAGTGTTAGCAGGTTCCTCAAAATCTATGAAGAATAATATTTTGTTTGCAAACTTATGTCCTTTAAAAAACTTTTCATCACAATTATAACATAATCCTTGGGCACGATGTGCATCCATCTCCTCTGTAGTCAGTCGCTTGGGTGTAGTAGGTTTATTATCCACTGAATTTTAGGTTCAAGAAGGAAATGAATGTAGGTTTTGAGGAAACCACGGTGGGTGCCTTTGGTTTGAGAGTTTAGATTCAGCCAGATGGGCCAAAATGATAGCTTCCATCATGGACTATGGTTTCAACATATTTACTTTAGCTTGGATATCCCCTTTTAACCCACTGAGAAAAAAATTCGTGAAGAACCCTTTCGCCAATCCTCTTGTCTTATTGGCCAATTTTTCAAATTGAGTTTGATAGTCCTCATACTCACTAGGCCCAAATTGGGTCAGTATTTGGGACTCAAAGTCCTCCCAATAGAGATTTGGGTTGGAATTATGTAACCACTGGAACCAGTGTAGAACCTCAGATTCTAAATTGAAGGAAGCCATCTGAACTCGATGATATATGGGAACATTATGAATTCTAAAGAATTGATCAACCCTACATAACCACCCATCAACATCCTTCCCATTAAATCGAGGGAAGTACAATTTTAGAATTTTAAAGGATGGGTCATAGTCATTCCTTGTAGATATTTCAGCCTGGTATTTTGTTTTGAGTGGTCCCTTCTGTAACTTGCTATCCACTTCTATCAGTGTTTCTTCTAAGTGAGTGCTAGTGGCCTCATGATTTAGACAAAGACCTTGTACCTCTTCCATTATGGAGAAAATTACCAAGTTCAAATTATTAATGGATTTTTTTAAGGAGTCCATCTATGTCCATGGGTACCCTGGGCCATTTTGGAACCTTTTGTGACCATTTACTAAAAATAGAATTGGGTTTCAGGACTTACTATTTTTAGTAAGTGTCCAAAAAAGTGCTTGGGTGCTATATATCAAAAAAATTAGCTTGAAGAGGTGGTCACAATGAGCTATATCCCACAACACTATTTTTTGGCACCCCAGACTTTTTTTACTCCTGTTTTGCTGAGTCTAACGGTGTTTACAATTTCAGATTCTGAGCTACAGTGCAAAAGTTGGGTATTGGAGCACTATCTATAATTGGTCTCTGGTCACTCACTCAATGTTTTGCTCAGCATTGATAGTCTCTCTAACACTAATTACCTCACTAGTCTGAATATTATCTGTATTGTGTAGGTTACTGTTATGACAGTTCTGTTTCGACACTGAAAACTTCAAATTTTGACCTCACTGTGTTGACCTGAATGACTTGACTATTACTGCCACTATAAATATAACTGTTATTCTCCAGACTATCAACTTAACTGTCACTCTCATATTCTATCCTGAATTCATGCAATTTATGCCATTTTTTTGGTAGAGGATTCCTTTCTCATATGCTCACTTTTGGGAATTTGGAATGCAGGTTTACAAACAGGGAGTTTTGGTTTGTGATTTCGTTGTAGGTTGAAGTTTTAATAGAACCAAGGTATGCTAGATAAAAGAGTATGTAACACC
The DNA here is from genome assembly GCA_028583015.1 of Wollemia nobilis. Lineage (NCBI taxonomy): Eukaryota > Viridiplantae > Streptophyta > Pinopsida > Araucariales > Araucariaceae > Wollemia > Wollemia nobilis. The sequence continues at coordinate 5,475,700 of JAQPPZ010016892.1, read as the reverse complement.
CATAGGCCCTCTGTTATACCACAGTGACGAACAATAGTGCTCGGACCAATATTTCATGCCACTACCCAAAGAGGATTCCACACATACCCTTGAGCACACTATCTACCTCTCTGACAGTACGAGAGGGTAATCATACAGGATGCTGTGTCCCTTGGACTATGGATGATACAAGGCTGATAAGCTTCCTACTAGATAAAATTTTGTTAACCCTATAATGGTCTCTTGATACACTCGAAGATGTGTGGGAGCTCAAGTTCGTGCGCGAGTTCTATCTGAGGCCTGGGTATTGGAGCATGATCGCTCCTCACTTCACTAGACATTGTATGGGCTATCTAGCTTAGCCAAGATAGATCCTTCATGATATTTTAAAACCCCCAACACAAGGTTTCTACCTACTCAACTAAAAAGACTATTTTTTTTTGACTGGTCTCTATCTTTTTTTTTTGATAATAGTAAAAAAAATTACACAAAAATAATAGGGGATTATACCTAACAGGCAAGAATCGTTTCTGTTGTAGTAGAAATTGGCCCTAGAAAGTGCTTTGAAACCACTTGTTAGGATCCTACTATAAAATAAACTCAAATAAACACACTCTCACACAATTTCTTAGAAATAAAATCACATAAACATCATATTAATATTAAGAATAAAATATACATTATAACATAAATTTGCATAAAGGAACAATATCACAATAAGATAGAATTGCAGGCCTCTTCGAGGGGGAAACCTCCTTCAACACTTCATTAAATTGCAAAAATATGAATACATTGGTGCCTTCTCGAGTATTTAAAGAGTTCCCTTCCATGGTTGGCTTACATGCAAAATTCCACCTGGATTACATGCATAATGCCACCCGAATTACATGCATAGTGCCACTCGAATTACATGCACAATGCCACTTGAATTACATGCACAAGGCCACCTTACATAACCTATCTACCATGTGTTACATAAAAAGGGTACCATTTGTCATAGGCACTACATAAGCTAAAACTTAGAACATTACAAAATATTAATCATGGGTACTACCCACGTTCTTTAGGAATTATTACATCATGGAAGTTATTACATTAAGGGTTAGGATGGGATCCTAATATTATCCACATTAATAGCCCCTAAGTCTATAATATCTTGCACTATGTTTTTGAACATATGGCAGGAATTGATATCATGCCTATTTTGTTGATGGTATGGGCAAAAAAAGTGCTCTCTATAACCCTTAGGCCTTTTGGTAGGATCATCGGGCCTAATATTTGGTAAGGCTAATTTGTTGGTTTCATACAACCTTCTAAATAGGGATGAATACGACTCATTTAATGGAGTGTATTGTCTTTATGGGCGATTGAATTGGTAGTGGGTAGGTTGTTCCATAGTTGGTGCTATGTTTTGTACCGTTGGTGCTTGGGTTACTAATGGGACCGCATGATAGGAAATTTGTTGTTGCACCAGTTTTTGAGCCACTACAGGCTGGCTCATCACCACTTGATTGACTTGATTTGTTGTGTTAGTTGTTGAGGCTTGTGTAGATTTGTTTTTGCTAGATTGATTATTTCGGTATTGGCTCTTATTTTTCCATTCTTTCTTTTTAGGCTTAATGACACCCTCTTGTATTTTGATCTCCTCAATGACACTAGTCTATGCTAAATCTTCTTTGAATGTTCTATAAGTGTTTAGTTGTAGCATCCAAGAGATGGGTTTTAAGCAACTCTTGGTAAATTTTTTTATAATTTCTTCCATTGGTAGGGAGAATGGCAACTTCGTTATGACTATCCTCCAACGGTTTCCAAATTCATAGATAGGTTCCTCATCCCATTGTTTCAAATAGTAGATATCTGATAAGGACACCTTATTTTTAATATTTGGGGTGAAGCATTCCAAGAATAGATCTATCAATTGATAAAAAGTGTATATACTATGTGTGGGCAATTGATTGTACCATTCAATGGCATCTCCCCCTAATGTTTGATGAAACATTCAGAACATAAGAGCATTATCATCACTAATTCGATAACATAGGTTGAAAAATGAGCTCACATGTTCCTTGGGATCCTCAGTTCCCTTGAACTTGTCAAATTTTGGTATCGTAAAATTTACCAGATATGGCGATGATGGTACCGATGGATGGATTGGTTGATGGATCAGTTGTCTTAATGTGAGTTTTTGGCTCATTGTTCCTAATGAATTTTACATCAACTGATCAATTTGCTTTTGCATTTCTTGAAGTATAAGGTCTTCTACTAGAATGTGAGGACCCTGGATTAGGTGGTGGTTGGTTTATGGGTTGGATGATGGATTTTGGGGTGTGACCAACATGGTGTTGTGGAATAAATTGGGTTGGGTATGTAGATAATATGGATGGTTGAAGTATGGGGATGATTGATGATGATGATGGAGGAATGGATTGGATTTTTGATTGGTGGTAATGTTGATTGGTATGGTGGATGTGTGGAGTGGTGGAGGATTAGGGATGGTCACTATAGAATATTGAGGGACCCATGCCAAATTTTTATTGATGAGTGGAGGTTGATTTGGAACTCCTTGGGTCATAGGGTTTGTGTTAATTGGTTTCTTTCCTTTTCTTCATTGTGAAAGCAATCTATTGATGAGCCCTAATGTATCCACAAGTTACTGATTTGACCATGTATCGAATGATGGGGTTGAGGTTGGATGAGATGATGGTTGGGTTGATGATGATGGATGATTAGACATGGTCATGTTGGCTAAGTGAGATGATGGAGGAATGGATGACATGGTGATATTGGCTAAGTGATATGATGGAGGAATGGATGACATGGTGATATTGGCTAAGTGAGATGATGGAAGCATGGATGATGAGGGATGAGAGGGCATGGGTATGGTGCAAGTTCCATTTGATGTTGCAACTTGAATATTAGGGACTTGCAAGGCAACATTGACATGCTTATCATACAAGGGGTTGGTATAGGTGGATGTGAAATAAGTGTTTTGAACACTTGGTCTTTGGGGTGGTTGGCTTGTGGAGGAAGACATACCATATTCATATCTCAAATTAGGATATCCTTGGGCAATGTAGGTGGTAGCCAATTTAGCTTCTTCAAAACCATCTTGGCTAAGGGGCTCTAAGACATAGTTAGAGGCCTTGTAAATGGCTTGAACTCTATCCATGTCTATGTAGGTGGTGGCTGTATCCACATCAAGTGAATGGGATTCCTATTGAGAGTGGGGTGGATGGGATGATATAGACAAAGTAGTCTAAACCATATTGGATGGGGCTACTGAAGTAGCGGGCTCATGAGAAATTTTTTCCATTAAACTACTTTGGTTTATCATTTTCTTTTGTTGTCATGTTAGCACCATAAAGTAATAAAACCAAAGATTCAAAGCTTATCTAAACCACAAAAATTAACAACTTTTTTTTTTTCAAAATTTAAAGCAAAGAAAACAACCAATCCTAAGTTTCACCTTGTGTGGCTTACCTCAGGTTCATTAATTATTTTCTTCCCTTAATGTGAAGTTCCTTTTAAAATTGTGAGTTTGTGTGTTTTGATGTAACTTAATCTTGTTTAATGAAAAACAAAGGTAAAAGCTATGGTTGGCCAAGGCAACAAGATTCTTGTTGGTAATGACCTCCAACAAGTTTGCTCGGGGGTAGTCCTATGGTGTCTAGGGGCAGATATTTGATGGATGGATATGAATGCCATCGTCACCAAACCTCAAGCAATAGTTGGTGATGAAATCCAACTATTACTGTTAAAAAGTGTAGCGTGCAGTGTGTGTGATTAATTTTATTAGTCTCTTGTTCTCTATGGTGTGAAAAAAATATTAAAAATTACCAACCTCACTAATCTAAATTAGAATCCAACACAAAGATGCAAATTTCATCGATAGAGCGCAAAGTACACCCTTAAAATCCCTACCTATAAATGATAAAAATCACATGATCACCGGAGGGTTTGTCCACCTCTCTGCCAAAGGGGCAAGCATAGGGAAGGATTACTTTATGCTTCTAAATTTTGTTCCTATTTAGATATGCAAGTTTGAAATAATTTTTAACCCTAAAATGCAACTCTAAGATGCTTTTATGTTTTATATGCACTCAAAAATGCAGACAAATCACCTAGACTTGCAATTTCAGAACAAGAAGTATATTTTGTATCATAAATCACACACAAACCCTAGATGTAACTTGCTACAAATTCTTTCCCATATTCCTTAATGTGAACACAAAAATAGTGAAAAACAGCAGCATGAAACATAATACGTAAATTGCTAAATGGCAACCTAGGGTTACAAAACTTACTTGGAAGCCTCAGTTCTGCTTCAAATTAATGCCAGACATAGTTAGGCACCTACACAGGCACATGAGAGCACCTGTGTAACATGGAAGGATGCCTGTGTAATGTGGAAGAGCGCCTGTGTGATCTCTAGAACTGCTGCAAAATGCTTCAGAAACCCTAGCGATGAACGTGGCAACTTTTACATTTTCTAAAAATCCTACAACAAACAACAATAATAGTAAATTAGTGACACACATTTGTATTGATTTTCAACACTGGTCTTAGCTCTTTCTTGTCTGGGGGTACTTGGCTGGACATTTCATTGTTACTAGTGACTATATATGTATATATACATGGCTAAAAAATAAATAAAAAATAAAAAATAACAAAAACAAATTGCAAGCTTTCACATAGTCATTACAACATTGCATGTTCATTTACACCTAGGCATTTTTAATTTTTGTTTTCATTCGCATACACTACATCATACATATTCCATTGCATTGTATAAATTCCATTTTCATATCAACACTCCATTACATTAGGCATATACATTTGCATTCATCCCATCCCATGTTCAATGATCTGGCATAGTAATGATGATATGGCCACAAATACAAAGTCAAGTTATAACAATTGGGGGTACCTAGTTTGAAGAAATCATGCAACCCTCACAAAAGCCATATGTCAAACCACATCCTGTGTCAAAAATCATAAAGCCTAGATTTTCAATCACTCAGCCATTACTAGTATAGCAAGAAACCTCCAAATTAATGTTTGATTTTCTTTGGGACCAAAAATACACTTTACACATTAAGAAGGTCTTGAGTATTACCAATTTATTCTGAATACAATCTTGAACCAATCACATTCCATCACATCTTAAAAACATTATGAGCCAAAGAGGGTTAGTACCATACTTGGGTAGTACCTTGAAGCGAAAAGGGATAATCCTCACTTGTCCCATCATGCAACATAGTCCTAAGCAAAAATAGTGGTTTTTACCAGTACCTCAATTACTCTTCAAACATAAGCATAAAAACATAGAGTAGTAAGGATAGGGTCAAAATTCTCATCACACTTCGGTTGAGAATACGATTCCCGAAAGTTCTATACAAAATTAACAAATAAAATCCCAAACACCCTTGATCACTAAAGTCATAAGGATTTATACTATATGTCCCTACAAAGGATGGGTAGTCATCCCCAAGTCCTAAAAGATCAAATCCCATTGAACTATGGAGTGAATCTTCACCGGGGCTATATACGACTGACTAGTAGTGGAGTAAGCTCATGCGGGGTGACATGTCTCCTTGGCAAACAAAAAGACCTCTTACCGCACATAAGGGCAAGCTAGCTTTAGGTCATCTCCATAACAGGGAATGCCCAATTTACTCATAGTGGGTCAGTAAAATTCACATGCACACACACTGGTTCTTGATTGGATAGGGTCATTATCACACTCAAGATTTGGTAATTAAACCTCACTTGCACACACATTGGTCCTAAAGAAAGTTAGACAACCCAAGTGAGTTTGGTTGATAACACTAGTATGTTTGAGTATTTTAAAATTTTGCAGTACTCATTCCATATCAACATCTATATCTTATTCCATATCAAATTCCATATTTTCTTCCATATTAACATCCATATATTCTGTCATGTCCACATCCATGTCTTCATAGTAAGTCAAGTTGCAAAACACCACCAAATTTGGTACTACCGATTGTCAAACAATGGACAACAAAAATGGCCAATAACATTTCTAAACTATAATAGATCATATGAACAACATGCATTCCTATCATGTAAGTTTGCATTCATTAATCAACCATAGAGGCATTTGTCATTGCATTCATTTAGCATTAGCTTGCATTAATCATCCATAACACATCATCATAAGATTGCATATAGTTTACATTCTTCATACATTTACTTGCATTAATAACTCATACTCATTAATAACACATCATTAGCTTGCATACGTCATTCAAATAAATCTTAGGAATACACATCATAGTCATTAGCTTGCATAAATCATCATAAAAATTAAATAAAGCATTGCATAACACATAAAAACATCCACACAAAAATACAACACACATTTATGAAAAAGCCATGTATATATATGTAAGTTTCCAATATACCATCAAGTGCCAAGAAGGCTACGAAAGGGAGCACCAAGACTCACATGTACAAAATAGTGCATCTAAACACTACATAAACTATCCATGAGAAGACCCCTAAGACCCAGAAGGAGCCCTTGGCCTAGTGTTCTGCCTCAACTCCGTGTGCTTCGATGGCTCAACCATAGATGAAGGAGGATCTGACAATATGATGTGATGTTGCATACACACATCCTCCAAGGAATGCGTGTATTCCTCACTAGATCGAAGTCATCGTAAGTACTGCTAATGCAACCACTCTTTCACCAAAATCTCTGCCTAGAGCCTCATCACTATCTCCTAATCTCCAGCTACAACTACTGCTCACTCTGCCTCTAGCTAAGCTATAGTCACCCTGGCCTCCCTCTGAGACTCTAGCATAGTCTCTTGCTCCTATCATAGATTCTCCAGCTTAGCCCATAGCCTATCCACCTCAGAGATCTCATCCATATCTTCATCATCCTCCCTCTCCCTCTATGCCAAATACACATCTAAAGCCTGCTGGGCTGCTCCCCTTGACTGCCTTTGACCCATCGACTACTGACGCCTTGTCCTCTTCAAAGTTGTCCTCGACCCTATAGCTGCTACATCCACACCTACAACCTTTGGTACCCATAATGGTTGGGCACCAAACCAATCCACATACTCTGGAGTCACCTCGACATCATCCACATCGACCAACTCTAGTTGTTTATCATCCTCTAGTGGCACCCACCATGGTTTTGGATAGGGCAGTGTCACCTCATCTCTCCAATGATGATACAACATCGGATCATCAGGAACTCCCTAAGGTAAACCAAACTGCCTAAACACCAATGAGTACTGGAAGTACTCCACCTCCTCATCCCTCTGCCCAACTATCCATCGAGCCTGCCACACCTGACGTAGCTATCTCCTATCTCCATCCCATATATCTCCTCGCCATGGCCTCCACCATGCATCTTCCCAAGACAAGCCTGACCACATGTCCCAGTACCACTGAGAGCCACCGCCCATCACATTTCGTAAGGCTCATCCATCTACCATGACTCACATGGCAACCCCTCAGGCCGAGCTACCACAAAATACTCTCAAGCCCAGCACTATAGAAGAAAGCTGCACCCAATCCCCTTTCTCTCCCTCTGCACCACCTCATACAACTCTCAATATAGTTACACCAATAAAGTAGGTGCCCATGTATAATATTGAGGATCCATCAATAGATCACTCACCAAATCCAATAGGTTCCAAGGGGACCTACACCCAATGCTATTCGATAGCACTATGTTCACTAGCATGAACATGATCAAGGCAGGGAGTTCATCTAACTCCTTCGCCTTATAGATGCTCAAGTACAATATCCCTCCATCCCCTATTTGGGCCTCCATCCCACCACCAATCCCCAAACATTCTCTCCATATCCACCTTCTTATCCCTCCCAACCACCACCTTCTCTCCCTTTACTGGCACCTTGAGAATGCGATAGACATCCTCAAGAGTGACAATAGCCTCTCAAATCAGCAACTAGAAAGTCCCTCTGTCTAGGTCCCATGTCTCTATCACATCTGAGAGGTACCCCTCATTAGCCCTCACCACATCCAATCTAGCAACACCCTCTAAACCCACCTTACCCAATGATCCCAAATCCTCCTTTGAAAGCTTCTTCCTCATCCCCAAAATGAGAGGAGAGAAGCAATGTCGAGGCTCAATATCCCTCAACTGCAACAAACAAAAACACTTTGTTAGTTTTAAAAATTCAAAAAAAAAGCAAAAAAATAAAACAATTTTGTTACACAAAAGAAACAAATGGTCTTACCAGGACAAATGTCACCTCCACTCCACCAGTAGCACCAAGGTCCTCCACTACCATCACCTCTGCACACATCCAATAGCCTAACTTAGTGCACAAACAACTCCACTCCTCAAACGTAGCTTCTCAAAGTCAACAACACACGAATGAGCCTCAAAGTTTACTCAAAAAGATTTTTATAGCTTTCACTAGCACATTCAGGCGTAGATCCATGCCTAAAAATTGTGGGTGCTTATTCGCACCTGTAGGCACACACAGGCACATGCGGGCACTTGCAAAACATGCCAAACATAGGTGCGCACCTAGAAACAAAAGAGAATGAAGGCAAAAGCTCTTAAAATGGTAGCTCCCATCATCTAATTGGCACCAAATTTCATCCACACATCATGCACATCATAAATTTTGATTTTGTGAAATTACAAATAGTTTTGCATGCATATTTTTTGAGAAAAACAAAATTCTTCAAAAACACATATTGCATTACAAAACATGCCAACCAAGGTCAAATTTTCATAAAATTGACTTTCCACAATTCTTCATCATCTATTTCATCATTCCATCCAATTTTATGCATATTGGAATTGATTTGACTGCTAAATCACTCATTTATAACATAATCAATCAATTCCATAATCAAAAAAATAATCATTGCATCAAACATTCTTCCATCATCATCGTGCATATATCATTCATCATTTTTATTTTGTCCAGGTCATCCAAGCGAACCTTGTATCTAATATGTTATTCTATAAACTTGGCGATTGCAGCAATAATAATCCATGCAATTTGGTAAGATGAATAATCTAGAATAAGGACACTTGATCATGATCATAATCAATTATCTCATCATCAGAAATCACAATCACATTTGGCACCTCACATTTTGAATACAACCTTCCCAAGAACAATTTTCTTGTAATTAGTCTTTGATGTCCTTGTCTATGGGGCAAGAAACACATATAAATCACAATCACAAACACCCAAGAAATTTGATTAGTTCCATAATAGAATTGGCAAAGAAATTTCCATAGTCAATACCCAATCCCTGCATTGACTTAGTCAGCCTGCATATTCATATTTTGCATACTAAATTATGCCATTGTGGTAAATTATTTAATAACATAAAATAAACCCAAACTTTGGGACAACCACATTATATTATGATTCTCCCATGACGGGATACATCTCACATGATAGTAAACATCTACACGGGACAAATCCTTCTCTCAACCATTGGGGCAAAATGGTATAACATTTTACATCATTCATATCATCCATATTTTGCATGGTCTTATACACCAACCCATTTCCACTGTTGGGGAAAAAATGGTATCACATCTGCATTTCACATCATTCATTCATCAATTGCACAAATCCATCGCATCATTCATTTTTTGCACAAAATTTTCAATTGGCTTGTGAGATACATTCGTAACTCATTCACCAATTGAGGGGGTAAGCTACACAAAATTCCAAAAATTCTTTATTCTTGTCTTCAACATCAGTGCTCAAACACAAAAACAAAGAGAAGCTGCTTCTGCGCCCATAGCCTAGGCAGGTGTCTCGTATTTTTGCACCATATTGTGTTTTACACAACATGGTACAAAAAGGGGCATATGTAGACACCAAATTACAGCCACTAATCCTCCATCCTAACCGTTCCACCACCTACTTGTCCACCATACACCCTTCCCACCAATTATTTGGCCCAAATCCACTTTTCCCGCCATCCATTCCACCATTTTAGCCCTTTCTTGCCATTTCCTAGCCTAATTAGGATTATTTTAATATTATTTTATATTATTTAATATTTAATATAATATTTTATATTATATTATAATATATTTATTATAAAATATATATTTATAAACTCAATTAACCACAATCGTTTGATCCATCAACAGATCTAAAATGCCATATGCAATAACTGGTCAATAGCAAGGTAATAGCAAGGTAAATCTTATTTGTGTGTATTTTATTTAGTAATTTGTTGATTATGCATGCTCTTTTATTTTATTAGTAAACTAGGGTTTTATTAATGTCTAAGGGCCTCACACTATGGAGCCCTCACAGGTATTACTAACTCTCTTTGTTTTATTTTGTGTATGTAGATCTGCAAGTTCTAAATTTTATTTGATGGTTGTTGAAGCTAGAGTGGCCCAATCTTGGATATTCAAAGCCCACTCAACTTGTTAGGATCAAGAGCACACCCGAATCTGAAGACACTTCCATTGCTACTAGCTAGGGTTTTGGAGAACCCCAACATCATTGTAATCTATTGTATCAAATAGTTGTACTAAAAAAGGATTGTAATAAAGGAGTTTATCGGCTCCCCCCACCTTATTGAATATACATTATTTTGTCCAATATTTGTGTCTCACTATATTATTTGATTTCTGCTATTTTATTTTAAGTGTCATGTTCTTGCATCTACATGATGAAATGCAAGTATGCCTAGGTCAAGCATAGAGAATATCATTGTGAATAAGCATTGTTGGAAGCAATAGAAAAGAGGTAAACCTTGAAAAAAGTGTGGGATTCTTTCCCATATGATAGAAGGGATAATTCACAAATTCACAGGCCATATGAATACCCAACATAACTAAACTCAATAAGGAGTATTACTGTAGAATCAGTAGCCCCAATATTCTCTCCTCCCACTCAAACAATCTGAGATCCTATATTGAAAATTATAGAAGAACATAGAATTGAACAAATAGAAGTTATAGTGAATACAATAAATATAGTGGAACACCAGATTCAAGTACCGGAAATCCACCAACTCAGTATAGAAGCGGCACCTAGTACTTCACAAGAAAATCCTACAAGGCTTCATATAGAGAAAGGAAAAGAAATTGTTACAAGATCTTCCCAAGAATTGGTAATTCCAAAAAAACAAGCTATGGTCCATGTTCCTGATCAACTGTTGGCCATTACCAGTGTAAAAAAGTTAGCCCCATAGGCCATCCCCAGTTCTCTAAAAATCAATGATGTAGAAATATAGGTTCCAAAAGTGGTCCAAATGAATATGAGGAGAGTGGGTGGTTTTGGAGACCTATTAAGATAACACAGAGAAAAATGGAAAGAAGTTGTGTTAGCTCCTGAGGCAAAGAAATCTAAACTGGCACTAACCTCAATGAGAGTTTCAATTGAAAGGGTAGAAGAAAAAATAATTTTTATTGTAGCCAGTAAAAAAGAACTACAGATAGTAGCAAGAATGGGTGGCATAGAAGAAATTTATGTTGCAAAAGTAGAGAAATACGAGCCCATGTCATTTATAGCAAAAATATCTATACTAATCTACAAGAACCAGTAATTCTCATAGTTGATCGAACAAGGAAGATTTCAATATGCAGGAAAGAAGCTGACGTGGTTAGGATAAACAAAGCTATGTATGCACAGACTTTAGACAATCTACATCAGATGACTATAGAATTGATAAGTCAATTGGAGACTAGTGATAAATAAAAGGTAGATATGCAAGCCTTGATTGATAGTCTGAAATAAAAGCTAGCTAAGGAAACCGCTTCACCATTACAACCCCTACTAGTTATAAAAATAGTAGAATATTTGTCTAATATCAAAAAATAAATATCATTTAAAATCCAAGACAGGATCGATGGAATCATAAATATGTTCAGACAGATTAGAGTGATCCAAATAACTACCAAATAAATGGAAAGCTTGTTGTACCAAAAAGAGTAGGAGTTGGAAATCATTCATCCCACCCTCTGCCTTATAGTAGAATATTTTGAAGAAATGCAGAGTAAAGAAGTGATCTTAAAGGATGGCTCTGAGGTCAAAAACAATATTGAATTCATGAAAGTAGCAATGTTTGAAACAAACAGGGAAAGATGGTACAATAATGCTACATAGATGTTTGCTCTGATGAATGATATAAAAGAAAAGTTGGAATATATTGGGTTATCATTGGAGGAATTCTTGGAAACCGCCAGCATAGAATATCTCCTAAAAAATAAGATAGAAGGGTTTGATTGTGAACCTAATGATGACAAAGAAATGGCTAGACAGACTACCTTCCTGGTAAATACTGTGGATTCCCTTGTTACCTAGTATGAAAAGAATAAGGTTTATATTAGCATACAGAAGAACAGAATCCTCCAAGAAATGAATATATTGAGATTTTCTATGACCTTTAATATTTACGCTTGGAAGCTTATTGAGAAGCAAATCAGAGGGCTGCAATAGAGCAAGAAAAATAAAGAAATAAAAACATGCAATTTACAGCTAGAATTAAATACACCCCTAGAGGAGGAAATAAAAATTACTCAGGGAGGAGAAACTTCAAAAGTAGGAAATCAGTCAAAATTTTAAAAAGGGGTAGATGAATAATACTCTTTAGGCACTGAGATTATAGGTTAAACAGTTTAGTTAAAATAATCCTAGTAGAGTGTATAGTGTAAACAAAAGGGGATAATGGAAGATAGTTGTACAAATTTTTGGAGATCAAAATAAAGAGTGACAAGTGTAAGGCCCAGATAAGGCCAAAAATAATAGATTCAAGAATTTAAAGCTATAAATACACCAGTTACAGTCAGAATCTGCATCAAGCTTTAGAGATATCAAATTTTTCTAAGAGGTATACTTGAGTACCCTATGGTTGTGTTCTTGTATTCCCTTTGTGTCTATTATATTTTTCATCCCTCATTCTTCCCCTTTGCTATGTAGGTTTTAGTAGAACAGTGGTCAAGAAGCTGCGATTATTTCCAAATCTATTGAGCCTGAAATTTAGATATTTTTCCTATTACCAGATTGGAACAAGAGAGGTTGGGAAGTCTTGTTACATTATTTGAATAAATATTTCTCATTGTATTAAGAGCTTTTAACAGAGTTTAATGGCATTCTGCCAACTCTACATGTAATTCATTTGGAAAATTAGTACAATTATGGGATCAATTCTACCTTCAATTATGTATGTGACTTCATTGCACATTACATTATTTTAATGTGTTATGAACATTTCTTTCATTGGTCAAACTGTGAAATTTATTACGATATTTGAATGAGTTTAACAGATCCAATTTCTTCTTTTCTTCATTATTTCTATTTAATTTGGAACATTGGTAAAATTGCTATAACAACCCAATGAATCTAGGCACCGGTCTACATATAAGGCATAATTAAGATTGTTATTCTTGCTTGGTAAATTAATAGAAATATTTTATAATTAAAATATGGAGTACGTAATACTTGCAATATCTTAAGTTTACCTCTAGGGTTTCCTTACCTATTTTTGTTTATTTTAATCATAGGAATACACCCTTAACCAAAATAAAGAGGTGGGTTGACCAAAGCCTGTAATAGCTCTTTGGTTCCAAATGATTTCTTGCAGCATGAAAACTCAACCCTATGGATGCAATAAATTGTTCCAACACCTACTTTTCTACTATGGAAGATAGAGATTCATTTTTTTTTGGATGACCCATGGTTTATGAGATGATTTAGACTTTTCTTGAGGAAATGGGCTCTTGGGTTCAATCCAAAATCTAAAAATACTAAGGTTGATTCCATTTGGGTTAATTATCCAATGGTATTCCTTGAGTTTTAGGAAAATAAAATTTTAGAAGCTATTGGAAATTGCATTGGTAGCTTTGTATTTATATATTTTTCTACTAAGGAGAGGAGGAAGATGGTATTTTCTAGACTTTGTGTGCAATTTGGATTGAACAAATCTCTTATAAGCTCAATTAAATTAACCTCAAGTAAAGGTACTTGGACATAGGAAATTTCTTACCAAAATAATCCTTGTGGATGTTGGAGATGTGGTAAAATAGGTCACCTATCCAAAAAGTGTTGCCTTAACAAATACTTTAGAATTAGTCCAAAGGAGCATGGAAGGAAGGGTAAGGCCATTTGGAAAGTTAAAGAGACTAACAAAAATTTGGAGTACATTGAAAAAACCCCCAATTTAAGCTATAACAATACCTCGAGTGTGAAATAAAATATATATGTACCTTTGGTTTCAGTATTTCATGAGGCACAAGCAAACCAAAGGGTCATGGAGCAGTTGGGTATAAGCCCCCTAGAATGTAGCAAAGTTGTAGAGGACCTAGAGATTATCCCTTATATATTGCCACTAGTACTAGAGAAATATAATGTGAATATGGTGAATATGGGGTAGGATGGGCCAATCTACCCTCAAGTAAAACAAGATGTGAATATGGTGAAGGCAAATCAGGAAGGACCAAACTATTCCTAGAAAGAACCAATTTATTCCCATGTGGATATGGAGACTGTACCTTCTACTTTGTTGTTGATCTTGGAGAAATAAAATGTGATTATGGTGAAGGCTAGGTAAGAATTTCCAAATTATTCCCATGAGAAATACCAATTAGAGATTGATACTCATGAGACTATAGAGGAATAGACTATTGAGAAAGGTCCATCCTATGCTATTTCAAATGTAAAAATTACAAAGAGTTCTCGTAAAGCCCTTGACCTAGGTTGAGAAGAGTCTAGCAAAGTGGGTAGGAAGTCTCTCAAGGAAAAAAGGTACAAGGAAGTAGAAGAAGAGAAATCTATAGGGTCTTAGCCTACAATTAAAGAAATCCTTGCAGGTATGAAAAAGCCTACACCCTAGAACCAATGAAACTATTAAGTTGGAAGTTTAGGAGCATGAACACCCCTATAAAACATAGGTTTGTTAAGGATATTTTTTGCTCTTACCAACCATATTTCTTGATTCTCTAAGAAACTAAATTGAACCTTACAAATTGGCTAAAATTTTAGAAAGGTATTTGGAAAAATGTTGGCAACTTTCAAGAGGAAGCTAAAGAGGCCTCCAGAGGGATTATATGTATTTGGAATTCTAATATTTACAAGGTATACCTACTAGCTAAAAGTGAATATTAGGTCACACTACTTCTCATATCTAATTTTTCTAAAGTTTATTTTGCAATTACCAATGTCTATGCCTCCAACTCAAGTAAAGCCCATAGAGAACAATGGATTTCTTTAGGGGAAATGGGTAAGTAGTTTAGAGGGTTAAAATGGATTATGGTGAGCAATTTTAGCACCCCCTTATCTCCAGGTGAAAAGTAGGAGGGTGTGGCTAAGTTCTAAGAAAGCATGCAGGATCTAGGGAAGATTTTAGTTGATGGTGGTATATTTGATGTAGATTTATATGGTAACATGTCTACTTGGACGAATAGACACTCTAGTAGAAACTTGATTCAAGTTTGGTTGGATAGAGTTATTTTAGAGGATTGGTTCCAAAATAACTTCATGTTTAATAAGTAATATATTCCTAAATCTATATCTAATCATAATACTCCTATTTTGGTGTAGTGTGGAAGAGCAGAAGCATAATGGCCCTTTAAAGTTTGAATTTATGTGGCTGCACCACCTATATTTTTATAAAGAATGTAAATATGGTGGATTATTTTTTCCCTAGGGTAATAAGATGCAAATAATTGCAAACAATATTAAAACTATGAACAAAGAAGTCAAGAAGTGGAATAGGGAGGTATTTGGAAATATCTTTCAAAATAAGAAAGCTATTTGATTAGATATGGATATGTTAGAAGAAGAGATTAACAGGTTGGGTATGAAACAAACCCAATTTCAAAGAGAAAATAAGCTTAATGTTGAACTACAGACCATAATAGTTAAGGAAGAAACCTATTGGAGGCAAAAGTCTAGGATTTAGTGGCATTAGAAAGGTGAGAGGAATCCTAAGTTTTTCCATGTCTCCACTATCAAAAAACAATTTGCCTATATCGATGAAATTATAAAGGATGATGACTAAGTTATTATAGAGAGTGAAGAATTTGAGAGTGAGGCTATGGAATTATATCAGAATATTCTAGCTAAATATATGGAAGAGGATGAAATAACAGTTAAGGAGATGACTAATCACATTTCTAGGTTGATATCCAAGGATATCAATGCTCATATTCTAAAGGATATTGAGTAAGAAGAGGTAAGGATAGTCACTTTATCACTTGGTAGAGATAAAGCTCTAGTCCTGGACGGGTTTCAAGTAGATTTTTTCCAAACCTTTTGGGATGTTGTTAAATTTGATGTTATTGAAGCAATGAAAGAATATTTAAAGTTGCGTCAGATCCTAAAGGAGTTTAAAAATACCTTTCTTGTTCTGGTGTCTAATAATAAAGGGTTAAACACCTTCAAATATTTTAGACCTACAAGTGTTTGAAATGCTATTTACAATATTATATCTAAAGTTATAACCCTCAGATTGAAGATCTTCCTCCCCTCCATTATCTTCGATGAGCAAGGAGGCTTTGTTAAGGGTAAATTGTTTTTGGATGGGATTATATCCCTTCATGAATCCATGCATTATATCAATACTGGTGAAACAAAAGTTATGTTCATTAAGTTAGACATGAGCAAGGCTTATGATAGAGTTTCATGGAGTTTTTTGGATAAAGTTTTGGCCACCTTTGATTTTTGTAGACAGTGGAGAAGGTGGGTTGGAAGCTGCTATAAGACTATAAGGTACTTTGTTCTGATCAATAATAAACCAGTAGAATTTTTTAGTAGTAGTAGAGGTCTTAGACAAGGTGACCCCCTCTCTCCTTATATTTTTATTATTATGATTGAAACGCTTGAAATATACCTCAATGTTGTCAAGGCTTCTATCCAGATAGGGATCCTTAAACCAACTCATAATATTAAGGGTATTACTCATTTTTAGTTTGTGGATGATACCATTTTACTTGGTAATCCTACTATGGTAGAGGCAATTTAATTTAAAATAATCTTAGACCTCTATGAGCGTGCCTCTCACCAAAATATCAATTTGGACAAGAGTGATATCTTCTTCATTAACACTAAAGTTTCTCTATAGAGAAGGGTGGCTAGACTGATAGGGTATCCTATGTGAACCCTACCTTCTTATTACCTTGGAATACCTATATTCATGGGAACTTATAAGGAACTTCTTTGGAATGGTTTGGTTGACATGTTTCAATCCAAAATTTCAGGATGAAAAGGTAATCTCTTGTCTCAAGAAGGTAAAATGTTGTTGGTTAAGAGTGTTCTATAGGTTATCCCCATTTATCTTCTCTCAATTTTTAATATCCTTTCTAAAGTTTCCAAAATCATAGAAGGCATTCAAAAATAGTTCTTATGGACAAGATCTAAAGAGAGGAGGAGGATTCCTATTGTAGCTTGGGAGAAATAATACCATCAAAAGAAGAATGATGGTATTGGTCTAATGAGATTCAACCTAGTTAATAGTGCTATGGCAGCCAAGGTGGGATGGAGAGTTCTAAGGGATGGTCATAATATTTGGGAAAGGATTATTAAAGAAAAATATCTTGAAAACCAGGAGGATACCATATTTTTTTACAATTCAAGACCCCTACCATGGATATTTTATGGAAGCACTTGGTGGAGGCTAGGGAGGCCTTGTGGAAGGGTGTGAAATGGCATGTTAGATATGGGGTTTCTATAAGTTTATGGGAATATTCTTGGTTATATGACAACACTTTAGCCAACAATGATATTTTATCTAATATGAAAGAGGATCTAGAAGATTGATATGGTAAAAAGGTTTGTGACTACATGACTTTATTGGATAACTAATTGAGCTGGAAATATATAGAGGTAGACCTTAAGAATTTTAAGGCTTTAAACCTCCTTAAAGCTAAACTAAAGGCTTATTACTTAGGTGTTTTTAGACAAAGAGACTTTATGGTTTGGAGTAGAACTAAGAATGGTGAATTTAACATGAATACAACCTATGATCTTTTGGATCCTCTTGTAGATAATGGTTTCCCTTGGAATATAATTTGGGGTAAGAGAGATATTTCTAAACTAGATATTTTTCTTTGGGAAGTATTCCATAATAAGATCCTAACGATGGATAATCTTAAGAAGAGAGGTTTTCAGTTACCTAATAGATGTATTTTATGTGAAAAGGCAAAATAATTAGTGGAATACATCTTCTTGGAATGTCCCTATGCTATAAAATTTTCTAGATCCTCATCAAAAGGATGGGCATCTCTTGGGTGATGTATTATAATATGTTTATGTGGTTACAATAGTGGGAAAACCATTTTTCAATCCTTATATTCATATAATTTGGAACCTGATTCCATTTCATTTTATGTGGGGTGTTGTGGACCAACAAGGTGAATTTATTTCCTACTTTTGTCACATGCCCGTGCATTTAATTTATCAACTAGGGAGCTTCATAAACTTGCGAAGGGTCTAAATAAGATTTCTTACAATACCACTTGAGATGAGTCTGCTAGTTCTACTATTGGGGGGTGTTTCAAATGTTTGTCAATCATTCATGCACTCCTAAAAAATTTACATAAAAAAAATTAAATCTACAGAAAGGAAATAATCACACATTCCTGGAAATGAACCTACTACAAATACTAGAAATATCAGTGCGATAAACAATATTATAAAAGTAGTAAACTGATCTAAAAAAAACATAGGAAAGAAATAGTGGAAGAAATACTAGCTTGGAGTGGGCCCAGGCTCCAGCAGCTTCCTCCTAGCTGAACACACACTTAGAACTTCTTAGAGCTATATTACAATTATCAAAGTATTACAATAAAAATATTCTATCTCCTCTCTCTATATATCTATGTCTATATCTCCCTATATATTTTTAGAGAGGTCTACGTGTGTTTATATAGCACACCCGCAGAACTTTTGTTACAAAGAAGTTGTAACAGTCGATTCATCCCAGACTAAACTAAGGCAGTCTGGTAAATGTAATCGACGTCTACTAAAATTGGCATTCAGTTCTAACCATGGCCTATTCGCTGATTGGTTTGTGCTTCGCTTGGCATTGGTAGGACATTCTCATAAGTTGGTGCGATCCCCAATTTAGCTCTACTTGACGTAGAGTTGGAACTGCACCAGTCGCTTTTGTCCACATCGTGCTTGTTTGGTCAACGATGAAGAACAGGGGCACCTTCCCTATGAGGAAGGTGCCTAAGTATATCGGGTGCCTTCTCCATGCATAAGGTGCCTCACTACTGTAGGTGCCTTCTCGAAAGAGGAAGGCACTTTTCTTATGTTGGCACATTCTTGTGAGGGGAAGGCACTTTTCCTTCTAGTGGCGCCTTCCTTATGAGCAGAAGGCACTTGCCTTCTAATGGCACCTTCCTTTTGAGCGGAAGGTGCTTGCCTTCTAGTGGTGCCTTCCCGTCGGTGCCTTCCTTATGATATGAAGGTACTTCTTTTTCTTTGGCACCTTCTTGGAAGAGGAAGGCATTGGCCTTCTATTGGTGCCTTCCTGGGAGAGGAAGGAGCTTGTCTTTCCTTGGCGCCATCCTAGAAGAAGAAGGCACCTACTTACGTTTGGCACCTTCTTGGAAGAGGAAGGCACCTACTTACATTTGGTGCCTTCCTGGAAGAGGAAGGCGCCTATATTTTCTGCATTGACCCCAAAATAAACAAAGTGTCAGGTCCATAAAAAGACCTCAATTGATCCAAATCTAACTAAATCAACTACAATTCCACAAAAATACACTAAAAACACGTGAATTAGATAACATGCATAATTTCATCAAATATTTATATAATCATTCATAAAATTATGCAATCCTTATTATACAACTGCATAATGATCAAGAAAATGTATACAAAATATGAGCATTTTTTATGTTCATCATCCCCCCATGCCTAACATATGCCACGCCCTCGTGGCATAAAAAATGTAGGTAGCCCTGTTGACCCCTCATCATTGTCATTTCTTAGAGGATTCGGCTATACCTGCGGCCTGAGTCTACGTCTTCTACGCGCTGGCATCTGAAGATGTGGCTCTTCTTTTCCTACGTGAAGTTGAGGGTGTGGCTATCAGCTGTCCTTTCCTTGTTCTGGTCGCTATCGATGGTGATATAGCCAGTGTCATATCTGCTAACTAGAATGTAGCTTCTACAGCTTGCCAGAGGTCAGTGTCTGGAGGTCTGATCGTTGCCAGAGGGATATCTAAATTATCCCTCCTGGAATGAACTACTTGGGCTTTGTATAATCTGGCTGCTTTAGGAGTAAGCCCTGCATTCTCCTTTGCAATGGAAGTAGCCTCCAATTCAAGGCCATATACCCCCCATCATTCCAAATACCTCCTCATCATGGAGGGCCATCCTCAGGATGACCTATAAATATCCTAGAACTGGCTATCCTCTGTCAGATTGATGCAAATACCAGTGTCCCCCTGCATCCTCGAGGTTTCCTTCTAGGTCTCCTTGGCTGCCATCATCTCTTTGAGCAGCCGTTCAAATTATTTTTCCTCTCCATGAATGACTGCATATCCCACTCATCCTCTTTTGGCATAGTGAAGGTCACCTTCTCTTTATTTCAAGCCGTCCTAGGCCCATTTCCTCTGGCCTATGCAAAAAATGTGGTGGTTCGAATAGGGGTTTTCCCTTTCTCCTTGGCGGATGTCTTCTCGATTCGAGGGGCCTACCCTGGATCATTCTCTTCACTCTATGCTGCCATCCTTGGGGGTGCTCCTTCATCCCCTTGTCTGTCCTATGTCGATCCCTCAGACTCTTCTCCTTCTTCCTCAGGTCCAGGGAGTTCCTCCTTATCCTTTGGTCATGTCTTCTACTAGAGGCCCTTGTCCTACTCTGTATCACTCAGGACAATGATAGGTGATATTGTGGGACTTCTCTCCTCTTCACTCCCAAAAATAAAAGAATTCTCCCCTACTTATGGGTTGCTCTATCGGGCATCTGATCGAATTTCTCCCGAAGAGAATACTCGTTCGGTAGATGTAAGAAAATTCATTGGGACTTATTTTGCCCAATCAGTTTGGGTCGATGCATCCCTTCCTTCCATTTCCCTATCTTGGAGTAGATGGTTTTCCTCCTACAAATGTCAAACCATCTTCTCGAGCTAGGTGATCCATCCATCTCATTCTTTCAACTCCCTTGTATGCTTGTTCTGGAAGTCCTCCAAAATTTGTTGGGCCATCCAACAATTGATTTTCCATTCGAGCGCCTCCTCCAAGACTATGTCGACCTGGTCATTGCTCCTAGAAGTCCCTGCATCTTGTGCGCTCTATTTTGTCAATTCTTGGAGGGTTTGGGCTACAACGTCGACTTCCAGGTTGCTCTATTCTTCTACCGAGAGGAGGAGTCATTGTAGGCATTTCCTCCTAGGGACTAGTTCTATCAGCCAAAACTCAGCCTCACCGCTAATAAGCGGTGCTCCTTCCTCCTCATGCTCGGGCACTAGGGAATGCCCTCTTTCCTCTATGTTTTTGGGCACTGGTGACTACCCTCTTTCTTCTATGAAATAGGGCAATGCCAATTGCTCGATACTCACCATTTCCTTTATAGGGCTTCTCTCTTCTTGCCCTATTTCGGCAACAACATCCTATTGCCTTTCTTGGCTGCCATATCCCTCTACGTCGGGGTTCTGCCTCTATGCTTCTACATGGAAGAACAGTGCCGATATCAGTCCATGGTGGGCTAAGGCGAATGGTTCTACCTTTTGGTACAGAGCCACTTTGTCCTTTAGAGCATTTTCTAGGTAGAAAGGCATGTTCAACCTCCTTCCATGCACCAGGTGATTAAGAAATTGCACATGGTTGGCGTGTAGATGGGTATATTTCTTGGTGCATGTGAATAATTGAGAAACCTACTCAAATATATTCTATAGATTCATGGGAAGGCTATTTTTGGGTATCCCCTCCTTGTATATCTACACATTTTCCCCTAGCATCAGCACTTCTGCATACAGCTTCAGCAATCCGCCTTTGTATACGCATTCCCCTGTAAGGGGTAATTTAGTTGCCTACGAGATGTATTCGGGGGTGACTGGAATTTCTACCTCTAAAACCTAAGCTATATCACCCCTCAAGGAAGCAGTGAACTCCTTGGTTGCCTCCATATCCTAGCCCTTACTGACTAGGGTACAGTATTCGAGCCATCCCTTGGCCTCGAACTATGTCTTCACCGCCCCCCGATTCCTTCCGTATCACTCGATTCATTCTTCTTCATTGTGTGATTCTTTGACCTTCCTCCCATGGCACCTTCCCTTACTACTGGTCCTTCCTTCTTTAGGAAGGCACCTTCTTATAGGGAAGGTGCCTAACCCTAGCAATTATGGAAGGCACAATATCATTGGCACGCGGTTCTGGCTATGGCGAGATATGATTTTTATGATGATGGTATTTTTTTAGTACTGCATATCTTATAAATAATTATATAAAAATTTGAATTAGCATGTGCATACCTTATTCAGTGTTTCAGACATCATGAAGGGCGTTGATTCACTAATTTGTGACACGGGGGACAGGTATGGTCATCTGGTGCCACTCATTCGTGTGATGATTTCATTCCGATTGAGGTTTTTGGTAGGTGTAAGTGTTGGCTGTACATGGAAGGTGCTCTTTGGTACCTTCCCCATGTGGAAGGCATTGATGTGGTGCCTTCTCGATGTGGAAGGCACTTATATGGTGCATTATCGATGTTGTCGGTGCTTTCTAAATGGATGCACCTTTTGGTGGTGGAAGGCACCTTCTTGATGATGGTGCCTTCCTACTATGGAAGGTGCTTTTGAATGGGTGTGCCTTCCCGATGTGGAAGGCACCTCGGTCTGCATGTGCCTTCCCGATGTGGAAGGCACCTCCGTCTGCATGCGCCTTCCCAATGTGGAAGGCACCTTGGCTCTTTTTTTTTTTTTATGGCACCTTCCAGCCACGGAAGGCACCTATATATATCTATATATTTTTTCTTCTTTTTTCTTTTTGTGTGCCTTCTTTATAAGTAAGGTGCCTTCTTATAGCTAGGCTCCTTCTTTATAAGGAAGGCACCTTATTCTGGTGGGACGCCTTCTTTATAAGGAAGGCACCTTATTCTGGCAGGGCACCTTCTTTATAAGGAAGGTGCCTTCTTCTGGTTGGGTGCCTTCTTTATAAGGAAGGTGCCTTATTCTAGCGAGGTGCCTTCTTTATAAGGAAGGGGCCTTATTCTAGCAGGGTGCCTTCTTTATAAGGAAGGTACCTTCTTCTGGCTGGGTGCCTTTTTTATAATGAAGGCACCTTATTCTGGCGGGGTTCCTTCTTTATAAGGAAGGTGCCTTCTTCTGGTTGGGTGCCTTCTTTATAAGGAAGGCGCCTTATTCTGGCGGGGCACCTTATTTATAAGGAAGGCACCTTCTTTTATGTCTTCTCAATGTGGAAGGCACCTTATTCTCAGAAATCATGTTGCGTTTGACTGGGAAAGGGTGATCAAGCCTTCTCTATCTTGCTTCACGCTGCCTCAGCTTCTACCTATGAGTGCTGGTGTCAAAATATTGAGCTAAATCAGGCCTGGTTTCCTAGATACCTATTCCTCGTACTGTCAGGTCCTCCACCTACAAAAAGCAAATGAAAAAAAATAAAAATAAAGGCATTTAGATGCATTCCATGCCTGTTAAGCCCTGGGTCAGGATGCCTACAGATTGCATGTGGGCGTTGTCCCTACAAAACACACTATAAGAAAAAAACTAAATTAACTGATTTTTGTGAGCACCTCCATGCCCACTTTTTTGCCTGGTAAGAGTTTGGTCTGGATCTAACAAGATGGGGTCTCCCCCATGTCCATTATGGATTCCACCTACAAGGTTTCAAATGTGTTATAGGGGCACAGTCGATGGCCATTAACAGTTAACACAGTGTTGCTATCATCAATTGTTCTAATGTGCACTGCCCCATTCTTGATGAGCTCTACCACCTCATACGGTCCCATCCATATTTGCATTAATTTACCTTTTATTTCCTAGAACCGAGAATCATACAATAGCACCCATTCTCCTTCTTGGAACTGCTTCATTTTAATGTGGTGATCATGCCACCCCTTTCTTTGATTTTGTATTATTTCTATTCTCTATAGAGCGTCCATTCTAATTTTGTCTAGCTGATCGAGCTATCGAATCCTTTCTTCTTGAGCATCATCCAAGCTCAAGTTCAACTCTGAATCCATCCTCAATGTCTTGATTTCAAACTTAATGGGCATCATCGTACTCTTCCCATAGACCAGTTGGAAGGGTGTGGAGCCTGTGGTGGATTTCCACATGGTATTATATGCCCAGACTGCCTTCGACAACCATGCAGCCCAATATTTTTTGTGTTGCTGCATGGTCTTCGTTAGGATGTTATCAATTTCCCTATTTGTCACTTCCACTTGCCTATTTTCCTGTGGATGGTAGGGTGTAGTTTTATTGTGCAGAACTTTGTATTGCTCCATCAGCTCCTTGATCAACCTGGAGGTAAATTGAGGCCCCCGGTCTGTTGTTATCTCTCTAGGTACCCCAAATCATGTAAAAATATGAGCAAATAAGAAATCGATGACTGTTATTTCTTTTGAATCTCTCAATGCTTGAACTTCAACCCATTTTGTGACATAATATGTACATACCAAAATAAACCTCCGCCCTATTTAAGGTGGATTAATTGGTCCTACGAAGTCCATGCCCCACTTATCAAAGGGTTCCATATGTACCTAAGGCTGGAGGGGCATTTCATCTCGATGGGTTGGTCTGCCCATTCTTTGGCATTCATCGCACTTGCTGGTGTATGCAGTCGCATCCTTGAACATAGTGGGCCAAAAGTACCCAACCTATAGGATTTTGTAGGTAGTTCATTTCCCTGCAAAGTGTCCTTTGCATGGTTTGTCATGACACACTTTGAGTACTTCTAAGAACTCCTACTCTACTACACATCTCCTTATAATCTAGTCACATCCTTTCTTGAGCAGGAGGCCATCAACCCATAGGAACGATGCTCTTTTCTCTATGACCGCATATTTTTCTTGGAAAGAGAGAGCAGGTGAGGTTCTTTTAGTGGCCAAGTAATTGGCTATATCTGCATACCACTGGATTTTCTCACTAATGGTGAACACATTTTCATCTAGAAATTTGTCTTCCACTACTGTATGGTCTGTCGGTATCAATCTGGATAGAAAATATGCTATGACATTGTCCTTGCCTGGTTTGTCGACTATTGTGGTCGAATTCCTATAGTAACAGGAGCCACCTAATAATTCTTCCACCAATGGTCGGCTTACTCATCAAGTATCTAATAGCCGCATGGTCCATGTGGATAATTACCTTATACCCAATGATATAATTATGGAATTTTTTTATGGCATGCACAACTACAAGGAACTCCTTCTCTGTCATCGTGTAGTTGAGCTCGGCTCCTACCAAGTTTTTTTTGACATAGTAGATGGCATAAAATTCTTCGTCATCCTTCTATCCGAGGACTACTCCAATCACATTGTTGGATGCATCACAGTAGATATGGAATGGTATGGCCCAATTTGGTCCTCTTAGAACCGATGTAGATATCAATTTTTCTTTAAGCAACTAAAATGCTTCCTCGCAGTCTTTTGTCCAATTGAACTCCACATCCTTAGATAATAGAGTGTGCAGTGGTTTCACAATTTTGCTAAATTCGGTGATAAATTGTCGGTAGTACCCGGTTGATCCAAGAAAACTCCTTACCTCTCTCTATGTTCTGGGGTTGGGTAGGTCTCTGATGACCTCAATTTTTCTTTTATCAACCTTTATTCCTTCTACGCAGAGGTGGTGTCCCAGTACGATGACTTCTTGCATCATCATAAAGTATTTATCGTTGCTTAGGGACATTTTTTTCCTTGCTTCTTTTGAGAACTTTCCAAGTTTGTCATTTCTTCATCAAAGGTTTGTCCATATACGGTGAAGTCATCCATGTATACTTCAACCGCATCTCCCATAATGTCTAAAAATATGCTAAGCACCACCCTTTGAAAGGTGGCAGGTGTGTTGCACAATCCAAAAGGTAATACCCGATAGGCAAATGTTCCCCATGGGCAGGTGAATGTTGTCTTATCCTGATCCTCTTATCCTATCTGGATCTGGTTGTATCCACTGAATCCATCTAGGAAGGAGAAATACTTCTTACTCGATAGTGTATCCAAGACATGATCAATGAATGAGAGCGGGAAGTGGTCCTTCTTGGTCGCTTTGTTTAATGCTCTGTAGTCCACATAGATTCGCCACTTCCCATTCTTTTTAGGGACTACTACTAATGGTGATATCCACTCACTGTTATAAATTAAATAGATGAATTCGATAGTCAAGAGTTTTTTGTAGTTCTTCCTTGACAATGTCTTTCATTTTCGGATTCATTCTTATCTGTGGTTGCCTGTTTGGAGTTGCTTGATCATCGAGGTATATATGATGGGTACAAATTTTTGGGATGATGCCCTGCATATCTATGTAATACCATGAAAATATTTGTTGGTGTCTAACCAGGAGCTCTTCTACTTTCATAAATTGTGTGGGAGCCAACCTACTGCTGACATTCAACGTTCTTCCTAGCCCAACGTGTATCTGCTAAATGTGGTGATCTTGGGCACCAGCCAATGGTGATCCAGGTGTGGAGATGGAGGACTCCCCATGGAGGAACTCCACAATAGCACCATCCTCATCTTCTTCTACCAACTCATCCAACATCATCACTGGCTGGATCATGGATAGTTTAGGATTTTCATGATTGATCAACATGGGTTCTCGTACTGAGTTAACAGACTGACCTGGGGGTGAAATGGTCAATATTTTAACGTTCTTCCCATCAGAGATGGTCATCAACTCATCCTGACAACTGATGTAAGCATCAACTGTTGCTAGCCATGGCCTTCCCAATATGAGCGGGTAACTGCCTAGCCTAGTTTTATATTGCAGGACTAAAAATTCAACTGGGTATTCCCATGCATTAACTTTTACTATTACATCTTCCAACATTCTTTTTGGTGCCACAGTAGATCGATTGGCTAGTTGTAGCACTATTGCAGTGGGTTTCAGGTTCATGAGCTATAGCCTCTACATGGTCTCTTGAGGCATTACGTTGATGGCTGCTCCGAGATCGACCAACATATTGGATAGGGAATGTCCCTTGATTTTTATAATCAGCACCAGGTTGCCCGAGTCTACATACTTTAGATGGCACATTTTGCCCATCATAAAATCTACCAGTTTACCCATGACATTGATAGTCTGGGTTGCTCTTCATCTTGGCTTCCTTAGACACATCTATCTTATCACCTTGGTATATATCGAAATGTCTTGTATGGCTTGAAATAATGGGATTTTCACGGTGAGGTTCTTCAAGCTAGACAAGATATCAAACTCCAACTGTGTTACTTTACTCTGTTCTTGTAGCTGACTTGGAAATGGAGCCTTTGCTCTCTCAGAAATTTCTTCTATAACCTCTTCTTCAAGAGGTGTTTCTACCTCTTCCTCCTCTTCTACCAGTGGAGGTGTTCCTACTCCTAGCTGTCTACCAGACCTAAGCTGAATATGGTACATCAGATACATCTCACCCTCCACATTGTATGTTGGATGGTTCACACTGTTATTCGGATTTGTTGTTGGTTGTGCAAGTAGCTACGTAGGTCTCACTACTGGAAAAATTGGTAAATTCTATTGGGGGTGAGCTGGTGCTACATTTTGTGGAGCCTGATTCCATGGAGTGTGGCCTCTCAACTGCTGCCCAGGATATGGATATGGCATCCATGGTTGTTGGCTTAGGAATGTTTTTGGGGGTGTGTTGGACCAAGGTGATGGCCCCCACCACCCCATGTTAGGTGGTTGAGGTGGGCCTTGGTGCATGTAAGGTCCTCCCCCATATGACGAAATTTTGGTTGGCATATTCCCCGTAGGGGGTTATGGCCAACTCTTTCAATTGCCTCTGAAATAGGCATCCACACTTTCAACATCCTCCTAATTATTGGGCAATTACATGTACAATTAGGTTTTATGGTTCAGCCTACAAACTATGCATACTCTAACTTTGTTCTCCGGGCATGCATTCTTTGCATGCTTCTCTCTGCATTTTGGATAGAAATAAGCCAATGCTACTTCGTTTTCTTGCTTCTTCTTCTCTAAAAATAGTGTATCCATCTATAATGCTAGAGATGAGAGCATTTCACTCTTTAAATCTTCTAGCATGTTACCTATTTTTGTCTTCGTGACTGAAGTAGTCACTTTCATGGTTCTAGAAGTGGTCTTGCATCTCCTTCTTGAGTAGTTTCGGCATAGTTTTCGTATGTCTTCCATAGCATGCTGGTAGACATCACCTCCAGAAATCATGTTAAGAGCCTCCAGTGATTCATTAATAAGTCCTCTCAAAAAGATTCTTTTGAGGGACTTATCAGATAGTCTCGTGTGAGGATATCGTTGAATATTGAAGTTGAATCTCTCCTAGTATTCCTCGAGAGACTCATATTCTTTCTGTGTCATGCTCAGGACCTCTTCTCTGGAGTCTCTTGCTATCCCAAAATCTTGGTATTGCTCTAAAAAGAGCCTCTTCATTTGATCCCAAGTGGCAATGTGTTTGTCTCCCAGACCGATGAACCATTGTAGAGCTGCATCGTCTAACATGGAAGGAAAGAGTTTCAACTTTTGCGTATTAGATTTGTAGTCCACAGACCTACATAAGACATCAAAATTAAATAAAAATAGGTCAGGGTCCTCATTTGGGTATCCTCTGAAGGTCAAAAGGTGAGCAGGGGATATATTTTTCATTTTGGTATCTCCTACTCTTTCCTCAATCGGGAAAATAAATCCAGATGAGACTTCTTCATTGTCAACCATTTTTTCAAGAAATGTGGTATCTAATGTAGTGTTTATGGCCTTATGGACATTTAAGACTTTATAAGTCAAGGCTCTAAGGTTGTCTGGTGTTATCGTCTGATATTCTATATCTTTCCACAATAGGGCTTCCTCTAAGGGTGTCCTATTAAACAAGGGATTTGTGATGATTTGTTCTTCCCCATGTTGATGGGATGAGGAGGCACTTTGCATAAAGTGTGGCTCCTCACTCCAATGGATTGCTGGAGGTGGGTCGGGCGACTCTAATTCAAATTCAGAATGCTCGGTTGACTCAAGTTTTGATGGATTGGTTTTTATAAACCGATCATTCGGTCCTCTTCTTCTTGAAGAACTCATACAAGGTCAGATGGAAGATTTCCAGGTATTGTAAATAATCTAGTTGAGATGCTTCCCCGATAATGGTGCCAAAATGTTGCGGTCCAACAAGATGAATTTCTTTCCTACTTTTATCACATGCCCGTGCATTTAATTTATCAACTAGGGAGCTTCATAAACTTGCGAAGGGTCTAAATAAGATTGCTTACAATACCACTTGAGATGAGTCCGCTAGTTCTACTATTGTGGGGTGTTTCAAACATTTGTCAATCATTCATGTACTCCTCAACAATTTACGTAAAAATAATTAAATCTACAGAAAGGAAATAATCACACATTCCTAGAAATGAACCTACTACAAATACTGGAAATATCAGTGCGATAAATAATCTTATAAAAGCAGTAAACTGATCTAAAAAAACATAGGAAAGAAATAGGGGAAGAAATACTGGCTTGGAGTGGGCCCAGGCTCTAGCAGCTTCCTCCCAGCAGAACACACACTTAGAACTTCTTAGAGCTGTATTACAATTATCAAAGTATTACAATAAAAATATTCTATCTCCTATCTATCTATATCTATTTCTATATCTCCCTATATATTTTTAGAGAGGTCTGCATGTGTTTATATAGCACACCCATAGAACTTCTGTTACAAAGAAGTTGTAACAGTCGATTCATCCCAGACTAAACTAAGGCAGTCTGGTAAATGTAATCGACGTCTACTAAAATTGCCATTTGATTATAATGGTGGCATATTCGCTGATTGGTTTGTGCTTTGCCTGGAATTGGTAGGACATTGTCATACATTGGTGTGATCCCCAATTTAGCTCTACTTGATGTAGAGTTGGAACAGCACCAGTCGCTTTTGTCCATGTCTTGCTTGTCTAGTCAACGATGAAGAATAGGGGCACCTTCCCTATGAGGAAGGTGCCTAAGTATATCGATCGCCTTATCCATGCGAAAGGTGCCTCACTGTTGTAGGTGCCTTCCTAAAATAGGAAGGTGCTTATCTTCTATTGGTGCCTTCCTATGAGAGGAAGGCACTTTAACTTCTAGTGGCACCTTCCAATCGATGCCTTCCCTATGGGCAGAAGGCGCTTGCCTTCTAGTGGTGCCTTCCTTATGAGTGGAAGTCGCTTGCATTCTAGTGGCACCTTCCTTATGAGCGAAAGGTGCTTGCCTCCTAGTGGTGCCTTCCCATTGGCACCTTCCTTATGATAGGAAGGCACTTATTTTCCTTTGGTGCCTTCTTGGAAGAGGAAGGTGTTGGCCTTCTATTGGTGCCTTCCTAGGAGAGGAAGGCGCTTGTCTTTCCTTGGCGCCTTTTTGGAAGAGGAAGGCACCTACTTACTCTTGGAGCCTTCTTGTAAGAGGAAGGCACCTACTTACATTTGGTGCCTTCCTGGAAGAGGAAGGCGCCTACTTACGTTTTGCACCTTCCTGGAAGAGGAAGGCGCCTATCTTTTCTGCATTGACCTCGAAAGAAACAAAGTTCCAAGTCCATAAAAAGACCTCAACTGATCCAAATATAACTAAATCAACTGGAATTCCAAAAAAACACACTGAAAACACTTGAATTATATAACACACATAATTTCATCAAATATTTATATAATCATTCATAAAAGTATGCAATCCTTATTATACAGTCGCATAATGATCAAGAAAATGTATACAAAATATGAGCATTTCTGATGCTCATGATGGGGAGTATTATTAGAGAGGAACAGGAGAATTTTTAGAGGGGAAAAAATGTCAGCAGTGAGAATTTTTATAAGTATCACCTATTTTTTAGAGGAGAATGTTAAATCTATCAAGTACCATAGCCAGAGAATATTAAGGAGACTATGATACCTAAGGCATGGAATTTGGAACCCATTAATGGTTGAGAGGCAAATGCTCATGTTATAACTGATGTAAAATGGAAACCACCCCGAGATGAATGGTTGAAGTTAAATTTTTATGGGGCATCCAAAGGTAACCTAGGTAAGGTTAGAGCAGGAACAATTTTGAGGGACAATCAGGGTAGATTGGTGGGGTAGCTTGCAAGCTTTTGGGAAATACTACTAGTCATAAAGTTGAAGCTCATGCTTTACATCTGGATGCATAGCTGTATAAGGATCTAGGTTCTAACAAAGTTATATTTCAAGGAGAATCCTTGAATATTATCAATATTCTAAAAAAGGAGGGAGAAGCTAATTGGAAAATTGATTACATTATGCAAGATATTAGATAAATTATAAAGCATTTTGAAGAAGTTGAATTTGTTCATGTCTTTACAGAAGGTAATAAACTAGTAGACTCGTGTTGGGAAAAACATTGGTTAGTTTTCTATGGTATAAATCATTACCTCCATTTAATTGTCAACCCAAGATAACTTGTAAGCTTGTGAGTAACCTTGTACAATATATGCCTGTAATCTCCCTTTAATCATATGAGTCTCTTAGATTCTATGGTTTGGGGGTGTTGTTTCATTGGAGTTCTCATTTACCTTCCAAATCACTAATCTAGTTTGCATTATCAAAGAAATGACTAAAATACTTTGAAATCAAAACTGCACACTTGCTAGAAATTTATAAAAAATAGGGAAAATTGCAGTATTAAACTAAATTACAAAAAATAGGAAAATGAATTAAAATGATAGAAAATAGGTAAAATAAGGGAGGAATACTATTGAGAGTGGGCCCAATCTTCAAAAAATTCCACGCGCATTAAGACATTCACTAGATGCTAGTTGAGTTTGATTAAAAGACTCAAATATATTGTATTGAAATTTGCTGCAAAAAATACAGAGAAAATCTGAGATCTATTTTTTGGGGGTGGCATACATATTTGAAAGATATTCAATCATGCCATATTACATTCTAAAATTAAATCAATTTTTTATTTTTTTGTTACAATAATATGAAGGAATAAAGGATATAAAGACCATTAAACTCAGAATATATTCAACATAGTTTGTATTAGAACATAATACGTCTGATATTTTGCTCTACCCAATTACATTGATTTTTATGTGATTGCTAAAATATAGATGACATATGATTGTTGATGTTGTCCTTGGTCTGCATCCATCACTAAAATCGTGTCCACACCCATCGTTGAAATTGTTGTTCTATTTTACCAACAACAGGGGTTTGTGTTGTAATTCTATGACAATGGGAATCAGACACCTTGTTTGTAGAATATGGGAATTAGGCACCAAATGAGAGTCAAGTGCCTAACATAAATCAGGTGCCTAAAAATAAAGCACCAAATGGAAATTGGGCACCTGATAGTTAAGCACCAAATTGGAATCAGGCACCTAAAAGGGAGTCGGGCGCCTAACTTAGCGCTTCATCATTTTTTTGTTGAAGATATTTTTACCATCACAAAATGAAAAGTGCTAGGTCCAAATGGGACCTCAACGTAGTCATGTTAAAATACTATAAAATCCACTGAATCTACACATGATTTACTCAAAAACAAATATCAGGCAACATATGTAATCTAATGTTAAATACATATAAAATTTGCATAATATATATATTTCTATTAAAATAAATGCCACAATATATATGAAAAGTTTGTATAAAAATGAACATTTTCAAAGCTCATCATCCCCCCATGCTTAAGGGTTGGCACATCCTTGTACCACTTTGAACTGGTAATTACCAGTCTCACTAACACCCTTCTAGTAGGCCCTAACATTTTCCTTCCTCTTATTTTTAGTGGCTTTGGATTTTGCCTTATCTTTGGCCTTTTACCCTTTCGATGATTTAGGGGTGGCTACCTCCTATTGTTGCTTTTTTAGGTACTTGTTGTGTTGAATTAGCTGACTGGATTTTATTCCTTCACCTGTATATTCCTTTATCTAAAATTTCCTCCCTACCACATTCCTCAAGTAGTAGCCAGTAAAAGTGGAGGTATCCTTATGGAAAGCTAGCTTAGCTTGCTTTCAGTATTTATGGTGAGGGGGTAAAATTTCTCCTTCTAGCACTGCAAATTCATCACCAAACGGAATGCTAGATTTCTCAGCAACCTTAGCCTTGGGAAAATTGGCCATTGCTAGCTCAATTTTAGCATCATATTGCGACTCTACTTCTTCTACCAGAGGAGCTTTGCTTGTTATTGCCTAAGTTGTAGGTGGTATAGGACCTAGCAGTCTCATCTTCATGAAATATGTATTCATATTTTAAGGTTGATTACCTGTTGACCCATACAAATCCTAGAACTTCATTGGTCATGATAATTTTATTTTCTTATGAAGAGCTTTGGATGCCTTTTTTGCATTTTTTCTAGTTTCCTTGGCCACTCTCTTAGAGGCTTTCCTATACTCCTTATCTTCCTTGAGCTATTCAAACTTATTTTTCTTCTCATAAAAAAGCTTCAAAGTCTCTACCCATTCTTAATTAGAATTCATACCTCATTATTTTAGTTGTGTAGTCCTTGCTCTGGTCCTAGGTCTTCTTTGAGGTCCCCTTATAGCCTTCCTTTTTTATTTCAATTTCTTTGGCTGTATTTTTAGGCCTATTTAATTTGTTGAAATAGGAGGGTTTTCCCTTTCTACTATTTCTACTATTGTTTTTGCTTGATATTTAGAAGTTAAAAATTTTGAGTCTCTTGTGCTTGCTCTATAGGTATTTGATTAGGTGACCCTTCAGTCACATTTTGTGCAGTAGGTGATTCCTCTACTAAAATCTCTTTCTCTACCTGAAGCTATTCAGGCTCAACCTTTGCATCTCCTTTTAACTCCTGGATTGTAGAATGAGTGGACTCTTGAGATTTTGCAACCCCCTAATCCTCCTCTACAACCTTGTCTAAAATTTGAGGCTCTTCAACCTCAATTTCATCTTCCTTTCTTATGTATTCCTCTATAGATTTTGCTAAAATTTGAGGTTCTTTGACCTTAATTTCATCCTCTTAGTTTACCTCTGTATCTACAGAGGAAGAAGATGTTGGGGACTATCCCATATCAACTTTAGGATCCTGATATTGCCCCTATTCTACAGAGTGATCTGGTGAATGGAGTTGTTCAACCTCCATTGTTGCATTTATTTCTTACTTTGCTTCTACATGGGATTTTTGGGAGGATTATTTAGTTTTACTTTCTATAATAATTGTAGGGGTCCATGCCTGAGAATTAGGGATCCGTTGTACATACATATATCTAGTAAAATCCAGTGATTGGTCCCCTACATTGGCTTCTTTGCTCGAATTCCTTGCATCTAACCGAAAAGGGATAGAGGAGGTTCTCCTTAGAGTCTAAAGAGGTAGTGGGGACTTCCATAGTCCAGTCAGTTTGCACCATCACATATGCCTTGGTTGGCCATTCAACATTATTTTTTTGGGTCTGTAACTACAACTTCCAAAATCATAGAAGGAATTCAAAAATAGTTCTTATGGTTAGGATCTAAAGAGAGGAGGAGGATTCCTCTTGTAGCTTGGGAGAAAATATGCCATCAAAAGAAGCATGATGGTATTGGTTTCAGGAGATTCTGTAATAACCCTCCCTATCTAGTTCTCTAGGGGTTTGCCAATTCTTAACCTTTTTTTGTGAATTTTTGATATACAAAATCACAAACACAGAGCAATCCAAAATTCTCAAAAATATTTTTTTATTCTTATATCAAAACTAGGGCATAAATTACAATGCAAATACCTCAAATACTAATTAAACCCTAGCTGCTTCATACTCTATAAATGATGATGAAGGCTCAACCCTTCTGATGTGAATACTGTGTGGTGTCCCAGCTCCAAATATTTCCTATATAATATCTGAATGATCCTGTGTGGTAACCCAACTCTAGAAGTCTTTAAAACTGAAGTCCAACTACAATCCCTATGTGGAAATGCCCAAATTGACCTGAGGGTAATCTTGCAACCCTGAAGCCAATGTCCCTGTAAGAGGTTTTCATCTCTCACAAGCTCTAGAATCTCTATAAATGGCTCTGCCAGAGAGTCCTCCAAAAAACCAAAGAGAAAAATAATAATCTTTGCATATATCCAAATGAACTCAAAACCTCCTTTTATCTCCTCCATAGGTCGACCTAGGGTTAGGTCACTTTTAGGGTGAGAAAATATAATTTTATCAATTTTTAATTCCACCTTATTTCTCCTTAATTTATTCACCCCCTTATGCCTAGGCTTAACGACTTTTTAAGTCATCACTTAAAATGGCCCCTTTTAAGTATAAAATGATTTTATAATAAAATAAAGTCATTGACTTTACCAAATTAAATTAAATAATCACTTTATAAATTTTATCTTCAACCATTAAAATTTCCAACCTTTGCCCATCCAAATTGAAATCCACAAATGGTTTTGGACACTCATTTCATTGAAGAATATCACTGCGCTGTTTGTTGTCCACCGAAACCCTAAAAATGAACATGGCTAAAAATAGTAACTCTGATCAAACAAATCTCCAAATGAGCCCAAATGACCATCAATCAATAGCTCTCTAGGTACTGACAAAGATTCTGATATCTCCAATGGCTCCCCTCCATCCGACTTAGCCTACGGGAGCTCGTGTATAGGCTAATCTACTCTGCACCTAACTACATAGAAAAGGGGAAATTACTGTTCGCCCTTCCCAAATATTGCTTGTCTTCAAGCAATACGTATACATACTCCAGTTAGATGCTACATCTCAGCTAAGATCACATCAAATCCCCTAGATCCCATAGCAACCTCAAAAAGGAACCGCCATGCTGATGTTGCACCACTTTGATCATCACTACCCCTCTAACATGGTTAAGTGGTAGAAGTCTCAACTGCAATAGCATGATGAAATCTCTCTCTATTCTGGCACTGACATGTCTATTTGATTTGAGATGTAATATCATGTACCACAACATACCGAAGGAATCAACGTCATATATTACTGCAAACACAATGCTAAAAGTGCCTCCATAGTCATCACCTAACCAGCTCAACTCGACGTTCACACTCCTGGAATCTCCCAGATAATCCCATGTAGCCCAATCTACTACAGTCAATGTAATATACTCTATAAATATGATGTACCTCATCATACTCAACCAAGTAGGGTATAAATGTATCTATATAATTCCTAAAAGATCAACCACACTCCACTCTGGCAACTCAATAAGAAGCTCAACCTCACCATCAAAATTGGTATGCCCATTATGACTGCACCCTGTGCCAAGTAACATATCATGCATAAGTGACTCAACCAGGCCTATCTCTACACTTTCATTGATTAAACTGACCCCTTGAGAGGGCACTGTGTTCAAATAAGAAGTAAGATACTCCATGTAATGCCAACCAAATTATGGACCCATCTCCATCATGTAAGTGTTATGGCTATCTGAAAAGCGAACATCAGCATATATCTCATACCCATGATAAAATATTGCCCACAACATGCTCCTACCATCACACTCGATGCCCATCAAGGTAAACATATGATCCTGGGTAAGAGAACTCAACTCCTGGTCATCCGGATTAGGCTAGAGGATGCTCATGGAATCACCCTCAGACTCATGTTGGAGTAGACACCCTGTCTCAAACAATGTATCCCGATGATCTATTACAGTAAATGAATCAACACACTGCATCTCAAAAAGTAGATTGCCCAAAAATGTCACATGATCCATCTCATATAACGGATTTTCAGTCCATCGAAACAATTATCTCCCTTGTGCTTATCAAGGTTATTTTGCTGATCCCAAATTGTGTAATCTATTTTCATGGGACAATGTGATAAGTCATTGTCCTCTTGAATGCAATCTACTTCATCAACAATCTGCCCAATATTCCTGGCTCTCTCTCGATTCAGCTGTTTAGTAGATTCTAAAACAAAATTGAGTTTCAACTCTGTCTCATGCAATGAAAAATGTGCCTATGACAAAGAGCTTCTAGTCCACTCAAGCTCTTCAGTTAGTTGATTTAATTCTTCTTATTTGCTCCTGTATGTACTAAGGGTCTCTTCGACGAGCTTTTTATAGTGATCTCTATCTGCAAGAGTGTTCATGAAGTCTAACTTCATAGTTTCTAAGGCTGCCCTCAAATTTTGTAAATCAGCACTGGAGATTACTCCTTCTACACCCTTCTGTCTCTTCTCAACTTATGCCTTCAAATATAGTTCTTCGGTAAAATTATGGGTGGCATCGAAATGAGATAAGGCTGCAACAATTCTGTCCTCATCAGACTTGGAACTAAAATCAGATTTATGTACCAAGTTTTCAAAATTATGCATCTGGTCTCCCTCTTCACAACTCTTGGTTTTTGGCTCCCTGTATGAATATGTATTAGGCAGATCATCAATGGGATGACCATAATAAGGTGCTGATCCACTCGGATCCTCATTAAGCTTATCATAAATACAATTTGAAATGGGATTATAACCAGCAATAAACTCAACATCTATGGAGTCCTCATGGCTGTCTTGAAGAGATAAAATATCCTTATAATCTGATTTTAAGTTAGCAGCAATCTCAACTGTGTTATGGTCTAAAATTTCATGTGTGTGCTCCTCAAAAGGGGCTGTTATGAATTATGTAACATCACCATCATGTGGATCATCCACCACGGACTCAATATGCAACTCACTCTGCAAATATTTGAAGGATGTAGTTATCCAGTGCACGCATCCTACCCTATTCCGATTGTGAACCTGAATCCATAACAGTTCCCTTTGAATGGGTCTCAACCTCATGTTTTGGCTCATTAGCAGTGTGTACCTGTATATCAACTGAACTAACCTGTGATCCTACCCACATACCTCATGGGAAGAGGAATCTTCATTCTCACAATTTGCTGATTTGTTTTTCTTTCTCCACAACCTGGTCACCAACTGTGTCATCCCCTTAAGATAAATAGGATCACTTAAAATAGCATTCATCATGTCCAATAGGTGTATCATTTCATGATGATTTCTAACCCGATCTCCATGCAGGTCCATGATTTTATTCTCTCCAGATATGTGAAGTCTCGCCTTTGCTCACTATCTGTTGATGTATAAATCTTGAACTGTCCCCCTAAGAATTACTGCTTAGTTTGAAGCAAGACTTCACACATTCCTTAATTCTGCCACCCACAGATGGTACAACACAAATTGCTAAATAGTGTAGGACTATGTAATTTTAGAACCGAATTGATTATTTTTTACTTTAAAAGCTACAACAGATGCAACCAAAGGGTCTTCACCAATACCTCTATACATAGGCTTCAAAATGAAGTTGCCCTATGAAGGAAGATTAGTTATTGTGACTTAATAAAACTCTATTACTTTTACTACAGGTAATCTGAATATTCAATGATATAATGGTATGTCCCAGGTATTATGTTATTCAGTCATAGCCGAGGAAGTTTCAACACTATAGTCCAAAAAGTGTCATGTCTCTCAAAGGAGTCATTGTCAGTTATGATAGAATATTTTGCCCCTTGTAGATAAAAAATAATGTGATCGCCGATATTGTTCATTACCAAACTATTAATTTTTTCAATGGATTTAAAAAAAATAGTCAATATTTGTCAAACTCCCCATTCATCAACGCAAACAAAGAATCTTATTATTTCGTATTTGCTCAACTTAAACCAATCTTCAACCACAACTTTTCTTCAACTTATATTCATTTCCCATGACCCCTGACAAATAAATATAAATTCACAAGTAGTGACTATATTCCTATGGATACAAAGATTCATATAGAATCACCTTTGTTAAAAGAATGCCAATATTTTATTTGGCCACTAGATTTTTTTGGAGTCGATGCCTCCAGTATTACACCGTTGCTCCACACAGTATGTTGGCACGTTAAATTTTTGAAATTTATCCTCGTACATGATTCATAAATTTATCCAATTTACCATCATTATGCTTCAAGCAAACCCAAACAGGCAAGCAGGAAAAACTCAGTCTGATACCACTGTAATAACCCTCCCTATCTAGTTCTCTAGGGGTTTGCCAATTCTTAACATTTTTCATGAATTTTTGATATACAAAATCACAAACACAAAGCAATCCAGAATTCTCGAAAATATTGTTTTATTCTTATATCAAAACTAGGGCATAAATTACAATGCAAATACCTCAAATGCTGATTAAACCCTAGCTACTCTGTACTCTATAAATGATGATGAAGGCTCAACCCTTCTGATGTGAATACTGTGTGGTGTCCCAGATCCAAATATGCCCTATATAATCTCTAAATGATCCTGTGTGGTAACCCAACTCCAGAAGTCTTTAAAACTGAAGTCCAACTACAATCCCTATGTGGAAATGCCCAAATTGACCTGAGGGTAATCTTGCAACCCTAAAGCCAATGTCCCTGTAAGAGGTTGCCATCTCTCACAAGCTCCAGAATCTCTGTAAATGGCTCTGCCAGAGAGTCCTCCAAAAACCAGAGAGAAAAATAATAATCTTCGCATATCTCCAAATGAACTCAAAACCTCCTTTTAT
This sequence comes from Wollemia nobilis, assembly GCA_028583015.1. Taxonomy (NCBI): domain Eukaryota; kingdom Viridiplantae; phylum Streptophyta; class Pinopsida; order Araucariales; family Araucariaceae; genus Wollemia; species Wollemia nobilis. Next base: position 5,436,171 of record JAQPPZ010016892.1, on the reverse strand, counting down.
CTCCTCCATAGGTCGACCTAGGGTTAGGTCACTTTTAGGGTGAGCAAATATAATTTTATCAATTTTTAATTCCACCTTATTTCTCCTTAATTTATTCACCCCCTTATGCCTAGGCTGCTTAACGACTTTTTAAGTCATCACTTAAAATGACCCCTTTTAAGTATAAAATGATTTTATAATAAAATATAGTCATTGACTTTACAAAATTAAATTAAATAATCACTTTATTAATTTTATCTTCGACCATTAAAATTTCCAACATTTTCCCATCTGAATTGAAATCCGTGAATGGTTTTGGACACCCATTTCACTGAAGAATATCATTGCACTGTCTGTTATCCACCGAAACCCTAAAAATGGACATGGCTAAAAATAGTAACTTTGATCAAAAAAATCTTTGAATGAGCCCAAATGACCATCAATCAATAGCTCTTTGGGTACTGACAAAGATTCTAATATCTCCAATGGCTCCCCTCCATCCGAATTAGCCTACGGGAGCTCATGTATAGGCTAATCTGCTCTGCACCTGACTGTGTAGAAAAGGGGACATTACAGATTCAACCTAGTTAATAGTTTTTGAGTGGTATTTTCACCCAATTATGAAAGTACACTCTTCCTTAGGATTTGGGTTCCAAATCCCCTCTTGCAAAGAAGTTAAATAAACAACTTCTCCAAGGCCTCCTTACTTTTTCTCTTTGCTTTGGATCGCGAAAATGCAACATGTCGCGATATCGCGACACTTTTTATTTCTTTATTTTTCTCTTCTCTTTTGGCCGTGAAAATGCAACATGTCGCGATATTGCGACACTTTTTCTTTCTTGTTCTTTCTTTTCTCTTTTGGCCACAAAAATGCAACATGTCGCGATATCGCGACACTTTTTCTCCTTGCTTTTTCTCTTCTCTTTTGGCCGCAAAAATGCAACATGTCACGATATTGCAACACTTTTTCTCCTTGCGATGTTTTTCTTTTTCTTTGATATTTAGCATATGGGCCACTTCGGTCTTCTTGGAAAATATGCAAAAAGGTGGGTCCCCAATTTTAGGGTATGTTGTGGAGAAGCCACAACAAATGGCAACTCTGCTGGGAAATGCTCCTGAGCATTTCGGTGAGAACTCAACCTAAACACCTTCAAAACACATGCACAAGCATCAGCAAATATCCCAAGAATGAAACTAGATGAGAAATACATGAAGCATTAGAATTATTAAGCATCAGCTCGATGTGTGCAATGTGCTTCATTCCCTATCGTTTGAAACTCGTTCAACTTTCCATTGTCATTTTCACTTATGATTCGTGCGTATGAGAAGTTATGGATGATTCCTGTAGGATTTAATGTATGGTGAAGATGCTAGAGATATAACAAGATTTGCAAAGGCTCAATATTTCTAGTAACATGAAAAACATATTAAAACTATCAAATCCTCTTAGGACCAAATATGAGTATACTGAATTAATTTACTAGATCCCAAAGTTGGTTATGTGTCACTACCATTTTGAACCCATGTGCAAGTGTAAGTGAAATTAGAGCTTTGGGGAATAGGATTCCCAACCTAAGCGAGATGGGAATTTAACCCTATCCTTACTACTCTGATCCGGAGTTTATTACCTCATCTTGAACAAAATGATTTAACCTGTTATGAATGAAACTGTCATGCTAGCCTGTCCATTTGAGCAGTCAATGGTCTTGCTTTTAGACAAGACATGTTGCCACGCATGATCATACTCCACTACCAGTCAAGCGTCTATAGCCCCAGTGGAGATCAACCCCATAATCCGAGATTTGAATTTACTTTTGATTTCTTGAACCTTGGGGATGACTACCCATCCTTGCAAGGGATATGTAGTACGATCCTTCCAATCCAATATCAATGATGCAATAAAAGTAGAATGAAAAAGATATTTTCTTTGGAACTTCAAGTTCTTGAGTGTAGATCATGCTTTTAATTTCTTAAAGTGTGATGGAGGTAAAATAGAAGCTTTGGGGAATCATATTCTCAACCTAAGCAAGATGAGAATTAGACCCTATCCTTACTACTCCATGAAGATCAAATCATAGCTTTGGGGAATTGGATCCTCAACCTAAGTTCGATGGGGATTTAACCCTATCCTTACTACTATGATTTTAGGCTTTAAGAACTATAGGAGTGGTAAAAACCATTGTTTTAATGATTATGTTGCATGATAGGATAGACTCGAAATACTCCTTTCACCTCACCTTTTCTTCCAAGTATGGTTTTAACCATTTTGCTCAAGAACCTCTTTAATATGTGTAAAACGTGCTTGGTTCAAAATAGTTTGGGCATCATTTCCCAACCTTAGGATCCTTTTAATATATGTTATGTAATAACCCTAAGAGGATTCGACACCTTTTCAATGATTGTATTTGAAATGTAGATGCAACTAAGATGAAATGTATATGCAATGTCGAATGTAACATGAAATATGGATGAATGCATTGCTCTTTTTGAAATGTGGATGGAGTATACCACCTACTTTACCATAATTTGTAAAACTAACAACTTCATGCATCACAAGTTCCAAACAATATTCTTTAATTTGTTTGCAATACTCGTGGAGCTTTCTGCAATACAATTCCGATGTTTCATATTCTCTTAGTCTTAGTCAACATTCATAAGGACATTAGTTGACATCTCGCTTTTATTTTTTTTTCTTTTTTTTTCAAGACAAACCAAAAGTGTCCAAAGGACTAACACTCAAAACTTAAAACCAAAATGAGATCCAATCCAAAACCAAAACACAAAAACCAAAAGTATATACAAATGTACAATATAATACAAGATGGTGCAAAAGTTTGGATTATCATTTTCTCGGATCTCAAACCTGATTAGAATTCTTTAAAAGACAAATGACATGATACACATACCAAGTTTTGTAGGAATCCAACAAAAAACAAGATCAAACCAAACAAAGAAATAAACTTCCACTTGCCCCTCTCACCATACCAATTTGATTTAGTTTCATTAATTATCCTATGGTGGAGTTTCAAGTTTTCAAATTGATTAGACAATGATTGATATTCAATTTCTTTATGTCTATTCTTTAAGATGTCCATTCTGCACTTTGATTCATGGTGTAGAAATACGCTTTCATTTTCATTCAATAAAGCCATAACATTAATAATATTTGAATCAAACCATTCATTAGGCAAACCTTCATTCAAATTTTGCATGGTGAAACCAAAAAGGTGAGATTTTACCTTTGGCATGTTTTCATTTGACCTTACTTGAAGAGGATTTGAAAATTCCTCTTTTCTCTCATGAAATTCATCATCATGTAGCACTTGTTCTTTCTCCATGACTTGTTTATCAAAGGCACCAAACTTAGGTACCCAATTGAAAATATGTCCATCCCTTTCAAACCATAAGTCTTGTCTATCTATGGGTTGGTTAACTAACACATATCCATGATCGATCACTTGGGTTGTTTTGGGTAACATGAGATTTTCAATTGGATCATCAATGATATCAAACCCAAATGATTTAGATTTTGTAGTTTTCTCATTTTGAAATGGCATAATCATTGTAGCACAAGTAAGTGGATCAATATTTTCAATTTCTTTTCCTTCAAAGGAATCTAAAGCAAGTGACTCTCTTTCTTGATTCATGGTTATAGAATCCTTATCATGTTCCAAAATTTGATGAGATTTGAATTCCTCTTCCAAAACTTTCTCAAATTGTACAGGATTTATAGTATCCTCATGTGAGGAAGCAATTGAGTTATCCTACATATTAATTGAGACAACAAGTTTGTTAAAATATTTAGATTGATAATATTCTTCCCATTTATTCCATGAATCATAGTAATCATCTTCCAATTTCAAGCTGTGATGCTCAAGTACTTCTTCTTCATCTTCTGATTCATCAGCATGTTTCTCATCCAATTCATCTTCACCTTCCTTAGATGGTCCAGTTATTTCCAAAAGTGGGTTATCTCTTGAATTCAAATTGGTAAAGCTATCATAATTCAAATTTGTAACCCATGATTCAATTTTATCACAATTTGGAAGGTGTGGATCCTCTTGGTCATCACTTTCGAGAACATCATCCAAAGTGTCTTTCGAGAACAAATGGTGAAATTCGATTATGTCTTCAACTTCATTTGTTTATTTTCTTTCAAATTAATTTTCATCCACTTGTGATGGCTTAGGAGCTTCTATAATGGGATCAATTTTTGAATTTCATGTCATATAGTTGCTCCAATCCTTTGCAAGTAAATCTAACCAAATCATATCCACATAAGTTCATTCATCCAAATCCTCCTTTTTGGGTAATGATTCTAGATATTTCTTTTCCAAAACAATATGGTGATCATTTTATTCCAACTTCTTGTTACCCATCCATAGAATTTCTTCTCCAAAAACTTCATGCTCTTCAAGACTTTTCGAATAGGTATTTACTTTAACGTGAGTCACCTCAAAATATCTTGTATCGTTTGAAGAAGCATAACATGAAACATCATTAAGATTGGCATTATGAATTTTCTTCCTAGGATGATTTGGATGCATACATTGACGTGCTCATTTTTGTGGTGGAACATGCCTACATACCTTCTTAACCACTTTATTTTTCTCTTTTACTTTCGATACGAACTCTTTGGTTTGAGTGGTAGAAGTAGTAGGATTAGTTGGATTGATATCCATGAACAAAGCTTGAACATTTGTTACAATGGTTCCATGAGTGACCCCATGATTCTCTAATTGAGGCTAGGGAAAAACATTTGATATCAAATTTTGTTGTGCCCATGTTTGATTTACCATTGAGGTTTGATTGCAAGCCCCTAGTTGTCCTACCATAGTTGATTGCTCCATTCCATAACCTTGTGGCCTCAATTTTTGATCTACAATCATAGCTTCTATGTAGGCCGATTCAAGATCAGTAACCAAGGAATTCATCCTAATAAATATGCCAAACAATGGATCCAATGCTCGAAAGCATATTTGAAGAGCACCACTTTCCTCAATAGTATAGGGAGAAATTAGTCTCGCATAAAGCTTTCGAAACCTCAAGTTGAAATTTCTCACCGGCTCATTAGGTTCTCTTTTTCAAGAAGTAAATTATTGATATATCATGAGAGGATCAATGAGCAACCTAAATTGATTGATAAACTCATATTTCAATTGAGTCCAAGATGTAATAGAACCAGTGGGTAAATTGATGTACCAATCATATGCCACCTCATCTAGGGTTCCAGGAAACATTCTACATGCCACATCCTCATGTTCGACATTCCATCTAACTAGGATATCCACATAGGCTTGAATATGTTCCTCAGCTAATGTTGGACCATTGTGTTTAAATTTGGGCAAACATTTTTCTACGTTCTTGGGTAAATCATGAGAATCTCCACTAACGTTCAAAGGATTAACATGTATCCCATACCACGTTCCTACAGTTGTAGCCATTAATGAAACTCAAAGAATAACTTCAAAACCAATTTGTTAGTCATGAATAAAAGAAGGAACCATGACAAAGCAATACTCTAAAAATGTAAATTAGTTTTTGATTCACCAGATCGCATATGCGCAAGTGAAGAGCATACTCCTAGTTTTGTAGGCTTTCTGATTCACAAGATCGCATTACACGCAAGTGAAGAGCATAATACCAACAACAACTACATTTTAAACAAAATAATTTCTTACAAATAAGTATGAAATGACTAGCAAATATCAAACATGTAACGTATGAATAATCATGTTAGCATCAACCAAGAGATGTATCCATTAAAATTAAATGAAAGTAATTGCATGGAGACAACCTCGTTAGTCAAGACCAAAATTTTTCAAAATCAAACCAAAACACATTATTCCTGTATGAACAATCAAAAGAGTTAGAACAATGCATAGCAATTCATGTCCTCCTTTTAACACTACAAGGTTGTATTGTTTAAAAGAGGGCTAAATATAATAATCAATAGGGCATGAAATATTTAAAATTTAAATCCCTATAGCATTTAAATCACACTAAAATAAACCAAATCAGGCCCTCCTTCTAGTGCCAAAATTTTGAGTGGTATTTTCACCCAATTGTGAAAGTACACCCTTCCTTAGGATTTGGGTTCCAAATCCCCTCTTGAAAAGAAGTTAAATAAACAACTTCTCCAAGGTCTCCTTGCTTTTTCTATTTGCTTTTGATCGCGAAAATGCAACATGTCCCGATATCGCGACACTTTTTATTTCTTGCTTTTTCTCTTCTCTTTTGGTCGTGAAAATGCAACATGTCGCGATATCACGACACTTTTTCTTTCTTGTTATTTCTCTTCTCTTTTGGCCGCAAAAATGCAACATGTCGCGATATCGCAACACTTTTTCTCTTCTCTTTTGACCGCAAAAATGCAACATGTTGCGATATCGTGACACTTTTTCTCCTTGCGATGTTTTGCTTTTTCTTTGATCTTTAGCATATGGGCCACTTCGGTCTTCTTGGAAAATATGCAAAAAGGTGGGTCCCCAATTTTGGGGTACGTTGTGGAGCAGCCACAAAAATAGTTCTATGGCTACCAAGGTGGGATGGAAAGTTCTAAGGGATGGTCAGACTCTTTGGGAAATAATTCTTAAATAAAATATCCTAACAGCTATGAGGATACCATATTTCCTACAATTCAATATCCCTAGCATGGATCTTTTATGGAAGTACTTGGTGGAGGCTAGGGAGGCGTTGTGGAAGGGTGTGAAATGGTGTGTTAGATATGGGGCCTCTATAATTTTATGGGAAGATGCCTGGTTAGATGACAACACTTTAGCCAACAATTATATTTTCTCTAATATGAAAGAGGATCTAGAATATTGACATGGTAAAAAGGTTTGTGACTACATGAATTTATTGGATAACTAGTTGAGCTAGAAATATCTAGAGGTAGACCTTGAGATTTTGAAGGCTTTAAACCTCATTAAAACTAAACTAAAGGCTTATTACTTAGGTGTTGTTAGATAAATAGACTTTTTGGTTTTGAGTAGAACTAAGAATTATGAATTTAACATGAATACAACCTATGATCTTTTGGATCCTCCTGTAGATAATGGTTTCCATTGGAATAGTATTTGGGGTAAGAGAGCTATTTCTAAACTAGATATTTTTCTTTGGGAAGAAGTTTAGAATAAGATCATAACGATGGATAATCTTAAGAAGAGAGGTTTTTAGTTACCTAATAGATGTATTTTATGTGAAAGGGTAAAAGAATTAGTAGAATACATCTTCTTGGAATGTCCCTATGCTCTAACATTTTCCAAATCCTCATCAACAGGATCAACATCTCTTGGGTGATATCTTCTAATATGTTTATGTGGTTACAACAGTGGGAAAGACCATTTTTCAATCCTCATATTAATGTAATTTGGAACCTGATTCTATTTAATTTTGTATGGGGAGTATGATTAGAGAGAAACACGATAATTTTTAGAGGGAAAAAAATGTCAGCAGTGAGAATTTTTATAAGTATCACCTATTTTTTAGAGGAGAATGTTAAATCAATCAAGAACCATAGCCAGAGAATACTAAGGAGACTATGATACCTAAGGCATAGAATTTGGAACCCATTAATGGTGGAGAGGAAAATTCTTAGGTTAGAACTAATGTAAAATTTTTATGGGGCATCCAAAGGTAACCCAGCTAAAGTTAGAACTGAAGCAATTTTGAGGGACAATCAGGGTAGATTGGTGGGGGTAGCTTGCAATCTTTTGGTAATTACTACTAGTCATAAAGCTTAAGTTCATGCTTTACATATGGATGTAGAGCTATATAAGGATCTAGGTGCTAACAAAGTTATCTTTGAAGGAGACTCCTTGAATATTATCAATCTTCTAAAAAATGAGGGAGAAGCTAATTGGAAAATTGATTACATTATGCAAGATATTAGAGAGATTATAAATCAGTTTGAAGAAGTTGAATTTGTTCATGTATTTAGAGAAGGTAATAAACCAGTAGACTATGTTGGAAAAAACATTGGTTAGTTTTCTATGGTATAAATTATTGCCTCCATTTAATTGTCAACCTAGGATAACTCGTAAACTTGTGAGTAACCCCACACAATATATGCCTATAATATCTTTTTAATTATATGAGTCTCTTATATTCTATGGTTTTTGGTTTTTTTTTGTTTCATTGAAGTTCTCGTTTATCTTCCAAATAACTAATCTAGTTTGCATTATCAAAGAAATGACTAAAATTCTTTGAAATCAAAGCTGCACACTTACTGGAAATTTACAGAAAACACAAAAAATTGCAGTATTAAACTAAATTACAAAAAATAGGAAAATGAATTAAAATGATAGAAAATAGGTAAAATAAGGGAGGAATACTATTGAGAGTGGGTCTAAGCTTCCAAAATATTCCACCCACATTAAGAAATTCACCGAATTCTAGTTGAGTTTGATTAAAAGACTCAAATATATTGTATTAAAATATGCTGTAGAAAAATACAAAGAAAAATTGAGATCTATTTTTTATGGGTGGCATGTATATTTATAAGATATGCAACCATATCCTATTACATTTTGAAAGCAAATCGATTTCTGATTTTTTTTGTTACAATAATATGCAAGAATAAAGGAGATAAAGAAAAACATTAAACATAATATATTCAGCATATTGTGTATCAGAATAGAATATGTCTAATATTTTTCTCTACTTGATTACATTTATTTTTACATGATTACTAAAAAATATATGACATATGATTGTTGAAATTGTCCTTGGTTTGCATCCATCATTGAATCGCGTCTGCATCCATTGTTGAAATTATCATTCTATTTTTCTGACAATAGGGGTTGTGTTGTAATTCTACGATAATGGGAATTAGGCACCTTATTTGTAGAAGATGGAAATTAGGTGCCAAATGAGATTCAAGCACCTAACAAGAATTAGATGCTTGACATTAAAGCACAAAATAAGAATTGGGCACCCGATAGTCAAACACCAAATGGGAATCAGGTGCCTAAATGGGAGTTGGGTGCTTGACTTAGTGCTTCATCACTATTTTGTTGAAGATATTTTTACCATCACAAAATGACAAGTGCCAGGTCCAAATGGGACCTCAATGTAATCATGCTAAAATACTATAAAATCCACTGAATCTACACATAATTCACTCAAAAAAGTAATAGGCAACATACGTAATCTAATGTTAAATAAATATAAAATTTGCATAAAATATATATTTCTATTAAAATAAATTCCAAAATATATATAAAAAGTTTGTACAAAACTGAGTGTTTTTAGGGATCATCATCCCCCCATGCTTAAGGTTGGCACGTCCTTGTACCACTTTGAACTGGTAATTACCAGTATCACTAACACCCTTCCAATAGGCCCTATATTTTTCCTTCTTATTTTTAGTGGCTTTGGCTTTTGCCTTATCTTTGGGATTTTGCCCTTTCAATGATTTAGGGGTGGCTACCTCTTGTTGCTGCTTTTTCAAGCACTTGTTGTGTTGAATTGGCTGATTGGATCATGTTCCTTCACTTTTTTGTTCCTTTGTCCAAAATTTCTTTCCTGCCACATTCCTCAAGTAGTAGCCAATAAAAGTGGAGGTATCCTTATGGAAAGCTAGCTCAGCCTGCTTTTAGTATTGATGGTGAGGGGGTAAAATTTCTCCCACTAGCACTACAGATTCATCACCAAATGGAATGTTGGATTTCTCAACAACCTTGGCCATGGGCAAACTGGCCATCGCTAGCTCAAGTTTAGCATCATATTTAGACTCTACTTCTACTAGAGGATATTTGCTTGTTGTTGCATGAGCTGCAAGTGGTATAGGACCTAGTAGTCTCATATTTATGAAATATGTCTTCATATTTGAATGTTGATCACCTGTTGACCCATACAAATCCTAGAACTTCACTGGTCAGGTAAATTCGATTTTCTTATGAAGAGCTTTGGATGTCTTTTTGGCCTCTTTTATAGTTTCCTTGGCCATTCTCTTAGAGGCTTTCCTAAAATCCTTATCTACCTTGAGCTATTTGAACTTATTTTTCTGCTCATCAAAAAGCTTCAAAGTCTCTACCCATTCTTCATCAAAATTCATACCTAATTATTTTTGCTGTGTAGTCCTTGCTCTGGTCTTGGGTATTTTTTGAGGTCCCCTTACAACCTTCCTTTTTTATCTCAATTTCTTTGGCTATATTTGTGGGCCTATGTAATTTGTTTAAACAAGGGGATTTCTCCTTTTTGTTTTTTCTACTACTATTTCTACTTGATCTTCAGAAGTTAGAGACTTATTAGTCTCTTGTGCTTGCCTTGTAGGTATTTTCTTAGGTGACCCTTCAGTCACATTTTGTGCAGCAGGTGATTCCTCCACTGAAATCTTTTTCTTTGACTGAAGCTACTCAGGATCAACCCCTGCATCTCCTTCTGACTCCTGGCCTACAGAATGAGTGGACTCTTGAGATTTTGTAATTCCTTGATCCTCCTCTACAACCTTATCTAAAAATTGAGGCTCTTTAGCCTCAATTTCATATTCCTATCTTGTGTCTTCCTCTACATATTTTGCTAAAAGTTGAGGTTTTTTTACCTTAATTTCATGCTCTTGGTTTACCTCTATATCTACAAAGGAAGAAAATATTGGGGATTGTCCCATATCAAATTTAGGATCCTGATCTTGCCCTTGTTCTATAGAGTGAGCAGGTGAGTGGGGTTTTTTAACATCCATTGCTACATTTATTTCCTACTCTGCTTTTACATGGGATTTCTAAGAGGATTCTTTAGTTACACTTTCTATAATAATTATAGGGGTCCTTACTCAAGAATTAGGGCTCCCTTGTATAGACATATATCTAGTAAAAGCCACTGATTGGTCCTCTACCTTGGCTTTTTTGATGGAATTCCTTGCATCTAACAAAAAAGGGCTAGAGGAGGTTCTCCTTAGATTCTGGAGAAGTAGTGGGAACTTCCATAGTTGAGTTAGTTTGCACAATCACATCTACTTCGATTGGCAATTCAATCTCATTTTGTTGGGTCTATAACTAGAACTTCAATATCATCTCCTATAGGTGATGGATGGTCTGATATAGCTCCCACAATTTTATTGCAACTAATTTTCTAGACTCTTGAAAAAGAGTTCGCTCCTCCTTATACTTGGCCTCCCAAGTACATACATGTTATTTCAATATCTAAAGCTACTATTATAGATACTCCATCTACATTTCCTACCGAGGAGCACTTACCTTGGAAAATTATTGCAATATATGGGCCATGAACTCATACTTATTCAACTTATCAATTGTTGCATCATCATTTGATGAGCTGTAAACCACAATGGATGCTTTTGACCTCCTGCTCTTTGTTCTAGTAAAAATCAACATGTAATTAGGGCTTGGTGGATCATGCCCTACCTAATATTCAAATTAAAAGCTAGTAGGGGATGAAGCCTATCCTACATCATCATCAAATTGAGGATAAATAGGGGATGAGGCTTGCTCTATGTCCTATGTATTTTCCTTAGACTGGGATGCAGGCATCATCTGTGTTTGATTTGCTATCCTATCAACCGATCGGTCAGTCTATTCTGGTACCATCGTTATTTCCTATATCTTAGGAAATGCATTATTTCCTTCATCTTCCTCGACCATTACACCCTTGTTTGACTCAGCATGTTGCACCAAGGCCTAAATTAGGCCATGGTGAGCTAGGGCAGACATTGTGCCTACCTAGTACTGGTTGGCCTCATCCTTGAGTGCACATGTAAGATAATGGGGGACATTGATCTTCTACCCATGCAATAAATGGTTGAGGAAATAAAAATGGTTAGAGTTCAGTTTGGAAAACCTACCTGTTGAGTGGTATTTTCACCCAATTATGAAAGTACACTCTCCCTTAGGATTTGGGTTCCAAATCCCCTCTTGCAAAGAAGTTAAACAAACAACTTCTCCAAGGTCTCCCCTATATTAGCATTTGCATATGTGTAATGGTAATCTCAAATAAAGATATTCAATTTCAATGCTTGGAACACCTTAGTGATTGCAAGTAACTGTAAACAAGGGGCAATGTTGGTTTATTTTACCATGAAATTTTAGTGATTGTTCATTAAACCAGAATAAACAAATGTGAATCGTCCCAGCAATGAAAGTTTCCATTTTCGGATTTTTTAAAGATCTGTAATAAAATAGCAACTTCGATGAATTTTTTAAAATACTGAACAACTCCGAAAATGAAATTTCAAATTGCGTATTTGAAGTATGAAGTATAACCTACACAATGATTACATTATTTTTTTTTGTATTTTGAAGCCTTTTTTTTATATTTATTTTAATGTCTAAATATTAAAATAAAGTTACAATTTCTTGAAGTAAAATGCAAAAAAAATGAAAATGCATTCAGTATGATGCTATCCTATTCTGACAAAACCGAAGATATGAGGTTTTCATGCATGCAACCTAACCTATTGGACCTGCAAAACAAGTACAATCCGAATAAGCTAAGTGCTGGCTCCTAAGGATTTGAATGAGGTTTTCAGATTTAAGCATTCGCATGTAGCAACCAAGAAAATACTTGTATCAACTACATTTACAAGCCTAAAATCTGAAAAGGGAAAAATAGACATTTAATCTTGCATGCAAAAAATGACTCCTTCTTTCTTGCCCATAAAATGCAAATTTTTGAACAATTTTGCATTAAAAATATGTCCTGTTACAATAGCAAAATCTTTGGTTTTTCTCAAAACCAGCAAAAGGGGAAGAAAAACACTCCACAGTAGGCCCAAAACGGCTAATCACCCTCAACTCTACAACCCCGCTCGCAACGGTTTTCGACCAGTCCATGTGGAAGGAAAATATCCAAGAAAAACCCAGTGTCAAGGCCTTGCCTTCATTCCTGCAATATTCTCTGAACAGTTTCTGACCTCTGTACCAATCTATGCCTTTGTGTTTTATACTTGCTGGAAAATTGCTTCTCCTTCCACGATGGTTCGTTTTGTTTCCTAGATTGCATTGTTTCGTATTCCCTGTCTCATCGTTATCTTTGAATTTCTGTTCGATGTCTTAAACGTTTAATCTTCTCCATGAACTGTAACGCCTCTATCGCCCTTACACTTTTATGCCATGTATTCCATGCTTCTTGGCATGTTTTGTAACTGCCCCCTATAAATCGTGACCAAAAATAGCATGTCGCGATATCGCGACGCTTTTTTGCATGCAGCTTTGCTCTTCTACCTACATCGCAAAAATGAGACATGTTGCAAAATCGTGACGTTTTTTGGCCAACAGCCTTGTCCGCCACCATGCACAGCGAAAATGAGACATGTCATGAAATCGTGACATTTTCCTGTATGCAGCCTTGTTCATCTTCATGCATCACGAAAATGATACATGTCACAAAATCATGACATTTTTCTGCTATCAGGCCATGCAGGTGCAACCTATCACGAAATCGTGACTTTTTTCTGCTTTGGGCTATGCAAATGCAACCTATCGTGAAATCGCAACATTTTTCTCTATCACTGGGTTTTGTTGCACTTAACCGTGAAAATGTGACATGTCACAATATCGTGACAACTTTTCATTTCGTACACTTTGGCTGCTTTCTGTCGCAAAATCGTGACGCATTTCTCTTATGTTCCATCTTGCTGTTTTCTATCGTGAAATTGCGACGCCTTTCTCTTTCGGGCTGTCTTGCTGCTTTCTGTCATGAAATCATGACACTTTTTCATTTTGGGCTGTCCAGATGCTTTTTGTCATGAAATCACGATGCTTTTCTCTTCCGTACCATCTGGCTGTTTGGAGCCGCAAAAACGTGACCTATCGTGATATTGCGACGTTTTTCTTCTACGTTCATTTTGGCTGCTCTTGGTCACGAAAACATGACATGTCATGATTTTGTGACACATTTCCCTTGCTCAGCTTGTCAGTCGTCATGAATAGCAAAAATGAGACATGTCGCGATTTTGCGACAACTTTAGTGCCTTGCCCTGTTTGACTAGTTTGACCGCGATTTTGTGACATGTCACGATTTCGTGACATCTTTCCATTTTGTCTTTCTCTCTCTTCTGAGAATCATGATTTCATGACATGTCGTGATATCGTGACAATTTTCCATTCTACTGTATTCTGTTTCCCTTAGCTTTGAAAACGCGACATGTCACAAAATCGTGACAACTTTTCATTTCTATCCGTGATGGAGCAACATGTCGCGATATCACAACAACTTTTCATTTCTAGCCACGACGGAGCAACATGTCACGAAATCACGACAAATTTTCATTTTCGACCGTGACGGAGCAACATGTTGCGATATCGTGACAACTTTTCATTTTCGGCCGCGACAGAGCAACATGTCGCGATATCAAGACACTTCTTCTCTTTTGTGATATTTTGCTTTTTCCTTGATTTTTAGCATCTGGGCCACTATGGTCTTCTTTGAAAGCATGCAAAAAAGGTGGGTCCCCAATTTTGGGGTGTGTTGTGGATCAGCCACAACAAATGGTGACTCTGCTTTCAAATGCTCCTGAGCATTTTGGTGAGAACCCAACCTGAGATATATAAGCTTAGATATAGGCGTCAGCACATCAAAGATAAACAAATACCAATAGATCAGAAATACATGAAACATCAGAATCATTTAGTATCAGCTCGGTGTGTGCAATGTGTTTTCATTCCCTACCATTTGAACTTGATCAACATTCCACTATTAGTTTTACTTATGATTTGTATGCAAGGCTATGAATGATTTGTGCAGGATTTGATGCATGATGAAGATGCTAGAGATGTAACAACCTGCTTTATAAATGCTCAAACCTTCTTATATCATGGACAAACATATTAAAGCTATCAAACCCTCTTAGGATCAAATATATGTGTACTAAATTAATTTATTATATCCCAAAGTTGGTTATGTGTCACTACCATCTTGAACCCATGTGCAAGTGTAAGTGAAATCAGAACTTTGGGGAATAGGATTCCCAACCTAAGCGAGATGGGAATTTAACCCTATCCTTACTATTCTAATTTGGAGTTCATTACCTCATCTTGAACAAAATAATTTAACCTGTTATGGATGAAATGGTTAGGCTAGTCTATCCATATAAGCAATCAGTGGTCTTGCTTTTAGGCAAGACATGTGGCCACGCATGAGCATACTTAACCCCATAATCCATGACTTGGCTTTCATTCATTCTTTTCTCTCTATTTTTTCTTTAGACCTTTGGGATGACTACCCATCCTTTCTAGGGACATGTAGTACAATCCCTCCAATCCAATATTAAGATGAAATGAAAAATATTATCTTTTATCTCTTAGACCTTGGGGATGACTACCCATCCTTTGCAGAGGACACGTAGTACAATCCTTCCAATCCAAGATTGAGATGAAATGGAAAACATTAGTTTTACTTTTATTTCTTGGACCTTTGGGATGACTACCCATCCTTTGCAGAGGACATGTAGTACGATCATTCCAATCCAAGATTTATGATGAAATGGGAAAAATAGAAGCTTTGGAGAATCAGATTCTCAACCTAAGCGAGATGAGAATTAATTCCTATCCTTACTACTCCATATAAGTCAAACTAGAGCTTTGGGGAGTTGGATCCTCAACCTAAGTTTGATGAAGATTTAACCCTATCCTTACTACTTTGGTTTTAGGATTTAAGCTTGATGGAAGTGGTAAAAACCACTGTTTTAAGGATTATGTTGCATGATAGGACAGACATGAAATATTATTTTCACCTCACCTTTTCATCCAAGTATGGTTTTGACCATTTTGCTCAAGATTATTTTTAATGTGCATGGAATATGTTTAGTTCAAGATAGTTTGGGCAGCAGTTCCCAACCTTAGGATCATTTTAATCTATGTTATGTAATAATCCTAAGAGGATTCAACACCTTCTCAATAATTGCCCATGGAATGAAAATGTAACTGAGATGACATGTATATGCAATGTGGAATATGACATGAGATATGAATGCACTACTTATTTTGGAATATATCATCTATTTTACCATAATGTGCAAAACTGACAACTTCATGCATCACAAGATTCAAACGATATTATTTAAATGTTTGTGTTACTTGTGGAGCTTTCTACAACACAATTCCAATGTTTCATATTCTCCTGATTTTAGGCATAAGTTGACATCTCAAATTTTCTTCTTCTTTTTTTATCAAAACAAACTAAACATGTCAAATGAAATCAAACACACAACTTAAATCCTAATCCAAATAGCAATCCCAAAATGAAACTTGAAAACACAAACCCAAACCAAACCAAAATCTATATACAATATAGTACAAGATGATGCCAAGCTTGGACTATTACTTTCCTGGATCCCAAACATGATTAGAACATTTCAAAAGATATATGTCACAATACACATGCCAAATGTTGTAGGAATACAACAGCAATAAGATCAAACCAAGCAATTCAACAAATTTCAACTTGCCATGCTCACCATACCAATTTGATTTAGTTCTATTACCAACATCGTAGGTGAGATTCAAATCAAATTGATTAGACAATGGTTGGTATTCAATTTTATTTTGTCTATTCTTTAAAGTGCAAGTTTCATCATTCCATTCATGATTTAGAAGTAGGCTTTCCTTTTCAAATGTGAGATATTGCAAACAAGAGCCTATTTCTAAAAGTCTTGAATTCAAATTATTTTTCAAGATTTTAAAACCATCAAAATCAATCAAAGCTTGGCAAACATCACCAAGATTTGACATTTCATCATCAATGACATTAGCATCCAAAGGGACATCATGTAACCCATCACTTAAAATTTTTGTGGCTACTACCAAAGGTAAAGATTTCACCTTGTCACCCATACTCAACCCATCATGATTAGAATTTACCACAACTTGATGGGTGTCAGTAGCTTTTTCTTCTTCCTCATTGTCTTCTTCATCATCCAACACCTGTTCAAAAACACCAAAGTTAGGCACCCAATCAAACATGCGTCCATATTTTTCAAAACAAGAGCCTAATTTTTCAAAATATGTGTCACGTGACACCTTTCCACGATCAATGGCTTGAGTTGCATCAAAATCCATATTTTCATTAGGATCATCAATAGTATTAAACCCATACCACCTAGGTTTTGTAATTTCATCATTTTGAGATGGCATAGAAATTGTAGAAACAATAGGTGGATCAAGATTTTCTATTTCTTGCCCCTCAAGAGGAACAAAAACAATTGATTCTCCTTCTTCATCCATGGTAGTAGAATCAATATCCTTATCCAACCTTTGATGAGATTCCAACCCTTCTTCCAAAACATTCTCAGATTGCACAGGACTTGTAATATCCTCATATGAAAGGGCAATTGTATTATCCTGCATATCAATAGGCACACAAATTTCATTAGCAGTTTTGGAGTGAGCATACTCTTCCCAAGAATCATGATGATCATCTTTCAAAATCAAATTGTGATTATGAACTATTTCTTCATCATCCTTTAATTCATCAACATGTTTCTCATCAAATTTATCTTCACCTTCCTTAGATGGTTCAATTACTTCCAAAATTGGGTTATTGCTTGTATTCAAATTGATAAGGCTATCATAATCCACATGTGTAACCCATGATTCACGTTTAACATGATTTGGAAGGTGTGAATTTTCTAGGCCATTACTTTCAACAATGTCATCCAATGTGTCATCCGAAACAAATTCATCCTCATAGAATTCATATTTTGGTGAGTCAAGGGTTTCCAATCTGTCACATGTTTCAATACTAGTTGGATCCATTACCCCTCCCTTGCCTAAAATCATATTCTTGTGAAAATCATTGAAATTGATTTTAGAAACATCTTTTGAATCAAGATGAGTATTTTGAAGTTGATTCATACTTAAGAAATATGGTGGATCTTGCATAGTAGGTTGAGGATTTTGAAATTTATTGAAGCTTGGGAGTGATTGTTGATTCTGAAATTGATTCACACTTGAACTTGGTTGAGGTGGATAAATCATTGGGTGGGTAAAGGAGGTATTAAATGATTGAAAATTATACGATCCAAAACCCACACCATAATTTTGACAACTCAATTGTTGCTCAATTGCCATTGCTTGAGTATAGGCTTGTGACAAAGATGTGATTTGAGGCATCCCTCTCAAATATGTGGAAATGAGTGGGTCAAGAGCATTTACATATATTTGGAGAGCCATTTCTTCTTGAAGAGCATAAAATGTCACTAATTGAGCATATAATCCAAAGAACATTTCAGAAAATGACTTCACATTTTCACCTGGTCCTTTTTTAATAGTGAAAAATTGTTGATACATGCAGATTGGGTCAACTTGCTCTTTGTTGAATTGACTAAGAAATGTTGCCTCTAGCTGAGCCCAAGAAGTGATAGACCCTAAGGGCAGACTTGTAAACCAATCATATGCCACTTTGTCCAAGGTGTAAGGGAACATTCTACATGCCACATCCTCATGTTCAACATTCCATCTGACTAGGATATCCACATAGGCTTGAATATGTTCCTCGACTAATGTTGGACCATTGTGTTTAAACTTGGGCAAATGCTTTTCTACATTCTTGGGTAAATCATGAAAATCTCCACTAATATTCAAAGGATTAGCATGTATCCCATACCACGTTCCTGCAGTTGTAGCCATTAATGAAACTCAGAGAATAATTTCAAAACCAATTTGTTAGTCATGAATAAATAAGGAACCATGACATAGCAATATTCTAAAAATGTAAATTAGTTTCTGGTTCACCAGATCGCATATGCGTAGGTGAAGAGCATACTCCTAGTGTTGTAGGCTTTCTGATTCACAAGATCACATTACACGCAAGTGAAGAGCATAATACCGACAACCAATACATTTTAGAAAAAATAATTCCATATGAGTGAGCATGAAATGACTAGCAAATATCAAACCTGTAACGTGTTAATAATCATGTTAGCATCAACCAAGCAATGTATCCATTAAAATCAAATGAAAGTAATTGCATGGAGACAACCTCGTTAGTCAAGAATTTTTTATTTTTATTTTTTATTTTTTAAATCCAATCACGACACATTATTCCTGTATGAACAATAAAAAAACGTTAGAACAATGCATAGCAATTCATGTCCTCCTTTTAACAGTACAATGTTGTATTTTTAAAAGAGGGCTAAAGATAATAACCAATAGGGCATGAAATATTAAAAATTTAAATACCTATAGCATTTAAATCACACTGAAATAAACCGGTTTAGGCCCTCCTTCTAGCGCCAAAATGTTGAGTGGTATTTTCACCCAATTGTGAAAGTACACTCTCCCTTAGGATTTGGGTTCCAAATCCCCTGTTGCGAAGAAGTTAAACAAACAACTTCTCCAAGGTCTCCCCTATATTAGCATTTGCATATGTGTAATGGTAATCTCAAATAAAGATATTCAATTTAAATGCTTGGAACACCTTAGTGATTGCAAGTAATCGTAAACAAGGGGCAATGTTGGTTTATTTTACCATGAAATTTTAGTGATTGTTCATTAAACTAGAATAAACAAATGTGAATCGGCCCAACAATGAAAGTTTCCATTTTCAGATTTTTTAAAGATCTGCAATAAAATAGCAACTTCGGTGAATTTTTTAAAATACTGAACAACTTCAAAAATGAAATTTCAAATTGCGTATTTGAAGTATGAAGTATAACCTACGCAATGATTACATTATTTTTTTTGTATTTTGAAGCCTTTTTTTATATTTATTTTAATGTCTAAATATTAAAATAAAGTTAAAATTTCTTGAAGTAAAATGCAAAAAAATGAAAATGCATTCAATATGATGCTATCCTATTCCGACAAAACCAAAGATATGAGGTTTTCATGCATGCAACCTAACCTATTGGACCTACAAAACAAGTACAATCCGGATAAGCTAAGTGCTGGCTCCTAAGGATTTGAATGAGGTTTTCAGATTTAAGCATTTGCATGCAGCAACCAAGAAAATACTTGTATCAACTACATTTACAAGCCTAAAATCTGAAAAGGGAAAAATAGACATTTAATCTTGCATGCAGAAAATGACTCCTTCTTTCTTACCCATAAAATGCAAATTTTTGAACAATTCTGCATAAAAAATATGTCCTGTTACAATAGCAAAATCTCTAGTTTTTCTCAAAACCAGCAAAAGGGGAAGAAAAACACTCCATAGCAGGCCCAGAATGGCTAATCACCCTCAACTCTACAACCTTGCTCGCAGCGGTTTCCGACCAGTCCATGTGGAAGGAAAATATCCAGGAAAAACCCAGTGTCAAGGCCTTGCCTTCATTCCTGCAATATTCCCTAAACAGTTTCCGACCTCTGTACCAATCTGTGCCTCTACATTTTATACTTGCTGGAAAATTGCTTCTCCTTCCATGAAGGTTCATTTTGTTTCCCAGATTGCATCGTTTTGTATTCCCCGTCTCATCGTTATCTTTGACTTTTTTTTTGATGTCTTAAACGTTTAATCTTCTCCATGAACTGTAACGCCTCTGTCACCCTTACATTTTTATGCCACGTGTTCCATGCTTCTTGGTAAGTTCCATAACTGCCCCCTATAAATCATGACCAAAAATAGCATGTCATGATATCGCGAAGCTTTTTTGCATGCAGCTTTGCTCTTCTACCTGCATCGTGAAAATGAGACATGTCACAAAATCACGATGTTTTTTGGCCAACAGCCTTGTCCGCCACCATGCACAGTGAAAATGAGACATGTTGTGAAATCACAACATTTTCTTGTATGCAGCCTTGTTCATCCTCATGCATCAAAAAAATGATACATGTCACGAAATCGTGACATTTTTCTGCTATCGGGCCATGCAGGTGCAACCTGTTGCAAAATTGTGACATTTTTCTGCTTCGGGCTATGCAAATGCAACCTGTCACGAAATTGTGATGTTTTTCTCTATCATTGGGTTTTGTTGCACTTAGCCACAAAAACACGACATGTCGCTATATCACGACAACTTTTCATTTCGTACACTTTGGCTGCTTTCTGTCGCGAAATCGTGACGCCTTTCTCTTCCGTTCCATCTGGATGTTTTCTGTCATGAAATCACGACGCATTTCTCTTTCGAGCTGTCTTGCTACTTTCTATCATGAAATCATGACACTTTTTCATTTTGGGCTATCCAGCTGCTTTCTATCGTGAAATCGCGATGCTTTTCTCTTCCATACCATCTGGCTGTTTGGAGTCACGAAAACGTGACCTGTCATGATATCGCGACGTTTTTCTTCTACGTTCATTTTGGCTGCTCTTGGTCACGAAAACACGACATGTCATGATTTCATGACACATTTCCCTTGCTCAGCTTTTCAGTCGTCATGAATAGCAAAAATGAGACATGTCACGATTTCGTGACAACTTTAGTGCCTTGCCCTATTTGACTGGTTTGACCGCGATTTTGTGACATGTCACGATTTCATGACATCTTTCCATTTTGTCTTTCTCTCTCTTCTGAGAACCATGATTTCATGACGTCACAATATAGCAACAATTTTCCATTCTGCTGTATTCTGTTGCCCTTAGCCACGAAAACACGACATGTCAAGAAATCATGACAACTTTTCATTTCTAGCCATGATGGAGCAACATGTCGCGATATCACGACAACTTTTCATTTCTAGCCGTGACGGAGCAACATGTCATGAAATCATGACAACTTTTCATTTTCGGCCGCGACAGAGCAACATGTCACGATATCGTGACAACTTTCCATTTTCGACCGCGACGGAGCAACATGTCGCGATATCGTGACACTTCTTCTCTTTTGTGATATTTTGCTTTTTCCTTGATTTTTAGCATCTGGGCCACTGTGGTCTTCTTTGAAAGCATGCAAAAAAGGTGGGTCCCCAATTTTGGGGTGTGTTGTGGATCAGCCACAACACTGCCCAAATAAGTGAAGAACCGAATAATCTGCTTGAAGACCGATCTCCAAAATTTAGGGATGCACGACTTCGACAAACTAGTGTGCATTAGGTATTGTGTTAGGTTCCCAAAGAATCATTGTGCATAGAATGTAGGGTTTTCCTCCTTATACATGCATTATTCTATTTAGGGAAGGCCTATTACCCTAGAAATGAACTCTTCAGTGATTGGAATTTCTAGTCCCCACATGCGAACAACTTCATCCCTCATAGATACCGCAAATTCTTTAGCTATTTCTTCATCCTAGTTATATATGACTATATGGCAATATTCCAACCATCTGATGGTGTAGAATCATACCTATATATCCTCACTAATACCTAAACAATCCATAGGCCCACTCTTTTTCAATAAATGGTTGGTCGATTTTCCCACCATGGTAAAGTTTTAGTTTTTCTCGACTCTGAGTTTTACTTGCAATAATTTATCATACTATGGTTTCTATTTCTTGCAACTCTATTATTTTCTTACATTGAGTTTTACTAATGCATGGTTTCAAATCACTTGCGTCTATGAACATAGACACCTAATTATCGTAATTAGAAATAATTATGGCTATCTATGCAAAATCTTGTTAAAACATGTGTCATATTTTATGTAGATGATGAAAATGAGTGTTTTCCCCAATCATAGCAATAACACATGGAAAAATACCAAATGGAGATAAATGGGTGGCTGGTAATTCAATGAGGATTGTGCCGACACTATTTTATAGAAATATATGCTTCGAAAAACAATATATATAAAATAAAAAATTAAGCATGCACCCGTATTATGTTTTGTGCATGTATAATGTGCAAAAACTCATGGTGCACTAACATTGGCTACTTTATGGTGACTAGATGTATCAAAAAAAAGAATGATAGGCATATTTACCATGTGGTAAATTTCTCTTCATTTTGACTGGTTCTTGGTTGTTGCAATTTGATACATTTGAGAATTCATGCACATTTTCATAAAAAGATTAGAAAAACACATCTTCATGGGACGACAAACATCCCTCCCTTGGAAATTGTTCTCTAATAACCTTGGAACGTGCATAAATATGTAACGTCCCTTTTTAATAAACAACAAACCCTTACTACGAAAATGCAAAAATTAAGTACAAGGAAATAACTCAGAAATTGCTCATAAAATAACACAAGTATGAGGAGAAATCAGCCAGTATCATATATTAAATATTGCCAAACCAATACAACAGCTCCCCAAGGCTGAAAAGATGCAAAAACTCCTCAAAAATGACTCCAAATACAAGCGTAGGGTTTGGGGCTGCCAACAGATCTAAAACACATGACACAAATGCTCCCAAAAATGCCACGAACTCCTCACGAATGCCTCTTTTTTTGTATTTTTGATATTTTAGGGCAATAACACTTGCAATGATATTGTCAAGACCCCAACCATGCACCTCCAATGCACTATGGGAATGAACAAGACCTGCAATCTCAACTCATGGAACCTCTAGGGTTTCAATATTCAATTCTAATATCAACATAACATGCCCAAAATGGGACGTCTCACTCCATTATATAGGGTGAGGTTCTAATTTGGAGTTGACATTTCCCAACCCTAAAATCACTTAAAGTGCCTTATTACAACATAAAAACATAAAACATAAATAAACACAACTTAAGTTATGTCTCCTAGTCACATGAACCCCTTTTTCACTTTTATAATTAAGTGTAGGAGACATTTACAAAAATATTTATTTTTGGGACATTACAAGTCCACCCTCCTCAAATTGCTTGTCCTCAAGCAAAGTCAAAGCTGGAGCATCTAAAATTTTTGCACCTCCCAAGTAGTATCCTCCATAGGCAAGTCCTTCCACTTCACAAGATATTCTTTGACAGTCCTACTCCTAAGCTTTCTCTCCCTTGTCTTAAGGATCAATTCAGGTTCAAGAATGAGCTTTCCTTCATCATCAAGGGGTGGCAAATCTGAATATGGCTGAATATGTTGGCCCAAGGCCTTCTTCAAACAAGAAACATGGAAGACATTATGTATTTTACTTCCACTTGGAAGTTCCAAAGCATATGCAACCTGTCCAACCTTACTCAACCCCTTGTAAGGTCCATAAAATTTGGGTTTGAGTTTTTCTGCTCCACTTATTTTCAATGTAGGCTATTTTTAGGGCTGCAACCTAACATAAACCAAGTCTCCCACCTCAAATGAGTGCTCACTATGCTACTGATCTGCATACTTATTCTACTAATTTTATGTCGTAAGAATATTGTCCTTCAAAGCATTAAGAATATCTTGATTTTATGCTGCAAAGTCTCTAGCTTTTTGGACCCTTGAATCACCAAAAATAAGATCTGAAAAGTGTGGGGCATCATAACCATAAAGTTCCTTGAATGGAGATATTTTTATGGACATATGATAAGTAGAATTGTAGCAATATTCACCAAGGTGCAGCCATTTAACCCATGCATTTTGTTGACCTGAAACATAATTTCTCAAATATCCTTCAAGCCATTTGTTAACAATTTTAGTTTGCCCATCAGTTTGGGGATGGTAGCTAGTACTATGATCAATTTAGTACCACATAGCTTAAAAAATTCTTGCCAAAACATGCTCAAAAATCTACTGTCCCTATCACTCACAATGGGTTTAGGCAAACCATGCAATCTAAAAACTTCTTTAAAAAAAATATTAGCAACTTGTATGGTTGTACAAGTTGTTGAAATGGCATAGAAATGAGCAAATTTTGTCAATCTATCAACAACAACAAATATGCAATCCTTCATGTATACCTTGGGCAAACCAGTAATGAAGTCCATGGAGATACTTTCCCATTTCTGATTGGGAATAGGAAGTGGCTGAAGTAAACCAGTTGCAAATTTATGTTCCCACTTGTTTTCTTGGCAAATAACACATTACTGAACATGCAAGAAGACATCCCTTTTCAAACCCTTCCTATAGAATCTTTCTCTAACATGTTTTTAAGTCTTGTAGAAACCTGGATGGCCTACAAGTGGAGCATCATGCATGGTTGTAATTAAAGCTTATTTCAGCTTTGATTCAGGTACTAAAAACACTCTTCCCTTGCAAAAAATTAATCCTTCTATATGGCTGAACCTGTCATCTTCAACTTGCCCATTTATTAGTTTAGAACAAAAATCATTCTTTGCATATTCAGCCATAATTTTCACCTTTCAATCAGCATAAATAATTGAAAGAAAATGAAAAGTAAGGTGCCTAGAAAGTGCATCAGCAGCTGAATTCTTCTTACCCTTTACAAACTCAATTTCAAAATCATATGATGGCAACTTTGTTACCCATTTATGTTGTCTTTCATTCAGTTCAACTTGCCCCAAGAATTATTTCAAAGCTGTTATGATCGGTTTTGACCACAAACTTGCCACACACTAAGTATTGCTTGAATTTGGTCAAGGCATGCATGATAGCTAGCATCTCTTTATCATAGATGCTGAAAGTTTTCTCCACATTTGAGAGCTTTCTACTCTCATAAGCAATGGGGCATCCTTGTTGCATAAGTACAGCTCCAACTCCAACACCTTGAATTTGAGGATGATAGGTGGCTGATTTTTTCCCTTCTGAACTAAAAATTACAGCTACCCACTCAACGTCCTTATGCCTTATCATCTTCTCCATTCTTTTGTATGAAACCTCCAAAATTTTGCAAGAATATTTTGACCCATTTTCCTTGATTCCTTGTAACACCACATCTTTCCCTTCAAGCACAAATTTTAGTTCTAATTTATTGATAATTAGTAACATAATCACCAAGTGAATACAACCATTGCACACCCAAAACCATATGTGGAATACCTCCTAAGGGAAAAACAAAGAATTGCTCATCTACTTCCATGTTGCCAAAATTAATTTTCATGTTTCTTACCACTTTGTTGCATGTGATAAGATCATCATTGCCAATAGCAACACTAAAACCAGGAATGATAGTTGTAGGAAGATTCTTTCTAGTGGCAAACTTCTCATCAACAAAATTGTAAGTAGCACCACCATCTATTAAAACAATAACCTTTTCATAAAAATATCTACCTGGTACCTTAATAGTGCAAAACCGATTCAGCCCACTTAAAGTGGCTAGGGAACCTTCAGGAACTTCCTCATAATCCCTTTGTGCTTCCTCTTCCAAGGGTGTCTCATCCGCCTCATAAAAATTAGGATTATCAGAATCAAAATCAGAATGTAATTCAATGATTTTCATACCTCCTTCTCTGCATTTATGACCTTTTTGCCAAGGAGACTTGCAAATGAAACACTTGTTTTATTTCCTTAGCTCATATTTCTCTTCTTGTGTCAAGCATGGGCCATTTGGGGGCTTATTAGGTGGCTGAAAACCAAATCTGAAACCTTCTCCATGCGTGGGATTCCTACCATAAAAATTTCTCTCATTTCCACCTTGCTACGTGAGGTTTCCTTGCTGCCCATACTATTGTCCAAAAACTATTTTTTTGGCTGCAAAATGTGGTCTAGAAGGTGGATTATGTGGAAAATATTTTTGTCTAGGAGGTAAAATAGATTCTAAGCTTAAAGCTCTCTTAATGGCATCTTCAAGAGCGGTTGGTTCAAAAGCTTTAACTAATCCCTTCACGGGTTCCAACAAACCATCCATAAAAAGAAAAATTACCCTCTTGGGTGAAATATTTTGTACCTGAAATGAAAGTTGTTCAAACTCCTCCACATAGGCATGAATGGATGAAGTTTGCTTCAAAGTGGCAAGCTCCTTGAAATACTCTTCCACATTCCTCCTTTCAAACCTGTTCAAAACACTGGTACAAAATTCATCAAATGTATCAATATCACCATGCCCTTGGGTTACTAACCCATGATGCCACCATGAGTAAGCACTACCCTCAAGGTGGAGTGTAGCAATCTGAACTACATCAGCTTCAGAAATAGGCTCCAAGGTAAAATAAGTCTATAATTTTTGAAGCCATGCCCTAGCTGTAAGACCATATTGACCATTAAATGTGGGAATGGTCATATTTTGATGCAAAAAGGGCTTCTTTTTCTCTTTTTTAGCCTCAACAACATATTTACCTACAATATTCAAATATTTATCAAAAGAAACTGTTGCCCTAAAACCCTCAGATTTATTACTATAAGTAGCAAACCATTCATCTAATTCATTAGTTACCTCATTTTCCTCCCGTGGAGGTGGTGGAACAAGGAACATAGGCTTGGATGGCCTAGGCAAGGGAGTGTGTGAGTTAGATGATGACTCATGCCCATTGTTGTTGCCTCCCCTTTCTCCTTCCCTCCTTGTGCCATTTGGGTTGCCCAAAGCTGCCCTCAATTCTTGATAATTTGTCTCTTGTAAGGACACCATTCTTTGCAACATGTCAAGTAGGGCATCGAATTTTTGCTCAGTCCTATCAACTAGGCTCCTCAAAATCTTCCTTATTTGACATTTTCAAAGCGAGTCTATTTCTCTTAGTAAAATACTAATGAACAGGAGGACGATGCATAAAATCCTATCAAACCCTAAAAAGATGGAAATTTGAAATTTTGAAAATTCTAACCACCAAACAAAATTTTTGAAACCACTGAACTGCAAATTGGTCAAAAGGGTATCCAAATCTGTAATTTTTATTTTTTGAAAAAAATCCCTAAAAATCTGTGAATCCCCTAAAAATCCATGATTTTCACTAGGGCGCAACTTTTCACCACTGAAACACACTTATCACCATGAGTAACTAAAAAAACATTGAAAATGCTGAAACTAACCACAGGTTGGCAAGATTACAGCTCTGATACCACTTGTAATGTCCCTTTTTAAGAAACAACAAGCCCTTACTATGAAAATGCAGAAATTAAGTACAACAAGGAAATAACTCAGAAATTGTTCATAAAATAACACAAGTATGAGGAGAAATCAGCCAGTATCATATATTAAATATTGCCAAATCAATACAACAACTCCCCAAGGCTGAATAGATGCAAAAAATCCTCAAAAATTACCCCAAATACAAGTGTAGGGTTTGGGGCTGCCAACAGATCTGAAACACATGACACAAATGCTCCCAAAAATGTCACGAACTCCTCACGAATGCCTTTTTTTTGTATTTTTGATATTTTAGGGCAATAACACCTGCAATGATATTGCCAAGACCCCAACCATGCACCTCCAATGCACTATGGGAATGAGCAAGACTTGCAATCTCAACTCATGGAACCTCGAAGGTTTCAATGTTCAATTCTAATATCAACATAACATGCCCAAAATGGGATGTCTCACTCCCTTATATAGGATGAGGTTCTAATTTGGAGTTGACATCTCCCAACCCTAAAATCACTTAAAGTGCCTTATTACAACATAAAAGCATAAAACATAAATAAACAAAGCTTAAGTTATGTCTCCTAGTCACATGAACCCCTTTTTCACTTTTATAATTAAGTGTAGGAGACATTTACAAAAATATTTTTTTTTGGGACATTACAAAATATCTTATGAAAAAATTAAAATAATTTCATTTGTGAAGTTTGACTTATGTACGTGGGTGAAATGCAAATGTGGCTTGGGATACTTTCCAATGTTGAATATTATTCATACAAGGCACAAATGCCCATGAAAATAGAAATTAGGTCCCTTATTACATGGAAATTGGGTGCCTTATTTCAAATCAAGGCACGCAGGTGCTTGGTAAACATAAAATAGGCACATTTTGTTAGAAATAAGGAGTCATGCTTAATATGGAAAGCATGCACCTTTTGCTGGAAATTGAGCACCATACTTAAAATAGGAAATAGAAAGCAGACACCTTTTTATTGGAAATCAAATGCTATACTTAAAAATAGAAAGCACTTTTTTTATGTCTATGAAATTAGGTTTTGCTTTCCTGAAAAATGAAATTCAAGTGCCATTTCCTTATGAAAAATAGGAATTAAGCGTGGGTCTTTTAGAAAATGGGACTCAGGTACCTTTTCATTAACATACTGGAATTCGGGTGCCTTCTACTGTATAAATAGGAATTGAGTGTTGTTTCCTCAAAATATAGGAATCATGCATTATCTTTCGTAAAAATTGGAGTCGAGCACCTTCTTCTCTAGAAAATAGAAATCAGGCACCTTCCTCTTTAGAAAATAGAAAGTAGGTCAATGTCTACTGATATTTCCACTAGTGTATGCTTATAGTTGATCAGGCCTTTAGAATTTTGGTTTGAAGAATAGAGACAAAATTAGCATCCGTTATTTGAACCAACATCCAAGTATTTTTCTTCATGAAGACCAAAAAAATACCCAAACACTTGTTCAAATATTGTTTCCCCCTCCAAGTGGGGATGAGCTACTTCTACTCGAATTTAATCTCCTAGAAAGCAAGGATTGTGCAGGTTCATGGATCCTGTGCTTGTTAGGCCTAGGTTTCCTAGGTTGCATAACAGTTGCACTCAAAGCATAATTCCTACAAAACAAAAATACAACTAAAGAAAGAAAATTTGTAGAAATTTAAAATAATATGTTTTTTTGGACCATGTGGACAACAACAACATATTACTGAATCATTTTAAAACTAGAATCAACTGGGGTCCCTCTCATGTCTAATATGGACTTCATCATATAAGTCACATATACATGATATGGATGTAGTTGGTGACCATTGACTATTAATGTAATGTTGCTATCGTCAATTCTTTTGATCATCATAGCTCCATTTTTGATGATCTCAATCACTTCATATAGCCTCATCCAACGCTACATAAGTTTACCTTTCTTTTCCTGCAATAATGCCCACTCTCCTACTTTTAACTGCTTTGGCTTTGTGTGATTATCATGTCACTTAGCCCTCTATTTTTGGATGACCTCTATCTGATGCAAAGCATCTCATCGGTATTCATCTAGCTAGTTAAGTTGTTGAATCTGCTTCTTTTGTGCCTCATCCAGATTCAAATTTAAACCTACTACAATTTTGAGAGTTTTAATCTCAAATTCTATGGGCATCATAGAATTCTTCCCATATACTAGATGGAATGGTGTAAAACCAGTAGTAGTTTTCTAGGTGGTTTTGTAATCCCACATTACTTATGGTAATCTTGTGGTCCAGTACTTCCTATGCTTCTGTACCATTTTTGTAAGAATGTTCTCCAGTTCATGGGTAGTTACCTCTACTTGCCCATTTTCCTATGGATTTTAAGGAGTGGTTTTGTTATGCCTGATGTTATATTGCTGCATGAGTTCCTAAATCAACTTTGAAGTAAATTGAGGCCCTTTATCAGTTGTGATCTCCCTTAGAACCCCAAATCTGAATAAATGAATACAAGAATTCTGCTATAGTTTTCTCTTTAGAATCATGCAATGCCTACACTTCAACCCACTTGGTCACATAGTCAGTGTAAACTAAGATATACCTCTTACCTACTGACTATGGATTAATGGGTCCTACGAAGTCCATCCCTCATTTATCAAATGGCTCTATGTGTACATGTTTTTAGAGTGACATTTCATATTTGAGAGTAGGTCTACCCATCCTATGACATTGGTCACATTGGCTCACATGGTTGGCTATATCTTTGAATAGTGAAGGCCAGTAATAACCAACCTACAATACTTTGAATGCAGTTATTTTTCCTTTAAAATGGCCACCACAAGGTTCATTATGGTAAGCTTTCAATATTTCTACAATCTTATTATCAGTAACACATATTATCAT
This sequence comes from Wollemia nobilis, assembly GCA_028583015.1. Lineage (NCBI taxonomy): Eukaryota > Viridiplantae > Streptophyta > Pinopsida > Araucariales > Araucariaceae > Wollemia > Wollemia nobilis. The sequence continues at coordinate 5,405,684 of JAQPPZ010016892.1, read as the reverse complement.
GACCTGATCAAACCTTGTTTTAAACAAGCACCCATCAATCCATGAGAATTCTGCATTTTTCTCAATTAAAGTTTATTTCTCACATGCTGAAAGTGTAGGGGATACTTTACCAATGTCTAGATTAAACAATATTTTCCTACACTTGACTTGCAAGAGAAACAATGAAGAGAATAATGCAATCAAAATTGGAAATAAAATATTATTGCCACTTAATGAGGGCTAAGTCCTTTGCCACTAAGGAGGGCTTAGTCCTTGCATAAATGCAAATTAATAATAAATAATAAATGGTAATAAAATATAAATCAACCTATTCTATTAATCTTAAATAAATAAAAATTAATGGTGAAGACCATAATATAGCCGACTAGCTATATTAGGGTTGTAACATGGCTCTCCTCCTCAAAATGCTTTGTCCTCAAAGTTGGAAATTACTGGAAAATACTTTATGGTTCCCATGTAGCATCTTCTTCTGGTAGGTCCTTCCATTTGATGATAAATTTTTTGATGTGATGGGATCTCAGCATATGTGTTTTGCTTTGTAAAATTGCTTCAAGTTGGAGATATATACGTCCTTCATCAAGTACTAGTAATTATGACTAAGAATGTATTTTTTGTCTGATTACCTTTTTGAGATAGGAAACATGAAATACTGGATGTATATAGGATGAGGGAGGAAGCTCAAGTTGATATGCTACTTCTCCAATGCAGCATACTATTTTGTAGGGATCATAAAATTGTGGAGCCAACTTTTGACTGGACTTGATCTTCAATGATAATTGTTTGTAGGGTTGTAACCGTAGGAACATAATATCACCTGCATTAAATTATTGTTCAGAATGGTGTGTGTCTTTTTGCTGCTTCATGCAATTATGTGCTTAGACCAAATTGTCTTTGAGAATGCTTAGCATTGACTACCAATGTTGGAACCAATCGTCTAATTGGGACACTTTGAAAGAACCAGGAACATAATATGCTATTGTTGGCGGGTTGACTCCATACAATACTTCAAATGGAGATGTCTTGATGGAATAATGATATGAAGTGTTGTACCACCATTCTTCTAGGAAAAGCCAATGACTCCATTGATATTTTTTATCTTGAGCAAAACATCTTAGATAGGTACCCAAACATTTGTTAACAATTTTAATTTGACCATTTATTTGAGGATGGTATGTAGAAGACATATTTAACTTTGTACCACTAAGATGAAATAATTCTTTCCAAAAATTGCTAGTAAATATGGGATCACAATCACTTACAATATTTTTGGGTATTCCATGCAATTTGAAAATTGAGTCCATAAATACCTTAGCCACTTTGCTTGCTGAAAATGGATGTTGTAGAACATTTAAGTGAGCATATTTAGAGAGGTGATCCACTACCACAAAAATTACAGTTTTGCCTTTTGATTTAGGAAGTCCTTCAATAAAATATAATAAAATATGTTTCCATTGGTGATCTAGAATAGGTAGTGGTTGAAGCAATCCAAAAAATTTGACTATTTCACCCTTATTGCGCTGACATACTTCACATTCAACCACCCATGTTTTGACCTCGAATTTTAATCCTTTCCAATAAAAGGATTGTTTTACCTGCATATATGTCTTCAAAAAATCAGAATGTCCTACTGATGGAGAAGCATGATATTCCCTTCCTGCATTAGTACTACTCCAATACCTATTCCTGAAGCGTCACATTCAATTACAAATGGTTTGTGAAAATATGGGGTTGCCAAATATTGGAGTAGTACACATTGCTACTTTGAGATTTTTTAAGGCTTGAGTGGATGCTTTCAACCAATGAAAAGCATACTTTTTTGTGAGAGCTATGATAGGAGATGTAATTTTACCATAGTTGCGAATAAACTTGCAATAGTAACCGATAAGACCCAAAAAACCATGAAGTTTCTAGATGGTTTTAGGTAAAGTCCAATCCTGAATGACCTTAATCTTATTAGGATCCACTTTAATACCTTCATGAGAAATAATATGACCCAAGTACTCAACTTATTGGACACCAAAAGAGAATTTAAAGCTTTTGACAAAATGTTTTTCCTTGTGTAATATATAAAGAACCTTTCCCACATGCATCAAATGATCCTTCCATGTTTTACTATATATGAGAATATCATCAAAGAAGACTAATACAAATTTCCAAAGGAATGGACGAAAGAAATGGTTCATGAGACTTTGGAATGTGGACGAGGCATTAGTGAGACCAAAATGTATGACTAATAATTCATTATGACATTCATGAATACGAAATGTAGTTTTAGGAATATCCTCATCGCTTACTCTGATTTGGTGAAAAACAGAGCGTAAGTCCAACTTTGTAAAACAAATTACACCATGCAATTCATCTAATAAATCATCAATGACAAGAATAGAAAATTTATCCTTGATGGTGATTTTATTGATAGGATGAAAATCAGGACACATACACCAAGAATTATCCTTACAATGGGCTAAAAACACTGGTGAAGAGTAAGGACTAGTGCTATGACGAATGACTCCATGCTCTAAAATATCTTGGACAATTTTCTCAATTTCTATTTTTTGAGGTTGAGGGTAACGATAAAGATAGACATTAGGAGGAATACTTCCTGGAACCAAGTGTATGGCATGGTCATGAGATTTTTTGGGAGGTAGTCCTTTTGGTTCTTGGAAAACATCATCATAGTTAGCCACAATATCCTCAAGATCCTTTGATTGAATTTCAGGGTTATCTTGTGCTTGCTTTTCCACACAATTGATTTGAGCTATGAATCCATAACTTCCTTTCCTTAATATTTTCTCCATGCTATGAGAACTTACTACATTTTATGGAGGAGTTGTAATTAATTGGAGGTGAATAGTCCTTCCATTTTCTTTCCATTCAATAATTAGTTTTCTGAAATTAAAACTGACCGTGTCCAATTTTTCTAGCCATTCAACTCCTAAAATAACCTTTGAATTTCCTAAACTCATAAAAAAAGAGTTTCTTTCCAAGTATAACTTCCCATTTGTATCGAAACTGAAGATGTTCTACCAATACATTGAGCATTTTATCCATTTTCCACCAAAACTTGAAACTTATCTTGATTAGAGGAGTGAATGTATAAGTTCAATGCCTTGTCAATAAAGTTATGAGTACTACCTGAATCTATTAACACATTTATCCTTTTCTATCTAATGAATCCTGGTACCTTAATTGTATGGTGAGCTATTAATCCCATAAGAGCATTTACTGATAAAACCATAGTGTCTTTATCACATGTTTCTTCATTCTATTCACTTTGTTCTTCGATCACGGGAGGGTCCTGTGGAATGCTATCATATTCTACCTCCTCATATTCCCTGTTATCATATTCTATTTGAAAGTTTTATCTTGGTATACATACTTTATCTTTTGGATGGTGATTGATATATTTATAGCAATAATATCTTGATGGTTGATCATTTATATGGAAGGAATTATTGCAATATTGAGGATGATTAGAGGAGTCACATCGAAAGAATGACTGATTTTGCACCTTTTTCTCAACCAACTTAGTAATTTTTATATTGTCATATAAAGAGTATTGATCATGTAGGTCCACTTCAATTTAAAAATTCTCTTTCAAACCATGTCTAAAATTTGATACCATTACATCAAATGGTAAGTTTTCTATATAAGAAAGCAGACTAATGAATTCTGAAATATAATCCCTTACTGAACCAGTTTATTTAAGTGCCAACAAACAAACCATGTATGAGGATGAATACCATTCATCAAATATCTTGAGAAAAAGTATTTTAAATTCATGCCATATGATGGGTTGAATATGCTCACATTTTTTCTAATCAAACCATTGGTAGGCTTCAGTGCCCAATTTGGATGAAACATAAGGAACTTTTTCATATTTGGGCACTGGATAAATTCTAAAATGCCTTCCATTTTAGCTATCCAACCATGTGGATCATTACCCTCAAAGGTAGGCATATTAGCACATGGGATATTAACACCTGTAGGCCATCTTGCTCGGTGATAATCTTCCTTTGTATCCCTATCCTCACTAGCATGTCTTCTATGGTAGTTATGTGGGGAATGAGGGGCTTCTTGGTTTTGTCTATCCAAAAATTGTAGCATTGCACTCATGGCATTCATACTAGTCACTAGGTGAGCTATACTGGAATGGACATATTGGTTAGTAGCATTGGTGTTTTCCCTTTCCTCATTTGTGATATTTTCATGGGATAAATTGGAAGGAGCCATGGGGTTAGTAATAGGATGGTTGGGATAAAAAATATTAATGCATAAATGAGAATTGTATTGTGTACCTTTATTTCATTGAGGTCTTCTACGTGACTTTAAAAGTTCATCGTTGGTATTATTTGTGCTAGATAATCTCCCATTGGTCCCTTAGTCCATCGGCCACTCATGTAATAATGTCCTTATAATTATGTCTTTATTTCTGCAAAATAATTATGAATTTGGAAAAAAAATTGTTTTATTTTTGCCTAAATATCACTCCAAATGTGATGCGGATTTAGCTAGATCTTGCTTCCAATGACTAGAATTGATTTCCAACGGATACTTTACTTCAACATTCAACATTGCTCATGCTTCTAATTGTTAGAATTTATTTCCAATGGAAAATTTACTTCAACGGTAAACAACACTCACTTCAACGATCAGCAGTGCTCAACAACTACAATAATGGATGTAGGGAGTTTGACTATATGATGAGTGAAGACGATAGGGACTCCAAGCGACAGACTTGTGGAAAAATTATGGAGAGGAAAACTAGGCGACAATGGAAATGAGAATGAGAAAAGACACAATTATGACCAAAATGCAAAGGACACAAAGAAACATGTTACTTAGGACTCGACAACACCTCACTAGATGACACATATGCGAGGATACCTGAAACATGAGGAACATGAAGGTAGAAGACACGTGGAAGGGATAAGACAATACTTAGACTATAGGACTCAAAGGATGATGGAGGACATGTGGAACACGAATGACTGGTGATGAATACATGACGATACAACTTGCTTGGGCTACGCACGGACGAAGAAGGTTTGTGTGGTCGAAGCCACAACTAACATTTTGGGTGAAGACAAATAAAAATAATGCAATGCAATTTGTCTTACAAATGTGGGAAAATTCAATTTATAATGTTTGATGCAACCTAGCACTAGGAAATTTAAAAAAATAATAATTTGGTACCTAGAAGTTGATTGGTCACCACTATGCACAATAATATTTTTAGGTTTTTTTGAAACCCTAACTTTGCTATGGTGTTTTATACATTTTTCAGTCGCCAGAAAACTCCATGGAGAGTTATTTGAGCAATCGTTGGCCTGGTACTTCGGCGTTTCTTGGCTACATTTCTAAGAATCAGGATGAACATGAATATCAAACTACCACCACTAGAGCCAATTTGAAATTTCTCAATTAACTTTGAGTGACTTTATTCCTAGGACCATGATGTTGTCAATGAGTGTATTGACATGATTTTTATTACATAGTTTTCATGCATCCTTAGGCGATCAACATACTCACAAATATTTATGCAATGAATACATTATTATCCCTGTGCTTGGTTTTATTGAATTCCTTGATCGTATTAAAGCAACGGTATGTACAATCCAACCGCACAAAAATTTAATTTTCATCCTTTCGCATAAAGCTTCTGTGAATCGATATCTTCTAATATCAATGAAAACTAATATCGTATTTTATTCTATACCCTAATTCCAACTGCATGTAGTCTTTGTGATTAGATGTCTTCTACCTGATGTCTCTTTGAAAATGAAAAACAATATTTCGCTCCTTCTAATTTGTTGGAGTTGCACTCTTCTAATGCTGCAAATGGACCTTACTGGATCTACCAGAAGTCTATTCCAAGACCGTTGAATTTGACACCACTTGAAACAATATTTTCCTACACTTGAATTGCAAGAGAAACAATGAAGGACATAATGCAATAAAAATTAGAAATGAAATATTATTTCCACTTAAGGAGGGCTAAGTCCTTCGCCACTGAGGAGGGCTTAGTCCTTGCAATAAATGCAAATGAATAAGAAATGATGAATTATGATCAAATATAAATCAACCTATTCTATTAATATTAAATCAATGACAAATAATGGTGAAGACCATAATATAGCCGACTAGCTATATTAGGGTTGTAACACTAAATAATTAGCCATATCTATGTACCATGGTATATTTTCATTAAGATTAAACAAATGCTCATTTAGAAACTGATCTTCTATGGTTGAATGATCAAGAGGTGTCAATATGGAAATGAAATATACGACCACATTGTCCTTGCCTGGTTTGTCCACAATTTTCACATCAAAATCTTGCATAAGTAACAACCATTTGATAATTTTACCACTAATTATAGGTTTTTTTTTTAGGTATCTGATAGCTAAATTATCAATGTGCACAAAAACTTGATAACCTGTAATATAGTGGCATAATTTATTAAGAGCATGTATGACAACAAGGAATTCATTTTCTATGATAGTATAATTGAACTCAGCACATGTAAGATGTTTACTAACATAATATATGGCATACAAAACATTACTATATTTCTATCCTAGAACTGAACCTATCACGTTATTGGATGCATCTACATATATATGAAAGAGGATGGTCCATTTTGGACCCCTCAGGACTGGATCAAAATTCAAATTTTCTTTCAAAATGTTAAATTCTTGTTTTCAATAATTGTCTATACAAAATCTGTCTTTTGCTAACAATGTGCTTAGGGGTTTAGTAGTTTTGCTAAAGTCTATTATAAACCTCCTATAATAACCAGCTGAGCCAAGGAAGCTTTGGATATCTTTATGAGTTTTTGGAGTAGGTAGGTTTTGGATTACCTCTATCTTATTTCTATCTATTTTGATCCCATTTGTAGAAATATGACGTCCTAATACTATCCCCTCCTATATTAACATTTAACATTCTCATTTCTTAAGGACAGATTGGTTTCCTCACACCATTGAAGTGTTCTTTCCAAATATTCTATGGCAAAGGTTTCACCATATACAATGAAATAATCCATACATACCTCCATAGTTTCTCCAATTATATCAAAGAAGATGCTTAAAATTACCCTTTGAAATGTGGTAGGTTCATTACACAAACCAAAGGGTAAAACTTGGTAAGTGAAGATTCCATATGGACAAGTGAATGTTTTCTTATATTGGTCATATTCCCCAATCTGAAACTAATTATATCCACTGAACCCATCCAGGAAATAAAAGTATTTCTTTAATGCTAATATGTCAAGGACTTGATCTATGAAAGGTAATGGGAAGTGGCCTTTCTTGCTTGCTTTATTCAATGACCTGTAATCAACACAAATCCTCCACTTTTCAATTTTCTTGGGCACCACCACCAAAGGTGATATCTAGTCACTATCTGAGATAGGGTAGATAAACCCAACTGTTAGAAGTTTCTACAATTCTATTCTAACAATCTCCTTCATAGCTGGATTCATCCTACGATGTGGTTGTCTTACCAATTTTATTTTATCTTCCAGATATATTCAATGAGTATAGGTTTTAGGAGTTATTCCTCATGTCTAAATACTCTCAAGCAAAGGCATATTGATGTTTGACTAATATTTTTCTTATTTTGATATCTTTTTTAGATGTCAATCCATCCTTTATGTTTAATACTCTCTCAAGTGCAACTTCTATTTGCCGAATATGGTGATATTTACCTCCCACTAATGGCAACTCTGGAGGAGGACAGGAGGGTTCTCCTTGGAAAAATTTTGATATCACCCTATCCTCATCACTCTTAGCATCCAAATCATCAATTTCCATGATGGATTGAATAATTGATAAACCACTCATGTTTTGGTTCTTACATTCAGGTTCTCCCAATAAATTTGTAGACTATGCAGGTGGATGGATGATTATATTTTTTACATTCTGACCATCATAAATGGTCATTTGCCCATTTCTACAACTTATGTAGGCATCAACTATTTCCATCCAAGGCCTCCCTAAGATGAGAGGATAACCACCCAATCCAGACTTGGATTGTAACACTAAGAAATATGCTAGGTACTCACGTGCATCCACTGTGACATTTATGTCTTCCAGTATTCCTTCAAGGAGCATTGTTGACCTATATTCAAATTGAAGGACAATTTTGTTTGGCTTTAGATTGGCTAAATTGATTTTTTGAATGGTTTCCTTGGGCATGACATTAATGGCAATTCCCAAATATACTAATGTATTGGTTAAAACATAGCCCCCAATTTTCACAGTTAAAATATGGCTTCCTAGGTCTGAATATTTTGGTTGTAGGTATTTCCTAGCATAATATCAGCTAGTTGTCCTTCCAAATTGATTGCTTGTGTTTGTTTTCTTCCTGGTTTTCTTAGATATGACTCTCTTATGCCCTTGCTATAGATATGAATATCCCTGATGGTCTGAAAGAGAGGAATTGTGACTATCAGGTTCTTCAAACTAGAAAGAATATCAAATTTTGGCTATATTGGCTTCTTGGGTTCCTACAACCTTTTTGGAAAATGTGGAACCCCTTCTCTGTTATTTATAGTTGTTGATTATTCTTCTACTTCTTCTATAAGAGGTGATTCCTCTTTTTCTAACTCTATGTTTTCCTCTTCTACTAGAGGAGTTACTTCTACACCTACTTGTCTACCTGACCTTAATTGTATGGAACTACAATCTACTTTGATATTATACATGGAATACATCTAATTCTCCATTTTGTATGTTGGTTGTGGTTTATTTTTTGGATTATAAGTAGGTTTTTCTAGTATTTGAGTAGGTATCAAAGTAGGGGAAGCTAGAATATTTGGTTGTAGTGGGATTGGTGTAGCATGCTATGGAGTTTAGCTCTAAGAATTTTGATTTCTCCACTATTGTCTATGCTGCTGGAATGGCATCCATGGGTAGGGGTTGTAAGGATTTACTCCTTGAGAAAATTGAGTCCAAGGTTGTTGTTCCCACCAGCCCATGTTGGGTGGCTAAAATTGACCTTGGTTCTGGTAATTGCTTCCCCCATAGGATGGCATACTTGCTAGCATGTTGTTTTCCATAGGAGACTGTTGCCATTTTCTCCTATTACCCATGAAATATGCTTCCATTACTTTAGGTTATTCTCTAGATTTTGATAACTATGAACATAACTTAGTTTTATGATATATTTGAAACACAGTACACACTCTAACTTTATTATCAGGATATTCATTTTTGGGGTGCTTCCCCTGCATTTAGGATAAAAATAGTCTAATGTTACCTCATTCTCTTGCTTGTTTTTCTGAAGTAGAAGGGTGTCCATTTGGAGTGCAAGAAATGATAACATCTCACTCTTGAGGTCTTCAAGCATATTTCCTATTTCTATTTTAATGACAGTGGCTTATTGTTTGATATTCCTAGGGGTTAACTTACCTTTCCTTCTTGAAAAGTTTCAACACAATTGTCGGATATTAGACATTTGATGTTGATAAATGTCCCCTCCAAAAATCATGTTTAAGGCTTCAAGATATTTATTTGTAATCCCCTTTAAGAAGACACTTCTTAAGGACCTGTATCCTAGTATTGTATGGGGAGATATTTACAAATTAAAGCTAAACCTACCTTAGTAGTCCTCTAATGTTTCTCCTTCCTTTTGTGTCATATATGGGACTTATTCTCTAGAATCCTGCTCTACCAAAGTCTTGATACTAATCCAAGAATAGTTTTTTCATGTCTTCCTAGGTAGTTATTTATCTGTATCCTAAATTAATGAACCAATGTAGGGTTGCATCATAAAGAGTTGAGGGAAACAAATTTAATTCCTGAGCATCAATCTTATATTCTACAGACCTTCATAGGATATCAAATTTAAAGAGAAACAAGTCAAAATATTCTTATTGAAATCCTCTAAATATTGGAAGGTGGGTAGGAGAGATATATTTTATCTTATGGTATCCTCTTACCTCTTCTATGGGGAAGTTAAAACTAGTGGATGCTTCTTCTACCATTTTAGCCATCTTGTCTACTATCAAGGTTTATACACCTGTTGCATTTATGATAGCTTCAAGGATTCTATCTCATTTCTTTTATCCTCCATAAGGATTACTAAATAATTATTTGAAATAGTCCCTTCCTCAACTACTTGCCAATGTTGAAGGTTCAATAAATCTTCTTTATATTGAACTCTTTATATCTCAGATCCTTCCCTAAGGTTTTGCTGGTCTATTTCATAAGGATCCTATTCAAACAATGGATGTTGACTCCAATGCACAGGTGGAGATGATGGTGGAGAGGTTTCAATCTCAAGATCTAGCATAGCTGAAATAGAGGCTTTTTAAGAAATAATGTTTGTGTTCTTGATAAAATGACCGTATGGTCCTCTAATTCTAGGTAGACTCATACAAAATTTCAAATGGAGGTTCTATATAAAGTAACCTAAACTACTTCTAACATACTTTCTTCATAATAGAAAATTACAGTTGGATACTCCCCAACAACAGTGCCAAAATGTTGGGCAAATCATTGGTTAGTTTTCTATGGTCTAAATTATTGCCTCCATTTTATTTTCAACCCAGGATAGCTCGTAAACTTGTGAGTAACCCTGCATAGAATATGCCTATAATCTCCCGTTAATTAGATGAGTCCCTTAAATTCTATGGTTTGGGGGGTGTTGTTGTTTTATTGAAGTTCTCATTTATCTTCCAAACCACTAATCTAATTTGCATTATCAAAGAAATAACTAAAATGCTTTGAAATCAAAACTACACACTTGCTAAAAATTTACAAAAAATAGGGGAAATTGCAGTATTAAACTAAATTACAAAAAATAGGAAAATGAATTAAAATGATAGAAAATAGGTAAAATAAGGGAGGAATACTGTTGAGAGTGGGTCCAATATTCTAGAAGATTTTACCCGCATTAAGACATTCACCGAATGCTAGTTGAGTTTGATTAAAAGACTCAAATATATTGTATTGAAATTTGCAGCAAAAAAATACAGAGAAAATTTGGGATCTATTTTTTAGGGGTGGCCTACATATTTATAAGATATGCGACCATGCCCTATTACATTTTAAAATCAAATTGATTTTTGATTTTTTTCTTACAACAATATGCAGGAATAAAGGAGATAAAGCAAAACATTAAACTCGAAATATATTCAGTGCATTTTGTATCAGAACAGAATACATCTAATATTTTTCTATACCTGATTACATTGATTTTTAAGTGATTATCGAAAAATAGATGATATATGGTCATTGATGTTGTACTTGATCTGCATCCATCATTGAAATCATGTTCGCACTCATCGTTGAAATCATCATTATGTTCTACCGACAACAAGGGTTATGTTGTAATTCTGTGTCAATGGGAATTAGGCGCCTTACATGTAGAAGATGGGAATTAGGTGCCAAATGGGATTTGGGTGCCTAACAAGAATCAGACGCTCGATAATCAAACATCAAATAGGAATCGGGTGCCCGAAAGTCAAACACCAAATGAGAATCAAGTGCCTAAACGAGAGTTGGGCATCTGACTTAGCACTTCATCACTATTTTGTTGAAGATATTTTTACCATCACAAAATGAAAAGTTCTAGGTCCGAATGGGACCTAGATGTAGTCATTCTAAAATACTGTAAAATCCACTGAATCTACACATAATTCACTCAAAAACAAATACTAGGAAACATACTTAATTTAATGTTAAATACATATAAAATTTGCATAAAACATATATTTCTATTAAAATAAATATCGTAATAAATATGGAAAGTTTGTACAAAAACAAACATTTTTAGGGTACATCAGACTAGCTAACGAACTTTGGTGTCATTAAAGAAGAGGATAGGAGATGGATCCCCCCAGGGGGTCCATGAGGACTTAGAAAAGTTCATGAGGGAGGACTACAACTAATTGGGATCTAGGATGGATACTATTTGTCTTGCATCTAGGGAATTTTTGGCTACTTGCCCTTGGTAGATTTACAGTTGATGGGTTGACTTTGTATTGTAAAAGGGTTCGAGCCCTTTTAAAATCCCATTTTTATCAAAATAGAAAAAATAAAACAATTAATTTATGATTATCATAATATATTGCAAAAGGAAGAGTCGTTTAGACCAAAAAATTCAAGGAGATATGCATAAGAAAAAGGGATAAAAATACCATTTTTCTCATGCTACTACAATATATATTTTTCTTCTTCCTGATAAAGGAAGAAAAAGAGATTAGGAAGAAAGTAATAAATTATTTCAAAGACATTCTATTAAGATTTGGGAAAGATAAGGAGAGTCAAGTAATATTTTACAAAATACTCCATCAATTATCATAAAAAGATAACATAAAAGATTGATAAGGAGGGTCTCTTTAGAGGAGCTACAAGAGGTAGTTTTAATTTTCATCTTGATAAAGAATTTGGTCTCAATGTATTTCTCATAATATACTTTCAAATAGGATTTACTAAGGAGCGATGTATATGATTGAAGAGGTTAGAACTTTTTTTATAATAAATGATATCAATGACATATTTATTGTATTATTTTCCAAGAAAGATAAAGCAAAATATTTTTCAAAATATTTATTTAATAAGGTTTTGTAACTTAATTTATAAGTTAAACTCAAAAATACTTTTAAAATTATGGAGAATAGATTTAATAACATCCTATGTAATGTTATTTAATAGGAATGAGGTGGGTTTAACCATGGTAAGAAAATTCTTGATGGTGTAATTACTACACAAGAGGCCATATATTATTTTTAATACAACAAAAAAAATGTATGCTTATAAAATTAGATATGAATAAATCATATTATAGGATTTTTTAGAGATTTTTAAATGATATTTTTAGAAAAAATTGTTTTTACTAAGGTTCGTGTGAATGGACTAATGCTGTTTTTTTAATATATTGGTAAAAAAAGGTTTTTGAAAGGGCCAAACCCTTTTACAAGCCTAGACTAGTCTATCCAATATTACATTCCAATTTTCCTCTTCCTAGAAACTTCAATACATACTGAAATCTTCATATAAATTTTTAGAACAACATCCCACTACCATTATCAACTACATAAAATTACCAAAACTTTAAAACATTTGGTGCATCAAATATTAAATTTATTATGGCACATAAGCATGCAACATACTCCAACACAACTACAAAATCCAATCTCAATACATTCATAAGTCTCATAATATAAAACCTTTAGTATACAAGTCCAAAAATCTTCATAAAATGGATCCCTCATCACACATATCCATAGATCTTCAAAAAATTGAAACCTAAGCATATAGATACATAGATCTCAAAAAAATACAACCCTTCTCACTCAGAGCCTCACAATGCTTCCAAAAAGTCACAAGTCCACACATCTCTATAAAATGAGATCCTTAATAGATAGGTCCACAAATATTCAAAATATTAAACCTTCATTAGGTAAGACTACATATATCCAAAATATGGAACACACATTCAAATCCATATCTCTTCAGAAAAGAAGCCCTCCATAGACATATATATATATATATATATATATATATATCTAGAAAGGGGTCCATCCGCAAACACAAATCTTCAAAAAATGGAACCCTGATCACACAAATCTCTTAGAATTCTTATATCTAGAACCTGACAAATTGAGGAGATCTCCAAAGGAATTGACCTTGTAGTATGCAATTCCACAAATCTGAAAAAAATAATTTACCATGGACTAATGTTGTTATAGCACTCCAAAATATTTTTTTTATCAATAGATCCCCATTATACTTTGAATTATCCCATGGACTTCTCCAAGGTGACATATTACCTCCTTATCGCTTCATTAGAATTGCTGAATTATTAAGAAGAGGTTTCTCAAAGGTAAAAGTGGAAGGCAAAATCAAAGGTATTCATGTTTCAACCAATGTTCCATTTGAATCTCATCTCCATTTTTAATGACACTTTTTTGGTTTATCCCTTAGTTAGTTAAAAACAAGAATTTAAATCAATACTATCATGCTATTTGAATATTGATGGATAGTTCGTTAATATGATAAATTCTAGGATCTTTTCAATAATACTTCCCTAGTCTAGAAACACATTATTATGAGGATTTTAGTATTTAAGGTTGGAACTTGGAAAATTTCCATCAACATATCTAGGTATTCTTTTGTATGATAAAGGAAATAAGGATTTTTGAGATTCAATTTTGGATAGAAAGAAATCTTATTTGTAGGTTAGAAAGTTAAGTTCTTAACCATGGCTAGAAGACTACAACTCACAAAGGCTAGATTACAATCTAAATCCATATAAATGCTATCTCTTAAAGTATTGCAAGTAGGAATTTTCAAATTTGAAAAAATTCAAAGAAATTTTCTTTAGAAAGGATGTAAGGAAAAGTTTTGGTTTCCTATCTATATGTGAGATAGTGTTTGTAAAGAATAATATGTTAAAATTATAATTTGATTCATGGCCAAAGGTGATATTGTGTAATTTTTTGAATAGGAATATGGCTATTTCATTGTACAATATTAAATATTGTAATAGTTTTATTATGATGGGTCATGGCTAACCTTGTTAAGGTTAAACGATATTTATTATTTGTATTTAAGCTAAATCCATCTTGTTATCCTAGCTTTGGTTAAACTTTATCATGTTATTGGGATTTTGGTATTGCTATAAATATCCCATTCCACTCGGCATTCTATCATAAAAGTGTCATGTAATCTAATATACAAATTTTATAATGATATTTGTGGTGCCTATGGGTGCCTCCAAATACCTATCTCTTTTCTATTGTTTTCATCCTTCTATGCTTTCTATATAAATTTTGAGTAGATAGATTTCTATTGTTCATTTATGGAGAATATTGTGAATCTGAACATGATATCAAAGTGGGATGGAGATACCTCACTTGGTCACACAAGAATGTAGTTTGGTACCTTTGATATTTCTTACAAACCCTTTTAAGTATATTCCTTCTATGTATCATAAACATTTATCAAATAAGAGGTAAATCAGTTTTTTTCCATATTCAATTTTTAGAAATCATTGAAGAAAAAAAGGTTTTTATTCTCAAAAGAATCACTTTAGATCTTTATATTTTGATCATAGAATGCAGGAATTAGATGGTTGAATGGTAATACATAGAAATTATAGGAATTTTTAAATGTAAATACAAGCTTACATTCACATGTATTCCCTACTTTGGCTTGGTATAAATTTGGGTGCATGAAGCCCTTATCCATAGGGAAGGAGTATGCCTTCATCCTTGTGGGATAGATGCCCTACAAGCATGTGGTAAGTAATATGATATTGGTTTGATTTACCATATGTGGGATAGTGAAATGATCCATCATCTATATATTTTTGGTCTTCATGAGTCTGAGATCCTCTACCTTTCTAGAATGCTATAGCAGCATGGTGGTTCTAGTTAATGGTTTATGCTTGGAGGTCACGGGTTTGATGCAAACCTATACAATATTTTATTGCTATAGGAGACAAGCAAGATGTTACTCCATGGTGGTGTCTAGATTTTGAATCATTCTACAGTGAATCAACAGTTTTTTGGATAGTTCTATGGGAGGAAGGTCCCATGTTTGAACCCTTATCTAGCTATTTTATTTTCTCTTTGATATTTCATCCCATATATTGCCTTAACATGACTATTAGTGCATTGTGTTTGGCATATTTTGGTATTGCCAATGGGTATGTGGTTGATGTGGACACTCTTGATGCCATGTCAAATCACACTCTTTCTATTTAAAGGGTCCTCTCAATTATTACAATTAGATTGGATATTTACAATTGAAATGACAAAATATAAGTGGGAAGCACTAGTGACCCAAAGCATGATAGGTGGTAGCAAGAAATTAGATATCATGTTTATAAGGTTAGAGGCTTTAATTTTTCTAGGGTCCATGATGAAATTTTTTTGGAGGCTATAACATGTACATATGAAAGTGTTTTGAGCCATTTTTTTAGAATCATATAATTTTTCAAGATCTATGCTCTTATGGTATTAGTTAATGGAATTGATATGGTTTTAAGAATTGAATTATGTTAGATGGATCATAAAGCCCTAGTTGCCTCCCTCAATGGATAAAATTATAGTATTTTGTGAACCTATGTTGCATATTTCAAGAGGATAAAGTAGTTGTTCTTAATAAATAAACTTACCATCAAAGAGAAGAAGATGCTTTTCAATTTTATTTCTTGTGCAAACGAGCCAATTTTACTTTTCCACATCAAAGAGAAGGTTAACCTATTAAAGTATGGTCAAAATTGAATCAACTTTTGGGAAAGTTAATACAAGTGAAGTAAGTCACTTAGAATTGGAGCTTCTCTCTCTTAAGTAGGTTGAGTTTGATAATGTTGAGGATAATATTATGAGATAAAGGTATTCAAGGTAGATATTACATCTTATGGAGGAAAAAATAAAGATGATGTAAAATGTGTAAATATTGCCTTTGTTAATCTCTCCTTCTCTTTTCAAATATTGAACCTAATGGTTCATATAACTCCTGTGATTTTAAAATATCAAAAGGTTCTTACTCTTGATCATATTTTTCTCTCCTATTTCATTTTCAAGTATCAATACCAAATTGTAGTGTAACTCCACATATATAGGGTTATGCAAAGGAATTCAAATCTAAGGAGGTTAAGACCCTAGGGATCAAGAGACAAGCTAAAAATTGCTTGTTGAAACTAGAAAGTATTGAAGCTAAGTTCTTGAATATCAATGGATATCTTCTAGGTGTTGAGGAAGATTCTAAAGGATCTAGCTCAACTATAGAGTCCACTAAAGCATTCATTATGGGTTGAAGCTATTATTATCACTAATATCTTCTCTTTTTTGTTACTTAATTTAGATTATGGGGATGTTGAAATTGTTATCTAATTCATGGCCAAGGTTGACATTATGCAATGTTTTGGATAGGCCTAAGGGCATTTATTGTGCACTATATTAAATAATTATATTATTTTATAATTTAAGTATTATGGGCCTTGGTTAACCTTCTTATGGTTAAACCCTATTAATTATTTGTATTTAACCTAAATTCCTCTTTTTATATTAGCTTAGGTCAAAATTTATCATGTAATTAGGGTTTTGGTATTGCTATAAATACCCCCTCCCAGTACTTATTCTATCATCATAATGTTGTGTAATCTAATATAAGGATTGTACAATGATATTTATGGTCTTTATGGGTTTATTCAAATCTTCGTTTATCTCTTCTCGCTTTTTTATCCTTTTATGCTTTTTGTATAATATTTGAGTGCATGGATCACTTTTATTCATTTTTGGAAAATATTGTGAATTCTAATATATTATTGGAGGTAAAATCTTGTAAATTAAACACATATAAATTTGTAATTAGGGGCAAAACATAGTTGGATATTATTCATATTTCAATAAAAGAGTTGAGTAAAAATATTACCTCAAAAAATATAGGCTTGGATGATGCAATGAAATAACTAAGGATATCAACCTTACCTAGGAGTTCACCAACATGGAAAATCATATTAGAGAGTTTACATTTTGTTAATAAATATATTATATGATCATTCAATTGGAATTCACAATGTTTTTTAAAATAAACAAAATAAATCCATCCACTCAAATTTGATACAAAAAATAAAAAGGATGAAAAAGAGAGATACAGTGGGCACCTATAGGCCCCATAAAAAATCAATATATCCATCGATAATATTCTACAACACTCAAATGACTATTTAAGGAGTGTGGGGGGTATTAATACCAATAACAAAACCCCAATTACATAATAATTTTAGCCATTATTACATTATATGATGTTATGTAATTATTAGGGAATGATTGATGATTTCACCTCATATAAGTTTGGATAGTCACATCTCCCATGAGTATAAGAGAATATGAAAATATAAAGCTAAAGGTGAAACAACAAGGGGTGAAAACAACAAAGAGTCTCTTGAAACTACGAGACACAATGCTATATGAATATTCATGTTGCACATAAATTCTGGTGGGCGAGAAATAATATAGCTATTATTATGATTGAGAATTATTGCCCGCTTTTAATGATTCCAATATCTAGTATCATAGCAAGGTTGGTTTGTGTGAGTAGGGATAATCATCACCATATAATGACAAGTCTTGTCTCTATTGAAGAGGAGAATTAAACCAAATGAGAGTCTAACCTAATATGTCATAGTTTTTCTACATTTCTCTTATGAGAAACCATAGTTGGAAGCCCTAAAAATAACATTCTAGTTTGGAGAAGACTATTCAAATAAACTAAAAGGGCATAATTGACTTATGTAAATGTTGGTCAATATTTTTTATTAGGTGAATGTAAGTGGTTATGGTTGTTGCTTATTCATTTTTTTCTATGAGTATTGTATTATCAACTCCTACTCTAGTCCACTAAAGACCGAGATAATTGGGTGATTATTTATGTTTTAAAACATATACCTATAAGTTATTTCTAGGTTGATTTTGCTCTCAAATTTCTATCGTGTACCTTGTCTTACAAAAATGGTATACCTAGTTGACAAAGTCATATTAGCATGTAACTTTCCCTAGTATCATATTGTTTTTTTATATGAAAATTTACTTTAACAGAACCTCTTAGAGTGTAATTTGATAAAATATCCAAAGACTTGGGTTAGAAATATTCATGTTAAAGTTTTAAATTCAAAGGAAAAATAATCAAGTTGAAGCTTCATCAATAGAAGTGCAATCATAATAGAAATTTCGAGACACCTCTGGTAACACTTGCTAATTCTCTTGAACATTACCTTAAAAATAATACATAATTTAACCTAATTTAATGTATAAATTGTAAATTCATAATTACCTAACCTCTAGGGAAAATATTGGTTTGACATTATATCTAAAGCATGAAACCAAAGGAAAGAGAGAATTATCAAATATGGTAGAAGTTTATTACATGAGAAGAAAATGTTTTTGTGACACGTGGTAATGATGGAGAGACCACATAGAAAACAAAGAGGTGCTTAGTTGAAGAATATTATTGCTTGAAGGACACATGAATATGCAAGGTATTTATTCGAAATGCTCTTTCTAAAATTAAAAATACAATAGCAAGAATATTCGTCTTTGCAAACAAGATTACATTTTTTTATTAAAAGGTCACAAGTCCAATTCTCATAGGGATAATTTTTAAAAAAAGGTATTATAGGGCATTTAGGGAGTTAAAAGGTGTATAGGTGTAAATTTTTAAAGTCATGAAGAGTGGGAATTTGGCATAAATATTTGAAAGAAAATGAAAGACATCTTTTTAAAGGAGTCCTATAGTTTGTAGTAAATTTTTGCAAGAAGGGTAATGATTTCCTTGTAAAAAGGTGCATTTTTGGTAGTGACCAAAACCTTATTTTTCAAAGAATTTTTTGCATCAAAAGAAAATTTTTTACACAAAAGAAATAAAACATGTGCTTTGCACAATTGCAGTGTTTGGTATAAACAATGCCTCTAACTTGCATTTACAAATAATGTTGCCATGTTAAGTTACTATGTTTAGAGCCTAATATAGTTGCTATAACTACATCTAGGCATCAACTCTTTAAATTTTTAGGGATAAGTAAGGATATTTTCTTGTTATTTATTTTTGTTTCACTCCATATTTACCCAATTTGTTACTATCATTAGACATAAATCTTAAAAGTTAGAAAATCTAAGTTTATAGGGAAGTTACACCCATGTGTGAGGATTTGTATTTATGTAGATGGTATTCATAGGATAAATACTTTTTAATACTTGTTGGTCCGGCTTTCATACGCACCCCGCGAAGGATGAGCAGGAAGCTCCGGAGACACCCACGGGATGAATCCCACTCACTTTAGGATCTAGCTGGTTATCCAAGGTGCGAGTTACAGAGTCGGGTCGAATGTCTATTCACTCTTTTTCGCTTCTGGAATAGATTTCAATATGGACTGTCTGTTACCTTACAGGGGGTTCCTGAACTTGTTCAGTAGTTGCAGAAGTTGTTACTTGTTAACAATCAGATTTAACTTGATTCTTGATCTAGCTCTCATGGGTCGATAGATTCAAATAAAAGACAAATAAAGAAAGTAAAAATGGATCATTCACGGTAAGCAAAGAGAGGGTAGGGTAAGGCGAAAGGGGAAGTTTATCAAACTTTAAACTCGTAAAACTTAAACTATCAATTTCATCTATACTATCTAGCTTCACAACGAACAAATCCAAGAAGAAAGTGTCCAGATTTCTAAGATCACTTTCAACTAAGAGCACAAGGCAAAGTGGAACAGATCTAGCAGAAAATTATAAACCGAAGGGAAGTTGGTTAAAACTGGTATCTTTCACCGGTAGCCTAGCTCACACAGTGAAGACAGAGCAATTAGAACAAACTTGAACCTCAAATCTGTAATTTCCCCTAGCAGACAATAGAACAACTGAAGCCTAACAGCATATTTAAACTTGATAATGGCAGATTTACAGCATATATCTAACAAACTTTAATGGAACGGATAACGGAAGAAGATACACTTATCACAGATCTATAAAATATTAGGCTCCTGGCCATGCTACCACCAGAAAACAGCAAAAGCACATCAACTCCCAGTCCAAAAAACAAAGGATTTCACAAAATTTGCAAGAAATTGCTTATAAGCCTTTTATTTCTAAGTCTCCGCCTCCCGCGATTACATTTTGCAGTTGTATTTATAGACTCAGGACAGATCCTGATCTTTACAAAAAATATCTTGCTCAAACCCTAAATCTTATCACACTTAAACCCTAGGACCGGGTTTTACAATATAAAGCCACTTTAAAATCAAAGTCCGGATAGAACTTAACCCCTCTGCAAATCAGTGCAGTCAGCTGCCATAAATGGAGAAGATAGAATCAAATGCCACTTGCATTCACCCGCAACTGCAAATAAATGCTCTCATTAATTCCTATTGGTGAGCCGGATGAGTCACCACTTCTCCGCTATTCCATCTCCGCATATCCATCCTTGAGTTGAAATGGTCTTCAAGCTATTAAGTCTGCCATAAATCCCCATTGAATGCCTTCACCGGCCTCCTCTCCTCTAGCATGGCGGTCCTTGATTAAATCTGCACTTTAACTTTGTCTTTACGGCCCTTTTCCAGCTATCCCGTAAGTGACAGATGGCTTCCTATATGAAAGACAAAAAGATTAGATTAGCAATTTAATAAACATTAAATCAATACTTTAACATTAAAACATATCAAAATCCTAATCTTTCTTGCACGTCGGCCTCTGTTTCATCTGATACGTGTCTTGACACGTGTCACTATCCCAGGACGCCTTCTGTTTACAGCTGTTTTGCATTTTCAGGCCTTTCATGTAACTTTCTCTCTCCTATCGTGATTCTACGACATGTCACGAAATCGCGACGTCCCTGGCGCTAGCAGCTCTTCTTCCCAACTTGGTCGCGAAAATGCGACATGTCACGAAATCGCGACACCTTCCTGGCCGCCGCACAACCTTTCCTTTGCAAGCCGCGATACTGCGACATGTCGCGATTTCGCGACATGTCACAAAATCGCGCCTGCCCTTGCACTTGGCTTCCCCTAGATTGTTCATGCAACTTGATTTTGCTTCCTGAGTACGATTTTCCTCTCTCTCCAGAAAGTGTCACGATTTCGCGACATGTCGCGAAATCGCGACCATTTTCATACTTAGCCAATTTTTTATTCTTGCAACCCTTCTTCTCTCTCCTGACGTGAAATTGCGACATGTCACGATTTCGCGACATGTCGCAAAATCGCGCCCTTCCGCACAACTTTCCTTCTCTCTCCTCCTGTCGGTAGCGATTTCGCGACGGTTTCCAAAAATGGAAACGTCGCGATATCGCGACACTTCCAAAAATGGAAAGTGTCGCGATTTCGCTACACTTTTCCGACTTAGCTGCTTTTGCCAAAATTCGTCGCGATATCGCGACATTTCTGAAAATGGAAGTGTCGCGATATCGCGACACTACCAAAAATGGAAAGTTTTGGTTTTCAGTGAATTTATGCAACTGTTTTCTAGATTTTTCTCGGTACCGGTGCGAGATTTTCTTTGTGCATGAATGATTCTAGCATGTAGAAAGTTAAGCTTGAAATAACAATGCTAGAAAGACTTGGAAAAAGGCACAACTTTAACAAAGAGGCAAGCAAAATTGGATTTAAACCTGAAAATTATCAAGAGGGTCCCTGCTGCAAAAAATGGAAGTTCAGGGCTTTCTAAGGATGGAATCTCATTTTTCAGTGGGGGTGTGTTGCTTCTCAACAAATGGCGATATCTGCGGGTAAAATAGTAGCACTATTTTAGAACCCAGGACTCTAGTTTCAAAACAAAAAGACCATGCATCATGCCTTGCCACAGACATTCTTCACAATAAATTGACTGCCAACTGCTAGCTGTTAAAATTTCCCAAGGACATACTAGGCTGAAATACTTCAAGGAAGATTTCTGATGTGCAATTACAAAGGGTATAAAACTTTCTTCAGGATGACTGGATTGAATGATGAACTTTGGACTGATCAGCTTTTCTAAATTGTAAAAAGGGGAAACCGAGTAGAGCTCTGTTTACTAGTTTAGCCTTTTACAGCCTAGACAGAGTTACCCTTTAGATTTACACGACCCAAATTTACAACTGTAAGGAAGGATCTTCAACTTGGTAAAAGAAAAATAGCTTTTGGAATCTGGCTGCCTCTCTCTCATATAACTCTTTTTTTTTTTCTTTTTTTTTTTTTTTTATATATCAACACCTGAAAGGCATTAGAGAAATTACAATTTTCTTTTATCATTTGATCAATCTGGAACTATTTCAGTCTAGGCACTGATAGCCTCTGGTGACACCCAAATAATTGCATGAACCATAGTCCCCTCTTATAACCAGCTTTTCTTGGATTCCCCGGGAGTTCCTCCAACTAAACAACATAGCAGTTTTTCTATCATTAAAACAACTGTGGCAAGCAAGACACAAAATCCAATCATCTCTCTACCTTTGTCCTGACTAACAAAATAGTTCCACTATTCAATTTAAGCAGACCATCTCAATTGGAACAATGAACAGAATGGGGCAGTAGACTGGTCAGCTCAGAATAAAATAATTTTGAAGGCTGACTTTTCATTGATGCTCAGGCAAAGGTTAAAGGACGGGCTTCAAAAGCCAAAGGACTTTGCACAGACTTCCAAGGACAGACACAGGCCTTAAAGCAAAACAAAATAAAATTGTATAGACTAAAACACTGAACGATACAAGCAAAGAAAAAGAAGCAAAGCAACTAAAACTGAAACAAAAGACTGTACAGACTTAAAGGAAGCAAGGATTAACTAAAAACACAGCAACTAAAAACTGTACAGGCAACCAAGAAGAAACATAAAACTAAAAACTATTGAAGCAATTGCACAAGAAAACTAGAACTAAACTAAAGCAGAATAAACTTGCAGAGCTATTTACAATATGTACACATATTACAACTTCTTTATGACTTCATTCAAATGATACATTGGATGGAACAGTGGAGAAATAATGTTTCAAGTATTGACCATTAACAAGGAGGTCCAGAAAATTACCATCCAGGTCTTGTAAACGGAATGCATTGTTACCCAATATCTCAGCAATTTGGTAGGGGCCTATCCACAGTGGCTGCAACTTTGTATGCTTACCCTTCTTCTCATGAGCCTTGTCCCACAGGAGCACCAAGTCTGCCGATCTGAAAGCTTTCACTTTGGCTCTCTTGTCAAACCACCTTTTGACAGTTTCTTGATGCCTATCGAAGTGCTCCAGGGCTTGGAGTCTTTCATCCTGCAAGTTAGTGAGGTCTAAAACCCGGGCTTCAACATCATCATGATCTTCAAAATAATCTAAGGCAAATTGGTAGGTGGGCAACTTCAAGGAGATGGGAACAATTGGTCGGGTACCATACAACAAAGCAAAGGGAGAGGTCTTAAGAGCGACTTTGTGCTTTATCCGGTCAGCCCACAGTGCATATTTCAACAATGTATGCCACTGCCTGGGTTTATCTGTTGCAGACTTTTTGATGGCATTCATTAAATTCTTGTTTGTTGACTCAGCCAATCCATTGCCTTGGGGATAGTAGTTGGATGAGAATCTGATAACTATCCCCATCTGGTATGCCCAATCTGCAAACTCCAATGATTGGAAGGCTGGCCCATTATCACAGACCAAATTCAGGGGAACCCCAAATCTAGTTATGATATTTGTTTCAAGAAATTCAATGACTTCTTGAGCTGTGCTTCTTGTGGTGGCTGCTGCTTCAACCCACCTTGTGCAATAGTCGATGGTCGTCAGAACATATTTATGCCCTCGCCGAGGAATTTGGATTGATCACCCCCACAAAATCAAGTCCCCACTGCATTAAAGGTTTGTTTATCACAACTGGTTGCAATGGCGAGCCCGGTTAGCCTCTTTGGCTGCAAAAGTCTGGCACCGATGGCAGGTCCTGACATGCTGATGTGCATCCTTAAAAAGTGTAGGCCAGTAATAGCCTGCTCTTAATATTTTATGTGCTTGTAGCAGATCCTGATGAATGCCCTACCCCTAGTTTTTCATGAAAACTAGCCATGACTTCACTGACTTCACTGGGAGAAATGCACCTTAGAAAGATGCCGAGCATAATTCTCCTTATACTGAGTACCTGCCTTGAGGAGATAATGAGCAGCTTTTAACTTTAATGCTCTCCTTTGAGTTCTGTTCAAATGGGATGGGCAAATTCCAAACTGTAGCAGATGAATGATATCTCCATACCAATCATCAGATTCAGAATTTAACTGATTAACTTCTTCCCGTAGAGGCACTTCAGCAATGTGTCTGGACAAACCAAGTCCTCTGATCAATTTAGCAGGCCTAATCTCCAAGTCATACTCTTGCAACCTAGTAACCCAATTGCCTCTCAGTTCACCCAACTCATTCTGACTTAGGAGGTATTTCACAGCTGGGTCTGGCACTATGGCATGAGTTTTGCTTCTGAGTATATAGTGTCTGAACTGCTTCACTGCTCTTACTAAAGCGTAAGCTTGTTTGTCTAATCTAGAATATTTCAGTTCAGCTCCCTTCAAATTGGTGCTCTTAAAAGCAATTGGATGTTCTCCAGTTTCCCTCCGTTGAGTCAGAACTGCAGCAAGTGTATGTTCTGAAGAGAAAGTGTACAGGTAAAAATCTGCATTGAAGTCTGGGCTTACCAGGATTGGTGCTTGTTTAATGGTTGTCTTGATTTCTTGGAAGGCAGTCTTAGCTTCTGGGGTCCAGACAATGCAGGCGATGCTGCTTTAACATGTCATTCATTGGCTTAACTATCTCCGCAAAGCCGGAGATGAACTTCCTAACAAAGTTTATCTTTCCAAAGAATGACCTCAACTCTTTCTTGGAGTTGGGAAATGGTATGCCAGATATGGCCTCAACTCTCCCTGGATCCATAGAAATGCCATCCTTTGTGACTAAGTGCCCCAGGAGCTTCCCTTCTGTTACACCAAAAATGCATTTCTTTGGATTCAGAGAAATGCCAAACTCCCTGCACTTGTTAAACATAGACTCTAAGTGCTTGACATGGTCAAATCTGGATTTGGAGAAGACTGTTAAATCATCCATGTATACAACAATACATTTGCCCATAAGCCCCTTGAAGGCATGATCCATTGCTCTTTGAAATGTTGCTCCAGCATTTATTAAACCAAATGGCATCCTCTTGTAAGCAAAAGTCCCCCACTTGGTGGTAAAAGCAGTCTTCATTCTGTCTTCTTTCTCCACCAATATCTGGTTATAGCCTGAGAAGCCATCCAAGAAAGACATTATCTCTGATCCATTAACAATTTGCAGGACTTCATCCATAGAAGGCAGGGGATAGTTGTCCTTTTCTGATGCCTTATTTAAATTCCTGAAATCCACACACAGGCGGATCTCCCCATTTTTCTTCCTGACTGGCACCAGATTGGCCACCCAGGTAGAGTGCCTGATGGGAAAAATAATTGCTGCACTCAAGAGCTTTTCTACTTCTTTCAGGATAAGGGGTTCTAACAGAGCATTAACATGCCTCTGTTTTTGTCTGAAAGGCTTGCAAGATTCTTTCAAAGGTATGATGTGAGTGTAAACTTTTGGATCAAATACCTTTAAATCTTTGTATGACCAGGCCATTACATCCTTGGATCTGTGCAGGAAATCAATCATATTTCTCTTTATTTTTGGATCACAGTCCTTTGCCAACTTGATGTTCTTTGGATCCTCCTCAGTGCCTATGTTCAGGTCTTCAGTCCCATTGTCTGTGGCAGCTACAAAATCCTCAGAATTCACCCTTTGCCTGATCTTGTCAACATCAAATAGCCTTTCTAGCTCCACCATTCCTTTTGGGATCCTGTTGTCCTTCAACCTCATGATTCCCCTGTCATCATCCAACTGTTCCAGTAGGGTGTCTCTTTGGCCTTCATCAATTATAGCATTCTCAAAGGTGTTAGTACTCTGCAAAAAGTTTACAATCTGTTGATCATCTGAGAAAACTTGAAAGTTGTCTATATTGTTTGGAACTGAAGGACAGGGGACTAACTCAATTGAGAACTTATCCCACTTAAAATCTTCCAATGGCTTTAAACTTGCAGCTGAAGATGCCAGGACATCAGCATGTGAATTTTGTTCCCCGGGTATGTGTGTCGGATTGAATGCATCAAAGCCTTCTACAAGATCCCAGGCCCTGTGTTTGTATCCCTTCAAATAGGAGGCTTTACACTGAAATTTACCCCGGACTTGGCTTGCCACCAATTCTGAATCGGTGAAAACTTGAATGTTTTTCACATTTTTATCCAAAGCAAATTTTAAACCTAAAATCAGAGCTTCATACTCTGCTAAATTATTAGTACATGGGAACTGCAGGCGGTAAGACATAAAAAATGTCTGACTTTGAGGCCCTTTGAGGACTGCCCCTGTTCCAGAACCCTGCTTACATCTGGCTCCATCCACATGAAGTGTCCAGACTTCATTAGTATGTACAGGATGAGCTTTGTTAAACTGGTTACTCTGCCCAGCTGTCAAATTGTAGACACCAATATCTACCTCTGCAATATTGACAGTTTCATTAGCTGCATTGTACTCTGTAATGGTGTGCTTGTACCTGGGTTCTCTGTCAACCCGCAACTGATTTGCCACTCCTTTCCATGGCAACCACATGTGTGAAAAATCTGTTGCCAGGTATCCATTTAGAGACCTAGACCAATCCCTACTCAACAGCATCCCATACCCCACTGGGATATCCACAACTTGGATTTCAATCTTATGCTGAGCCCTAGGCTCAGAGGCTAATTGGATGTGAATATTTTGAAGCTCTCCAACAACTTTAACTTCTGACTTGTCCAATTGGACGACTCTTCTTTCAGATTTCATTGGGGTCAACCCCAATTGCTGACAAATGGCCAACGACATAACATTAGCAGATGCACCTGAATCTACCAAACAATTATGTAAGTTCTTCCCAAAAATTTTGACGATCAGTAAAAAGGGGGGAACTTCAGTTTTTTCTTTGTACATGGCTAGATTGGCATTTGCTATTTTCTTTCCCTTGTCTCAGGTTTAGCAACAGGGCCAAAGTATGTCTTTATCAGGTTGTCTCTCTGCTCTGAAATCTGTGCCAGCTCATGCAGAGTAATGTTGGCCTTAATCTTTTTCATATCCTCCACTATGTTATATCCTTTGTTAAGTGGAGGAACAACAACATCTGGTACTCTCTGAGCTCCTCCCTTTGGTGGAGGTGGATTATTGCTTGGAGAGGGGTCCGGAGGAATATTGTGAGAGTTGTCAGGAGGAGTTGATGTGGTATTTGGCTCAGGATTCCTGTTCCTCAGGTTGTAGCTATCTCTTCTGCTGGAAAGCCTGTACTTCATCTATAGGCATTTCAACTACATTCTCAGATTCATCCGGGAAAGAAAAGGAATCCAGGACCATGGCTGCACTGTGGCCAGATGAACTTGGGCCATCAGCAGTTCTTTGATTTTCAGGGGAGATCAGATCACCAGACAAGGCTTCAAATGCATTGCAAAATTCCAGACAGTCCAACTCCCCATGTTGAGAAGTGGCATGTATTCTGCACCAGTTGGGCAGAGCTAAATCACAGATGTTCACATCATGAGTTTTACCCTTGTAATCTTTATTAGGTTCATATGGGGGCCTGTTAAATCTGTTTGGCTGATATGAGTATCTGTTGGGATTGTCACCAGTAGAAGTTTGCCTTTTAAAACTCAGAAAATCATTGGCCAGCTTCTGAACAATCTTTGAGACTTCTTCAATCCTTGCATTGTCAGCCTCTTTCACTGGGTTCTGTACATTCTCAACAGGTGCAGCAGTTGATGGACTTGCTGATGGTAGAGTCTGACAGACTGGCAGCATCATCTGATGTGGAATGGG
Source organism: Wollemia nobilis (assembly GCA_028583015.1). Lineage (NCBI taxonomy): Eukaryota > Viridiplantae > Streptophyta > Pinopsida > Araucariales > Araucariaceae > Wollemia > Wollemia nobilis. The sequence goes on along the minus strand of JAQPPZ010016892.1, from coordinate 5,377,344 downwards.
ATTAAACACAGGAGCAGCTTGTGTGATCAGAGGAACTTGCTGAGCATTTAAAGGCTGGGGTCCCAACTGTCTTTCCAGAATCAAAGCTTCTTTGTAGGCTTCTGTCAAATTGGTAACAGTGGCATCTCTCTTCAAGAAGACAGAGGTCATGGGATCCAGGGAATTTCTAAAAATCTCTAATGCCAAGTCAGCATTAGGTACATAATACCCAGTAAGTCTACCATAGGCTTTCTGGGAATCGACATTATAGGATCCGATAGATTCACTTAATTCCCTTTTGATGCTAGAAAACTGCTGATATAAAATATCGGGGTCTATCACTTCCCCAAAATGTGACACAAAAACTTTCTCTAAATCATTCCAGCTGGTGATAGAATCATTGGTGAGGTTTAAAAACCAATCATAAGCTCCCTCCTGGAGAGTGAACGGGAAGAGTCTGCAGGCAACATCCTCATGCTGTACATTTAATAACTTCAATGCATTCTTGAATGCAACCAAGTGTTCTTCTGCAGTTCTTGTCCCATCATGTTTGTACCTGGGGAGATATCTTTCTGGATTTTTGGGCAAGTCATGGGCTATACCCGGAATGTTCAAAGCTGTGGAGCCCAACCAATTTGCCATAGCTAATGGATTGACAGGAATATTCTGAGCTCTGGTTGGAGTGACTATCAATGGTGATAAAACTGTCTATGATAGAGATGTGGCCCTTCTGTGGCTACTTCTTCTCGGAGTTTCTAATTCAGGAACAAGGAGCTCTCCAGCTCTGGGGTGGGACCTTGTTACCCTGTATGTAGAATCCAGTTTTCACAAGCACTTATAACTTTGCAGTTCTCAACGAAGTTCCGTATTTGGCAATTTAAAACACTGCACTGACAACTTACAAAAATTGTACTGACAATTTATAAAACTGAGCCACTTTTAAATGTTAAAATGCCAGACTCTGGATAAAATACAGTATTTGTCAAGCACCACATACAGTCGGATTTCCCAACTCAAGTGCACTAAGAACAGATGTTCTCGGCCCTCCTTCTAGCGCCAATTAGATGTTGGTCCGACTTTCATACGCACCCCACGAAGGATGAGCAGGAAGCTCCGGAGACACCCACGGGATGAATCCCACTCACTTTAGGATCTAGCTGGTTATCCAAGGTGCGAGTTACAGAGTCGGGTCGAATGTCTATTCACTCTTTTTCGCTTCTGGAATAGATTTCAATATGGACTGTCTGTTACCTTACAGGGGGTTCTCGAACTTGTTCAGTAGTTGCAGAAGTTGTTACTTGTTAACAATCAGATTTAACTTGATTCTTGATCTAGCTCTCATGGGTCAGCAGATTCAAATAAAAGACAAATAAAGAAAGTAAAAATGGATCATTCACGGTAAGCAAAGAGAGGGTAGGGTAAGGCAGAAAGGGAAGTTTATCAAACTTTAAACTGTAAAACTAAACTATCAATTTCATCTATACTATCAGCTTCACAACAGAACAAATCCAAGAAGAAAGCGTCCAGATTTCTAAGATCACTTTCAACTAAGAGCACAAGGCAAAGTGGAACAGATCTAGCAAAAAATTATAAATCCAAGGGAAGTTGGTTAAAACTGGTATCTTTCACCGACAGCCTAGCTCACACAGTGAAGACAGAGCAATTAGAACAAACTTGAACCTCAAATCTGTAATTTCCCCTAGCAGACAATAGAACAACTGAAGCCTAACAACATATTTAAACTTGATAATGGCAGATTTACAGCATATATCTAACAAACTTTAATGGAACGGATAACAGAAGAAGATACACTTATCACAGATCTATAAAATATTAGGCTCCTGGCCATGCTACCACAGAAAATAACAAAAGCACATCAACTCCCAGTCCAGAAAACAAAGGATTTCACAAAATTTGCAAGAAATTGCTTATAAGCCTTTTATTTCTAAGTCTCCGCCTCCTGCGATTACATTTTGCAGTTGTATTTATAGACTCAGGACAGATCCTGATCTTTACAAAATATCTTTCTCAAACCCTAAATCTTATCATCTTAAACCCTAGGACCGGGTTTTACAATATAAAGCCACTTTAAAATCAAAGTCCGGATAGAACTTAACCCCTCTGCAAATCAGTGCAATTAGCTGCCATAAATGGAGAAGATAGAATCAAATGCAGCTTGCATTCACCCACAACTGCAAATAAATGCTTTCATTAATTCTGCATTGGTGAGCCAGATGAGTCACCACTTCTCCGCTATTCCATCTCCGCATATCCATCCTTGAGTTGAAATGGTCTTCAAGCTATTAACTCTGCAATAAATCTCCATTGAATGCCTTCACCGGCCTCCTCTCCTCTTCAGCATGGCGGTCCTTGATTAAATTGCACCTGACTTTGTCTTTATGGCCTTTTTCCCGTTATCCCGTAAGTGACGGATGGCTTCCTGTATGAAAGACAAAAAGATTAGCATTAGCATTTTAATAAACATTAAATCAAAACTTTAACAATTAAAATCAGATCAAAACGCAAAGTAAACTTGCATGTCGGCCTCTGTTTTATCTGATACGTGTCTTTGACACGTGTCACTATCCCAGGACGCCTTCTGTTTACAGCTGTTTTGCATTTTCAGGCCTTTCATGTAACTTTCTCTCTCCTACCGCGATTCTACGACATGTCGCGATTTCGCGACATGTCACGAAATCGTGACGTCCCTGGCGCTAGCAGCTCTTCTTCCCAACTTGGTCGCGAAAATGCGACATGTCACGATTTCGCGACATGTCGCGAAATCGCGACACCTTCCTGGCCGCCGCACAACCTTTCCTTTGCAAGCCGCGATACTGCGACATGTCGCGATTTCGCGACATGTCACAAAATCGTGCCTGCCCTTGCACTTGGCTTCCCCTAGATTGTTCATGCAACTTGATTTTGCTTCCTGAGTACGATTTTCCTCTCTCCAGAAAGTGTCGCGATTTCGCGACATGTCGCGAAATCGCGACCATTTTCATACTTAGCCAATTTTTTATTCTTGCAACCCTTCTTCTCTCTCCTCGACGCGAAATTGCGACATGTCGCGATTTCGCGACATGTCGCAAAATCGCGCCTGCCCGCACAACTTTCCTTCTCTCTCCTCCCGTCGGTAGCGATTTCGCGACGGTTTCCAAAAATGGAAACGTCGCGATATCGCGACACTTCCAAAAATGGAAAGTGTCGCGATTTCGCTACACTTTTCCGACTTAGCTGCTTTTGCCAAAATTCGTCGCGATATCGCGACATTTTCGAAAATGGAAGTGTCGCGATATCGCGACACTACCAAAAATGGAAAGTTTTGGTTTTCAGTGAATTTATGCAATTGTTTTCTAGATTTTTCTCGGTACCGGTGCGAGATTTTCTTTGTGCATGAATGATTCTAGCATGTAGAAAGTTAAGCTTGAAATAACAATGCTAGAAAGACTTGGAAAAAGGCACAACTTTAACAAAGAGGCAAGCAAAATTGGATTTAAACCTGAAAATTATCAAGAGGGTCCCTGCTGCAAAAATGGAAGTTCAGGGCTTTCTAAGGATGGAATCTCATTTTTCAGTGGGGGTGTGTTGCTTCTCAACAAGTACTACCTTGGTCTGATATATCAATCTCTTTCATGTAACTTAAAGTCTCTCTCATGCATGGTTGCATATATCAAAAGGACTAGCTTTTTCCCTATGCTAACATGTATATAGAAAAGTAGGGTATATCCAAAGGTTTGGTATATATGACTTGTGGTGTATACAAAGGGGACCATTTTGGGAGATATAATAAACCTTCACCATAGCTATATCAACTTTATTTTTTACAAAATCTCAATTGCTCAAAGGTCCAAATTTTGTGGCATGGAAAACAAAAATGAGGAGAGTACTAGTGGTCAAAAAACTTTGGGACATAGTTACTAGTGATGAAACTTGACCTGAGGGGATAGTAGCTAATCAAAAGTATAATTAAGTAGATGCAAGGTAACTTATTTTTATCACTTTTAGAGTGGTAGGCAAAATACAACCACATATAATTAAAGAAAAACATTGAAATATGCATGGGATATACTTTACTATTGGAAATATGAGCAAGTTTTGTTGTCATTGATGTCAAGAGGTTGATGTCCAAGTTTCGTCATCATTAATGTCATCAGGTGGTTTTTCCAAAAGGCAAGGAAGAAGTTTAAAGGAATAGGATATAATATTTATTTTAAATATTATATGCCTAAAAGGCCTAAAAATATTGAAGACCCAAGGAAGGAGAAGCAGGTTTAAAAGGAAATAATAATATTATAATATTCTAGGTTAAAGGTTGAGTTGAAGAAAAACGAGGTCCAAGGAGTTATTAAATTATAAATCCTCAAAAAACCCATTTGGCAGATTTTAAGGTTATGATTTAATTTATTTAAATTTAAATATTTTAACCATAGGTTAAAATTTAAATTTAAATAAATAATAAAGGCGCCAAAAGTTTAAATGTTAAATTCGAATTAAAAATCAAATTTCCTAAATCGCCGACGTGTTGGAATGCATAGCATATGGTATAAAAAGGGCAAAAGTTTTTAATTAAAACTTATCCATGCGAATTGTGTGCCCAAAGTCTAAAGAATTCATGCACTGCATTCATTAAAGGAGTAAGGAAAAATTCGCATGTGTTAAACATTGAAGGGCAGACATGGTGATAAATCGAAGTGGAGCGCCAAGAAAGTCTCAAGGCGCTTGGTAGCGCAAGTGGCAGCCGAGGGCTGCGTTAAGGCATTTGTGAGGGTGAGATCATGGGTTCGATTCACGCGATTGTGTTTTGCAAAGGGAAAGATTTTTCGTTTGCGCCTAGTGGGAGAAGAGACAAGGAACATAGAGGAGTTCGTGCACTTTTATTTTTGTGTGGGCACGTAGCCCAACTGGTGGATGCGCTTTGTGCTAGGGTGTTTGAAAGGTGAGGTCGTGTGTTCGAATTTCATCGAAGACATTTTGTTGGGCAGAATAAATTAAAGGTATGCTTCTCACGTTTTAATTTATCCAAAGGTTTTGATATTCGAAAATTGCATTAGAGGGTTGCGTGAGATTTAAAAGGAAGTTTGTGAGTTTGTTGAGGGAGATATAAGGTATAAGAAAATTAAAATATTTTATTTTAATTTTTGGTGGTTAGAATTTATTTTATAAAGTAGGAGTGATAAGGTATGCAAGGAAAATTATATTTTGTATTTTGAAATAAAGCTACATTGTGATAATTATTTTTGAGAGGAGAAATAAGGTGCATAAAGGAAATTATTGTGAAAGTGAGTTATTTGAATCTTTGCTAATTATTTTTGAAGTTTGGAGATTATAAGGTGTACTTGAGATTTAATATTTTTGTATGGTGAAATAATTTTTGAGGGAAATATTTGAGTAAAGTTTTTGAGAAAGATTGTTGCTATCTAATCTTGAAATTGGCAAAGAGGAGTTGATTGTGATTGAGATAGGTTTTGAAGATATATCTCCATCAAAACAAAAGGTATGGGCATATCTTCCTTATGAGTGAAATATTGTTGGATTGAATGTTGTGAAATGCAAAGTTGGAGTGAAAAGGATTGTTTGATAAGCATTGTTGGAAATGTTTGAGTGAGTTTTCATATGCATGATTGGTGAATGTTTGTGAGAACATTTGAGTGTGAAGTTGAGAACTATCTTGAACTAGGGTTTGTGAAAGAACATGAGTATCATTGTTATGTGAGATTGAGAACTATCTTGAACTAGGGTTTGTGAAAGATCATGAGTATCATTGTTATGTGAAGTTGAGAACTATCTTGAGCTAGGGTTTGTGAAAGATCATGAGTATCATTGTTATGTGAATTTGGAATCATCTTGAGTCAAGGTTTGAGTTTCATAGTGTGAGTTGTTGGAAGTATAGTGAAACACTTGGTTAGGGTTTGTAAGCAAGTTGTGTTTCATTGAGTGAATGGTTGAGTGAAGTTGGATGAGCATTGTTGATTGAATGTATTGGAGTGATAGTTCAAGTTCTATGAAACAAATTGTTCTTTATTCTAAATTGATTTGAAAGAGAGTTTGAAAGTGATTGAGTACTTTGTGAGTGTGAAACATATTGAGTCTCTAATCATTCTCTATATGTTTCTATGGTTAAACAAGATTCTGAGTGAAATTTGTTTGTGTGATTGAAGAGGTTTTCTGAAAGAGATTAAGTTGAGTTTTGTATGCAAGTTTTGCAATTGATTTGAATAAGCTTTTGTGAAAGCTAGTGGACAGATTTGAGTAAGTCCTAGAGGGGACTTAAGGACAGAGTTAAGCAAGATTTTGTGAAATCTTGTGAGTATATTTGAGTAAGTCCTAGAGGGGACTTAAGGATATATTTGTGTGAGATTTTGTGGAAGCTTACAAGCATATTTGAGGTAAGTCTTGGTGAAGACTTGTTGAGATATTGGACAAGTTCTAGGGAGGACTTGTTGAGAAGATTTGAGGTAAGTCTTGGTGAAGACTTGTTGAGTAGATTGGACAAGTTCTAGAGAGAACTTGTTGAGCATATTTGAGGTAAGTCTTGGTGAAGACTTGTTGAGTATATTGAACAAGTTCTTGAGAGAACTTGTGAATATATTTGAGGTAAGTATTTGAGAAGACTTGAGAGTAGAATTGATTGATTGATTTGTTCAAGCTTTGTGTTAAGGCTTGGGGTAGATCTAGTAGAGTTGATTTGTGATTGGATCAAGATTTGTGTTAAGGCTTGAGGATAGATTTGAGGAATATTTTGGTGTAGATTTGAGGGTATATTTGTGCCATACTAGAGATAGAATTGTGAGCATATTTGTGCTAGATCGAAGGATAGTGTTTAGTGCAGATTTGAGATAGAGATTGAGCAGAGCTGAGAGCAAGATTTGGAGGTGATAGAGTAGAGGATAGTAGTCTCCAGTGGATAGAGATCCATTAGCTAGGGTAGTGAGGATAGAGGTCTTCTGAGTGAGGATAGAGGTCTTCAATGGAGAGAGATCCATAAGCCAGTGTAGTGGAGGTAGTAGTCTTCTAGAGGATCACCATCTAGAGCAGAGGAGAAGGTGTTGGGTGGGGACCAAACTAAAAGGGGGGAAGGGTTTCTTTGGGTTGGGTATCCATGAACTTGATTAGGGGATTGGTGTCTCCTTTGGATAGAGGTCCATAAATATTGTAATAGGGAAGGATTCCCAAGAGATTTGTTGAGAAAATTTTAGTGAAATATTTTCTTCGTGGAGTAGCCCACATTGGGTGAACCACGTTAAATTGGTGTCTCTATTGTGTGTGGTGATTTATGCATTGCTTTGATTACTATTGTTGATATTGCCATTGATATATTGCATAATATTGTTTGGGAAAGAAAAGTAAAAAGTGGTCTTATACTATTCACCCCCCTCTCAGTATAAGCTTGTGTTCTTCAATTGGTATCAGAGCGGGTTCCTTCGGAAGAGTTTAACAACTTGAAGGAAAAGCTTACAGGAACACAGATGGATTCTCAGAGTGGATCTTCAGGGAATAAGGCACCATTGTTCGATGGGAACAATTATGCATTTTGGAGTGTGAGAATGAATATTTTCCTAATGGCACTAGGAAATGATATATGGCAAGCAGTTGAGGATGGGTACATACCACCAACTACTCCACCTACAGATAAATATGGTAAGCTCCTACAACTGAATAATTCAAAGGCAATGAATGGAATCTTAAATGGTTTACGTGAAATAGAGTTTGTAAAAGTTATGCATTGCACATCAACAAAAGAGATTTGGGATAAGCTAAAAAATATATATGAGGGAGACAAAAAGGTCAAGATGGCAAAATTGCAAAATCACAAGAAAACATTTGAAGACCTAAAGATGAAGGATGAGGAAGACATTGCTACATACTTACTTCATGTGGATGAGGTTGTTAACTCCATGCAAGGACTTGGGTTTAAAGTTGAAGAATCAGATGTTTGTCAAAAGGTTTTAAGGTCACTCCCTAAGAGGTATAGTGAAAATATTTCAGCCATAGAAGAGTCAAGAGATATTGAAACTTTGACAAGGGATGAGTTACATGGAACTCTCATAGCTTTTGAGATGAGAATAAAAGAGGAGTCTATCCCCCAGAAAGAAGCAGCCTTCAAAGTTACAAAGAAGACAAAGGGTAAGAAGTCAGATTCAAGTAATGAGTTATCTAGTGATGAAGAAGCAAACTATGGCAGAAGGAACAAGGACACAAGAAAGTATAAAGGTACAAAATTAGTTAGGTGTTTTAATTATGGTAAATATGGTCACTATGCATCTGATTGTCTAGAGGCTGGAAGTAGCAATGATGATGAGAAACAGGATCATAAGAATAGGGAAACAGGAAAATACAGGTATCAAAATAAAAGTAGGGATGGACAAGGCAAGCAAGGAAAGAAGTTTTTCCAAAGGCATAAGAAGAGTTTTTATGCAGATAAGGTAGGTAAGAGTTCAAGTGATAGTGATGGAAGGTCCTCAGATAATGAAGAAGAAGAAATTCTATTTCTGATAGTAGAAAAAGAAGATGTTAGAAAAAGGGCACCAATAATTCTCAAGTGTTTTAGGTGTGGTAACTTTGGTCATCTTGAAGATAATTGTACAAGGAATGGGTTCAGTTTTAGTGAAGATGAATATGAAGATGCTCTTGAAGGTCTAGAAGAAGAAAGTCTTCTTATGGAAATAGAAGAAGAAGGAAGTGCTTCTATTGAAGATGAATCATAAAGGAATGGAGATGATCTAAAAGATAAAGAATCAAAAAATGAAGAGGAAGGAGAAGTTGATCTTGAGGGTGAGCTTATTTCTGCTCTTAAGGAATTAAGGAAGGTAAGAAAGCAGAACTCAAAACTCAAGCTTCAATTTCAAGAATGTGATGAAGAGAAAGGAAATCTTATAGAAGATCTAACCAACTCAATAGCTAAGACAAGGAGATTTAAAGAGAAGTTAGAGGCAAAGGTCTTAGAATGTGAAAGGTTAGAGCATGAGGTAGCTTCACTAAGGAAGGAAGTAAAAGAGTCTAAAGATAAGCTACACAGGTTTGGGAGAAGCTCAAAGAACTTGGATAAGATTATCAAGGTACAAAGATCTTCATCAAACAAGACAGGACTTGGTTTTGAATAAGAATATAGAGGATGAGGAGAGGAGTCAATCTCAAGCTCCAAAGAAGAAGAAGCTTCAGAAGAAGAGAGTGTAAGAGAAAGTGAGACTTCTGAGGATAAGTTAGAAAATAGAAATTTCAACAAGGAAAGGAACAATGCACAAATGAGGAACAGATGGAACAAGAAACAACATAGGGTAGAAGAGACTAAGAGACCAATGGGGTCAAGGCAAGGTTTCTTCAATGGATGATGCTTCTCATGTCATAGGTTTGGTCACAAGGCTATGCAGTGCAGGACACATGAAAGATAAGGATATGGAAATTTTAGAAATGGGTATCTCTTTCAAGGGTATTGCTACTCTTGTAATCAGTTTGGTCATAAGGCAGTTAATTGTAAGGTTCATGATAGGAATGGATATGGCTTCACCAGGAGGAACTACAAGATATTTGCACCTTCAAGGAACCACAACATTAAGTGTTATAAGTGCAATAATGTTGGGCATATGGCTAAGTGGTGTAGAGCAGAACTTCTAGAGACAAGCAAGAACAGGAATATTCAGAGGAATCAAAAGGATCAGTTGAGGAAGAAGGTGGACAAAGGTAAAGATCAGTGTATGCTGGGAGTAGAGATACTCCCACCCCAAAATTAACCACCTCAAAAGAGGAGGTGGGGGAGGGCTAAGCTAAGAGTCTTATATTTAGCCCCAAGCCCCAAAGGTGGCCCTTTGCCATTGATGTCAAAGGGGGAGAGATTTGAGTTAGGGGGAGAGCATTCAATCAGGGGAGTAGTTTCTCAGGGGGAGCAGAACTGAAAAAGGTAAAAGAAATGGTTAAAGGAAAATGGGTTGCCATCAATGACAAAGGGGGAGATTGTTGGAAATATGAGCAAGTTTTGTTGTCATTGATGTCAAGAGGTTGATGTCCTAGTTTCGTCATCATTAATGTCATCAAGTGGTTTTTCCAAAATGCAAGGAAGAAGTTTAAAGGAATAGGATATAATATTTATTTTTAAATATTATATGCCTAAAAGGCCTAAAAATATTGAAGACCCAAGGAAGGAGAAGCAGGTTTAAAAGGAAATAATAATATTATAATATTTAATATTATAATATTCTGGGTTAAAGGTTGAGTTGAAGAAAAATGAGGTCCAAGGAGTTATTAAATTATAAATCCTCAAAAAGACCCATTTGGCAGATTTTAAAGGTTATTATTTAATTTATTTAAATTTAAATATTTTAACCATAGGTTAAAATTTAAATTTAAATAAATAATAAAGGCGCCAAAAGTTTAAATGTTAAATTCGAATTAAAAATTGAATTTCCTAAATCATCGACGTGTTGGAATGCATAGCATATGGTATAAAAAGGGTAAAGGTTTTTAATTAAAAATTATCCATGCAAATTGTGTGCCCAAAGTCTAAAGAATTTGTGTGCTGCATTCATTAAGGGAGTAAGGAAAATTGCATGTGTTAAATGTTGAAGGGCAGATGTGGTGATAAATTGAAGTAGAGCGCCAAGCAAGTCTCAAGGCGCTTGGTAGCGCAAGTGGCAGCCAAGGGCTGCGTTAAGGCATTTGTGAGGGTGAGATCGCGGGTTCGATTCACGCGATTGTCTTTTGCAAAGAGGAAAGCGTTTTTCGTTTGCGCCTAGTGGGAGAAGAGACAAGGAACATAGAGGAGGTCATGCACTTTTATTTTTATGTGGGCACGTAGCCCAACTGGTGGATGCGCTTTGTGCTAAGGTGTTTGGAAAGGCGAGGTCATGTGTTCAAATTTCATCGAAGTCATTTTGTTGGGTAGAATAAATTAAAGGTATGCTATACACATTTTAATTTGTCCAAAGGTTTTGATATTCGAAAATTGCATTAGAGGGTTTCGTGAGTTCTAAAAGGAAGTTGTGAGTTTGTTGAGGGAGATATAAGGTATAATAAAATTAAAATATTTTATTTTAATTTTTGGTGGTTAGAATTTATTTTATAAAGTAGGAGTGATAAGGTATGCAAGGAAAATTATATTTTGTATTTTGAAATAAAGCTACATTGTGATAATTATTTTTGAGAGGAGAAATAAGGTGCATAAAGGAAATTATTGTGAAAGTGAGTTATTTGAATCTTTGCTAATTATTTTTGAAGTTTGGAGATTATAAGGTGTACTTGAGATTTAATATTTTTGTATGATGAAATAATTTTTGAGGGAAATATTTGAGTAAAGTTTTTGAGAAAGATTGTTGCTATCTAATATTGAAATTGGCAAAGAGGAGTTGATTGTGATTGAGATAGGTTTTGAAGACATATCTCCATCAAAACAAAAGGTATGGGCATATCTTCCTTATGAGTGAAATATTGTTGGATTGAATGTTGTGAAATGCAAAGTTGGAGTGAAAAGGATTGTTTGATAAGCATTGTTGGAAATGTTTGAGTGAGCTTTCATATGCATGATTGGTGAATATTTGTGAGAACATTTGAGTGTGAAGTTGAGAACTATCTTGAACTAGGATTTGTGAAAGATCATGAGTATCATTGTTATGTGATATTGAGAACTATATTGAACTAGGGTTTGTGAAAGATCATGAGTATCATTGTTATGTGAAGTTGAGAACTATCTTGAGCTAGGGTTTGTGAAAGATCATGAGTATCATTGTTATGTGAATTTGGAATCATCTTGAGTCAAGGTTTGAGTTTCATAGTGTGAGTTGTTGGAAGTATAGTGAAACACTTGGTTAGGGTTTGTAAGCAAGTTGTGTTTCATTGAGTGAATGGTTGATTGAATTTGGATGAGCATTATTGATTGAATGTATTGGAGTGATAGTTCAAGTTCTATGAAATAAATTGTTCTTTATTCTAAATTGATTTGAAAGAGAGTTTGAAAGTGATTGAGTATTTTGTGAGTGTGAAACATATTGAGTCTCTAATCATTCTCTATATGTTTCTATGGTTAAACAAGATTTTGAGTGAAATTTGTTTGTGTTATTGAAGAGGTTTTCTGAAAGAGATTAAGTTGAGTTTTGTATGCAAGTTTTGCAATTGATTTGAATAAGATTTTGTGAAAGCTAGTGGATATATTTGAGTAAGTCCTAGAGTGGACTTAAGGATAGAGTTAAGCAAGATTTTGTGAAAGCTTGTGAGCATATTTGAGTAAGTCCTAGAGGGGACTTAAGGACATATTTGTGTGAGCTTTTGTGGAAGCTTACAAGCAGATTTGAGGTAAGTCTTGGTGAAGACTTGTTGAGAGATTGGACAAGTTCTAGAGAGGACTTGTTGAGTAGATTTGAGGTAAGTCTTGGTGAAGACTTGTTGAGTAGATTGGACAAGTTCTAGAGAGAACTTGTTGAGAGATTTGAGGTAAGTCTTGGTGAAGACTTGTTGAGAGATTGAGAAAGTTCTTGAGAGGACTTGTGGATATATTTGAGGTAAGTATTTGAGAAGACTTGAGAGCAGAATTGATTGATTGATTTGTTCAAGCTTTGTGTTAAGGCTTGGGGTAGATCTAGCAGAGTTGATTTGTGATTGGATCAAGCTTTGTGTTAAGGCTTGAGGATAGATTTGAGAAGAAATTTTGGTGTATATTTGAGGGTATATTTGTGCTAGACTAGAGATAGACTTGTGAGAATATTTGTGCTAGATCGAAGGATAATGTTTAGTGCAGATTTGAGATAGAGATTGAGAGAGCTTGAGAGTAAGCTTTGGAGGTGATAGAGCAGAGGATAGTAGTCTCTAGTGGATAGAGATCCATTAGCTAGGGTAGTGAGGATAGAGGTCTTCTGAGTGAGGATAGAGGTCTTCAGTGGAGAGAGATCCACAAGCCAGTGCAGTGGAGGTAGTAGTCTTCTAGAGGATCACCAGCCAGAGCAGAGGAGAAGGAGTTCTCCTGTGGATAGGTATCCATGAACTTGATTAGGGGATTGGTGTCTCCTTTGGATAGAGGTCCATAAATATTGTAATAGGGAAGGATTCCCAAGAGATTTGTTGAGAAAATTTTAGTGAAATATTTTCTCCGTGGAGTAGCCCACATTGGGTGAACCACGTTAAATTGGTGTCTCTATTGTGTGTGGTGATTTGTGCATTGCTTTGATTACTGTTGTTGATATTGCCATTGATATATTGCATAATATTGTTTGGGAAAGAAAAGTAAAAAGTGGTCTTATACTGTTCACCCCCCTCTCAGTATAAGCTTGTGTTCTTCATTACACTATATTTAAAGAAAGGAATGAAGTTGCAATCATTCATCTTCAATGACTACATACATTAAGGGTCTAGGATGGAGAGAGTATATAATAATTTCTATAAAGTGTTATAGAATTGAAGGTGAAATTGAATACCATGGGATAATATGTGGATGCCAAGCTCTTAGTATCTTTTGTACTTAGATATCTCCCTAAATCATTTCAAATATTGGTTACATTTGAAGAATTGGTAAACATCCTTCAATAACATGAAATAGAAAATCAATTAAGAGTATTTATTCAATAATGCTTGGTAGGGTACCTAGGAATAGATATTTGGGGATATATTATTATATTGTATAAGGGTTGGCATGGGCCATTCATAACCCAAGGTTTATTGTATTATAATATTATATTATATTATAATATAATATTATATTAGTAGTAGGCTCCCCAAAGTAGAATAAGAATATGGATATATAAAGAAGAGATATTTGTTATTGTAATCATTCATATCATTGAAGAAGAATCTTATGTAATCGTCTATGCCCATGAAGTGGCCTCTCACCTTGGGAGATCTTATGGAGTTATTCCTTCCTTAAGGATTATTATTGGTGTTTCCCTACCTTAAGGGTATTATCTATCTCTCTCTCATTTGTGGATTGTTATTGTGGATAATATATTGTGGATGAATGATTTGATATTTTTGCATATTGGTGAATGGTTTATGTTAATAATAATAAAGTTATGCAAAAAGTGGTATCAGAGCAACAATTTTGGCAAAGTGGAGATTTTTGTGGAAATTGCAAAATTAGGGCAATTTTTTTGGAAAAACATCTCATCTTTCAGTAGCCATATATTTATGGCAAGTTTATCCGATTTAGGAGATTCTTGGATCAGATTGTGCTAAATTTTAAGAGATTTAAAATGAGTGGTCATATGAAGGAATACGAGTATTACTGACGAAGATGTGACCTTTTGAAGTTAGTCATACAAAATAAGGATAGTTATGAATTTCATAGATTTTTTCTGGAAAAACATCTCATCTTTCAGAAGATACCTCTGCGAAAGTTTATCCAATTTAGACGATCCTTGGACTAGTTTATGCAAAATTTTAAGAGCTTTAAAATGAGTGGTCATATTAAGTAATCCAATTATTATTGAGGGATATATTACCTTCTAAATGCAACCATCTAAAACAAGGGTAGTGACAAATTTTCAAATCATGAATTTCTTAAAGACGAAATTTGTTTAGTTTGGGTAAGCAAATCAGTTGCAATTTATTTTGTTGGGAAGAAAAATTGTAGATCTAGTTGTCTATGTGGATTTTTAGCTTCAAATTGGTGGGAAGATATTTATTTCCATAAAACCCTAGTTTGCATTAGGGCATGATATATATTATCAAAAAACCCTAGTTGCATTAGGGCATGAACAATGGCACTCCCAATTATTTTTGGAGAAGATGATATTGATGTTAGGGAATGGTGGAAAGAGTTTAGAGCTCAAAATCGTAATAATCCTTTCTGGAAACTCCTCATTGGTACATATTTTTATGGAAAAATGCTTTTTTGGTGGACAATTTTTTTAAAAGAAAGGAATAATGAATACACTTGGGATGAAATAGAGCATGCATTATTGAGTAAATGGGATCCATATTATATAGATAGCTTGAGGGATGTCATCAAAGACCTTAAAAATAGACTACAGGGACTTCAAAATGAGCAGAATGAAATGAAAGGATAATGGGAAGTTTTCAAGAAACATAATGAAGACTATGAAAAAGAAATAAAATTACTCAAGGAGAAAGAGGAAAAGGTTAGGGAAGATAATGAGAGGAATATAGAAGGCACATCATTGGATTTACAAAATCAAGAGCAGAATAAAAAAGGTTTAAATTCATCTAAAATTTCTATTTTGCAGGTTCATGGAAGCATTCAAAAGGAACAAGTTATTATTTCCATTGATCCTAGTAGTAGATATAATTTTATTAATATTTCTTTGGCTAAGAAGTTGCAAGTTCAAGAAAATAAAATTAAGGATATATAGCTAGAGGGTGAGAATGTTCAGATTTTTGAAGATTTGAATATCACCATGGATAAATATGTTTTACATTCAAATTTATATGTTATTGATATGGATGATGAGGATATTGTTCTTGGTTATCCTTGGTTAGATTCTTTGGGTACTGTTAACATTAATGTGCAAAAGAAGTTTATGAAGTTATGGTACAGGAAAATGAAGATAACATTACAAGATATTTCTCAACTTAAGGAGCAGGGATGCAAGGAAAATCAAGAAGTGGTTGCAAAGAAATAAATTAAAGAACATGAAATAGAATCCAAGAAGGTAGTAGTGGCAATAAATTCCATGGAAGAAGTACCAGTAATGGAGTCCATGGAAATAACAATAACAGAGTCCAAGGAAGCTTTGATAGAAGAGCACATGGACACACCAAACAAAGAGACCATGAAAGAACAATGTATAGAAGAATGTAAAACAAAGGAGCCAAATGTTGAGAAGTCAAAGAAGGTAGAACATCAAGTTAAGGTTGTACCATATCGCCATCCACACCACCATGATTAGCAACAATATTGGAGGTATGGTTCAAGGAAGCAGTATTATGGTTCCACATGGAATCATAAGGGCACCAACTATGGTAGAGTTTGGCAGAGAAAGCATAGTGATCCTAGTTTTTAGAGTAGTTCATCAGCATCAAGGAACAAGTGGACCCATCATTCAAGTTATCAAAATACAACAGCAAAAGCATGGAGCCAACAAAGTAGATTTGGATACTCAAGTAACAAAATGGCATTCCAACATCAACATGCTTCACTTGGATGGATGGATGATCGAGATTGGTACCAGTTGCTAACTTTGCTTAGCAAATCATATTATCATGTTTCTTCATATATTTCAAGGACAAAAAATTTGTAAGGAGGGTGGCATGGTAGGGTACCTAGGAATAGATATTTGGGGATATATTATTATATTGTATAAGTTGGCATGGGCCACACATAACCCAACATTGATTGTATTATAATATTTTATTATATTATAATATAATATTATATTAGTAGTAGGCTCCCCAAAGTAGAATAAGAATATGGATATATAAAGAAGAGATATTTGTTATTGTAATCATTCATATCATTGAAGAAGAATCTTATGTAATCATCTATGCCCACAAAGTGGCCTCTCACCTTGGGAGATCTTGTGGATTTATTCCTTCCTTAAGGATTATTATTGGTGTTTCCCTACCTTAAGGATATTATCTATCTCTCTCATTTGTGGATTGTTATTGTGGATAATGTATTGTGGATGAATGGTTTGATATTTTTGCATATTGGTGAATGGTTTATGTTAATAATAATAAATTTATGCAACAATGATCTTATATCCATAAATAAACCATAAAAAGGTTCAAAGGCTCCTTCTACCTCATCTTCATCACAAAAGAAACCTTAATGGAGGAGTAGGTATTGTCATATTTGTGAAAAATAAGGACATGACACAAAATTCTTAAAATACAATTTTATGAATCATGGAAATCAATTTTGTAGACCTCCTCAAAGTACGTAATAATTTCAATAACAAAATCAACAAGGGTAATATCAACAAGGAAAACAACACCAAGGGTATATTTTTTAGAAGGAACTTGAATTAGATTGTGAAGAAAAGTTTGAAACAACACATAAGGTACTCATGGTCGAGGAAGTGATAAAAACAAGAAATAAAAGGGTTATTAAACAAGCCAAGAAACAAAGTAAAATTCACAAGCATATCATCAAAAACTAATGAAGTTGGGGAATTTTCAAGAAGATATTGTTTACAATTGATCCTCAAAAAAGTTGATACTTGTGAAGAGTACTTTGAAAATTGTGTAAAAATATCTATTGGTGTTATATGAGAAAAATGTGCATGGTATTATTGACTCTTTCCATACTTGAGGTACAAAATAGAAAATAAATATAAATAATTGAAAATTTGAAGGATAAGCACATGAAAAAAATAATTGTTGTGACACAAGTGACCTTCAATGTATAAATTTTACTTGTGATATAGGTTATTTGAATCCTATGGTGGTAAATGTGTGTTGTGATACAAGTGATATCATACAAGGGATATATATAGCCTATGGTATAGTTATTTGAATATTTTTTGTATAGAAAATGATTGTATTGGCCATGACAAAGGCCATGTTGTTAGTGTTAAAACTGATAGTGATAGTTTAGATTGTGTCGAAGGTCATTATGATGATATGTGTTGTGTTTGTATTTCATTGGTGATAGTGATAGAGATCATAGTGGAGATGAAAAAAATGGGCATTTTACAAAATAGATAGAATAAATTGGTTCAAACCTAATGAGAAAAATGGGATACAATTGTATATGTTTGGGAAGATATATGCAAGGTATTAAAATGGAGATAATGTTATATATAATTCAAAAGAATGAAGGCATTGTATACATTGGATAAGCAAGAAGCAATGAGACTAAATCATGAAAAAATAATCATATGCAAAGAATGAAGCTCCTAGGATGAGTTGTTGTAGTCATTGTGGAAAATCCAAACATGTAACAACTAGGTGTTGGAACTTACATCCTTGTGAGATTTATGGAGGTAATAATAACTCGAAAAGAGAGTGTTGGCACAAAGATAAAATAAATAACAAAATACATATGAATTTTGGATGGATGAATGTGTCAAAATAGGAAAAGGTAAAATAAATGTTGGATGAATTTTATAAAAGAAAGTAAAATTTTGTGGTTGAAAAAAATCACAATTGTCAAATTTAAGTTTTTCCATGAGTAATGTATTCTTGTAAAACATGAAATGAATGACATATATTAGAATTTGATCTGAGCTATTCTCTTAATGTTTGCAATGATAAAATCTATAGTGAAACATTATATGTAAGGTTTTGAATATGTGAATTAATATAGAAGCTATAATTCAATGTTAATGTCCTAGAGGTGATGACCTAAAGGTAAATCCATAGATTAACCTAGAGGTAATCCAAAGGATGGCCAAGAGGAAAACTAGATGATGAATTAGATATAACCTAGAGGTAAAGACCTAGATGAAAATCAGAGGTGAAGACCCAAAGGTTACCTAGAGGTAAACCTAAATATAGACCAAAGACACAAACCTAGTAGAGATTTCTTAAAACAAGAGCCAAAGCCAAAGCATAATTCTAGTTTACCAACCCTAGAAATTATGGAGGGTAATGATCTTCATATGAAATAATGTAATAGGGGGTGCTAGCCATTATTGCATTATTTTATGTTAATTATCTATTATTTTACCTCATATATAGTTTGAGAGTCACATCCCTCGTGATCATAAGAGAAAACACCAAGGGGTGAAAACATTGAAGAGTATCTTGAAACTAATAGACACATTGTTGTATAAATATGTATGATATACATAAGTTCTAGTGGGTGAAAAATAACATATCTATTGTTGTGATTAAAAAATATGTATTTATTTTGCTTATTCCAACAAATAAATTTTAACTTAAATGGATGTAATAAGAAGTATTAAGGTTAATTACAAGTTATAAAGTGGGTTTAATTATAACAAGGTTAATCATGGCCCATAGGGGCTACATAATAAAATATTACAATGAAATTCTATTATTCCTATCCAATACATGATACAATATCATCCTTGGATATGAATTAGATTACAATTTAAACACCCCCCATAATCTGAACTGAGAGGCCAAGGAAAGAAGACATTAGTAATAATATGTCTTCTTATAACTAATGCTCTAGTGGGAATCTACATTTTGACATAAAATCATATGGATACTCCCATCATCTAAAATATGCTACTATAAAAATATTGTATGCACAAGAGTCTTCTTAGGTTAGACTATAATCATCATTACCACTATTAGAAATCCAACATAAATTAAAAAAAAATACTTCTTATAAGATTTCAAATGAAGAAGAGAAATCAAGTACACCACCTTAAAAAATAAAATCCTTTAATCTTCCATTGTCACATAAGGTATCTTGAATTCATATTTTTTCCATTCACAACATACATTAGCCTATTTGAATACTTCCTCTTGACCTTGGACCACTTGATTTCAATCACCAGAAAGAGATTTTGTATGAACCTGCTAAAGAAAAGCTATAACAAAAATTCATGAGTACAAGAAGAAATATATCATGAAATATTATATATTCATAAATAAATTGAAACAATTGCCTATAGGAGGAAGAGGTATTGAGTAAAGCACATCTAAAGTCCTTTTTCTACAAGACTCCAAATGACTCAAAATTTGCTACAACCATCAATAATACATACACGTCTTCCAAAAAATCAATCCAAAAATTATAATTGAACCCTTTATAAATAGGGTAATAGGTATTGAGTACTATTACACACAATTTAGGCCTATATACTAGAATAGTTACATAAACTAATGCTACCAATGTATAGAGCTCAAAAAATAATATTTTAAAAAACAAAAAGGATCAAAATGTTGTTGAATGCAAAATTTATGTCCTATGGAAGTTTTTCCATAGTAGCCCTAAAAAGTTAAAAATGTAAAGCTCTAAACCTTAGAGAGAAGAAAACCAATTACCTATTGGCACTTGGCAATCCACAATTCATTAGTGTTTTCCACTTATTGCTTACCACATCAATGACTTTGAGCCTATAAAATTGTGATACTTAGTCTTTCTACAATATGTCAAGCAGGTATAACAATGATAAAAATGGTTTGAAATGGTGCAAAAGAAGGTCGCATCGACTACTACATTTATTGAATCTCCATCACACTCAATAGATATTGCCATGGGTAGGACTCAAATTAGGTCTTGTAAATCTTGGATTCCTTGATCTAAGAAAGGCAATCAACTTTCCTTTGAGAATATTAGTACCTTATGATAAGCATAACCTCTACTCATAGAAAAAGTGATGAAATAATATCATACTAAATGCCTCCTACGAATTCAACCTATGGATCTCAAAGGTACTAAAAATGTATATAAGGAAAAGTAATTTATTGGCGTATGTGACCTATTATTATTCATACCATGACACCTCCTTGAAGAATTCCAATGGCTGCAAAAGAAGCATTTTACACTATGCAAGAGTATGATTTAAACAATGAACCACATGCCACATAAGCCTAACCTTCTACTCTACTAACCAATAAAATTGTCTTCTTTGTCATGTCGAGCATACAATTTTTTTTATCTTATCCCAAAATTGTCCTATCACATAAAAATACAAGACTATGGTTTTACCATGTGACCTCCTGCATAGAACATATTTCTGATACTTCCTCTAGTCACCATGTCATATTTGTGATATTGCACACATGGTGTCTATTCCCTATGGAGAGCAACACTAGTGCTACAAATTGCATCAGTGGATGACATAGTTGGGGCATATATAAACCCTCCCACACATACCAAAATTAAGGTGTAAAATATCATTTTTATTTCAAATAGCTTTCCTCATTTAATTTTCTTCTACATTGGTCCTAGAGAATATTTGAGGAGGATATAAAAAATAAAAATACGTTTTTATGTAAATTTTGTTAATACCTTGAATGGAGATATAAAAAATAATATTTCTTCTCTACTTCTTATACAAAAAATCCTTAAGATAAATTCATCCAAGAATTCATAAGAAACATTAGAGGCTCTAAATAAACTCCATGTGTGACCAAGTGAAGTTTATTCATACCTACTATGATACCATGTTGTAATTCATAATATTTTCTAGAAATAAATATAATCAATCCATTCACTCAAATATTATACAAAACATGAAAAAATGATGAAATAAATGTATATGGTAGGTACATGTAGGCACCATAAATAATAAATATATCTATATGATGATAGAATGAGTGGGATCAAGGGTTAGAGAAGTTAAGTCAGTAAGAGGAATGAGTGAGCTGAGGTTTAGCGAGTGCGACGGGAGTGAGGGTTTGAATTTTTTGGGCAGGAATCTCAGCCAAGGTGGTAGAAGTAGAGTAGGTACGGAAGGGGCGGGTGGGAACCTCGAGCATGGATCAAGTGAGGATCCAAAGGAATGTGGTTAGGTTGTGGTATATTTGGAGGTGGGAATCACACGGGGGCCCAACCCTCCTCAAAAATACCCCAACAAAAAAGATACGAATGAAAATGCGGGACCCAAGAAGTGGTTGTCTTTTGTTGAGACTCTTAGAGGAAAAATAAAGGAGGTTCTCTCTCTTTCACCCCTAGTTCCAGTAAATAATAAAATTTCAGCCCCGATAAGTTCCATGAGCCCTTTTCTTTTAATGGAAGAATTCTCCCTGGTAGGCAAGTTTTTGGGAGGTAGGTCTGGACATGGAGACTATCAAGGCTTGGGCGATAGGTAAATGGTGATTGGTAGGCAGCTTGGAATTGGTAGTTCTAACTCAAGGGTTCTTCATTATTCTTTTTAACAATATGGAGGATGCTAACCACATTTTAATAGGAGGTCCTTGGTTTCTAGGTAAAAGGAGCCTTTTTCTTAGACGATGGGGTGAATATTTTGACCCTGAAAAGCAAAATATTAACATTGCCCCTATTTGGGTTCATCTCCCGAGTCTACCTACCCAGTTCTTCAATGAATATTGGTTGCAGGGCATAGCCAGAACTATAGGGGACCTGATCTCCATTGACCATGCGACCTTGGCCAGGACAAGGATGACTCATGCACAAATCTACTTAAATGCTAATTTGAATAATGAATTGCCAAGTTTTGTGGAGCTAAAGTATGGAGAATACTATAGAAAATATCCGATATAATACGATAACATACCGGAATTCTATGTAGAATGTAAAAATCAAGGACATCTATGCAATTAGTGCCCTAACCTAGCATCGAATAGAGAAAAGCAAAAGTAGGGAATGCTAGACAGAGGAAATTTGAGGAGTTTCTCTAGTAGAGGTGATTTCAATCAGGCAAACTATGTCTACTAAAAAAATAAAAGAGAAGGTGTAGGGTCCTAGCAAGACAAAGGAAAACAACAAGTTGTTGGCAACAAAAATACTCAGGTAAGTTCCAATCCTCTAGTTTCAAATAAATTTTCAATTCTATCCAATATGGTAGGAGGAGGATTATCAAAAGACATGGAAGCCTAGCACCTTTAGGCTAACCTTTCTGACTCTCAAATCCCCATACAAGTCAGGATCCTAAAATCCTAATGCTGAAATTATTGTAAGCCCCATAGGCATCACAAATCCAAACCCTAATGCACGATATCTAGAATCCACATCCAAGTTAGGATCATTAAACCCCAATGCTAGAAATACTTCAAGCCCAGTGGGCATCCCAAAGCCAAACCCTAATGCTGAAGAACTTAGGAAAAAAGTTGAGGCATTGGAAAATAAAAAATATCATCTCCCTAACATCATCACTAGGAGCCAAGTGAATCCTGCTGAGGGGTCATCCCGCAGACCAGGGGAATACAGGAAAAAAGGAGAAGATTTGGATGTAGGGGTTGGGATATGTGAAACTCTTCAAATTGAGGAATATGGCAATCTGGTTTTGCAACAAATTACCTCCACTTAGTTTAGTCCTAAACAAACCAGGAGCACTATGAAGTATCCTATATATTTTGGCAATGAAAAAGAAGATGGAGAATATCAAATGCTGAGCATAAAAAAATTAAAATTGATAATGACATTGCCAATGGAAAATAGAGAACCTTGTTTCAATAGGTTATTTAGGGTTCTTAAGACAACAAATTAGGAAAACCCCCTCAAGGGAGGGGAAGAGGAAGAAATCCCAAACAATATAAATGAATTTCCTCTCATGGAATGTGTGAGGCCTCAATGGCCTACCCAAACATAGGGAAGTTAGTGCAATAAGAAACCAAGTGAATCCAACTATTATCATGTTGCAAGAAACAAAAACTGATGAGATTCAGTCAAAAAAATAGCAAAAAAATCTGGAATCAAGGGGAGATGGTTTGCAAATTAGCCAAAGGAGCATCTGGAGGCCTTATGACTTTGTGGGATCCTTAGATAGTAGAAGGCACCATTATTCAGAAAGATGACAAGGTTCTTAGTGTTTTATTTAAGGAAACAAACAATGATAGGTCATGGATCCTTTCAAATATTTATGCCCCGAATTCAAATCAAGGGAGAGCTCTACTATGGGAGTACTTAGGCAATCTGAGTGAAATATTCCATAATATCCCCTGGATTTTGGTTGGGTATTTTAACACTCGATGGATAGGGTGTCATCTCATTCAAGAAAGGCTTGATAGGTTTTTTCTATCAAAGGAGGCTACAACTTTGTTCTGTGGTTCTACCTTGCAAGCCCTTCCTAAAATTACCTCTGATCATAATCCCATTTTTTTGGAGATCCCTAACTATCTATCCTTCAATAAACCTTTGATATTTTAATCTATGTGGATCAAACATTCAATTTTCAGAGATAACTTAAGTCAGTGGTGGCAGCAGCCTGTCAGGGGTAGTGCAGCTTTTAAAATTGCTGGTAAATTAAAGTTTGTTAAGGAAAAGCTTCGAACTTGGAACAAAGAGGTCTTTGGGAACCTATTTGAAAATAAAAAATAGGTTGTTGAAAGTTTGAAGATAATTAATCAGAGGATCCAACATGGTGATGCTGATGAAACTACTAGGAAGGAGGAACGAACAAAACTAGCAGAGTTTCATAACATTTTGGCCTATGAGCAAATATATTGGAGGCAAAAATCAAGGGCTCTTTGGTTGAAATATAAAGATTAAAATTCCAAGTTTTTTCACATCACCACACTTAGAAACAGAAGCAATAACAAGATAAATTTTTTTAAAAAAGCAGATGGTTCTATTACTCAAGACTTAACAAAAATCAGAAAGGAGGCAGTAACTTATTTCAATTCTATCCTTGGTCAGGAATCACAGTGCAATAAGGAGGCCAAAGATATTCTCTTGAAATCCATTCCTAGCATAATAAATGAGGATATAAAACTTAAGCTTCTAGCTCCATTTTCTGATGAGGAAATTAAGGAAGCCTTGTTTAGCATTGAGTCAGACAAAGCCCCAGGACCTAACGGCTTTCCCCCTCGTTTCTATCAATATTTTTAGAAAATCGTAAGTGAGGATGTAATTTTTGCTATCATAGAATTCCAAGCAAGCAATCATATCCCAAAAGGTATCAACTCTACTTTTATTTCTCTAATTCCTAAGAAGCAAACCCCTGAATCTATGGTTGACTTTAGGCCAATCAGTCTGTGTAATGTTTCTTACAAGATCCTAACTAAAGCCATTGCAAATAGAATGAGAGATATTCTGCCCCGCATCATAGATACATGCCAAGGAAGCTCTGTCCAAGGTAGGTCAATCTTGGATGGAGTTATCACAATTCATGAAGCTCTGCAATCTGCTCATAAGACTAACAGGTATGTTTTTTCCTTCAAGCTTGATATGAACAAAGCATTTGATAGGTTAAATTGGGACTTTATGATTGTTGTCCTCCTTAAGTTTGGTTTTCACCACCAATGGGTTAATTTGATCAAAGAATGTATTTCTAAAGCATGGTTCTCGATTTTAGTTAATGGAACAACTGTTGGTTACTTTCAAAGTCGCAGAGGAATTCGATAGGGGGACCCTATCAGCCCCATGTTATTCATCATTGTGGCAGAAGCTTTAGGCAGAACCATAAAAAATGCTTGTAGTTCAAGGCTAATATTGGGAATCAAGGCAACATCTCTCACTAGGGTTGTTTCTCACCAAAAATTCATCGATGATACCCTTATATTGACTAAGGCATCAGTGGTTGAGTCCAAAATAATTAAATACATCCTGCAACTCTAGGAGGACGCTGCTGGTTAGAAAGTTAATTTCAGTAAAATTAAGTTATATTTCTTGAACACACCCATTTAGAGGAAAGGAAGGATTACAAAAATTTTAAGGTGTGATATAGCAAACCTCCCCACTTCATATCTTGGTCTCCTTATTTTCATTGGTTCTTCGAGAGAGTCAATGTGGGACAGGGTTATTGAAAGAATTCAAAAAAAACTTGTTGTATGGAAAGGTCATATTCTATCTCAAGAAGGAAAGTTGACCCTCACTAAGGCCTCTATTTAGAGCATTCCAGTCTATTTCCTCTCCATTTTCAAAGCCCTTGTGAAGATTTTCCAAAAAATTAAGAAACTCCAAAAAGAATTTTTATGGACTAGATCAGAGGAGAAAAAAAGGATACACCTTGTAGGATGGACCAAAGTGTGTAGACCCAGGGAAAATGGGGGCTTAGGTCTGAGGAGAATTGCTCATATAAATTTAGCTTTACTAGTTAAGTAGGCGTGGTGTCTCATTTCTGGTGAAGAAAATGAATGGACAACTATCATCAAATGAAAGTATATTCAAAATATGGAATTTCTAAGTGACTCAGTTCCAAGCAGAGGTTCTACTTTTTGGAAAGCAATTCTTAATTGTAAGGAAATCATCAAAAAAGTTTTAAGATGAGTTTTAGGCAATGGTGAGAGGATAAATTGCTAGAATGATAGGTGGGCTAAGGACGAACCACTGACGTAATATCCTAACTTAGCCCGAATCAGAGATATCACAGAAGAACTCATTGGCAGAAAAGTCTTCGATTATATGGTTGAGGACAGAGGTAGAATGAAGTGGAAACAAATAAGAATTCAAGGATTTCAAGTAGAATCAAATGATCTTTGTAACATTCTTGGGAAACATTTTATCCCCATGAGACCCAAGGAAGATCAAGTGACCTGGGCTCCTATGGAAAATGGGCAGTTCACTATTAAATTAGCTTACAAGCTTCTTCTTGATGACGAGGATTTTTTCCTCCAAAAGGACTTAGTTTGGATAAAAAAATTAATTCCAAAAATTGTAGTCTTTTCATGGTTGGTTATCCAAGGAATAATTCTAACCATTGATAATATGATGCGTAAAGGTATTTGTATCACTAATCGTTTTTATCTATGCAGGGCTAATTGGGAGACTATTTATCACATTTTCCTTGAGTGCCCTTTTTCTTTGACTATCCTAAGTGGGTTTTTCAGGCCTTCGATATTTCATGGGTTAAACCAGCCAGCGTACTTGATTTGTTCGTCCAGTGGCCTTACCCCTTTTCAAGCCAAAGACTTAGATACATGTGGAAAATTTGTCTCAATCACTATCTTTGGCAAGTGTGGTTAGAAAGGAACCATAGAGTCTTTAATGAGTCTATCCATGATAATCAAACTATCATTGCCAGGATCCTATCCTTTGCCAATGATAATGTGAATCTTATCCCTTTTGATAGTTGTAAACCTCATCTGCAAGAGAGCACGATTGCTCAATATTTAAGCTTAACCTTGTTAGATGAGTCTGTGCCTAGGGTAGTCAACCCCAGAGCCAATTTTAAGTTGTCTCCACCTCCTACGGGTTGGTTTAAGCTTAATTTTTATGGAGCAACTAAGGACAATCCTAGTAGAGCAGGCGCTGGTGGCATTGTGCGAGATTATAATAGGAATATGATGCTTTCATTTTCCAAATATTTGGGAAAAAGGACAAACAACGAAGCTGAAGCTAGAGCTATGTGGAGAAGCATTCAAATGACTCAAGACTTAGAAGGCAATTTGATCATAGAAGGAGACTCTATTCATGTTATAAATCTCCTCAATAATTGGAAAACATCTCCTTAGAGGATTAAAACAATTGTTGAAGAGGCTAGGATCCTTTTCCAAGGAAGACAGGACAGAAAAGCCCAACATGTCTTTCGGGAAGCTAACAAAATTGCTGATAAGCTGGCCAATTTGGGTGTCAATGGTGACAAACTTTTCAAATGGGAACACGGTGTCCTGAGTGAAGTAGAGGAGATTATTCAATAAGAATGCCAAGAATGATAGTCAAATTTACCAACAGGGAAGGCATTGTAAGTTCGAAGGCTTGTAGTATTCCCGTTTCTTTTTTGAATTGGACTTAATAAAAATTATCTAGAGCTATCAGTATTCATGGATGATACTTGGAAATACCACAAAGACTAATGGGGATAGTCACATGTCATATAACATGGCTTCTAGTCATCTTAGTAATTTGAGATTGGTTGATAATCACAGGGAAGGAAAGAAATGACAATATAAGACTTCAAACCAAAGCCACGTGGACCACCAAATAGCCATCGCCATAAATCTAGCCATCAGGTTCACTTCTCCAAGGCTGATTGGCCAAGATAGTATGTGGTACCAAAGCATGTCATATACAAAAGAAAGCAATTACCAAAGGATTATTAAGAGTAATTGTCAATATAGAGCTTGTGGGAGTTTTTTTTAGTACTCTGCTATGTGTGTCTGCAGCTTTTTTTTTCTCCATTGTCTCAAGGAAGGATTCGTGTCTATTTCTTTTTTGTAATTATGATGCATGTGTGTTTTCTCGGGGTATACCCAAAATGTTGTATGGGAAGTTTCTTTTTGATAACAGGCTATATGCCTTACCGAATGTAATGGCTTTGGCGACATGTAGATTTTACATATATAGGATCCTTAGTAAGGATATGTTCATGAACAGCCCTCGGCTGATTTTTGTAAAAGGTTTTGGGTCAACCTGTAAAACCCAGTATTAATGCTATAGTATCTTATCTAACAAAAAAAAAAAAATGAGTGGGATGGGGGTATTTATACCAATACAAAAAATCCAACTACATAATAAATTTTAATCTAAGTCACAATAACAAGAGGGATGAAGATTAATTATAAATTATAAAGTGGGTTTAACTAACAAGATTAACTATGACCCATAGGGCTTATATAATAAAATATTCTAGTCAACTAAGACATTTTACAATGAAATGCCCTTAGGCCTATCCAATATATCATTCAATGTTGGCCTTGGCCATGAATTAGATTACAATTTCAACACATTCAATAAGGGTGATTCTATGATTTTTTGATCTAATTCTTGGTTGAAGCCCTATTCTCTTATTTGTTTTATTTATAATGGTTATCATTGGCTCAGGTTTGTTTCGCTTGTAATTTTCAAATATCAAAAATTTTATTGATGTAAGCAACAATTTCAAATTATAAATTTCTATTAGCAATCTAGTTAAAGGAGAGAACATTAAAAAAATAATGGATTAGTTGCAAGATATATTTCAAGAGTTATAATTTTACCTATTTTATGTGAAAAAATGATTTATTTTAGAATTTATCAAAATATAGTGCATGCTTAGTCAATTTTAGATATAAGTCCTTTGATCAATCTTAATATCCAACTACCAAGGATGTCCATTGGAATAATATTTGGTCACTTGAGTTCCCACTTAAGGCCTCAAAATTCCTTTGCTTAGTATTCCAAAGAAAAATATTTATAGGTGATAGTCTACAAAGAGGACTATATCATAGGCATTTTAGTAGTGCCTTGTGTATGGAGGATCTAGATATATTATATTGTGGGCCAAACACAGGTTAAATTTGATCCTATTTTGTCACTGCCCGTGCATTTAAATTGTCAGACCAGGGAGCTTCGTAAACTTTAGAAGTGTCTCAAACAAGATCATTTACAATACCCACTTCTGAGATGAGTCCGGCTAATTCTATCATTGGGGGGTTTAAAAGAATGACATTCATTCATCCACACCACAATAGTTTACGTATGAATAATTAGATCCTTGGAAATTAAATACTCATACATGCATAATTAAATAGACATGAAAATAATTCTACTACAACAATGAAAATAACAGTACAAAAAGCAAACCTATTAAAGCAGGAAACTGATCTAGGAAAGCACAAGTAAAAGGGAAGGAATACTAGCTTGGAGTGGGCCCAAGCTCCAACAACTCCCTTCCAGTTGAACATGCGATTAGGAACTCTCAAACTTTATTATAATTGCAAGATAACTATTACAATACTTCTATCTCCTCAGAATAATCAATGAATTCTGGATGATCTTCTGGATATCTATCAGAGAGGTCTATGTGTGTTTATATAGCACACACACAGATATTCTATTACAATGAGGTTACAATAGTAGTTCAGTCTAGACTAAACTAGGACAGTCTAGTAACCGCATTCGGCATCTGCTAAAAATAGTCATCGTTCCTAATGGTAGCACGTTCACTGATTGGTTCGAGTTGCTTGAGCTGGATTATGCTTCACCTGGCGTAGGTAAGACATTCTCGTCCGTTGGTGCAATTCCCAGAATTGTCTTGTGTGACGTGGAACTAGAACTGCATCGGTCAACACTGCCCACACTGCTCATTTGGTCAACTAGTGAAATATGGAGGTGCCTTCTCTATGAGGAAGGCACCTTCCTCAAGTGCTTTTGGTAGGCGCCTTCTTTATGTAGAAGGCGCATACTGATGTTGAGCACCTTCTTCATGCGGAAGGTGCCTACTGAGGTTGGGCGCCTTCTTCATGTGGAAGGTGCCTACTGATGTTGGGCGCCTTCTTTATGCGGAAGGTGCCTTGCCTTGTATGGGGCGCCTTCCTTATGCAGAAGGTGCCTAAGTATGTCGGGCGCCTTCTTTATACGGAAGGCGCCTACCTTCTATTGGCACCTTCCTTGAAGAGGAAGGTGCCTAACCACCATGCCTTGATCCTGGGAGAAACAGAGTGCCAGGTCCATGAAGGACCTCGACTGATCCAAATCTATCAAAACCAACTACATTTCCACACAAACACACTAAAACACACAAATTAGATAACACACACAATTCTATTAAATAATTACATAATAATTCATGAAAGTACACAGTTCCTATTATATTGCTACATAATAATAAAAAAACCCATACAAAATATGAGCATTTTTGGGGCTCATCATCCCCCCATGCCTAACATATGCCACGCCCTCGTGGCATCAAAACTATAGGTAGCCCTTCATACTCATCATCATCATTTTCCAGTAGTCCTGGCTGTACCTACGACCTGTGATCACTTTTTTTGTGGACCGACATCGGGAGGTGCGGTCTTTCTTTTTCGATGTGGAACTGTGGTGTTGAGGTGGCTAGCTTCTATTGTCTACCTCTACTCAATCCGCTGACTTTGCCTATTCGGGTTTCCCACCCTGGCTGTTACTGGAGGTGGTATAGCTAATGTAGTCCCTGCTACCTGGAATGCAGCTTCTACAACCTGCCATAGGTCAACATTTGGGGGTCTGACAATTGCAAGAGGGATGTCAGAATTGTCCCTCTTGAGATGAACTACCTGGGCCTTATGTAATTGGGCTACTTCAAGGGTAAGCCCTACATTTTATTTTGCAATGGTAGTGGCCTCTAATTCAGGCCCGAACACCCCCCACCTCTCAAAGTATTTTTATATTTTAGAGGGGCATCCTCGTGATGATCCGTAAATCTCCCAAAACTGATCATCATCCACCAGATTAACGTAGATACCAGGGTCTCCCTTGACCTTCATAGTAGATTTCCTAGCCTCCTTCACTGCTGCCATTTCTTCACTCAATTGTTTGAACCTCTTTTGCCTTTTCACAAATGGTCTCCCCCCCCGCCGGGGCGGGGGGGGGGGGCGCGCCCTCCCTCTTTGGCGGGGGGGGTCCCTTCTCCTTGGCCGGGGGGGAGGGGGGGGGGGGGGTGGGGGGGGGTTCCCCCCCCCGGGGGGGGTTTCTCGGGGGGGCCAGAGTGTCCCTCCTTTCTCTGATTGTTCTGGTGTGGACCTAGTAGGTCCCTCGGCCCCTCCTTCCTCAGGTCTGGGGAATTCTTCCTTAACCCTTGGTTCTGGTTATGACCGTTGGTCCATGCCCAGTTCTGTATCACTCAACTCGATAATAGGGGGCTCCGTTGGGCTCCCTCTCCCATCAATTTTAAAAATAGAGGAATTCTTCCCTACTACCTTGCCAAGCATCCGACCAGAATTCCCCTGAAGAGAATACTCACTCTAATGAAGTGGGGGAATTCATTGGGACCTCCATCGCCCAGTCAGTTTGGGTGGACGCATCCCTCTTCTCCGCCTCCTTGGCCCGGAATTGTTGATTCTCATCCTACAACTGTTGGACCAGCTGCTCAAGCTGAGCTATCATTTGTGCTTGCTTCTCCAATTCTTCCCTATGCGTTGTCTGGAAATCCTCCAAAATTTGTTGGGCTATCCAACAATCAGTTTGCCATTCTAGGGCTTCCTCTAGGGCTGCGTCAACATGTTGGTTAATGCCCTCAGAGGTCCCTACACCATGCGGGCTTCGGCTTGTTAATTCTTGGAGGGTCTAGGCTACGAGACCAACCTCCAGGTCATCTTCTTCCTCCTCTGACGATAGGAGCATACGTCGTAGGTGCCTCCTCTCGAGAACTAGTTTAGTTTACCATAATTGGTTTTGTTGTTGGCAAGCTGCGCCCCTTCCTCTGCAAAATTGGGCAATGGTGATTGCCCTCTTTCTTCTACAAAATTGGGCAATGGTGATTGCCCTCTTTCTTCAACCTCCTCTATGGGGTCTTCACCACCTTGCCCTGACTCGATGGTAGAATCTATTCGTTCTCCCTGGTTGCCATCTCCCTCTACACTCGAGCCTTCCTTTTGTGCTTCTACATGGCGAACTAGTGTTGTTATCATCCCGTGGTGGGCCAAGGTGGAAGGCACACCCCTCTAGTATCGAGTCGCTTCATCCTTCAGGGCATTTTCTAGGTAGAAGGGTACGTTAATTTTCCTTCCATGCACTAGGTGATCTAAAAACTACACATGATTAGCGTGTAGGTGGGAATATTTCCCTATGCATGTGAAGAATCGAGCAATCTGCTCGAACATCTTCTACAAATTCATTGGAAGTCCACTTTTTGGCAGCCCTTCCTTCTCTATCTGCACATTGTCCCCCTCCAACAGTAGTTCTACGCACTATTTCAACATACCGCCCTTGTATGTGCTCTTGCCTATGAGAGGTAGGTCGGTCACCTAGGAGATGTATTATGGGGTGACCGAAATCTCTCTTCCATGCACTTGAGTTGTGTCACCTCTCAAGGAGGCAACAAATTCCTTGGCTGCCTCTATATCCTAGTTCTGACTAACCAGGGTGCAGTAATCAAGCCACCCTTCGACTTCAAACTAGGTCCTGACCGCCCCCTGATCCCTTCCGTGTCACTTGGCTCATTCTTCTTGATGGCATGGTTCTTCGAACGTCCTCCCATGGCGCCTTCCTTAACCGCATCCTCTATTTTTTTGCCCTAGCTTCTCAGGAAGGTGCCTTCTTATAAGGAAGGTGCCTAACCCTAGCATTCAATTTTGGGGTTGGCAAGGTACGCCTCTCGAGCCATAATGTTGGCACGATGTTTCGGCCATGGAGGGGTACATGATTTTTATGGCGGTGCTATTTTTTGGTATTGCATAGTTCATGAAAAATTATATAAAAATTTAATTTGAATTATGCATGTACCTAATTGGGTGCTTCGTGCATCACAAAAAATGGTGATTCATCGGTCTGTGACATGGAGGATGTGCATTTTACATGTGTTGATTATGTTGGACTCATTGCTACATTGTTCGAGGTTCGATGCCGAAGATAGACTCATGATTGGCTTAAAAACTATCTATCCATCATCCTTGGGGTGTGCGAGAAGATCCCACCCCGTAACTCTGCAATATTTTTGGTTGGGGTGGATTTCCATCATGTGGGATGATGGTGGTAATCTGGTGCCACCCAATCATGTGTTGATCTCATTCGAATTGAGGCACATGTGAAACCAAAGCATCGGTTGTACATGGAAGGCACTTTGAATGAATGGTGCCTCCCTGGTGTGAAAGGCACTTTGAATGAATGGCACCTTCCTAATGTAGAATGCGCTTCAAATGGATGGCACCTTCTTGGTGCGGAAGGTACTTCAAATTGATGGTGCCTTCTTGGTGTGGAAGGCACTTTGAAAGAATGACACCTTCCTATTACGAAAGGTGCTTCGAATGGATGGCGCCTTCCTAGTGCAGAAGGCACCTTCATAATTTTTTTTCATGGTGCCTTCTTGATGCAGAAGGTTCCTTCTCTCAATTTTTTTTTTTTAGGAAGAACGACGGGCACCTTATTTATAAGGAAGATGCCTTATTTCGGTTGTGTGCCTTCTTTATAAGGAAGAAACCTTATTTATTTGGGGTACCTTCTTTATAAGAAAGGCACCTTATTTCTATGGGGCGCCTTCTTTATAAGGAAGGCACCTTATTTCTTTGGGGTGCCTTCTTTATAAGGAAGGTGCCTTGCCTCAGCTTGGTACCTTCTTCATGATGAAAAATGTCCACCTTAGTTAGGCACCTTCTTCGAGGAGGGAGGCACCGTTCCTTAAGTGGAGAGTCTTCTTTGAAGATGAAGGCATCTTGCAAGGCATTTCTCTTAGCAGCCATGTCGTGATCGTCCGGGCAAGGGTGATCAAGCCTCCTCAGACTTACTTCATGCTACCCTAGCATCTTCCTTTCCAGGCTTGGCATGTGATTTTTTTCCCCCTAAAGGAGAGTTTGTTGCCTTCGTCCGAGCTTGGATAGATGCTGCTTCTAAACTACGTGCGCAGGTGTCGGGATGCTGAGCTGGTTCAGGCCTGGTTTCCCAGATACCTATTTTTTGTGCTATCAGGCCCTTCACCTACAAAAAGCAAACAAAAAGAAAAGAAAATACAGGTAGTTAGACACAATCCGTGCCTGTTAGGCCTTGGCCTTAGGATGCCTGTAGCTTGCATGCGGGTGTCATCCCTGCAAAACACATCGTAAGAAATAAACAAACCTAAACTAACTGATTTTTGTGGACATCTCCGTGTCCACCATATTATTGCTGAGAGTTTTATCCAGATTTACAAGGATGGGGTCTCCCCCATGCCTACTCTGGATTCCACCAATAAATTCTCGGATGTGCTGTAGGGCTGCAATCGGTGGCCATTAACTGTCAACACAATGTTGCTGTCGTCAATGGTCCTGATGCGCACAACACCATTCTTGATAAGCTCTACCACCTCATACGGTCCCATCCATATCTGCATTAATTTTCCCTTCCATTCTTGGAACCTAGAATCATACAACACCCATTCTCCCTCCTGGAACTACTTCAGCTTAATGTGATGATCATGCCACTATTTTCTTTGCTTTTGTATGATCTCCATTCTTTGTAAAGCATCCATTCAGATTTCGTCTAGCTGATTCAGTTGTCAAACTCTTTCTTTTTGGGCTTCTTCCAAGCTCAGATTTAATTCTAAAGTAGTTCTCAACGTCTTGATTTCAAACTCGATGGGCATCATTGCATTCTTCCCATAGACCAGCTGGAAGGGTGTGAAGCCTGTGGTCGATTTCCACGTGGTGTTATATGCCCATACTACCTCCGGTAATCGTGCAGCCCAATATTTTCTATGTTGCTACATGGTTTTTGTCAGGATGTTCTCAATCTCTCTGTTCATCACTTCCACTTGCCCATTTGCTTGTGGGTGGTAGGGTGTAGTCTTATTGTGCCAAATTCTATATTGCTTCATTAATTCTTTGATCAACTTGGAGGTGAATTGAGGCCCCTGGTCTATTGTTATCTCTCTAGGGACCCCGAATCTTGTAAAAATATGAGCAAATAAGAATTCAACGACTGTTCCCTCCTTCGAATCCCTCAATGCTTGAACTTCAACCCACTTGGTGACGTAGTCTGTACAGACTAAAATGAATCTCCTTCCTATTGAAGGTGGATTGATTGGCCCCACAAAATCCATGCCCCACTTATCGAAGGGCTCTAGGTGCACTTGAGGTTGAAGGGGCATTTCATCCCTATGGGTCGGTCTACCCATTCTTTGGCATTCGTCGCACTTGCTGGTGTAGGCGACTACATCTTTAAATAGAGTGGGCCAAAAGTACCCAGCCTGTAGGATTTTATAGGCAGTCCTTTTCCCTACAAAGTGTCCTCCACATGGTTCATCGTGACAAGCTTTGAGTATTTCTAAAAACTCTTGTTCTACTACACATCTCCTTATAATCTGATCACATCCTATTTTAAATAGGAGGTCGTCAACCCATAGAAAGGAGGCGCTCTTCTCTATCACCACCTACTTTTCTCATGAAGAGAGAGCAGGAAGTTCTTCTAGTGGCTAAGTAGTTGGCTATGTCTACGTACCATGATGTTTTTTCATTGATGGTGAACAAATGTTCATCCGGAAATTGGTCTTCCACTACCGCATGATCTGCTGGTATCAATCTGGATAGAAAATCTGCTACTACGTTGTCTTTTCCTGGTTTGTCAACTATTGTTATGTCAAACTCCTGCAATAGTAGGAGCCATCTGATAACTCTTCCACCAATAGCTGGTTTGCTCATTAAATACCTGATGGCTGCGTGGTCCATATGGATGAACACCTGGTATCCGATGATATAATGGCGGAATTTATTGATGGCATGCACAACCACAAGGAAATCTTTCTCCATCACTGTATAGTTGAGCTCAGCCCCTGCTAAGTTTTTGCTGACGTAGTAGATGGCATAAAATTCCTTGCCATCCTTCTTCCCAAGGACTGCTCCAATCGCATTGTTGGATGCATCACAATAGATATGGAATGGTATGGCCCAATTTGGTCCCCTTAAAATAGGTGCAGATATCAGCTTTTCTTTGAGCGACTGAAATGCTCTTTCATAGTCTTCCATCTAGTTGAACTCCACATCTTTAGACAACAGAGTGTGCAGTGGTTTTGCAATCTTACTAAAGTCAGCAATAAATCATCGGTAATACCCGGTAGATCCGAGAAAACTTCTCACCTCTCGCTGCGTTCTGGGGCTGGGTAGGTCCTTGATGACCTCGATCTTTCTTTTGTCAACTTTTATTCCTTCCATGGAGAGATGGTGTCCCAATACGATGCCCTCTCGCATCATCATAAAGCACTTTTCATTACTGAGGGACAAATTATTTTCCTCGCTTCTTTCGAGCACTCTTTCCAAGTTCGTCATTGCTTCTTCAAAGGTTTCTCCATAAATGGTGAAGTCATCCATGTACACTTCGACCACTTCCCCTATCATGTCTGAGAATATGCTAAGCACCGCCCTTTGAAAGGTGGCTGGTGCATTGCATAACCCAAAAGGCAACACCCGATAAGCAAACGTTCCCCATGGGCAGGTGAACGTTGTTTTATCCTGATCTTCTTCTCCTATCTGGATCTGGTTGTATCCACTGAATCCATCCAGGAAGGAGAAGTACTTTCACCCAAAAAGTGTATCCAAGACCTGATCGATGAATGGGAGTGGGAAGTGATCCTTTTTGGTCGCTTTGTTCAATGCCCTATAGTCCACACAAATCCACCACTTCCCATTCTTCTTGGGGACCACCACAAGTGGTGACACCCATTCACTATCAGAAATTGGATAGATGAATCCGATAGACAAGAGTTTTTGCAGTTCCACCTTGACAATGTCTTTCATTGTCGGGTTCATTCTTCTCTGTGGCTACCTGCTTGGAGTCGCTTACTCTTCGAGGTATATTCGATGGGTACAAATTTATGGGTTGATACCTTTCATATCCGAGTAGTCCCATGCAAATGCCCATTGGTGTTTTACCAAGAGCTCTTTTACTTTTGTTAGTTGTGTGGGGGTCAACCCACTACTGACGTTTAACGTCTTTCCAGGCCCAATGTTTATCTATTGAATGTGGTGGTCTTGGGCACCGGCCAATGGTGACTCAGGTGTTGTGATGGAATATTCTCCTTGGAGGAATCCCATGATAGCACCATATTCATCTTCATCCTCCACCAATTCATCTAATGCCATCATCGACTGGATTATGGACAACTCATTGTCTCCATGCTTGGTCAACGTGGGCTCTCCCAATGAATCTATGGACTGCATGGGGGGTGAAATAGTCAATATTTTGATGTTTTGTCCATTGGAGATAGTCATCAGCCCATCACGACAGCTGATGTAAGCATCGGCTATCGCCAACCATGGTCTTCCCAAGATAAGCGGGTAGCCACCCAACCTTGTTTTGGACTATAAAACCAAGAAGTCGGCTGGATATTCCCACGCATCAACCATCACTATTATATCTTCAAGCATTCCTTTCAGTGCTATGGTTGATCGATCGGCCAGTTGTAGCACCATTGTGGTGGGTCTCAGGTTTGTGAGCTACAGCTTCTGCATGGTCTCTTGAGGCATCACGTTGATGGCTGCATCGAGATCGACCAACGTATTGGTCAAGGAATGTCCCCCAATTTTTATAGTCAACACTAGGCTACCTGGGTCTACGTATTTAGGATGACATGCCTTCCCCATCATTAAATCTACCAACTTACCCATGACATTGATAGTCTGGGTTACTTTCCATCCTAGATTTCTTAAGCACATCTCCTTTATCGCCTTAGTATATATCGGGACGTCTCGGATAGCTTGAAAGAGTGGAATTGTTACTATAAGATTTTTCAAGCTAGAAAGAATATCAAACTCTAGTTGCGTTAGTTTCTTCTGTTCTTGCAGCCGATTGGGAAATGGAGCCTTTGTTTTCTCAGCCACTTCTTCTTCCACCTCTTCTATAAGAGGTGTTTCTCCTACATCTACCTCCTCTTCTATCGGTGGAGGTGTCCCTACTCCTAGTTGTCTACCTGATCTAAGCTGAATAGGATTGCAACTAATATGGTACATCGGATACATCTCACCTTCTACATTGTATGTCGGCTGATTTACTTTATTATTTGGATTCACCGTCAATTGTGTAGGTAGTTGCACAGGTCTCACAATAGGCAAGGTCAGTAGATTTTGCTATGGGTGAGTTGGCGCTATGTTCTATGGAGCTAGATTCCATGGAGCATGGCCTCTCCATTGCTTCCCAAAATATTGATATGGCATCCAGGGCTACTGGTTCAGGAATGTTGCTCTTGGGGGTGCGTTGGACCAAGGTGATGGCCCCCACCACCCCATGTTGGGTGGTTGAGGCTGGCCTTGTGGCATGTAGGGTCCTCCCCTGTATGATGGCATTCCTATTGGCATACTCCCCATAGGGGTTTGTGGCCAATTCCTCCGATTGCCTATAAAATAGGCTTCAGTGACATCAACATCCTCCTTGATACTGGGCAATTGTGGGCACAATCGAGTCTTATGATTTAGTTTGCAGACCGTGCATACTCTGACTTTGTTCTCTGGGCATGCATTCTTTGCATGCTTCCCTCTACATTTCGGGTAGAAATAGGCCAATGCTGCTTCGTTTTCTTGCTTCTTTTTCTCCAACAATAGCGTATCCATTTGCAATGCCAGAGATGAAAGCATCTCACTTTTCAAATCTTCTAGCATGTTGCCTATCTCTATTTTTGTGACCGAAGCAGTTGCTTTCATGGTTCTAGAAGTGGTCTTGCCTCTCCTTCTTGAGTAGTTCTAGCATAATTGTCGGATATCTTCCATAGCGTGCTGGTAGACATCACCTCCAGAAATCATATTGAGAGCCTCTAATGATTCGTTGTTAAGTCCTCTCAGAAAGATGCTTTTGAGAGACTTGTCAGCTAGCTTCGCGTGAGGAGATCGTTGAAGGTTGAAATTGAATCTCTCCTAGTATTCCTCCAAAGATTCATCCTCCTTCTGCATCATGCTCAGGACCTCTTCTCTGGAGTCTCTTGCTCTCCCGAAGTCTTGATATTGCTCTAAAAAGAGCTTCTTCATTTGATCCCATGTAGCAATGTGTTTATCTCCTAGGCCGATGAACCATCGCAGAGCTGCATCGTCTAATGTAGAAGGAAAGAGCTTCAGCTTCTACGTATCAAATTTGTAATCCATAGACCTACACAGAACATCAAACTTAAATAGAAATAGGTCAGGGTCTTCGGTTGGGTATCCTCTGAAGGTAGGAAGGTGAGCAGGGGATATGTTCTTCATTTTGGTTTCTCCTACTCCTTCCTCTATCGGGAAACTAAATCCAGATGAAGTCTCTTCTTCGACCATTTTTTCAAGATATGTGGTTTCTAATGCAGTTTCTATGGCCTCACGGTCATTCAAAACTTTCTAGGTCAGGGCCTTAAAGTCGGCTGGTGTTATCGTCCGATCCTCTACAACTTTCCACAGCAGGGCTTCCTCTGAGGGTGTCCTCCTAAACAATGGGTTTACAATGGTTCGTTCTTCCCCAGGTTGGTGGGATGAGGAAGCACTTTGCACAAAGTGAGGATTCTCACTCCAGTGGACTGTTGGCGATGAGTCGGGCGAATCTAATTCGAATTCAGAGTGTTCGACTGACTCAGATTTCTGTGGACTTTGTTTTATGAAATGACCGTCAGGTCCTCTCTTCCTCAATGGACTCATACAAAGTCAGATGGAAGTTTTTTGGGTATTGCAATTAATCTAGTAGAGGCGCTTCCCCAAAAATGGTGCCAAAATGTTGCGGGCCAAACACAGGTTAAATTTGATCCTATTTTGTCACTGCCTGTGCATTTAAATTGTCAGACCAGGGAGCTTCGTAAAATTTAGAAGTGTCTCAAACAAGATCATTTACAATACCCACTTCTGAGATGAGTCCGACTAATTCTATCATTGGGGGGTTTAAAAGAATGACATTCATTCATCCACACCACAA
This sequence comes from Wollemia nobilis, assembly GCA_028583015.1. NCBI lineage: Eukaryota > Viridiplantae > Streptophyta > Pinopsida > Araucariales > Araucariaceae > Wollemia > Wollemia nobilis. The sequence continues at coordinate 5,337,725 of JAQPPZ010016892.1, read as the reverse complement.
TAGTTTACGTATGAATAATTAGATCCTTGGAAATTAAATATTCATACGTGCATAATTAAATAGACATGAAAATAATTCTACTACAACAATGAAAATAATAGTACAAAAAGCAAACCTATGAAAGCAAGAAACTGATCTAGGAAAGCACAAGTAAAAGGGAAGGAATACTAGCTTGGAGTGGGCCCAAGCTCCAGCAGCTCCCTTCCAGCTGAACACGCGATTAGGAACTCTCGAACTTTATTATAATTGCAAGATAACTATTACAATACTTCTATCTCCTCAGAATAATCAATAAATTTTGGATGATCTTCTGGATATCTATCAGAGAGGTCTATGTGTGTTTATATAGCACACACACAGATCTTCTGTTACAATGAGGTTACAACAGTAGTTCAGTCCAGACTAAACTGGGACAGTCTGGTAACCGCATTCGGCATCTGCTAAAAATAGTCATCATTCCTAATGGTAGCGCATTCGCTGATTGGTTCGAGTTGCTTGAGCTGGATTATGCTTCACCTGGCATAGGTAAGACGTTCTCGTCCATTGGTGCAATTCCCAGAATTGTCTTGTGTGACGTGGAACTAGAACTGCACCGGTCAACACTGCCCACACAGTTAATTTGGTCAACTGGTGAAAAATGGAGGCGCCTTCTCTATGAGGAAGGCGCCTTCCTCAAGTGCTTTTGGCAGGTGCCTTCTTTATGCGAAAGGTGCATACTGATGTTGAGCGCCTTCTTCATGCGGAAGGCACCTACTGAGGTTGGGTGCCTTCTTCATGCGGAAGGCGCCTACTGATGTTGGGTGCCTTCTTTATGCGGAAGGCGCCTTGCCTTGTATGGGGTGCCTTCCTTATGCGGAAGGCGCCTAAGTATGCTAGGCACCTTCTTTATACGGAAGGCACCTACCTTCTGTTGGTGCCTTCCTTGAAGAGGAAGGCGCCTAACCACCATGCCTTGATCCCGGGAGAAACAGAGTGCCAGGTCCATGAAGGACCTCGACTGATCCAAATCTGTCAAAACCAACTACATTTCCACACAAACACACTAAAACACACAAATTAGATAACACACACAATTCTATTAAATAATTACATAATAATTCATGAAAGTACACAGTTCCTATTATATTGCCGCATAATAATCAGAAAAACCCATACAAAATATGAGCATTTCTGGGGCTCATCATATTAGATCATATACTTCCTCATTATTATTTTACTTATACCATTTAGGGCTACTTCAAATGTTATACTAGACTAGAATATTTGTTTTTATAGCTAGGAATTTAAGTTTTATATAGAGTATTGGTCATACAATAATTTATGAGAATCTATGGCTTGAAAGGAATAATATAATTTTTACAAACAAATATTATAATCATATCCATGTTTGGAATTGTAGAATATTTATATGCATGACACTCATCATTGGAAGTACCAAATATGGAAAAAGAGGTATAGCCTCTTGTTTATTGGATTGCAATATACATATTACAATTATATGCAACAATAAATTTAACACAAAGGATTCACATCGATCTATTATAAAATAAAAAGTCCAACAATTGGGTTCATTAAAATTTGTTTTAATGGTGCTTCTAAAGGAAATTTGAGAAAAGCTACTAGATGTGATTCTTTTAGAATTAATGAAGGCAAAATTCTCCTCACCTATTAAAAATCATATGAAAATTTAACTAACAACTATGTAGATGCTTGGGAACTTCTTGTAGAGATCAATCTTTCCATTTAAAAAGGATGGACATATTTTTCAATTGAGGGGGACTCACTTTTTTGGTTGAAGTAATACAAAGTACAATGAGTGGCACAACTAGGAGCCACACTACCTGAGGGCATAGCAATAAGGGGCCTCCCTTCTCATGATTTGAACTCAAATTACCAAGATGAAACACTAATGACACTATAAAAAAAAATGGTTGTGGATATTAGGTGAGCAATAACATTAATTTTTATGTCCAAAAATGATTGATAGAGGTAGTATTTGTTAGATTTTACAACATATTCAAGAATATATGGAATCAAATACATTATTCAATAAAACATATAAAATAATACAAAGAAAAACATAATCATGAAAGGTGATCCTAGATATCAATAATATTAGTAACAAGTAAATAATCATCTCCAATTGGTGAAAAAATTGTTGGACAAGTGGGGGCAGAAATATAAACCCATAGTATAAGTTATCCAATGTTAGGTGTAAAAACCAATCATTAGATAATAAAAATATATCATTTTACAATATTCTAATGATCCCATAGGGTAATATAAAATGATCATTATATAATGTTGTTAATGGTCTCAAGTTAATATTCACACTTATTTTAAACATGCCCCCTTTAAACTAAATGGGGGACATAATTAGGGACCATTATGAGTCACCCCCAAAGAAATATTTCTTGCACAAATATATTGAAAGTAGATGGTGGTCACCCACTGCAAGCATAGCATAATTTGGGATGTAACTAACTACTCTATTTAAGGTACATAAAATTACTCAACCATATCTTATGTGTGAAATCATAAAAGATAATGCATTCAAATTTCAATACGCTTTATGTATTAATGAGTTATTGGATTGCTAACAATATTTATAGTAATTTTATTATCATAGAAATTGTGGCATGGAATTGTAAGGAATCCACATATGCTCAAGAACCAACAACATCCAACAAAAGTGTTTGGTAGCCATATTAGCAACACAATACTTAGTTTTCAAATATCGATATATGGTCAACTATCATTGTTAACACCAAGAGAATAATATTAGATCAAAGAGAGAACAATATGAAGTAATAGACCTATACTTTTTAATATCACTCACATAATCTCCATCAATATAGGGCTATGATAAAAGAGGATCCCTAATAGAAAAATAAATACCCAACTAGTAGATACCTCTAGTGTAGCATAGAATTTGTTCATTTACCATATAAAAATTCTCATACAGTGTCTACAAATATTTAGAATAACAACTAACACATAAAATTATGTTCAATTGTATGAGGTAGATAAAAATCTTGACAAGAGACCAATATATACAAACATCAACCAATGGAGAGGAGGACTCATCCTAAATCATCAACCTCAAAGAAAAAGGAGTATAAGTAAGCTTATACTTATCCATTCTAACATATTGTAGAAGATCTAATACTTTCTTGAGCTATGATAAAGTGATCCCTAATGATCAATTATCAATAAAAATATCTAAGCATAAAAAAACACCCAAAATTTTAATCTCAAATATGTCTTGAAGCCTTACCTCCATCTCTTGAATCATGGATATTGAGCTCTATACGATGAGAAGAGCATCAATATACAATACAATGATAAGAATATATTTTCTATGACACCTCATGCTCTATATCATATTAATAAAACCCATAATTAATAAATAATAAGTGAATCTTGTTTTACATAGAACAATTAACTTTCTTAAGCCCATATAAGGATTTCCCGATCTTGCAAACTAATGGAATAAGGTCATCCAAAATAAATCCAAGTGGATGCTACATATAAATTTTATCTTGAATCATCACTTCAATAAATTCACTCTTGATATAAATTTTATGGAATTACTATTTATGGGAAGCATCAATATAAATATTATTTTGAATATATTATATACAAGAAAAAGGAGATAAATTATCTAAATAATAGAGTCCATCATTTTGATAAAGTTATTTAGCAGTAAGGTATACATTATACTTCTTGATCTAGCCATCAACACCAAACCTGGTATTATAGATCCATTTATATCCAACCATGTTATTTTTCTTTGGTAGAGGAACCAACTTGCAAATTTGATTTTTCATGAGAGAATCATAATATTCCTACATTTCAACTTCTTACATAGTGTATACCTTACCTAATAATAGATGAGAGAATCTTCATATTCATCCATGTTTGAGATCAAGTCCCAAAAAATGGGGGATTCAAATGATTTTCCTTTGTAATATGGTTTCTACATCCTACTGAAGTGTTTGATCTCATTTGATCATAATATTATTTTTAAATCAAAGAGGCTCAACAAATAAAGGAACACTAATAAATGAAGCGACTAAATATATTGCCAATCCTTGGTACCCAAGACATTATATAACATATTGGTTCAAGGCCTAAGAGGATCGCACTCATATATAAGATAATCCAAATAAGGATAAAAGGAAATATACATGGAATATCCATAGGCTTGGAAGATCAACCACCAATATTTATAGAGATATAAAAACAAGGCTGATAAAAGGACTATAACTCAAAAACACCTAGAGTAGAGATAAAATCACTTGGAATGAGAGGATAGTTGGCTATATTTGGAGAATGATCCATAAGCAATAGGAATCCAAATAAAAGGACCCAAATAAGTATATCTTTAAAATCCACATCTTGTTGAATAATAACATCTCAAGTAACTAGGTCACAAAGCTTATAAGACTTTAACTATTCATAATAACCCAAATAAATGTATGAATGGCTCAACTTAAAATTTATGTCACTTGTCATTAGGAATATTAGCCCATGTAATTAATCCAAAAATACAAAAATAGGAAACATAAGGTTTATCATCTTATACCTCTTGAAATATTTCATACATTTTGCTACTAAAAACAATATTTTATTGATTATATGTGCTACATAAGTTATAGCACCACCCAAAACTTGATCTCAATTTGCTTGAAATATATCATATAATGTTTCATACCCAAAATAATTCTATTTTTTATTAGGTTCCCTATTTTATTAGAGGTGTAAATAATGGTCAACTACAAGGTAATAACATGAGATACCAAGAAATCCTTAAAGATACTTTAGTACACTCTCTACTACCATCATCCCTTAGGAAATTCCACTCCCCACTTTGATTCTCCACTAATTATTTAAATGGTTTTAACCTATCAATGGTTCTATATTTGGATTTAATAGTGTAAATCCATAAATACTTAGACAAGAATTAATAAAAGTGAGAAAATATTTGTTACATAAAAGAGAACAATCTACCATAGGACCACAAAATATCATAATGAAATCTCCTATGACTAAGGAGCATGCCAAACTTTCCATTTTAAAAAATACTCACAATGGTGTTTTTCTAAAATGCATACCTCACAATCTCCATTTGGTGAATAAATGGGTAGAATACCCTCAACCATATAGAATTAAAACATATACCTCAATGATCCAAAGTTGGTGTGACATTATTACTGGTGTCATCACCAAATAATGTCATTTTCCTTATAAACAATGCCAATTTATGAAGGCATAAAGTGATAGGTTAAGGCTTAAGTTTAATAAAACCCTTTTTCAGTTGGAAGTAAAAATAAGGACGTCTCATCAAGTTTATACATTTTTTTTATTTGAGTACAATGCCATAAAATAAATTTCATAAATCCATAATCAACATCCTTAATCATCCATCTACCTAGACAAAATTCAATCTTATTGTTAATGTATGTTACTTAAAAAATAGAAAGAAGATTAAGGCCAACACTTGAAACATGCTAAATTTGTGAGATGTGTTGATGATCTAAAATAGATACTTAACATAACATAGAAGGAAGAAAACTAATAGAAAATGAAATTGCATAAAACCTTCTAAAAAATGCTTTATTAGTCTTTAAATCTATACATACCACTTCAATATAATGCATTATACACACACACATATAGAGATGGAGATAAGTATGAGAACATGATAATTATTTAATTTTAATTTGAATGTTATTTCAATTATTTTAATGAAGAGTTAAAATAATAAAAAATTATCTGCTTGTTGTGGTGCAGTGGTAAATGCCCTGGGTGCTGGTAGAGGCCGACCTGGATTCCATTGCCCTTGTCTCCATCCTGCAGATATATGGTATAGTTAGGAATGTCCTATGTGCTGGTAGAGGCCGACAAGGCTCCATTCCTCCTATGCCCAACCTATTGAAAGTGGCACCCCAAAAGGGTTATTTTCCACTATAAATTAGTTTTTACCTAGGTGTTGTAGGTGAGTTGGAGAGGAGAGGGTAATCCTCCAAGGTAGGTCCCAGGTTCGAATCTCCACCCTACAAAAAAGCTGAATTGGATACTCAAAATCCAATTGATAATGTTTGTGCGGGTAGGGTCGGGTGCGACTCCCGGGTGACTTTGATGGTGTAGAATCCCCTGTTCATGGTCTCTTAGACCAAGGCGGCCCCACAAGGGTTTTTTTCTTAAAAAAAATACTAAAAAATTAATATCTAATTTATTTGATGACTAAGGTTAGTCATACTATTTTTTTTTTTTTTTTGGTATTTACATGGTGGAATCGGTAGTTGCCATGAATACGGGCAGGTTTTCCAGCTTTTATGGCCGCCACAGTATTCTTCGTTCTCCACCCCGGAAGCCGCCACATAGATCTTCGTGCAGTCTGCCCCTATAACCACCATGCCACAATCATTTTAAACCTTTTACGCCACTGAAAGCACTAGGAAAGGGACAAACATTCAGTCCGGCGATAAAAAAAAAAACTATTGAATCAATGAATATGTTCATTTTCCTAAAACTAACTTCTAAAAAATAATAAATGGCTATGCATCATGCATCCATAATCTACTAGAAAGCATGGAAATAGAATGTATACTAAAAACTACAATCCTTCCTTGCACATTGGTCATATACATACATAGATACATACGTATGTGTTGAGGAACTATTACTATTTAAGTAATATTATTTTATATGATGTATTCTATTGAGGAGAATCTTAGTAAAATGTCAAAATATTACATTTATGATTAGGTCAATTAGACCATAGCCAAACTATATTTCTATAAATAGTTTTGAACTTGACTCTTTATTTAATATATTCTTAGCTCCCTATTTTTCTCCTTGAGGTATTGCTTGTCCTTTTCTAAATCCTTGATATCATTTTAATTAAAAGATAAAACATATCACCATCAATTATTTTCTAGAGTTTAAATTTTTCCTAATTGTATATCCACATTGTGATTGGCTAAATTATTTTCCACCATATTTAGTTGTCTATAGATATTCACAATGGCATGGAGGATATAAGCTCAAGCCAAATAAACAACATTTCAACCATTGGATCCACCCACAAGGTTAACAAGATAAACAATAAGTTTTAAGAAAATCAAGCATTATACACCGTGTACATTTTAATGATAATTCTAAATAGGAATTGTAGCCCCATTTCCATGTCACTTAGTGGGGGTTAGTATCAATAGTATATCATAAAAATATAATTGAACATTCAATAAACCTTACACCTTATTTTACCTTGTTACTTGTTCTATTTACTTTCACATTATTCTTTTTTGGTGTTATTGATCACAAAAGTTTCTTCATCATAAATAAAATATATAATGGGTTAAATAGTATCATATTAAATTGTCAAAAGTAACATATAAGAATGCCATCATCTAACATCACATATTACATATATGTATTCTAATCTATGGATGATATGCTTCATTTTATTCAGAATTCTATTTCATTCCATTTATTCTTGAATATATTACAAATTACAATATCACATTAAATATGGTGTCAATCACCATTACTCAAATCTAAAGATCAATTCATCTCTTGGAATGATGATTCTAAATAAATTTTGTTCTTCTAGTGGAGTAGTTATGGAGAAAATTTTTAGACTAACATTATTTTTTGTGTTTTTCTAAAAATCATAGTTATACCTTGGATGGTGATAATTTTATTAAGTTGCTCCAACAAAATTTTCTTTAGTCAGGGATGCTAGTGCAATGGAAACATTCACCAAGAAGTCTCATTTTTTCTATTACTCTTTGATATTCAATTTATTGATTATTTCTTGCAATAGTATGCTCTTGGGAATTTGCATATATCATAAAGGACCCTATGGAATAAGGGAATGAATTAGATTTTAGAGGTCTTTATCAAAACCTTAAGTTGTCTTTTAGAATTTTATTTTAAAAAATCCATATTTTTTATCATACTAAATCCCTTGTCTTTGAGTATTATAGTGGAGATTTACTACACCAGGAAAATTCTGCCTCCAAAGGTAATTTTTATCAAAGTGTCCATCCAAAGATGAAATGAAGGAGCCCAAATACCCTACTAATTATAAATTAGTTGAAGCTAAAACATTTTCTAGAGCGCAATCGAGGAGGAACAACTACCACCAACTGGTGCTAAAGCTTCATTTGCCATGAACCTTAGTTGATTCACTAGACTGGATGAAAATTAATTATCAACTCTTTTTGGGGACATCCAAGGTTATTTTTATCAATATTCAAAGCCCAAAATATTTTCCAATGATAGCTAATGGGAATTCACTCTCAATAGGACTCTACCCATATAAAATTTTTGGACCCCTCTCCTTCCTAGATGAATAGGACCACTCACCTATATTTCCTTTTAATTCTTGGGTTCTTGGGTAGATCTAAAAACCAATATGATTTAAATAAAATGAGTAGAAATGTGGCCATGGAATCTCCCACTCTCTTCCTAGGATCTTAGAGCCTGAAGGATTACCCAAATACTATCACCCTAGAAATTCTAGATTGAAATATCCTAGCTATGCTTCAATTTTTCTTGGTCCTTGCAAGGTCTACCCCAAATATAATGGCAAGTGAGTGGTAGAGGGTGCTAGAGGAGAAGACCATCCAAAGGTGTGTACATCATTGCTCAATAATCATCATCCCTAGTTTTAGATCCAGATATTGATTTAAATAGCAAGGGGTGGATCATCGACAATAGGTATACTCCCCCAACAAGTGAAAGACAACACCCATAACCTCTATATGATGCATTGAAGGAAATATTAATGAAAATTAACCTATCAATAATATAGAAAAACCCAAGCACCAGACACCATTGAAACCATCATACTAACCCAATGTGAAGTGTAGAGAGGGAAAACTACCCTACCACATATAATTATTGATTGGATTTGCTAGGAGCCAAGGTGATCTCAAGGGTATCTTATAACTCTACACTCCATGGACAAAGGAGAAGGGTTCATCAGGAATAATTTTAAGACTCACTCCAAGTCTCGAGTGGAATGTGTTTGAATGTGTCAATTAAGCATACACCTATGTTTGGCCTTTCTAAAACTACACTATGAAAAAGGAAAGAACAATGCAATATACAAGATGCAAGAAGCCAAGAGCTAACCCTAGAATGATTCTTTAATTGAATGGTCACTAACCCTAGGATTGCAAAGCAAAATACTTTTGAGAAAGGGTCAAAGAGAAATGCATAAACAAGGTTAAAACCCTAAATGCACACTATATGCTTTTATTCTTTCAAATGCCTAGAAATTTAATCAAATGCTTTTCCTTACTTGTAATCTATGTTTTGAATAGAAATGAAAATAAATCATTAATAAAAAAACCTAGAGATCTACTAGGGCACTTATCTAATTCAGTGGTTGTTCCAAGCTTTATATTGCATTCAACAATAATTCACAACTTCAATCCTGCAAAATAATTTCACAGAACCCTCAAAAAATATGATCAAAATTAGGGGGATTGCTTAGGATGCTATTTAATTGTGCTTAGAGGTACAACAGTAAAATACCCTAGATCCTTTTAGTTGACATTTAGAATGTAAAAGAAAAAGTTAACCTTTTTGGAAAATGAACAAAAAAAGTATAATGCAATAGAATAGTATGATAAAAAAAGTGTAAATTATTCTATTATGTTCTAAATATAATATCAAATGTAGATTTAGGGTTTGGAGGTGAAATTTTTCTCCAAGCTTGACATAGATGAAATCATACCCTACATGGGGTAGCTACAATTATTTTGCTAATGAAATTGTTCCCTATAATTATGGGGTACGATTTCACAATGGAAAGATAATGCCTAAGAATAATATAAACAATCCAATGAAAGATGCAAAAATAATAGCATACGAATGAAAATGAGAGAAAACAACCTAGTGGTAGAAAAAAGTAGACAAAAGGATGAAGATATCCAAGGTAGTAGACTCCTCCTTAGGGCTCCAACACTTGTCCACCAAGGGTAGCAACACACAATAAATTCAATAAAAGAGAACTCCACTAAAATAAAATAGTTTCCATAAATCACCTGCCACTTTTGTAATATGATCTTATTGGCACTTGTCTTAGGTAGCTTCTAGCTTGCTTCTTGGTTATTCTTCTTAGGATTCTCTCTAGGTTAAAATAAGGCTTCAAGACCCTTTATATATAAGGGATTTGAAACAAGTATGGGTGAGAAAACGGATGCCAAAGAGGTCAATTTGAAAAATTAGGATTTTCTAAGAGAAAACCCTAGCTAGGCAAAATAATGTCCCATAAGGGCTTATTGTGATTTCACCAAAACTAGGAAAAAGGGGAGAGAGGGCCAAACATACTTTGGGCAAGTTGGAGGGTCTCTTTAAGGATCTAGAGAAAATGACTCACTCAAGTGGGTCAATTTCTATGTCTACATGAAGGGATGATGATGTAGTATTGGTCTTGACCCCACACAATTAGATGTAATTCCCCAAGAAACAATGAAAGCATTAAAGTGGTGATATAGAGGATAGCCCAAAGGGCAATGCATATGCCAAGGCATTGATGACTAAGGATCATAAATATCTAATCATGGATATTTCTAGCATAAAGCAACTCAATAGTAGCATTTATGGTTACAAATATCCAAGGCCTATAGATCATTCATTATTGATTTTAACTAGCCCAAGAAAATTTTGAATTCAAATTTTGAAATCATATATGGATTTTGGTGGTTAAATTCCCCATTTCTTCTTATAAATATCTCCAATTTCTCATTGTAAAAAATTTAAATTCATCCATTATTCTAAGGGTGATTTCCTTCATTATATCTTGTTTCTTGGCCTAGATCAAGCCTTTCATTGTTGGCTAATTAGTTTTCAAACATATTTCTTTTGCATTTATGTAACACAAATTTTAGACTAACAAGAAACTGTGACTACTTATGAAATCCTTGTCCTAGTTCTGGTGTGGGTGTTTTTATTTTATGCATGTTTGAGAGACCTGTGTCCCTCATGTCATTTGTTTCTATGCATGTGTTCACTTCAATCCACCATGACATAAATATTCTATTAGGTCTTTGGTGCATCATCACCCATAGGTAGGCTAGATAGGCTAGTTAGGATTTCATTTCTTTCTTTTATTGTTTTCCCTCATTTCCTATTTTCCCCTATTAGAGAAACCTAGTAGCATAGGCTAGAGTAGAAAGGAAATATGAGCATTGAAGATCACATAAAGATATGGATCAAACCTTGGTAGAAAATCCTAGAGGTCGTATAAAGGAGTTGCATCCCACACTCCCTATACTTCCCAATACTGGAACCCAACATAAGGAATAGAGCACTATATGCACCCACTTAGAGAGATAAGAGCAACCACAATAATGGGGGATCATGGTTTTTGGGGCACAAGGATCATTTTAGACCTCCAAAAATTTAAGTTGGTGTCTAATAGGAGCCAAACTACAAAATTAATCCCCTAATAAAAAGTTAGGTCATGGTTTTGATGAAAGTCACAATCATAAACTTGATGAAGCACCATTAAGATTTACCTGGTGACTCCAATAAAAATGAACCCAAAAAAAATCCATCTTAGATTGAGGTTACAGTGGGAGCCTCTCGCTAGCCAACAAAAGAAAACCACTTGGAAAATTTGCTAGACATCAGACTTCCCATATTCAACCATTTTACCAAAAAGGCAACTCTAGGATTTGTACAAAAGGAAGTTTTAGACAAGGAGCCTAGGAAGAGTTTTTTGTTCTTCAACCCATTAAGAGCTACTTAATAGGACCATGGGTATGTAAAGAAGAATTCCAACATGGAAGAATCAATGCCTATTGGCTTTCTTGATCTCACTAGATACATGGGACCCGATTTCCATTCTATCACTAGAATCCATGCCTAAGTTCAAGAGAGAAGATACAACTACCACACTGAAGCACCTACACCACATAGTAATATTTTATATTGTACCTAAATAAAGAGGAGATAAACAAATCATAATAGCTAGATTCTATTAATTCCCTTTGTATTAGGTGATTTGAGAATGAAACTATATTTCTTTTTTAGTCCTTTTATTTGGTTCGTGCATATAGAAACATAGTAGAGAGCAACAGGAAAAGCAAAATTGAAAGTAAATCTAAAGGATAACTAGAACACTTACTTGATTTTGATGATTGTCCCAATTTCAAACCTTATAGACCCAAACTGTGAATCCTATTTTGTGCCTTGGAACTAGTGATCATGAATTTAAAGTTTGGCATAATGTTTGGGGTACTACTTAGGCTACTATGGAGATTGAGCTTGCAAGAGATATATTCAATCCCATTGGGTACTTTAGATGACAAAAAACAAGCATAAAATTGATGACCTGTGGTAGCAAGCAAAATTCACACTCAGGAAGAACAGAGTGTGAAATCAAGAAGGATGCAAAGAGGAAATAAATAAATAATGGAAAAGAAATGTTTATAGAAAGAAGAATAGGAGTAACAAACCAATTTTGTGGTCCCTAGGTCTAGAATAGAATAGAAGACAAATAACAAAGGGAAAATAAAAGGGAGAGGATAAACTTACCCCCATATCTATTGAGTTGATTTTATAGTCCTTTTGGGTAGACCACAAAATCATGTTGTCTAGCATATACTATAGAGGAGCTAGTGTTTTTTGGAAAATGGTGAAATAGAATTAAGAAGAACTAGACGATATATGACTCCTATCAAATTTACACCCTGTAACCTCGGTCAGCCTTCGTTTCACTCAATCCTACTGCTAATGTGAATCTGTGCCCTATAATAGGGGACCACAAATTATTGTTATAAATAGGACTAAGGTAAAATGAGGTTGAGAGAAGTTCTTCCAAGGATTAGAGTTGAAGGAAGACCCTCCTAGGGTTGACCTACAATTGCACAAGGACCTAAACAAAAGAATTAAAATAAAATGTGGGATTAAAATTTGAAGCAAACACAAAATCTATGATAACCAAAATGATAAAATAAAAACTAAAGTAGGAGCCCTAAAAAATGATGTATAACTTGAGAACTTGAAAAGTATATTGGCAAGAATTTTGTTAGCTTGAGATTGATTGCTTGGTGTTGAAAAGGGAGTCCAATTCCTCTATTTATAGGTTTTTGGGGTACAAAAAAAGAAAGGGAAAAGCAATAAATAAGGGTAGGTTAAACCTAAATTTTTTTAAAAGGTAAGTCGATTGCAGGGCAAGGAAACCTAGGGTTTGGAGCTCTAAATGACTCAAAATCCTGAGGTGGATAGAGGATCCAAGATTTGGGTCCTTTACCTCAAAAAAATAATTTCACGATCCATATGGATCAAATGTGAATTCATGAAAGTTATCGTTGGGGGTCACAGGAGGTGCCAACAACCTATTTCATATTCTACTAATATGAACCACAAATTCATATAGGATGAGAAGGATATGTGATTTTGTGGCCCATATAGGAGGGCCACAAATTCACTAAGGATAAAGGAAGGGCTCAAATCTGAGGATTGAGGAGCTCAAAATTTAGATTTGGTAATTTTGAGAGGATTCTTAGGCATATAAGGCAAAATTGACTCATTTGGCTGGGTTAAATTTTTGTGTTTATAGTTTGTCTTCTCTTTGATGCATTTATGTTGCAATAAATGCATCAAATAAAGTTATAGATACCTTAAGTATTAAAAGGTATAGGAAGTTTAGGCGAAGGGATGGTGTAAAAATGGTGTAACTTTGAAAACTTTAAATATTTTGCACACTTTATGAGGTAATGATGACATCAATGCCCCTAAGGTTGGGGTGCCCCCTCGATTTTTAAAAGCAAGGTAAAATTCTTGAGGAAAATCAAATGGTAAAGGGATAAGTATAGAGGAGAAAGGGGAAAATAAGAAAAAATAGGAGAGAGAAGGGAGGCTAAAAAGAAGGGGAATTTTAAAATGAGAATCATATTCAAAGTGTGAAAGAGGAGAAAGAGAGCTCTAGGGAGAAAAAAGGCACGATGAGTGCACTAAGCAATGATTGTGAGAGGTGAGGCTAGCATAATAGTGGAGAATGCTTGAGTAAGCATATAAACCATCATGCTAGGCTAAGATTAGGGTGAGATATAGATTAGTTTTAAGTTTTTTTTATTTTTTTTAGATTTTTAGAAGAAAATTTCCATGGCCACCAGCATGAATTCATGGGTCTCCCTGTGAATTCATTGAGAGAGAAAAATAATATATAGGGTTCCATGAAATCATGGCTTACTATGACTACAAAATTCATGGCCTATAAATACCTGTCACAAATTCATAAATTTATGTCCTAGAAAACAAGGCACAAATTTGTGAAAGAAAAAGAAAAGGAAGAAAGGAAGCAGAGGAGAGAAATAAAAGAGAGAAGAGAGGAAAAGAAAAGAAAAGTTTAGGAATAGGAATAAATGAATAGAAATTGAGATGCATAAAATTATTGTAGAAATATATTGATTTTTTTATGATATGATGATTGATGAGAAATTGTTTGATTTGATTTTGTAGCTAGACATTATTGAGAACTATCTCTTAAGGAGTTGAAAGTGGTAGAAAGGTAAGTCCTAGAGATCATGGGGATTCTACATGTGATGGATATGCCTTAAGTGGAATGTGATAGGGCACTCTTGATGGAACTAATGGATAGGTGGTACTTAGAGTCTTCGACCTTCCATTTATCGACAAGGGAGGTGATTGTCACACTAGAGGATGTGTGGTGGATCCTAAGGGTTACCATTAGAGGGAGGGTAATGTAAAAGGCTTAGATGCCCCACATAGTGCTATAGAAATTATCAAGAGTCCCATCACATGAGATTTAACAGAGTAAGGTACATGTCGATGAGATGCCTGAGCACTATGGGATCAATGCTCTAACCTATGTACTCTATGGGGTGGTGGAAAGACTGTTAGTATGCCACACTAGTAGGAGTCACATTCCATGGGCCTTAACAAGAGTGGTGGTAGACATGCAATATTAGTAGGTGTGGTTCACATGATGGCCTTATGTGCTAGCTAGGTTGTACAAGACATTGTACAATATTGCGTACAAGAGAGTGTATGGCTTCAATTGCATGACCCTTCTCTAGGTGTGGTGCTAAGAGTACATAGTAGTGTGAATACCACATAGGCTACTAGTACCACTACCCAACCTAGAGAGGCCAACAACATGTATATGGGCATGACACTACAAGCACATCCAGATGTCATTCTTAGAGATGTTGGCACTAGGATGGAGGGTGGTTGATGAGTTAAGGGACCAGAAGATGATTTGGCATATATGAAATCAACACCTAGGGTGGAAAGAGGATGGATTCAAGTTGGCTAGGGCTTAACAAATCAAATGGGTGATAAAAAACTAGGATGAGTGGGAGTTGTATTATTTTTATTGGATACAATTATAGTTTAGTATCCAAAAATAGATATCAAACATGGGGATTACTATTTCAGATAGATGAGGAGAGATCTAGTAGGAGTAGATAGGGACATCGACACTATCAAGTTCATGGAGGAGGACATAGATGATCCACTATATGTCAATTTAAGGGTGGATAATATAGAGGTAGCCTTGGGCTACAAGAGGTGGTACCAATGCATTATGCTTGTTAGGATATCATCGATGATGCATATTCAAAAGAATCAAGTTATGATTTTAGGTATACAACTGGAACTATGAAAGGCTACCTAATGGATGATAAAGATATGATAAAGGATGAAAAAATAATAAATGCAATGGTAATAAGGGGTGAGGGTGGATATCATGACAACCATCAGGGCATTGATCATAATAATAGATATAAGGATAGGGTCCTGCAAGATGGAAGGAGGAGAAGGGACTACAAGAGTTGTCCCTAAGGTTATTGAGATGGGGCCCAATGGGATGACAGAGTAGGATGACCCATAGGTTTAGAGAAAGGCCATGCAAGATAGGATATCCAAACTAGAGAGGGAGATGAATATTCTATGGGAGAGGTCTAATAAGTTGACAGGGATGAGGGAAACCATCGAGGACATCATCACAAAGCATGACCAGGCCATATTAGAGTGTTTTAGATTTTGAGGATTTATATTCTAGGAAATGCAACCACATGATGTAAAATAAGTAAACTACGATAACTATATAATAATGACACTATAATATGCAAAAAAATAAAGAGATAAACTTTTGTAATAACTCAGTAATATGCCATTAATTAAAGCTCACAAAAATAGTACAATGCAATATAATGGAGGACTTGAACACTCCAAAATTTTCAATGAAAAACTGCATTCTACCTACTCACTACTATAGTAACCTTGTTTCTCTATCTCTCTCTCTATTTATTTATATCATTCTCTATATCTTAAAGGCCTATATATAGGAAGATATGTGCCTTGGCCTTTACCCTACCCATGACTCTTCATATTCCTTATCCTATGACTCATGTACATGTCGACTACATGCACATTTACATCATTGCACATTCTAACAATTGTGCATTTATTACATTGCATGAAGTAACTCAAACTTTACTCTAAGTAAACTCCTACTCTAGTTATGTACCCCAGGTGGTACATCGACATGTACCCAAAAATTTAATATACTCTAACACCCCTTGTATTACATTATTTGGGTATTGAAGACTTTAGTCTTCAATATGGATCTTCATTCTTTGTCTTCATTCTTCAAGTGACTTTGGATTTGATCTTTTGCTTGAGCTTCATATTTCAAATATCCTTCAACTTGAATCAATCCTTCTCTTTTATTTGGTTTGGTCTTCATGTTGTCTTTGATCTATTTTTGGAATTCAAGTTCTTCTCTCATGCTTCCTTTATTGTCCTCTTTATCAAATCCGGATGAGTATATTCATCTTTTTTCTTTAGATCATCTTGATTTATATTCAAATTGAAAGTATTTTCTCTCATTTTCATTTTTGTGATGCTTCTTATTTCTCCTTTTTCTTCTCCATTTTTGCATTTTTACTAGAGAAATATCTTCTTCATGATGAGTTAGTATATCATCACAATAGTATTGACTAGGATTGTTATTTTATTTCATGTTTTGAAAGAGTTCAAAAACTATTAATGATAGATATATCATCAAGCATTCTTCCAATGTGAATATAACTATATTTTGAGTATTCCACCAAGCTTTAAAAAGTACTTCATGAAGATAACTAATTAGAGTTGTAAAATTTCCTTCTTTTGCTTATTTTAGGAATAATGAGAATATTTATTTTTTGTTAGTGGATAAATACTTGTATCCTTAAAAAGTATCTATTAAATTTTGAGAGTAAAATTCCACTTCATGGAATAGTTCCTCATTATTGAATGCATTCCTCACTATTTCATCCATGTTTCTTTTAAATTATTCTATAAGGTAGAATTTCTTAGATCTCCTTAGAGTTTTAATAGACTTGTACACCTTGTATTTATTGTTATAAATTCTAGGATAAATCATGAAGTTGTCATCACACAAGTGTAACTACACTTCATTCCCCCTTGAGGACAACTTCACCAAACCAAGTGAGTCCCTCAGCTTACAAAATTGCTCCTTGGGAAGAGGTTTGGTGAACAAATTAGTAGAATTAGAAGATGATGGGCAATAATACAACTGAATAGTCCCATCCAATACCTTCTCTCTGATAAAATGGGTTTGGATTTCAACATGCTTTGTCCTTTGATGCATTACAGGATTTTTAGCCAAGGTAATAGTTGATTGATTATTAGAGAGCAAACGTGAAGGACCAAATTTCTCAAAGTCAATTTCCTTCATGAGGCTATGAATCCAAACCACTTCTTGTGCAGTTGCTTTTGTAGCCTATACTCTACTTCTGTTGTAGAAAGAGCAATTGTATCTTGCTTCTTGGAAGACCAAGAGATAGCTGCAAACCCAATACTAAAAACATATGATGTGGTAGACTTTTTTTCTATTCTATCCCCTCCAAAATTAGAATCAACATAGCCGGAAAGAGCAAAGGAAGGAAGCCTAGAATACTTGAGTGTCAAATATCTAGTACCTGCAAGGTTTTTCAAAATATTCTTGGTAGCTTGTAAGTGCTTAACATAAGGTTTTTGCATGAACCTAGCCATCATACCAATTGCAAAAGCAATATCTGGCCTTGTGATGGTAACATAAAGAAGACTACCAATGAGTTGCCTATACAATGTAGCATCAGCCAATTGATATTTTGTACTTACTTCCAACTTAACCCCTTTAGAAATAGGAATGGAAGTAGGATTGCCATCCTCTAAATCAAACCTCTTAAGGATATCTCCAATATATGTGGATTGACTCAAAAAGGTACAATACTCATGTTGATAAACTTGCATGCCAAGATAGTAGTGTAGAAGACCAAGGTCAGTCATTTCATACTCTAACTTTAATTTGGAGATGAAATAAAAAATGACCTCATTCTAATTTCTAGTCACAACAAGATCATCAAAAAATAGAGCAATTAAAATGACCAATTTATCCTTCCTAAGCACATAGATATTTGTATCTAAATAGCATTTATCAAAACCAAGAGACAAGAAGTAACCTAAAATATTCATGTACCATGCTCTAGGTGCTTGCTTCATATCGTACAAGGTTTTATTTAGTTTACACACAAGTGTTTCCTTACCTTGTACAACAAATCCTTGTGGTTGACTCATGTAGATATCCACATCCAAATCACCATTTAGAAAGGCACTTTTCACATCAAGCTAAAAAATCTACCAACCTTGAGCAGCAGCAATAGCAATGAGAAGCCAAATGGTGGGCATTTTGGCAACTAGTGCAAAGGTTTCATCATAGTCAATGCCATGTTTTTGAGCATAACCCTTAGCAACCAATCTAGCCTTATAATTTTCTATCTCTCCATTAGAATTGTACTTGATTCTATAGACCCACTTATTCCCAATAACATTTCTCTTATTAGGATAAGGCACTAGATCCCAAGTTTTATTCTTTAGAAGAGAATCCATATCAACCTTCATGGCATCAACCCAAAAAGAGTGTTGTGAAGCTTCTTGGTAAGAAGTAGGCTCATTATCATTCTCTATCTTAGCTAGAAGAGACATGTTAAGGGTCATACTTCTAGTTATCCTTTGGCTAACTAAATTCTACTCTTTAGGACACCTAGAATGATCCAACCACTTGGTCCTTTTGACACAAGGCCCATCCTTTTCTAACTCAAGAAGATCTTCATTGAATTTGACATCTCTTGAAATAAATACAATGCGTGAAGAAGGTGAGTATAACCTGTAGCCCCTATGTTATGCATCATAGCCAACAAAGATGCATTTTTGAGACTTTTTGTCCAATTTCTTCCTTTTTTTTGAAGGAATATATGAAAATGCATCACATCCAAACACTCTTAAGTGTGACAAATTTGGCTTCTTACCATTCCAAACCTCATAAGGAGTCTTCTCCTCAACTTATTTTGAAGGACACTTGTTAAGAATGTAGATTAATGTACTGGTTGCTTCACCCCAAAGAAATTGAGGTAAGTGGTCACCAAGCATGCATCTTACCATATCCGTTATTGTCCTATTTTTTCTCTTTGCAACACCATTTTGTTGAGGAGTGTATGGACAAGTAAACTTCCTTTTGATCCCATGAGAAGAAAAAAACTCATTGAAATCATTGCTATTGTACTCTCCTCCATTGTCACTTCTAATAATTTTGATCTTTGCTCCATTTTGATTTTCTACCAAAGCTTTGAACTCCTTGAATGTCTCAAAACAGTCTAATTTATTCTTAAGTAGATACCCAAAGATCATTCTTGAATAATCATCTATAAATGTGAGAATATATGATGCACCACCAAGTGATATAACATGTAATGGACCCATAATATCTTTATTAATGAGTTGAAGAATTTGTGTGGCCTTTTTTGACTTGTCCTTTGTAAACTTTTGTTTGCTCATCTTGCCTAATATGCATGTTTCACACAAACCATGAATAGGTGAAATGTTAGGCAAACCTTCAACCAAATTTTTGGACTTCATCATTTGAATATTTTGATAGTTGGTATGGCCTAACCATAAGTTCCAAAGCTTACTACTAGGAGAAACATTAGTTGCTAAACACACTTTAGGAGGAGCATCACCTAACACATAAAGATTATTCTTCACATAACCTGTAATGATTGGTAACATACCTTTCCTAATGCTCCATGAAGTTGCATTGAACTCAATAGTGTGACCACTTCTAGCAACTTGCAAAACTGAAATTAAATTTCTCCTAAGGTTAGGCACATTTAGGACATTATCAAGTAATTTCCCTTAAATTACAACATTGCCAACACCTTCTAATTGAAGTCTAGTATTATAACCAATGACAACTGAATCTGAATAGTGCTTATGAAATTCACAAACTTATCCTTTTAAAAACACATATGGTTAGTGCATCTAGAATCTAACACCCATTCATTAGAAGTAGATGAGTCAATGGAGTAGAGGGCATAAACAAAGGCATTTTTATTAGAATTTTGCTTTACATTGTTGTTCTTTTTCTTTTCCTTGCTAAACCATTTCTTAGGTCCTTGTCCCTTAGCCTTTTATTGCTCTTCCTTTTCTGCAATCTTCTTCTTATTGAAACAATTTTATTCCTTGTGGCCTTTCTTGCCACAAAATTTGCAAGTGAAATCAACTTTAGGCTTGTTGGGTTGGAAATTTTGATTTTTCCTTCCCTTGTATTTCTTCTTGAAGTAATATTTAGTGGAACTCAAGGCAACATTCTTCTCCTTGACAACTTGACCATTCACTTTGTATCTATTAAGAGACTCTTCATGTTGAATCAATAATTGTGAAAGAGTGTTGAGAGGAATGCCATCCTCTTCTGGCTCTAGCCTAGCATCAATAATGGTGACAAAATTCTTGAACTTTCTTGACAAGTTCCTCAAAATGATAAATCTTAAGAGCTTATCACTTATCCAATCACAATTACAAGCCAATAGTTGAGTTCTCATGTCTTTCATCTTTGAGAGGAAGATCAAGGCACTTTCTTCTTCACCTTGCATAGTGCTAAGAATTTTTGACAATAAAGTGAATTTCCTTGATGTGTTGGACCCTATATGGACTTGTTTTAGCAAATCCCATGCATATTTAGCATGCTCACAATGGCTTATAGTGAGCAATATCTCATCACTCACACTATTGATAATCATGGAAAGTGCAAGGTCACTCCTGTTGTTGTATATCTCAAGTGCCCTTGCCTAGGTTGGGATTGCTTCATATCCATTCACAATGGGCCATAACTTTCTTGCTTGAAATTCAGACTCATCCTTGGTTCCCATATTCTAAAATTTTATCCATCAAGGATGTGCTTAGGTGTGAAGGATATTCCATGATCAACCATTCTAGAAAGTGAACATAATCAAAATATAAGATGCATTGACAAAGTAAATAAATGATGCAATAAGAAAGTAGATAAACATACTTGAATATAAAAAAAAAACATAATTGTCAAGTAATCTACTTTTCAATCATCAAAGATAAAACATCATGAAATATAATCAAAGTTAAGCATCATTAAGAGAGATAAGCATCATCATGAAATATAATCAACATCATCATGAACTACTATAACCATCTTGCAATAAACAACTATAACCATATTGCAATTGAATAAATGAAATAAACCAAGATCAACTTGCAATAGATTAACTTGCAATAAGAAGGTAACTAACCATAACAATCATCTTGCAACAAAATAAACTAACTTGAATTGAACCATAAAACATTTGTTAAATGTTATATAGTCAATAAGTTAGTAATTTAGTGTTCATTTTAAGGTTTTGCTATAGCCTAATGAATTGTCAATTCATCTCACCCAAGGTCAACCAAGCTACCCAAAAGGGTACGGGTACGAGGATCCGAAAAGGACTTGCTATCGATAGAGCAAATTCTTTTGTATTCAATAGGTGTTTAGCAAATATAAACTGTGTTGCAAGATTAAGTAAATTTTAATCAAATACTAAAGTTGTGGTTACAAAGTTGATTCATTTTTAACCTTCTTGATTAATATGAAAATTAGTAAATTGCAAGTTAGTTGGTTAGTATATTGTTTAGTAGCAAGTTAGTAGTTATATTAGTTGAGATGCAAAGTGTAAGAAAGATGAACAAGAGATAGTGATGACACAAAGCAAAACACAAATATACTCTCTCTCTCTCTCTCTCTCTCTCTCTCTTTTACTTTCATAATGAGAGATACAAGTTACATTAATTTACAGTATGCTTCAAGCAAATACTGGAGAGAGATTAGAAGAAATTAATAAAAATATGGGAAGAGAGTGAAAAAGTTGATCCGAAATTGCCTTGTATACTCTAAAACATACTTGGATAACCTTGCAAAACAAACAAACTCATAAACAACCATTGTTAATGTGAGACAAAAAAATATTGCATTTTAAGGAGAATAATAATAATTTTTAATACAAAAAATTGCTTAAAAAATACAATTAAATTAATAAAATTTATTTTATTAATAAAAAAAATGGCATGAAAAAGTTTAAAGATTTTTATAAAGCAAAACATTTTCAAAAAAAACAAAACTGTTTATATATATATATATATATATATATATATATATATATATACCCGATTGTTTTTTTTAAATAAACAAAAAATGACTATATATGGAAATAGGGGTTTTTGGGTCTTCCGGACGCAACCATGGGGTCCGTTTGGCTCCAAAAACCTTTCCAACAAAAGCTTAATGCCAAAAAAAAAAATTATAGATTTAAAATTAAAATATTGTTTGCAAAAGATCTAACATCTAGATCTAAAAACATAATAAATCTATAAACCCTAATGACAGATTTGCAAAATAAGTTTACATAAAATACCCAAATATCAAATGCATGCAAAAAAAAAGAAAAAAAAATATACCTTAATGGGTTTTTCACCTCAAATGATTGAAGACACTTGATGGAGATCCCAACCACTTTGATACCAAATGTAAGACAATCAAAGTCTCCCCAAGATCGAAGAATGCTCCACAAGATAAATCACACATAAAAGAGGTAAACCCACAACACAAATATTGAGTGGTAAAACCCTACTTCAAATGAAGAAAGGAAACATCCACTATGAAGCTCACTATATTACTCAATGATTCAATAGTACAAGAATGCTTCAATGTTATGCAACAATATGCATCAACATAAACTACAACACAAGTCAATATGACAAGATATGATCATATGTAGTAGAAAACACCCCTATTTAAAGAGAAGCTTTTCTACTACAACCCTAAATATTATCACAATCTAATCTTATCACAATCTATCAAATATTAGAAAGTGCTTTAGTTACTTTCTAATTTTACCACAATCTAATCTTTGAGCTATGTGATAAGTGGCATCTATCAAATCTTAGAAAGTGATTAGTTACTTTCTAATATTTTCTAGCAAATGGAAATAACTTTTTCTCAAGAAATTAAATATTCCTAGCACCCTTAATTTATTTATTAATTAGGTGGGAATATTTTACATAAGATAGAATTATATTCTAATTCAAATATTATTCTTTAGACTTTATATTTTAGTCTAAGAATAATTTACACAATGTTGCATTACATATTCCAACAAATTGAATCTTGTAGTGTATGATCAATTAATAGAATTATTTTTACTCTTGAGAATATTTTTAATAGATCATTTGTAGTAGTCTACCTTATGTCTCCCTGCTTTTAAGCATATGCTCAACCTTGATAAGAAACTTTCAATTTTATAAGTTTTATAAAATACCTTCTATATAGCAAGTGCTTGAATGCACTATGAAACTTTATAGTATGTTTAGCTTTCTTAGTTAAAGTTTAATTTCTTTTGTCTCCCTAATGTTCAACTTTAATGTATTGCCTTATGTCTCCCTATTTATTAGTAAGTAGAAATATAAATATAAATAGTGATACACCTTCAAGTTTTAATAAGGTTCTTTTCCTTCAAGACCTTTTAGTTGGATTAATGTCTGATAAATTAATGTAAGCAACTAATGTAAAATGCAATTTCCAACTTCTAAGCAATTAATGGTTTTGCTCCTTTGATTTTGAATGGTTCAATTTTCTAAATTCCAAGAAACTAAAATTTGAAGTAGTATACCTTATAACTCCCTAATTTGGACTTTTAGAATGTAATAATATTTATAAATTAATATTTCAATTTTTTCAATGTTGAAAACCATATATCTCCTAAATTAATTATTTGCAAATATTGTAATGTTTAAATCTCAAGCAATTTATAATATCTTCTAGGATATACTTCCTTTGATAAAATTACTTTCTTACTCTCTAAGGTTGATATTTCAATGTATTAATATATAAATTTAAATCTTGTATTAGGCACCTTATAGCATGCTAAACTTAGGAAAGCAAATATTAAATAATGTAAAGTTTTTACCTTCCTTGTAAAGTGTATTGTGCACGCTGATTGATTTATGGAGTAACTCTTTAATCCAAGCATACATTTTTGGTCTTTTGTGTATGGAAAAGATCAATCAATGTTTATAGGCATCTTCTTCTCCTTCTTAATGGTACTTTGAGTCCCTTATTTAATGCTTAACTGTGTGCCTTCTATTCTCACTCTCTCCACTTAGACTTAGGCACTTTACTAGATGTTGTCCCTTCTTGATGTTTTAGCCGCATGCCACATACGTTGCTTGGGCAAATGTCGGTTATGTTCTTGATGAGTGCTCTTATATTCCTTGCAATAATTATGATTCCTTCTAGATTTTGAATGATTATTTCAACTCTCATGATGGATGTTACTTTTTCATGGATGCTCCCTTCCTGTGCAAGTGTTAGAATAAATATGAGGTACATTCATTTGTTGTGACAAGTGGCACAAGATGCCTTGGCTCTAGATTGCAAGTGGCACTTCTTTCCCTTGCATGTAATGATACCTTCAACATATTTTATTCCCTGAATACTTCTTGCCAATAAATGCACTATGGGTCTTGTCTTCAATGATTTCTCTCAAGTGAATGGTGATGTTGTTCTCCCATGAAGTTGGCTCTAGCTATGGTGGTTCTATGGCACTCCAATTTTGCCCTCTACGATGATGATTTTACTCCAACAATTGTGGTTCTATGGAACTTTAGCACTACCCTCTTAGGTTATGATTCTTCTTAGTTGGTGGTTCATCTATTGCTTGGGTAATATACCTTTGTTTTCACCTTGATTTTTCATAACTTACGTAATATTTAGTCTTGTACCTTACACTTCTTTATCCTTTGTGCTATTCTCCTTGCTTTACATTGGACTTGTAATGGATGTAAAGCTACCTTACATAGGCTTTGATGCTACAAGTTAATGTTTCTTGTAGATGCTCGATTTGGTGATGGATTTGATGTCTTTAAACACCTTGAAACTCAGCTATTTTAGCCCTTCAGTGGCTCTCTTCCCTTGCTTAAAGTTTTCTCTAGAAACTTGATGATTTGGCTACTTTGTAGATGTAGGATGCTTGTTATTTTAGTATCTTTAAGAAACTCTATCTTTAGTCCTCCTTTGCTACATAGGATAAGAGAGATATGGTGCAATAAAGTAAAGCAAATAGTTAGAATAAAATACCCTAACTTGCACCAAATTTTTGAAGTCTTTAAATATCCTCTTACAAGATTTCTTTCTTCCTTAATGAGGCAGAAACTTGCTCTACTCCTTGGTGGAAAATGGTGATTTGAAGTTGCCCTACTTACTAGACAACTTACTTCTCTATGACCTAAAAGGGGTATCTGTAGACACCTAAAACACATCATATTGAGGCAACTACATATATGGATCCTTTTCAGGCCATATGACCTACCTTGGGCACCCCCATGGCCTAAAAAAGGTTTTTACAACTCAAATAGAGAGGAATTTACCATTTTAGCCTAGGTCATCCCACCAAGAGATGGTATCTAGAGGCTTACCTACCTTGAGATGTTCAAA
The DNA here is from genome assembly GCA_028583015.1 of Wollemia nobilis. Classification (NCBI taxonomy): domain Eukaryota; kingdom Viridiplantae; phylum Streptophyta; class Pinopsida; order Araucariales; family Araucariaceae; genus Wollemia; species Wollemia nobilis. Next base: position 5,311,852 of record JAQPPZ010016892.1, on the reverse strand, counting down.
AGTCACGAATGTCCCACCCCAAGATGATCACGCTTGTAACTCACAAGCTATGTCAGCATAGTTGTGACTCCTGAACCAAGGAAAAATGGTTACATAAGTTAGCTAAGCATACATGGTCAATTGCAAAAAGGTTCTATAATGGGTGATTGCCTTTATTGAATCTCATTGCTTCTTGATTCTTGGCGTCCCTCAAAATCTCAGATTCCTATTTGGAAAATCTATAAAAGGGAATTCGACCTTCATGAATGATATAGCAAATTTATGATAATGAAGTGCTATCATATTGGATAACCAAAGAGATTACACTCTCACAAGCAACAAAGTGCTACTCAAATTCAATTATGGAGTTTCAAATCATACCAATGAATCATCTCAAAGCTTGTAGATCAAATTTGTGCTTATTGTACCATTCAATCACTTTGCTTTGGTTTCATATTCTTCCCCTAATTTATTCCTCACGAGTGCACCAAGAATGTCAATACATCCACATATCAAACCCATCATCACCTCAGATCGACCATAAGTACTTTACTATAAATTTAGCGATTTTCTCACCCTAATATGGCTCACAGGCATGACTATCTCACCTCGAGATGACCAGTAGGCCAGAAAGTCTTGCACAAAGACAACCTCATGGTAAAAATCTATTTTCCTTGTTTTCTTTCTTTTATCAGTTTTAGCAGCATTTTATTCATTTCCTAGCATAGTTAGATTTCAATTTTCATGCATTTATTATTTGTATTTCAACTTCTTTATCATTTTCTCTATCATGGATATAGGCCTCATCTTAAAAGGCTCTTCATATGATATTAATTCCTTTTAAGTTCTCTTGTGTGTATATTATAGGTCTTTCAAGGGAGTAAAAGACATAAGGATTCATGTCACATCATCCTACATTGTGGTGGTCACAATAAACCCTCTCCAAATCCGTTTGTGAGGATGCAAATGAGATCACGTGAAATACATCCAAAATGGCTATAATTGTATTTTATTGTATCAATATTGGTAGCAATCCTTAAGAGGGATTTTCTTGTAATATTATTGGAAATAACAAAGCATTATTAATAAAATGGAACCATCCAAGCATTTCTTTATATTGTTATTTATTTGTATGGTTACATTTAGATTATCTACATTGCAATCTTATCTTTTATTTTATGGATGTATGATCTCTTTTACATACTTTAGATTACATATATCATTATATGATTATTTATGTCTAGAAGAATACCCTTGAAGGGATACCATTTGATATTGGATTTTTTCTAGTTGAGAAGTTGTTGTTTGTGTTTTATGAGGCATTAGATGTATTGATACATAAGGCATGTACAATATATTTGAGGGATCTTGATAATTTATGTAGGGGTAAGGTTGAGGTATTAGGGTAATTGATACCAAATGTAGTGTAGGATGAATTATACCCAAATTTATTGGGATGAAAGGATTAATAGATGTAAAATGGTTAACTGTAGAGGTATGCTAACAAGTAGGTCAATTTAAATATAACTTGCACTTGTTTATTGAGGTATGGAACAACTTACATTGGTCCTTAGTAATTCTTCTAATACATAAGCATAAGATAACCTAAATATGGTGGGACATTTTATTTCCTCCCTCCTAGGGAAGTAGTGACACTAGAAAGAGTAGAGACAATAAAATTGGCATTCGATGCATTAAGACCTAGCAGGGCTTAGTTTACATTTGTTTTTATATTATTAGTATTTATGTTTGCTTGATTGATGTTTGTGATGGCATGCCTAAAATACATAGCATTAGAATGAGGTATTTTGCTTAATCCAAAAGTGAATATTCCCCTATAGAATTATTTTAATTGATATTATATATTAGATATAACATCTCTATTTTATTATAAGAATGTTGCCAAGAGATCATAAGACTAGAAGGTTATTATTCCTTAGGTAGCTTGATGAGGGATTAAGGTATGGAAATTCTCTTCTTTCCATCAATATTGGGCTTCCCTAAGGGATTTTATTATTAAAAATCATCCCCAAAAGGATAAATATTAGGAAATATTTGGTGCAACCCACTAAAATGATCATACTGTCTTTGAGCCATGAGGTTAGGTTGGAAAGAGAGTGAAGGATAATTAATTAAAAATCTTAAATATTTTGATATTTTTTCTTCTTATATCACCTTCTCTTGATATATTGATCTAATTGATTTGCCTTCCCTCTAAGGTTCTATACCTAATCCTTTTAAAAGACTAAAACTAAAAATTAAATACACAATAACAAATCTGCAAGAAGACAACCCTAGACTATGTGCCTTTTTTATTCAAATTAAGAAATTAAAAGTAGAAATAATTTTCTTTTGATTCAAATGATAGATGCATGCAATAACCTAATACTATCATAAAATACAACTATATGCAATTTTATTTCTTTCCTAAGTCAAAATAGAAATATAATGATTAAACTAAGTGGTATTTTCCTTTTGTTAAATTTATATCAAAATAAAAAAGATACAACCTAATCATAGAGAAAAACAAGTGTGTATTAGACTACAAAAGAGGAAATTGATAGTTTTTGTAGTATTCAATCTAATCAAGAAACATAATTTCTAAGGATAAATAAGAAAGCAAAAGAACTACATGAGAAAATGAGCATAACTTCATATTACTTGAATAAAATTGTACAATGAAATATGGAACTAAGAGTCCATAATATAGGTTTTACAAAATGAACTTTGGTCTACCTCAAATGACACTTGGCATACATAATAAATAATGTAATATATTCTAACATCCCCTTGTATTACATTATTTGGTATGAACTTATCTTGATTTGCATAGATGATCTCTAAATGTTTAAAACTTGTTCCATCTTGTAAATATATCTACCAGCTATTATTTTGTAGGAATATGATTTAAATTAATATGATGATTTTGAAAATGATCTCTAATGAAATGGCATTGTGCTTCAATATGCTTAGTTCATTCATGTACAATTAGATTTTTGATCAGATTGAGTACTCCTTGATTTTCACAAAATATAAGAGTTGGTGTCAAGTTGTAGTTCTAACATTTAATTTTTGAATCTAGATATATTTAAAGAACATAAATCCCATATAGATTATTCCAAAATTCTTAATATTTTAATTTATTTCATTTCTTTAGTTTCGTTTGCAAAAAATAAAGGTTTGCAATAAATGAAATTGAATGAAATTTATGCTTAATGCAATTATGATTTAGTCTAATGTGGATCCATGTTATATATTAAATAATGCATTTTTTATTTAATATATTTTATAATTTTATACTATGCAATTTAATTAAATCTATATTCTAACACTATTCTACATTCTAATTCTATCTAACCTTTCGGAGTGGGCCCTGCCTCCTCAAGGTTAGTATTAACCTCCTCCCCTTTCTCTACTCTACTTTAACTTTAGTAAGCTATTTTCATTAAATTAATCTAATGCTACTTATTTCATGGTTGCAAGAAAGTAATATGGAAGTTACAAAAGCAAATAAAGCATAAAAGAAATATAGAACACAATTACCAAATCCATAGAAGAAAATACTACTATTTTATTGCTTGACTTCAATATTCATTCATACAATGTATGACAAACTATGTAGACAACAAAATATTTAGAGGGTAGATGATAGAAATCCCACGGTAGACCATTTCAAAGGTCTTTATATTATAATTTATAATGTCACTTTGGATGTTTTCAATGGAAGTCTTCAACACCTTTTTGTTACATCTCGAACACTTGAAGATTTGAATGCCAATTTAAAATAACAAAAATAATCTAAAATTAAGACATCCCGCTAACTAATTTGGACTTATTACAAATGGATTTGTCTAGTTGGTATAATGCCAAACACACATAAAAAACACCTATAACTGACTTAATAAAATACTAATAAATTTGGATTACATTTAGATTATGTAATCTCGAATGACTTAACAAAATTAACAAATTAACAAATATTACAAACCAAATAAAAAATTATATAATGAATATTTGATTGTATTCCAAATACTAATGCAACATAGCAACAACCATGCTGATTGTGTATGAAACATTGTAATTGGTGAGCTATCAACACACGTGGGAATTTTGATGCCTCAAAAAGATTAACGTAGTCAACGCTTTTTCGTAGGTGCTTTCTGTAGCATCATTCTGTAACCCATCTTTAATGCACTTCTCACAAGCTAATTTTTCTATATTCAACATGTGTTTGGGTATAATGCTACCCGTGGGCTACCTACAACATCCACCTTTTGACAACATAGAAATCTTGCATAGTTTTGCACAAAATTACCAGTATTTGTCACATAATGTCTCATGGAGAAGATTCATCAAGAATAATGTAAATAATGTAAACTATGCATGACATTCATCAAAATCACATCCATAATCATCAAAAATTGCATCTAAAAACCAGACAAAAATTGCATTTTTTTATCACAATTTATCACTCATAATTTTCCCCAAAACTGGAGGGAATGCATGTCCTCATGCATGCAAAGTTAAATACTGCAAATATAACATAGAAATATAAATATGCAAGTTTTTTTTTTTTATGACAAAAATCTGATAAGTTTTTCAAATTTAAACTTGTTTAGATCTTATCCAGACTAAAACCTAGGTTGGAATAAAAGGAATTGTTGATGGCATCCTTTCATGCTTCACCTTTTGCACCAGTGCCTTGGTTTTCTTGGAATTTTATGGTTGTTCAATGGCCATATTTTTTAAATATGTAACCTCTTCCAGCCCTCCTACGTTCGTGATGTCATATGGTTATCCTTGCTTTGCTGGTGCAGTCAATTACCTTGTAAATTTGGTGATATTGTTGATCACCTTGTCAACCTCAAGGGGAATCTCTATCTCACATTATGGCTTGGTATTTTGAGTGTTGCGTATAGGATGCCTCTAAAATCTAAATTTAGATAAAGTGGATGGGCTATCCTCAGCTAGTATATTAATAAATTTAAAATGCTTACTAAAATTTACTAATTTCCTTACCTTTTTTCTACCCATGGAACTTTTTATTGGGTGAAGCATTGGAATTAACTAGTTGGGGAACTTACTCAACCAGTTTGACCACTAGAGGCCTCAATCAAACTAGTTTAGGATGATGGGCTTGGATTTGGTTTCTCAAATTTTAGCTGCAAATGAAAACCTGTAGAAAAAATTATAGATAGATGCATGCATTGATTATTAACATGCAGAAAGGACAATAATTTATAAAATATCATGGAGAAAAATGTGTTTCGAATTCATGTAGGGAAAACACAATATTTCATTATATTTCATGATATTCTAATATACATATTTTTACAATTTTTTAAACACTACATATATCCATATAATATAATAATATATTCATTATATCATAGAGGATTTTCAAGGAAATTCGGTTCATTTATCTGTAATACAAGGACTTCACTATGGTTTCACTACAATTTCTTGGAAGTACTAAGCACTTATAGTCCTTGTTTTTTTGCCTTCTATTTAGTGAATACTTCCAAATCCTATTGTGCCCTCTACCATAATTTAATTTCATTGCTTCTTCTTCAGTGTTTGACTGCAATTCACCATTCTCCTTATCACAAACTACCGCCTGCTTCAGTTTCATCCCTTGTGAAGCATCTCTGGCCCTATGTAGCTTATATTTTGTTGGGTTTGATCAATGAACTACTTTGATTTCACCCTAACAAGTTGCAAAGGGTAAATTTTATGAAATTGGGGTTATTTCCCTATAATTTTCATTGCATAATGGCCAAAAAATATGGCCATTGATCATGATTTTGATCAATGACCTTTAAGCTCGATCTTTGTCATTCTTCTTCAGTACTCCGTGTAACTATATGTTGTTGACCATCATTTCTTTTATGAGGTGGGTGTATTTCTTCATGCTAAACATGACATCATATCAAGGTATACCAACAATCCACCAACTCGCCATGATTCATGGTGATAATTCATCCAAAATTTGATGTTACATCATCCACCAAGAGATAGCTTAGGGTGAAGTTATTTTTAAATTTAAATTTGGTTATAAAAATTAGGTCGATAGTTGCATTTAATCGAGACTTATTAAAGTGTGTGATTCATTAAGGTCCTCAAATTATTAACACAATATTTGTCAAATATTTGCAAGGCCTAATAACTATATTTATTTTTGAACAATAATTAAAAAAATCTTCATTCACATTTTGGTCTTAGTTGAAGGCCTTGCTTCATGACTCATATTGTTATCTCTTCGTATATCTATGCATCATCAACTTCCAATCAGTATTGCTTCCTTCCTTACATGTGACCAAATTGAACTATCATGTGATGTCATCATGTCCTACACATGTATTCTCTTGCATGTAACCAACCCATTTGGTGCTTCAACATCTTCTCGAATGACGTACATTCAAGCTTTAAATACCAATATTTTATCTTTTTTTCTCTAGGCAATGAGCTTGAGGACTCGTATTTCATGTGAAAGAAGATGTGAATGTCATTTGTAGAAGGTTTTATTGACCCTTTACCACCCATGAGTGTCCACATAGTTCATCGTCTTCATATCCTTGAATATCCATGGAGAATTCTACTTTGGCTCTTTACATCACTATTGATTAACTAGCCACGATCACCATATCAGTTTCATGGCCATGAAGGTGGGTGAGTGATCCTCTGTGTCCTCATGTGTACACAAAATTACCTACCAATTTGTTGACATGTGCTCCAAGAGATAAATGGTGATTGTTCAAATCCACTATGTTCAGTTCTCGAGGTTAGGCCCGCAACTTGACTTTCGCACCATGGCTCACAAGATAAAAGTTTGAATGTTCATGTACAAATCCTTATTTAAATTTCTTCTTCATGCCAAATTTTAGATAATAAGGACCAATGATAATCATCCTGTAGTGTTTTATTTAGCTTTGACACATGTTCTTAGCCATGCGCAAATCAAAGATCAGTTACACTTAGAAAGAATTTCATGAAATCATGCCTACAACTTAATATTTTTTATGAAATCACACCCATGAAAAAAAATTATACTTTTTATGAAATCGCACCCATGTAAACACAACTAAATTTTTTTATGAAATCGCACCCACAGAAATATACTACATAAACGACTACAAAAATTATCTACATAAACTATCTATGAAAACTAACTATGGAAGGTAACTACAGAAAATAAACTACAGAAAACTAGTTACAAAAATATAAGAATACCTTACTAATATTTTCCCACTCTTTTTTTTTCTCTCCCAAACTGTATCATAGAATTTATTGCATTAATCTTTTACTTCTCCCCCAAATTGTATTTTTGGCTATATAGCCAAAACAGGATAAGGAGAGAAATTTTTGTTTATAAAGGCTTATATTGTGGAAAATCTTAATATGTATATATATATATATATATATTATTATTTAATATTATTTTATTTATTTAATAATAATATGGGGGTGCTTACTTATATACCAACTATTTATTCAACCCAAGTCATCAAACAAGTTTGTAGGATAATAAATCTGCTTAGAATGGAATTGTTTGTTCCCAATGATGTCTTCCTTGACTTTTTAATAAAAAATTCCATGGATTTCATAATAAATTTTTCTAATATTTCAAACATATTGATTTATTTTTTCTACTTCCCTTAGCATCATTGAGGAGTCCTTTGTGAGAGAGAAATCATGATGAGCTTAAACTAATATCAATCATCAACACTTTGATTTGCAGAAATAGATATCATCAATGGTTGGACATACTTAAAACTATTTTGGAAGAAGAAGTAAGATAGTCATTATGGTATTGTTTTTGGTTCATTATTTTACTGCCCATTTTTCTCACATACATATAAATATAATTTTAGGTTTTAGGGTGCAAAGCTTTTGGGAGTCAAACTATATAACCATCTGGATGGAAATGTAATCCTATTATTACTACTCTATCACTTTAAGTAAGAAGAGTTAAGGATTTGGGGAATCATAATACATAACCATATGGATGGAAATGTAGTTCTATTCTTACTACCCTCTCTTTTATTTGGAAAAGAAATTGGAACTTTGGTGATTCAGACTACATAACCATCTGGATGGAAATGTAATCCTATCCTTACTACCCTTTCCTTCTGTTTATTGTTTGTGGGCTCATATGAAACAAGGTCTTTTACTTGATTTATTATTTTTTTGATACCATCATGACTATATAACCTCCTTTCTATGAGGTAAAAGTATGTCTTCCCACATCGAATCTAACTTCTTCCCTAAACCTGATATTGTCATTGAAAGGTGATGAATGATAAGATGAATAAAGCATTGTATGATAGAAATCCACCATGAAATAAAGGAAGCATATTTTAAATAAAATTGAGTGATATTCTCTAGTTTATTTTCAAGAAATATTATTAGTCCATAATAACCTTTTTTCATTGGTCAAGTAGTGTAAATATTTTTCCATCCATATTATTTACTGGTACTTATACATCCAAACAAGAGGATTGATTAGACTACATTCTCTTTAATGATTGCATTTATTAGATTATAGAGCAACAATTTATTTAGTAAATAGTATTTTGTTGCTTTAAGATAGAAAAGAGAAGTTTTTATTTAATAGTAGTTGATTGCATTTTAGAAATGAATTGCAAATCAATCTATTGCTTAAGGTGGTTTAAAAATCCAGTTTTAGATAATGGCTTCCTATAGAGCTTAAGCCTATGTCCATTAACTAATAATATTCTTGTTGAATCATCAATAGGCTTAAGTTTAAATGTACCATTCTCAAATATTTCTTCAATATCATAGGGTCTAAGCCATCACATCCTTAGCTTTCCCTAGCAATCCTGGAAGTGAAAATCAAATAGCAAGGCCCAATAATTAATTTGAAATGTTCTTGGTACAATATGTTTATCATGACATTTTTTATTTTTTATCTGCATTAATTTTGTCCTATGCAGTGCTTCTAATATTTTATTATTATTTTTTCTTTATATATATATTTTATTATTTTTTATTATTTATATATATAGTATTATTTTTCCCTAATAATATCAAGGTGTTTCCACATATGGTTCCACTGTTTTCTAGATGACCTATATTTGTTTTAAAAGTAGGTTGATTTCTTGTTTTAAGAATAGATTTTTGAGGTCTATTAATGCAGATTGAATGTAACTTTCCACCATTAGCAACTTTTAGTTCTCTCTTTTTTTTCGGTTTTCACAGTTTTTTTTTTTTTTAGGAGAATGTAACTTTTAGAAACAATTTTTTTTTTCAAACAAAACAATATTATTGTTATTAAGACTAGATCTGAAATACAATAGTCAATTTTAACACAAGAGAAAGTAAAATTATTATTCTAAAATAGTCTTATTGCCACTAAAACTTGGTCTGAATTACAACAGTCTATTTTAACACAAGGAAAAGTAAAGTGTTGTTGTTACTACTTGATTTTAAGGAACACTTAGGTTTGATTTTGTCACACCTACTTCTTGTTTCACAAGTTAAAGAACCTAGACCTAAGCAGGTAACAACCACACAATGCTAAAAAGTGAATTTGTTGAAAACAGATTTGCTAAAATAAAGGTTTGATTGTTGTTACTACTTGATTTTAAGGAACACTTTGGTTTGATTTTGTTTCACCTACTCCCTTGTTTTCATAATTTAAATAACCAAGATCTTTTTTTTTTAAGCGAAAAACCCCTTATGGGGCCGCATTGGTCTGAGAGACCATGAACAGGGGGTTCTACACCATCAAAGTCACCCGAGAGTCGCACCCAACCCTACCCGCACCAACATTATCAATTGGATTTTTGGTATCCAATTCAACTTTTTGGTAGGGTGGATATTCGAACCTGGGACATCCCTTGGAGGATTGCCCTCTCCTCTCCAACTAACCTACAACACCTGGGTAAAAAGAACCAATATCTAAGTAGGTAACAATTAATTCCAATGCTTGAAAGTAAATTTGTTAAAAACATAAATGCTGAAATAAAGGTTGGATTGTTGTTACTACTTGATTTTAAGGAACACTTCGGTTTGATTTTGTTGCACCTACTCCCTTGTTTTCACAAGTTAAAGAACCCAGACCTAAGTAGGTAACAATCAATTCCAATGCTTGAAAGTAAATTTACTAAAAATAAAAATGTTGAAATAAAATGCTAACTAGAAAAGTAGTAAATTTGAACCTAAGAAAATGGAACCTAGAAGTATTGAGATGAAGACACTTGTTGGAACTCCTTGTGCCAACTTTGACCTGCATGCACTTGGAACTTCTTTCCAATCATGTAGGTAAGTCTCCCTCTCAATCCAGTAGTCTTTGATCAAAAATTACAACACTATTATCCTTGACAATGACACCAAAATTTCAAGTTGTAGTTATCACATTTAATTTGTCAATCCAGGTTAGATTTAAAGAACAAAAATCCCATATAGATTATTCCATAATTCTTAATATTTGACTTTATTCCATTTCCTTAGTTTTATTTGTAGGAAATAAAGGTTTGTAATAAATAAAATTGAATGAAATTATGCTTAATGCAATTATGATTTAGTCTAATGTGGATCCATGTTATGATTTAATAATGCATTATTTATTTAATATATTTTATAATTTTATATTATGCAATTTAATTAAATCTATATTCTAAGACTATTCTACATTCTAATTCTATCTACCATGTTTTTGGGGGAATATTTTTAAGGACTAACCTTTCGGAGTGGGCCTTGCCTCCTCAAGGTTAGTATTAACTTCCTCAAGGTTAGTATTAACCTCCTCCCCTTTATCTACTCTACTTTAACTTTAGTAAGCTATTTTCATTAAATTAATCTAATGCTACTTATTTCATGGTTGTAGGAAAGTAATATGGAAGTTACAAAAGCAAATAAAGCATAAAATAAATATAGAACACAGTTACCAAATCCATAGAAGAAAATATTGTTATTTTATTGCTTGAATTCAATCTTCATTCATACAATGTATGATAGACTATGCGAACAACATATTATTAATATGGTATATGATAGACATCCCATGATAGACCTTTTAAAAGGTCTTTATATTTTAATTTATAATGTTACTTTGGACATTTTCAATGGAAGTCTTCAATGCCTTTCTATTACATATAGAACACTTGAAGATTTGAATGCCAATTTCACATAACAAAAATAATCTAAAATTAAGACATCCCACTAACTACTTTAGAATTTTTACACAAGTGGTATAATGCCAAACACATAAAAAATACCTATAACTGAATTAACAAAATACTAACAAATTCAAATTACATTCAAATTAAAAAATTTCGAACGACTTAACAAACTTAACAAATTAACAGTATTACAAAAAAAATAACAAATTATATAAAAAATATTTTATTGTATTCTAAATACTAATGCAATGTAGCAGTGACCATGTTGAATGTGTATGACACATAATTATTGAGTTGTTAGCACATGTGGGATTCTAACGCATCAAACAGATTTATGTAGTCAACACTTTTTCGTAGACCTTTTTCATAGGTGCTTTCCATAACATATTTTTATAGCCCATATTCAACACATTTCTCATGAGCTAGTTCATCTATATTCAGTCTGTGTTTAGTTGTAATGCTATCTATGGGCTACCTGCAACATCCACCTATTGAAAAAATAAAACTCTTGCACAGTTTTGTAGGAAATTACTAGTATTTGTCACATAATGTCTCATGGAGAAGATTCATCAAGAATAACATAAATAATGTAAGCTACGCATGACATTCATCAAAATAACATCCATAATAATCAGATTTTGTATCTAAAAACCAGATAAAAATTGTATATTTTAATCATAATTTATCACTCATCAGTTGGAGTTCATTTGATTCCCATGTCAGATAATATATATTGTAACCACAAAGCTTCACAAGTTGTATCTCTTGTTGCACGATATTCTACTTCAGTAGATGATTGTGCTATTGTATGTTGTTTCTTATTGTGCCAAGATATTGGTCTTGACCCAAGATAAAAAAATGTACCCTGAAGTAGACTTTCTATCATCAATAGAACCAACATAATCAGAATCTGAGTAACCTTGTAGACAAAAATATTTAACATTCTTCATATAAGTTAGTCCATAATCAGTAGTCTTCTTAATATATTATAGTATTCTTTTTGTAGCTTTCCAATGACTCTCTCTTGGCTCTTGCATGAATCATGAAAGATAATTTACAACAAAAACTAGATCAGGTCGACTATTTGTCAAATACAGAAGACTTCCAATTAATTGGTGATACCTTGTAGCTGAAACTAAAGGTGTTCCATATTTTTTGGATAATTGAAGCCCTTGTTCCATAGGTGTATCTTTTGGCTTACAATCCTTCATTTTATATTTTTTAAGTAGAGCTTTTGCATATTTTGATTGAGTAATTGTAATATTATCTCCATTTTGATGAATTTCTAGACCAAGACAATAATTCATCAGTCCTAAATCTATCATTTCAAATGCCTTCTCAAGATCTTTTTTTATCTCACTTATTAGTTTTCTAGAGCTTCCAGTAATCACTATATCATCAACATATACTATAAGAATTAATATATCATTTCCAATTTTCTTTGTATATAGGCTTGGATCGGATGTACTTCATTTGAAATTATGTTGTAACAAATGATTATTAATTTTTATATTCCATGCTCTAGGAGCTTGCTTTAGACCATATAAGGATTTGTTTAATTTGCAAACCTTATGTTCTTGACCTTTAACAACAAATCCTTTTGGTTGTGACATATAGACCTCCTCTTCTAAGTCACCATTAAGAAAAGCACTTTTTACATCCATCTGATGAAGTTTCCAACCCTGATGAGTTGCTAGAGCACATACTGTTCTGATAGTAGTCATTCTAGTTGTTGGTGCAAATGTTTCTTCATAGTCAATTCCCTTTGTCTGAGTATATCCTTTGGCTACTAACCAAGCTTTGTACTTGTCAAGTGTCCCATCTGCTTTATACTTAATCTTGTAAATCCATTTGCAACCCACAACTTTCTTTCCTAGAGGTAATTCCACTAGATTCCATATTTTATTCTTTTGTAGTGATGAATATTTAGATTCCATAGTTGCCTTCCAATGTGAGTGATTTAGAGCTTGAAGTGTTGATGTTGGCTCTACTATAGTGCTTAGTAATCCTCTGTTTATTCTACTTTGACTACGAGTTTGAGGTCTTGTAGTAGTAAGATCTGGCATTTATTCCAAGTTTGATTCCCTGAGTGTGTTTCTAAGCCATATTGGTTCCTTCCTTTGAGGGATTGTGGATGTTTTTGTATATTCACTTTCTTCATATTGAGATTTTGACTCTGTTTCTTCATTTACCAAATCTTCCTCTGAGAAATTTAGAAAAACTTCTGCATCATTACTTTGTTTTTCAGTGTCAACCTTGACTTTTTCATCAAAAACTACATCTCTGCTTATATATACCTTCTTTGTACTTGGATCTATTATTCTATACCCTACAGATTCATCATCATAGCCAAAAAATATACCAACCATAGTTTTATCATCTAATTTTATCCTTTTTTGTTTTGGAATATGCATATAAGCTTTGCATCCAAAAATTCTTAGCTTTTCAATATTTGGTTTTTGTCCTGACCATGCTTCTTCTAGTGTAACATGCTTGAGTATTCTTGTAGGTAATCTATTTTGTAAGTATATTATTGTTTTGACTGCTTCTGCCCAATATTGATGATCAAGATGAGCTTCTTTTAACATACATCTCACCATTTCCATTATAGACCTATTTCTTCTTTTTGCAATTCCATTTTGTTGTGGTGAATATGTTGTAGTGAGTTGTCTTTTAATTCCATTTTCTTCTAGAAATAAATCAAATTATTTTGATACAAATTCACCTCCTCTATCTGAATGAAGAATTTTGATAGTCTTTCCTGATTCTTTCTCTACTTGAAGTTTGAATTGTTTAAAATGACTAAATGCTTTTGATTTGTACTTCATGAAGTACACCCACATATTTTTGGTATGATCATCAACAAATAGTTGAAAATACTTATGTCCTCCAATACTAGTAACATTCATTGGACCACATAAATCCATATATATTAATTCTAATGGTTGTTGAGTCCTATGTTGATGAAGTTCAAAAGGAATTCTATGTTGTTTTCCTGCTAAGCATTCTAGACAAATAGTAGATTCCAAAGATAGATTTGGTATTCCTTCAACCATTTGATATTTGAGCATTTCATTTATAGAGGATATATTGGTATGTCCCAAACGTTTGTGCCATAGATCTAAAGTCTTAACTAAAAAATCTAAATGTGTAGTAGTATCCAGAACAAATAGACCACTTTTATAGGAACCTGAAGCTATCTTTTTCCCTTGTTTGAGAATATGACATTGTTTTCTTCCATTGAAAACTTTGAATTCTACTATCATGTTTTGATCCATGAGTTGAGAAACTAAAAGAAGATTGGTAGTCAATCCAGGAACATATAACACATTGTTAATTATTCCTTTTCCATTTATTAGATTGACTAGAACATTTCCTATCCCTTTTACTTCATAAGTTTTACTATTTGCTATAGCAACTGGTTTCTCATTTTTTTCTTGTAGAGAATCAAACCATTGTTTGTTTCCAGTCATATGTTTGCTTGCTCCTAAATCTATGTACCAATAATCCATAGCTATAAATCTTTCAATTTTCTAGTTTGTATGAAGTTGACTACCTTATGACTCCCTAGTTATAAATGATCAAATATTAATTTTGATAAAAACTTCAAGTTCTATGTTTTGAGAAGTACCTTGTAATTCCTTAATTTCAATAATATGGTTTCTAAATTTCAAGAACCTATGTTTGGTGATGAATTCCTTATAACTCCCTAATTAGAAATTTAGAAAATAAGGATATTTGTAAATTTAATATTTCAATTTCTATGTAGAAGTCCTTATTCCTCCAAGTCAAGTTATTTACAAATATTTCTATGCTTGAATTTTAAATAAAGTAATTCCACTTTAAAAAGCTTTCAAATCATTCAACAAATCATCTAAGGTTATAGTTCATCAATGCAATTCCTTATACCTCCATTCATTTAATTAATCTCAAGCATAATAGATTAACTAAGCTTAACCTTAGTATTGATATTCCTTATACCTCCTTGACCTTTATGAAAATGCAAATTGATTTGAATATTTTTATGTACCTTCTTGAATATGGCATGCTACATATTTGGTCTGCTTCTCCTATGACTTATTTACTCTGTAACTTGCACTCTAATTTAGGCATTGTCCACTTTTTAGACTTTGACTATCCTCCTAGTGCTGGTTGGTTTCTCTGACCATCAAATATGTTGTGCTCCACTCACTTGCATTACATTCTTATCTCAATAATATGCTTGTATGACTTGTCCTTCATGCAAAGAAGATGTTTCACTTTCCTTATGTTAGTTGGAGTTACCTTCTACACTATGACACTTGGCAATATAACTCTTCACTCCTCTTATGAATATATTCTGTCCTTCCAAGTGGTGGCACTTCTCTTCTACGTAATGTCTATTCCTCTTCTTTGTAATGCTCCTCTACTCTTCTTTGCTTGGTAACGCATTGCTTCTTCCCTATGTAGCATTTTTCCTTTTCTTTGTAACGCTCCTTTACTCCTTGTTTTATAACACACTACTTCTCCCCTAATCCTGGGAGCAACTTAATTCTTTACCACAAATGCTCCTACTTTTTAGTTCCTCTATACTCAATATCTTCTTTCCAATGTAACTACAAATGGTGTTTGGCTTTATCTCAATGACTCATTGATTTTGGTGTTCTCCACTTCTTTGTAATGGTGCTTTCTCTTGGCTTTGGTGGCTCCTTGATTTTTGGTTCTCAAAATCTACTCTTCAACATCTCAACTTTTCTTGAGTAATACTTTCTTCTATGGTGCTTAAGCTTTCTTTCAATGGTGTTCTATCTTCCTCTCTGTCCAAAAATGGTGGCTCTTCTCCACTATGGTGGCTCCTCCTTCAAGATGGTGGTGCTTTCGCTTGTGCTTGGTGGTTCTTCAATGCTTGGTAATGTCTCTTCTTCAATGGTTTCTCTTCCATAGTGGCTCCTCCTCATTGGCTACTCTTCTACAATGGCTCCTCCTCTGCTCTATGCTTGGTGGTTTCTTCTTTGGTGACTCCAAGCTTCTTAATTTGTGCCAAAACCTTTGCCTTTTTGGATAGTATATTACCTCCAATATTTGCTATAAAATATTGGCTTATTTGTCTTTCAAAAGATAGTAAGGAGTTGATCTTTTATATTTCCTTATATCATATCTAACTTCTCCTTTCTTTGTTGTAGATTTTAATCCGATGTGAATGCTATCTTCTTCAACTTTGAAGATATAAACTTGAGACCTTTCCTTTGCTGTTTTAGAAACTTGAATATGGTGCTTTAAAAAAATTAAATAATACTTGGATAAAATACTTTAATAACACCAATTTTCAAACCTTTTTGGCCTCATTTTTAGCTAGATTTCTTGGTGATTTGATATTCATTTTGTTGTCTTGAATTTTACAATTTTGTAGCTTCAAATGACACCAAATTTTGTAGTCCAAATCTCTTAATTTGTTGCTAAAAAAATATATCTTCTCCTACTTTATCTTGCTGTCCAAAAATAGCTTTCAATTCCTCCAAATTGCTTCCTTATTTTTCTATCAAGCCTTCCTTCAATTGGCTATTCAAGGGCACTTCAAAATCTTCCCAAATATTCTTCAATTTGTAGCTCTATGTCACCTTCAACTTGTTGTCTTGTGACTCCTCAAGTTCTACTACAAAATCAATAAAATTCTCATTTGTAAATCAGTGTTCAAATCCTTTATGGTTGTCTTCAAAACTTTCAAATGTAGTGGTCTCTTATAGCTTCTTTCTCCTCCAATCTTCTTGTTGAATTATAACTTCAATTTTGACCTCCTTCTCAAGAATATGAATGTCTTGAGGTGAATAACACAAGCTTATACTGAGATGGGGGATGAAAAATATAAGACTACTTTTTACTTTTCTTTCCCAATCAATATTATATAATGTATAGATAGCAATATTAATAGAAGTAATCAAAGAAATGGATAAACCACCATACACAATAGAGACACCAAAATCTATGTGGTTCACCCAATGTGGGCTACTCCATGGAGAAAATATTTCACTAAAATTTTCTCCATCAATCTCTTGGGAATCCTTCCTTATTAAAATATTTATGGATCTCTATCCAAAGGAGACACCAATCCCCTAATCAAATTTTGTGGATCTCTATCCATAGGAGACACCAATATCCTAACTCTGCTTTGGCTGGTGATACTCTAGAAGACCTATGCCTACACTGCCCTTAGAAAATGGAAATCTATCCACAAAAGATACCTGTCTTCCTTGATCTGTATGGATATCTTTGTCCTCAAATATGTCAACTCCAAAGATCTATTCCAAATATGTACTAAACACAATCCTTTGGTCTAGCACAAATCTATCCTCAATCTCTGTCTCTGGTCTGGCACAAACCTATCCTTAAATCTGCATCAAACTCTATCCTCGAATCTATACTAAAAATAGTCCTTCAGTCTAGCACAAATATGTCCTCAATATCTACCTTCAAGACTTAACTCAAAGCTTGAATCAATCTCAAAACAACTCTGCTGGATCTACCCCAAACCTTAACTCAAGGTTTGAACAAATAAATCAATCAACTCTCCTCTCAAGTCTTCTCAAAGACTTATCTCAAATATGCCTTGTAAGCTTCCACAAAATCTCACACTAATATGTCCTCAAGTCCTCTATATAACTTGTCCAATCTTCTCAATAAGTTCTTATAAGACTTATCCAAATATGTTCTCAATATGTATTGTAAGCTTCCACAAAAGCTTACCCAAATGTTTCCACAAGTCTTCTCAAAGACTTACCTCAAATATGCTCAACAAGTCCACACTAGAACTTGTCCAATATCATAGAAATATAAAGAGAATTGTTAGAGACTCAATATTATCTATACTCATCACAATGCTCAATTACTTTCAATCACTCTTTTAGAAACATACAGAGAATTTTTAGAGACTCAATATGCTTCACATTCACATCAATGCTCAATCACTTTCAATCACTCTTTCAGTAAACATCCTAAGAATTGTTAGAGACTCAATATACTTCACAATCACATCAATGCTCAATCACTTTTAATCACTCTTTCAGAAATATATAGAGAATTGTTAGAGACTCAATATGCTTCACAATCACCTCAATGTTCAATCACTTCCTCAAATCAATTCAAAATATAGAATAGTTTGTTTTATAGAACTTGAACAATCACTTCACACATCCACTTGACTGGCCTCAACCAACTCTACTCAACCAATCACTCAATGAAACAATCCTTTCTTACAAATCCTAGTCCAATCATATGAACCTTCACTCAAAATATTTCCAATAATGCTTATCAACCAATCTCACATAACAATGATACTCATGTTCTTTTCAAACCCTAGTTCAAGTTCTTAACTCAACCAAAGGTTTCAACAACAATGCTTATAAAAAAATCTCACATAACAATGATACTCATGTTCTTTTCAAACCCTAGTTCAAGTTCTTCACTCAACCAATGGCTTCAACAACAATGCTTATAAAATAATATTTTAACAACAACTATTTATTCTAGAAAACCTTGAAGCATTAACTCAACACACTCAACAAGAAGACCTACTTAAGTCCTTTTCACTCCAAACTTTTTTCTATAAAATCAACCAATCAACTCAACTATGGAAGAATGTGCCCATACCTTTTTATTGGTGATGAAGGAACCTCAAAAATCTACCACAACCACAAACACTTCTTTGCAAAACTCAAATAAGTTATAATATGATAAACTCTCTCAAAGATAAAATGTAAATATCAAAAATTACATACACCTTATTACTCCATCTTAAAGAAATTATTCATCAACAATAATTGACCAAACACGCCTTACTCTTCTCAATATTGCAATAATTGATTAAGTCACTTTACCAAATATATGCAATAAATCAATTTTTAATTCCTTAAGGTAAAAATAATATTACCCTAGTAAATTTCCATTTACCACTTAGGTAAATATCATAGCCAATTTACCCCTTATCTCTCCCTAGCCATAGCAAAGCAAAGAATATTTTTTTTCTATTAACAACCCTTATCTCTCCAAAACCTTAGCAACTTAATCAAAAATTAAATCAAAAATATAAAAACCTTTTATATCTCTTGCTTCGCATTTCATGGGATTCGATCTTGCACTCTCTCCCTTGCTAGAACCTTGGCCGTGACTTTCTAGCCGTGTGAGCCAAGCGCTCACGTGCCCACTAAAAGCATAGAAGGTGCTTTAATATTTTACTGAATCCTTTAGAGCCCTTGGATCCCTTCTCCTCTTGCCACATAGCATGTTTGATGTGCTCCATTCTTACTAAATTCATGAACCTTTTTGTTCGCTGCTCCTTGGCACTTTCTCCATGAATATTAGCATGATTTTTTACGTGAAATTAATCGTATGGAATTCGAATATGGTTTTGAACTTAGGAAAAGGTTTAAATACCTTTTGCCTTCTAGATCTTACACATCAGTAGTGTATTAAACTTGGACGTCGGTGCCTTTATAATATGCATAATTAATTTATAAATCATTTAAATTCTATTTAGAATTTAAATTTTATAAATTAACTTTGTAACCTTTGGATTTATAAAAATTAAAGCCTCCTTGGGGGTTAAATAAAAACTTTTTGTTTCTCATAATGATTTAATAAAAAATTATTTTTCCACCATGGTTTTAATAAAAACCCTTTATCTTTGCCTCACATAATATAAAAATAATATTATGAAATATTTTCAATCAACGTCTCGCATTATTTGTTTTGACCTTTTGGCATCAACTGTAGCTTATTCCTTGACATAAATGACAACTTTGACTCAAAATGTCCAAAAATATCCCCCTTTGTCATTGATGGCAACCCAAATTATTTTTACCAAAAACTTAACCTTTTCTTTGTTCTGCTCCCCCTAGGACATTTCTCCCCCTGGCTCAATGCTCTCTTCAAATCCCTCATCTTTACTCAAATACCAAATATCTCCCCCTTCCTCAAATTTCTCCCCCTTTGCCATCAATGGCAAAGGGTCACCTTTGGGGCTCGAGGCTAATAATGAGCCTCTTAGATTAACCCCTCCTCCACCTCCTCTTGAGATGGTTAATTTTGGGATGGGAGTATTTCTACTCCCAGCAAGCACTGGTCTTTACCTTTATCTTATTTTCTTATTATCTTATCCTTCTAATTCCTCTGACTATTCCTTTCCATGCCCATGTTCCTATCCATGTTCATTTTCTTGTTATTATTCTTGTTATTGTTCTTGTTCCTATTCTTGTTCATGTTTATATCCATGTTCCTGTTCCTATTCCTGTTCATATCCATATCCCTTTTCCTGTTCCTATTTCTATTCATGTTCATACTTGATTCTGGAATGTCTGCTCTATACCACTTTGCTATGTGTCCATCATTATTGCACTTATAACACTTAATGTTATTATTCCTTGGAGGTGCAAATATCTTAGGATTTCTCCTAGTGATACCATATCCTTTTCTATCATGAACCATGTAATGCATTACCTTGTGATCAAATTGATTACATGAGTAGCAATACCCATGGAAAAACTATCTATTTCCATATTCTTGTCTTTCTTGTATCCTGCATTGTGAAGCCATGTGTCCAAACTTGTGACATGAGAAACACCTTCCATTGCAATTTCCTTGTATTGACCTCATTGGTCTCTTGGTCTCTCTTGACCTATTCTGATTGTTTTTCCATCTGTTTCTTGTTTGTGCATTTTTCCTATCCTTGTTAAAAATTTTGTTATCCAACTCATCCTTATATGTCTCACTTTATCTTACGATGCCTTCTTCTAAATTTTCTTCTCCTTTAAAACTTGAGATTGACTTATCTTCCCATTTCTTTTTTTCCTATTCAAATCCAAGATCTATCAAGCTTGATGTAGGCATCTTGATGAACTTATATAAGTTCTTTGAGATATTTTTTAACCATTGTAGCTTGAATTTGGAGTTTTTGACTTCCATATTTAATGAAGCTACCTCTTGTTCTAGTTTATTACATTCTATAACCTTAGCTTCTAACTTATCCTTGAACTTATTTATCTTAGCCTTTGATTTGTCTAGATCCTCTATAAGCATTTTTCTCTCTTCATCACATTCTTGAAACTGAAACTCAAGTTTAGAGTTTTGATTTCTTACCTTCTTTACTATGTCAAGAGCATAAATAATTTCTCCCTTGATATCATATCTTTATTTATCTGATTCTTTATCTATTTGTTTGCCTTTGTCCATATCTTCATTTTCTTTTGACTTGTATTCTATAGGATCACTTTCTTCTTTCTCTAGAGCCATTAGAATATTCTCTTCTGGACCTTCAATTGTATCTTCATATTCATCATCACTAAAACTGAAACCATTTCTTGTACAACTATATTCAAGATGTCCAAAGTTACCACATCTAAAAACACTTGATAATTATTGGTGTCATTTTCTTGACTTCTTTTTCTTCAATCATAAATAGGACTTCATCATTATCATTATTTGAAAAACTATTATCACTATCACTTGAGTAATTACTTGCCTTGTCTGCATAGTAGTTCCTCTTTTGACTTTGTAAGAACTTCTTTCCTTGTTTGCTTTGTCCATGCTTGATTTTTTTTTTATGCATGTATCTTTCTGATTCCCTGTTTCTATGATCCTATTTTTCTTCATCATTGTTATTTTTAGCTTCTTAACAATCATTGCATAATGACCATACTTTCCACAATTGAAATATCTAAAAGATTTTGCATCTCTAGATCTTCTTGAATCCTTATTCCTTCTACCATAATTAGCTTCTTCATCACCGGATGACTCATTGCTTTATTATGACTTCTTACCCTTTATCTTCTTGATTCATTTGAAGGCTAATTCGTTCTGGGATTAGGTTCTTTTGTTCTCAAATCAAAATTTGTAAGAATACCAAGCAACATATATCTTGTCAAAGAATCACCATCCTTTGATTCTTCTATAGAAAAAATATTTTCACTAAATATTTTTGGAATATATATTAAGACCTTATCACAAACATCAGATTCTTCAACCTTAAGTCCAAGTTCTTGCATAGCATTAACAATCTCATTGACTCGGAGTAGATAAGTACTAAAGTTTTCCTCATCCTTCATTATTAACTATACAAAATTGTCCTTTGAGATTTCGTATCTTTGCTTTATTGACACCTTTATCTCCTTCATATATACTTTGCAATTTATCCCACATTCCTTTTGCATCTTGACAATGCATAACTTTTATGGACTTTGTTCTATGCAAACCTCTCAAAATTGCATTCATTGCTTTTGAATTGTAATGCTATAGAAGCTTACCTTCCTTATTTGTAGGTGGATCAACTGGTGGTATATATCCATTTTCAACTACTTCCCAATTCTCATTGCCAAGTGCCATAAAGTAAATCTTCATTCTCATTCTCCAATATATGTAGTCACTTCCATAAAATGCTGGTGCTGAATTATATGATGATCCATTCTTAGAATCCATTGTGTTCTTGTTAGCTTTTCCTTCAAATTGTTAAACTCTTTCGAAGGAACCCGCTCTGATACAAATTTAAGAACACAAGCTTATATTTAGATGGGGTATGAATAGTATAATACCACTTTTTACTTTTGTTTCCTAATCAATATTATGTAATGTATAGATAACAATATCAATATCAGTAATCAAAGCAATGCATAAATCACCACACACAATAGAGACACCAAAATTTACGTGGTTCACCCAATGTGGGCTACTCCACGGACAATATGTTTCACTAAAATTTTCTCCATAAATCTCTTGGGAATCCTTTCCCTATTACAATGTTTATGTATCTCTATCCAAAGGAGAAAACAATCCCCTAATCAAAGTTTGTGGATCTCTATCCACAGGAGACACCAATCTCCTAACTTTGCTTTGGTTGGTGATACTCTAGAAGACCTCTACCTCCACTACCCTTAGCAAATGGAACTCTATCCACAGAAGATACCTATCTTCCCTACTCTAGCTAGAGATATATGTCCTCAAATTTATCACCTCCAAAGATATTTCTCAAATAACACAGTCCTTTGGTCTAGCACAAATCTGTCCTCAATATTTATCTCTAGTCTGGCACAAACTTGTCCTCAAATATGCAATAGTCCTTTGGTCTAGCACAAATATATTCTTAATATCTATCTTCAAGACTTAACTCAAAGCTTGAATCAATCTCAAATCAACTCTAATGGATCTACCACAAAACTTAACTCAAGGTTTGAAAAAATAAATCAAGCAACTCTTCTCTCAAGTCTTCTCAAAGACTTGTCTTAAATTTGCCTTGTAATATTCCACAAAATATCACACTAATATGTCCTCAAGTCCTCTCTAGAACTTGTCCAATATTCTCAATAAGTTCTCACAAGAAATTATCTAAATATGTTCTCAATTTGTATTGTAAGATTCCACAAAAGCTTACCCAAATCTGTCCACAAGTCTTCTCAAAGAGTTACCCAAATATGCTCAACAAGTCCACACTATAAATTTTCCAATCTCATAGAAATATAAAGAGAATTTTTAGAGACTCAATATGCTCTATACTCATAACAATTCTCAATTACTTTCAATCACTCTTTTAGAAACATACAGAGAATTTTTAGACTCAATATGCTTCACATTCACCTCAATACTCAATCATTTTCAATCACTCTTTTAAAAAAATACAGAGAATTGTTAGAGACTCAATATGCTTCACAATCACATCAATTCTCAATCACTTTCAATCACTCTTTCAAAAACATACAGAGAATTGTTAGAGACTCAATATGCTTCACAATCACCTCAATGTTCAATCACTTCCCCAAATCAATTTAGAATATAGAATAGTTTATTGTATAGAACTTGAGCAATCACTTCACACATCCACTTGACTAGGCTCAACCAACTCTACTCAACCAATCACTCAATGAAACAATCCTTGCTTACAAATCCTAGTCCAAGCATATGAACCTTCACTCAAAATGTTTCCAACAATGCTTATCAACCAATATCACATAACAATGATACTCATGTTCTTTTCAAACCCTAGTTCAAGTTCTTCACTCAACCAATGGCTTCAACAATAATGCTTATAAAAAAATATCACATAACAATGATACTCATGTTCTTTTCAAACCCTAGTTCAAGTTCTTCACTCAACCAATGGCTTCAACAACAATGCTTATATAACAAGGTTTTAACAATAACTCTTTATTCCAGAAAACCATGAAGAATTAACTCAATACACTCAACAAGAAGACCTACTTAAGTCCTTTTCACTCCAAACTTGTTTTCCAAAAAACCAACCAATCAACTCAACTATGGAAGAATGTGCCCATACATTTTTCTTTATGATGAAGGAACCTCAAAAATCTACCACAACCACAAACACTTCTTTGCCAAGCTCAAAGAAGTTATAAGATGATAAACTCTATCAAAGATACAATGTAAATATCAAAACTTACATACACCTTATTACTCCACCTTAAAGAAATCGTTCATCAACAATAATTGACCAAACACACCTTACTCTTCTCAATATTGCAATAATTGATTAAGTCACTTTACCAAATATATGCAATAAATCAATTTTTAATTCCCTAAGGTAAAAACAATATTACCCTAGTAAATTGTCATTTACCACTTAGGTAAATATCATAACCAATTTACCCTTTATCTCTCCCTAGCCTTAGAAAATCAAAGAATAATTTTTATTTCTATTAACAACCCTTATCTCTCCACAACCTTAGCAACTTAATCAAAAATTAAATAAAATATATATAAACCTTTTATATCTCCCACTTTGTGTTTCATGGGATTTGATATTGCACTCTCTCCCTTGCTAGTGCCTTAGTCATGGCTTACTATCCATGTGAGCCAAGTGCTCATGTACCCTTCTAAAAGCACAAAAGGTGCTTTAATATTTTTTTGAATCCTTTATAGCACTTGGCTCCCTTGTCCTCTTTCCACGTAGCATGTTCAATGTGCTCCCTTATTATTGAATGCATGAATCTTTTTGTTTGCTGCTCCTTGGCACTTTCTCCATGAATATTAGCATGATTTTTGGCGTGGAATTAATTAGAGGGAATTCGAATACTTGGTTTTGAACTTAGGCAAATGTTTAAATACCTTTTGCCTTCCAAATATTGCACGTCGACGGTGATTAAACTTGGACGTCGATGCCTTTATAATATGCATAATTAATATATAAATCATCTAAATTCTATTTAGAATTTAAATTTTATAAATTAACTTTGTAACCTTTGGATTTATAAAAATTAAAGCCTCCTTGGGGGTTAAATAAAAACTTTTTGTTGCTCATAATGATTTAATAAAAAATCATTTTGCCACCATGGTTTTAATAAAAAACCTTTATCTTTGCCTCACATAATATAAAAATAATATTATGACATATTTTCAATCAATCTCTCGTATTATTCCTTTTGACATTTTGACATCAACTGTAGCTTATTCCTTGACATCGATGAGAACTTTGAATCAAAATGTCCAACATGATGTCCTAAAAAAACCTTTCAAAATTTGGTAAACTTCTTACCAAATCCTTCTTCCTTTTGGGCTTCTTGTCAGATGGTGACAATTATTTCAAATTATTCTTATCAGGAGCTTCTCCTTCTTGCAATATTCTACCTTGAGCTTTCTTCAAATCTCCTCCAATAGCCACTTCTTCAATTTATTCAATAGGGCTTCTATAGCCTTCTTCTTCTTTCTCCTTCCAATTTTGCTTGAGATCTCTTTCCTTGGATCTTCAAATTATGTAGCTCCTCAAATATTCAATGTCTACTCTTTTGCTCTAACTAGAAAATAATCTCCTACAATAAAACTTTTATAGCATCAAAAAAATGCATCTAAATCTCTAGATCTCTAAAAACCAATAAACTTCACTAGTTATCCTTCAATATGGTGGAAAGAGATCTGTGTTGAGTCCTAGTATTCATGAGTTTTACTACAACCCTGTGGAAAGACTCTAGCAAAAAAATGATTTTAAAAATTCTAAAAATGAGATCTCTCTATCTCCTCTCAAACTCTCGTGTGGCTCTCTCTATATCCTATCAATCTCCCTTGTGGATTTGATACCAATGATAGTTTTTGCAGTATTCAACCTAATTAAGAAACACAATTTCTAAGGAGAAGTAATAAAGCATAATAACTACATGAGAAAATAAGCATGACTTCACATTACTTGAATAAACTTGTACAATGAAATATAGAACCAATATTCCATAATATAGGTTTTACAAAATTAAATTTGTTCTACCTCAAATGAAACTCAGCATACATAACAAATAATCTAATATATTCTAACAAAAATCCTAGAATGATGGTACCTTATTTTACCCTAGAGGCAAATGTGTTTCCTGCTAATAGTTGTGTTGTCTGTAATCTAGCTAATGCAAACATCTTTAGGTGTTACAAACGCTAAACCTACAAAGAAAAATAAATAAATGATAGGAATGAAAGAAAAGGGTTCTTCATTACCTGAGGAAAGATAAAAAAAAAAACATTTTAGGTCAATAGGTTAGACACCTCTTCACTTAAGAAAGATGAAAAAATTGAATAAAAACATGAATTAAGTGCATTAATGATGCTTGCACTACATAACTATAATTAGGAAACACAAATCCTTTTGATAGTGGAATATGTAGATGAAATGAAGATGTATGTGACTAGAGATATAAAGTACCTATTATATAGGAGAACACTTTGATGTATAGCAAAAATGTAATAAGAGTGATATGATGACTAAGTTAAATTTATGATAACAAAGATCTACAATAATGATGAAATGCAAACACAAAGATAAATATAATAATATGATTGCAATTTATACGAGACAAAATAATATGTTAGACAACAGAGACAAGTTAAAAATTCTAGAAAAATAAGATCAAAGGCTTAAACAACATTTATGTTGCCCGACCAAATGCATTGTAGTGCAAACACAACCAGTGCAATTGCCCTATAAATAATAAGGCAAATGCACTCCTAACTATAGTTAGGTAGTGCAAATGTTTCAAACAACTAATTAAGAAAATAAAATACAAGGGAGCTAAATAAATACGTAATTATGCTAGATAGGTACAATTAAAAGGGATGAAAACCTCATTATGAAATAAATAAGAGAAAAATAACAACCACTAACTAAATACTAGCTAATCATGCAATAACAAGTAATATGATAATAAATGCAAGAGGAATGCACTTCAAATAAAAAATATTATTCATAAACACTAACATAAATCAAGTTAGACACTCAATTAGTTGTATATGAGAAAATATGACAAGGATGGAGATCAAAGAAGCAAAGGATAGAGAGTGACACAACCCAAGTCTTATGGGATTCTTATTTATAGCTAATATCTAATGGGCTCCTTAATTTTTGTTGAGAATATTTATTGATGACCTCCATTGCTTTATATGCTATGCTAATTTCACAACCCTCCCTTGGCAAGTCTCATAATTGATATAAAGTTTGTATATTTGATCATGTTTTGTAATTGCAAATATAATAATCAGTTAAAAATATTTAATGTTTTGAATAGGGTACTACTAACATATATTTGATTTGTAGGCATAATAAATCTCAAGGATGGTGGGAAATTAACCACAAAAAATAGAATGCTTGATAAGATATGAATTCCCATAGTAGATTCATTAAAAAGAGAATTTCAATAATTGACATTGATTATTGTTTTAAATTTATGTGGTAATTAATTAGTCATTTTTTTGTTACAAAATGATAAAAAGAAATAAAAACATAAATTAGGAAAGAGGACTTCTAGAAGGAAAAATAAAATGGATATAAATTTTAGAAGAGGTATAAAAATTGGGCTGAGTTCTAGAAGAGGAGAAAAAATGAACTAAGGTGGGCAACTTCGTCTTCTTGAGGCCAATTTATTCTACTCTTAGATCCTTCCTTTTATATTTTCTTAGCTTGAATTTTGAATAAAGAAAACATATCAAAGCTCTATAAATACACATGTTTAACTAAGGAATTAATATAAGCATGAGGGGGTTAGGAGGCACAAGGAGATGACATGGCTGAAGGTGAAATTTAAGGAGATCATTTTTGCAAGAGTTTCTAAGTTGGAGACTCTCACCTTTGCTTTTGAATGTTGCAATGCATAGATTATAGATCAAATATGACATGATGAATCTCCCTTGTCTTTAATAATTTCATAATGTATTCAATCCTTGAGGGATCATCGTTTATTTGTATGCATAATAATGCTATTGATCTTAAGCTCTAAGATAATCATGCTCAATCAACTTATGCTCTATTATATATTGTAATAGTATAGTTTACTATTTGCAAGTAAAGTAGAAATTCAGCCTTTGAATACTTCTTTACCTTGATCGTATTATAGTATGCTCTAGATGATCCTATCAGTTGTATACGCAAATCTTGTTAAGCCCTATATTTGTATAAGCCTCTGTTGAGGCAAAATGTAACTATTGTTAACATCTAAAATTAGGTGTTCCATTTCACCCAAACTTGAGCTCTTTTCGATAGAAGGTTGGTGCCTTTTTTTGGAGGATATTTTATTGCTTTGGGATGTTTTGCAAAACCTCTAGAAATTCTTGCTATAGGAGTTTTTTGCTTTTTGTAACCATAAAAACAATACCTATAACTTTCACTTGTTGGTTAACGCTTCCAGACTTGCTTCAAGACTCTAATGAATCAAATCCTTCCATATTTGCATTAGAAATATCTTTAGGAAGCATTTTATATCCTTATTTAGCTTCTAGGGTATTCCAAAGGGGTATGCAACCTCTGTATTTCACTATATGTGCAGCCAAGATGCGTTGGTTCACACTCAACCTTGCACAGGTAAAAGTACTATAAGGGTTTTTAGAGCATTTTTTCCACATGGGACATGCTCAATTTTGAAGAGCATCGACTCACCACTTTTTGAAGGTTTGTACTAGTGGGTTTGTTAAATAAGTACCATTTATTAGTTTATGCCCAATGATATCATTTTGGTTATCTAGCGTAATCACTCCACTGTGCCTACTAATGTTGTATTCACACTTTTTTTTATGCATTGGATAATTAGGTGCAACTTTGATGAAAAACCATTTAAGAATATTATGGTTTATTGTCCTACATGCTCCCTGAAGTGTATATAATGGGGAAACTACCCCTAATTAAATGACCACACTATGGTGGTCATGCTAGATATGAATACTAGATTTACTATTGCGTTAGATGCTAAGGTATCTTGCCATTGGATGTTTGAACACATGTGATGTGAACCAATACTTAGCATGCTTGCTCCTCAAAATTTATGTTGATAAGGATCCATCGATGTCGATTTCGTAATCTGTAAAACTATTTTTATTTTAAAAAGTGGGGACTATTGCCCCACATGAATTTCACAAAAACTTATGTAGACATTTATATATGGGAAGCCTCCCCTAGCTATATAAACACATGGTGGTGGTCATGCTAGCCCCAGAGGCTAGGATCTAGTCATAGAGATAAGGAAACTGTCAGTTAGCTAGTAGAGGTTGACTATGGAAGTTTGACCAGTTATTCAAACTCGATTGTATAAATTTAACCATGGTTGAAATTCATTGACTTTGGGTTTGTTTGGAGCCCATCATTTTTATATAACCTTTGAAATATTTTTTATTTAAGATATTTTTATTTTCAAATTGATGATGAATGTATTTGAGATGCCCTTTTAGTTGTGTGAATAATACCTTGACTTTGGTGAGTTTGGAGTACCTTGTATTTATACAGAATAATCCCTTGGCTTCAAAGGTTCTTGAAATTGAGATAAAGGAAATAGGAAATTTTATATCCATTGAGAAAAAAATTGGAGATATGAATATAGACCAAATTATTAATAAATTTTGATAAGCAGTTGGTCAAGTAATCAAATGTATTCTTGGATCAAATTTTGGGAGAATTTGATAATCCAATTAGTAGAACAATTGATGACATTATTGGATCAAATTTTGGGGTAATTTGATATCAATTTATGAAATTATAGAATGCGGATTTGGATCAAACTTTGGGAAATTTTGATAATCAAATTTGGGAAACAAATGAATTCGTCCTTGGATCAAATTTTGAGGGAAAATTTGATAACAATTTATGAAACAATTAAATGCATTCTTGGAACAAATTTTGAGGAAAATTTTGATAACAATTGGTGAAATAATTGAATGCATCTCTGGACAAAATCACTGAGGAACTATAGTATAAATTTATGGAAAATTTGTAGGAAAACTATAATGTAATATTGTGGAAATATTATAGTATAAATCTATGGAAAATTTGCATGGATCTGTAGTGTAATATTGTGGAAATATTATAGTACAAATTTGTGGAAAATTTTTAAGAACTATAGTGTAATCTTGTGGAAATATTATAGTACAAATTTGTGGAAAATTTGTAGGAACTATAGTGTAATATTGTGGCAAGATTATAGTACAATTTATGGAAAATTTGCATGGATCTATAGTGTAATATTGTGGAAATATTATAGTACAAATTTATGGAAATTTTGTAAGAACTATAGTATAATCCTGTGGAAGGATGATAGTACAATTTTGTGGAAAATTTGTAGGGAAACCATAATGTAATCTTGTGGAAATATTATAATACAATTTGAGGAAAATTATAGGGAATTATAGTGTAATCTTGTGGAGATATTATAGAATAAATTTATGGAAATTTTGTAGGGAAACTATAGTGTAATCTTGTGGAAATATTATAATACAATTTGTGGAAAATTGTAGGGAATTATAGTGTAATATTGTGGAGATATTATAGAACAAATTTGTGGAAAATTTGTAGGGAATTATAGTGTAATCTTGTGGAAATATTATAGTACAAATTTATGGAAAATTTGTAGGGAATTATAGTATAATCTTGAGGAAATTTATAGTACAAATTTGTGGAAAGTTTGCAGGGAATTACAATGTAATCATGTGGAAAGACTATAGCACAAATTTGTGCAAAATTTGTAAGGGAATTATAGTACAATATTATGGGAATATTATAGTACAAATTTGTTGAAAATTTGTAGATAACTATAATATAATCTTGTGGAAATATTATTGATGAATTATGGTACAACTTCGCAGATAAATTGTAATGGAAGTACAAAATAATTTTGTGGAGAAATTGTAGAGGAAAATAATGGATTTGCCTCTTTTAATGTGCTTTGGTAAATTAAATTGATAATTACATGATTGCTTTAGAATTTTATTGATGATGAATGTATGATTACATTCAAGAATTCATTTTGTGGAAAAATGAATGTTTTAGAAAGAATGGATGTGGAATTCATTCTTGAAGGGATTATGGGGTCTCTTCTTGAATTTCATCCTATGATAGGAGACTTTCATTCCAGATTGGATTGATTGATAAAATAACCTCTATTCTTGAAGAGGGAATGTGAGATTCATTCTTGAGGGAATGATGATGTTCCCTTCATGAATCCAATGATCATTTCATAATTTTAGGACATAAGAATCATGAGATTCTTATGTGATTCATTGTATTAATGATATTTATTGATGATTTAAAAAAGAGGTATTTAGGATTCTTTTATATCATTGTAAAATGAAATTTTGAATTTATGATATGTGAGGAGATATTTTGAGGCTGAGTTTTTTCCTTCGAGATTTTCCTAGGATATATGATGTGTTATGAATATTTATCTTGTGATCTTTTAATTGATGCTTTATAGGTCTAGTATGGATATTATATTTATATTTCCATGATATGGTTATTGAAATGGTATTCATTTAAACAATGTTGTAATAATGCTTACATGCAATGTTCATGAGATAATATTTGTTATATGAATGAATGTAGAAACTTTAGTACATTGTTTAATAATGTATGGGTTTGTTGCTATGGAAACAATTAATTATCATGTAATTATTATTATAAGTGCAATTAAGGCATAAGATCATGGTTGAGACTTTGATTAGTCAATTAAGTATGTGGACTTAATTAAAGGAGAGAGAAGTAATGATAAGTTGATAAATATATTGGATTTCCTATTTTATAAGGTATATAAGGTTTAATAGGAGTTGGTCACTCTTATCATCATAGTTGACAGTGACCATGTTGTAAATATCTTGGTAGCTTATTGGCTTAATGAATGGGAATGGATTAGTTTTATTGCATTATCCAATGATCCTTGATTATGAAATTTACCTTAAATAAGACTATGTTATAATAAAAAAAATTACTCTCTCTTGGGTTGATTTGAGTTGGGTAACAAGTGGGTCATTATAGTTGGTATCAGAGCTAGGCTAGCAATAGGATGCTAGTAAAATATCTACTATAGCAAGAGGTTGCTAGTATAAGAGCACAAGGTTACTTGATCAAAGTTGGGAGTTAGTCGAACCAATGGTACCAACATCATAGTTGGTAGACCGATAGCTTAAAGGTTCAAAATTTGAGGTTCATGTTAGGATTCTAGGACAATTATCTAGAATTAGACCTCAATGAAGAAAACTGAGGGATATGAACTATGATATGGGAAGTTTTAGATTATCATACCAGGTGATCAACAAAATATTTTTTTATATTATTGATTATTTTCTTAGGGAGACTAAGAAGACTCTAAATACAAACATGGTCACTAGCCAGATCTAGGAGTTGAACATCTCAGCCATGGCAAAAGAGGGCTAGGTGAGAGGAAAACCACCATATTTGAATATGTGGTCACCATCCAAATTAGAGATACCACCAAATAGCTAGCCTCTCCAAGTAAACATCAATAGCGTAGAATAGTATGCCACCTAACCACCCAAGTGGTGGTCGAGTTTAATAGTGTGTTATACACAATTTGAATAAGGTATTACCCCTCTACATGGTGCATGTAGTATTAATATCCACGTATAAGTACTCGATGTAAAGGCATTTATTGGTTTATTTTAAACATTTTACTTGAAAGCCTCCTATGTATTAAAAAAAAAATCTAAAAAGAAATCTAATTTAAGAGGATTCTGATACGTGGATTCAAGAAATGATAGGTGTAAAAATGGGACAATGCATGGCTCAAGGTAAACATCATTTTCAATGAAGTAATAATGTTTGGAATTGAAAAAGGTACCCAATATTAAGGTGTATATATTTGTATGTGATAGATTGATGGAATCATCAAAAAGGTGATGATGAGACACCAAATGGGATAAGGTGTTATTCAAGTATGACACACATGAAGAAATAAAAGGGTTTCAAGTATAATGAATTACAATGAGCCCCTAAATAATTAAGACAATATTGGAGATGAATGACTTAATAGTCAATAAATAACATGATCCGTGGAGGATGATTGAGTAGACTTGAAACAATCGAGTTATGATAGGTTATATGGTTGAGCAAAGTAGTTGTTGGTTGGGCACATTGTAGTTTTTTAGAAATAGGTTAAGCTTTTGATGAATTTTATTTCACAGTAAAAAGAATCAACCTGTCAAACTACCCATGGCATCCAATGCGGTTATACTAGTATTGGAAATTTATGGGGTTTCCTTCATTTGGTAGTTTGAATGTAAATGTATACATTATGGTGAATGTATTTTACATGGCTTCATTCAAATGGAAAATTTGCATACTGTTGTATGAATAGAATGCATAATCATATACATGTTATGAGTTGTATTGATCCCTTACTACCATCAACCAAGCAATGGAGATATGAGATGGATTGGGAGGAGATTTGTGCTATGCAATTATTATTATTATTATTGAAAAATGTTGTCCTAAGACCTTTAAGATGAAAGGTTCTTTATTGTAAAGAAATTTCTAATCTAAGAATCAGTTTGTAAACTAGAACAGGACATATATATTGTTTAGCTCTTTAGAGGATATGTAGATGATGTAATTTCAATTACAAATCAATATAGAAGAATGAAGTAAATAAATAATCTAATTTATGATGTTAATAAAAATGTTACACAATGATTATGGATATGGATTAGTTAGGGTCCATATCTTTGGATGAGGTCTAAAGATGAATACTATTTTTGAAGTTGATTGATAAACTTAAATATAACCCTAATTAAAAAGAGAGAAAGAAAAAAAAAGGGTAAATTAGTACATTAAAGAGGATAAACTTTGGAATAATATATAAAGATATACTATGAGAAAGAATCTTTAGCATAACCTAAATAAGGGAAACTTTAGGAAATATCAAGTGGGAAAACTTGGATTGAATGATGCAAGTAAGTTAAGTGATAGACATTGGGGTGTCTATGTGAGTCTATCACGTGGATGTGATGACCACCTTAGCTACCCATCATGGATATGAGGTTAACTAAGCACAACAAAAGATTGATATTCTATCTTGGTGGAAGAATATCTAATATACAATGCATATACCTAAACTTTGGTTTGTATGGACCTATTTTGAGACTAGCTTGAGGTGGACTTAAGTTAGTAGGAAAAAATGGCATTCCTATTCTTGATTGTACTAAGATGGGAAAATCCCCAAACGTTGTGGTCAAGATTTTCTACATTCAGGGAGAATGAAAGAAAAAGAGGGTGACCACATGAAGGTATCCTTTTACCATGGAGGTATAAAGGTAAACCCACTAGTATTAAAAATATAGGGGTTGGCCACTCCTATCCACAAGATAGACACTAACCACATTGATTCTTGTGAATTGCAACCTTGGAATTACATGGAAATTTCATCCTTATGTGATCCTTTTATTATTCCTTAAGTGAACCCTTGACTACAATATTAATTTTCAGAATTAGAAAAAAAATCTCTCTAGGAATGGATGGATTTTGAGGATCATTACAATTTTTATGGCACCTTACGTGGAGTAGGTGTAACCATTGTTATCGTTGGATGATAATACTTTTGGAATGGCACCTTACATGGAATAAGTGTGACCATTGTTATTATTAATATATGATAATAATTTTAGGAATGACACTTTATGTGAAGTATAGTCATTATTAGTGGATGATAATATTCTTAGAATGATACCTTATGTAGAATAAGTATGATCATCACCAACAGATTTTGCAAGGGAAAAGAAAATACCCAGAGATTACTTATGTTCAAGTCTTTTCCTCCCACTATTGAATCCATTGGTGAATCAAAGTGGAAGAGCTAAGCGAACCCTCCACATTTTATGGGTCTTAAGCGGTGTACCTTAGAATATTTTGAGGAAAATTCACTTGATATTTGTATCTCTTGAGGTGTGAATCTAACATAATAGTCAATAGGTTGACTAAAAATGTAAACCAAGGGACATCAAGGATGATGCACTAGTGATGGAAAATAGGTTTTCCAAAGAGGATTTTAGGATATATGGGTATCTTGAAGTAAGAATTATGAAATTATATTTTTGTCTTTGATGACACCTATTTTCATGAGGTTAACTCATGGTAAGAGCTATCAATTCATAGGTTTAAGCTCCTTTATGAGAATTTTAGATAAACCTAGACTTAGTTTTTTTAATTTACTATGAAAATATAAATTTATATATGAAAAAAAGACATGATGATAGCTCTAATTTTGTTTAATAGACCTCTATGATGCATGTGATAGAGCAAAGCAAGGTCTAAAAGTGGAAATAATATAAACTTGTGATCTTACTCATGTATTCTTTATTTTGTAGGAAAAAATAGAGGACTATGTTTAATCTAATGGGAGGAGTATGTCACAACCCTCCCTTGGCAAGTCTCATCATCGATATAAATTTTGTATATTTTATCATATTTTGTAATTGCAAATGTAATAAGCGGTTAAAAATAGTTAATGTTTTGAACAGAGTACTTCTAATGTATCTTTGATTTGCAGGCATAAGCACTCTCAAGGATGGTGGAAAATTAACCACCAAAATCGGGATGCTTGATAGAGATGAATTCCTGCAAAAGATTCATTAAAAAGGAGAATGTCAATAATTGACATTGATTATTGTTTTAAATTTACCTAATTATATTTAATACCTACATGGTAATTAATTAATCATTTTTTTGTTACAAAATGATAAAAAGAAATTAAAAATAAATTAGAAAAGAGGACTTCTAGAAGGAGAAGAAAAATGGAGCTAAATTCTAGAAGAGGTAGAAAATTGGGCTGAGTTCTAGAAGAGGGAGAAAAATTGAACCAAGGTGGGCAACTTAGTCTTCATGAGGCCAATTTATTCTACTCTTAGATCCTTTTATATTTCCTTAGCTTGACTTTTGAATAAAGAAAAAATATCAAAGGTCTATAAATACACATGTTTAACTAAGGAAGTAATACAAGCATGAGGGGGTTAGGAGGCACGAGAATATGAGGCAGGTGAAGGTGAAGTTTAAGGAGATAATTTTGTAGGATTTTCTAGGTTGGAGACTCTCACCTTTGCTTTTAAATTCTACAATGCATAGATTATAGATCAATTATGATATGATGAATCTCCCTTGTATTTAATTCTTTTATTTTTTATTCAGTCCTTGAGGGATAATCATTCATTTATGTGCATGAGAAAGCTATTGATCTTCAGCTCTAAGATGATTGTGCTTAATCAACTTATGCTCTATTATATACTGTAATAGTATATTTTACTATTTGCAAGTAAATTAGTAATTCAGACTTTGAATACTTCTTTACCTTAATTGTATTATATTATTCTCTAGATGACCCTTTTAGTTGTATACGTGAATCCTGTTAAGCCTTGTATTAGTATAAGCCTCTGTTGAGGCAAAATGTAATTTTTGTTAATGTCTAAAATTAAACATTTCATTTTGCTCTAAACTTGAGCCCTTTTCAATGGAATATTTATGTCTTTGTTTGGAGGATTTTTCCTGCTTTAGAATGTTTTACAACACCTCTTTATGTGCTTTCTATAGGATTTTTGTTTCTTCTTATAACCCTAAAAATAATACCTATAACTCGCACCTGTTGGTTAATGCTTTCAAACTTGCTTCAAGACTTTGATCAATCAAATTCTTCCATATTTTCATTATAAATATCTTTAGGAAGCATTTTATATTCTTATTTAGCTTCTAGGTTATTCCAAGGGGTCTACAACTTCTGTGTTTTACTATCTACATGGCCAATGTGCGCTAGTTCACACTCAACCTCACATAGGCAAAAGTACTATAAGGGCTTCCTAAGTATTTGTTTCACATGGGATGTGCTCAAGCTCAAAGAGTGTTTATAGGGAGTAGGACTCCCATAAACACTCAACCATAAAGTTGTGGTCAATATCCACACCACTTGGTGGTCAGCTCAACATCTATGGAAGGTTTGTATGAGTGGGATTATTAAATAAGTGCCATTTGTTGGTTTATGCTAATTTATATCATTTGGTTTTCTATCATAATCACTCCACTGCACCTATTGATGTTGGATTAACACCTTGTTTTATGCATCATATAATTAGGGGTAACCTTGATTAAAATCCTTTTAAGAATCTTATGGTATATTGTCCCACATGGTCCCTGTAGGAGCATGTGGAAGTGTATATAATGGGGAAATAGTCCCTAATTAAATGACCACACTATGGTGGTCATTCTAGATACGAAGACTAGATTACTTGTTGCCTTAGGTGCTAAGGTTATCTTACCATTGGATGTTTAACTGCATGTGATGTGAACCAATACTTAACATACCCACTCCTTGAAATATATGATGATAAGGATGCATCGATGTTGGTTTCATAATCTGTAAAACTATTTTTTACTTTAAAATTTTGGGACTATTATCCCACATGCATTCCGTAGAAACTTATGTAGACATTTATATAGAAAAAACCTCCCCTAGCTATATGACCATATAGTGGTGGTCATGCTATCCCTAAAGGCCAGGATCTAGTCATGGAGACTAGGATGCTAGTGGTTAGATGGCAGAGGTTGACTGTGGAAGTTTGACTGATTATTATATCCAATATAAAAATATAAATTGAAGCACACCTTCATTAGATCAATTATGAATATTTATACAAAGAATGTGGGTAGTCCAAATGATGTACCCTTATATAATATTTAATTAACTAATCCCTTACATAATTAACTAATGTATTATTCTAACATTCCCTCCATAGTACATTATGTCTTCAGAGAATAAGAGAAGATGATCCAAAAGTATTCAAACTTTCCATGATCTAGAGATTTTGTGAGTCTACACACTTTTTCTTTGCCTGGATCAATGAAAAATCCCCCAAGTTTCTTCATGTAGACTTCTTATATTAAGTCTCCATTTATGAATGTAGAAAATTATTTTGATGTGTACTCTCCCCTCAATATGAGTTGAAGACATGAATATGATGGCTAGGGGCAATCTCCACAAGAGCTTTGAACTTGAAATACTGAAAGGTTTCATCCTTCAATATCAAGCAATACACCCATATTTTTTTGGAGTAAACATCAACAAATAACAAGAAATATCTGAGGCTAGTGTGTCTAGCCTCTAGGGGTCTATACAAATCAGTGTGAATCACATCAAGAGGTCATTTAGTACGATGTGTGCTAGCCTCAAATGTAATTCTATGTTGTTTACCTTCTATGCAA
Source organism: Wollemia nobilis (assembly GCA_028583015.1). Lineage (NCBI taxonomy): Eukaryota > Viridiplantae > Streptophyta > Pinopsida > Araucariales > Araucariaceae > Wollemia > Wollemia nobilis. Next base: position 5,273,275 of record JAQPPZ010016892.1, on the reverse strand, counting down.
GTAGAACAAATGTTAGAAGTAAGAGCAAGGGATGAAAGACCATGTACCAAATCTTGCTTTTGCAAGGTAATAAATTAGAGGGGATTCATGTGTCCATATTGTTTGTGCCAAACGGTAGTGACATCTACAACACAAATAGGGAGAACTTGATTGTTGGAAGCCACACAATCAAGCAAGAACATCTTCCCAACTCCTAATGCTCTAGCAAAAATATGAGAATATTTGGCTTTGTCTCAAATGAGATAAATATTTTCTCCATCCATAATATAAAAATCCACACGTAAATTGTTATCCAACATATGATCAACAGATAATTTTATGAGTCCTAACACATACAAGACCTTGTTTATCTGACAATGATGCTTTCCAAGCTAGATTTCCACACCTCACATTCCTTTAATTTCATAGGGAGTGTTATCCCCTAAATGTACCTGACTAGGATAAGACTTCTAATCTAATGAGACAAACCAATCCTTCTAGCTAGTCATGTGTTTGGAAGCACCTGAATCAATATACCAAGTGGTAGTGGTAGATGGTTGCTCCTGATGAGCAATAGAAAATTGATCAGGCTCCTCATCTTTAGTATTGGCAACATTCCCTTGTTGTTGTCTTGGTGGTCTTCGTTGGTTCCACTCCCCCTTGTTTGGAGGAGGTGGTCCTCTTTGCTTAGTATTCTTGTTACTCAAATCTCCTTGAGTAAAAGAATTGTACCAACATTCATGCAATTCATGGCCCTTTTTTACCATAAATCAAACAACTTTTTTGTGACTTGTTGGGATTTTTTTTGCCTTGTCCTTTCTAGTGGAATGACTTCTGGACCTTCTAATTCATCATCATGGAATGATCTTCTTCAGTTGAGTTCTCATGGAATACTTCCTCTTGTTACAACATATTTACTAGCTCTTCAAAACCTAGCTCTAATACTATATCAGATATGAAAATTTAAATTGAAGCACACCTTTCATTATATCAATTGTGAATATTTATACAAGGAATGTGGGTAGTCCAAAGGATGTACCCTTACATAATATTTATTTAACTAATCTCTTACATCATTAACTAATGTATTATTCTAACATATTAGAAGTCGACTGTGGAAGTTTAACCGTGGTTGAAATTCATTGACTTTGGGTTTGTTTGGACCCCATCCTTTTTATATAACCTTTGAAATATTTTTTTTATTAAATATATTTTTATTTTCAAATTGATTATGAAGGTATTTGATATGCCCTTTTAGTTGTGAAAATAATACCTTGAATTTGGTGAATTTGGAGTACCTTGTATTTTTACAAAATAATCCCTTGGCTTCAAAGGTTCTTGAAATTGAGATAAGGAAATAGGAAATTTGATAGCCATTGAGAAAAACAATTGGAGATAATGAATACATTCACAAACCAAATTCTTAGGAAAATTTGATAACCAATTGGTCAAGTAATCAAATGTATTATTGGATCAAATTTTGGGAGAATTTGATAATCCAATTAGTAGAATAATTGATGGTATTATTGGATAATTTTTTTGGATAATTTGATATCAGTTTATGAAATGATATAATGTGACTTTGGATCAAACTTTGGGAAAATTTGATAATCAAATTTGGGAAACAAATGAATGCATCCTTGGATCAAATTTTGAGGGAAAATTTGATAACAATTTATGAAACAATTAAATGCATTCTTGGAACAAATTTTGGGGAAAATTTGATAACAATTGATGAAATAATTGAATGCATCTTTAGAAAAAATCACTAAGGAACTATAGTACAAATTTGTGGAAAATTTTTAGGAAAACTATAATGTAATATTGTGGAAATATTATAGTACAAATTTATGGAAAATTTGCATGGATCTATAGTGTAATATTGTGGAAATATTATAGTACAAATTTGTAGAAAATTTGTAAGAACTATAGTGTAATCTTGTGGAAAGATTATAGTACAAATTTATGGAAAATTTGTAGGAACTATAGTGTAATATTGTGGAAATATTATAGTATAATTTACGAAAATTTGCATGGATATGTAGTGTAATCTTGTGGAGATATTATAGTATAAATTTATGGAAAATTTGTAAGAACTATAGTATAATCCTATGGAAGGATTATAGTACAATTTGTGGAAAATTTGTAGGGAAACCATAGCGTAATATTGTGGAAATATTATAATAAAATTTGAGAAAAATTATAGGGAATTATAGTGTAATATTGTGGAGAGATTATAGAACAAATTTGTGGAAAATTTGTAGGGAAATCATAGTGTAATATTTTGGAAATATTATAATACAATTTGTGGAAAATTGTAGGGAATTACAGTGTAATCTTGGGGAGAGATTATAGAAAATATTTATAGATAATTTGTATGGAATTATAGTGTAATCATGTGGAAATATTATAGTACAATCTATGGAAAATTTTCAAGGGAATTATAGTATAATCATGAGGAAGATTATAGTACAAATTTTTGGGATTATAATCCAGAGCGATTTGCAGAGCAGAACAATTTTTGGGATTCCCATGGTTGGTGGGTGGTTAGTGGGTGTGGGTGGTTTACCCATGAAGTTGTACCCATTGTATTCCAATACCACATAGTGGTTTAGGGTTGTGAGAGTTTCCTTTATATTTATTGTAATGTCCCATTTTTGGGCAAGAAAGTTATTTATTTTTGCATTATTTGTGGAATAAGTTTTTGTAAAACACTTCACCTTGAACGCTTTTCTTTTGGCATCAAGAAGAAATCAAACCCGTCTAAATTGGCTAACTTAAAGCAATACGATGACGAGTCGGTCATGGACTATAGGAATAGATGGAAAAAAATAATGGTAAAACTATCATTTTTGTTTTCACTATTGAGCTCACATGAATAGTTACTAAGAGTTGCACTAAGCACATCTCATTGCTCTTGCAACTATAATAGTATGAAACATTCGAGGAAGCCTTGAATCAAACTAATATTATAGAGGAAATCAAGGTTGAAGAAGGATATCTTAAGCTTTGCAACAAGAAATATTGGAACACCAACAACCACAACAATCAAAATCAACAAAAGTAGGCCAAACCTGCTCTAGTCAATCAGGTTGTCCTAAATGTACAAAAGGGAAGAAATAGCCAACAACCACAGAATTATTAGGCTCAACCCCCATCGGCCAATTACAACCAAAATAACAACCAAGGTTGAAACAAGCAACGTAGGTCGCATCACTGCTACACACGTTTTTTAGAATCGATGCAATCGATATTCGATCAACTAAGTGAGGCACAGAGACTTAGGTTACCTAAGGTACAAATTCTTGACCCTAACTATCCCAAGCCCAAGGGATATAGGGAATATCATTATTTTCCATACCATAGACAATAGGGGTATGATATCAAAGTGTGCATCGGTTTCAAGAACATTATATGAAACATGATCGAGAAGGATGAATTACAAGTTGATAATCCACGAGCACCTGACAATAGAGATATAGGCATATTCAAAAACCCATTGCCAAACCATGAAGCCCCAAGAAATTGGGGCACTCAAGTAAACCAAATCCAAGTTGAACCTCCCACTCAGGGATTCATTGGAATGGTCGAGATAGTCAACGTGGTTACAAGAATCTAGTGATACAACCAACCAGAGCATTCATATCCTAGATACACCTTAACATAGGTAGGTGTAGAATAATCCTCTAGGTTCGCTAGTACGACCTATGATAACTATCTGAAATAGACTTGTGTAGAATATCCAAATGACATCAACCAAGTTATCAATATATGAGCTCATTCAACAGTCTCCTAGACACAGGGAGACCCTAATAAAAATCTTGAGATCAATTGAGCTATAGTACCAAATCCTTTATACATTTACAAATTTTGTGGAGAAAGTACAATAGTGTCAAGAGCCCATGATTTATTTTTATGATCATGAAATAAAGGTAGTCCCTACTACTATAGCAGACCCACCTCTACACATAATTGCATGTATCAATGACATACCTTTCAAGTAGGTTTTAATCAACACAGGCTCATCAATAAATATAATAAAAACCAAGGCTATAAGGCACTTGAATATTCCTAGGTCAAACGTCATTCCTACCTCCTACATATTGAGAGCCTTCAATGATGCACTATGCTCCATAGTGGGTACAATAGTTATACCTGTGTAGGTGGGGCATAAGACCATCCTTATGATGTGTCATGTATTGGAGGGGATCATGCTGTATAATATCCTCCTAGGACATCCCTAGCGAGGGTTATGCATAAGGGGTTGACCCCGAAATCTATTTATAAATTGAAGGTGAATTGTCTTGGATTCCCGATGAAATATGGATAAGTATACATGGTGAATTCCAATTATTTTTCTCCAAAAATTTTCAAACTATGGAAAATTGCAATTATTTTTATCCAAAAAATTTCAAACCCTGGTAATTTTTTTGTGTTTAGGGTCATGAATATCGGTTTGCAAAATATAAAAATGTATAGTAAAATTAAAGGATTTATGCTAAAAAGAAAGGCTTTTAGCCTTTATGATTTATGATGATCAGTTTGAGACGTAAAATTTGATCAGTTGCAGGAATGTTGATCGACTGTAGACATGTTGATCGGTTGTAGACATGTTGATCAGTTGTAGCCATGTCGATCGGTTGTAGCCATGTCAATTGGTTGTAGCCTTGAATACCAATTTTTAGTCATCATTTCTTTGTAATAGATCAACACATCCCTGCAATCGACATATGAAAATCGATCGACATAGCTCTACAATCGATCAGCTTATATCGACAGACACGACTCTACAACTGATTGACATATATCGATAGACACAACTCTATAATAGATCGACTTATGCCAATAGACACGACTCTACAACCGATCGACTTATGCTAATAGACACAACTCTGTAATCGATCAGCTTATACTGATAGACACGACTCTGTAATCGATCAGCTTATACCGATAGACACAACTATACAATTGATTTGCTTATACCAATAGACACGGATCTACAATCGATCAGCTTATATCAATAGACACGACTCTATAATCGATCGACTTATGTCGATATACATCGCTCTACAACTGATCAACTTTCGTCGATAGACATGACTCTACAATCGATAGAATTATGCCAACAGACACCACCCTACAACCAATCAACTTATGTCGATAGACACAGCTCTACAACTAATCGAATTATACTGAAAAACATGGCTTTATAACTAATTGACACCTCTACAACTGATCGACACCTCTACAACCGATCATCACCTCTACAACCGATTGACACCTCTACAACCGATCGACATGTCTATAATCGATTCACACCTCTACAACTGATTGACACCTCTAAAACTGACTGATATAGCTCTGCAACTAATTATCTTATGCTGACAGACACAACTTTGCAATCGATCGGCTTATGTTGATCGTCTTGGGCAGATCGACACTCTGCAACCAATCAACTTATGTCAACAAACACTCCTCTTAAACATTGGCAAGTATTTTGTTGTTTTAAAGCGATGTATGTTTATCGGTACCACTATTGTATATATAAGAGTAGTATATGAGGCAATTTGGGTGGGAAAAATAAAATCATTTATAATTTGAAGGTGAATTGGGTGGGAAAATCAAAACCATTTATAATTTGATTTCGAAAAATTAAAATAAAACTATTTTAGTTATTTTCAACGACAGGCGAATTTACCCCAAAAAAACTTTCGCCCCATAATTTTCGGGTGAATGGGCCCCAGTGAAAGGATCTAAAATTAGCCTTTTCAAGATTTTAAAAATCCTAAATAGAGCCAATTTACAATATTTTGTGCTTATGCATAACCTTGATCCCTAGATAAGGGACATGCAATCCATTCCCTCAATCTTGCATCAATGTATTAAATATGTGCACAGGGGACAAGTACATGTGGTGTTGTCAAATGAATAGCCATTCAAGTATGTTCATCAGGTTGACTTATCGAGGGATTTTTTCCTTTTGTCTATGCACCTGTACATTAGGCTGTCATCCCCTACCACATAGCCAAGAAGAAAATCTAAATCAGTGCAAGGTGACCCATCCACATCGGTGCCACATCTAGCTTCCAAAGCCACTGGTACTTCTGAGAGACCAACAACGTCTAAGGCAAAAGACTCTTAGAAAATAAAAGCACCCTTGGTGGAGAAAAAAACTAAGGAATTCCCAACCATATAAACAACAAAAATTCAAAATCATAGGGATGAGGAATATCCCCAAGACATGGTCGAGGAGGTGCCTCAACCTACCATACCTACATCATCATCAGTGTCATCTACACCATAGGTGATAGTTCACCTAGCTAATACAATATTGGTGAATATATTATGCAGAATATTACTTTCACTCCAATTATCAAGTCTACATAAGAAATGGGATAACCAAGAGTCCCAAGCTTACCCATAGGGATAGTGGCACCAATGGGTATCCCCCCTAATTAGACCAATTTCATTTATGCTAGGTTAAATTGTGCCCATAATGCTTCAGATATTGAAAAGGATGAGGATGATTCATTCACCATGAATATTAATTATTTATCCAATCCTAAGTTTACTTTGAGATACTTTGAATGCAACCATTGGTATGGCTATGGTTTGGGTCTATATGAGCAAGGGTTATGGAACCTAGTTGAGCCACGATATCAGTTACCTACTGATAGTTCTGGCTTAGGATATCATATCTAAAGCTATGATTATTCATTAGTAGCATCTCTATATAGGCTAACCTTAGGGTTCAGGGAAGACATTGAATGGAATACCTATCAACCGAATAGAATCTACTTGAGTTATAGGTAGGTGGCTATGGTCAATATAGGACCACCCATTGAGTATCATAAAAATTTCTCTCTTGAAGCAAGCCCATAAAGAATCATCCTATGGGAGGATGAACCAGGCTATGGTTATGAACGAGAAGAGAATGAGTACATCACAAGTGAGTCTAAGGATGAAATTAGATTGGCCTATCATGGGCCTCGGTATTTACATCACCTCACCAGGTTAATTAATACAGAGAGTGGATACATCATAGACAACAATGACTATGAGGCTAAGGATAATACTGAATTGATCTATCTAGGGCCTCAACATTCACATCACCTCATAGTGCTAGTGGGTATGAATAATGGATTCTTCATAGATGACAATGATTATGAAGATGAAACTAAGAGGGTCTACCTCAGACCTCACTACTTGCACCATCGTAATGCACCATTTGACATAGATGAGATGTATCATAGAGTATATCCTGGCTCTCACCTTAAGGGAAGACCGACCAATTCAAATGTAATCCATCATATGGTTTTTTCTAATCCTCCTACGTTTAGAGAGCTACTTTAGCCAAATGATCCCATCTACCTGTATATTCATAGACTAGATCCAGATATTTCCATAACCCTAGAAACACATCTTGGGTATGGAAGGCAAATCAACAATGCAAAGTTGCACCTGCAGGGTCCTGGAGATTTCATTTTGTCCATCAGCATGATATCCATTTATTTGACCACTCCACTCCAAAACCCAGTCAATCATTCTAAACCATTGTGTCTTAACTTAGATTTTATTAATTGGGATAGCACCGATTCATCCTTAGAGATTGAAGATTTCTTCCCCAATGAAGAAATGCTACAACCATTTCACTTTGCACCAAGCTATGCACATGATGTTTATCATGCTGGTTTTGACCCTAATTCAATTGAACCTTTAAACCTAGTGGATGACATCCACTTGATCCCCACTCCTCACCAGCTTGAGGAGGGGTCACACATGTCAATAGAGGAAAATTTCAAAGTGGACATCAATGATGATCCTTCTGATCCAAATAAAGTTAATTTTAGAGAAATCTTATCTCCAAAAGATCAGGCCACTATCATACCTCTATTGAAAGAGAGACTTAATCTCTTTGCTTGGACCTACAAGGATATGATGGGTTTAGATCTAAAATTGGTTGTCCACAACCTTTCACTGGATCCCACAAAGAAATTGGTAAAGTAGAAGCTCAAGAAGATGCATCTAATTGTTTCCTTGATGGTAAACAATGAGTTGTAGAAGCTATTGGATGTAAATATGTTGCCATAGTGCCTATAGGAAAACCTGATGGAAGAATCTATATTTGCACGGATTTCAGATATCTCAATAAGACAACACTAAAGGATTCATTCTCGTTTCCCAACATAGATGCTCTTATAGACACAACTATAGGTCATGAGATGCTCTCCCTTATGGATAGTTTTTTTGGTTACAATCAGATTCGAATTAAACCTGAAGATCAGCACAAAACTATGTTCACCACTCCATGGAAGATATTTTATTAAAAAGTAATGCCATTTGGTCTTAAGAATGCTAGTGCCACATATCAGCAGGCCATGACATATATTTTCCATGACTACATGCATAAGATACTAGCATATTATATCAATGACTTACTAACCAAGTCATTTCTACATGAAGAGCACACCGAGGTCTTGAGAAAAGGTCTTTGATAGCCTGATTGAGCACAATGTTAGGTTGAGTCCCAAGAAATGTGTCTTTGGTGTAACTTCAAGAAAACTCTTAGGATTCATCATTTCTAAATTCTATACTATAAATGGCCCTGCCCACTAATATCAAAGAGCTAATAAGCCTATAGGGAAAAGTACCATCCATAAAGCACTTCATCGCACAACTATCGTAAAAATATTGATCGATGAATTGACTGCTACACAAGGGGGTCCCATTCCACTAGGACAAATAAAGTCAGCAAGCCTTTGCTAAAATCAAGAAATACTGAGTGACGCCACTAGTACTAGCTCTACCAAGGCCATATGTGCCAATTTTACTTTAAATATCTACTACCAATTTTTCTTTGGGTAACATGTTAGCTCAAAAGAATTTGCAAGACAAAGAACAAGAAATATACTATATCAGCCGCACCTTGGTGAATTACGAGCTAGGGTATGCATACATAGAAAAATTGTGCTTAGTAGTGGTATTTGTGACTAAGAAGTTACGCCACTACATGTTGATCGATACAACGTATGTGATATCAAAAAAAAATCCTTTGCAGTATATGATGAGCAAAACATATCATAATACACATACTACAAAGTGGATCATGTTATTGACATAATTTTATTTGGAATTCATAAGCCAAAAGTCCATCAAGGGACAAGTCATAGCTGATAAACAGGTAGAGGTGCCTCTTTAGGATAATAGGCCTCTCATCATATAACTTCTTGATGTTGCAGTCTTTGCATTATTGGAAGCACCCGAACCCAAAGAACTTGATAATAAAACTGACATGACTTTGTTCTTCAATGGTTCGATGTGTGAGCAAGGGGGTGGTGCAGGGATTGTGTTTTTCACATCGTAAGGTGCTTCAATATCCTTGTCATTTAATCTAGACTTCCCTTGCACAAATAAAAATGTTGAATACGAGGCCCTAATCTTGGGTCTCCAAACAACAATCACTATGAAGATTAAAAAGCTAAATATCTTTGGTGACTCCCTTCTCATCATGAACCAAGTTAAGGGATTTTTTAATGCAGGTGTCCAATCCTGAAAGCTTACAAAGAGTTTTTTGACACTTACCTAGCCCAACTAGAATGGTACAAAATTCAGGCAATCCCTCGTATGTCCAACAAATTTACGGATACTATGGCATCTTTGGGATCCTTGATCCCTCAAAATATATCTACCAATTTCACTACCATTCATGTGAAGATGCTCTCGTAATAAGTGATGCAGCATGAGTGTTTTGACAACAAAGAATCAGTCAACATGATTCATATAGAATCAAATCATGAGTGGTTCTATAAATCCAGATACTTTCTAAAGAAGGCACCTTGGGGGACTTTGATCTCGTAGGGTCCTACAGGGAATGGTACCACCATTCACCACAGGGTTGTTTCTCAATCTGCATTTGTGCACATCTAATCGTAGGGATAACAATTAATCTTGTCTATTGAGCCTCTTAAAATTCTTCATCTAAAGGTTTTTACACATAAAACCAACAAAATCCAAAAAACAATACATAAAACAAAAATTAAAAAACATTCAAAATAAGCAAAATTTCAAAAACATTTGAAAATCATAAAATTCCAAACAAATAAGAAAACATCAAAATCAAAAGGCTCCAAAGGTATTATAAGCCCTTTGGTCAACTCACAAAAATCCCCAAAGGCATCATAAGCCCTTTGGTCAACTCACAAAATTCCCCAAAGGCATCATAAGCCCTTTGGTCAACTCACAAAAAGCCCCAAAGGCATCATAAGCCCTTTGGTCAACTCACAAAAAGCCCCAAAGGCATCATAAGCCCTTTGGTCAACTCACAAAAGGCTCCAAAGGTATCATAAGCCCTTTGGTCAACTCACAAAAGGCTCCAAAGGCATTTAAGCCCTTTGGTTAAAAAAAAACACAAAAATAATTTAAAATCAGGAATTCCAAAAACATTGAAAATAATCAAAATATAAAATAGTGGAAATTATCAAAATCTATAAAAATAAAAAAACATTTAAACTCAAAAACATTGTAAAATATTAAAATACAAAAACATGTGTATCTCATATTTTTATTTGCATTCATGTAATTGCACTGCATTAGGCATGTTGCATCCACTACATTCGCATTAGGACATAATGTGTTTTCAATATTGTAAATGGCACCATGTTTGTTTACCAATCATGCATCCTCAAATATTCACTCATCCATAACCCATGTGAGTAATTGTGTCCTTCAACACAATCCTTCCCTGTGGCTATGAGAGATATAATAAGGTTTTTCGGTCATTCAACCATACCTAGTGATCTTCTTAGATTTTTTAGAAATCTATCTTTGCTTTTGTATATGAGGTCTATTTTTGATATCACCTAGCATATATAAAAATCCCATCACTAATCAAAACATTAAAATCCTAATTAGGACAATGAAAGATGAATACTACAAAATGCTACTAGGCATCCTAAGCGAAAGGTTTTTACTTGCTCATCTTGTGATGCGCATAGTCTAGAGTGTTCATCACTGAAAAAAAGGACAAGCTCCACCTACCCAAAAGAGCACCTTGCTTTATAAAAATGAGAAAAATCCAAAATCAAATCTAATCCCTTGCTCTAAATAAAGAAATAAAATAAAAACACAATAAACAGTGATTTTCATCACTATGCATGAGCAAGTATCCCAATAAATCAAAAGAAAATAAAGGGGTAAAGACCTTGAATATCTGTAATGGTCACTAATTGAAGCCATAGAGCGATCCCTAATATATCAATGGGATGAATGAATCCCGCCTAGAATTGGGGTAGTTCTAAAAAATTTATAAAAAAATATAACTTTAGGTGTCTTGTATCGGCTAATGGTCTAATCCAACTGAGTCCAACCTAGGATCATGATGAGCATTTGGTGATCCCCAATACAACAATGGGTTGAATGAATCCCGCCTGGCATTGGGGTAGGCTTATGTTTCTCTAATATAGTCATGAACACACATAGGGATAATGAATATCTTGGTCATCATAACAAAAACTTTCATCTTTTATAAGTCTTGTATGGTCACTATACAACTTTTGATTAATCAACTAGGGTGTTTGAGTTTCATGGAAAACCTCAAAATTTCCCTCATAGCAACAAATTATTTCATAAATCAAATCATCAACTTTCTTTGTAAAGTTTTGTTCATTAAAGGGTGTTTATGAAATAGGATAGATACTAGATAAATATGAGCAATGATATTTAGACGACCACTAACTATTTGGTACATATCTTTTAATTTACATAAGCTTATAAAGAAAGCACATACATATCACATCATCTCATCTCACATATGGATGTTACAATGATTAATTCTCATGCTAAGAGTTACCATTTTCATTCATGATGTTCATACATTATGTGGTGTCACCCATTAGATTTTTAAACACATATTAGATTCATTCCTTATGTTTTAAGTGATTAAAGCATACAGGTTCATTTACATTAGATCATCATCATATAAATAATGCATTACATACATTGCATTCACCATATCATAACAACATCAGATAAATGCATAAACAATCAAAAAAAATTAAACATGCATTTAATATTCACCATTACATCCATATATGCATACATAGTAGTCTATCTACACATCTACATCACAACATCTAAGCATACATCCATCATCTAGCTAGTGCATGTCATGTATACATCACATCATATAGCATAAGAACATAAGCATTGCATCCATTTTGCATCACATAACAATAAAACCAAACACATGAAACACATAATGAGCCTCAAAAAATAATATCATATATATGTGTCTGTCAAAGTGTACATAGAGGTACAAAAAAATGCCCGTATGCTACAACTGTGTAGGTCATCTGAACTTACACTAAAAAAATAATACAATATACCAAAATCATGATCATGAGTGGCCTTCACCACTAGTATCACCTCCACCCTTGTCGCCCTCTCTATGAGAAGGCCTAGAGCTAGTTCCCACTACCCTATCTGATAGGGACCCTGACCTATGGCTGGGCTACATTAAAGAATACCTTGATACATGCTACCTGCTCTGGTGTAAGCCCCCTATGGTAGACCTATCACAAGGAGTGCCACCTAGCCTCCTGATCTAGAACTGTAGAGAGGTAATATACCTAGTATCAGCTAACATCTGAGCATCACAATTCTCTAAGAGCCCTTACAGCCATCGAATATTTGTTTTTGGATCTAAACCTGCTAGTCCCTGAGCATCTGTAGAAACTGGTATAATATGGCCCACAGGAACATTCAAAACCTGTGATTGTGTAGCATATCTCTCTATAGTGAGCTGCTCTATCTTGAGCTACGCTTAATCGACCTATGTTTGGAATGTGGTCCTCTCCTCCTCAAAGCCCCTCCATATGGTCTGGCCTACCAAAATATAGGTCTGCTATGAGCTAACCTGAGTCTGGAGCATCGCTATGGAGGTGTCTCACTCCATGATATGTTGACAAGCTATTTGTAGCTCACCCTCTACATTGTGAATCTGAGTTTGGAGAGGAGACTCCTACTCCTTAGGATCAATATCCTCATCCTCCTTGGGCATGACCTACTCCTATGTAGCTTGAACCCACTCCTTTGTGTGAGTCCGCACTTGGCACCCCTCAGGATCCTCATTTGGAGCTGCCTCATCCTTGGGTCGACCCAAGCTACTACCACCCTACCATAGCTATATAACCCACCACTGGGTATACACCTCTATCATCTTGGCATCCGCTATATTGGCATCAACTACAGGAGGATCTACCTCCTCTATAAAAGTTGTGACATGGGGTATGGGGGGATCTCTCTCTACCAGGATGAAACGGTACAATACTAGATCCAGTGGGATATCCTATCAAATCCCAAATTGTCTAGTCACCTAAGAGAAGTATTACTCTTTGATGCCTACCTTGCGATCAATGATCCATCGATTGTATCGGGTATGAGATAAAAATTTGTCTACCTCAGGCCATATTAGTCAATCTGCATAAGACCTCCAGATAATATTTTGAGCCTATAACCCAGTCAAAGAACCTGCATAGTGGGCTAAATCATGCATGATGATGACTTTGTCGCTCCTGTACAACTCATGGCCACCTAGACCCATAGCACTGTACCTCCATAGCTATAATAGTAATATCATGGGGTAATCCAACTGGGCAATATATCCTAATATGCTTCTAGCCCCAGATCTATAAGAGCAAGTTGTAGCCAACTCCATCCTAGACTTGTTGCTAAATCCTATGCAACTCATCATAGAGTTGCACTAGTAATGCACTCCCCCAAGCCATAATTATGAGCACTATGTTATCCAAAGGATCATGTACCATCGCTAGGAGGTTATAAGGGAACCTTGCTCTTGATGTATCAGGGAGGAGCACGTTGCAAATAATGTACATCAGTACAACCTGGCATCATGAGAAAACCTGCTCGTGATACCAACAAGCAACAGGGACTACTTCATGTTGAATGTACCGCAATGCTTCCCGTGCCCAGGCATCGAAGACTCTATCAAAAATCATTGGCTTGTGTCCAATAGGAGATGAGACAATGGCCCGTCCATCGAATGGAATCCTGAATATCCTATAGACATCCTCAAGAGTAATGGTTATCTCACCAATTGGAAGATGAAAGGTGTTAGTACAACAATCCCATCTATGAGCCAATATCGTGAGGTAAGCCTGGTCTGACATCATGGTCAGCAATCTAGTAGTGTACATTAGACCTCGGGTATCGAACATACCCAATCGTCTTGTGTCATGAGTTATAGAAGAACTCTAAGTAAATTAGGCTCTCAAGCACGTACATAAAAGAGCTAAAGGTGCAAAATAAATGTCTAATTAGATGCACTTACACTAAAAACATCAATAAAATAAAAAATGGTGCAAAAGTAACCTAAAATCAATTAAGGGTACAAACACACTAAGAAAATGCACCAACACATGCAAAAATATTCAAAAATGCATTCAAAAACCTCAAAAAAATCAATTAAATTCATTAAAAATAATAAATAAATAATTTTTCTAAATTTTTGCGGTTGCTCATGCCGATAGTGGTCGCCATAGAAGTTGTTGATACTGATAGTAGCTAGCCACCAATGGTCAAAAATTTGATCATTGGGATTCAAACTATATGCCCTTAGTGACAATGGCCCCTATTTGCAAATTGGGGGCAGCCCTGAGCGACATCGACCATGAGGTAGCACACCAATGGTGTCCACCCGTGCCTAAAAAACCAAAAAAATTTGACAAATCCAAAAAACTAAGAAATACCCACCTAAATTAGTCCAAATCTAAACCTATATACAGATGTGGTTCATTACCAATGAGTTTAATGTGGGTTCTTTTACCAATTTCTTAATTTGATTTATTTTATCGATAAAAAACAAGTTAGGGTTTGGAGAAATACCCGTGAAGCTCCAACTCCTCCACTCGTGGATGCCTCACCCTGATCTACCATGGTGTTTGGTAATCATGCAGCGTCTTGTGTCACTAAGTCCCTCTCACCTCAGATATTAAATTGTAAAATGACAGCTAGAAAATAATGAAAGTCAAAACCCTATTTTTTTATATTTTTTAGTTTTGTCGTGATCACTGCTGGCATCAATGGCCTATGCTTTCTAGCTGCTAATGCTGAAAATGGCCATAAAATTTCAAGATAAGGCCACTACTGCTGACAATGGCTAGCAATCAAAAATAAATTCTTTAAAATTCTCACCATGAGGAATCATAAAATGGATAAACAAGCATTTCTATCGGTCCAGAATCATCAAAAATTGCATAAATACCAGAAAAATCATAAAATCAAAATTTCAAAAACAATTATAAAATCATCAAAATTCACAAAAAAAAAAATCTCAAATAAATTTCAAATGTGCCTTGTATCCAGTTATTTACCCTATAAACTTGGTGGTTGCAATGATTGGTGCTCCATGCAAACCGGTAAGATGAGTAAATTACCATAAGGTCATTTAAGCCAAAGTAGTCATCATTTATTTGCAATGCATCACTTAAATCCCCAGGAAGGTCATGGTGGCTGAACTTCCCCATGGGAATGAGACATTCATTTCATTTCTTCTCTAACACTTTCAGTAGATCATCGAACATAGTGATTCAACACAAGCCTAATAGGAATTGCTATTGATTTCCTAAGAAGGCCATTGCGACCAAACTGCTCCACAGGATAGGATGTACAATTACTATTAATGGTTGAAATCACCCTGTAATGAGATCTTCCATATAAAAATAATGTAAAAATCTTAAATTATTCAAATTAATCATCTTGGTCAGGCGACTCGTCGCTTTATTCACTATCCTTCCCTCATTGACTCATCGCTTGAGGGGGTAGTCATAATATCAACAATCATAATCAAAATCAACAAGGTATCACTCGACCATGTCAAATTGCATTCATCTTATGAATAATTGCTAATAACTATCATAAGCTTACCCTTTGATGGGATAAAAAGCAAATATGATAGTTAAGCTTGAATCTCTCCTCCTATCGGACCAATTGTAGCACTGACGTTACCTGATAATCGTTGGACTTGCAAAAGCTTTTGCAAATTTAAGCCTTACATCCCATTGGAATAAATAATTCTAAGATGTGTGCCTTTCTCATGACTAGGGCATCTAATTTTGATTAGATAAATTATCATCATACACCCTACAATATGGCCCTAGGTGGTCTATTTTTTCTCAGCACTGTGTTTTTCCACAATGCATCCCAAAATGGGGCATCTATAGATACCTAAAATACATCATGTTTAGGAGACTACTCATATGTGCACATTTGTAGACCATATGACTGATCTTGGACCTTTCCAAAAGCTAGTCGTGGTTCTAACCACTCACAAGGGGTAGTTCTGGCCCATTCAAGCATGATTGCTATTGACCAAAGTGGTTGCCAACATAGGCCGTCAAAGCTTAGAGTGGTTGTGGCTAACCACTACTCTGGACAACAACTAACATTGAAACACAAATTGTTCATGAATATGGGCTTGAATCATGTAGGGTTATTGCACTTGCATTAGATTCGAGTGGTTTTTACATGGATCTCCTAGAGTTCCTCTTGACTACAATTTCAATGCATATCTGTAACTAAGCTTTTCTCTCCAACAGGCCAGTTACATGCAAATCTGGATCTTGGATTCTCTAGGAAGCCAAGATCTAGAATTTTGGAGGCCTACATATGCATCCTCATAGGAACAACAATGGATTAGATATTTTATGCAGTGAAGCCCTGTCCGAGTGAGCAACGAGTTGACAACCCTTGAGGAGAGTCAAAGTGCTGCCCATTTACAGATTATCGAACCTGCGACCAAGGAAGGAACGTATTCACACCAATTCAACATGAATCCCCATTATTTTCACTACCAATCCATCTCTAAAAATGAAGGTGACCCTTGAACATCAATTGAAATGAGGAATTGAGTGTCGCAACCCTTGGTTTTTGAGGTAAAATATCACAGTCAACGACCATTGTCTTTAATAGCAGTATACAAGAATGACTGCTCTAAGCGATAATGGCTAGGGTTTTAATCACCAATTCTTTAGTTTTCAGCATAGATTTATTATTACTTCTACTTTTTTAGCTTATATTAGAGTATATCTATTTCCATTGCATTTGTACGGTGATTTCCTAGTTATTCATGCATCTTTGCTTATCTTTGCATATTTTCATGCTTTTTTGCAAGCTTTATCATATTATATGCAAATATTCGATAAGAGCCTCATCATGAGAGGTATCATATGCTATTAATCACTCTATGTTGTTTCTTGAACGTAGATCACAAGTTCTTGACAAATTCAAAATATTTTGTGGCATCGAATCCCTCCAAACAAGTGTGAAGAAGGCATTTATAAGCCCTTGAGAAATTTCATGTCAAATCTAAGAAGCCTACGGATTACACCATCCCCATTTAGGGGTTTTTCATATTTGTAATAATTGTATCAATCATTTGGTATCCCTAAGAGGGACCTATTTGTATTCAGATTTCAGTATGAATTAATAAGAAGAGACCCTATGTTTTTTTAATTCATTATATTTCGTGCTTTCATGATTTTATGCTTGATATAATTATGTAAATAGATCAGGTGTATGCTTTTTAGGATCATACACACCCTTACCTTTTTTATGCTAGACTACCCAATATTCGACTCCCTTTGGTTGAATATAACAATGATGATAAGGTTCCCTTGGGTGTTGGAATCAATGGAGGTGCTCGTATTTAATGTTGGAATGTATACACTGTTGAATATGGAATATTTTACCTTCAAAGACCTGGAGACTTAATGCTCCTTCTCCCTTCCTTCCACATTGTGTTGGATTGGATTTGACTGCATTTTGCTCTCTCTCTTCCTATTGTAATATTCATACTTTGTGTGTTTTTATTGGAGGAGCAAACTCAAGCTTGGTTACATGTGTCACGTTCATTACGTGTGGGTGCTCCTTCATAACTCTTTCTTGCTGCTAGTCACTTTGTAATACCTACTCACTCGTGTGGGACTTGAGGAGAATGACAAGTGTCACCACATATGCTAGTGTATTGAGAGTAAAAGCTTCTAGTAATGCTTGAGAGTCAAAGCTAAGTTCAAGTGTTTAAGAGGTAATGTTCTTGTAACGCTTGCTCTGTAGAAGATTGATGCCAAGTGGCATTCATGCTCTATGCATGTAGACCTCCAACATTATGCCTTCCAAGGAGATTATTATAACTCCTTAGGTATTTTATTCTGCCATTCCTTTGCTTTGCTATGTTTCTTGAGAAAAAAGCAACCTTGTTTTTTGTGGGTGGATTTATGAGGCGCTATGGAGCTTGCGTAGCAAATCCGATGCTTCGTTTGGTGGATGATATCCACCAAGAAAGTAGCTCATTTTAATTTATTTTCTATGCCTCCAATGTATTGAAACATATGCATCTTTGTAGTGTAGATGTTGTTCATTTCTCCTTGGTAGAGGTAGACACCTTTTATATGTTGTTTGTGTTCATATTACATTGGTAGGAGTAGGTGCCTTATTTTGTAGTGTTGATGTTGTCCATCTCACGTTGTTGTCCATATCATGTTGTTGTCCATATTAGTGTATATGTTATCCATATCACGTTCTTTTCCATCCTACATTATTGTCCATCTCACGTTGTTGTTCATCTCACATTGTTGTCCATCGATAAATGTGCACTCTTTTCTTTACGTAGATGTAGTTTTGACGATGGCCTCTTGTGGGATTTGTTTTGCAAGTTTGTCCATCCAAGATGAGCCCTTCGAGTGGCTACTATTGCTTTGTAAGAAGAGTGCTTACGTTCAATCCTTCTTCGTTGCTTTTCCTATTGATATTGTGCCTTTTGGAGACATCCAAATCTGTTCTTGGGCTGTAAAAATCTAGATTAAAATGGTGAACTAAAATGTACTATAGATTGTACATTAACGTCCTTCTTTTACACTCTTATTTTAGATCTAAAATTCTGGTTTCATGGCAGATTTTTATTCCTGTAATACAAGGGTTTTTAGGTTGTCTTTTATGAGTAGACACTTTCCCCTTTTTTCTTGGACACTTTTATATAATTCAACCTTAGATAACAATAAATGCAAGCTTTAAGTTTATGCAATTTTCTACATTTTCTTTTCTTGCATTCAATCTTGTAATGCTTTGGATCTGAGACTCACCAAGTCTCAATCTTGAAGCTTCTATTTCTATTTTTTGTTAATTAGGTTCTTCTCCAATTTTTTAGAGGATTCTAACCTTTTTGGGTGGCTTCTTTTGGCCACTACAAGTTATAGATTTTAGTGCTTCAATATGTCTTTAGACACATGATACAAATCAGATTTTGTGTCCTTCAAGAACACAAAAGCTAATTTCTTTTGTGATAGTATAATAGTGCATAATAAATATAATAGACCTTTTTTTAATGCACTAAGAATTTAACCTTATCACTCCAATTAACTCTCAATATAATGCACTTTAATAAATCTACTGCAACTAATAAAGAATAACCTAAAATGAATCTTTAAAGTTATTCTACAAATTCACTACAACTAATATTGTAGGATTCAGTATTTTTTTCTACTTCCAAAGTAGATGATAGGTAGTTCATAGATATAATTCTAAAATATAATCAACTCCTAATTAATGTTCAATTGAACCTTAAAATGAACCTTTTTCTATTTTCACTTTTGAAGACTGTAATCTACTTTTATTCATGCAACTTTAATCTAGATAAGGTGTTCTAATGAATATGATAAAAAGTCTAATTAATGACTTAGTTAGCACTAGTAGTTGCATATATTTTTGTAATCTATTGTAGCTCATTCTTCTACTTCTGTATAGGATGTGGGGGGTTGTGTAGCTCTTTGTAGACTATTTTTGAACAACTCCTTCTTCACCAAATGATGGTCTCAAACTTTCTTTTATGAGCCTAGGATTTGGTGGTTTTTTCTCCTCTTGTAATATTCTCCTTCTACTATAGATTTAGAGAAGTCTCTATCTCTGAAGTGGTGCCTTCTTGCTGTGAGAGGTAATATTCAAATCTCCTAGATTTGATGAGCTTATTCTGTCTTCAAGTCTTCTTATCGAATTTTGACTTCAAGCAGGATCTTCCTCTCAAGATTCTGAATATCTTTAGGTCTTTCACTGGATTCTTCTTCTGCAATTTGGCACTCCTTGCTAAATTATCCTCTTAGGCTTGTTTTCATATGGCAACAATTGTACCAAATCCTTCACTATCAGGGGCTTCTCCTTGGTAGTGGATTTTTCTAGTGAGATCTCCTTTGATGATTTCTTCAGTAAGGCTTTCCTAGCAGTTTTTTGGATGCTCGATGAGACCTTACCAAGGTCTTTGACCTTACAACTTTTATTGATATTCACTTGAGACCTCTTCAACCTTATGCTCCTAGAAGTATTTGTGATGTGATATACTCTTGTATCTTTGATTCTGCTTCATATGGATTTGATCAGGAATCTCCTAGTCCTTCTTCCAAGTTTGGAAGTCTTTCAATGATATCTTCTCCTAATATATTTTGCTTTAGGTGCTGAATTTATTTTTAATAAAATACCCTTCCTAATTATCTTGTAGGAAGTCTCCCAACTTACTAAATATTTTTTTCTTTCAACAAATATGTTAATACCAAAATCTTAATTTGATTCTAAATTAGATATTCCTTTCGAATTCTTCTTCAGGATCAAGGCTTATATGGCCTTTTCAGTATCAAGGCTTCTATGGCCTTTTTAGTATTAAGGCTTCTATGGTCTTTTCAATATCAATACTTATGTGGCTTCTACTTCAATGCTACTATGGCCTTTTTGTATCAAGCTTCTATGACCTATTATTCAAGGCTACTATGGCCTTTTTGTATCAGACTTCTATGACCTATTATTTAAGGCTACTATGGCATTTTTGTATCATGATTCTATGGCATGTTCTTCAATATACAATAAATATCTTCAATTTCCTAGCTTCACCACACCTTTTATTCATAAGTCTTCTTATGCAATGTTCTTCTCCTACACAAGGAACTAATATTTGCACTATGAGGGTATGTCGACCTTCGAGCAATGAAGTTGGAGTCTTCTAGCTTTCTATCAAAAGAGGAGTACCAATCCTCTAAGAATTTATTATTTGCAACAAAAGAAACTTTGGGAAATGGTTAGCAAATTCTAGATATCCTGGATCTTCACTAGATGCTTTGTCAATCTAGTGGATTGAATGTCGAGTTATCCCACTAGATATTTTATTATATCATTTTGATATGTAAGATCATGGGGGTTTCTATGGGTACGCACCTATTATTATTTATATTTATATTTATATATTTATTACATATTTTTGATATTTTTATTTCACTCTTTAATTAATTTACATATTATTGTGGCACACGTATGTTTTAGAATGTTTCTAGAAAATATTTTGAACTCCAACACTTCTTAAGAATTGCTTTCCAAAAATTGGATTATCCTAAATCCTCTGACTCACTCAGGCTAAGGAGTGCATTGAATTAGAAGATGCATTTTAGGTAGAGTATGATTGTATTATGAATAATAATATCTAAAATTTGGTTTCATTCCTCAATGGTAAGAATGTGGTTGGACGCAAGTAGGTGTATAAGACAAACTTTGGTTATAATGGGTAGATCAAGAATCACAAGGAATGTCCTTTTGATAAGGGATTTTACCAAGTAGAGGGAGACAACTATTTATAGACTTTCAACATGATGGATTATATGGAATTTGTTTTGATGGTCCTTTCTATTGTTTCTTCACAATGATGAGAAGTTTATTATATGTATTTAAGATCACTTTTATCCATGGGGATCTTGAAGAAGATATTTATATGTGGAAATTACCTAGCTTTTCCTTATATGGATCTTCACTAATTGTTTATAGTCTCAAGAAGTCCATGTATGGGATTAAGTAAACACCTTGTACCTATTATGCAAGGATAAATTCATTGTTTCTCATTTATTATTTTTGTTGATGCAAGGTAAAGCATTATTGTATTATATGTTGATGTCCTTGTTATCATTAGGATATCAAAATATATGATTTTGGAAGTGAATATATGACTTCAATATACTTTAAAGATGACATATTTGGGTATCCTTCATTGATTCTTAGGGTTTTGTATTGATCAATGCCATTAAAGATCATTTATCATAGCTTAAGTATACCTTGTACCTACTACAACATTAAAAAATAGAGGAGTGTAATCCAACTTGTAACCCCTTTGCATCTAGGTTGAAGCTTTGAATTTACTATTACACTCCATTGGTTAATGTCATTTTTTTCTAGTCCCTTGTTGGAGGTATCTTACACATCATACAAACTCAATAAAATATTGCATTTGCTATTATTTATTACTATAGATAATGCAAGAACCATATGAGACTCATTGGAAAATGTACACGTAAATTTGAGGTACTTCTCTAATGGATATTTAGTATTGTATCAATGCTCCTATTTTGTTAAACGGGTGTTATGATATAAATTGGGTAGGTGATATTGACCAATGTAAATATAATATTGGGTTTATGTTTTCTTTTAGAACTAGATTGATATTTTGGTTCTCTTGATGATAGTCAACATATCTCAAACTCACATAAATGTTGAATATTACTTTGATAATAAGGTTGTCAAAGATATATTATGGATTTTATTAATCCTCAAATAGATGGAACTTTATCAAAATTTCAATGTCATACTTTTATTTGATAGCAAGAGTAATAGTAAGCATGTTTCCAACCTAGTGCTATATTAACAAACTAAGAAAATTAATGTGTGGATGCACTATGTTAAATGACTTCACATAAAAGGGATGATTGAGCGAGTATATGTTCCTTTCATATATAGTCAATAGATATTCTAACTATGTTTATGATTGAGGTGACATTCATCTAGTTGTGAGATCATCTTGGCGTGGGAGAGCATCTACTAAGGGGGATAAATAATGAGGATCTCTCATTGTGTCTACTATTAAGCTAGGAAGGTATGTCAAAATAGATGTTAATAATTAGTTAAGGGAACTTTCAATATTTGTGTTGTGATAATTGTATTTTCCCTTTGGACCCATGTGTACCTTACAAGGTGACATTTTATATTATTTTAATATCATCCAATGACTAGTCTTTATATTTGACACTAGGTACCTTGTATTATGGCTTAGTATTTATACCCACACTTTTCCAACCATTTTTCATTGTTTAGGTATGATTTTGTTTTGGTAAGTTAAGGAATTTTCATTAGAGAGGGCATTTAAAAGGTGCCCTAATGCCTTAGTACAACAAAAAATAAAAGGATGCAAGGATTACCAAAAGTGCATCCTAGGGAACCATACTAAAAAGAAAAGGATGCCAGAATTAGAAAAATGCATCCTAGAGGAACAAACTAAAACACAAAAGGACAAACAAGACTAAGACAAAAAGGAGAAGCCCCAACAGGCTAACAACAACAAAAATAAGTTGATCAATTAATGATAGGTGCCTCAACAGTTTTCTTTTTACCTTCATTTTCACTTTTCTTGGTCTCTTCCATAGGAACATCCTTGAAATATTTCTTGGTGATCTCTACAACCTCATCCTTCTTCACCTCATATTTTTTAGTAGTAGCAGAATTAGCAGGGGCCTCCTCATCGAAGGTGTCATAGAAGAATAGTATATTGAGTGCATTCCTTTGGTATTTCAACTATGTGATAGCTCTCCCTATAGCATCCTAGGTGGTTTCCAAATGAGCTATAATAGCAGATGTAGTCTTGATATCAAATTTCTACATATACTTTTCAATAGGGTCGTTAAGGTCATCCCCATCCTCTTCCTTTTCCTTTTCAAAATATTGAGTTTCTTTATTATTGAGTCATTGGGAACTCCTCATGGGAGTACCTTCCACTTTTACCTTATTCCTAGCACTATGAGGGCCTTCACGTTTATCCTCTTTTCCTTTTCTTTTGGCTCCTTTCACCTTTGAAACTGGTGTGGAAGAAGTGTCATCTTCTGTATTGTCTTGAATGGTGATGTTACCCTTGGGAAAATTTTGCAATATAAAAGCATATAGGACCTTGAAAAGGCCTTGGTGAGAAGGCCAATATTCTTCCTTCTTGGCACGGGTTGAGGTTATAGTGTAATCCATGGATAGAAATAAAAATTCAAGAATATTAAATGATTTACAAAAGAAAGGTGAAAGCTACAAAGCTGGGAATTAGGGTCATCAACTATTATGTATTCCATGATAGGTTTCATTACTTCCTTCCATGGTGTGGGAATATCCTTGTGGTATAACCCCTTCTTAATGAGCTTCCTAATTGGTGATGTAGGTTCAAACTAACTTACCTCCACTTCCCAATTGTGTTTGTCTCTTCTCACTATGCGACCAATAGCAGGTTGTCCAGTCAGCTCCACCACATCCACTAGGAAATCAACACCATGGATGATGACCACTCTCTTATCCCAAGTTGAATCAAACACCATATTGACATCCAAGTCAGTTCCTAAAAATATCTTTAAAAATGGAATAATCCCTTATCACTAAGGATTTATTCAACAATGGACTTAATGGAGAGAGTGTTAGGTTCAATGAAAGTCATCCGAGTGGCTCTTGGAGGAAGGGGATAAAATCTCTCATAAATGATGCAGAGGAGAAGGGGAAATAGGGGAAGAACATAGCACTTTTTAAGCTAAGATTAAATGGCACCAAAGAGAATATGGATGTTTTTGAAGACCCTTAACATATCCCCTAGTACGAAGCCCACATCCAGGAAAGTTCACATGCCAAAAAATATGGGCCAATGGGCACCAAACATCACATAGAGAGATTTTACAATGAAGAGGATCAGTCATGATAATAGAGAGGTGTGCCCAGAAATGGAAAGGTTGACCAATTGGGAAACATGGGAAACTGAACATGGAAAGAACAAAGATCAATTCAAAAGCCCAAGATATTGAAACACAAGAAATAACAGGGATAAAATTGGATCTTGGAACCATGCAACTAGAATGAGAAATAAGAAAAGATCACAAACAGGAGGAGAAAGCCCACATGTGGAAGAAAAGTTGGCAATTATGGAAAAATATGGAGGAAAAAATCCTTAACATAATATAAGTCAAAACCTCGATAAAAAGCAGTAGGAATAAGGCGGTGACATAAATGTTTTGCATAGGGATTATGTGCTGCTCAAGGGAAATGTGCCAAGGTATTATTTCCAATATGAATCTCCAAAAATGGGAATGCCTAGGGAAAACAATGATCATTATGGAAAATATTTTAATAATGGAGATGATTGTGATGATTATGATAAGGGAAATGTGCCAATGGTCATTGTTTAGGTATGATTATTTATTTTTTAGTGAGTTCATTAGTGTCTAAAGAAACATTCCATATCTATTTCTTCTGCATGGTTGATATGATTTGCTTATGATTGATTCCATTTATTATTGGATATATTTCATATTATAGTAGACCTACCATATGGTTTTTAGTTTTCCTTAGGTCCACTTATCGTATATATAATATTTAGTGTTCCTTTATCATAATATTTGTATTACATTTTATTTTTATAATTAATGGTGTTATTGCATTTGGTTTATGTATTTTTTATGTTTTTTCTATTTAATGTAATGGCTCAAAAAATAATGTATCTTGATAATTGAATAAAATCATACAATAATATAATGCATCATCCTAATTTATAGCCTATATATTATACAAACCTTTTTATATCAGTAAGACATAAAAAACATTTTGATTACAACAAAATACCCCACTCAAGAGGTTGATTCATTTTAAACCACCCAAATGGAACCCATATAATAATCCAAATATTTTTTTTAAACAAAAAAAGAAATATTTTAAAGTAATAAGATTTATTTACCAACTCATAGCTACAAAACCCATCAAATAATACTATAAAAGAGAGGCATAAACCAACCAAACTAAACTTGACATGAACTAAAGTTATATAGAAAACGTAAATGATGCCATGGTATGTAACATGTATACCATTTGTTTGTATTATTATCCTATCATGGGGGCATCAAGGACAATTCATTATTTCAACTTGTAGAGATCGAGGAGTTGTATTTATGAGTTATGTAGCAAAAAAAGATACAATAAACACTTCCTCATACAATATGGTGTTAGGTAAAAAGAAAAAAAAAAAAAAAAGGATGTTCAAAAAAATATGAATTTTTTTTAAATAAGTGGATAACCTTTATTTAGAGATGATATAAATTTCAATGATAAAAAAATTATAACTTGTTTTTCATGAATTCAAATTGGAGTCAATAAAAAATTTAGTTTAAAATGTTAGTGTGGTGGAGCATTGGTTCTATATAAGTGAATATTAGGAAACTATGCCAACCTCTAACTTTGAAGAATCTATTTTGATAACCCCAAATCAAGATAATAGCTATATATTTTTAATAACTACCATTCATACAATATGTATAATATGATTACAAGAAACCTTATAGAAAAGGAAACCTTTCACCTTTGACAATTAGATTGAAATTTCACTTAATGGTCTCATCTTTATTTTCTCATGGTGCCAAATGAGGTGTCTATTGATAATTTACATAAAAATAAATGAGACTAATATTTGGCACATGAAATAGGGTAACAAGAGTGACACTAGATAATTAGTGTCAATGCTTTTCATCTAGTGTTGGTGCCTAATATTAATAACTTATGCTAGCATATGGGTGCTTCATTATTGCATGATAATCATCTTTTGTCTAAGGCTATAGAAATATTTGGTGTTGCTAAAAGCTATGATATGGTGTTCCATGTTGGAATCATGTGAAATATCACAAACAATATCTAAATAATAAGGAGAATAGAAAATATCTAACACAACAATATATTTTAACACATTCATAACTATTCATCAATATTCACCAATGTTTTGCCAATTTCACCAGTGAACGTCTGAGTACATCAATCATATTTATGGCTTATGGTGTCCCTTTATCTCAATATACCTTTGGTGTTTACCTCTTGGTATTTCACCTTCACCAAGACTTCTCATCTTCTCATTTTCTCACTCACGGGATATTTCTATTCATCCACATATGGGATGAAATAATTAACATCCCCCAAAATATAATTATTACTTTTACATGATAACAAATAATGTATTAAATTCTAACTTCCCCCTTATTACATAATTTGGTATAAATATTAGTATCCCCCATGATTCTAAGGGTGGTACATTGGAACTATGTTTTGGCTTTGGCTCTAGCTTTGGCTTTGTTGGAATTGTGTTGAATATTTTCCATGTTATTCAGGTGGAGTTAACTCTAATAGGACTAGACACCCTGCCTCTATACTCATCGGGGTCGACTAAATTTTTTTGGGGGGTTTAAGCTATTTTTTAGACCCATATGGGTGATTTTGGTTTAATGATTAGTCGGCCCATGGATTTGTGCCCATGGTATTGTAATTTCCCTTCTTGTGTTGTTGGTATATAAAACAACACTTGAAAGAGGGTTTAGGGAGTGAAATGCACAAGCAATGTAATCACAAGTGACAGTAAGAGAAACATTGATAAGGATATTATTGCATTGGAGACGATCAAGTTTATACAATAAAAAATATTCTTGCTATGATTTTTCTCGAAAGGGTTTCCCAGGATAAATTCTTGTGTAATGTGTTTCTTCTTCTACATTTTTCATTTGATTTTGTACTTAATTTTTTTCTTGATTTTGTTTTTTAGGGTATTATTTCTCTTAATTTGGTATTAGAGCTAGGTTTTAACTTTTTTTGAGGAGTAAGGGTTTCAACCCTAGGATAAATTTATTTTTGAGTGGGAGTAGTATGCAAAAGAATTTGGACAAAGGAAAAATGATGGGAAGCACACGAGTAGAGATCAAAAAAATTAATGGATAGAACTTTGAGTTATGAAAACTCAAGATGGAGGATTTGTTGGTGGATATATATCATTGGGATGTTATCTTGGAAGTAAACTAATAGGAACAATAGATGAGGAGTGGCTAAATATTGATAAGAAGGTAAGGATATCTATCATATTATGCTTATCTGATTCAGTATTGTTGAATGTATCGACAGATACCATGACAAAAA
This sequence comes from Wollemia nobilis, assembly GCA_028583015.1. Classification (NCBI taxonomy): domain Eukaryota; kingdom Viridiplantae; phylum Streptophyta; class Pinopsida; order Araucariales; family Araucariaceae; genus Wollemia; species Wollemia nobilis. The sequence continues at coordinate 5,245,246 of JAQPPZ010016892.1, read as the reverse complement.
TATGGGAAATGTTTAGAGTAATGTATCAATCAAAGTTGCTGGTAAATAAACTCTTTCTTCAGAAGAAGTATTTACTTTGGATGAATGATAGTGACTCTATGGTTAAACATCTGAATACTTTTAACAATATTTTAAGTCAATTAAACTTTATATATGTAAAATGGAAGAATATGAAAAGTGTATTACTTTACTTTATTCATTACCTGATTCCTAGCATAACCTAGTTATGTCTATCACAATACTAGCTCTACATTGAAGGTAAAGGATATAGTAGAAACATTTCTTTCTAAGGAAATGAAATAAAAATATTTTTAGGATTATCATCGAAAGGATGCCTTGGTTGTGAGAGGCCATTCTCAAGAAATAAGCAAAACTAAAATAGGAGAAAATAAATTAAAATCTAGGAGAAAATATCTTGGTCCATACAAAAGGAAATACAAGAATTATGGTAAAATGGTGCATTATAAAAGAGATTGCAAATCTAAAAAGGTTGATAATAGTCGTTCATCTGATGAAGAAACATATGTAGAAACGAAGATCAAAAATGAAGGTTCAGGTGACCCATCCATAGTTGCAACATGCTCAAGTGAACACCATGACTCATGGTTGATTAACGCAGGTGCTTCTTTTTAAATGACTCCTCATAGGGAGGGGTTCTCTGAATATGAAAATATTAGTGAAGGTGAAGTCTTCTTGGCAGACAATTTGACACATAAAATAATAGGTCAACGAAGAGTCAAGTTGAGGTTAAAAGATGGAAGAATTAAAACCCTTCTAGGTGTGCTACATTTTTTGAGTTCGAAAAGGAATCTAATATTCATTAGTAAGATGGATTATGTGGGTGTGACTATGATATTCAATAAGGATGACTATAATATCATTCTTGGATGCTTAGTGTTGGCAAGGGAAATTCGTATAATAACTCTGTTCAAACTTAAGGCTAGCACTATAAGTATTGATTGCAATAACTCTTCAATTGTAGAGGAAATTAATATGGTAGAAGAAGCTCCAAGTATTCCTGTAGCAAAGACAAAATTGTGGTATCAATGCATGGGACACATTGGTGAGAAAGGACTTCGAACATTAAAAATGAAAGGTATCGTTGAAGGAATATTTTTTTTTTTTGTGAGCACTATGTCTTTGGAAAGCAAACCCGAGTCAAGTTTCCCATTAGTGCTATAATATTTGAAGGAATTTTGTATCTAGTTCATAGTGATGTGTTTGGACCTACAAAAGTACCATCATTAGGTAAATCTATCTATTTTATTACATTTATAGATGACTTCTCAAGAAAGACTTGGGTATATTTTTACGGTATAAATCTGATGTTTTAAAAAAATTTAAAGAGTTCAAGCTCTTGCAGAAAATTAGATAGAGAAAAAGATAAAGGTATTGAGAAGTGACAATGATGGTGAGTATTGATCTAATGAATTTGAGTATTTTTGCAAGGACTATGGAATAGAAAGGCAGATAACAACTCCATATACTCCACAACAAAATGGAGTTGCAAAATGGATGAACATAACATTTATGAATAAGGCCAAAAGTATGTTAAGAGGTGCAATATTAGAAAATAAATTTTGGAAAAAAGCCATGTTAATTTCTTGTAACCTCATCAATAGATCTCCTACCTAATATTTGGTGGATAAAACTCCATAGGAAATGTGGACTAGTAAGAAACCCTCTCTCAGTCATATAAGGGTGTTTGGTTGCAAAGCTTATATGTATGTTCCAAAATATAAAAGGACTAAGCTAGACTATAAATATGAAATATGCATATTTATGGATTATAGTACTAGTGTTAAAGGATATAAGTTGTGGAACCTAGAAATATAGAATATTGCTTACATTCATAATGTGATCTTTAGAGAAACAAAAGGAATTCCAAAAAAGTAAATGCAACCAAGCAAAATTTTTTAAATAGTTTAGGTAAAATTAGAACAAGAGGAAGAACCTATGGTAGAACCTGATGCTATAGAAGAATATGAATTATAGAGAGAGTCTAAAGAGGAATATTCAAAGTAAGATACTGAGGAGGAAGCTGAAGATGCAAAACCTGGAATTTCAATTTTGAGGAGATCAAATCAAGTGAGAAGACTCATAGAAAGGAATAGTCCTTCAATTTTTTTTTCGCATTTAATTTATGAGTTACTGATGAAGAACCAAAGACTGTAAAGGAGGCACTTCAGTCAAGTGATAATAAGTCTTGGAAAAGGGATATGGAGGAAGAAATGGAGTCCCTAGATAAAAATAAGACATGGGACTTGGTGAAACTACCCCCTAGAAGAAAACCTATTGGTTGTAAGTGGTTATTCAAGAAAAATTACAATATAGAAGGAAAGTTGGAGAAGTACAAAACTTACCTGATAGCAAAAGGATTTTCTCAAGTTGAGGGAATTGACTTTGGTGATATTTTTTCTCCTATGGCTAAACTAACATCAATTAGATTTATATTGGCTATTTATTTTTCTTTTGATTTTGAAATAGAACATATGGATGTAAAGACAACTTTTCTACATGATGAACTTGATGAAGACATATATATGTCACAACCAAAATTATTTATGGTAAAAGGTAAGGAGAAATTGGTATGCAAGTTGAAGAAATCTCTTTATAGATTAAAGCAATCTCTAAGAATGTGGAACCAAAAATTTTATAGGTTTGTTTGGACACTTGGGCTTGGGAAAATCAAAGCAAATCCATGTGTTTATTTCAAAAAGGAAGGTGAAAATTTTGTTATCATTGTTTTGTATGTGGATGACATGTGCAAATATAAATTTATGGTTAAATCAAAGGAAATATATTGATTTGATACTACAAAGGTTTACGATGTATTATTGTAAACCAATATGTACTCCATATCTTGTTGGTCAAAATTTATATGTTGAATAGTGTCCTAAAATAGATGAGGAAATTGAAGAAATGCATCATGTTACTTATGTCAGCGTTGTTGGTAGTCTAATGTATGCAATGGTTTATAATAGATCTAATATTGCATATATAGTGGGAGTAGTTAGGAGATATATGTCCAATCTAGGAAAGGAACATTGTACTGTTGTGAAGAGGATCTTCAGATACTTGTGTGAAACTATAGATTATGTTATCTATTACCAAGAAAATTTTGAGATAATAATATTATAAATATACAAGGCTTAATGGATGCTAACTAGGCTAGATATCATGAAAAGAGAAGATCCACGAGTGCTTGTGTGTTCAAAATGTTGGGAGGAGTAGTAGGTTGGATGAGTAAAAATCAATCAATGGTTACTTTGTCCACTACAAAACCAAAGTACATTGCAACAACTCATGCTTGCAAAGAAGCAGTGTGGCTACAAAGGTTGTGTTCAACAATTGGTCTTAAGAAAAAAGTTGTGAGAATTAACAGTGACAATTAGAGTGTAATATTTTTGACTTGGTCTTCATTATTGATCAAAATAATTGAAATCAAGTACCATTTTATGAGAGATATGGTTGAAGATAATTGGGTGATGTTGGAGAAAGTTGATATAAAGAATAATACTATTGATTCATTAAAAAAGGTTGTACCTGCTCAAAAAAAAATGGTGTAGAAGATCCATGGGTATGGTTGCCTTTGATAGTTGACAATGGTAGTTTTTAGTCCCTATGGAAAGTATTCAACAAGTGGGAGAATGTTGTAATTATATTGAATATTTTCCATGTTATTGGTGGGGTTAAATCTGAGAGGAATAGACACTCTACCCCTAAACTCGTTGAGGTTCAAGGCCAGGCTAGGCCCTGAGCAGGGGTACAAAGGTAACAATCCCTGTTTGAGGCTCCAGGGATGGTAGCCCCTGAGAATTTTATTTTTGGGATTTAAGCTATTTTTTAGACCCATATGGGTGTTTTTGGGTTAATGATTAATCAGCCCATGGATTTGCATCCATGGTATTGTAATTCCCCTTCTTGTGTTGTTGGTATATAAAACAACAATTGAATGAGGGTTTAGGGAGTGAAATGTGTAAAGAATGTAATCGTAAGTGAAATTAAGTAAAACATGGATAAGGATATTATTGTATTGGATACAATCAAGTTTATACAATAAGAAAAAATTCTTGCTAGGTTTTTCCTTGAAAGGTTTTCCTAGGATAAATTCTTGTGTAATGTGTTTCTTCTTATATATTTTTTCTTTGATTTTGTACTTAATACTTTTCTTTATTTTGTTTATTAGGTATTATTTCTCTTTAGGATATAGCTCTGGCTTTGGCTATAGCTCTATTTTTTTATCTAGATTTGGCTCTAGCTCTAGTTTTACTAGAAATAACTTTAGTTATTAGTAATCTCCACTAGATATATCTCTTTAGCTAGTCACTAGGTTTTCCTTTGGGTCAATACCTCTAGGTATTTGCCTCAAGGTCATCATTACCTCTAGGTCTTCACCTCAAGGCCATTATTAGCTCTAGGTCACCTCTAGGTCATAATTTCCTCTGGAGCACCTTTGGGTCATCATATCCTCTAGGTCACCTTTGGGCTCTTTACCTCTAGGTAACCTCTAGATCATAAATACCTTTGGGTCAACCTATAGATTTTCCATTATATAATTAGCATTTAGAAATTAAAATTGAAATATATCTTTTTAATCTTCCACAAATTCCAAATCTTCCATATAAAATTTCATTGTAGGTCTTATAACTATAGGTCTTCCAAGCATTGCTTATATCATATTCTTCTAATACATAAATCATTTATTTCATGTTTCCTATGATATTTTTCCATGGGAAAACTTAATTATTCTCATTCAATAAAATATCTCCTTTTGTAGAAACCATTCAACATTTCTTCTACTTTATCCCATTTTGACACATTCATCCATCCACAATTTATATGCATTTTATTGATCACTTTCTCTTTGTGCCAATACTTTAGTCAAGAGTGATTATTACCTCCACAAATTTCAAAATAATGTAGGTTCCAACATCTAGTTGTCACATGTCCACTTCTTCCACAATGACGACAACAACTCACCTCAGGAACTTTTGCATATGATCATTTCTTCATAAATTTAGCCTCATTGCTTCCTGCTTGACCTTCATATCCAAGGCCTTAATTATTTGGCTTTATACCTAGTATTATGAGCATTTGCACTCCTTCCCCATATCTTACCAAACCTATACCATAGTATACCACTTTCTTATTATTTTTTAATAAAATTCCTTTTGTATGCCTTTCAAAACATTCAATTTTTGCATCACCACTTTTGTCCATGTCATTATCATCAACAATTTCTAAATTAATAAATTTTATCATTTCTATTGTTTTTCTTACCACTATTAAAATACCACATACGATCATCATAATTCCCTTCACCACAATCTATTGTCACTTTCACTCTAACTATATGGTCTTTATCATGGCCACTACAACCATCTTGTACACAAACTCTATTCTTAAAATCACTTGTATCACAAGCTATATCTTCCCTTTGGACAAGATCACATGTATCACAACAACCATCTACTATCATGGGCCTCAAATCACCTATATCATAACTAAAATATATCCTTTTAAGAATATCACTTGTGTCACAACAAATATCTTTCATAATGGGCTTATTATTTAACTCTTAAATTATTTCAATTTTTTTTCTACATTGCACCTCAAGGATGTCAATGGTGACTAGTGCCATGTACATTCTTCTCACTACAGAAATAAATATTGTCACATCATTTTTAAAATATTTTTCACCAAATTTTGTAAGTATTGCCTATAAACAAGACCCTAGTTTTGAAATTTCTCCACCTTCATTACCTTTAGATGATACACACTTTTGAATTTCATATTGCTTCTTGGATTTTTTATTATCTCGTTTATTTTATGGTTTTGACACTTCCTTGACCATGAGGAATTTATGTATTGTTTCACATTCTTCTTCACAATTTTACTATGGTGAAGAACACAAGCTTATACTGAGAGGGGGTGAATAGTATAAGATAAAACTTTCACTTTTCTTTCCAAATCAATATTATCCAATATTTTCAATTGCAATAACTTTCCAAAGTAGTATTAACCAATATCATCAATAATAGTGATAAAGCAATGCACAAATAATCACATACATGAGAGACACAAATTTAATGTGGTTCACCCAATGTGGGTTACGTTCATGGAGAAAATATTTATTATAAATTTCTCAGCAAATATCTTGGGAACCAATTCCCTATTAAAATGTTTATGGGTATCCACCCAAAGGAGACTCCAATCCCCTATGCTCAAGTTCGTGGACCTTTATCTATAAGAGAACTCAATCCCCTCAACTTTGGTTTGTGGACCTCTATCCACAAGAGACCTCAATTCCTTTTGCTTCGGTTTATGTACATCTATCCATAGGAGATCTCAATCCCATTTTCTCTGGTTTGTGGACCTCTATCCACAGGATACCTCAATATCATTTGCTCTAGTTTGTGGACATCTGTCCACAAGAGACCTCAATCCCATCTACTCTATTCTACTATAAGACTTTATAAAATGCTTGCTAAATTTTGCTCCAAAACCTACTCTCAACTATGCTCATATCTGCTCTAAGTCTACACACAAGACCTGCTCAGATATGATCACCAAAACATGCTCTCAACTCTACTCCAAGTCTACATACAAGACCTGCTCAGATATGATCACCAAAACATGCTCTCAACTCTACTCCAAGTCTACATACAATTCTACACATAAGACTTACTCAAATCTACTCCAAGCCTACACATAAGGCTTGCTCAAATTTTCTCACCAAAACCTGCTTGAATCTTCTCATAACACATACTCAATTTTTATCATAACACATACTCAAATATGCTCATAACACATACTCAAATATGTTCATAAAACATACTCAAATATGTTCATAAAACATACTCAAGTCTACTCATAACACATGGTCAAATATTCTCATAACACACCTCAAATCTGCCTCAATCAAAACTTCTCAGATCTATCTCAATCCAACCTTCTCAGATCTACCTCAATCTTGCTCATAGAAACTGCTCAAATATTTCCAATTCTTGCATACAAACAATTTCATATATCTTTTCCAAAAGTTCTTTCTATGACTAAAGTAGTTTAGAAATATTCTATCCAGATTTTGTTTAACCTCTTGAATATATAGAGAATGATATGCACTAAAAAATTCTCAATATGTTCTTCAAATTCACTAAGTCTATCGCTTTCACATGTCTCACATTTATTTATTGCATTCTAAAGGTAGCTCTAGTATAGCCTTTGAACCCTTTTTATCCACTCCAAAAATCAATCTTAAATCATGCACAAATCTGCTTCACAAGTCTGGTCTATAATCTTTGCAAATTTACTTCTCAAGTTCATTCAACAATAATGCACAATTTGCTCATAAAACCCTTGCACATATGTTTCCAATTTCAATCAACAATAATGCCTCTCTATATTTCCTTTTCAACATGCAAAGTATATTAGGTCCGAGGTGTAGACCAATTGGTTCATCTAAACCCCATAAGGGGGGAGGAGGTCCAAGGTTCAAATCTCGGGCCTCGTCGGACTAAACGCTTGTCCCTTTCCTAGTGCTTTCAATGGCATAAAAGGTTTAAAATGATTGTGGCATGGTGGTTATAGGGGCGGACTGCGTGAAGATCTATGTGGCGGATTCTAGGACAGACAGCGCAGAATACTGTGGCAGCCATAAAAAGCTGGACAGCCTACCCAAATTCATGGCGGCTACCAATTCCACCACGTAAATTCAAAAAAAAAAAAACATGCAAAGTATATCCCTTATATTTCCTTTCTAGACTTTGCAAAATAAAACACTTTATAACATATACCCTTATGACTCCTATTTGCAAAAATAAAGACTTTATAACATACACCCTTATAAAACCTTTATACCATGCACCCTTATAACTCCTTTTCAGAATTAATAAAAAACCTTATAAATACCTCAAAAATCCTTACTTGTGCTAGTGCTTCAACTTGAACCCTGGTATTTTATCCACAACGCTTGTTGGCCATAAACCACTTCAGCTACACCACCGTTTGGGAGGTGGTTCCACACCCTTGACGTTATGCTTCAACTCAAACGAAGCTCTAGCAAACTCAATGTTGTTGCTTCACTTATCTTTCACACGTTTCCTACTTCTACCTTTTACACACTACCACTTGTGTTTGACATTTTTGCTTGCTAGTTTTAGGGTTTCAATATCCAATCTTGTATCTTGTTTCTTGTTGTGTCTTTTCTTCTACCGGTGCCAACTTTTCACTGCACAAAAATGTATGTAATGTATCTGCAAATGATAAATCAATAATATACCTCTATGATATTTTCTTGTATAAGATTCCTGAGTGCATATCTGAAAATGACATTGTTGAAGCTTCTCTTACTACCACTGTTGTCTCCTCACACTGTTCCAATTCAAATGTGTAGTAGAACAACATTTTTCTTTTGATGGATAAATCAATCAATGTGATGCCTCTTCCTCTTTATGATGCTACCCAAAAATATCACAAAATTAACTGTTGTGGACACTATATTTAGTTCTGAATGCAAGAACCACAATCTATTTTGTAATTTTGCACTTATTTCTTTGAACTTTATCCTCAATAAGCAACAAAATCTTCTTATAGGATGCAACACTCCTCTTCACAACGAACAATGTATTCTTCCTCTCAAGCATAGGTCTTCAACATACATAAAACACTGGATTCTTCTTTCAAACATAGGACTTCAATGCACAGTGAACACCAAGTTCTCCTTTCAAGTGTAGGACTTCAATGCATAGTGAATATTGGATTCTTATTTCAAGTGTGGATAACAAACAATGCTTACTCCCTCAACGAATGACACTCACCCACTCACACAATGAATGACACTCACTCCCTCACTCAACAAACGGTGCTCACTATTTTTCTCAATAAATGACACTCATTTACTCACTCAATGAATGGCACTCACTCCCTCACTTAACAAATTATGCTCACTCTGATGAACTCTTATTCTTCTCTCACTTCACACTTCCAAACGTAGACAAAGGCATGCGAACAAAAATGCTCTAATCTTTCTCGAGGGCAACACGAAAGTGCTTCCACAAAAAACATTCTCAATCGTAATTTTAGAACAATATATATATGAATAATTTTTTAATCTTTTGACCACAGAATTCATCCCTCAAAAAAACTTTGATTTAAATATTTCCCACTTTATAACCTTACTTTAATATTTAAATATTTAATTTAAATATTAAAGTGTACATTATCAAAAATGTACATCACCATTTTAATTTCTCAAGCACCATAGTACCATGCTCACCATTTTAATTTCTCAAGCACCAAAATATTGACAATGCAACCTTTTATTCTTTGAACATACTCTTGCCTTTGACATCAATGACAATTCACAAATTCATTCTTGAACTCATTATCCTTGAAGAATATTTTTGCCTTGAATACCTTGTTCCTTTGACATCAATGACAACTCACTATTTCCAACATATGGTTCATCTTATGCAATATACACTTTTTTTTATGGCCTTTATTGATATTTATCTCTTTGGTATTGCCCTTGTCCTTGTTGACTTTATTGATATTATTGATTCCCTTGAGTTCTTCAAAATTGATTCCTAGAAAATGAATTATATTTACAAAATCTTGTATAATGTCCTTCTTTTCCACAAATATGACAATGACTTCTTCTCTACCAAGGCTGATTTTGTGATGAATATTGGGTAGAAGGACCTTTTGAATCCTTTTGATGTTTCTTTGTGAAGATAAGGGCATAATAGAAAAATGCATATCTCAACTAATTTTCTACTTCATATTGTTGAAAAATATTTATAATCTCTTCACATGAGACACTTTTATTTGATACTTGGAGAGATGGCACCATTTATTTGAATTATTTAGGGAGAGCTCTAATCACAACTAAGATTAGGATATTATCTTCCACCTTTCCTCCCATGTTGTTCAACCTTTATTTCAATTCTGCAATTCTTCAAAGAAAGTATTCAACATTCTCACTATCTTGAACCCACTTTTTTTTATAAGCTATGTGTGGCTACTATTTGAGGCTAATCCCATTACAAAAATAAAATATTACATTACTTTGATTACATTTCTATCAAATTAATCAAACCATAACTAACCTACCTTTTTATAAAAATATTCTTCATCAGCCTTTCTTATCAAAGAGATTCACCATCTTCCTCATTTTTGAGTTTCCACAATCAACTCCTATTTATCATTATATCATTTCATACATATTCCTTCTAAAATTTAAATTTTATCAAGATAAAACTCAACAATGTGAATGGCTAAAATATTTGCTACCTAGTTTCCATATTTATAAACATATTGTCTATAACAATATGAGAGTTTCTTAATACTTTTTTTTTAGGGTTCTTATTCATGCCCCTAATATTCCAAGATATTATTTTAATTTTAATTTTTTTTTTTTATTTTTGGGTTGAGCCCCACTTCTTGTTAACACTTACGATATTTGCTTTTATTTTTCCATATCAATATCCATCAAGGTATTTTTTCCTCTTTGTTTTTGCTTCTTGGGTCTTGCTTTTTTTCCATTCCCACCAATAATTTCATCTTCATAAATCTCTTCAATATTCTCACATTTCTCAAAGTAAGACTTATCATCTATAGTTTTGTCTTCTTGTGAAGGATATATAGAACAAAGAATAACCTCAAAAGCACATTCTTCTTTATATTGCCCTAAAAACCTTAAGTGCAAGGATTCTCTTTCAAATCAATTACCTTCTTGTTCTTCCCTATAATCCCTAAATTGTTACATACTTCTTCCATACTCATTTCTTTATTATGCTACTCTTGAAAACCTAAAGTGCAAGGAATAACCTCTATACCACTTTCACTTTTATTACCAAGAGAGGATTCTATACTACTTGAGAAAAATAAAGATGATTTACTTAGAAATATCTTGACCTCTTTTTATCATATTTATGTTAGAATTTTCCTCCACATATTCCTTTACATATTTAATTCCTTCTAAAATTGAAATTACATATTGTACTTTTTCATCCCTTATATCCTTCTTTGTTTCTTCTAACAGTTTATCCAAGTGAATTATGGTGGTATTTTCCTTAAGATGTTGTAGATAGGTTTTATTTTCCCCTTCTTTAGGAATGTAATATCCTTGATCTAATCTACCTTTTAACAACGTATTATTCCTTGCTTTGCCTTGAAGTTGATCTCAAGACCAAATTGTTTTGTCTCTTTCTTCATAGTTTTCACTTTACAAAATCTTTCCATGTGGACAGTATAATAATAATTACAAAAAAATACAATTTTTACATAATCCACTTGTTGATCCAATTATTTTTATTCATATTTAATCTATATTGTGGAAAATATTTTGAAATATCCATAGCAACACATATTCTCATACAAATAGCATGCTTTTGCTCCTTAATAATTGAGGATACAAAAATGCAACACCGAACAATGCTAAATAAATTGAAAACAAAGAATCCAAAATTACACAATAGATGATCTTATATTAATGGGGGGAGCCTAAAAAATCCATTGTTACAATGTCTATATTTGAATCCTTTTTATACAAATTTACAAATGGCTAGGGTTCTCCAAAACCCTAGCAAACAAGGCTGGTGGTGTCTTCAGGTGCGTCCTTACTCCCAACAGAATTGAGTGGGCTTCTTGACATCTGATTTTGGGCCACTCTAGCTTAAAAAACTATCCAATGTTGATGTAACACCTTTAGATCTGCAACAAAGACACAACAAACGAGTTAGTAATACATGTGAGGGCTCAACAATCTAAGTCCCTCTATAAGAAATAATAAAACCCTAACTATCTACTACAAATGAAGTGAATAGACATGAAAATGCATAAATGAAATAATAACCAGTAGTTTTACATTACTTGCTTGTTATCTTTTGATCTGTGAGATTTATTATAATGGATGGATGCGATGATGCCTTAACCTTGCTCGGAGGCTAGGGGGACTTCAGGATCTCTGGCGTAAAATTCCTGTGGGTGCTGGGAAACTACAAGAAATGATTTTGGGCACTCAGGGAAACACCCGTGGGCACTCAGGGAAACACCCGTGGGCACTCAATAGAATAGGAAATGTTCCTGGATGCGCAAGAAATGCTCGTGGGCACTCAGGGAAAATGGGAAACACCCGTGAGCACTCAGGGAATGGGAAATTTTTATGGGTGCTTGATAAATATTTGTGGGCACTCTAGGAAAATGGGAAACACTCATGGGTGCTCGGGAGGGTTATAAGAAATGTAGTAGAACCAGATATAGTTCGTGTAAGGTAGGCGATGATAGATATAGAAGTAATTGCAAGAGAAGGTGAAGGTAAGGATGTGAGAGAGAATCCAAATATTGTTAGGAATCTTAGGAAAACTTAGGGAACACTTAGGGGTTGAGCCATCAAAATGGCTTCTATTTGTAATCCAACCTAGGGCATGCTAGGGTTTCAATGACACTAATCATGTGGCTGAGATAAAAGCACATCGGAGGGTGGATATTAAATTTAGGGTGTGGCATGGATTGATGTGGATGGACGAACATATTTAAATGAAATCGGATGGCTGGGATTAATTCACTTATATAAATATATATTTATTAAATATATATAATATAATATAAAAAATATTATTATTTAAATATATATATATAATAAATATATATAAATATATATGAATAATGGGTGGAAATGGCGAGAAAGCATGGATGGACGACAAGTGGCTAGGTTTTGGTGTCCACAATAGTTAGTCCTTCCTTTATGAATTCAACTTGGGTATTTATAATATACTTCAAAACATCCTTATTGATAGCCTAAAATGGAAGTCCAAAAAGCTTGACCCAAACCAAAATATTTTTTAAAGTTTCTGTTTTAATAGAAAAAATCTCATTCCATGGTCTTAAATAAAGGGTGTCTCTCTCTCTAAACCATGGAACACCACTCAATATTTTTTTCTTGATTTCTAAATTAGAAAATATGATAAGGAAAAAACCTTTATGAGGAAAATTCATAGAGTAATTTGAATTCAATTCCTACTTCCACTTGATCCAATCTTGAATTTCCAAAAACCCTGGCCAGGATCTATGGAACTTACTAATTAACCCTATGCATTTTAGAAATTTTATATCATGCTCAATCATCTCATCCTTGATAGTCAAATATGGAGTAACATATGCTACCTATATCAAACTTACCATATATTTTCTCTTCCACTTATCTTCAACTTGGGCATCCATACTTCTAGCTAGGGCATCCTGACTTTCCATTAGGGCTTTCAAATAATACTTTCCTTCCATACTAGCTATTAGGTCTCACTCTTGGCTTGCACTCCCTCTTGTCAAGCACTCATTCTTGATTCATACTTCCTCCTAGATCACACTTCCTCCCAACTCACACTCCCTCCTTAATCGAACTCGCTCATGTCTCTTATTTCTCTCTTTGTTCTTTTGCTTTAGTTTTTTTTAAATAATATTCACTGCATTCATGTTAAATATTTGAGGCATTGATACACTCCAGATGAACCCACGACTATTTTCCCATATTTGAAGATCTCAAGATTGCAAAAAAAATTAATCCTCCTCCATTCTAAGCAGGGAATAATCCTCACATCGTACTCTACAGATCCTAGATTTTTTTGCTTGTGATTTCTCCTTTACTTTTGTCTCTTTGTATGATAGTTTATATTTCCAAGTGGCCTTCAAACCACTAGGATCTCCTATTCATACACCATATCTCAAGTTTCACCTATAGTCCTCCTGACAAAAACCACACAATTTCAGCATTTTTCTCTTTGCATTAGCATGAACACTTCTTTTAGTGCCAATATTTCATGGTGCATAGTGGTAAAGTATATTTCAAAAATTAAAACATGGATTCTTCATGCTTTACCCTAGATGATTAGGCTCTGGATTCACCCACAGTTCCTTGCACCCTAGCTTCACCAGTAGTTCCTCATGCTTCATTTGCACCTATAGTTTGTACCCACAATTCCTCATGCTCATTTAAAATTTTACCTCTATTATGATGATCATATTGGACCCTTAATGTATGTCGATGTGATTGACTATGAAGAATTATGACTTCATTCTTCCTTTAAATATAATATAAAGTTTATCCTATGTAAATTTTGATGTTTCTACCTCACTAATATGTTGTCACATTTCATCATCCACTCTAAAAGTGATGAGCATAAGTTCCCTTGCATCTCTTTCATTATACTTTTACTTATCTTCTATCTCATTAGGACAAGTTTTATCACCAATAACTATATTCTAGAGTTTTTTGACCACTAGTATTGTTCTTATTTTTGTCTTCCATGGTGCAAAGTTTGGACCCTTTAATAAATAAAATTCTATACAAAATACTTTTGATGTAGACAAGGTGAAGGTTCCTTATATCTCCTAGAATGATCTACTTTTATATATATCACCAATCCTATATACTAATCCTTTTGATATGCCTACCCTTCTGATATGCCCGTCAGTAGGTGGAACAAGCTAATCCTCTTAATATACATGGTTGTACATTAAATAGACCTTAAGGTACATGAAAGAGATTGATATATGATACCAAGGTTGTATCGAAAAGGATTCATTTTATCAATGTCACCTACTTAAAGATAAATCCTCATACATAAGCATAACTTCCCTATATACTTAAATTTTTTCAATTTTAGGGTTTATGTCTTATGATTGTAATGAATGTGGTAAATGATGGAGTAAAATAAAATATCACAAAAATGTGTCCTTATTCCTATTCGATTATTTAAAGCATCAATACACAAATTTTGGTATGGCAGTTGCATTAGGTGTTAGATGCAGTAAGTTAATGTGACAACATCACCTATAAACACAAGTCAAATGTGTCATTTATATGAAACACTATGATTGTGCAAAACACATATTTTTTTTGTACAAAAATATTTTTGATGCAAAAAATTGTTTAAAAAATAAGGTGGTAGTCACTGCCAAAAATGCATTGTTTTACAAAAATATTTTCCCTTCAAAAATTCACTATACGACCCTAACTTCAAAAATAAAAATAAAAATAAAACTTTATAATTTTCTTCAAATATTTATTTCTCCATTTTCAAGATAAATATTATCCAAAAATATATATAATGCACCTATACACCTTTTAACTCCCTCAATGCACTTTTTACAATCTTCTATTTTGCAAGAATTTTCTATAGTTAGTATATTTGAAAGAATTTTTTTTTTCCTTTCTATTTTTTTTAAGAAAAATATAACTATAGAAAAATGTTTACAATATTTCTAAGATAGAAAATCCTTCTTTCAAATAGGTGCTCTAAGGGAATTAAACCTATAACCAACTATTCAAAAAAAATAAGCTTTGTTCCAATGACCAACTACCTCACTATGCAAGTTGCAATGTGAGAAAGAGACATTAAGATTTTAAAAACATTGAACTTCACAAAAATAAGTTAGGCATAGCAAGAATTATCCTTATAAGCTCTAAATTATTTGTCATTGTAATAAGTGCAATGACCTTTTATCAAATGCATTAATTAACCTCCCAAGCCATAAGCATTATCAAACACATGAACTTATTTGCCTTGGATAATGTTTGGTTTGTTTTCACAGTCTGACCATGTTTCCATTATTATTTTTAGGAGCTTCATTACAATCTATTCCATAGACTATGCAATATTCCTTCTACTCAAACTTCTCTATAAATAGATCATGAAGTTCCCTTTGTGCAAACTTCATTAGAAATGAACTACAAAACTTTCAACTAGAAACTTCACCAAAAATAAAACACGAAATATTTTTATTTGACTAGATTAGCTACAAAATTGTCTTATTTGACCATATTCTAATATTTGCTTTATTTTTCTATACAAAAATGACGTCTCTTAGACATCCACATGTTACTTTCAAATCCAAAAATAGATATGAAGGCAATGCCAACTTTAGAAAATAACAACACGTAATTTTTGTTTATTCTTATAGAACATATACAACTATGCCCAAAGACAAATGGTGATAAGATGACATCTACGAAATTTATAGGATTTTAAGTGGGTGGTATTAAATATACAAGAAAAATATAAGTATAAAATATTGGTGTAACTTAGGATTTCAATACTACAATGGAACTTATTAGGCACCCTTATCATATTCAATCACAATAAATTCTCTAAATAATATCTAGACACCTTTGCACATAGGGCATGTGGTTGGATGGCAATGATTGTCCTTACTTTAAAAAATACTCCTCTCTTGGTTGTTGCCTCTCATGAACTCTCTAGGATCTAATACCAAATGTTTGAACTAGTTGAAATCACACAAACAATATCTAAATAAAAAGGAGAAAAAATAATATCTAACATAACAATATATTTTAACACAATTTATTACATCACTATTCATCAATTTTCATCAAATTTTGCCAAAGTTCACAACCAAAATCTGAGTACATCAACCATATTTATAGTTTATAATGTCTCTTTGGTTCAAGAGACATTTGGTGTTTCACCTTCATCGAGACTTTTCATATTCTCATTTTCTCACTCACAAGAGATTTGTACTCACCTACATATGGGATGAAATAATTAACATCCCCCCAAAATGTAAAGATTATATCTACATAAGAACATAAAATGTAATAAAGTCTAAATTTTTTTTTGTGGACAACATCTTATTATGAACTTTGCATTAGCATCTACTAATGTGTTGGGTCAATTTCCAATCATATCATACATGTAATAAAATAATTCATGTTTTCATTGAGAGCATGCTTAACAACACCATATAATACATCCACTGCCTCATTTTAAGCTTGGTTACATGGGTTGTTCCTAATGCCTACTACCTCTCTTCACATATTCATGAATGATTATCTAAAGAGTCATTGCCCTTATACATTTCCTCTTATGCCTTGCATTAGTATACTCTACATTGAACTTCCATCTCATGGATTCTATTTTCCATTCTCTTATTCACCCACACACCATCTTCTTCATGAGTACTATTAGACACTGTTAGTCTTACAATGACACTAAGAGGGGGGGTGAATCAGTGTAGCTCTATAAACTTAAATTTACAGCTCTTAATACCGTAGCAATTAAAACTTATTACTAGATATAGCAAGTATAAAAAAGAGCATCACACAACACAAGATTTAACGAGGTTCACCAATGTGGCTACTCCTCAAAAATTGACTACTTGGACTACCATCCAAATCCAGCCTTTGTAAAGCACCAAATTTACAATCAATTTACCAGCACCAACTGGAAGGAGCACCAACCCCTGATTTATCTGCACCAACATAAAGGAGCACCAACCCCTGATTTACCAGAATCAACTGGAAGGAGCACCAACCCCTTATTTATCTGTACAAACAGAAAGGAGCACCAACTCCTGATGCCAAGCTGTAACCTGTACTTCAATTTGAATCTAAAATTTTGACAGTAAGATACCTTTGCTTTTGCAAGACCCTGACTGGTCTTCTTCACCTTTGCATTCTCTGTGCACTCTGATCTCTCTACTCAATCACTTCGCACACTCTGCTTTGTTATAGTCGAACTTCACGATTGTCTTCTCCATTTTGTGCACTCTGCTCTCTTTGCAAATTTTGCACTTATCATGATTCGACACGACTTGCTCTCTGTGCACAACGACCGTGTTTCACACACATTCAACAATATCCCTCAATTCTCCAAACAGCCCTCCTTTTATAATAATATTTTTTATGATGAAAACCCTTATCTTAGTCGGCTGTAAATCCTAATCTTAGTTGCCTTTCATAACAACTGTAAACCCTAATTTTAGTTAGTTTTCATCATTCTTCGTCGACTTCAACTCAAGAAGATGTTTGGTTTATCCATCGCTTGATGATTTCATTTTGGACAGACCCTGTAACCACCATACTGACTTTTGATCGCTCTTCATATTTTAGCAGTATGAAATCACTTTATAACTGCCCTTGTAAATGCCATAGTGATGTCGGTCCATTGTCATACTTCTCATTTCAATCGGGTTCTCCTTCTTGACTTGTGCATTTATGACCTGTCACGAAATCGTGACATTTTTGCCTCTATAGCTTCTTTTGTTGTTGTTGCCACGAAAATACATGTCACGATATCGTGACACTTTCGCCTCCGTACACTTTCTCTATTCTTTTTTTGTGATATCACGACATTTCTACCTTCGTAGACTTTGTCTTTTCTTTTGTCATGATATCATGACATTTCTGCCTCCATATACTTTGTCTTTGCTTTTGTCGTGATATCATGACACTTTTGCTTCCAAAGGCTTTGACTTTGATTTTGTCATGATATTGTGACACTTCTACCTCCGTAGTCTTCAACTTAGCTTTTATCACAAAATCGTGACACTTCTGCTTTCATACTTAGCTTCTTTGCTTTTGTCATGAAATCGTGACACTTCTGCCTTTGAAGTCTTCTTCTCTACTTTTGTCGCAAAATCATGACACTTTTGCTTTCGTACTTTACTTCTTTGCTTTTGTCATGAAATCATGACACTTCTGCTTCTGAAGTCTTCAACTTAGCTTTTTTCATGAAATTGCGACACTTCTGCTTTCGTACTTAGCTTCTTTGCTTTTGTCATGAAATCGTGACACTTCTACCTTCAAAGTCTTCTTCTCTGCTTTTGTCATAAAATCGTGACACTTTTGCTTTCGTACTTTACTTCTTTTCTTTTGTCATGAAATCATGACACTTCTGCTTTCGAAGTCTTGCTTTCTACTTTTGTCGCGAAATCATGACAGTTCTGCTTCCGTACGCTTCCTCTCTTTCTTTTGTCGTAAAAATGTGACATGTCGCGATATCGCAACACTTTTCAAACTTACTTCCTCTCTCTTGTTTTAGTCGCAAAAATGTGACATGTGAAATCATGACACTTTTCCAACTTTCTCTCTCCTATTTTAGTCGCAAAAATGCGACATGTCGCGAAATCGTGACACTTTTCTTACTTGTTCTCTTTCTTCAAACTTGTCGCGAAATCGTGAAACTTTTTCCTACTTTCTCTTTCTCTTCCAACATGTCACGAAATTGTGACAGTTTTTCCACTTGCCTTTTTCTCTTCCAACATGTCGTAAAATCATGATAGTTTTTCATGCTTTTTCTCTCTCTTCCAACATGTCACGAAATCGCGACAGTTTTTCCTACTTTTTCTCTCTTCCAACATGTCACAAAATCGTGACAATTTTTCCTGCTTTTTCTCTTTCAACATGTCGCGAAATCGTGAGAGTTTTTCTGCTTTTTCTCTCTCTTCCAACATGTCATGAAATCACGACAGTTTTTCCACTTGCCTTTTTCTCTTCCAACATGTCGTGAAATCGTGATAGTTTTTCTTGCCTGTTGTATATGTCACGATATCGCAACACTTTTCTTACTTGTCTTTTTATTTGATCTTTTGCATATGGGCCACTTCAGTCTTCTTGGAAAATCATTGTATATACTCTGAATAACCTTTGAACTCCTATCTTCTGCATCTAAATAGCTTTTGAACTTCCTGTCCATTGCATCAACAGATCTATCTGACTGTGTTGACAACAATGACAATACTGTTGCTACACCTTGCTCAACAATCTCCCCCTTTGGAATTGTTGGCAACACGTGCAATTTCCTATAACTCTTCTCCCCCTTTGACAATAATACCAAAGGGCTATTGCAGACTCCCCTTGAGTCCATGCACAACATTCTTAGGCAAAATTTATTACACTTAGCAAAAATCATGAACATGAGCAAAAAGATAATCAAATACTTAAATGCTCCCCCTGAGAATGTGATCCCTGTAGCTAGTCAATTCTTGGGAAGTGTGACCACTCCTAATTTATTGCGAAGGTACTCAAAAACTTCCTTGGGCAACAATTTTATGAAGATATCTGCTACTTGCTCTACAGTTGGAACAAAATCCAACTTAACCTCACCTTCTGCAACTTTCTCCTTCAAAAAGTGATACCTGATAGCAATGTGTTTTGTGCAACCAAATTCTTGGAGATGTTAATGGAACTGGTGTTATCACACTTAACTGATATTGGCTCACTGAAGCTAATACCAAGATCTTTCAGGGTTTGTTTCATCCACAATACCTGCATACAACATGTTGTCGCTGTAATATATTCTACCTCTACTGTCGATAAAGAAACTGACTCTTGTTTCTTACTGTGCCACGTGACCAATCTATCTCCAAGATAGAATGCACCTCCACTGGTACTCTTTCTATCATCTACACATCCTGCCTAATCTGCATCTAAATACAAAATAAGGGTGAAGTCTTTACCTTTTGAATACCATAACCCATACTCCATAGTACCCTTGAGGTACCAAAGAATCCTCTTCATTGTTGTCACATGAGTCTCCTTGGGATTAGCCTGAAATCATGCTACCATGCATACTGCCTGCAAAATATCATGTGCGGTAGCTATCGGTGCACGATAAGCTCCCAATCATAGATCTGTACATGGTTTGATCAACAGGTGGAGATTCGTCATCCTTGCTCAACTTGCAACCTATCGTCAGGGGATTGCTAACTGGCTTACAATCCTCCATTGTGAACTTTTTTAACATCTCTTTCACATATTTAACTTGAGAAATAAATATGCACTTCTTATTTTGATTAAATTGCAACTCGAGGAAATACGAAAGTTCACCAATCATTGACATTTCAAATTCTTTCTGCATCTTATTTGCTAAATATTTACACGACTCATCTTTGTTGCTGCCAAATATGATATCATCTACGTATACAACAAGAACAATAAGATGCCCATTTTATGTTTTGACATACAAATTACTATCCACCATACTTTTCTTAAACCTTTGTTGAGTGAGATAGTTGTCTAGCCTTGCATACCATGCTCGGGGTGCCTGTTTTAAGCCATATAATGCTTTCTTCAAATTGCAAACCAAGTTGGGATCATCACCAAGTTGGAAACCATCTGATTGCTCAATATAAACCTCTTCTTCAAGTTTTCCATTCAAAAACGTTGATTTCACATCCATTTGATAAAATTTGAAATTCTTGTAGACTGCTAAAGCCAAAAACATTCTAATTGCCTCTAGTATAGCTACTGGTGCAAAAGTTTCCTCAAAATCAATGCCTTCAACTTGTGCATAACCCTTACATACCAATCTTGCTTTATTTTTGACTACCTGTCCGTCTTCATTCAATTTGTTTCGAAAAATCCATTTAGTCTCGATTATATTTTTATTTGTAGGTCTAGGTACTAACTCCCAAGTTTTGTTTTTCTCGATCTGATCTAAATCTTCATTTATTGCCTTCATCCAACTTTCATATTTTCTTGTGTCAGCAACATTTTTGGGCTCAATGCTGGATAATAGAGAGTAGTTACTTACTACTCTTCTTCTTATCTGAACACCAACTTTGGGGTCTCCAATTATTTGCTCTCTAGGATGATTTTTTTGCCAGCTGCCTATTTTGAATTTCTTATTTTCTTCCACTTTTGAATCACAACTTAAATCATCTGAGTCAATTTTTTGTATATTTTTCGTTTCATTTTTCTCATCTCCTTCAATAACCTCTTCATACATTGGGTAGTTCTTTTCATAGCTAAATACTCGTTCTCTACCTTCATCAAATTTAACATCGGCACTGTCCACAATTTTCTTTAGCCTCTTGTTGTAGCATTTGTAAGCTTTTCTTTTTGACGAATAACCAACAAAAATACCTTCATCCGCTCTACAAACTTACCAAGATTATCTTCAATTCTTTTGATGTAGCACTTGCTGCCAAAAACTTTGAGGTATTTTGTTGTTGCCCTTTTACCGAACCACAACTCATAAGGATTTTTGCTTTCATGTGTTCTCGGCATGTACCTATTTTGGATATACACCACGAGTATGGACTGCTTCTTTCCAAAATTTATTTGCTACTCTGCTTTCAGCCAACATAGTCTGTGCCATTTCTTGCACTGTCCTGTTCTTTCTTTCTACCACTCCATTCTGGTGAGGTGTCCTGGCTGCTGAAAATTGTCTCCTAATACCGTATTTTTCATAGTACTCTACAAAATCCTCTGAAATGAATTATCCTCCTCTATCTGATCTTAAACATTTGATCCTCTTTCTTGTTTCATTCTAAACATGGTTTTTGAAAGTCTTGAACCTTTCAAAAGCTTCTGATTTATGCTTCAAGAAAAATATTCATGTCATTCTAGAATAGTCATCAATGCACAACATAAAATATTTGTCACCATTTATGCTTTGTGTTCTCATGGGTCCACATAAATTAGTGTGTATTAGTTCCAAAGGTTTGCTTGTGTAGTACTCTTTTGTTTTGAATGTGACTCTAGTTTGATTCCCCTTTTGGCATGAAGCAAAAATACTGTTTGTAGGTTTGTTGATGGTGGGAATATCTCTCATTGCCCTTTTTGAGCTGATTTTTACTAGATTATCAAAATTGATATGACCGAGTCTCTTGTGCCACAACCAATTTTCTTCATGTCCAATAAAACAAGCTCCTTATGAAGTCTCTAAGAGCATGTACAGGTTGCCAGATGTCCTTGATCCAGTTGCTATCAATTTTACATTGTTTGTTTTTCTGACTTCACAACCCTGCTTCATAAAAACTACTTCATGACCTTTATCACAAATTTGACTTACGCTCAACAAGTTATGTTTCAAACCATCTACAAACAAGACTTCTTTTGACTTAATTTTTCTATCACTAATTTTAACTGAACCTTTGCCAACTATCTTAGCTCCATCATTATTTCCAAACTTTACTGAACCACCTTTATATTTTTGTAACTTCTCAAATTTTTGTTTATCACCTGTCATATGATTGGAGCATCCACTATCAAGTATCCATGGTACATATTTATTTTGTGCTTTAAATGTTGTTTGTATGATTAAGGATTCCTTTTCTTCCTTAAGTCACTCTTTTTCTTTCCACTCCGTTTTGATAGTAGTTTTGGCTCTTGTTTTGCCTTTCCCTTATCAATAGCTTGTGCATGTTTTTCAAGAAGTTTTCTATTCTTTCTCATCCTATTTGGTTGAAATTTTCTTCCCTGAAATTGATTTGATGCAAATGTACTTCTACAGTTTCTTGCAATGTGCCCAAAATTATGACAGTTATAACATTCTACTGTATAATTCATCAAAGGAGAAAAAGCATTTCTCTTTGGTGAAATTCATTGGTCTTACATTATATTTGCGATCTGAGATTTTATGTCCATAGCCATTGCATTTAAAACGAGAAACCAAAAAAGGGATAATTGAACCTGGGTGATGGTCTTTGCCATGTTGTCGTAGGAGCCATAGGTCTTCTTCTTCTTTGATGTGTGACATTGGTGAATCCATCATTGTCAATTTTCCTTTCGTGCCTGACATTATTGCTTTCTTTTGCATGAGACGTTTTTCTTTGATCAACCTGTTTCTTATCTTCATTCTTTATGGATTCTACATTTTTTGCCTTTGATCCATTTGATGATTCTCCTTCGACGAAACCCAGACCAAATTTGATGCCTACAGGCCTTTGGTCATTTATAATCTTATCCAACTTTATAGAACTTTCTTCGCGTTTGTGATAGCAACTAATTTTGTGATTCATCTCTTCTATCTACGTCCGTAAACCAACATTCTCTTCTTCTAGTTTGTAGCAATAATCTATTTTCATGGTAATTTGTACTTCGAGATATTCGAATATTTTCTTGTATTCTTTTGTCTATACTTTCAGATTGGTTATGATTTCGTTTGCATCCTCAAGATTTTTTGAAATTTTCTTATTCTTTTTCCTCTCTATTTTCCACTCTTCAAGTGCAGAGATCAACTCACCTTCTAGATCTACTTCAGCCTCAGGGTTTTCACCACATACTTTAGAGTTCACTCCTTCCTTTTTTGATTTTACTTCTTCAAATGCCATCGTGTAACTTACAAGATCACCCTAGCCGGTTAATCTTGTATAGGAACTTGGATCTGATACCAATTGTTAGTCTTACAATGACACTAAGAGGAGGGGTGAATCAGTGCAGCTCTATAAACTTAAATTTATAGCTCTTAATACCGTAGCAATTAAAACTTATTGCTAGATACAGCAAGTATAACAAAAGAGCATCACACAACATAAGATTTAACGAGGTTCACCAATGTGGCTACTCCTCAAAAATTGACTGCTTGGACTACCATCCAAATCTAGCCTTTGTAAAGCACCAACTTTACAATCAATTTACCAACACCAACTGGAAGGAGCACCAACCCTTGATTTATCTGCACCAACAGAAAGGAGCACCAACCCTTGATTTACCAACACCAACTGGAAGGAGCACCAACCCCTTATTTATCTGCACCAACAAAAAGGAGCACCAACCCCTGATGCCAAGCTGCAACCTAGACTTCAATTTGAATCTATAAGTTTGACAGTAAGATACCTTTGCTTTTGCAATACCCTGACTGGTCTTCTTCATCTTTGCATTCTCTGCACACTCTGCTGTCTCTATGCCATCACTTCACACACTCTGCTTTGTTACAGTCGAACTTCATCATCGTCTTCTCCCTTTTGTGCACTCTGCTCTCTTTGCAAATTTTGCACTTAGCACAATTCGACACGACTTGCTCTCTGCGCACAACGATCGTGTTTCACACACATTCAACAATATCCCTCAATTCTCCAAATAGCCCTCCTTTTATAACAATATTTTTTAAGATGAAAATCCTAATATTAGTCGGCTATAAATCCTAATCTTAGTCGGATTTCATAACAACTATAAACCCTAATTTTAGTCGACTGTCATCGGTCTTCATCGGCTTCAACTCAAGAAGATGTTTGGTTTATCCATCGCTTGATGATTTCATTCTAGACAGACCTTGTAACCTCCATACTGACTTTTGATCACTCTTCGTATTTCAGTAGTGTGAAATCACTCTGTAACTGCCCATGTAAATGTCATAGTGATGTCGGTCCATTGTCATACTTCTCATTTCAGTCGGGTTCTCCTTCTTGACTTGCGCATTTACGACCTATCGCGATATCACGACTGTTTTTCCACTTGCCTTTTTCTCTTCCAACATGTCGCGAAATCGCGAAACTTTTTCCTGCTTTCTCTTTCTCTTCCAACATGTCATGAAATCACGACAGTTTTTCCACTTGCTTTTTTTTCTTCCAACATGTCACGAAATCACGACAGTTTTTCCTGCTTTTTCTCTCTCTTCCAACATGTCATGAAATCATGACAGCTTTTCTTGCTTTTTCTTTCTCTTCCAACATGTCGCAAAATCGTGACAGTTTTTTACGCTTTTCTCTCTCTTCCAACATGTCGCGAAATTGCGACAGTTTTTCCTGCTTTCTCTTTCTCTTCCAACATGTTGCGAAATCGTGACACTTTTCCAACTTACTTTCTCTCTCCTATTTTAGTCGCAAAAATGCGACATGTGAAATCGTGACACTTTTCCAACTTACTTTCTCTCTCTTGTTTTAGTCGCGAAAATGCGACATGTCACGAAATCGTGACACTTTTCTTACTTGTTCTCTTTCTTTGAACTTGTCGTGAAATCGCGACACTTTTTCTTGCTTTCTCTTTCTCTTCCAACATGTCGCGAAATCGCGACAATTTTTCCACTTGCCTTTTTCTCTTCCAACATGTCGTGAAATCATGACAGTTTTTCTTGCTTTTTCTCTCTCTTCCAACATGTCGTGAAATCGTGATAATTTTTCCTACTTTTTCTCTCTCTTCCAACATGTCACGAAATCGTGACAGTTTTTCCACTTGCCTTTTTCTCTTCCAACATGTTACGAAATCGCGACATTTTTTTTTGCCTACTGTATATGTCGTGATATCACGAAACTTTTCTTACTTGTCTTTTTCTTTGATCTTTTGCATATGGGCCACTTCGGTCTTCTTAGAAAATCATTGTACATACTCTGAATAACATTTGAACTCCTGTCTTCTGTATCTAAATAGCTTTTGAACTTCTTGTCCACTGCATCAACAGATCTATCTGACTGTGTTGACAACAATGACAATACTGTTGCTACACCTTGCTCAACAGACACTTCATCAAGTTTCTTTCTACATTCTACTTTATCACCAACATTGAAAGTCTTGTTCCATTAAAACCAACAAAAATGAACACTTGTTGAACATAAAACAAAAACAAAATACATTCTAAAGGAATAAGCCTTATTTACCAAGTCCATATCTATGATAAGAGAAGCATAGCTAGTAAAACCATCATCGAATACCACAAAGGAGAGAAACACCAACTAACTTAATATGAACTAAAGTTAAAAAAGAAAACTTAGATGACGCCTTGTTATGCATCATATGCATTATTGACTTATTGTGATAGCATAGAATAAAACTCCCTAGCTCAACTAGTCAAGATAGATGAGTTATATTTTGAATATTTTAATAGAACAAGGCACAATAAATACTTATGTATACAACATGATGTTAGGTAAAAAAAATTGTCTTAAAATGTAGAAAAAATATTTATAAATAAATAAATAAATAACTTTATTTAGAGATTATGTAAATGCCAACTTGGTGCTCATGAATCTTAGTTGGATTCAATTCCAAATTTTAGTTTATAGGTTAATATTGTAGAGAATTAGTGCTACATAAGTAGATGTTAGACAACTATGTTAGCCTTTAAATTTGAAAAATCCAATTTGCTAACTCTAAATATAAATATATATCAATTTATATTGAATAACTATTATATAGATAGAATGGTACTGTTACAAGAATCCATACATGAGAGGAAACAATTCCTCTTGTAATAGTCAAGATGATGGTTAACTTAATAGTATCCTTTATCTTCTGATTTGCCAGATGATATTTTTACTAGCTATTTGTATACTAAAAGTGGTATTGATTTTTTTCATATAGCATTTGATAACAAGATTGACTTTAGATAATTGGTGTCAATCCTTGTTATCTAGTCCTAGTGTTGGACATTAATGACTTATGCTAACATTGGCGTGCTTTGTGTTTACATGATCGCCATCTTATGCTCGAGGTTGTAGATCACCATTTTATGTTTTTGCTATTTAATGTAATGGCCCAAAAAACAATTTATCTTGATCATTGAATAAACTCATACAGTAATATAATGCAACATCCTAGTTTATAGCCTATATATTATACAAGCCTTTTTAGATTTGTAAGATATAAAAAATATTTTTATTACAACAAAATACCCCACTCAAGAGGTTTATTAATTTTAAACCACCCAAATGCAACCCATATAATAATCCAAATAATTTTAAAAAACAAAAATAAAAATATTTTGAAGTAATAAGCCTTATTTACTAGCTCATAGCTACAAGGCCCATCAAATAATACTATTAAAGAGAGGCATACACCAACTAATATAAACTTGACATGAACTAAAGTTATAGAAAAACCTAAATTATGCCATGGTATGCACATGTATACTATTTGTCTATATTATTATCTTAGTATGGGGGCATCAAGGGAAATTCCTTATTTCAACATGTAGAGATGGAGGAGTTATATTTACGAGTTATGTAGTAAAACAAGATACAATAAACACTTTCTCATACAATATAGTATTAGGTAAAAATAAAAACAATAAAAAAAAAGGATATGCAAAAAAATATGAAATTTTTTTAAATAAGTAGAAAACCTTTATTTAGAGATGATATAAATTTCAATGATAAAACAATTACAACTTGTTGTTAATGAATTCAAATTGAATTCAATAACAAAATTTAGTTTAAATGTTACTGTGGTGAAGCATTGGTTCTATATAAGTGGATGTTAGAAAACTATGCCAACCTCTAACTTTGAATAATATAATAGCCATCTATTTTCAATAACTACCATGTATAAACAATGTATAATATGATTACAATAATCCTTATAGAAAAGGAAACCTTTCACCCTTTGACAATTAGAATGATGTTTCACTTAATGGTCTCATATTTGTCTTCTCATGGTGCTAGATGAGGATTCTATTGATAATTTACATAAAAATAAGTGGGACTAATATTTGGTACAAAAAATAGGGTAACAAGAGTGACATTATATAATTAGTGCCAGTGCTTTTCATCTAGTGTTGGTGCTTGATATTAATAACTTATGCTAGAATATGGGTGTTTGATTATTGCATGATCATCATATTTTGCCTAAGGCTATAGAAATATTTGGTGTTGCTAAAAGCTAGGATATGGTGTTCCATGTTGTAACCATAAGAAATATCACAAATAATATCTAAATAATAGGGAGAGTAGACAATATCTAACACAATTATATATTTTAACACAATATTATATTATCACTATTCATTAATATTCACCAATGTTTTGTAAATGTTCACTAGCCAACATCTGAGTACATCAACCATATTTATGGTTTATGGTGTCTCTTTATTTCAAGATACCTTTTGTGTTTACCTCTTGGCATTTCACCTTCATCAAGACTTCTCATATTCTCATTTCTCACTCATGGGATATTTCTATTCACCCACATATAGGATTACAAAATTAATATCTCCCAAAATGTAATGATTACTTTTACATGATAACAAATAATGTATTAAATTTTAGCATCCCCCTTATTACATTATTTGGTATAAAGATTATTATTCCCCATGATTCTAGGGGTGGTACATTAGAATTATGTTTTGGCTCTACCTCTATATCTAGATTTGGTTGTAGATCTAGGTCTAGATCTAGCTTTGGCTCTAGATCTACCTTTGGCTCTAGGTCTAGTTGGACTGGATCTAGCTTTAGTTATTAGTAATATCCACTAGATCTGCATCTTTGGTCAATCACTTGGTTTTCCTCTAGGTCAATACCTCTAGGTATTTACCTCAATGTCATCATTACCTCTAGGTTAATACTTATAGGTATTTGCCTTAGGGTCATCATTACCTTTGGGTCATCTCTAGGTCATCATTTACTCTTGAGGACATTTGGGTCATCATATCCTCTACGTCACCTTTCGTTCCTTTGCCTCTAGGTCACTTTTAGGTCCTTTACCTATAGGTCACCTCTAGATCATAATTATCTTTGGGTCAACCTATAGATTTACCATTAGGTCATCAATATTTGGAAATTACCACTCAAATATATCTTTGTAATATTCCACATCTTCCAAATATTCCATATAATATTTCATTATATGTCTTGTCACTATAGGTCTTCCAAGCATTACTTGGGTCATATTCTTCTAATACATATGTTTTTGAAGATATTTTTCCAAGTAAAAATATATATTTTTCTCATTCAATAAAATATATCCTTTTGTAGAAACCATTCAACATTTCTTTTACTTTATATCATTTTGACACATTCATCCATCCATAATTGATATGCATTTTTTTGTTCACTTTATCTTTGTGTCAACACATTCATCAAGAGTGATTATTACCTCCAAAAATCTCACAATAATGCAATTTCCAACATCTTGTTGTTACATGTCCACTTCTTCCACAATGACTGCAAAAATCACCTTAGGAACTTTTGCATATGTTTTTTTTTCACAAATTTACCTTCACTACTTCCTGCTTGACCTTCATATCCAAGGCCTTAATTTTTTTCCCTTATACCTAGTATTATGTACATTTTCACTCCTTACCCATATATTTCCAACCTATACCATCATATCCTACTTTTGTTGTTATTTTCTAATCAATTTCTTTTGTATGCCTTTCAAAACATTCAATTTTTGCATCACCACTTTGATCCATGTCACTATCATCAACAATGTCCAAATTACCAAATTTTGCATTTCCACTATCATCCTTACCACAATTCAAATACCACACATAATCATCATAATATTCTTCACAACAATCTAAAAAATTATTGTTACTTTCAAATCTAACTATATGGCCTTTATCATAGCCACTACAACCATTTTGTACACAAACTCTATTATCATAAAAAATCTTCAAATCACTTGTATCACAAGCTATATCTTCCTTTTAAACAAATATCACATGTATCACAACAACCATCTATTATCATGGGCCTCAAATCACTTGTATCATAATTGTAATCTATCCTTTGAGGAAGATCACTTGTGTCACAAAAAATATCTTTCATCATGGGCTTATTATTCAACTTCTCAATTATTTCAATTTGCTTTCTACATTGCACCTCAAGGATGTCAATGGTGAATAGTGCCATGCACATTCTTCCCACTACACCAATATGGATTGTCACACCATTTTTAAAAATATCCTTCACCAACATTTTTGAGTATTTCCTATAAACAAGACCTTAGTTTTTAAAATTCTCCACCTTCAGTATCTTTAGATGATACACACTTTTGAATTTCATCTTACTTATTTTCTTGTTTACTATCTTATTTATTTTTTGGTTTTGACACTTCCTTGGTCATGAGTACTTTATGTGTCATTTCAGATTCTTCTTTGCAATTTGATTATGTCTCATCTGATGTAATATACCGTTGTTGCTATGGCCTTTGTTGATATTTCTTTCTTTGATATTTTCCTTTTCCTTGTTGCCTTTTTTGATATTGTTGATTCCCTTGAGGGATTTTTCAAAATTTATTCCTTCAAACAAATGAATTATATTTACAAAATCTTGTATTATGTCCTTTTTCACAAATATGATAATGCCTTCTTCTCTATTGGGGCTGATTTTATGATGAAGATGGGGTATAAGGACCCTTTGAATCCTTTTGAATTTATTTGTGAAGATAAGGATATAATAGGAAAACTCATATCTCAACTAATTTTCTACTTCATATTGTTGAAAAATATTTATCATCTCTTCAAATGAAAAATTTCTATTTGATACTTGGAGAGATGTCACCATTGCTTTGAATTATTTAGGGAGAGCTCTATGTACAACTAAGATTAAGAACTTATCTTCCACATTTTATCCAATTTTGTTCAATATTATCACCATATAGGATCCCTTTTATTTTAATGA
The DNA here is from genome assembly GCA_028583015.1 of Wollemia nobilis. Classification (NCBI taxonomy): domain Eukaryota; kingdom Viridiplantae; phylum Streptophyta; class Pinopsida; order Araucariales; family Araucariaceae; genus Wollemia; species Wollemia nobilis. The sequence continues at coordinate 5,214,382 of JAQPPZ010016892.1, read as the reverse complement.
GCTATGTGTAGCTTCTAGTGGGGGCCATTCCCATTACAAAAATAAAATATTACAATGTTTTGATTAATTTATATCAATTTAATCAAACCATATCCAACTTGCCTTTCTATAAAACATATTCTTTATTTTCCTTTCTTATCAAAGAGATTCACTATTTTCCTCATTGTTTAGTTTCCATAATCAACTCCTATATATCATTATATAATTTCATATAGATGCCTTATAAAATTTAAATTTTGTTAAGATAAAATTCAACACCATGAATGGCTAAAATATTTGTTGCCCAGTTTCCATATTTATAAATATATTGTCTATGACAACCTGAGATTTTCTTAATACCTATTTGTTACGGTTCTTATTCGTACCCCTAATATTCCAATATTATTTTCATTGTAATTTTTTTTTTTATTTGTGGGTTTAGCCCCAGTTCTTGTTAACACTTGCAATATTTGCTTTTGTATTCCGATATCAATATCCCTATGGGTTTCTTTTTCTCTTTGTTTTTGCTTCTTGGGTCCTCCTTTTTTCCATTCCCACCAATACTTTCATCTTCATCAATCTCTTAAATCTTCTCACACTACTCAAAGTAAGACTTATCATCTATAGGTTTATCTTGTTGTGAAGGATCTATAGAGCAAGGAATAACCTCAAAAGCATATTCTTCTTTATATTTCCTTAGAAACCCTAAAGTGCAAGGACTTCCAAAGCAATTACCTTATTATTTTACTCTAAAATCGCTAAATTGTTACTGACTTCTTCCATTCTCATTTCTTTACTATGCTACTCTTGAAACCCTAAAGTGTTAAAAAAAATCTCTATACCACTTTCACTTTTATTACTAGGAGAGGATTCTATACTACTTCGGAAAAGTGAAGATGATTTACCTAGAATGATCTTGACCTTTTCTATCATCTTTGTGTTAGAAGTTTCCTCCACGTCTTCCTTTACACCTTTAATTCCTTTTGAACTTAAACTTACATATTGTACTTTCTCATCCCTTACATCCTTCTTTGTTTCTTCTAACGGTTGATCCAAGTGAATTATGGTAGTATATTTCATAAGATGTTATAGATAGGCTTTCTTTACCCCTTATTTATGAGTGGGATATATTTTAATCTGATCTACCTTCTAATAATGTATGATTTTCTTGCTTTACCTTGAATTTTATCTCATGACCAAATTTTTTTCTCTTTCTTCATAGTTTTCAATTTGTAAACTTTTGTCAAGTGGCCAGTCTCATAACAATTATGACAACAAAATGTGATGTTTTCATAATCCACTTGTTGATCCCATTCTCTTGATTCAGATTTAATCTTAATGGATTGTGGCAAAGGTTTTAAAATATCCATACCAACACATATTCTAGTACAAATAGCATGCTTTCACTCCTTAATAGTTAGTCCTTTATTGATGAATTCTCCTAAAGTATTTCTAATATTATTCAAAAAATATTTATTGATAAGTTAATATGGAAGTCCAAAAAGCCTAACCCAAATTAAAAGCTTCTTAATAGTTTTTGTCTCAACATAAAAATTTTCATTCCATGGTATTAAATAAAGGGTATCTCTCCCTCTAAACCATTGGTCACCACTCAATATTTTATCCTTATTTTCTAAATTAGAAAATATGACAAGGAAAAACCTTCTAGAAAAAAAATTCATAGAGTTATTTGAATTCAATATCCACTTCCACTTGATCCAATATTGAATCTCCAAAAATCCTAAGCATGATCTATGGAACTTACATATCAACCCTCTAATTTTTAGAACTATTACATCATGCTCAATCATATCATCCTTGATAGTTACTTTTGGTGTAACATATGCTACCTGGAATGAAATTACCATATATTTATTTTTTCACTAATCTTTAACTTGGGCATCCATACTTCTAGCTAGGGCATCCTAACTTCCCATTAAGGCTTTAAAATAATACTTTCCTTTCATACTAGCTACTAGGTCTCACTCCTGGCTCACAATCCCTCTTGGTAAGTACTCACTCCTGATTTACACTTCCTCCTAGATCATACTTCCTCCCAAATCACACTCCCTATTGAATCGAACTTGCTTTTATCTCTTTTTTCTCCTGGTGTTCCTTTTCTTCGATAATATTTTTTAAATAATATTCACTACATTCATGGTAAGTATTTGAGTCATTGATACACTCTAAATGAAACCATTGCTCTTTTTCCATATTTGAAGATCTCAAGATTGCAAAAATAATTTAATTCTCCTCCACTCTAAGTAGGGAAAAATCCTCCTACCATACTCTATAGCTCCTAGGGTTTGTTGTTTGTGAATTATCCTTTACTTTTGGCTCTGTGCATGATAGATTGGCTTTCTAGGTAACCTTCATACCACTAGGCTCTCTAGTTCACACATCATGGTTAAAGATTCACTCGCAACCCTCTTGGCAGAAACCACATAAATTTAGCATTTTGCTCTTTGCATCAATGCGAGCACTTCTTCTAGTGCTAATATTTTATGGTGTATAGTTTTTTTTTTTTTGAATTTACATGGTGGAATCGGTAGCCGCCACAAATTCGGGTAGGCTGTCCAGCTTTTTATGGCTGCCACAGTATTCTGCGTTGTCCACCCTAGAAGCTACCACACATATCTTCGCACAGTCCACCCCTATAACCACCATGCCACAATCATTTTAAACCTTTTACGCCGCTGAAAGCACTAGGAAAGGGACAAGTGTTCAGTCCGATGAGGCCTAAGATTTGAACCTTGGACCTCTGCCCCCTTATGGGGTTTGGATGAACCAATTGGTCTACACCTCGGACCTATTTTATGGTGCATAGTGGAAAATCCTATTTCAAAAATTAAAACATGGATTTCTCATGCTCTACCCCAGACGACCAAGCACCTGCTTCACTTGTAGTTCCTTACACTCTAACTTCACCTAAAGTTCCTGATTCTTCAGGCTCATCCATAGTTTGTGCCCCATAATTCCTCATGCTTCAGGTTCATCCATAGTTTACGCCTCATAGTTCCTCATGATCCCTTAAAATTTTACCTCTATAATGATGACCATATAGGACCCTTAATGTATGTAGATGTTATTGAATATCATGGATTGTGGCTTCATTCTTTCCTTTAAATATAATATAAAGTGTGTCCCATACAACTTTTGATGTTTCTACCTCACTAGTATGTTTTTGCATTTCATTATCCACTCTAAAAGTGATGAGCATAAGTTCCTTTGCATCTCTTTCATTATAATTTTACTTATCTTCTATCTCCTTAGGACAAGTTTTATTATCAATAACTATATTCTATAGTTTTTTTACCACTAGTATTGTTCTTATTTTTGTCTTCCAGGGTGCAAACTTTGGAACCTTTAGAAAATAATATTTTGTGAGAAATATTTTTATGTAGCCAAGGTGAAGGTTCCTTATATCTTCCAAAATGACCCACTTTTATATATACCACCAGTCCTATATATCGATCCTTTTGATATACCTACCCTTCTGATATACTCGTCAGTACGTGGAATAAACTAATCCTCTTAAGTTACATGGTTGTACATTACAGAGACCTTAAGGTATATGAAAGGGATTGATATATAATACCAAGGTAGTATCGAAAAGGATTCATTTTATCAATATGACCTACTTAAAGATAAATCCTCATATATGGGCATAACTTCCCTATATACTTGAATTTTCTCAATTTTAGGATTTATGTCTTATGATAGTAATGAATGGGGTAAATGATTGAGTGATATAAAACATCACAAAAATGTGTTTGTATTCCTCTTTGACTATTTATAGGGTCAATACCCAAATATCGTTATGGCAATTGCATTAGGCTTTAGATGTTGTAACTTAATGTGACATCAAGATGCATTGTTTATATAGAACACTATGATTGTGCAAAACACATGTTTTTGTTTTGTACAAAAATATTTTTGATGCAAAAATTTGTTTAAAAAATGAAGTGGTGGTCAGTACAAAAAATGCACCATTTTACAAAAAAATTCTCCTTCAAAAAACACTATAGAAACTTACAAAAAAAAAAATTAAAGTTTTTTTCAAATATTTATTTCTCCCTTTTCAAGAATTATTTCCCCATTAAAAAAATATAATGCACCTATACACCTTTTAACTCCATAATTGCACTTTTTATTATCTTCTATTTTGCAAGATTTTTCTATAGTTAGTATATTTGAAAAAAAATCTTTTTCCTTTCTATTTTTTTAAATATAACTATGGAAAAATTTACAATATTTCTAAGATAGCAAATCCCTATTTCAAATAGGTTCTCTAAGGGAATTAAACCTGTAACCAACTATTCAAATAATTTAAGCTTTCTAACTACCCCACTATGCAAGTTGCAATGTGAGAAAGATGCATTAAGTTTTTAAAAACATTGAACTTCACAAAAATAAGTTGGGCACAACAAGAATTACGCTTATAGGCTTTGAATTATTTGTCATTGTAATCAGTGCAATAACCTTTTATAAAATACATTAATTAACCTCCCAAGCCATAAGCATTATCAAATACATGAATGTCTTTGCCTTGGGTAATGTCTAATTTATTTTCACATTTTGACCAAGTTTCCATAGTTATTTTTTAGGAGCTTCATTACAGTCTATTCCACAAGCTACATAATATTACTTCTATTCAAACTTCTCTATAATTTGATGCAGGAGCATCCGGTAACAGTGTCGACAATCTTGCATCCTTCTAAATTTTCTTTAAGTTTTTGTATTTTGATGTATTTTGGTTCCTTTCCGGAGGAGGGAAGATGTTGCAAAGCAGAAGGGGAAGTTGGTAGAAGAGCTAAGGCAAAAGTTGGGGAGGTCACGAAATCGCGACCTCCGAAGCGGTGGCAAAGGCAGGGACCAGTTCTGTCGCGATATCGCGACGTCGTGATATCGCGACGTCGCGATATCACGACATTTGTTTGCAGTTGGAACGTAGGGAGGATTCCGTCGCGATATCGCGACGTCGCGATGTCGCGACGGTTGTTGAGAAGCAAAGGCAAGGGGTGATCTCCGTCGCGATATCGCGACGTCGCGATATCGTGACTTTATTTTAGAGGCGGTGGTGAGGAGCTTTAGACGTCGCGATATCGCGACGTCGCGATATCGCAGCGGTCTACAGAACATGGCGGAGGAGTTGAGTCCTGTCGTGATATCGCGACAGGTCGCGATATCGCGACTGTCGCGATATCGTGGCAAATCAGAAACTGCCACGTGGCGTATTTCCAAGGCAGTACCAAGGGTTAAGACAAACCCAAGATCATGGCAAAGGACCTCAGAAAGGTGAAGACGAAGGTGGAGGGGTCGACCGCGACCAAGTAAAGTTAAGGTCGAAGAAAATAGCGGACGGCCAGACAAGGCCAAAAACTGACACGTGGACTGCCACGTGTATCCTCGAAGTTGTAAAGGGCACGTGCCTTGAAGATTGCGCATTAAGGAGAGGGCAAGCCGAATTTAAACACGTGGTTAGCTACGTGAATCTGGTTAAATATGGAGGCCACGTATCATGGAATGAAATTTTACAGCCACATGCATTAAAGAAAGAGAACCACCTTTTAGAGGGATTTTGTTTTTCGACAAAACGGCAGATTCAGAGCATGGACAGTATGGGTGAGCAGAGGCTCGGAAGGACAGTCTGACCGGAGCGGCGGTGCAGGTCAATGAGGCCATTAATGAGGGCTTCTTGGTAGGTCGGGCAGTGACCCATTTATGACCGAGAAATTTGAAGCTTCGAAGGGGGGAAATTTGAATTCGAATTTTTGTTAGGTGAAGGCATTAATTGCCGAGAGGATCGGGGGCCTCGTTAAAAGCCCAAAAATTTGTAATGGAAGGAGGGTGGACCGGAGAACAGAGGAGGTAGTACAGTGGAAGAACAGAGCCGAAGTCGGCTATTGTAAAGCCTGCGGGCTGTTTCATTCAAGCCTGTAAAATATATTTTTTTTAATTTTTAATGAAAAGGCAAGTTTCTTGAAGTGTTGGTTCCCGGTGCCCCGTCAGTGGTATCAGAGCAGGAGTTCCTGAGCGTACAACATATCGCTGAAGGAGAGAGGCAGTTGTACCAGGACGTGTGGGAGGGTTTGAGTTTGGGTGAAGATGCCTCCGAGAAGAAACCCGATGGGTGGAAGAGGCATGGCAACGGAAGATTTTTGGGCATTGCAGCGGCAAGTCCAGGCCCTGCAAGAAGAGCTACGCAGAGGACGTGAGCCGAGAAGGGATGCAGACAGTGAGGATGAAGTGGAAGAGGAGAATGAGTTTGAAGAAGAGGAAGAAGATGTAGATCCGGCCCAGGCCAGATTGTACAAGGCCATATCCCAGATCGGGAAGAGGCCGAAGTTAGAAGTTCCTACGTATTTCGGGAACTTGAACCCAGAGGAGTTGATAGACTGGGTGAATGATTTAGAAGAATATTTTGAATACGAAGAAGTTGAAGACCCTAACCGGGTCAGATTTGCTAAGACCCGACTGAAGGGTCATGCTAGCATTTGGTGGAAGGGGGTACAGCTGGAGAGAAACCGAAGAGGAAAGGAGCGGATAACCAGGTGGGACAGAATGGTGGAGAAATTAAAAAGGTAGTTTATCCCCGTAGATTATGAACTGGACCTGTTACGTAAAATGCAAAGCTTGAGGCAGATGAACAGAACAGTTCAAGAATACACGGAGGAATTTTACAAGATCTCCATCAAAACCGGACATTTGGAAGCAAGCAAGGAAAAAGTGGCCCGTTACATTAATGGGTTGAGACCGAGTGTGCAGGAGGAGTTGAGTTTGGTTCGGGTAAGCACCATTGAAGATGCTTACCAATTTGCTTTGAAGGTTGAAGAAAAGCTAAACCGAAGGTTTGACAACAAGCAAAAAGTAAAAGGACCGGGAGGAAAGAACGGTGGAAAGAAAGAAGGAAAGGAAGAGAAGAAGGAAGAGGAGAGCAGCAGCCGGGATCAGAAAGAAGAGGAAGACCCAAAACCGCAAGTTCAGAATGATAACTACCCGAGAGGAAGGGGTAGATCTGGACGCGGGAATGAAAGGGGAGTATTCCGTGGAACATGTTTCCACTGTGGTGAAGAAGGGCATCGTGCATTCGAGTGTCCACAACACCGGGAAAAGACGAACAAGAAACCGGTGGGTCCCGCCAGAGCAGTTGTGGCAGTTGAAGATGCTGATTCAGAACATTCTGAAGAAGCTAAAAAGGGAGAAGCCATGATTGTGAGGAGGACCATGCTGGTGGAAGAAGACAAATCTGAATAGAGGAGAAGCCTGTTTCGTACCCGATGCAAGAGTGCAGGCAAAGTTTGCAATGTGATCATCGACAATGGAAGTACAGACAACTTAGTTTCCGAGGAGATGGTTACTAAGTTGCAGTTGGAGAGAAGGAGGCACCCACACCCGTATCGGATTGCGTGGTTGCGGAAGGACCACCGAGCTTGGGTCCGGGAACAGTGTTTAGTCACGTTCCAGAAGTCATGTGTGATGTATTCCCCATGGATGCTTGCCATTTGCTGTTGGGCAGGCCATGGCAATTTGATCAGAGTGCAGTGCATGATGGACGTGCAAATACGTACTCCTTGGTGAAAGATGGAGTGCGGCACAAGTTGAAGCCATTGCAGACCGAAGATGAGAAAATGTGCAGTAATGCCAGAATTTGTCTGGTAGAAGGCAAAAATTTTTGCCAGGAAACGGAACTTGAACAGGTTGTAAAGGTTGATGGGTGTTCGGAAATATTACAAAGGACACGGACCGAACAGCCTAGAAGTGAAGGTCACTTCTCTTGTTACCCCGGGTGTCTGATGCAGGAGCATCCGGTAACAGTGTCGGCAATCTTGCATCCTTCTAAATTTTCTTTAAGTTTTTGTATTTTGATGTATTTTGGTTCCTTTTCGGAGGAGGGAAGATGTTGCAAAGCAGAAGGGGAAGTTGGTAGAAGAGCTAAGGCAAAAGTTGGGGAGGTCACGAAATCGTGACATGTCGCAAAATCGCGACCTCCAAAGCGGTGGCAAAGGCAGGGACCAGTTCTGTCGCGATATCGCGACGTCGCGATATCGCGACATTTGTTTGCAGTTGGAACGTAGGGAGGATTCCGTCGTGATATCACGACGTCGCGATGTCGCGACGGTTGTTGAGAAGCAAAGGCAAGGGGTGATCTCCGTCGCGATATCGCGACGTCACGATATCGCGACGTCGCGATATCACGACATCACGACGTGACTTTATTTTAGAGGCGATGGTGAGGAGCTTTAGACGTCGCGATATCGCGACGGTCTACAGAACATGGCGGAGGGGTTGAGTCCTGTCGCGATATCGCGACAAATCAAAAACTGCCATGTGGCGTATTTCCAAGGCAGTACCAAGGGTTAAGACAAACCCAAGATCATGGCAAAGGACCTCAGAAAGGTGAAGACGAAGGTGGAGGGGTCGACCGCGACCAAGTAAAGTTAAGGTCGAAGAAAATAGCGGACGGCCAGACAAGGCCGAAAACTGACACGTGGACTGCCACGTGTATCCTCGAAGTTGTAAAGGGCACGTGCCTTGAAGATTGCGCATTAAGGAGAGGGCAAGCCGAATTTAAACACGTGGTTAGCTACGTGAATCTGGTTAAAGATGGAGGCCACGTATCATGGAATGAAATTTTACAGCCGCATGCATTAAAGAAAGAGAACCACCTTTTAGAGGGATTTTGTTTTTCGACAAAACGGCAGATTCAGAGCATGGACAGTATGGGTGAGCAGAGGCTCGGAAGGACAGTCTGACCGGAGCGGCGGTGCAGGTCAATGAGGCCATTAATGAGGGCTTCTTGGTAGGTCGGGCAGTGACCCATTTATGACCGAGAAATTTGAAGCTTCGAAGGGGGGGAAATTTGAATTCGAATTTTTGTTAGGTGAAGGCATTAATTGCCGAGAGGATCGGGGGCCTCGTTAAAAGCCCAAAAATTTGTAATGGAAGGAGGGTGGACCGGAGAACAGAGGAGGTAGTACAGTGGAAGAACAGAGCCGAAGTCGGCTATTGTAAAGCCTGCGGGCTGTTTCATTCAAGCCTGTAAATTTTTTTTTTTTTTTAATTTTTAATGAAAAGGCAAGTTTCTTGAAGTTTTGGTTGCCGGTGCCCCGTCATAATTAGATCATGAAGTTCCATTTGTGCAAGCTTCATTGGAAGTGAATTGCAAATATTTCACCTAGAAACCTCACCAAAAATAAAACACAAAATGTTTTTGTTTGACTAGACTAGCTAAAAATTTGTCTTTTTTTATCACCTTCTAATATTTGCTTCATTTTTTCCAAAAAGAAACATCTTTTAGACATCCACACATTACTTTCAAAGCCAAAAATAGATATGAAGGCAATGCCAACTTTAGGAAATAACAATAGATATTTTTTTTTTGTTCTTAGAGAACATATACGACTTTTTCCAAAGACAAATGGTGATAAGATGACCTCTATGAAATTTATAAAATTTTGAGTGGATGGTATGAAAGATACAAGAAAAATATAAGTATATAACATTGGTGTAACCTAGGATTTCAACACTATAGTGGAACTTCTCAGACACTTTTATCATCTTCAGCTACAATAACCCCTCTGAATAATGTCCTAACACCTTTGCGCATAGGGCATGTTGTAGGATGGCAATGATTGTCCCTACTTTAAATAACACTCCTCTCTTGGTTGTTGCCTATCACAAACTCTCTATGACTCTGATACCATATGTTTGAATTATTTGAAATCACAAAAACAATATCGAAAGAAGAGAGAACAAACAATATCTAACATAACAATATATTTAACACACAATATTCCATCACTATTCATCAATATTCACCAATATTTTTCCGAATTTCATAGCCAACATGTGATTACATCAACCATATTTATATTTTATAGTATCTCTTTGTTTCAAGATATGTTTAGTGTTTCACCTTCATCAAGACTTTTCATCTTCTCATTTTTTCACTCACGAGAGATTTCTATTCACTACATATGGGATGAAATAATTAACATCCCCTAAAAATGTAAAGATTTCATTTACATAAGAACAAATACTATAATACAATCTAACATTCCATTTGTGAACAACATCTTATTATGAACTTTGCATTATCTCTACTAATGTGTTGGGTCAATGTCCAATCATATCATACATGTAATAAAATAATTCATGTTTTCATGGAGAGCATGCTTAAAAACACCATATAACACATCCACTACCTCATTCTAAGCTTGGTTACATGGGTTGTTCCTAATGCCTACTATCTCTATTCACATATCCATGAATCATTATCTAAAAGATTCATTGCCCTTATATATTTAATCTTATGGCTTGCGTTAGTATGCTCTATATTGAACTTCCATCTCATGGCTTCCATTCTCCATTCTCTTATTCACCCACAAAGCACCTTCTTCATGAGGACTATTAGATGATTCATCAAGTTGCTTTCTACATTCTACATCATCACCATTAATATTCATTAAACATAAAATGAAAAAAAAAATACCTTCTAAAGTAATAAGCCTTATTTACCAAGTCCATATCTATGATAAGAGAAGCATAGCTCGTAGAACCATCATCGAATACCACAAAGGTGGAAAAAAACAATTATTGATATGAATTAAAGTTAAAAAGAAAACCTAGATGACTTCCATTATGCACCATGTGCATTATTGACTTATTGTGATATCATAGAATAATACTCCCTAGCTCAACTAATAAAGATAGATGAGTTATGTTTTGAATATTGTAATAAAACAAGGTATAATGAATACTTCCGTATACAACATGATGTTAGGTAAAAAATGTCTTAAATATAAAAAAATATATATAAATAAATAAATTTATTTGGTGATTATGTAAATGACAACTTGGTTCTCATGAATCTTAGTTGGATTCAATACCAAAATTTAGTTTATAGGTTAATATTGTGGAGAACTAGTGCTACATAAGTAATTGTTAGACAACTATGTTAGCCTTTAAATTTGAAAAATTCAATCTGCCAACACTATATAAAAAAAATCAGTCTATATTAAATATATATTATATAGATAGATTCTATAGATAGAATGGTACTGTTACAATAATCCATACATGAGAGGAAACAATTCCCCTTGTAATAGTCAAGATGATGCTTAACTTAATGGTATCCTTTGTCTTCTAATTTGCCACATGAGGTTTTTACTAGCTATTTGTATACTAAAAGTGGTATTGATTTTTGGCATATGGCATTTGATAACAAGATTGAATTTAGATAATTGGTGTCAATCCTTATTATCTAGTCCTAGTGATGGACATTAATGACTTATGCTAACACTGGTGTGCTTTGTGATTACATGATCGTCATCTTGCACCTAAGGTTGTAAAAGGGTTTAAAATTGGTAAGAACCAAGATATGGTGTTTCATTGGTTAATAAATCTTGATTGTAGACTTTGCATTAATGTTTGCTAATGTTCAATGCTATGATCACATAGACTAAATCAACCTTTGTTTTGGCTAGATCAATGGCCAATCATATCATGCATGGAATACAAAATTCAATGTTTTTCTTGCTTGATGCCTCCCTTCACAGCCTCACGAATGGTTATTAATGCATTCATCCTACATTTTCAAGGAATCTTCTCTAAATCCATCCTTGTATAGATATGCAAAGTAAGTATTCAATAATTTTTTGGGGTCTAAAGTATAGATAAAGCTAATCACAAAGAAAGTTTTTATTACATGGTATTATTAGGAAAACTTCAGATTTTACACCTGCAAGTAGAAAAACAATGATAAAGAACAAAAAATAGCAACACAAGTGACACAGAGATTTACGTGGAAACCTACAATGTGCAAGAAAAACCATGGGGCAATGGCAACTTCTCCTTTTCTTATTATTTTCAGCAAAATTTACATTCACGTTTCTCAATGTTTCCAACAACATTTTCATATGCAAGTGATCCTATCCCTTTTATAGAGCACAAGGAAGAATCCAAACTATTTTTTTCCTCTCTTGATGGAAGCCTCCAAAAAACTATTCGTTTCAGCTCCCAAGGAAGGCACCTAAACTTGTTTGTCTTCCATGTTAGGACATCTGTCCTAAACGTCTACTACTTAGATGCCTAGCAGTGCTACCTAGACGTCTAGAAGTGCTTCCTAGATGTCTAGAAGCACTGCCTAGACGTCTAGTAGCCTAGAAATATACAACCTAGATGTCTAGTATTACTACCTAGATGTTTGGCATTGTTGCCTAGACATCTAGCATGCTAGACGTCTATTGTCCAGATGTCTAATATTGTTGCCTAGACGTCTAGAAGTGTTGCATATACTTCCAGTATCCTAGACTTCTACTGCCTAGACATCTAGTACTAATGCCTAGATGTCTACTACCTAAACGTCTTGTTCTGCTACCTAGATGTATGACAGTGCTGCCTACACGTCTAGTAGTATAGATGTCTGCTGCCTACACGTCTAAAACTGCTACCTAGACATCTAGTAGCCTAGATGTCTACTGCCTAGACATATAGTACTGATGCCTAGACATCTAGCAACAGTCTCTACATGAAAAAGTTGTATAATGAATTCATTTGCTAACATTCTCCCACTTGAAGTCAATATTTAGGAATTCTTCTGCCAAATATTTTCATCTAGTACCAATTGCCCAATGTTGCCCTTGTTACTTTTTCAGCAAGCCCAGAGAAGTTCTACACCACTCAAACTTCTCTACCTTGATTGACTTTGTAAGCATATCTGAAGGATTCACTTTAGTGTCAATTTTTTGCAACAGGATCCTACCTTCTTCCACCACATTTCTTATAAAGTGGTACTTGACATCAATATGTCTAGTGCGATCATGAAATGTTGGATTCTTCACTAGCTAAATAATACTCTGGTTATTACAATGTCGCGTAATTTTCTTCTACATTACCTTGAAGTCACCCAATAATCGATCTAGCCAAATTGTTTCTTTGTTGGCATGAGTTGTTGTAATGTATGCTTCAGTTGTTGATAAAGCCACAACATACTACAACTTAGAAGCCCAACTCATTGCTCCTCTAACAAGAGTGAAGGTATATCATGTAGTGGATTTTCTCCCATATCTATCTCCATCATAATCAGAATCCACAAAACCTGTAACTTGAAAAACTACCGATCCAAAGTAAATGGAAACATCTGAAGTGGCTCTTAAATATCTGAATATCCACTTCACCGCATTCCAATGCTCCTTACCAAGATTTGCCATGTATTGGCTGACTACTTCCACTGCTTGGGCAATATCCAGTCTGGTACTCACCATGGCATACATAAGGCTTCCTACTGCTGATGAATACGGTACACGACACATTCTTGTATTCTTTGCTTTTGTTCTAGGACACTAGTTGGAAGATAACTTTAAGTGTGGAAGAAGTGGGGTACTAATCAATTTTGCATTTTGCATATTAAAGTGTTGCATAATATTTTTCACATATGAATTTTGACTTAATCAAAATTTTCTTCCTTTTTTGTCCCTATGTATCTTCATCCCTAAAATTTGGTTTGCTACTCCTAAATTCTTCATTTCAAATGTCCTAGCCAAATGAGCCTTAAGATCAATGATTTTCTTCATGATGGGGCCTACAACCAGTATATCATCAACATACAACAAAATGATAAAACTGCCATCATCAAACCTCTTATAGTATGCACAATGGTCATCTTCACTATTGTTGAAACCGGCTCTTCATGAGGGTGTCAAATTTCTTGTACCACATCCTTGGCACCTATTTCAACCCGTACAGTGATTTCTTCAGTCTGCAAATCAAATGCTCTTTGCCTATTTCTTCATAGCCCTCAAGCTTATCCATATATATCTCCTCCTTGAGATCACCATGCAAGAAAGCAGTATTTACATCAAGTTGCTCGAATTCCAAATATTGTGCAGCTACAAGTGCAAGTAGAACTCTAATAGTAGTCGTCTTCACAACTGGAGAGAAAATTTCATTAAATTCAATGCTTGACTTCTGCACATAGACTTTTACAACCGAGCGAGCTTTATAGCATTCCAACAACCCATCGTTGTTCTTCTTCACTTTGTACACCCACTTGTTTCCAACAATCTTTCTTCCAGGTGGGAGATCCACAAGTTCCCATGTTTTATTCTTGCGAAGTGCCTCAATTTCCTCCTCTATGGATTTCCTCCACTTTTCTACATTTTCAGACTCTCTAGCTTCCTAAAATGAACTAGGTTCACCATCATCAGTTAACAAAGCAAAAGAGGACTGATACACATGAGAATACATTTTTGAATACTTTTGTGGATGTGTAGATCTTCTAACCCAATGATCTGTCGATTTTGGCTCTTGGTCTTGTGACCGTTGTGGTTGCTCTACTTGTTGTTCTACTTGTTCTACATGCTAATTAAAAAATTTAGCATGTTCATCTTCACTTAATTCTACTTCAACAAGTACAACATTAGGATTTTTTTGTACCTCCTTCTTTTTCATGGATTTTTCATCAACAATTACATCCCGACTAATAATTACGTTGTAGGCAGTAGGATCCCACAATGTATACCCCTTCACTATATCTCCATAGCTAAGAAAAACATATTTTATGGACTTCGGGTCAAGCTTGGATATTTTTTCTTTGGGTACATGGGCAAACGCATCACAACCAAAGGTACACAAATGAGAGTAATCAAATGGCTTACAACACCAAACCTCCTATGGAATTTTTCCATCCAACACAAATATAGGTGAACTGTTAATAAGATAAACAACTATATTAATAGTCTCTACCCAGAACTTTTTCTCCAACATGGATGTGCTAAGCATGCTTCTTGCACATTCCATGATTATGTGATTCATCTGCTCAACCACACTATTTTGTTGTGGAGTGTATGGTACAGTCTTCTGGTGCTTAATACTTTCCTGCAAACAAAATTTATCAAATTTCTTAAAGTAATATTCACCCCCAATATCTGAATTGAGACATTAAATCGACTTGTCCAAACTCTTCTCTACTCGTGCTTTGAACTCTTTAAATTTTTACAAAGCTTTCAAAATTTTCTTCAAAAAATAAACGCACACTCTCTTAGAATAATCATCTATAAAAGTCTAAAAATAGATGGCACCATTCAAGGACTAAGTGGGGACTCGTCCAAATATATTCGAATGTATAAGTTGCAAAAAATCATAACTCTTACCAAGACTTGCAGTAAACCGAACCCTCTATAGTTCACCAAAAATATAGTGCTCACATAAGTCTAAATTACAAGACTTAATCCCAGAAAGCATACCTTTGTCATGTAAAATTTTCAAGCCTTTTTCACTCATATGGCCTAGGCGTTGATGCCATAGCATTACTACATCCTGAACAAAAGTTGTTGCTGCTACATGATTTGTCATCGTATCATCACATAAACGGTATAAGATCCCATAATATTCTCCCTTTGCTACTACAAGAGCTCCTCTAGTAATATTGTAGTAGTTGTTACTGAAAGTGACTGAATACCCTCACAATTCTTCCTCAAATCAGGCACATGTCGCACATCACATAACATCTTTTCTCTACCATCGTCCAACCTCATCCTTATATCCCATCTTTCCACAATTTCTAATGGGTGATCATCATCCAAATAGACCTTTCCACCAAAGTATGACTGATATTTGTCAAACCAATCTCTGTGGGGAGACATGTGGAAGGATTCACCTAAGTCCAAAACCCAAGAATATAAAACAGTTCTATTGTTACTAATACAAAAGGCTTCACATGTTGTCGTCTCTCTTGAATCTGATGCATTGGCCTCAACTGATGGCTGATTTTGCTTTTCACCATTCTTTAATTTTCAACAGTCTTTTTTGGAGTGTCCTAGCTTCCCACAATGCCAACACTTCCCTTTCTACTTATGTCCTTTAGACTTAGATCTAGACTATTTTCTACCTTGTTTACTCTTCTCAAAGGATCGACCTCTCACAAATAGGGCTTCATTGGTTGAGGGTTCTAGAGATGTTTTTCGCCTCAACTCTTCTTCCAACAAAGAGGCCACCACATCATCAAATTTGAGAGTTCTTGATGATGAATTCCTGATGGTCATCACCATATGATCCCAAGTGTTCAAGAGGGAACAAAGTAGGGTGATAGATCTATCTTCATCCTCCATATTCACGTTAACTGAAACCAGTTTACTGATAAGAATATTAAACTCATTCAAATGATCTACTATGGATGAACGTTCCTTCATCCTAAAACTATAAAGTTGTTTTTTTCAAAAAAACTTTATTTGTTGCTGATTTTGTTTCATATAACTTTTCAAGCTTTTGCCAAAGGGCATCTGCGGTCTTCTCTTTAGCTACATTGAACAAGATAGAGTCCGCTAGGTAAAGACGGATTGTAGAAACCGCCTTCTTATCAAGCGTTGCTCACTCCTCATATTTCATGCTGCTCGGTTAATTCACGACCCCTTTCAAATATTAATCTTGGTCATTTGGAATTAGCAAATCCTCCACCTTCATCTTCCATAGAGCGAAGTTCCTGCCATCAAATTTCTCAATCTCAAACTTGGTGACACCTCCTGCCATTGTTGCAGCTCCCACTCACACAAAACCTTAGCTATGATACCGAATGTTAGGAAAACTTCAAATTTTACACTTGCAAGTAGAAACACAATGACAAAGAACAAAAAACAGCAACACACGTGACACAAAGATTTACGTGGAAACTTGCAATGTGTAGGAAAAACCACGAGGTAATAGCAACTTCTCCTTATTATTTCCAGCAAAGTTTACATTCAAGTTTCTCACCATTTCCAACAACATTTTCATATGCAAGGGATCACATCCTTTTTATAGATCAGAAGGAAGACTCCAAACTATTTGTTTCCTCTTTTGACGGAAGCCTCCAAAAAATTTGTTTGTTTCAGCTCCCAAGGAAGACGCCTGAACTTGTTTGTCTTTCTTGTTAGGATGTCTGTCCTAGACGTTTGCAGCCTAGACGTCTAACAACCTAGACGTCTGGCAATGCTGCCTAGACATCTGCTATCTAAACGTCTAACAACCTAAATGTTTGCTGCCTAAACGTCTAATACTGTTGCCTAAACGTTTGATAGTGTTGCCTAGACATTTGCTGCCTAGACGTCTGGTACTGCTGCCTAGACGTCTGGCAGCAGTCTCTACGTGAAAAAATAGTATAATGACTTTATTTCCTAACATGTACCACTCCCAAAATCATACTAGCTTCATGCGGCAATTAAAGTGGAAAATCCCATATAAAAGAAGGCAAATTATAAGTGTCAGATCTGGGATTAGATTTAAATGGATTAACCATCATTTTTGGATCTGACTAACTGCCCATCATTTTTGGATCTGACTAACTGTCCTCGTGTTTAAATATAAAGATGTCCTGTTAAGTGTTTAAATACAGAGATTGTATTCGACATTAATAACACTAAAAGTTTGAAGATTATATTCGACATCGACATTACTAACACTAAAAGTTTGAAGATTATATTCGACATTAATGTTCAAGTACAAATACCAACACAACAAATTTGAAGTTTGGATGTAACAACAACTTTACACCAAAATATCTTTTAGGTGAACAATATGTACTTATTTTAAATCGTATTTCACAGTAGTACTATCGTTGTCTCACCGTAACAGGCTGTGACATTCATGTGAGGAGGGTTGGGGAGGAAAATAATTAATTGGTCAAATGATTTTATTCAACTCAGCAGCTCAAATTTAAGCCAAGCTGCTCTATGTATGCTTGCTTACGATAAGGTCGACATGCACGTTTGATGAATATATCAACTATGACGTATTTTGAAACCAGATTCTTTCTTTTAATTGAAAAATACACAGATGCATATGCCCGGCTGACCGAAAACGGTAGCCCCCGCATAAGCATGGTTTTCATTTTATATTTAAAATTGAACAGTGTCAATATTGTGAATTCGAGTTTTTTAAAATGAAAGCTCTCTCTGAAGCGCCAAATAATGAACTTCTGAACACTTCACCTAAGTCTCTAGGTGCAGAGGCATCTGATCCATCATAGAAATTCAGATCCTCCATTCGTGAGATGGGTCGCTTGGGTAAAACGCAGGCAACGCTATGTCTATCTATATTTAAATTCAAATAGTACAAGATCATCACCTTTGTTTTCAGCGAAGGATGTCCAAAAGCCTTACGTTTTGTCCGCAGCATCGTATCTAGTATAAAGGAGAATAATAATATGTCAAGAATGGGTAATTAGCTAGAAAAAGCCAGAATATATACATATAAATAAATAAATTAATTGTGCACTACAATAAGTAGGTATTGTCTTTTCTTCTATTTCCATTTCTTTTTATGTTTTTTGTCCGTAAATGCACTATTAATATCTCAGTACGTTATCCATAACGGCAGAGCGTTAGTATGGTGGGCTATCAAACTTATTCCTCCACGAAGTTATTGTTGATCCGTTGACCTGTTGTTAAAGTTGTGAAAGTCTCCGGTAATATAGGACTAATAACATTATAATCGATTTGGCACACATTTGGAAGATTTAATTTCAGACTATTACTTTTGCAAATAAGCTGTCTGTGAAATTTAAACTGGAGTGTCTTCTTGATAAGTAACTAACCAAACAAGTACTTACCAATTCACTAACCTTTAAAAACTGAAAATATCGACAACAAAAAAAATAAATACAAAAATAAAATTACCGGCGGTGAAACTGAATGTGAAAACCAGCTACAGAAAGCACTTGTGATTGTGATCCCATCATATCTTGAATTACAATTTTTTTAAATCTGGAATCTGCGTAAAGAGGAAAAAGCCGGCGGTGAAACTGAATGTGAAAACCAGCTACAGAAAAAAAGAAAAAGCCGGCGGTGAAACTGAATGTGAAAACCAGCTACAGAAAGCACTTGTGATCCCATCATATCTTGAACTACAATTTTTTTAAATTTGGAATCTGGGTAAAGAGGAAGAAAAAGAAAAAGTGGCCACTTACGTTTGCGAAGGTATCGAATTCTCTACGTATAATGTAGTTTAACAGATTAAATTCACGTTTGTTTTGGGTCACATACGCTATTGTGCATTAACTATTAAATTTTTAGTGTATTTTTTTTATATAGAAGAGTTGGTCACAATTACATTATTTTATTTTAGTAATAGATAGGATTTAAATCATATTTCCTCTAAAATCATATTTAGCTACCTTTCCTATCTTATTGTTGACCCCTCAGGATTTGTATCTTGGTCATTATAGTCAGTCGCACATTAAGAAGATTCAGATCACACTACCACCTTTACAAACATGCTGTCTTGGCCATCATAGTCAGTCTGACGCACATTAACAAGATTCAGATCACACTCCTACCTTTGCAAACATGCTGTCCCCAAGAACTAGGTAGATTGGTATGTGCCTGTCTTACACACTTTTAGGTAAATTGGTAAGTGTTTGTCTGACCAAACATTTTTTTTTATACATCTAACCAAACACTTACTAAGAAGACACCCAAATATCTAATATCTGTATTTTAATAATGATGAAATGCAAAATGCATGCTTCCAAAAGTAAAACAGTCTTGGTCAAGCTTGGAGCCCGAAAGCCGGGTTTGACTGCAGTATTTTATCTGTGCCCTTTTCACTACTGTAATAGAATAATAAGAGCATCTTGTTGTAGTGTCTTCATTCGCTTCTTAGCTCCCTCGACTTTAATGATAAAGTTTTGAGTTTCTTGTAATTTTGCGACAGTATTCGTACAATATAATAAACCTTTGTCAGAAGACGAGCTAATCTGGATGCTTCGGCTCTGCGTGGAGACTGGCAAAAGCGTAAATATTACGTTCTTGACCAGTCGTTGCAATTTGCATTTAGTTAAAATATTTATAGTAAATTTGAAAACCAGCTACAGAAAAAAAAAGAAAAAACCGGCGGTGAAACTGAATGTGAAAACCAGCTACAGAAAGCACTTGTGATCCCATCATATCTTGGACTACAATTTTTTTAAATCTGGAATCTGCGTAAGGAGGAAGAAAAAGAAAAAGTGTCCACTTATGTTTGCGAAGGTATTCTCTACGTATAATGTAGTTTAACAGCTTAAATTCACCATAAATTGGTTAACGTTTTGTTTTGGGTCATGTATTAATGTTTTTTTATTATATAAGAGTTGGTTACAGTTACATTATTTTATTTTTAAGTAATTGATAGGGCTTAAACCATATCCGCTTTTTTATTGTTGACTGGATCTTAAGGGAACCATTTTTCACTCAGTGGATTTGAATCATCGTTGTTTTGGTGCACACTTACAGGATTCAGATCAGACCACTACTTTGTAAACATGCTGTTCCCAAGAATCAGGTGGATTGATAAGTACTTGTCTGACACACTTTTGGGTAGATTGGTAAATGCTTATCTCACACGATTTTAAATAGATTGTAAATGATTGTCTGACCAAACACTTTTTTATTGATACATCAACACCCAAATCTATATGAATTTTAATAATAATAAAATGCCAAATGCATGCTTCCAAAAGTAAAACAGTCTTGGTCAAGATTTGGTAAAACAGTCTTTTTATTTTTTCCAGGGGAATCGGTAACATCCACAGTTTATCTGCGCCAAGAATAAGAATAAGAACAGCATCTTGCTGTAGTGTCTTAGTTTGCTTCTTAGCTCCCTCGATTTCGATGATAAAGTTTGGAGTTTCTTGTAATTTTGCGACAGTATTGGTATAATATAATAAACCTTTTGTCAGAAGACGATCTAATCTGGATACTTCGGCTTTGCGTGGAGACTGGCAAAAGCGTAAATATTACGTTCTTGACCTGTCGTTGCAATTTGCATTTAAATAAAATATTTATAGTAAAGTGGTGAGTACAAAAAGATAATTGACGATAGAAAGTGTTGTCCCATCATCAGAGGTGGCATTTACACACATTCTAAGAACGAGGTGTGCGTTTCAGAGATATTACCTGCGCGGAGCTCTCTTTTTATGGCAAATGACAGAACGGAAAGCTGATGGCGCAACGTCATCAATAGTCTGTTGTTGTTTTTTAGTCTGTTGTTTTTAACTAGTTTCTTTGTCATTTATTCGTAACTTTCCTGCCGCCTCTTGGTTTTTTTTTTCGTTTTGTCACGGGTTTTTTTAATAGAGTGATTTGATATTATTAAGATATACAATAAGAGGATATTATTCACGGTAGTATGAAGCACATCCCATAAAGTTTATGTTAGATTATACTAAAAATCTATGATAACTACAAAGTAACTAACAGTCCATTGAAAACAAAAAAAACATGAATTAATAAAAATCTAACGTATGGACAATTATTTAATCCTTTTTTCATCTAACAGTCCATTGAAAACAAAAAAAACATGAATTAATAAAAATCTAACGTATGGACAATTATTTAATCTTTTTTCATCCACAATAATATCTTTTTTTATTATTGATAGAAATAAAACCTGTTTTTTCAAAGAAAGAGAGTGCTTTTTTCATGGTTAACATATTACTACCAAAATAATTACATGACCAAACGCTTAATTTATGACTTTACAAATCATTCAATGTATTAATTCAATTGAATTTATTTGTTCATAATAAGAGATATATTTCCTTGATGGAAGAGATTATTACAACACTTTTTAGAAGAGAACAACAAACAGTGAATTTTGAAAAAAAATCTTGTCCTTTCTTTGTCAATAATTCCAATTTTGAAGAAAACACCCTTTATATATATGGAAAGAGTCAATTTGAAAGACATGAATTTTATTCAAACTCAATCTTATCAAGATGATTTACTATTTATTTTTGAAACTTTATTCATGGATATGAATAATAAGTTTGTAAAAAAATATAGTTCAACAAAAATTTCAGAAAACATAATTGAAAACAAAGCTACAAATTTTACTTCTTCATGGTGGAAATGTTTTGAGGATTTACTTTTAGATACTTATATGGAAATTAACAAAAGTAGCCTTTTGAATAAAGATAAAGAAATTTTCTCTAGAGTCTTTCAATTTCAAATAAATTCCTCCAAATGGGATTTGTTTCAAACATATAGGTTGTGCGTTTTTTACTTCTGCAAGGTGGAAATATCTTGAGGATATATTTTTATATCATTTTTTTGTAAATATTGATAAATAGTAGGGATCAATTCACATCTATTTTGGACCTTTTTGAATATAAGAATAAGTTTATTACTCATATATTGGATGTTTTGAATATTTTATGGGCACTTCTCCAGAAATTATTGGCACTTCTAGAATGGAAATTAAGAACAAATTTGAAAAAAAAAATCAATTATGTTTTCAATTCTGTTTCCTAGTATGTTTCCAAAATTTTCAGTTATGTTTCTTATTATGTTTTCAATTTTTCCAATTTTGTTTTTTAATATGTTTTCAATTTTTTTTCTCATTATGCTTCCAAGCATGTTTCCAAAATTTACCATTATTTTTTCGGTTAAAAAAAAATGGAGGAACTAGTATTTTTTAGTTTTGTCATGGGTTGAGTCATTTAAGAAAGAAAAGGCAAATCAAGAACAAGAACTCGAAATGATGGAGATCGAAATCGAAATAAGGAATCGAGGTAGGAAAATCCCATTTACGTTATTCAAAGAAATAACATTTATTCCTGCATTTCGGGAATTCACATTCAAAGAATTCAAGGAAATGAAAATGATGATGATAAAATCCATAAACGTTCTGGTGGGCCTTATGCATGGTTTACACAACAAATTCTGAAAAGAAAATCTAGATGAGGAGGGCAACGAGTAGGAGAAATGGAAGTTTGGTCTCTAGAAGGTTTTGGTGTTGCTTATATTTTACACGAGATGCTTACTCTTAAATCAGTTGGAATATATTACATTATTTGGTACATGTTAATGTACCACCTTGGGTACATCTTTATATTAGGAGTGTATCTTATATTAAGGTGTGAATATTTAATTTATGCAATGTAATAAATGCACAAGTATTATTAGAATGTGCAAAGTATTCAATAATGTAAATGTGCATAATAGTCCATGTGCACATGAGTCCATAGAATAGGAAGGTGAAGAGTCATAATAAGATGGAAGGTCAAGAGTCACATCCAGGGTTATGCATAAATATTTGGACCCAAAATATCCTTGTAAAAAAATTGTAAATCCTAATCGAAATCAAGGTGAATTCTAAGAAAATCAAATCAATCATCTTCACACCAAAATTTGGGGGTATTTGAAGCTCTAAAAATTAAGGTCATCTTTGGGTCCAATTTTGACCTATTAAATCACCTTATAACTTCATAAAAATACCACCATTAGATCAGGCTCAAAAAAATATTTCCAACAAGTACAAATATACCTATGTTTGGATATATATTATGGCGAATTGACCCTAAGAAAAAATTGGTCCCAAAAATTTTAGGCGAATGGGCTGATGTTGAGGGTCCTCATATTCGCCAATTTTTAGTTATGGAAATTCTAATATTTTCTCAATTTATGAATATTCGCCACTATGCATAACCCTAGTCACATCCCATTATATATTGGCCTTTGTGTGAGCATATGAAGTGACACATTGTAGAGGAGAAGTAGAAAATAAGGTAGAGATACAATGTAGAAATGTAATGACTCAAAAATAAAGATATAAGAAAACATAGACAGAATTTTTTTTTGGTAACCAAGGAGAAGGATTCATAAATCCCTACCCAACCTTAGACTAACTTAATTTTTGACATCCCCTAAGTTTCTCAAGAACTATACCACACAATATTCCCCTCACACAAGTCCCTTCTACATAGGCATATCTCATGTTATGCACATAAGTCCATCCATCTCATCAACCTTGATGAGCTAGACTTACTACCCTTGATCATTAGAAGGTATACACACATCTCCATATTCCATATAAACCATCATGTATGGTATGGTACGTGTACTACAAGTTATGAAGAACACAAACTTATACTGATATGGGGGGGTGAATGGTATAAAATAAAACTTTTCTCTTTTCTTTCCAAAGTAATAACTTCAAATAATATCAATGCATTAATAAAATAATGCAAAAATCACCACACACATAATTGAGATAGATTTAATGTGGTTCACCCAATATGGGTTACATCCACGAAGAAATATTTCTTATAAATTTCTTTAATAAATTTTGTGGGCTCCAACCCATAGGAGATACCAATCCCCTATTATAATGTTTGTGGACACCAATTCATAGGAGACACCTATCCTCTCTCACAAGTTCATGGGCACCTACCCATGGGAGACACCTATCCCCTCTCAAGTTCGTGGGCACCAATCCACAGGAGACACCAATATCCTATTGCAAGTTCATGGGCACCTACCCACAAGATACACCTATCCCCTCTCAAGTTTGTGGACACCAATCCATAGGAGACACCAATCCCCTTTGCTGATTCATGGACACAAATCTATAGGAGACATCAATCCCATCTGCTCTGGTTCATGGACACCCTCTGCTCTGGTTCATGGACACCAATCCACAGGAGACACCAATCCCCTCTACTCACAAATCTAGCCCAAAATTTTTATAAGTCATCTCTCAAATCTGCTCCAAAACCCTGCTAAAACCTGCTCATAAATATTGCTTAAATCTGTTCACAAATCCTGCTCAAATTTACTCTCAAATTTTCTCACAAAACCTTCTCAATTTTGCTCCAAAACCTGCTCACAAATATTGCTCAAATCTGATCCAAAACCTGCTCACAAATCCTGCTCAAATCTACTCCAAAACCTGCTCACAAAACTTGCTCAAACTTGCTCAAACCTGCTCACAAAACCTGCTCAAAACTACTCCAAAACCTTGTAATTACTGATTTACAACTTTCCTTCCTTTTGTAGATGGCTGAAAATGTTCTTCTTTTCAATTTAGTCCTTTCACACTATTTCTTGCACTAGATGACACTTTGACTTGTTTTAAAACAACCCTTCTATTTATGTGAGACTATACTATTTTGCTTATTTCCACATGCACTCCAAAACCAATCTCAATGCACACGTTTACTTAAAAATATGATATTATAACCTTTGCACATTTACTCCCAATTCCAATAAAAAATAATGCACAAGTTTGCTCACAAATTTGATCTATAACCTTTGCACATTTTCTTCCAATTTCAATCAAAATAATGCACATCCAATAATTCCTTATATCTCCCACTATATGACAACAAAAATATTTTCCTTAAACAAAACCACTTTGAGAAAGGAATTAAATCACCATACCTCTAAATCTACCTCAATGATGATGATCTTCTTTTGCATGAGCTTTCCAAACCTATCTTGACAAAATAATTTTCCTTTTGTTTGTCCCTTCAAAATCTGGTTAGTAATTCTCTTTTTCCTTTCTTGATTAAATATCAAATCAACCACTTTAAAATCCCTTACCAAAAACATACACAATAAAGCTTAAAAATAACTCCTTATATCTCCTTTTATGAAAATCACAATATCAAGCTTTATTAACAACTAAAACCCTTATATCTCCTTTTAAGACATACATAGTAAAGCTTATGAAAGCAAAATAATTCCTTACATTTTTGTTCTTTTGTCCTTTGTTTGAATATCTTATTTTAGCATTGAAAGCTTTCTTGAACCATTTACACTGATCCACCTCCATACAAATTTTGATCATTCACTTTGCTACCCCTTGCACTATCTCACTACCACATGTATACCTATATGCTAAAGTAGCACAATTGAAGAGTTCTACTTGTACTCCTACATCATTCGTGTGGAAACCCTAACACACTACATGTAACCATTTCAACTTTAGCAAGAGTGACTTCTAGGTTTTGTTTTAACCTACTAACAGTTTCAACATTTACTCCTTTGGTGGCACTACCTCCTTTCGATGGTCTACGATCAAATATTTGTGATGGTGTTTTAACTTCAATCTTGATGTATTTTTGCCTTCATAATAGAGTTCCAACAAGACACTATTTTTCAAATTTTATGACTACACCCTTTCGTGAAAACATACAATGCTACTTCAATGTCATTCATGGAGTTCCTTGAGTTTACAGTTAAAACCACCACTGTCATATATCCTGATGCTCTGGTTTGATTTCACTTGGAAGATCTTCAACCACCTTGAATACTAGTTTCAAACTTGCTCTTCATGTCTTCGTTGCTTCTGATGAAAAACTCTAGTCTCCTCAGTAATTTCTGAATGTGAAATGCTCCTGTGAGCATAGATATCTTGTCACTTTACTTTGTTGCTGCTAAAACAAACATCACTTTCGTATTTCACACTATTGCCTTATATATTGTGTATTCTATTATTTCATTTCACCATTCATCCATATCAAGACATCCATTTTGATGCTGCTTCTTGAGATATATTCCAACGAAGTCAAAATGTAGCTCAGATGCTTATTGTTTTGAAAACATGCCTTTGTTCTACCTTATCTAGATTCTGTTGTGTCTCTCCAACATAGATTTATTCTATTTAGAATGATGACACTAAGATCCTTGCCTCTTGACGTTGCATTGCATTGTAATTAATTTGGAACATGAACATCTGTGAACTCATGCAAATCCTTCTTGATCTTTCTCCATTGCTCGATGTGGTTTCCCCTTTGAACACAATGCGAAGGTTCTCTCTCTCTAAACACAAATGAATACTCTCACTCTTTAAATGCAAAATTACATCACTCTTTCTTCGAACACAAAGTGAAGGCTCTCACTCTTCGAACGCAAAACGAAAGCACCCTCTCCAAATCACACTCAACCATAATGTTTGGATCATATATATATGAATAAAAATGACTGAATTTCAAACATAAATGTCATCCCTTACATTATTTTTCAATTTATATTTACATTTTTTTATTTAAATACATCCCACTTTTAAAAACATTACTTTAATATTTAAATATTTAATTTAAATATTAAAGTATACATCACCACTTCATACATCATCACTTTATTTGCTTAGGCACCTTTTGATAATATTGACAACTCACAATTTCATCCTTGACCTTTGACATCAATGACAACTCAATATTTCTAACAATATCCCCCTTTGTCATTGATGGCAACCCTACAAAAAAAATTCTTTTACTACAATTGGATTCACAATTTGCTCCCCCTAACAAGCTTATCCCCCTTTGACATCAATGGCAAAGGGCTCCTTGGGACTAAAAATAAGACACTTAACATAGCCCCCTTACCACCTCCTTTTCTTGAGATGATCAATTTTGAGATGGGAGTAAATCTACTCCCAACTTACCATGCTCTTTTTATTTTTCTAAACTTTTGAGGTTATACCTTTTTGACCATTTTGACTATCCTTCTTCTTGATTGACTTTGAGATTTTAGGGAACACTGTTCTACACCATTTTGCTCTATGCCAAAAATTATTGCAATTGTAACAAATGATGTTGTAGTCCATGAAAGATGCAAATGAATTGACATTTCTTCTGCAATTTACATCTTTATGACCAAAATGATTACATGAAAAACAATAACCTTGAAAAAATATTCATCTTGCCTTGGAGGATTTTTTCACATGCTTATTTCTTTGCTTTTTATGTGATGGTTCTTGTTCCTTGATGGTGCATTGTTTTCTTCCTCATTGATGCTTCCACTTTTCAACATATCAACATAGGTCTTGGCCTCTTCTTCAAATACTTTCTTTGATGCTTCTATTTATTTTGAGCTTGACTCCCCCCTTTTTTTTCTCTTGACCTTCTTCAAAACCACATACAATCTTCATAAATGGAGATATTTGTGCTTTGATAATATCATCCAAGTTTATTGAGCTTTTTCTAAATTGATATTTCTTATCATTAATTTTTTCAATTCCCTTCCTTAGAATGACAACTTCATGTTCTAGTCTTTCACACTCTAGTTCTTTTACCTTTAACTATTTAGCCATACCTTCTTCAATTCTCCTTTCCTCTTCAACCTTTACTTTTAAGTTGGTGAGATCTTGTAGAAGCTTTGCCTTTGTCTTCTTATCCTCTTGTACTCGAGCCTTCAATCTTGAGTTCTTCTTTCTAACCCTTTTCAACTCTTCAAGAGAAATAATAATTTCCTCTTCTATTTCAACTGTGGCTTCTTCTTCCTTTTCTGAATCTTTCACTTCTTCTTGGTCTTCAACTATAGGATCATCTTCTTTCTCTTCTATGGCCAAAAATATAATTTCTTATTTTTCACTATCAAAGAGGTTTTCATCACTGCTACTGGAAGTACTGCTTGCTTCTTCAACATAAAAACTCTTCTTGTGTCTTTGAAATATCTTCTTCTCATGCTTGCCTTGATCGTGCCTAAATTTCTTTTCATGATAAAATTTTATTTCTTTATTTTTCTTGTATTCCTTTTCTTCTTCACTGATACCACTTCCAACTTGTGGATAATTGAATGCATAGTGATCAAGGTTACCCTAATTAAAACATTTCATAGAATTCATACCTTTTGTGTTTTCTTGGACCCTTCTTATTCCTTCGTACAAAGTTAGCTTCTTCTTTGTTGATTGATTCTTCACTTGATTCTGGTTTCTTATTATGTGTCTTCCTTGAAGCTTTAAATGTTGCTTCCCGTATGGATGTTTGATATTTTCAGTCTTCATCTCATAGGCTATGAGAATTCCATGTAGCTCATCCATGCTTAATTTTTTAAGATCCTTAATCTCTTTTATTGCTAAAAATTTTACATCAAACCTCATGGGAAGGGACCTCAATATTTTCTCCAAGTCCATGAATGGTGTTGCCAACCTCATCAACTAGAAGTAGATATTGGGCAATATCTTCTTCATATTTCATCTTCAAGTCTTCAAATTTCATCCTATGTGTTTGAAGTTTTATCATCTTAACCTTGTCGTCTCCTTCATATGTTCTTTGTAACTTGTCACATATTTCTTTTGCTGAGGTGCATTGCATGACTTTCACAAAATTTGATTCACATAACCCACTTAATATTGCATTCATTGCACTAGAATTATTTTCATATGGTTTCTTACCACTCTAATCCATGGGAGAAGTTGTAGGTGGTGTGAACCCATCCTCAAAGGATTTCCATATATCATAGTCATGTGCCATCAAATAAGTTTTCATCCTTATGCTCCAGAAAGCATAGTTAGTCCCATCAAACAATGCAACCCTATTTGATGAAAAAATTTCTTGGCCAGCCATGTGTGTTCTTGTAGAATATTCCTTCAAGCTATTAGGCTTTCACGAAGGATCACACTTTAATACCAATTAAATAACACAAGCTTATACTGAGAGGGGGGTGACCAGTATAAGATAAAACTTTTCTCTTTTCTTTCCAAAGCAATAACTTCAAATAATATCAATGCATTAATAAAACAATGCACAAATCACCACACACATAAGAGACACATATTTAACATAGTTCACCCAATATGGGCTACATCCATGAAGAAATATTTCTTATAAATTTATTTAATAAATTGCATGGGCTCCAACCCACAGGAGATACCAATACCCTACTATAATGTTCGTGGACACAAATCCATAGGAGACAACTATTCCCTCTTACAAGTTCATAGGAACCTACCCATATGAGACACATATCC
This sequence comes from Wollemia nobilis, assembly GCA_028583015.1. NCBI lineage: Eukaryota > Viridiplantae > Streptophyta > Pinopsida > Araucariales > Araucariaceae > Wollemia > Wollemia nobilis. The sequence continues at coordinate 5,184,913 of JAQPPZ010016892.1, read as the reverse complement.
CCTCTCACAAGTTCATGGGAACCTACCCACAAGAGACACCTATCCCCTCTCAAGTTTGTGGACACCAATCCACTATTACAATTTTGTGGGAACCTACCCACAAGAGACACCTATCCCCTCTCAAGTTAATGGACACCAATACATAGAAGATACTAATCCTCTCTGCTGGTTTGTGGATATCAATCCACAGGAGACACCAGTCCCATATGCTCTGGTTCAAGGATACAAATCCATAGGAGACACCAATCCTCTCTACTCTAGTTCATGGACACCAATCCATAAAAGACACTAATCCCCTCTTATCATAAATCTATCCCAAATGCTTCTTAAGTCTTCTCTCAAATCTGCTCCAAAACCCTATTAAAACCTGCTCATAAATCCTGCTCACAAATCCTGCTCAAATCTGCTCTCAAATATACTCATAAAACTTGCTCAATTTTTCTCCAAAACCCGCTCATGAATCTTGCTCACAAGTCCTACTCAAATTTACTCCAAAACCTGCTCATAAAACTTGATCAAACTTGCTCCAAAATTTGCTCACAATACGTCCTCAAACCTGCTCCAAACCCTTGTAATTGTTGATTTACACCTTTCCTTCCTTTTGTAGATGGCTGAAAATGTTCTTTTCAATTGAATCCTTTCACACTATTTCTTGCACTAGATGACACTTTGACTTGTTCTAAAACAACCCTTCTATTTGTGTGAGACTATACTATTTTTATTATTTTCACATGCTCTCCAAAACCAATATCAATGCAGAAATTTGCTTACAAATATGATCTTATAATCTTTGCACATTTACTCACAATTCAAATAAAAAATAATGCACAAGTTTGCTCACAAATTGGATATACCTTTGCACATTTTCTTTCAATTTCAATGAAAAATAATGCACATCCAATAATTCCTTGTACCTCCCACTATATGACAATAAAAATATTTTCCTCAAACAAAACCACTTTGTGAAAGGAATTAAATAACCATACCTCTAAATCTACCTCAATGATGATGATCTTCTTTTGCATGAGCTTTCCAAACCTGTCTTGACAAAAATAAAATTTCTTTTGTTTGTCCCTTCAAAATTTGGTTAGCAATTCTCTTTTTCCTTTCTTGATTAAATACCAAATAAACCACTTTAAAATACCTTACCAAAAACATACGTAATAAAGCTTAAAAATAACTCCTTATATCTCCCTTTTTGAAACTCACAATATCAAGCTTTATTAACAACTAAAACCCTTATATCTCCTTTTAACACATACATAGTAAAGCTTATGAAAGCAAAATAGTTCCTAACATTTTTGTTCTTTTATCCTTTGTCTGAATATCTTCTTTTAGCATTGAAATCTTTCGTAAACCATTTACATTGATCCACCTCTAAGCAGATTTTGATCATTTGCTTTGCTGCACCTTGCAGTATCTCACTACCATGTGTATACCTATATGCTAAAGTAGCGCAATAGAAGAAGTCTACCTGCACTCCTACGCCGTTCATGTGGAAACCCTGGCACACTGTATGTAACCATTTCAACTTCAATAATTATGGCTTCTAGGTTTTGTTTTAACCTGCTAATAGTTTCAACGTTTACTCCCTTGGTGGCACTACCTCCTTTCGATGGTCTATGATCAAATATTCATGATGGTTCTTTAACTTTAAGCTTGGCATCTTGCTGCCTTCATCACAGAGGTATAGCATGACAATATTTTTTAATTTTGATGACTGCACCCTTTCGCAAAAACATACAATGTCGCTTCAATTTCATTCATGGAGTTCCTTGCGTTTGCAATTTAAAACCACCACCACCATATATCCTGATGCTCTGGTTTGATTTCGCTTTGCAAATCTTCAACCACCTTGAACATTGGTTTCAAAATTGCTCTTCATGTCTTTGTTGATTTTGATTAAAAAATCTAGTCTACTTAGTAATTTCTAAATGTGAAATGCTCTTGTGAGTGTAGATATATTGTTACTTGACTTTGCTACTGCTGAAACAAACATCACTTCCATCATTCACATTACTGTATTAAATATTGTGTATTCTATTCTTTCATTTCACCATTCATCCATATCAAGACATCCATTTTGATGCTTCTTCTTGAGAGATATTCCAACGAAGTCAAAATGTAGCTCAGATGCTTATTGTTTTGAAAACATGCCTTTGTTCTGCCTTATCTAGATTCTACTATGAGTCTCTCCAACATAGATTTCTTCTATTCAAAATTTGATACTAATACCCTTACCTATTGACGTTGCACTATGTTGTAATCAATTTGGAACACAAATATCTTCAAACTCATGTGAATCCTTCTTGATATTTCTTCATTGCTCGATGTGGTTTCTCCTTCAAATGCAAGATGAAGGATCTCTCTCTCTGAAAACAAACAAAGACTCACTCTCCGAATGCAAAATGACAACACTCTTTCTTCGAATGCAAAATGAAGGCTCTCACTCTCCGAATGCAAAATGAAAGCACACTCTCCAAATCACACTCAACCATAATGTTTGGATCATATATATGAATAATAATTTTTGAATTTCAAACATAAAGGTCAGCCCTTACATTATTTTTCAATTTATATTTAAATCCTTTGATTTAAATACATCCCACTTTTAAAAACATTACTTTAATATTTAAATATTTAATTTAAATATTTAAATATACATCACCACTTCATACATCATCACTTTATTTGCTTAGGCACCTTTTGATAATATTGACAACTCACAATTTCATCCTTGAAGATATTTCTGCCTTGAATACCATGCACCTTTGACATCAATGACAACTCAATATTTCTAACAAGTTAAGCTATCAATCTTGTCCACTGATAAGCTATCTTAACTCTGGTACTATCTTCTAAACCTAGTTACCAATCTCCCTAAGGGGGTCTCAAGCCCTTAGGTCATCCTCTAAGTTCACCTAGAACTTACTAATGTTTTTTTTTTAAAACAAAATTCAACAACACAAGAGAATAAAATATCTAGATACTAAATCTAACAAATATGAATTATCAAACAAGCAAGGATAACCAAAACATAAAGCAACGATTAAAGAATAAACATATGATAAAAGGTTTAAATACAATTACATTCAATAAGGAAGTACGAGGTGCAACAGTCCCAATGTTCATTTAATTACATATGTATGTATGGTACACCCCATACTTTTAGCAATACTTTACATCCATTTCATCGGGGAAATCTCCCCATAATCTAATCTATTGCATAATTAAGCAATATGTAAGGTAGAGAGTAAACTTGTGCATTGGTCCATCTCATGACTTTGGTCCTCCTACTTTTTTGTTGATCAAGTGAGGATAGGAGGGGATCATGACACTCATGGATCCGGATAGACATGCTTCTAAATGCACTTATTTTATTGCCAAATTGCAACTATACAAATAACCCAAGCAATTCAACTTTCTAATGCATAGTTATTATCATAGAAACTACTCTTTCCATTTCCCCTCTCATCTACTCATGAGACTCAATCAACCATGCCTCAGACCATATGCCCTACTTGCAATAAATGAACTAACCCTTAAAAATTAAAGTCCCATACCCTTAATTGCTAAATAAATTGGGTTCACACATCCTTTCAATTAAAGCAACTACTTTAATTTCCCAAATAAACCTTTTTCTTCATTTCATAAAGTAAGGTCCCATACCCTTAATTTACAAAACAAACCATAATCACATTTATTATCCAATTAAAGCCAACTACTCTAATATTCAAATAAATATTTTTCTTCATTTCATAAAGTAAGGTCCCATACCCTTAATTTACAAAACAAACCATAATCACATTTATTATCCAATTAAAGCCAACTACTCTAATATTCAAATAAACCTTTTTCTTCATTTCATAAAGTAAGGTCCCATACCCTTAATTTACAAAATAAACCATAATCACATTTATTATCTAATTAAAGCCAACTACTCTAATATTCAAATAAACTCTTTTCTTCATTTAATAAAGTAAGGTCCCATACTCTTAATTTACAAAACATACCCTTAATTTACAAAACAAACCATAATCACATTTATTATCCAATTAAAGCCAACTACTCTAATATTCAAATAAACCCTTTTCTTCATTTCATAAAGTAAGGTCCCATACCCTTAATTTACAAAACAAACCATAATCACATTTATTATCCAATTAAATCCAACTACTCTAATATTCAAATAAACCTTTTTCTTCATTTCATAAAGTAAGGTCCCATACCCTTAATTTACAAAACAAACCATAATCACATTTAAAGCTTCTACACTTTCATTACCCTAAAATCTACAATTTTAGATAATGAAACAATAATTAAAGCTTCTACACTTTCATTACCCTAAAATCTACAATTTTAGATAATGAAACAATAATTAAAGCTTCTACACTTTCATTACCCTAAAATATACAATTTTAGATAATGAAACAATCACTAAGAAGCTCATTATAAATGGCAAAGAACTTTCAACTAACATAACACAGGGTGGATAGATTAGTGCAACATGCTTTGTGAAGCAAAAGCAACAAGGGTTTGGCCAAGGCAACTTCCGCCCCACCACAATCCAAGGAACAAGCGGTGCACTCAATCACTACGATGTCAATGGCTATCGCAACGCAGTTAGGTCATCCATGGTATCAATGATAGTCGAGGAGACTTCCCAAACTTGGCTACACTCATGGTGCCCAATCAAATGTTATGTTCAAAGGTTCTCCCTCACCTAAGACACCTACTCAAACATCAATGGTTTAGATATAGGGAACAATTATTAAGGCAACAAACAAGATTCAATGTGGATTACCAGTAAAAATAGAGCTAATACCACCAGCCAACATTAGTGCTCTTACAACAGTGCTAACACGCCTAGCTACACCATAAGGTGATACAAATATGACAACCAACGATAGTGCTTTCCCAGCAATGCCAACATGCCTAGCTACACCATAAGGTGATACAAATATGATAGCCAATGGTAGTGCTTTCCCAGCAACACCAACACGTCTAGCTACACCATAAGGTGATACAAATATGATAGCCAATGGTAGTGCTTTCACAACAATGCCAACATGCCTAGCTACACCATAAGGTGATACAAATATGACAACCAACAATAGTTCTTTTCTAGCAATACCAACACACCTAGCTACACCATAAGGTGATACAAATATGATAGCCAACAATAGTGCTTTCATAGCAACACCAACATGCCTAGCTACACCATAAGGTGATACAAATATGAAAACCAATGATAGTGCTTTCCTAGCAACACCAACATGCCTAGCTACACCATAAGGTGATACAAATATGAAAGCCAATGACAATTCTTTCCTAGTAATGCCAACACGCCTAGCTACACCATAAGGTGATACAAATATGCATAATGCTCAAGGTGTGAGTTGCTAATATTTTAGGAGGTTGATGCACAGGTAAGAGTCCATGGCTTGATAGCAATGTGAACCAGTGAAAGGAAATTATTAAGCATGTTTTAAAAATGCAAGACCAACCTGGTATGTTCATAGCTATTGGTTCACCTGCACTTGTTTGAATGGACATTCGTCATCCACTTCTCCCTCTTGGCTTTGCTTGTTGTGTTATCCCTTGCTCACGGTTCTCTACTCTTTTCAATGTGCTCTCCCTTTCTCATTGTGCTCTCCTTTCCATTCTGCCCACTCCACTCCATATGTGCATCTCTTATTCCTTAGTCTACATCTCCCCCTACTCGCCATTACTCTCCAACCACATCCATCAGGCGATAGGGCGGACATGCTCTTTTCTCTTCCCAAGGTGATCACCATAAAGGAGCTTTCCTCTCACATTAGAGGGGCTTCACATATTTGGTCCAATCGGACCTCCAAAGGGCAACCTGATCCATTCTGCAAAAGGTCATCTTATCACATTTATGCCTTATGGATCAATTGTTGGCAATGCAGTGGCTTCCCATTAATTCAATGGTGTAAAGCCTGACCCTTGGAGCTTAAAGAATTATATTTATATTTATTTTTATTTTAATATGGGCTCTTCATTGCTTAGATGAGTCAATCATTCATTTAATCGATCTTTTCTTTGCTTATTTAAATAAACCAATGCTATTAAATAAATCAACCACTTATTTCAAATAACATCCACCAACTTATTTAAATAATCAACCATTTATTTAAAGCAATATCTTTTGCTTATTTAAATAAATCAATTATTCATTTAAAACAATATATTTTGTTATTTAAATAAATAAACCATTTATTTAAAACAATATCTTTTGTTATTTAAATAAATAAACCATTTATTTAAAACAATATATTTTGTTATTTAAATAAATCAACCATTTATTTAAAACAATATATTTTGCTATTTAAATAAATCAACCATTTATTTACCAAGGCATACAAGGAGTTATGAAGGCAACCCATTCACTTATAGCTCACCGATTATCAAGGTAAATAATGTTGAAGTAAAAGACAATCATGTATGTGCATCAAACAAAGAGGGAGTCTTTCCATAAATCTAATCACCTATCTCAGGCTCTAGAACTTATGATGGCTACTAGGCCATCAGTCTCGGGCTCAAGGTAGTTAGCTATTGATGATTATCTCTAATTGAATACATGCTTATATGAAGCTATATATCCGTGTTACCTTCGATTTGCCTTATCATAATTTAAACTTCCTCAAGTACTCTCGTCTTTGGTGGATGACTCAATTTCTTCCACTCACGAGTGCACCTGATCCTACACATTGGCAATTCATTAGTAGTATCATATCCTTCATTATCTAATAAATATTGTAAGGCTGCTTAATTGCACAAAATCAAGTATTAGCATCATTCATTAATACATTGTTTTTCCACATTCAAAGGTCCATCTAGGAGGGTCATGACATCCTCCCCCCACTAGGACTAACACCATCCCCGATGTTTCTCAGTTTTATATGACATACATAATAAAAAATAATTCATTACAACATCTTAGAGTTCATAAAAAAAAAGGAAAATGTTTTCGCATATCCATCGCTTTCTCCTAAGTGGCATTTATTTCAAACAAATATTTTGGCATTAGGCTTTGTGAACAAAAGACATAGTCAACAACACTTGCCCCGTTATATCTTTTGCATCTTTACAAAAAATTTCTACCTACTTATACCATTGCAAATGATCAACCCATTAATGTCGTATAAGGCCAATAGATCTTCACCAAAATAAGTAATGACCCCTTTGTACTCTAAGCATATTTTCCACTTCTAGTTTTCTTCTTTCGCTAGCCATAATAGATTGCTACCATATCATTGTTACTTAGCATGATGGTTTGTTGGCTTGTCCTTGCATTGAAATCCCCTATTAGAATTATCTCTTTGAATTTTTAGTATGATGATATGTCCTTTAAATATGAATATGGATCCTCATAATCCACCCTCATTTTTGGTAGTTTCTTCATGTCTATGAAGCATAATTATAATAGTAATCTATGCTTTTAATAGTTATTCTCTTTTTCCTTTTTTATCATAATGTATTGTTTATTTGAATCTTTTATTTGATTGAATATTATTGCCACATGTTTCTTTTTCAAAATTATTATTGCTCCATATTCCTTGTCATTTCATCTTATTTTAATTCACACTAAAGTCTTCCTATAACCTTTAACAATTGAGGTTACACATCCATTATAAAACAAATTATACCTTTTTTTTTTTAAACAATTATTTCTAAAACAAATTACACCTATTCTTTTTATAAAAGCTTAAACTAAATTTTTCCTCCAAAATTTACATTTATTATACCAATTTACTAAAAAATACTTTTCAATTTATTTTAAAACCTTTAGCTAACTATATAGACCTTTAATTTTTCCACCCATGACCTTTTACTTTCATTACTCAACTTTTCCTTCCTTTCTTTCTTTCTTTTCATTAATTATAAGCATATTAAACATAGTCAAAGGAACCCTAAATCTTTAAAACATCTAAACCTACAAACACTTGATCCCTACCATCCAACCTATTTCCTTATAAATACTTTATGATTTTTTTTTTTTTTTGTTATACTTACACTACTTCTCTTCTACTTAGGCTAAGTCTTGTTATGTGAAAAGTTGTGAACTACAAAAATAAATAAGCAAATTGGAGATAAGGGCACTTTTGTGTATCCTTTTAGTGTGAGTAAGCACATTTACATAATCAATAGAAATGCACATGGTATGCAACAAGACATTTACTCGTGTAGACCACTAAATATTTGAGAATTTATGAGTTACCTTCAAACTTTACATAGCGTGGGGATAAAATTAAGGGTCCAATCACCGAAATGACAAAAATGTGCAAAGATATTTACCTTCTCTGCACGTGGGGAGTAAGGACAATCCATCACCTGGTGATGATGTTGTAACTTGTGCATGATTTCTTGTGTTCTGTCATTTCCCAGCAAAGCGGCACGGTGAAGGAAATACCTTTGGAATACACTCTTCCTTATTTGATTGTGTGCCAGTGCCACCGATGGGACAACACTTTCTACGTCAATTTTTCCTTTAAGTCTCAGAACTCCCAGATAAATTTTTTTTAGAAGAATATGAATTGTAAGGATTGGTCATAGATTTGATAGAAAATATTATAATAACTCGATTGTTATACTATTATTGATATCCTTGCAGATTTGAAACATCCGTGTTAGACACTCTCTTGATAAATGGTTTATCATATGAATACGATGGTCAGTAGTGGCAAGAAAAATATATGATAATTTCCTCAATTCATGATACGAATCTAGACAAGGTAGAATCACAATGTGTGGTCTAGTACCAAAGTCGCTAGCACAGATGTGTAAAGAAGGAATAAGATCTTTAACAATACTTAGGCCAAGATTGTTCAACCTGATATTCACTCAACTCTCACAAATTTCACTCTAGGAAAGACTATGAGAAATACAAACACAAAATAGTAGTAAACCACAAAAAATTATTGGCTAACTATTGCCATGCAAATTTTTTTAGAATCATTCCTGAAAATGATGCCAAAAACTGTTGGGAGAAATTCTTGCAGATTTTTCATGTTGCGAGAATTCCTTGATCCAATCAACACTATGAATTCTAGTGGATCCACCTCTTTAACTTGGGAAAAATATCATCCTAAGACTCGAGATAGATCGAATAGGGTAAGTAAACCTCAAAGGTGAGACTACAATATTTCTTATATGCTCATGCTCATTCAGATTTGCAAAAATAAAATAAAATTGCAACATAAAATTTGACCAAGTTTGAAAGTAACTCCTATCTAGTGCTTCAAGTTGTAGACTGGTGCCTTATCCATTTGGAAATTGTAGCTAGAATTAAAATATGATGAAGATAGAAGGGTAAGAAGATAAACTGAGTCTATCACATCCATTCAAATAATGTAACATAAATTATTCAACATGCCAGCAAAAGAAGACATCATTTATACATTCAAATGATGTAACATGTAAATAGGAGAACACCCAAAATTACACATAGAACTATTAAAAGGAGGAAATAATATTACATTAAACAACAAATAATTACAATGGGAGTCTAATCAGAATAACCATATCTCACTAAACCAGTACAAAAGAATTCTCCATTCAAATGATGCAATATAGAACTACAACTCTTTGTTCAAATGATATAACAAAGAGCCTCCTAGATTCCAACCTCAACCACTGGAAATGATCTCAATAAATTGGGCACCTCCTCAGTAAAACTTATAGAATAATGAGGAAGAAAAAGGGGTGACTATATAAGACACACAAAGGAAAATACAACTAACAAGGACGGGCACACTGGTATACCTCTTGCAAAATTACTGTACAAAAACATGATCCTATTTTTTATTACAGTAGCTATCTCATATAGTCTACAAATTGGTCCTCATTAAAATCTTGATGATGGTCCCCAATTACAAAAACTGTAACTTTTTCGATGATGGTCCATAACTGCAACTGTCTTCATGATGGCCCATATTATTAAGTGTTTTCGTGGTGGTTCTTATTTGTAGTGTGGTAGTGGTATTAGTTGGTCAAAAATACCCATTACATAAATCTTGATAATAATAATATTTTATAACTACAATTACCAAAGTTGAATGATGGTCTCTCACTATCTCTTAATTGGATCTCAAAAATGGCCCATAATAGCCTATCTTTCAAAGGGCATAACTTTTGATCCAACCATTGGATCGACTTGAAATTTTATATGGAGCTAGATAAAAACTAGGGCAACATCATGGTAAGGTTCTATAGAAGCCTTGAATATTTTTCAATGTGTTATCGGACCCTAATTCCTTCATCTAATACCCCTAAAATGGGATTTAGTATTTTAAAGGAAAACGAGAAGAAAAAATATTTGGAATTTAATGACTTTTTAAACATGAATAGATGTTGAGATTTTATAGGAGGCCTAATTTGGTAAATTCAATAATGTGTGTTAATTTAGGGGGTTATCCAGGATTTTTTGGTGACTTACTAAAAATAGGGTAGCTTATGGTTAAAAATAACAAATTGCCCAAAGATAGTAATTTTTTTTTTTAATGGGTAAACTCAAGTTAGATTTTGAGGATCCAATAGGTCTTTAAGTGCTTTCTCAAACCTTGAGTTGATATTATAATCAAAACAATGTTATTTACCTACAAAAGTATCCTCACCACATATTTTTCTAAATGAACATTGTCTTCTCCTCTTAGATTTACCCATTATTTTAATTTGTCAACATATAAACCAGATAAGGTAGAGTTTAATGGGCATACTTATTTAAACTCTATGCTTCTTTAAAAATATTCTAGAAGGTCTTCTTATGTTCTAATTTTGGCTTGACCTCCTTATAAAGTTTACAAACTGGTGGAATATATTACATTATTTGGTACATGCCAATGTACCACCTTGGATACATATTTAAATTAGGAAGTTTATCTTAGATTAGGATTTGAGTATTTACTTTATGTAATGTAATAAATACACAAGTGTTAGAATGTGCAAAGTACTTGATAGCATAAATATGCATGTAGTCCACATGTACATGAGTCATAGAATAGAAATATGAAGAGTCATAGGTAGGTGAAAGGCCAAGAGACATATCTCTTCATATAAGCTTTTGATAGAGTGATAGAGGAGAGAGTAGCATAAGATATACTAGAGTAGAATACAAGTTAGATACAATGTAGAACTTGTATGAAGCATGGAGCATTTAAGATCTCCATATTTTGTATGAAGTTCCTATTTTTGTGATATTTCATTAATGGTAGTTTTATGAGTTATTTCAGAAGTTTCTCATGCTATTTACATGCTTAGTATATTGTCATTATCATAGATTTAATATTGCATGCTCATTTTAGTCCTTGTGGTTGCATTTCCTTAAATATATAACATCAAAATCTTGCAGTGGTATCATAGCACAAGGTAGATTGATAGGAAATAGAGAGAGCCAAAAGAGAGATTGAGAGAGAAAGGGATATTTCATTTCTAGAAGTTTCGAAAATTCTATAATTGGTATTTGGCTAGTCTTTCCACAGAGTTGCTAGAAAAATCTTGAAGACTAGGACTCAACCTAGATCTCTTTCCACTAGATTAAAGGATAACTAGAGATGTTTATTGATTTATTGAGATCTAGATATTTGCATGGATTTTCTTTCTACTATCTAAAGTTTTTGTTACAAAAAATTAGTTCTTAGAAATTGAGAAGCTTCCTATAATGGATAGAGAAGAATTTCATCTTTGATTGCTTGAAATTATATGTGTTTTCCTCATGCAAGGATTACATATTTGTTGCAGAAAAAAGTAGAAGGTTTAAGAAAGATGAGACTCAAGGAAAAGGTTCCCATTATATATTGGAGATAGAATATTGAGAAGACCTAAGAAGAAAGTCCTCATAGAAAATTAAAGTCTAATGATTGAGAAAGAGGAGACCTAAGAGAAATATTTCATTGAAGAACTTCCAGATTTGGAAGATAGAAGATTGAAGATTGAAGATAAAGGAGGACTAGGAAAAATCCTATTGAATATTTGAGAAGTTGTAAAATTTGAAGACCCAAAATAAGAGGTCTCAAGAAAAGTTGGAAGGAGAAATAAGGAGACTATAGAAGCCCTATTGAAGTAAGTTCAAGAAGTGGCCATAGGAGAAGATTGCTGGCAAGGAGAAGCACCTGATAAAGACAAATTTGGGACAATTGTCACCATCTGAAAAAAAGCCCAAAATAAATAAGAGTTTGGCAAGAAGTTTTCCAAATTTTGGAAGAGATTATTGAATACCTCAAGACATTCAGATTATTGAGGAGGCCAGAAAATAGGCCAAGTTTAAATTTAGAATTAGATAAGCATATTAGAGGAGAAAGAATCTAGAAGAGGCCACCTAATTAGGAGACCAACTAAAAGGTCATCTACAGGAAGTGTGGAAGGAGCTCCAGATAAAATCCTCGCTTTGGAGCAATCAACACTTGTTGGAACAGAGTATGGAGGACAAATGCAGTAAGGTCTATGTTTTCAAATTTTAGGTAAAATTCATGGAAGTTGGGTGAATGTGGATGGCTCCATGATGTGCATCTTGGAAAGAGGTTTCTGATACTTTTTGAATCACTCAAAACGGACAACCGAGGCCAAAGTTATGGCCAAATTACTGAACCACAAAGTTCCAGAATGTATGGGTCGACGTGTTCAAAACTACTTACAGGGGCATCTTTAAAAGGCCATAACTTCTTCATTATTGGGCAAATTGGATGAAACTGGTACCGTTAGAAAGCTGGTTTCAAGGAGCATATTTCTAGAGTGGTTTCTTAAAAAATGGAGGTCAACATAGAAAGTTATGGCAGTCAAAAAAGGGTTGTTTAGAAGGATAAAAAATTGGTTGTAACTTCCAGAATTCAATGAGTGGGTTATAAATACCAACACTCATTTAATAAAAGGGGTGGTTATAAATACCAACACTCATTTAAGAAAAGAGATTGGTTATAAATACCAACACTCATTTAAGAAAAGGGGCTGGTTTTAAATACCAACACTCATTTAAGAAAAGGGATTTTTTCAAACAACACATTGTGAGGGTTTTTTGCACAACACATTGTGAGGGCTTTTTTGCACAACATATTGTGAGGGTTTTTTGCACAACACATTATGAGGGATTTTCAAATAACACATTGTCAGGGTTTGATTGCTACATCTATAGTGGGAGAACCGAGAGGTAGAGGAGGAAGAAGCAAGAGCAGAGATTGGGGAGAACAAGCTGAAGAATACAACCAACTGAATATCAGTAAGGATTTGTATCAGTTTTGAATCCTAATAACAATCTATCCAATTTATTTGGGCCATGGTTTTACCCATTTTGGGGTTTCCACGTAAAAATATTGTGTCCTCTTGCAATTTATGATTGTGTGTGTGATTTCATTTCTGCAATATCTGAGTTTTAATTTCAATTTGATAAGTAGATCAGATATCACATACAATCTAAAGCATAAAATCTAAGCATGGATATATTTAACTAACCTAAGCTGAAGGATTAAGCAAAATATCTGATTTGTTTGAGGAAAGAGTCAAGTTTTGGCTCTTTACGGATCAAGTTTGGTATCAGACTAGATTTTCTTGAAGAACTGTGTATGCAAGGTAGAAGATCTCAAGGAAAGGACTTAGCCCCATACAACCTAGATATTGGGAGAAGAAGGATCAGATATGAGAAAATGGTAGATCAATCAGAACCTAACTCTCCAACAATGTCCAACAAGGAATTCAAGAGAAGATTTCTTGAAATGGAAGACACTCTCCAAAGCTTGATGGAGATGATGCTTTCTAAAGAAGAAAGGAAATCAAGGAAGGGAAGGAAGAAATTAGATTCAGAATCTGAGATTGAGTCTAGTGCTTCCAATGGTGAGAAAGAAAAGGAGGTTGAAGGATCCCACTCCAAACAGCCTGAGAATATCTCATCACAACCCTTGATAGCAGATCCATTTAAAATGGAGGTCAAAATTGATATTCCAGCCTATGAAGGGGAGTTAGATCCTAAAAAATTAGATGGGTGGCTGAAGAAATTGGAGGTTTACTTCAGTACTAAGTCTTATACAGAGGTACAATAGATCAACTTTGCTAGATTGAAATTGGGTGGCCATGCTCTCACATGGTGGGAGGCATACTCAATTGGATTGGCAAGAAATCAACAACCAATTGTAGAAACATGGGCAAAATTTGTGAAGGCTATAAGAGCTCAGTTTTATCCTATTGGCTATCAAGAGAATATGGAGGAGAGATGGTTATTTTTGAGATAGAGGTAGGGCCAAACAATCCAAGAATACACCACGAAATTCAGAAAACAAGTCGTGTTAATGGGTGTTAATCTTCGAGATCCTCAAATTTTTAAGAAATATAAGTGTGGCTTGTCTTATTAGATCAGGATAGAACTGACATTATTTGATGCCAAGGACATTGATGAGGCATGCATTAAAGCCACATACCTAGAAATGAGGGTCCAAAAAGCCAATAAAGGATAATAAGGCATCAACTTCATCTAAACCCTCCAAGCTTGTAGAGAAAACCAAGGGTTCCAATAGTAAAGGCAAGAAGAAATCAGGGGCTACAACCACCAAATCACAAAAGGGTGAAAATCATTGCAAGGAATGTAATGTTGACACTCATTCAAGTGAGGACTATTGGAAGCTACACCTTGAAAAGAGGCCAAAATGGTGGAACAAGGGAAAGAAGAAATCTGCTAATTCTACCAAAAAGGTTGAGTAGGAGGAAGAAGGGTGTTTTGAGGAAGAGGATGAAGGAAAGGTAGTGTGTGCTACCAGAATTAAGCCTTTAAGGTAGGAGCAGACCTCTAAGAAGGAGGAACAAGCTTCAGAGGCCAAGAAAGAGGAGTTATTTTGGGTCTACATACAAGTGCAGAGGATGAAAGTTACAACATTGTTTGATAATAGATCCCAAAGGAATTTAATTTTTGAGGATCTAGTGAAGCAATTGGGATTGAAGATTGTGGATCATCCACAACCATACCCATTGGGATGGGTGCAGAAGGACGTGGAGCTATAGGTAACCAAGCAATGTACTTTACAGTTTTCTATCAAAAATAAATTCCATGATGTAATTACTTGTGATGTAGTACCTCTTGATATTTGCCAAGTAATTTTTGGTAGCCCATATTTATGGGAAAGAGATGCTTTGTTTAAGTGGAGGCACAATGTTTGGGAGTTGAAGAAAGGTGGAATCACATATGTGATTAATCCCAGCGGGTTGGAAAAGAAATTCCAGCTTGTGACAACACAATAGGCCAAGCATTTGGTGAATGTAAGCAAGAGATTCATGCTATTGATGATAAGAGGCATGGATAGTAACATGCAATTCAGTAAGGAGGTGGAAGCAACCAACTGTACTCCCCAACAAAAGAAGGAATTGGAGGGATTGCTGCAAATATTTAGCCAACTGATGCAAGAACCAAAAGGCTTACCACCAAAGAGAGAAGTGGAGCATGAAATTCAACTCTTACCTGATTCACCTCTACCTAATATTGGGTTGTATAGGCAGTCTATAATTGAGTCATATGAGGTGAAGAAACAAGTTCAGGAGTTGTTGGATAAGGGTTTGATTCATCCTAGTGCATCCCCAGCTAGGTCCCCAATTGTTTTAGTCCCCAAGAAGGATGGAACATGGAGGATGTGCATAGATTATAGGGCACTCAATAAGATAACTATTAAGAATCGGTACCCACTACCACAAATTGATGATCTACTAGACTAGCTGAAGCATGCAAAGTATTTTACTAAGCTGGATCTAAAATCAGGTTATCATCAAATCTGGATGAAGACAAAGGACATCTGGAAGACTACATTCAAGACCAAGCAGGGTCTGTTTGAATGGTTGGTGATGCCATTCAGATTAACAAACACCCCAACTACCTTCATGAGGCTGATGAATGACATTTTGAGACCTTTCCTGGATAGGTATGTCATTGTATTTCTTGATGATATATTAGTTTTTAGTCCAACATGGGAAGAGCATATTCAAAATTTAAAATTAGTTTTTGAAGTGTCAGCAAGGGAAGATTTAAAATTGAATCTTAAAAAGTGTGAGTTTGGAAAGAAGTCTTTAGTTTATTTGGGTCATGTAATTGGGAATGGAGAACTCAGAATAGATCCTTCCAAGGTGGCTACCATAAGGAATTGGCTAGCACCAAAGACCTAGACTGAACTGAGGAGTTTTATTGGGGTAGCCCAATACCTCAAAAATTTTATTAAGGATTTCTCACATATAGCAAGACCTCTGTTACAGTAGCTACAAAAGAATAGAAATATTATTTGGGGAAAAGAGGAGAACAAAGCCTTTGAGCTGATAAAGGATAAGGTATGCAATGCACCTGTGCTTGCTATGCTAGACATGAGGATGCCTTTTGAGATTGAGATGGATGCCTCAGGCCATGCTATGGGGGCAATTTTGTTCCAGCAAGGTAAACCTATATGTTATCATTCTGAATTGTTTTCAGGGGTTGTTCTTAACTATCCTACGTATGATAAAGAGTTGTTCGCACTTGTCCAAGCGGTGAAGAAATGGAGATATTATTTATTGGGTAAAGAAACCATTGTGCATATGGATCATGAGCCATTAAAGTACTTGCAAACTCAGAGCAAGTTACAATAGTCCAGGCATTTTAAATGGATGGGTTTCCTACAATAGTTTAATCTCCTAATCAAATACAAGAAGGGGAAGACAAATAAGTTGGTTGATATGTTGTCTTGTCCTCCAATAAAGGTTGCTTCAGTTGTAATGGAATTGGAGCCTTTTTCTTTCGAAGAGTACAAGGGGTAGTATGAAGAAGATGTTGAACTTGGGGAGAAGTACAAGGAGTTGAAAAATGGAGTGCAGGGCAAATCCAATGAGGATTTTCATTTGGAAAATGACTTGCTGTTCAAAGGGGGAAAATTATGTGTGCCCAAGGGAGACAAACACTTACAACTGATAAGGGAAGCTCACACATCACTAGTTGTTGGTCATTTTGGCGTGCATAAAATAGTAGCTAACCTGCAATGATATGTCTACTGGCCCAATATGCAAAATGATGTGTCTAACTTTATTCGTGGATGTGCAAATTGCAGCACAAGCAAACCCAACAACCACAAATTGGGACTGTACACACCTTTACCAGTTCCTAATCAGCCATGGGAGAGCATTTCAATGGACTTCTTGGGTGGATTGCCAACCACTCGGAGAGGTAATGATTATCTGTTTGTTATAGTGGATAGATTTAGTAAAATGGCAATTGTTGTGCCTTGTAAGAAAACTGTTATAGTAGAAGGTACAACCAAACTATTTTTTGAACATATTTTTGTTCATTTTGGATTGCCTAAGAGTATCATTTCAGATAGAGATACTCGCTTTCTCAGTAAATTTTGGCTTGCATTATGGGGAATGTTGGACACTAAGTTGAAGAGATCAACAACATTTCATCCACAAATGGATGGACAAACAGAGGTGGTCAACAGGACAATTGTGCACTTGTTGAGGGGCTATAATCAATGAAATCCAAAGACATGGGATGATAGTCTAGCATATGTCCAATACTGCTACAACCAGGTAATACATTCATCTATGGGATTATCACCATTTGAGGTGTGTTATGGGTTTCTACCTCATTCACCTTTTGATGGAGCCTTTGAGAGTGGGCAAGATCCAAGTAGCTCAGAATCGAAAGGAGAGAAAGCATTGAAGTTCATTCAATGTATTTAGTTGATACAATAGAAAATAGAGGAGAAATTAAAGCAAACTCAGCAGCACTATAAGGAACGCCATGACAAACACAAGGTAGCTCATGATTTCCAAGTGGGAGATCTTGTATGGTTGCATTTAAGCAAGGAATGATTGAAGGGAGAAGGTAAGAAATTGAAGCCTATCAGATATGGGCCATTTAAAATTTTAGGCTAGGTTGGGCCAAATGCCTTCCAACTCGAACTGCCAAGTTATATGCAAATGTACTCTATTGTCAATGTGGAAAACCTGAAGTTGTTTGAGCCCTCTTTGTTGGATGAGAGAGAAGATGCTCCAATATTGCCTAAGTTGGATGATTTAGTCTCAGTTGAGTTTGAGGAGGTAGCAAAAGATTTAATTCTGGATAGGAAAATGTAGACAACATGCCAAGGATAGGAAGAATTATGGTTGGTATGTCCTAAGGGGAAAATGCTAAGCAAGGCAAAGTGGATCTCCAAGAAGCAAGCAGAGAAACAATATCCCCATTTGAATAAAGATGATTTTGAG
The DNA here is from genome assembly GCA_028583015.1 of Wollemia nobilis. Classification (NCBI taxonomy): domain Eukaryota; kingdom Viridiplantae; phylum Streptophyta; class Pinopsida; order Araucariales; family Araucariaceae; genus Wollemia; species Wollemia nobilis. The sequence continues at coordinate 5,166,697 of JAQPPZ010016892.1, read as the reverse complement.
GGACCAAAATCCTCTAATGGGGGAGGTCTTGATCAGGAGACCAACTGAAAGGTCATCTATAGGAAGTGTGGAAGGAGCTCTAGATAAAATCCTCGCTTCGAAGCAATCAACACTTGTTGGAATAGAGTATGGAGGACAAATGGAGTAAGGTCTATGTTTTTAAATTTTGGGTAAAATTCATGGAAGTTGGGTGAATGTGGATGGCTCCATGATGTGCATCTTGAAAAGAGCTTTTTGACACTTTTTGAATCGCTCAAAATGGACAATTAAGGCCAAATTTATGGCCAAATTATTGAACCAAAGTCCTAGAATGTATGGGTCGACGTGTTCAAAACTGCTTACAAGGGCATCTTTAAAAGGTCGTAACTTCTTTGTTACTAGGCCAAATTGGATGAAACTGGTACCGTTAGAAAGCTGGTTTTGAGGAGCATATTTCTAGAGTGGTTTCTTAGAAAATGGAGGTCAGCACAAAAAGTTATGGCAGTCAAAAAAGGGTTGTTCAGAAGGATAAAAAATTGGCTGTAACTTCCAGAATTCAATGAGTGGGTTATAAATACCAACACTCATTTAAGAAAAGGGGTTGGTTATAAATACCAACACTCATTTAAGAAAAGGGGTTGGTTATAAATACCAACACTCATTTAAGAAAAGGGGTTGGTTTTAAATACCAACACTCATTTAAGAAAAGGGGTTTTTTTAGACAACACATTGTGAGGATTTTTGCACAATGAGGGTTTTGCACAACACATTGTGAGGATTTTTTGCACAACACATTGTGAGGGTTTTTGCACAACACATTGTGAGGGCTTTTGCACAACACACAGTGAGGTTTTGGACAACACATTGTTTGATTGCTACATCTGCATTGGGAGAACCGAGAGGTAGAGGAGGAAGAGGCAAGAGCAGAGATTGGGGAGAACAAGCTGAAGAATACAGCCAACTGAATATCAGTAAGGATTTGTATCAGTTTTGAATCCTAATAACAATCTATCCAATTTATTTGGGCCATGGTTTTACCCATTTTGGGGTTTCCACGTAAAAATATTGTGTCCTCTTGCAATTTATGATTGTGTGTGTGATTTCATTTCTGCAATATCTGAGTTTTAATTTCAATTTGATAAGTAGATCAGATATCACATACAATCTAAAGCATAAAATCTAAGCATGGATATATTTAACTAACCTAAGCTGAAGGATTAAGCAAAATCTCTGATCTGTTTGAGGAAAGAGTCAAGTTTTGGCTCTTTATGGATCATCACCAGATTTGAGAAATTTGAAGACTGTCATTTAAGGCTTGAAAGATGATTTTTGAAAGAGAAGAGTGTCAATTTTTACAATAGAAGTTAAAGAGTCATAGGATAGAAAATTGAAAGAAGATTTGGTAGAAAAAGAAGGCAGTAAATCAATAAGATTGGGAAGCATTAAAATGACAAATTAAAGGAGTTAAGGATAGCAAAACGAAGGAGGAATTGGCTACATTAGAAGCTGAAAATTACAAATTTTAGGACAGCAAGAGGGCAGCAATTTGGGTAGAAATTAGAGCTACAAAAGTTACAAGTTTGAGGCAACAAATAAATGATTCAAATCACCAAGAAATCTATCTACAAAAGGATACCAAAAGGTATGCAATATTGGTGCAATACAAGTTTATTATTTAGCTTATTATTAAGTTTTTAAAAGCACAATATTTGAGGTTTTAAAGTAGCAAGAGGAAATATCTAAATTTTATGTCTTCAAAGTTGGTAAAGATAGCATTGCAATGGATTAAAAGCTTCACAAAATAAAGGAGAAGTTATATATAGTACAAGGAAAAAGTATATCAACTCCTTACTATCTATTGGAAAATAAACAAGCCAATACTATATAGCAAAGATTGGATACAATAAACTATCCAAAAGGTAAATTTTTTGGCATGAATTAGAAGCTTGGAGTCACCATAGAAGAAACCACCAAGCATTGAGCCAAGGAGGAGTCGTAGTAGAAGAGTAGCCAATGAGGAAAAGGTGACGTGGAAGAGAAACCACCATTACCACATCTTGGTAAAGAGGATCCACTAGAGGAGTAGTAAAAAGGAGAGGTGCCACCACCGCATTCGAGAGGAAAACCATCATTTCAAGAAAGAAAGGGTGATGGTTGAAAGTACAGGGGAGCAAGCAATTGAAATACATGAGCCTATGTTTCCCTAGAGCTATGTACAATAGCTAGAAAGCATCGTGAGACAAAAAAAACCATGAAACAACAAGGTCAAAGTAACCAAAGCACCATTTACAAAGGCCAAGGTTATTTGGCCATTGGAGGTTTGAAAATGTAGTGCCATCTTAGAAAAACCTACTAGCAACATCAACCAACATAAAGTAGAGGTGTCATTCATAGCAAAGGAATTTAGGTGCAACATCAAGCATTACTAAGTGAAGAGGAGAGAACTAACATTATAGAGGAGCTTATCAACTAAATTAGAACAAAGGAGCCATGTAGAGAAGAGATAGTGCATGAAATAGCATTACAAAATAAAGGATAGCACCACATAGAGAAGAGATAGCGCATGAAGGAGAGTTACAAAGGATAACACCATGTAGAAGAAGCATTATAAAGGATAACACCATGTAGAAGGAGCATTACAAAGTAAATAATAGCACCATGTAGAGAAGAGACAATACCTTTCCAAGCAAAGAGGAGTGAAGGAGCATTAACACCACATAGAAGAGAGACAACATATTACCAAGAAAAGGGGAGTGAAGGAACGTTATAGAGAAGAGAATCACCACCACTTGGAAGGACAAGGAGGTGAAGAGTTACACTGCCAAGTATCATGGTGCATAAGCCAATTCCAAGGGAAGATAAAATGCTTTATTTGCATTCGTAATAAGTCTCACAAACCATTTGTGCAATAATAAGGTAATGCAAGTGAAGGCAGTGTAGCACAATCGAAGATCAGCAAAACCAGTAGCATGAGGAATTCAAGCAACGTCATAGAAGGCACCAAAAAGGCAGAGCATTGAATGTTGTAAGAGAAGCATCATATTGCATTGAAGATAGAGAAGCAAACAACACCTTAATTCGAGTGCAAAGTGCAAGTTGCAAAGAAGTCAAGGAGAAGTAGACCTCATACACAATGCACACCATAGTCAAGAAGGTATTTGAAATTATTTAAATTAACTTGCAATTTTATAAAGGTAAAGGAGAAATAAGGAACATTAATGCTAAGGTTAAACCTAGTTAATATTTTATGCTTGAGATTAATTAGATAAATGGAGGTATAAGGAATTGCATTGATATACTATTACCTTATTGGAAGCACGAGGATACGAAAGCAAAAAGGAAAGCGAATATGCGATGCAAACAGAACCGGACTTAGCGCTAAATCCTAGGAATTTGAAAGTGCATGAAAAGAGGGAAAAGCATGAGCGAATCGAAATGAAACAAATGTGAATAAAGAAGACAACCCTTTTTATTGATATGTTTCACAACTCGGTTACAATGCGCATCCTCCCCTTCCAAGGGCTAGGAGCGTTTAAGTATGCGTTCTTGTTACATCCATGGGTGCCTTTCCTTCTTTCGCGTGCCCACATGTAAAATGGGCGGACCAAATGTCACCGCCGCTTGCGTTGATGAGTCTTGATTCCTCGCTGCTCCTCCGATGTCCAGACCCTACGTTCAAAGGAACAAGAAATGGTCAGTAGCACCTGCGGATAAAACAAAGCATGCAATCCCCAAGCCTACGATAAGTGAATGAGAAAAATGAATTAAACTATGACTAAAATGAATCCAAATGCTCTAAAAATTTGATAGGGGCATCAAGACACCACCAGGAAGGCCCTGCAAAAAGAACAGTCAAGAAATTCCTCACCGATTTGAATTCGCTCCGGGGTGGGACGAATTCACCTGCAACAAAATGCCGAAAAGGTACTGTCCCAAATGTCCTACCTAGGAAGCTCCAAAAGACCTGCAAACTTGGGGTTAGCTAATTGGGGGCATTTTGGGAAGACCCAGATGGTCAGATTTTCCCAATTTGGCCTCCATCAATGGGAATTTGATGATGCTACCTGTAGATTAGTAGAAGCGAGCAAAGATAGAAACATGATCAAAATTGTTCAAAACGAGACGAAATTTAAATGACAACCTATCTAAGCATCATAGAATTGAATGCAAAAATGAAAGAAAGCAAGTCTACCATGGAATTCCCATCACTCCGAAAGGGGGCGATTAGGATTGTGGCAGTGTGGGAGGGGGCGCCCATGGGGCGGGCCGCCCACCGTTTGAGGCTTGATTTCGGCACCAATCCACTTGGGATGGGTCCAAAACCTCTTGTGTGGTATTGTCGGCAAATTTGGTGGGATATTGTGGCCAAATGTCGGGTTTTGGGCTCAAGATTCGTCCTCCCAATAGTCACCCAATGACCTCCCCTCTAAAGGAGATCAAGGATGTGAAAGGCGCAAATCCAAAAGGTGTGAGGTATGAAAATAAAATGACAGCACTTCGTTGCTCTAAAATGCTCCTTCTCTCTATATTTTGGGGTGAGGAAACTCACCAATTTATAGACCTGGAGGTCTCTTGAAATGGGCATGCAGAGGCGCCACTTGGCAATCATGCCTTCCCAGGAGATTCCTCCCTGAATAGGGACTTCATGACTGCCCTTGTAATTGCCTCTAACGCTCAAAAATGCTCACCCATACTCCCATGCGATGAAGGAAGCGTTGAGTGGTGGATCTGAGCTGCCATTTGTCAAGATTTGACTTTTTTCCCGTCAAACCTGCAATTCGCCCCACCCTGGAGCGAATTCAGAATTCGTCCCTGGGTGGGGCGAATCCCAGTTTGAATTCGTTCCAGGGTGGAACGAATATTGAGCAAAGTGCCTGAAGGTGCCAAATTGATCTCTGACCTTCCAAAACTATTGTGAGAGTGGTTAGGACCACTGTTTAACCTCTGGGGGCTGCCCTTGGGGCTGTGTGTGTCAATGCGATCAGTGTTTGCAGTCACATAATCGGATTGGTGCTGTTTTGGTGTCTAGAGATGCCCCTTTTTGGGATGCGCTATGCATGGCGCAGCGCCGAGCAAAAATAGATAACCAAAGCACTAATGATTAGGGTTTCTCAAGTAACCTAACCAACTTTTGATGCCCCAAGTATGGAAAGGGCATGCATTCTTGAATCCTTGCTTCTGACGAGCGAAGGAACTCGATTCAAGTGTTAACCTTTTTCGGTGAGGTGTTACTTGATCTTGGACATTGATCAGTCATGAATAGGCAAAGGGCGCAACCTTTTGTCTATGGGAACCTTGAGTTCATGATTCACGAAATGCCAAGTGATTTGATCAGCTTGTGATTATTGCTTGTTTACTACCCCAAGCAGGGGCGTGATTTGTCTTTGCCAATGATTCTTTGAATGCATGCCAGTTTTCCTTAATTGGGTGTGTGTATTTGTTGATTGGTGACTAAGTGTGACTACCCCCTCAAGCGACGAATCGATGAGGGAATGACCTTCATGAGAAAAGTGACGAGTCGCTTGACCCAAGATGACTTGTGTAAGGGTGCCTTTAGATGTTTTAGCATTAAATGTGTGTGCAGTTTTTCGACATTTAGACCTATTTTTGGTGGGTGTTAACCCTTTTGGTGATGCTTTTTGGAGCTAAAATTGACAAAAATCCGTCTTCCCGTGGAGCGGTCCGGCTATGGTAGCCTTCTTAGGGAGTAGGATAGTGACAATTTGTAACCCCAATGTCTATTTTGGATGCCAAGAATGTCAGGCATGAAGGCACCTTCGTTCGGCAATGTTATTGCTATTTTTGGGTGGGTTTTGACCCTTTTTGGCGACGTCGTTTGGGGATGAAATTCTCGAAGATCCGTCTTCCCGTGGAGCGGTCCGGCTATGGTAGCCTTCTTAGGGAGTAGGATAGTGAGGATTTGTGACCCCGACATCTGTTTTGCATGCCCGGAATGTCAAGTGCAAAAGCACTCTCATTGGACAAGTTTATTAGCTATTTTTGGTGCTTTTTGTTCATTTTTGTTGTTTTTGAAATTTCTGGGGGTGGAGAGGGGGGCGGATTGTTGGGCATTTTTGATGATATATACAGATGACTTTATTTTATTTATGCGCAGTGATGATTTGATTTTATGCATGATGAGTGATGAGTATGGATGTATGCATGTTAATTTATTTTGATGGATGCATATGTTATGATGAATGCAAATGTTTTTTATTTATATGTGATATGCAAGATGGAATGGATGAATTGAATTTGTGTTGTTTGGCGAGGGCACCATAGACTGTTTAGAACTTTGGCGATTGCTGATGGCAGTGTGAGGATGAATGATAGCACCGTTGGTTTAGACATGTAGCTAAGGTTTTCTGAGACTCAGATGGTTTTAACTAACTAGCCATGACTGTACTTTATCTTACCAGACTTTTGGACAAGGTATGAATCGGACTTGTCTTTGACCAAGTTATTTCACATCCCTGTGTGTGCAATTGAGTTCGTTTATGTGGTATTTGTCAGGATACCGCCAGTGCTAGATAGGCTATCAACCAAACCTATACTGAGGATCACCTAATTAGCTCCACTAACTCCTTTGTTGTGTTTAGCCAGATTAATCTATGGTGCTATCTAGGATACCATAAGCTAGCTCATCCACATGCAAACATTGATCTGTACATGAGTTAATGTGATAGATATATCGTCATGCGGGAGGTTTACCACCAATGATCGATAGGCTATCCACCAAACCGATACTGAGGTTTGCCTCATGACCTATCGGAATGCTGAGAGTTCCAGGGATTCAAGTTCGACTCCCTTCTTTTCTTCAATTGTATTGGGATACTTGCTCTTTTGTAGTGATAAAAATCACTATTTATTTTTGTATTATATTTTTCTTTTGAGCAAGGGATTTGAATTTCGAGTGATGAGAATCACTATTGTATGTGCCTTTTGATGTATGCACTTTGGTGGTGATGTCAAATTTTTTTGGAGTTTTGACTTTTTGCAAAATTTTATGATGTTTGCAACTTTTTGAGAACTTGGGATTCTTGGGGAATTGGGTAGGGAGGATGCTTGTCCTTTTGCCAACTCTCAGCATTCTTGGGGTCATTCGCACAGGGGGATGAGCAAGATAACCATTTCGCTTATGGTGACTTGGATTGCTATGCAGGTTTCATCTTTCATTCACACAACTTTGGAATTTTTTATGTGTTTTAATTTGTGTTGGGATGCTACGTAACAAGGTGTGATCCAAGTAGAACTCTACCTTCGTAAAATCTGTCTGACTTGGTACAGTACGTGGCTAGAAAGCTATATAACGACTGAAGGATGAAAACTCTTGATACATTAGAAGACCACTGACTCTGGTATGGTAAAAAGAAGTGAATGGCATTTATTTTTGAGGGACTGCTTATAAAATGGAGAAATGTGGAACAAGATGGATTGGCGGTGTAATTACAGTCTATGGTGCCTTTGACCTGTATGACCACAAATGTGCAATGTGTGGGTATGATGCTTAATGCAGCTACATATTTTTGTGTTTTTGATGGATTGATTTTTGTGAATATGAAGATGAGATGTGAAAAGAGCTTCTTTATTGTTGTGATGAGTTTGAGCATGCCTGGAAATGAGATGCAAATTTTTGTTATTTTTGATGATTTTACTATTTTTGAATTTTCTTATTTTTGACCAAGCGATTGTGGGAATCCTTGGAGCATTTTTGGGATTGACCAAATGCGATTGGACAGTCTTGGACCTTTTTGGGATTGAACAAGCGATTGTAGGAATCCTTGGAGAATTTTGGGAATTGACCAAGCGATTGTAGGAATCCTTGGAGCATTTTGGGATTGACCAAGCGATTGTAGGAATCCTTGGAGCATTTTGGGGATTGACCAAGCGATTGTAGGAATCCTTGGAGCATTTTGGGGATTGACCAAGCGATTGGAATGTGGGAACCTTGAGAGCATTTTGGGATTGTTCCTTGGAGTTTGGGATTGGATTGGAATCCTTGGAGCATTTTGGGTGAGATTGTAGGAATCCTTGGAGCATTTTTGGATTGACCAAGCGATTGTAGGAATCCTTGGAGCATTTTGGGATTGACCAAGCGATTGTAGGAATCCTTGGAGCATTTTGTTTGGGATATGACTCTCTTAGATATGGAATGGCCACAAATGACTGATGTTCAAGGGTTCTAGTTCCTTGATTCCATCAAGAGAGGCTAGCCGGTATGTCCCAGGTCCTATTTTGCTATCAATTACATATGGACCTAACCAATTTGCCATGAACTTGTCCCTTAGATGGGACGACAAACTAGAGTTCTGTTGGTTTTCTTTTAAGACCAAGTCACCAACCCGAAAGTCCCTCAGGTGAACTTTCATGTTGTATGCTTTCTTAAGTCGCTCTTGATAGATACGTAAATGCTCGAGAGCATTAACGCGTCGTTCGTCAAGCAACGTAAGCTGGTCTAACCAGGCCTACCATGCAGTGTCATCATCGATGAACTCTTGCATTGATATGCGTAGGGAAGGAATTTCCAACTCGAGAGGCATGACTACCTCGGAGCCATACACGAGCAAAAATAGAGTTGCCCCAGTGGGCGTCCGAATGCTAGTGCGATAAGCCCACAGGGCAAGTGGGATCTGAATGTGCCAATCCTTATGACTATCTACGATCGTATTTTTGAGGATGGCAACTAGCATTTTGTTTGACGCCTCTGCTTGCCCATTTTCCTACGGATAATAGGGTGTCAAAAAATTATGCTGAATTTTGTACTTTGTGGTCAAAGCACGCACGTCTTTGTTCTTGAATGACGTCCCATTATCCGAGATTATTTTGGATGGAATACCAAAATGACATATGATGTTATGTAAAATGAACTCCACAATGCGGGGTCCTATCGTAGAGGTAAGCGAAACCGCTTCCACCCACTTGGTGAAATACTCTGTGGCCGTTATGATAAACATGTGATGACTTGACGATGTAGGGGAGATCTTTTCGATTAGATCTAAGCCCCACTACAAAAATGGCCAAGCCGACTGGATCGACTGCAAGGCCTGGGAAGGTACATGTGTCAAATTAGCATGATGTTGACACTTCATGCACTTCCTTACATATGCACAATAATCTCACTCTAAAGATGGCCAATAATAGCCCATGCGAAGAATGCGCTTTGCGATGGCCATACCACTGAAGTGGCCACCACATGTACCATCGTGCGCTTGGGCGATCGCCCAAGTGGACTCTTGCTGGTCCAAGCAACGAAGGAGGATTCCTTCGTAGCTATGATGGTACAAAATGTCTCCTAACAAGACATACTTGGCCGCTTTCTTCTTGAATGCTCATTTTGCGGCATGCGTCAATCCAAGTGGGAGGTTACCTAACTTGAGGTAGTCCCTTATGGGTGAATACCAATCCTGCTGATCGAAGCCTCGATGGTATGAACAACCAATCCCTCTCGAAGTTCATCCCTAGCAAACGCTGAGCGGGAGAGAACTTGTAAGAATAGCGTTGTGTTGCTATTAATGGGAGTAGGGGAGAACAAGGACCCCCAGTTGGCATGTTTCAGATGATCGTGGATTCGAGAGAACTTATCCGAGGATGGTTCAATCTGGATCATGTGGATTCCTGGCGTCAAGTCAGAGCTTGCATGCTCCATCATGGATTGCGATAGTGTTTTGACTTGAATGGTTGTCATATCACCAGAAAGGTCTTGCGGGATTAGTGACCCCAAGGAGGCCATAGTGTCCACAAAATGATTCGATGACCGAGGGAGTGCCTCGATGTCGTACCACTCAAGCTTCGCCAGGAATTTGTCCACAAGGGCTTTGTAGGCCTGCAGAACTAGGCATTTGCATTGGAATACCCCTTTGACTTGGTTGACAATTAACAACGAATCACCAAAGATATTCAATCATTTAATGTTCATGGTGATTGTTGTCTGAAGACCTATGAGCAAGGCTTCATACTCTGCATTGTTGTTGGTGCATGGGAAATTTAATTTAAATGACAGGGGCATTGGAGCGCCCTACGGTGTGAAGAATACTATTCCCATGCCACCACCTTGCTCACATTTAGAACCATCAAAAAATAGGGTTATGTCAGCCTATGACTCAGGCTCATCAGAATCTGGTGATTCTGAGACATGGAAGACCCCATCATCGGGTAGTTCTATGACCAGAGGCTGATCGTCTTCGATAGGGGCCTCTGCTAGTTGATCGGCTATGACCTGTCCTTTGATGGATTTCTGTCCAATAAACTCTATGTCAAATTCTGTCAACAACATGATCCATTTCATCGTGTGACTACTATGATAAGTACGACTCATCATGTACCGCAATGGATTCTCCTTAGACACAACATACGTAGTGTTGCTCAACATGTAGTGGCATAGCTTTTTGGTAGCAAACACCACTTCCAAGCAGAGTTTCTCGACGTATGCATAGTTAAGTTCATAACTGACCAGGGTGCGGCTAAGATAGTAAGTAGCCTGTTCTTTGTGAAGTTCATTCTTCTGGGCTAGCATGGCGCCCAGTGCCACCTCAGTAGCTGAGATGTATAAGTAGAATGACACTCCTGGTCTAGGTGGTGCCAATACTGGTGGTGAAGCCAAGTATCGTTTGATGTCATCAAAGGCTGACTGGCACTCGTCATCCCAGTGAAATGCTACCCCCTTGTGCAATAATTTGTTCATGGGTCGGCACTTGTCAGATAGCTATGCTATGAAGCGCTTGATTGACGTGACCTTTCCCTGTAGACTTCTGAGCTGCTTAATGGTAGTTGGGGGAACCATTTCAAGGATTGCCTTGACTTTGTTTGGGTCCACCTCGATGCCTCACTTTGAGACTATGAAACCCAAGAGTTTTCTAGATGTGACGCCAAATACGCACTTCTTGGGATTTAGTCTGACTTTATGTTCCATGAGGCGATCGAGGATCTTGCTTAAGTCATCGAGATGATCTGGGCGCAAAAGAGACTTGGCCAACAAATCATCCATGTAATCTTCCAAAGTTTTATGCATGTAATCATGGAAGATGTACGTCATGGCACGTTGGTAGGTGGCGCCAACATTTTTAAGGCCAAAAGGCATAACCTTATAACAAAATGTCCCCCAAGGCATTGTGAACGCCATTTTTAGTTGGTCCTCGAGATTGATACGAATCTGATTGTATCCCGAGAAACCATCCATGAGGGATAGCATTTCGTGACCTGTTGTAGCGTCTACCAATGCGTCGATGCTTGGCAAGGGGAAATCATCCTTAGGGCTCGCTTTGTTTAGATCTCAAAAATTAGTGCATATGCGAATCCTCCCGTCGGATTTTTGATGGGCACCATGTTGGACAGCCATGGCGGATAATCCATGCAGATGACAAACTATGCATCCAACAGCTTTTGCAATTCATCTTTGACCATCAAGGCCACTGTTGGGTGCATCTTACATAGTTTTTTCTTAACTGGCTTGATTGTCGGATCAAGCGTTAGATTATGCATGACTAGCTATGGATCTAGCCCCGACATGTCTCTGTATGACCATGCAAAAACCTCCTTCTTCTCTTTGAGAAGGGCAATGTAGTCGGCTTGCTCTTCGAGGGATAAACTTACCCCCAGCTTGATAATCTGTGGATTCATTGGATCTGAGCCGATGTCTACGTCAGTCGTCTCCTCGATCGACATGTGGGATCCATCCTCCAACTGGTGTGGAGTTGGGATCAAATGGATATCATTTGCTGAGTTTAAATCTATGTTGGGAACCTCGGGTTCCTCTTTGGCATGAAAGATATCCTGAGTTGTCCCTGGGGTAAAATGAAGCATTTTACCGAAAGGCCAATACTCTGATGGGGATGGAGGTGAATTGATGCAATCCCAGTCAATGGCATCTATGTCTAGATGCAAGGACCATGTTGGATCGGTCGGATTGTGGATGGGGGCGGTTAAGTCAATGGAGATCATGTTGATGAAATGATTTTGGTCTCCATTACCATGGGTGTGATGACTCGAATACTCTGGATGTTCTCTGTACTCTAGATCTGGCTCTAGAGGTATTGGCACGAATGGATCGGCCCTATGTGCTGATAGGAGGATAGGGTCTACCCTCGACACTGATATCACCCTAGGGTCTCAGGGTGGAAGGTGCTCTTCGTATACCTGGAGCGGCGGATCCAACACTTGGTCCCATCCCGCTGGGTCTACGTACCACTCATGCCCTGGCACTATGCCCATCTATTCAAATATGTCATTAATCTCCAAGGGGTATGGTTGCGGCCTCTACCGCATGTGATTAAGATATGTCATTTATGTTTCATCTTCGTAATCACTATCGGAGATCCAAAAGCCCTCGTTGGCTCCGACAACTGTTTGAGGCATTACAGGCTCATCCTGCTCGAGCAAATTAATCTGGCCCCATTGTGGTTGTTCCGCTCTCTACGGTGGGGCCTGATTCTCTTGACGCGGCACCGGCTCGATTGGAGCCTCTAGAGGGAACATCGTCAAGAGGTTCTCTTGATAGTCATTCATGGGGACCACTTGTGAGTGATCACTATCGGATTCGAAGGGATCATATGATGCTGGTTCATATTCTGATTCATCCTTCGAAGATCCCTCTTGACACTATTTATACCTTCCTTGAAAGTGAGTCCCCGAACTTTTGCCTCTCTCTAGCAAAGGAGAATGGTTATTGAGGTTAACAAGGGTGGTTGTTGACCATGGGAGGTAATCTCCCAATGTATACGTTGTGTTTGGGTTGACATAAGGATCTGATGCCAATCCACCCTTGTGGCCTATCCCTAGGCCTTGCATGTTTTCCACCAAGATGTCCAAGGGCAGGGGATGGTTGAACCCTACTCCCGACTTGTCATAAGGCATTTGGTATCTTGGTCGGCAAAGGACACGCACTCCTTGCTCATACCTGCCTAGCCTATATCCATGCCAATTGCATTGGCCAAGATATCTTAGAGCAAATTTTGGGTTAGACAGATAGTTGACATCTTCTACAAAAGGCTCTTCATCTTCGTCCTCTTGCATGCATGGCTCAGTACCATGATCAAGGCCCCCATACACAAAATTTGTCTGGTTTGGCGGGTAGCCTAGGGGAACAATAGTGCCAATGGGGAGTCGAGGTCTCCCCATGTCCTGCATGGATTCTAGCATGGGTGTTGCTACAATATTCCACACCAGATACTCCCCCAGGCCCGTATTGGCCATTTCAATGGTGATCGTTGGTGGTTGAGGGGGAGGGAATGGAAGTTCTCCTTGAGTCCACTCCATGTCGGGTGGACTAGGAGCCTCGACTTCCATCCGGCTAGGCATCTCCTCAGTAGAGATAGTTGATACTGATGGCAGTGTCTCTTCCAAAGGTTTTGCCTCTTCCAGGGGTTCCTTCCCTTTGTCCTTCTATTTGGCCCCCAAAGATGGTGTCGTTGGTGGAGGACCAGACGATGAAGATGAACCCGGCTGGGATTTTGAAGAACTTGTTAACGAGGATGCCTACGGAATCGGACCTTGTTTAGATGGATTTAACTGGAAATCCAAATGCGTTGATGGCAGGGTCGATTGCGGCATCAGCTGCACCGCATTACAATACTTGAAGGGTTCCAAGTCCGTCGGGACTACATGCACCTCCCCTTCAAATGTATACTTTAAGCATTGGTGAGCTATCGAAGGGACACACTTCATGTCCCTGATCCATGGCCGGCCCAACAAGATGTTGTAGGCCATCTCACCCTCCAATACGTGGCACAATGTGGGTATGGTCTTTTGTCCCACTTGGATTGGTAGGACTATTGTGCCGACTGTCGAGCAGATTGCATCATTGAATGCTCGTAGAGTGTAGGTGGAAGCTATGATGTGAGATGCGGGCAACTTTAGATGTTTTAGGGCCGTAGTTGTGATGATATTACTGGATGAGCCAGTGTCTATCAACACCCTCTTGTATGGGATCCCGTTGACCCACACGATAATGTGCAGGGGTGGATCCGCCATGTCATCAGTCACTGATCTCAATTCATCTTCTCGAAATGTGATGACCGGCTCAGTGCATCATTTTACATGTCCCACAAAGTTGTTGAAAGAATTTGTCTCATGGGGCTGCAACTCGATGGCTTTCAAAATCTCCATTAGAGCTTCTCGATGGGGCATTGATTGTTGTATAAGCTCGTATATGGAGAGCCTAGCCGAGGTGGTCCTCAAACTCTGAGTTAGTTTGGTCTGAAGTGTGGCCACCGGCTTAGGCGAAGGAGGTTGTGCAAGGTGTTGTTGTGGTTGCGAAGTTGTTGGCACCTCTCCTGCCACTGCCACAGGAGCATTCATGCTCGGATACCTCCTGTTCCGAGTCACTATACTGATCATCCCTACATATCCCTGCATGGGGTAGTTTTGTGTGACCTCGTTAACTTGTAGGGTCTTTGCCTATGGAGCATGAGCAGGCAAGGGGTCTTTGAAGACCTCCATTTGTTGATTGCTTGGTGCGACAGGATTATCCACCGCTAGGGTCTTGTTATCAATTAGGTCCTGCACCAAGCCCTTAAATTTCCAACAGGCATTTAGGTCATGCCCCTACCGCCTATGGAACCTGTAGTACAAGTCCTCTCTATACCCCTTAGGCTTGGGCGCGTTGGGATCTATGGTTTGAACCTCTAGCAGGTTGATCAAATTTACCGCTAACAAGCGGTCAAACAAGGAGTCCCTGGACTCTATGTAGGGTGTGAATTGTCGCCTAGGGCGACGTTGTTGACTCTGTTCTTGCCTCTAATTTTCTCTATCATAGTTGTTAGGAGGCATTGCCTGATAGTTAGCCTTTTGAGGCTGTATTGCTTGTGCAGGCTTAGGGACATTTATAGCAACTTGATTAACCATAGCGGGTTTTTGTTGCGTAGTCCCAGCTTTAGTGTTTTTAGTCCACTCTTTTTTCTTAGGTTTGGCGATCTCGCCATCCTGTATCTTGATCTCTTCAATGATCCTGGCTTGCTCCAGAGCTTCTTCTAAGGTGGCATATTGTTGTAGCTGCAATAGCATAGAGATCGATCTCAAACAACTCTTGGAGAACATTTGAGTGAGGTCGGACATAGGAGGGAGGTAGGGCAGCTTCGAAAGCAATGTCCTCCATCGATTCTCGTAGGCCGCCATGGTCTCCTCCTCATACTGCCTGAGGCTGGCTAAGTCACTTAGTGACACCTTCTTCTTGGTATTGAAGGTGAAGCGTTCGAGGAATGCATCCACTAACTGATCTAAGTTGTTAATGTTGTGCTTCGGTAACTGAGTGAACCAATCCGAGGTAGGGCCTACGAATGTGGTTATAAATGTTCTTAGTAACAAAGCATCATTGTCTTGAATGCCAAAGCATTGGCTCAGGAACCTTGTCACATGCTCTTGAGCATCCTCCTCCCCTCTAAAGGTTGCCAACTGAGGCAGCTTAAAGTGTTCAGGGTAAGGGGGTGCTGGCATGGACGGATGCACAGGATGACTGTGGAGTTGGCGTAACGTGGGCTTTTGGGGCCCAAAATTTTTGGTCTCCATAGACTCCAAATGCTCTAGCAGTGCTTTATATGCATCTAAGGATTTAATCTCTTCCTCTTTAGTTTGCTCCCATTGTGGATTGTGGGAGACTTGAGGCCTATGAAGGGGTGGCCGGATAGCAACCCCTCCACCTTGGTAGGGCATTTCGGCCCACTCTTCTTCTTGCTCGTACTCCTCATAAGCTTCTTGAGGAGTCTCTGGACGAGACCTATGACCCTGGGTGGGTCCCCGTGGAGGGTACCCATTGTTGTTCTGGGGAGTGGCCTCCCGCTCAGGTCTAGGAGGTCTCGAAGGCAACACTTGGTAAGGTCATGGAGACCTATCTCGCACCAAGGGATTGTGCCTCTCATATGGTTCTTCCCTTTGGGTGCGTGGGGTTGGAACCCTCTCAGGCACTGGGTTATGGAGCAGCTCATCTATTTGGCACCTAATGCGCTCTTTGCTAAGGTGATATAGATGCTCTAGCTACTGCTGGTCTTGCTCAAGCCACATGATCTACGCTTGGCGGGCGGCATGTCTGGCGACTGCCAGGTCAATTTGCTCTACCATCCTGAGCCTAGGAGGCCTAGATGCCTCTCCTATGCACTTACCCTGGTCCCGATGATCCGAGATCTCAATAGGTCGCTTCCCTCTGTCGAGGTTGGCGGCATTTACCCGAGGCTCTGGCCTCAGTGGGTGATCATGGTATCTAGCTGGTGTGGAAGCGCATGGCCCCCACACTGTATATTGCTCTTGAGGAATGTAATCATCTTCCTCGTGCTCCCTTTCATATGTGTGAAAGGGGTGGGCAGAGTTAGCTCGCCCGGTTTGAAGAGCCTTGCACTCTGGGTTTTGTCTATTGGTTCTAACAGTGATGGGGGGCAAAGGAGGGATGCCATCATCATGTGGCCTCTCCTCATGGAAACTATGCCACTCTAGCACTTCATCGCATGGTGGCCACTCATATCGAGCTTCTAAGGGAGCCTTCTTGTCTATGTTGAGTGCCATGTGTAAGGACTCCTCCTGAAAGGGGCTATGATGAATGGGTGTGTCCCTCAAAGGGGTGTCCCTATAGTTCCATCTTGACATGGACTGATGCGGACTCTCTTGTGGGTCAGGCCACCAAGGCGGTATGACCAAGTCCTTAGGGCTATAGCGGAGGTGACTTGTGCCCCCTTGTACACTTTTCACAGCTTTCGCCCTTGATTGGGCTTGGCTACGTGTGTACACCATGGTGGTGCTTTCCTACAAGCTATGTAGATTTTTTATCTCTTTTATGATTTTTTATGCTACACTAAATAGAAAAGAGCACACACACACACAAATAGTGATTATCTCGTTTAAATATTGAGAGTGTGTCCTAGACCTGGTTTAGTGTGTTTTGTTTTGTTTTTTTGTTTTTTGAAGGTTTTTGTAAAGAACGTTTAAATGCAAAATGAGGGCTCTTATGACTCCCAAAATTGGTCGCCCCTTCGATATACCATTGCCAGGCCGATATACCAACCTCTCTATATACCCGCCCTTACGTGAGGGAAACTATAGGTACGTGAGAGCAGATGGTACGTGGAACATAGGCGGTACAAAAGGGGAATCACCCTGTTTATGACACCTACCATAGAAGACTTATCCTCGTGTGTTGGGAATCACCCTAGCTACACTCGATCAGCTTTCATCAGGATTTACGTCTAGCAATAGTAGCGATCGGGGTTTATGAATGCAAAATTCAAGCCAAGGTGGTGATGAAATCCACCGTTGGTCTTGATCAAGGGCTAGGGTTTTACGACCAGCTCCTTGGTGTTTAATTTTCCATGTGGTGTGTGGGGTTCTTTTTATTTTGCATGGAACAAAATAAACATGCAACAAAACCTTTTCTATGCATGCAAAAAAAAGAAACCAAAAAATAGAAAAACTAAAGACAAAAAATGACAGAAAAAGTGCAGAATTCTTACCTCTTTTCTGCCCGAATCTGTCGGTCCTGAGTTTCTACCCGAAAACTTCATAGACTGGAATTCATCCTAGGGTGGAATGAATTATAGGACTGTATTCATCTTAGGGTGGGATGAATTCCCATTCATCCCTGGGTGAGACGAATTACAGCTCTGTATTCGCCCTCTGATGGAACGAACAGCAGTCAACGTATGAAAATGCGGTACCTACAAGCAAAAACAACCAAGTTTGGATCAGATATCTGATCTTAAAAATAGAGGACAAGGTCCCACCGTGATCGCCACTAAAAGCATGAGGATACGGAAGCAAAAAGGAAAGCGAGTACGCGATGCAAATAGAACCGGACTTAGCGCTAAATCCTAGAAACTTGAAAGTGCAATGAAAAGAGGGAAAAGCATGAGCGAATCAAAATGAAACAAATGTGAATAAATAAGACAACCCTTTTTATTGATATGTTTCACAACTCGGTTACAATGCGCATCCTCCCCTTCCAAGGGCTAGGAGCGTTTAAGCGTGCATTCTCGTTACATCCATGGGTGCCTTTCCTTCTTCCGCGTGCCCACATGTAAAATGGGTAGACCAAACATCACCGCCACTTGCATTGATGAGTCTTGACTCCTTGTTGCTCCTCCGATGTCCAAACCCTACGTTCAAAGGAACAAGAAATGGTCAGTAGCACCTGCGGATAAAACAAAGCATGCAATCCCCAAGCCTACGATAAGTGAATGAGAAAATGAATTAAACTATGACTAAAATAGGTCCAAATGCTCTAAAAATTGGATAGGGGCATCAAGACACCACCAGGAAGGCCCTACAAAAAGAACAGTCAAGAAATTCCTCACCGATTTGAATTCACTCCGGGGTGGGACGAATTCACCTACAACAAAATGCCAAAAAGGTACTGTCCCAATGTCCTACCTAGGAAGCTCCAAAAGACCTGCAAACTTGGGGTTAGCTAATTGGGGGCATTTTGGGAAGACCCAGATGGTCATATTCTCCCAATTTAGCCTCCATCAATGGGAATTTGATGATGCTACCTGTAGGTTAGTAGAAGCGAGCAAAGATAGAAATATGGTCAAAATTGTTCAAAACGAGACGAAATTCAAATGACAACCTATCTAAGCATCATAGAATTGAATGCAAAAATGAAAGAAAACAAGCCTACCATGGAATTCCCATCGCTCCAAAAGGGGGCGATTAGGATTGTGGTAGTGTGGGAGGGGGCGCCCATGGGGCAGGTCGCCCATCGTTTGAGGCTTGATTTCGGCACCAATCCACTTGGGATGGGTCCAAAACCTCTTGTGTGGTATTGTTCAGAAAATTTGGTGGGATATTGTGGCCAAATGTCAGGTTTTGGGCTCGAGATTCGTCCTCCCAATAGTCACCCAATGACCTCCCCTCTAAAGGAGATCAAGGATGTGAAAGGCGCAAATCCAAAAGGTGTGAGGTATGTAAATAAAATGGTAGCACTTCATTGCTCTAAAATGCTCCTTCTCTGTATATTTTGGGGTGAGGAAACTCACCAATTTATAGACCTGGAGGTCTCTTGAAATGGGCATGCAGAGGCACCACTTGGCAATCATGCCTTCCCAGGGGGAAGGAGATTCCTCCCTGAATTGGGACTTCATGACTGACCTTGCAGATGCCTCTAACGCTCGAAAATGCTCACCCATACTCCCATGCGATGAAGGAAGCGTTGAGTGGCAGATCTGAGCTGCCATTTGTCAAGATTTGACTTTTTTCCCGTCAAACCTGCAATTCGCCCCACCCTGGAGCGAATTCAGAATTCATCCCTGGGTGGGGCGAATCCCAGTTTGAATTCGTTCCAGGGTGGAACGGATATTGAGCAAAGTGCCTGAAGGTGCCAAACTGATCTCTGACCTTCCAAAACTACTGTGAGAGTGGTTAGGACCACTGTTTAACCTCTGGGGGCTGCCCTTGGGGCTGTGTGTGTCAAAGCGATCAGTGTTTGCAGTCACATAATCAGATTGGTGCTGTTTTGGTGTCTACACTTATATGCATTACTGAAATAATTGAAAGCCTTTTTGAAGCAAGAAATATTTAATTGGAAAGCATTTGGAACTACCTTATTCAAGCATAAGAAATATTTGCAAATAACTTAATTTGGAGGAAAAAGGAATTCTACATAGAAATTGAAACATTTAATTTGCAAATATTCATATTTTCTAAATTTCTAATTAGGGAGATATAAGGAGTTCAACACCAATATAGATTATTGAAATTTAGAAACTATACTATTGAGAATTGAAATATACAAGAAATAAAACATAGAGCTATTGAAAATTTGGAAAACTACATTGGAATTAGTCTCTTTCTCAAATTAATGAGACATAATAAATTCAACTTAAAGGTCTTGAAAATAGATAACCTTATAAAAATTGAAAGTGCATTAAAATTATTTCTAGCTTTCTATAAGGAGAATTAAAGTTCTTGTCTTGTAGTTGAACATTAGGGAGACAAAAGGGATTCAACTCAAGGAAAACTTAGAAAGCTAAGAATTTTATCAAAATGATATTATATTAAAGGATTAGAGAGATATAAGATAATCTAAAAGCATCATCATGACAAAAAACAAAATCATTCTTACAGAATCCCGACTTCTTAAAGGACCTAATTACTCTTCATGGAAAAACAAAGTAAGGGCAATATTGATAGTTGAAAATATTTGGGATATTATTAAAGGAAAATAAAACTAAACCTACTATAGATGCTAGAGAGATTCAAATTTTTGAAGAAGATGAAGCAAAAGAATACATTATAATAACATTTGCAATTACAGATGAAATACAACCTTACATTAGTTCAGCAACAACTTCTAGATAACCTTGGAAAACCTTAGCCAAGATATTTGAAGAAAAAAATAAAGCCACTATCTTGAATTTTCAAACTCAATTGCATTCTCTAAAAGTTAATAGTGGTGAAAGGATAGAACTGTTCCTAAGGAAAGTAGCAAATATAAAAGAAAAATTGTTAACCTTAGGAGAATAAATAGAAGATAAGTTTCTTGTTCAAGTAACCCTAAGAGCACTTCTAGAAAGCTACAAGTATTTAGTTACATATTTACAAATTCTAAGTAAAGATACATCATTTGATGAGTTAGTCAATATCCTACAATAATATGAAGTTGAAAATTCTAGTAAATTATGAAATGACTAATAATACCTTAATCTCAAAAGATAATCCACAAGTAAATTTTACTCCATTCTCAATGGGTAGATCAAAATGGAATAATAGATATTGTTAAGTATGTAGAAATAAAGGACATAGTACCAATTACTGTAGATTCAATCCAAGAAATTAGTATCAAGGAAATCAAACAAATTTTGGAAGCCAATCGAGTAGGTCATTTCAACTAAGATAATATCAGAATAAATATAATCCACATCAGCAATAATTTCAACATCCATGCACTTCTCATAATCAATACAATCATCCTCAACTACAATACAGATAAGAGAAACAAAAATGACACTTAGTTCAAGAGATTCAGGAAATTCAAGAATTGGAAGAACCTACAAATGAACATGAAATTAAAGCTCTTTCAGTAAAAATAGTATTTTATGAAGATACTAATTATTTACTTGATCAATATATAGATAGGTAATAAAATGAAGAAAGCAGAAAAGAGGAGCTCAAGTTCCAGAACTAGGATAAAGATCATATTGAAGACTAAAGTCTTCAATAACCAAATAATGTAATACAAGGGGGTGTTGGAATATATTACATTATTTGGTACATGCCAATGTACCACCTTGGGCACATCTTTAGATTAGGAAGTTTATCTTAGATTAGGATTTGAGTATTTACTTTATGCAATGTAATAAATGCACAAGTGTTAGAATGTGCAAAGTACTTGATAATGTAAATGTGCATGTAGTCCACATGTACATGAGTCATAGAATAGGAAGATGAAGAGTCATGGGTAGGTGAAAGGCCAAGAGACATATCTCTTTATATATAGTCCTTTGATAGAGTGATATAGGAGAGATTAACATGATAGACTAGAGTAGAATACAAGTTAGACATAACATAGAACTTGTATGAAGCATGGAGCATTTAAGATCTCTACATTTTGTATGAAGTTCCTATTTTCGTGAGCTTTCATTAATGGTAGTTTTATGAGTTATTTCAGAATTTTATCATGATATTTACATGCTTAGTATATTGACATTATCATATATTTAATATTGCATGCTCATTTTAGTCCTTATGGGTGCATTTCCTTAAATATATAAAACATCAAAACCTAACATAAACTATTACTCTACATTATACTTGTATGCCTAATTCTTCCCTTCTAATCCATAGTTTACTTCTAGACAATGTGTCAAAGGCTTTATTGAATTCCATAAAATAATAATATATTTCTCTTTTTAATTCTATATTTTTCAATGACATCTCAAAGTGATGGTGTGGTCTATTTTCAAGTGTTTTGGTCTAAACCTTGTTTGTCCTTTTGCACTCTTTTCCTTTTCCTATCCACTTGTTGATTGTACTCTCAACCATGCTTACACACAACTTTGTAAAGAGGATATTAACTATAATGGTTTAGTAATTTGAGGGTTTGTCTATGTCTACTCTTGCATAAAGGTATCATTAGAGTTGTCTAATCCCTTGAAAATCCATGCTAGATGATTTTATTATATATCCTCTTGATGTGTGGTACTGAGTTAGGCCTACTCTCCATTTTACGTATTCCACCTTACTCCATCTACATCACAAGCCTTGACTATTCCAATATTTTTAATACCTTGACCTCCCTTAAGGTAAATATATGTGTTGTTGTCATGATTATGAGAGAGGCCTCTTCTTCTCGCTCTTATATATACAATTACTTTGCATATTCTAGTAACTAAATTGTTGTAATATTTTTTGTTGGAGTTCCTTCTAGAATAAATTTAGGTTGTTCTTCCCTATATATATTAGTTCTTCTTGTATTGCACTTACATACTCCTCTTTTTTGCTTTCACTACTTGTTTGCATAGTTTTTTTATTTTCTTCTTCTTTACCCGATTTTTCTAGAGCTCTCCTTGTTGCTTTACATTCTTCAATATATCATGCATTTTTTTGAAAGTTGTATTTCCTTTATTCCTACTTTTAGACCTTTTACACCCTTTTAATACCTCTAATATTATATTTATGAACTCGTTGTGATTATTTCCTTGCTCTCTTGTTTCTTTTTCCTTCCTTTGCATTATTTATTTTATTAGCTTCCTTAAAAATTGAACAAATCTCTTGGGCCATGATGCCATTTTCCTTTATTGACAATTGTTGATCGAGCTACACTTTTTCTATTTTTTGATTTCTTTTATGCCATAAAAATTTTATGCATATTGAGTTGTGATATTATTTTAATTTTGTTGGAAAATATTCAATCTACACTTCCATTTCTTCTCTATAAGGCTTTGTGAACAAATGGCATAGTCAACAACACTTGCCCCGTTATATCTTTTGCATCTTTACAAAATTCTTCTACCTACTTATACCATTGCAAATGATCAACCCATGAATGTCATAGAAGGCCAATGGATATTCACCAAACTAAGTAATGGCCCCTTTGTCCTCTAAGCATCTTGTCCACTGCTAGTTTTCTTCTTTCACTAGCCATAATAGATTGCTACCCATATCCTTGTTACTTAGCATGATGGTTTGTTGGCTTGTCCTTGCATTGAAATCCCCTATTAGAATTATCTCTTTGAGTTTTGAGTATGATGAAATGTCCTTTTTTTAAATATGAATATGGATTCTCATAGTCCACCCATATTGTTTTTAGGTTCTTCATGTCTATAGAGCATAATAGTAAGCTATGCTTTTAATATTTCTTCTCTTTTCTCCTTTTTAATCATAATGTATTGTTTATTTGAAATTTCTTTCTCTAATTGAATATTATTGCTACATGTTTCTTTTTCATAGTATTTATTGCTCTATATTCCTTGCCATTTTCTCTTGTGTTATTTCATACTAAAACATTCCTATAAAGATTATACATCCATTATACTATGTATTTTCATGAGACAAAATATAATTTTTTTTTTTTTTATATAAAATTTAAACTAAATATTTCCTTGAAAATTAACATTTATTATACCAATATATCCAAAAATATTTTTGGATTTATTTTAAAACCTTTACCTAACTATAGACATTTCTTTTTTCCACCCATGACCTTTTCTTTCATTACTCAACTTTTCATTCCTTTTATTTTTATTGTATAAAAGTTATTTACTTTTTAATCACATCTATTTGTTTCTTTTTTTTAATAAAAAAATTTGCAACACCATTAAATGTTATTTTTATAAACCCTAACTTGTCATTAAATAAAACAAAATCAACTAAACCTAACCGAAAAAAACCAACTGATAAACTTATACTCTTATAGATACTTAATAATTTAAACCTTCTTTGTTATACTGACACTTCTTCTCTTCTACTTGGGCTAAGTCTTGCTATGTGAAAAGCTGTGAACTGCGGAAATAAACAAGCAAATTGGAGATAAGGGCACTTTTGTCTATCCTTTTAGTGTAGGTAAGCACATTTACATAATCAATAGAAGTGCACATAGTATGCAAGAAGACGTCTACTCATGTGGACCTCTAAATATTTGAGAATTTCTGAGTTACCTTCAAACTTTACATAGCGTGGGGATAAAAGTAAAGGTCCCTCCTGACGAGACGCAAATCACCCAAATGGCGAAAATGTGCGAAGATATTTGCCTGCGGACAATCCATCGCCTGGTGATAACATTGTAACTTGCGCATGATGTCTTGTGTTCTGTCATGTCCCAGTAAAGCGGCACGGTGAAGGAAATACCTTTGGAATGCACTCTTCCTTGTTTGATTGTGTGCCAGTGCCACCGATGGGACAACACTTTCCACGTCCATTTTTCTTTCCCAGATAACTTTATTATTTTTATTTTAGCAAATACGAATTGTAAGGAT
The DNA here is from genome assembly GCA_028583015.1 of Wollemia nobilis. Classification (NCBI taxonomy): domain Eukaryota; kingdom Viridiplantae; phylum Streptophyta; class Pinopsida; order Araucariales; family Araucariaceae; genus Wollemia; species Wollemia nobilis. The sequence continues at coordinate 5,142,335 of JAQPPZ010016892.1, read as the reverse complement.
TGATCAAAGATTTGATAAAAAATATTATAATAATTCAATTGTTATACTGTTGCCGATCTCCTTGCAGAGAAGAAACGTCCGCGTGAGATACTCTCCTGACAAAAAGTTTATCATATGAATACGATGGTCAGTAGTGGCAAGAAAAAGATATGAGAAATTCCAAAATTCATGATACGAATACAGACAAGGCGGACTCATGATGTGTGGTCTAGTACCAGCGTAGTGTAACAGTACAGCACATGCTCCCGCCTACAAAATTTTGGATGGTAATAATTTGACTTGAGTCAGTTGAGTACACTGTCAGTTTGATGATGGAAGTGTATTAACCCTGAGCCACCGGTTTCCACTCTTTGTCGTAATTTTACCCAGGAGAAACAGGGGTTAAAGAGGAACCTTTAATGGACAAAAACCTTGAAAAGAATATTATCTTCAATACCCATTTATTAAAGATATAAGGATATTGTCCATTCCTTTGATAACGTGATAAGATCACAAGGACTTTCTGGAGCTGGTTTTCACATTCAGATTCACCGTTGGAAAATTTTACATTCAGATGGAAACGGTTTACCCTCATGGTTTCGCGATATGCGAAGTTTACCTCAACCCTTCGCCATTATGAATACATGTACTGAGATATTTGTAGTGTGTTACTGAAAAAGAGGATACCTACTCATTTTGCTGCACAACTTATTTTTATATTCTGCCTTTTCATATCTACGTACCCTTGATACTATATGTCATGGAGATAAAATCTAAATAGATATTAAATGAAATTAAATTTTTATTGGTAAATTGTAAATAAATAAATAAATATTAATTTTGAAGGAAATTTTAATTATGAATATATTATTTGACTTACATCATCAAGTTAAAGAGACGATCTTATATTGTTTGCATACACCAATGAAATTAAGTATGATGAGGCTCATCTTAGGAAAGGAAGATCTGAGTTCTTATGATTGCTCATAGTTGGCCAAACTGTTTAGAGATTTATTATTCAGGGCTTAAGATTGGACTTTCATTTTCAGCAATTTCAATTCCTAGACGTTGACACTGCCCAGTTTTAAATATCAAATAACATCGTATAATTCCGTGGACTCGTCTCTTAAATTGCAAAAAAAACCTTTTAGCTGAGGAAGAATATAGTCTGGAACTTCGGTGGGGAAAATGAAAGCATTTCTGCAATACGTCGATTGTTAAGATGATTCAATTACTTATTAAATACCTGTGTTAGTTTATTCGATATCTGCATTATAAGTAGTGACTCCGTGATGCGTTATTCGCAGCTACTATGCAATTATTGTTTTTTTTTGGTAAATAAAAGTCCTCATTAATTACTGGGTTTTGCAGGTTAACCCAAAACCTATTATAATATCCAGCCTTCTGCTGAGATTGTAGATCCTAGTCATCCTTGAAACTTTCTCACCAGAACTTGTGTTGAATCCCCTACAACACCTTACTAACAAGGCACACCCATACCTAAACATTACTGTAAACATTACTTACATTGACAGGAAATTGAAGTTTGGAACTTTGCACTTGTGAAATCTGTTGCTTGCCTATTTCCTATTCTCTGTCGGAATCCTCCAAGGCTTACACCCTGTTACCTTCATTTCCAATTTGATATGATTTAGAGGGAAACTCAATAGTTATTACCATCTCCATGGGGAAAGAACACCCATTCATCTTTCTCCTTAACGGGTAGGTTTCTTTTCATGACTAATAATGTTTTTCACTTCACGTGGCACACCTTGTGTCTATGTCACCAAAACTACCAACATCAACACCTATGTTGGCTAATTTGTCAGTTGGCCTGTTGGCCTCACGGTACACGTGACGAGCCATCCAGTTCTGTCTTGCCACAAAAAGGATCCTCACTTCATGGATGACTCCCTCGATTCTCCATGGAGGTTTTTTGCCATTGGTTAATAGGTTGATGATGTTCATCGAATCACCTTCAATCATCAAGTTACCTTGAGTTGCTTGGGCTACTTGCAACCCTCTCCAAAGGGCGCTAGCTTCTGCTTCGTTATTAGTTCTGATTCTCAATGGTTCAGCGAAGGCCTTGACCAGATTTCCTTGATGATCCCTGATTATTCCTCCAACTCCAGCTCTTCCTGGGTTCTCCTTGGTTGCACCATCAAAATTTAGTTTAAACCAACCCTGGGGGTGGCTTCCAAGAAATCCCATTTCTAGGATTGGGCAAAGGAATGGAAGGTTTGTCCTCAATACCTAAGGCCCGAGCTAATTGTTTTTCTTGGGGAGGAATTGAGTGGTTCTCATCCACTAAGGTGCTAAGGTTTTCTTTCGCAAAGACAATAATCCAGATTGAGGATGGTTTTTGGGTTGTGAATGGTATCCTTAAAGGCTCTATGGTTCCTTTCTAGCCAAATCTACCAGAGAAAATGATGCCAACATATTTTCCATAGGTACTTAAGTTTTAGGCTAACAAAGGGTTGAGACCATTGATGGAACACTTTAAATATAAGAGCAGGCTTAACCCACGAGATCCTAAAGGCTTGGAAAAGTTCATCCAGGATGGACTTCGCTACCGGACACTCTAGAAACAAGTGTTGGGTTGTCTCCCATCCTGCCCTGCACATGTAGCAACGATTAGCAATAACCATACCTTTGGATAACATATTGTCCATAGTGAGGATTTTTCCTTGAATCACCAGCCATGAAAAAAGGATATTTTAGGAATTAAGCCTTTGATCCAAACCAAACTCGGTTGAAATTGTTGACCTTCCACATTGAGAAGCAAATTATAGACAAACTTAACTGTGAAGTCACCACTTTCAATCTCAGCCCAAACAATGTGATCTTCATCCTCTCCAGAGGGAATAATTTGTTGAGTTAAAATGTTATAAAGCTCTTCAGCCTCCGCTTCAAAACCCTGTACTCTAATGTGTTTCCACCTGTTGATATTTATATCCTGCCACATATAAATTGCAACCTTCTTCCCAATATGTTGCTCCATATTCTCTTGAATCCTAGCCAAACGAGGATTTTGGGATAACTCCTAGCTCCCACCCACCGATTCTTCCAAAAGTCTATTTTTTGCCCATTTCCTAGAATCCATCTAAGACATTTCTTGACAAGATCCCTGCTCGTGAGGATTGCCTTCCAAAAAGCAGACCCCCTGCTTGCTAAGTTGTCATTAAGGAAGTTCACACCTTGGAGGTATTTCCTCCTAACTATGGCGATCCATTCATTATCGACCTTAGTCAATAATCGCCACGCTTGTTTGGCTAATAGAGTTGTATTGAGATGAGCAACTCTCCTCAATCCTAACCCCCCATCAGCTTTAGGTTTGCAAACCTTGTTCCACCCTACCAAAATGGATCCTTTTCTTATCCTCAGTCCCTGACCAGAGAAATTTTTTTTGAAGTTGCTCAATTTTGTGATACACCTTGCTGGGAGCTCTGAACACTGATAGGAAGTAAACGAGTATACTTTGAAGTGAAGCCATAGTTAAAACTACTTTGCCTGCTTGAGATAACAGATGTCTTTTCCAACCTGCTAGCTTTTTTTGGATCCTCCAGAACTATGTTCCACATTGATCCTTCAGGTTTCCCCGTAAACATGGGAAGACCTAAATAGGAGGTGGGAAGGGATGCAATCTGACATTCCATGATCCTTGCTATGTTGTTTTGCCTAGGAATGGGGGTATTGATGAAATAAAGTTTGCTCTTATCAAAATTCACTTTATGTCCAGCCGCTTCTTCATACATTATGAGAATATTTTTAATCCTTCTTGCCTCAACCACCGAAGCCAAAGTCAGTAGCAATGTATCATCAACAAATTGTCGATGTGTCACGGGGGTAGTTAGCGATGTGGCCTTGATACCGGATATGAGTCCAGCTACCACTACTGCCTTAATGGTTCTTCCCAAGGCCTCAGCTACGATGATGAACAACATAGGACTTATGGGATCTCCTTGTCTTAGACCATATTTGCTTTGAAAAAAACCTGCAGTAGACCCATTAACCAAAACTAAAAAACGAGGCTTAGAAATACACTCTCTTATTAACTTGACCTATTTCATGTTGAAGCCAAATTTTAATAAAACTACCTCTAGGAATTCCCAATTTATCCTGTCATAAGCTTTGTTCATGTCTAACTTTAAATCCATGACTACTTTTTTGGTCTGAGCGAATCGTATGAAGAGCCTCATGAATAGTAATAACTCCATCTAAGATTGATCTTCCTTGTACAGAAATTCCTTGACTTGGATCAATGATAACCGATAGAACTTTCTTCAAACGGTTGGCTAAAACTTTGGACAAAATTTTATAGGATATATTACACAAGCTAACCGACCTAAAGTCAACCATAGTCTTGGGGTTGGGGCCTTTAGGGATCAAAGCAATGAAAGTTGAATTGAAACCCCTTGGAATATGATTTGAACTTTGGAACTCCTTGATTGCAGCAATAACTTCTGCTCCAACAATATCCCAACAAACTTGGAAAAACTGTGGTGAAAACCCATCCGGCCCAGGAGCTTTGTCAGGATCCATGTTAAACAAATCCTCCTTGATCTCTTCATCTGAAAAAGTTGCTATAAGAGACTTGTTAATCGTTTCATCAATGAGTTGTGGAATGAATTGAAGGAGAGAGTCCTTTGCTTGGGCATTACAGTCCTGTTCTTCACCCAATAATGAACTAAAAAAATTAACAGCCTCGTCCCTGATCTCCTGAATGTTTTGAGTTGAGAATCCATCCACCTTAGTTAAATTTCTAATATTATTGTTGCTTCTATTGCTCAATGTGGTAACATGGAAAAACTTTGAATTAGAGTCCCCTTCCTTTAGCCATAATGCCCTTAATTTTTGCCTCCAATACATCTCCTCACAAGCTAAAATATTATAAAACTCACAAAGGGTTTCCTTCTCTTCGATCCTTGTCACCTCATCATAGGTTCCATTTTGGATTTTGCTTTCTATTATTCTCGGTTTTTCCCCCACTTGCTCTCTTATTCTCAAAAATATTTCCAAAGACTTCTTTATTCCATATTCTAAGGTTGTTTTTCACCATCTTAAGTTTTTGAGATAGTTTGAAGGAAGCACTTCCCTGGATATGCTGCTACCACCATTCCTCTATTCGTTTCTTGAAGTCCGGATGTTTAACCCACATTGACAAAAATCTGAATGGATTTTTAAAGGAGTTAGCCTAAAATGCATCCCATAGAATAAGATTATGGTTTGAAGCGCATTTAGGAAGGTCTTGTAACGTTGAATCACCAAACATTGTTGTAGATTCCTTGGATAAAAAAAACCTGTCCAACCTTTCTTGAATCAGATGACTTCCTATCCTCTTGTTACTCCATGTAAATTTGGATCTTTTTAGTCTTACATCCATCAATTCATTTGTGTTAATGAATTCATTAAAGTCCTCCATGCTCCTTGAGGATAACCCAGATCCTCCCTTCTTATCAGATGGGTAAATGGGGGTATTGAAATCTCCCCCAATCACCCAAGGAATGTCTTTAAAAGCTTGGATCAAATGCCCCAAAAACTCCCATAGTTCAGACCGCCCTTGGACAGAGGTGGGGGCATAAACATTTGACATAATCCAATTCTTATTAGTATCAAAATAATGAAATAATACGCTTAAGACTCTTTCATTTGCCTGAATAATACTTCCTTCTATTTTAATAGGATCCCATAAGATCATGAGGCCCCCAGATGCTCCTCTCGCCTGTTGAAAGGCCACTTCCCCTTGCTTCCAAATCATTCTAGCTATAAGTGTTGATTGTGTTGCATCTGTTTTGGTTTCTTGAAGAAAAATGATAGTAGGATTTCAATCCTTCCTTATAGACTTCACCATCCTTTGTTTTGGTGGGCCGTTTAGGCCTCTCACATTCCATGAGAGAACCTTCATTTAGACTGTTTGATATTTTTTCCTTGCCCCCTTCCTTGAGCCAAAGGGGGTTTGTCAATTTTGCTATTATCCTGGCCAGGAATAGCTTGTTGTAACAATGTTCTTTGCTTTTCGTTTGCAATTTCTTCATTGATTCTCATTCTATAGTGCTATGTTTTAGATATTCTCCCTTTATTTCTTTCACTTCCATAATCTATCGGAGGCTTGGTGGTGCTTCTAGTTTGTTTTGGACTGAAATGATGGGACATATACTGTGATAGTCTAGGGCTTGAACCTTATTCCTCATTTTTGGGGTTTTGAATTCCCTCTTCATTCTCAGCCTTGTTTTGTTTCACCTCTCCTATCTGGTTCCTAATCAGGGGGCTATTCTTCAAGGAACCTTTTATCGTTGGGCTCATCTGATAAGGGATAATTTGCTCCACTACCAGATTAGGAGCTACATTCCTGCCTCTTGTTTCCACAACTTCGACTCTTGACTCTATTTTTTCCATGTTTAAACCGAAATGACCTGGCAATTTTTCTTTATTTTGAGCATAACTTTTGGGGCTTTTTGTCATAACTGTGGATGGTCCCAATTTGGATGGGGAGTCTAGGGTTTTAGGAAACTTGACACTGATGGTATCATCCTTACTATTTTCTTTTTCAAATCCTATATTTTCTAGGATATCAAACATGCTCAAGCTGGGATCTTTATTACATACCTTATGATTTTTGCCTCCCTCATTATGTTGCTTTCCTTTCTCCTGGATTTTTGCTAGTTCTGTGTTGGCTTGGTCAGCCTGGTTATTCTTAACTTGTTTGTATCCTTCCAAGTTAAGATGCGGTCCTTGAAACTTTGGGATCCCTCTCCCATTAGCTTTCCCTAGAAAACCTTCGCTCGTGGCTTCCTTGTTTGTAGTTATTGTTAGACATTGGGCTTGAAGGTGGCCTTGGGTTTTGCACACGCTACAAAATGTCGACTTGTTCTCATACTCCACAAGCTGAATCCTTATAAACTCTCCATATGCTAGTTCCACCTGAGAAAGTAGATTAGCATCCAAGTTTTCATTTACATAGATCCTAGCATGCATCAGTCTAGTCCTTTCCCGAGTTGAATGGTCTATTGCCACGAGCTCTCCTATCATATTTGTTATGCCACTAAGCCAATACTCATCAAAATACTGGGCTGGGAGGTTTGGTAAGTGGACCCAAATGGGTGCTATATTAATGTTCTGCTTCTCAGGGTTGAAATCCTCCCCCAACTTCCTCAGAAAGAGGCTACGCCTTCCTAGAAATCAGGGTCCTCCTTTCAAGATGTGCTCTACATCATCTTTGTTGTTGAGTCTTATCATAAAAATACCTCTTGACATGGCTACGATTTCTAAGATTCCTGAAGTTTTCCACTTTGTCACGGCCCATGAGCGAATAGTCTCAATGTTCGGCCTTCCTCCCAAAAACTTGCCAACTAAGGAGATGCTTCCATATCCAAAAATATTTCCATAATCTCCACTAGCGAATTTAACCTGTTATTGTTTGGTATTAGGGGCGGTAGTTCACTGACTGGCTCCCTCTTTTTCCCTTTCAACATTTCCAAAAAGGTTGGGCCCTTTTTGCCAGCTCTCGAACCCCAGTGGGACCCTTTGTCTGAGGGTTTATCTGGAGGATCTATACCTTTAGCCTTTTCAAACTAAGCTGACAGGGAATCCTTTTCTTTTCCAGCTATAGTATTCTACTCTGCCTCTGGATCTTCTCTTTTCGTTGGTTTAAAATTACTGCCTACCATTTTTACTCCTCCTCCGCTTCCTCCACTTCCTCCACCGCTCCTCATCATTCTGCCCTCTGATCTTGCACCAGAATAATCCTTCCACCCGTTGAAGAGACCTCCTTCCTTTGCATTACCCTACCCGTAACAATACTTGTCTCCATCTTACTGTTATTATTTTCCTTGATGAAAAATTTAAAACCATCGATCATACAAACAAAACATATTGTACAAACTAAAGGGAATTTATAACGTCCTGTAACTTTTTTTCAAACACGCATATATATACCTCTCATCGTACTTTGAACCTAAATTTGGGTTTCTCAAACCAAACCAAATCATTATGATTTTGAGAACTGTTAAATTTTGAAATAAATGTTTCTTCGAGTCAAATCCTAAATATCGCTCTTCAATCCCATGAAAAGTTATTTCTTAATCTTAACCTTAATGTGGTAAGTTTCTCAATCCTCTCCAAGGTTTGAGTCAAAAAAATAGTGGGAGGGCTAGGTTGGATCCATGTATAAATTTTATGTTTTTAAAAAAGAGCTTAGAAAAGTTTATAAGATAGGTTTGACCAATATATATAGAGGTATTTATTCCATAAAAATATAGGTGTACAGGAAAAAATTGTCCTACCTTGTATGATTCTTGGTTGGATTTGTTGAGAGTCGAGGTGACGGGGAATATGTTGCTACTTCTACACTTGGGAGCTTAGGGATCTAAGAGTTCATTGGGAACGATTTACGGACTTGCTCCAAATCTAAGGTGGAAATGTTTGATGTGTTAATTGAACAAGCACTTGTGTTTAGCCTTACTAAGATCTAAACTAGGAAGAATTAAAGAATAATGCAAGGCAAACGATAATGCATATATATTTTATATTATTTTAAAAAAAGAGCTTAGATAATTTTGTAAGGTAGGTTTGACCAATATATATAGAGGTATATCTCCATAAAAATATAGGTGTAGAGGAAAAAAATATCCTACCACGTATGATTCTTAGTTGGATTTGTTGAGAGCCGAGGTGATCGTGGGGATATGTTGCTACTTCCACACTTGGGGGCTTGGGGATCGAAGAGTTCACTAGGATAGATTTAAGGACTTCGCTTCAAATCCAAGGTGGAAATGTTTGATGTGTTAATTGAACAAGCACCTATGTTTAGCCTTATTAATATCTAAACTAGAAATAATTAAAGAACAATGCAACGTAAACGATAATGCAAGCAAACAAAGGACTATTCCTAGAATGATTTTTAATTTCAATGAGGACTAAACCTAGGTTTGCAAGAAAGTAAAATATTTTTCTTTTCAAGCAAAGGTTCAAGAGAATGCACAAACAAGATTAGCCTAGATGTAAACTATATGCCCTTTTTTTATTTGATGCCTATAAATAAACCAGTTGTTTTTTACTTATTTATGATCTAAATCTGAAACAAAGTGAAATAAATACACTCAATAAACAACCTAAAAGATCTATCAAATCACTTACTTGATTCGGTTATTGATCCTAGATAAGACTTGCACCCAAATATCTCCAACAGCTTCAAGATCTATAAAATAGCTTCAAAAACCTTGGAAAAGTTGATCAGTGTTTGGAGGCTTGCTTAGGCCACTATATAACTGAGCTTGGAGGCACAATAGTCAAGCCCCCTTGGTCCTTTCAGTTGAATGTTTGAAAGTAAAAGTGATTGTTGACCTTTGGGAAGAAAACAAGATAAAGTACAATAACATGTAAACATCACAAATAGAGTGTAGACAAACAAATTATGGTCAAAATAAAATATGCAAAGAGTGGGCTCATGTTTTGGGAGTAAAAACCTACCCCAAGCCTTGGTAACCAAATTTGTGCCCCATACGGGGCGACCATGAATTCAATATTTTGAATTCATGCCCTATAAATACAAGGCACGAATTCATAAAAGGGCCTTTACCTAATCTATAAATGTGAGAAATACAATGCAAAGCAGAAAGTAAATAATCTAACGACTAATAAATGCAAATAAATAAAACCTAATTAGTCTGTGAGGAAATTAAGGAGCAATGAAAGGGTGAAGGCAAAAACCAAGATGGGAGACCTCTTCTCCTTTCATCAAGGCTCCTCTACTTGCTCACTCAAAAGCAACAGACTATAAAATGCATACAAGAAGTAGAACACTATCATAAAATATTGATAGCATGTGCATGATTAGTCCAAAAACTTGCTTAGAACTTGTAGAACTATTCATAAAAATGGAAATTCAATCCCTCTATTTATAAGAGGTTTTGGAGGGGGGCTATGCGGGAAAATGAAAAACAACCTTGACCAAGAGCTGACCCCAAGAGAGGTTGGCTTAAAAACTTGGGTTTTTTTGAGAAAATTTCTAATTTTGCTGAATTTGTGCCCCATCCTAGACGACCATGAATTTGAAAAAGCCAAGGAAAAAGGGTAAATAAAAGGGGAAAGAAGGGCTCAATCTCACACTTAGAAATTTTTATGGACTAAGAGAAAATGACTCATTTTTATGGGTCAATTTTCCATGTCTATAGTAGGATGAGTCCATCAATCTAATCTAATAAGTGAGTAAGTATCATTAGAATCATGAAATGAAGAATAACTGTTCAATGTAGGATATGTCAAGGTAAGTCATAAGATGAAATGTGCAAGAGTGTAGATATTATGAATAATCATATATTAAGCTATAAAGAGAGGTGGAAGGTATTAGGAACAACCTATGTAACTAGGATTAATACAAGGTAGTGGAGGTAATCCTAATGATGTGAAGGGTGTTCTCTATCAAAAACATAGATTTTTCTATTGCACACATGATATGATGTGGTATTGATCCAACTAACATAGAGGTTGATCGAGTCCTAATGACTATAATGTTGAACACTCACATATTCTAATGTAAATATCATATTTTATAGTCAAGCAACATTACTAGTAAAACACCATATATTTGCACTTAACAATGCGAACCCCTTCTATAATCTTGAGCACTAGATGATAATATTACATTTTTCTGGCACCTGAGTAGCATTTATTGTAAACACTAAGCACTAACATCAATTGTTTTACATGAAATCTTACATCTAACATTGCATGACAAATATTAATGTCAATTACTAGCATGCAAATTGTAAATAGACACCCCAAATGGTGTCATGAGAAGACAAAAAGGAGACCATTATATAGACTAAGTTCCTCTTCTCTAGGGATTCTTGTAACTGAATTCAACACTAGCTTATAGATAAAATTTGATACTTAACCCAAATTGATTGCATGATCACCAAGTTTTTTTAATTATTTTTTTATATTTGTATTTTTTTAACAAATAAAAAAACTGATTTTCTATTAATAATAAAAAATAGATAACAAAGCATATTCCAACAAAGGCCCAACAAACTCAACTCAGGCCATGACTAAGATAAAAACTACAATGCTTAGATAAACCAAAAAATAGTTTAGGAAGAAGCTCACAAAAAAAGTCATACCAACCTAACAACCAAACTACACTTTAGTCATGGGCTTTAACAATAGTTCAATTTCCCATATCTAATAATAAAGTGTTTGATCCTAAACAAAAATTGACCTCCTACCATTCATACCTTACTCAATAGCAAGTAGATGTCTATAGTCCATCTACTCAATAAAGAGTCTTTATAAAAATTGATATCACAACCAAATTCTTGTTGTTGATTTAAATCAAGGTTATGCTTAATTTTTTCAATATATGTATAGTCTCGTGTGTATATTGATTTATGCTCCACATTATTTGGGGAAAATAATGATTGATTGTTCCACCAAGGATCTCAAAGTCATGTTCATAATCTTAACTATTTCCATGAGCTATTCCCTAAAGCAATGTTATTTTCTCACTTTTCAGATATGCCACATGAGACCTTATGATCCATTTTGCCACAAAATTTTTATAAGCTTGTTGTTCCACTAGTGGTTCAATATTTGAATGATATCTCAAAATTCAGTTGGTTTAGGTTCATGTCGATTGAAAATATCAAGTAGGGTTGTCCAAATATCTTTATAAGTATTGCAAGTAAATAGCAAATGATTAACCATTTCATTATCCTTCTCACAAATAAATCATCTATCTAGGCCATGCACACCCCTTTTCCTATTTTTCACTATTATAATAGAGTCATGCGCTACCAAATGAAAAAGACCTTAATTTTTGGGTTTGTGAATCCCATTCACAATTTTGATTAATATTTCTTGCACTTTTGTTCAAAATATGAGAGTAAACCCTCTTAACTATTGGTTCAATAGGTCCATTCTTATTTGACCACATAGAAATATATTGACCCTCTTGGATAACCAAGTGAATGTTTTGCAGTCACTCCCTAAAAATATATTTATATATAGTCGTGTTATCTATAAATTAATATTTTTATTTATTTACATAATCTCATTTTTTAATGTTTTGATCAAATATCTATTTATGATATTTTTTTTTCACCTAATGTTATTATATGCTCAAAAGTGTTCATTATGCCAAACTTTGTTACACAACTCAAAAATATAACTCATTTTTATATTCAATATTTGAGCTCTATGTCACTATAGCAAATTGTTGATGTAGATCAATGGTGTGTAGGGTTAGGCCACAATGCCATCTAGGTTTTATCCTTAAATTTTAATTCATGTCAAGTTTAGGTTGGACAATGTATCTCTTTTTTTATATTTTTGTTTGATGTGTTTAGTAGCTATGTTCATCTTACCATATTATGAGAGGTAAAACATGAATTATTACATTGAAAAGCTTTTTGTTATTAAAAACATATTTGGATCATTATATGGCTTCCATTTGGGTGGTTTAATATGGATCACCCCCATTAGTCAAATATTTTGATGTAACCAATATACCTTTTATCTTTTACTAAAGTAAAAAAATGCTTGCATATTGTTTAGATTGTAGATTAGAATGCCATACACGTATTATGTTATTATATATGTTTATTGAATGACAACTATGTATTATTTTTTGGGTCATCACATTAGATAGCAAAACATAAAAAATACATAGATTAAATATACTAATGTCTTTCATTATCATCACATTAGATAGCAAAACATAAAAAAAATACATAGTTTAAATATACTAATGTCTCTCGTTATAAATACTAGAAATAATATAAGTACTACAACAAATAAACACTAAACATCAAGTGTAGACCATGAGCGGCCATGATGCCCAATATAGACCATACATTATATAGAGAGATAGTGACCAAAAGGCTCATAAACAAATACAAGTGATACCTAACACATGTTTTACAATAGATAGCCATCATAAGTCTATCAATGAATGTATAGGAATATTGGCATGAGATAAATCATCTAGTTGAGTGCAATTTATAAGAGGTTAATGAGAATTTTAATGTGTCAACAACCATTGACTTAAATTAAGTTCATTCAATATTCCAATGTCTCCCATAATGTTTATTCTATATAGAATTCACATGAAAAACATATTTCATATAGGTCTCAATATTTCCTCTAACTGTGTATTCATAAATAACACAAGATCATAACAAAACATAACATAAGAAAATTATATATATGAAATTGTTAATTTCACTTATTTTTTTAGTGTTACTTCAACTTTTCATTTTTTAGTGTTAATTTTTTTAACAATATTTTATGAGCTCAACATTCATCTTATGTAGATCAAATATTTAAAATAAACTGAGTTACATAAGTCAACAAACCATAAGTCTTCTAATGTTTGAGAAAATATTTAAGTGCCATTATGTGCATCATTCCATATTATAGAACTATATGGATAACCAACCACATCCACCACTAGAAATAAAATAGGGAACAATGTGAGATACAAAGTTCATATATAAAAAATAATAATCGATTAATCATAAATTAACCAATAAAAGCCAACCACATAACTTACAATGATATTGACCTTTTATGGCTATCATAACCTTTGTGGCAACTTTCATCTTCTTCTCTAGTACTAAAGCATATACCCTTTTCATGCTTTTGCAATAAACTAAAAAATATTTATTCTAAATTGAAACCATTTCACATGATTTATGAGCGAGCCTTCAATATTTGTATCTTAATATATAACTGATTCATGTCAACAACAATATGTCAAATCTTAAATAATATTTATATTTAATCATTTTTATTTTGGATATTTCATCTTATTTGTTTGTGGTTAAAATATTATGCTCAAGCAATGAGTTAAGCAAACTCCACATGATTATTTGAATTTAACTAACCAAGACTTGAATTATTGAACTTAAATTTCAATCAAATCCTATTAAACATTTTAGCTTCATCTTTACCTAGAGAGACCAACTTTCAATACAACAATAATTAACCACTATAATAATAAATTTTTAAACTTAAAAAACTTCATTTATCTTTGTCTTAAAGGAAAAAACCATATAATTATTATATATTAATAAATATGAAATGAATTTTTGACAACATAATAACATGAGTCACTAAATATGACAACATGCCAACTTCCCATGACTTTTCAAAATATTTTAAAAGGATAACAAACATTTTAAGATGGTTCATCAAAATCTTTACTTAAAATAATATTATTTCAACATTAATATGATAACATCAATATATATATATATATATATATATATATATATATATATAGAGAGAGAGAGAGAGAGAGATACCTCTCTCTATATATGTGTGTGAAACAAGTATGACATACACTTTTTTCTCATACATAACATTGTACTCTATAATGTTTTAAATGCTATATTTTTATTGGAGTAGAAAATTATGAAAAGAGATGCCTTAGTTTTTAATACATCCATAACTCTCTACCTTCATTACAAGAACTAATGTATGTCATGGTCTTTGATCTTTAGTGGTATACCCTTCCTTTCTTTTTTTCATTTGTATTCTATCATGGAAATACTACAACTATAGTGTTTATATATTTGAAAACATTAATCATGACATTAGTAACATCCTTTCAATTTGAATTCTATCTAAGATTGACTTCAAGATAGAAATATCTCTTAAAAATTAAAAAAGTAACTCATAATGCATTATCCTAACTACTATCTATGAAATTTGTTATTTAAATTAGTAAAAATAATTAAAAACTATAATTTATTGATGAAACATAAATACAGAATACCTAATTTTCCATTACCATCACTTTAGAGAAAATATTAGACAATTATAATATTTTCTTTCCCCATAATATTAGGTTTCATAGTACTTTTCATAAAGGAATAATCAAACATTACCTAATATTGCTTAAATATGAATACACAAAATGAAAATGAAGAACACAAAATATATTTGGGGTGCCTATGGATATAAATAATATAAAATTACACTCCAACTAACATATAAAATGGTTGATATGAAGGGGTATTTATACCCAAATACAAGTTACCTTTAGGTTAAGGTTATGAAATTGACCTTCAAGAATAAATTGTTATAAAAAACTACAAATCTTATTTTTCAAGGTTTAATGGGTCCAAAAGGTAAATATGATAAATATAAGTACAAAATTTTGTTGTGCTCTCAAGATAATATTAACCACCACATGTTCCAACATCCCGCTTAAGATGAATGAGGGACGTGAAGAGAGAACCTTACTTGTCATCCCCCTTTAAGGGACACTCCAACTCCAATAAGTTCCTAAATGTGCACAAAAGTGACCATCCCCATGACCTTGATTAGAATATTTATTGTTTGCTTTGATAAAGGTAAATAAACTAGATCAAGTATCTTAGGTGCATGAATCCATCTCATAGATTACATCAATATACCTATGTGCTTTGTTCATTGATGAAACACTATATTATAAACAAGTTGAATAGTGCTCTAATTATTACATCAAAGTGTGATTGTAATACTCTTAGGAATGCTAATCACCTCCAAAATCATGAGCATCCACATAAGGTATTTAAGAACCTCATTGGTAGCACAATATTCAACCTATATGGAGGCCTAAGAAATAGTGGATTGGCATTTGGAACACTAAGAAATCAATTTAGATTCCAAATAGAACATGAAGCCTATGGTGGACCATCTCTCATCCAAGTCACTAGCCCAATCAACATCTAACAATCCTACCAAAATTAAAAGGAATCCAATGGATTAGTGAATACCATTTGATATATCCCTTAGATGTATCTGAGAATCCTCTTAGATACTATCTAATAAATTTGTTAGGGTTCCTACATATATCTATAATGGTAATTGACAAAAAAATTTATATCAGGTCTAGTGTGAGTAAGATAGAGAAGTCCTCCCATAAGAGACTAATATAAAATAACATCTATCAAAGGAGTGGTATAATTATCTCAAAGAACCCATGTGTTGTAGGTGAGTTGGAGAGGAGAGGGAAATCCTCCAAGAGAGGTCCCAGGTTCAAATATCCACCCTACCAAAAAGATGAATTGGATATCCAAAATACAATTGATACTGTTGGTGCGGGCAGGGTCGGGTGCGAATCCTGGGTGGCTTTGACGGTGTAGAACCTCTTGTTCATGGTCTCTCAGACCAAGGCATCCCCGCAAGGGGTTTTTCTCTTTAAATAAAAAAATAATAATAATTAGCTCGAAGATTCAATCCTATGTAAAAAGAAGTATAAGAAAACTTGTAATCCTCCATATTAAAATATTGAATAAGATCCAAAGCATACTCGGGATAGGAAATAGTCATTCTAGAAATCCAAATCCATAGAAAATAATAAATTAATTCCAGATTTGTCATCTGAAAATAAAAAAATGTATATGACCACATGTCATGGATTAAAGTAGAAGAGCTATAAGTGATAAGACAATTATCAATATACAACATAATCACCAACATTTTTCCATATTGATGTTTGATGTAAATATCATGTTCAACCTTATACCCCTAAAAAACACAACTAAGAAAAAAATAATGGATCTTCTCATGCCATGCATGCGTATCTTGTTTAAGTCCATACAAGGACCTAGTTAGATGATAAACTAATAGAGTGGGTCCCTCAAGCTCAAAACTTGATGGCTATTGCATGTAGATTTCTTCCTAAATATCCCTATGTAGAAATACACTCTTCATGTCCATGTAATGGACGTTACATCCATATGATGTATCAATTAAGAGAATCATCTTGACTGAGTCCATCCTGGCCATAGGTGTAAATGTCTTAGAATATATACCTCCTATTGAGATAATACCTTGGTGATATGTCATATCTTATACTTATCTACATAGTTGTTAAAATTATATTTGATGCTTTAGACCTATTTATAAACAACAACATTCTTCCCTTCTAGAATAGGAACTAACTCCCAAGTCTTGTTCTTCATTAGAGCCTCATACTTTACTAACATTGGATGTTTCCATTCTGGTAGACCCTTAGATTTAGAATGTGTGAGAATATCCTAAGATTCTATTAATTTTAAAACCAAATGTTGGGAAGGAGTTGTCTAATGTCACATATAAGATAGAATAGGTTGAGAATCCTTCAAAAGTGTCTTAACCCACTTTGGTGTTGGATGAATTGAGAAATAATCATATGTATTCTGTGACAACTCAATATTAGAAGCTAAAACTAAAGAATCCAACTCAATATCACCACTCATCTCATCATGTAAGGCTAAATCAATTTGAACCAATGAGTCTACTCATAATTCACTCAACCTAAAGAAGTAAGTATTGCCTATGGTGCTACCTATGAAGGGGTCAATTCAATATGCAATGGATTACTACTCAAATATGAAAATAAAGAAGGAGAATATGAAGAATATGATTTAATGGAAATAAGATCCAACAAAAATATCTAAAGAAATATCTAAATCTAGGATGGTCAAAGGGTCAAAAGGATCATTTACCAAAATCTTAGGTAATAGGATGTAAGGAGTACCTAGAAGAAACTCATAAAGATGACATCACTTTGGATCAAGATCTCATACCTCTAAGAATCATAAATATTATATGCCTTTGAGGTATCTGAATACACCACAAAAATACACTTTTAAATCTTTGGTGCCTTCTTCTTTTGAATATCCTTGGGCATGTGAGTCCATGTTGAAGACCAAAATATATAAACTTATGATACATTAGGCTTATATCCTACTAATATCTCAAGAGGTATCATGCCCTAGAATACCCTGGTAGTAAATTTGTTGATGTTGTATGCTACACAAGTGATAGTGTTACCCCATAATTTATAATCCATCCCCTAGGAATGCATTATGCATTGTGCATTGCCATTATCACCCAAATTTTCCTCTCATCCACACCATTATGTTTAAAATTATAGTAATCAATCCTTTGATACATAATCCTATGAGAAGCTAAACAATCTTTAAAAGCATGGCTAACATATTTAGCACCCCCGTATATCCTTAGACATTTGATTATCCTATACAAATGATTTTGAACAAGGGCCTTAAAGGTTTTAAACCTTTCAAATAACTCATCCCTAGTGTGGAAAGTGTACAACCACACATATCTAGAGAAATCAATAATTAAAAGAAGGAAGTACCAATTTATTGAGAGATATGGCATGCCCATAGGTCAAAAATATCAGTGTATGATTTTAAAAGGATGAGAGGCTTGTCTTGAAACGCATTTTGAAAAGGTCTCTATATGATTCTTTTCCAAAATACATACCTCACATGCACCATATGGAGGGGATATGCATGGAATTCCAATTATCATATGATATTGATTTATGTATCTCAAAGATCAATAGTTGAGATGCCCAAACCTATAATTTCATTTGCAACTTTCATTATCTACATGTTCAACCATAGCAACAAAGATTTTCTTCCTAGAAAGAGGAAAAATAGATAGGTATTTCTTCAAACTTATGCATGTGGTCAGTCTCATCACAATAGCCAAAAGTAATAATTATCAACACACTGTCCATATCCTTAATTACCCATCTATCAATATAAAATTATATCTTCATATTTGTATGAGTAATGCGATAAATGGACAAAAGGTTAGGGACAAATTTAGGAACATGAAGCGCCTCATGAAAAGATGAAGGTCCAATTTTTATGTCTCCATACCTTATAAACTATAAAGAATAATAATTTATAATCATAAAATATTCCATGCATGTACTTTATTGTATCCTTATAGGATATGTTCATGCTTTGACATGTGTCTAGTTGCCCAAAATGTGTAATCCACTCATCTAAATATGTGTATGTCCAATATGTAGAATGAACCACTATATATGCTTGTGATGTTTCTCCATAAAACATATCCTCACCTTATGTAGATAAGAGATTAAATTGAACACCCTATTTTCTTGTTGTTTCCTAAAGTTTCTTGATATGAATCCTACAAACTTTGTCATGTGCCCTTCCTTTATACAAAAATAAAAAGTAGGAATTTTGAAAGAATTTTTGGGCTTATTATCATTCTATTTTATCTTCTTGTCATTTAGGACTATGGAAACAACTTCTTTTGGGTGAGAAAAAACATAATTTCCCTTTTTCCTATTTATTCTAACTTGGTGGTGAAAATAAGTACGTCACTAATGGGTGGTGTAGGAGAACTTGGAAAGTGCACATGAAGCTTATCAAATATAACAACAAAAACTATATCATATGTTTCATACACATTGTTAAAGAGAATGTTAAACATTTTAGTGTTTTTTTCCTTCTCCAATGCTTCCTATATTTCTCTTTTCTCCTCGGATAGTCCTCTTGCAATTTAGATGTCTTCTTGTAATTTCTTGAACCAACTAATATACTAATTAATAGCATCAAATGATTTCATGAACAAGGGTACAAGATTACCCTCTAATCTACTAATTTGTGTGGAATCAATTTAATCACACAACCCCTAAAAAATTTTAAGTTGGACTTTAGGATCCATAGTGCTACTAACATGGGTGTCATATACATTGTCAACATGAAGAGCAATGACACCATGAGCCTCATCCTTATTGTCCCTATAGAGCTACTTTACCTCTTAAAAATCAATATCATGTGGCTCCTCAATCACATATTTGAGCAAACCCTTACTTTGGAGTAGAGCTCCACTTGTTATGAACCTTGAATCTCACAAACAAAAAGCATTTTCCATTATGTATAAATATCAAATAATTCATCCACAAAAAAATTATCCATAGTAACAATACATACGATGTGAAAAATATAGATAATACCCTTAGGATAGAGCAACACCAATAATAACTCCACAAGATATCCCAATATGAGAGCACCACTTAGAGAGGGAAAAGTCTCAGAAGCCACTTCATGGGTAAAGACAATTACAAGTAATACTTGATATGAATGATGATTACAATGACAATATATCTTCTTTATATACTCATTATTATAATTTAATGTAATAATATAAAAAACATTAGGTTATTTGTGACCCATGCCACCTACACAAAATATCCTTATACAATATCATATAATATCCCCCTATACCTATTCATAGGCACCATAATATTTTCTAGTAGCATATTTTGGACCACACAATAAGTACATATCATGATCCATAACTATTCTACCAAAAATATAAAAATTTGCATACAATTATGACTCGAAACAACATCATGAATGCAAAGATATAAAAAAACCATGCAATTTGAAAAAATGGGCTCAAAACGCTTTTGTATGAAAAAGTTATGTTCATCAAAAGTTTTACCCCAAAATTATAAAAAATCCTTCAAAAACTTTGAAAAAAAAAAAATCTAGTACCTATAATGAATGGGAGGCTACCACATGTCATTATGTGAGTTTTTTAGAGGGTACCAAGCATGTTCTATGTATGCAACATACAAACAAATCACATGATGTCACTTATCATGACCTGATTTCCTACCTGATTGGTGAACTGCACTATACCACTTATCTCATCATGATTCACTCTAAATTTTGAGTATTTCTAAGTTTGCTACTAATTATATTGGTTATTTTCAAGTCTAATGAGTTGAAAAATATTATTGGATGAACCAATATTTATACACATCTAGTGGCATATGACCTGCAATGTCGATTATTGTATGAGCTACCATGTTGACTACTATATGATCTACCATGTTGTTTGTTGTATGGCCTACCATATTGACCAAATTAGAGATTACCATGGTAGTTTCCATGTCATACCATACATCACCTTCCACGTGTTACCTTAAGATATGTTACATGTCACCAATTGAGTCAATACCTATGCCAACTACCATGTGCCATACCATATAACTTGTATGGATTGACACAATACCTATATAGACTACCATGTCACCTTAGAATTTATTAATTAGATGTCAAGTCAGCTATATAAACTACCATATTAATTGTGATGTGTTACCTTAGGATTTTTATACCTACTACCAAGTCATATGCATGGTTTGTTGAAGAACATAAGCTTATACTGAGAGGGGGGTGAATTGTATAAGATAAAACTTTTTACTTTTCAATCCAAATGATAACAAAAATAATATCAAAGCAGTAAATAATGCACACATAATTACACACATGAGAGACATGATTTAACATGGTTCACCCAACGTGGGCTACGCCCATGGAGAAAGTCTTTCTTCTAAATTTTCTCAATAGATATTTTGGGAATCAATTCCCTATTACAATTTTTATGGACCTCTATCCAAAGGAGACACCAATCCCCTATGCTTTGATTTTTGGATCTCTCTCCACAGGAGTGCTCTATTCCCTTACTCTGGTTCGTGGAACTTGATCCCAGAGAACTCTATCTCCTCAAATTGTTTGTGGATCTCTCTCCACAAAAGAACTCTATCTCTCTAGCTAGTTCATGAATATTTTTCCATAGGAGACCTCTGTCCCCACTGCTATGGTTAACTCTAATTAAATCTTCTCACAACTCTGATCCAATCTACTCATAATACTGATCCAATATTCTCACAACACTAATCCAATATACTCATAAAACTGATCCAATATGCTCACAAAATTGATCCAATATGCTCACAACACTGTCTTTAATTTGCTCTCTATCTCTACTCAATTCTACTCTAATACATGCTCATAACTTCACATAACACACACTCAAAACTGCTCATAACACATGCTCAAAATTGCTCATAGCACATGTTCAAAAAGGTTTCACAATGATTCACAAAATTGTCTTCAAAATTAACACAAGTAGTTCACAATATCTAGCACAAATGTCTCAATTTATTTCAACAATAGAATCACACTTGTTCTCAAACTTTATCTCAAATATTTCCAATACCATTCAACAATGAAGTACAAATCCTAACTCAAATATTTCCAACAATGCTTATCAAACAATCCTTTTCACTCCACCTTATGATCCAAAAAACCTTGCTCAACAACACACCTCAAAGAAGGAGAAAAATACCCATACCTCTTATTTTATTTTATGAAGATATGTCACAAAACTTGTCTCACAAACAACCAATCCTTCTTGTGCCACCTCAAGGGTTAGATAGCAAGATTCTATTTCAAAATATCCACATGAGTTCCCTCAAAAAGGTGCTCAACCAAATCTGAAATTAATGTTCTAGGAATTTTCTTTTGTTCTCAAGGATAATGCATTAAAGCTCAACAAAACCCTCTCAAAAATTTCTTTTTCATAAAGTAAGAATTACAAATAATAAAATCATATTTTAAACCTTTTATCTCCCACTTTCATAAAATAATTTCCAATCCACTTTAACATCAAAAACAAATATTTACAATTTTAAATAAACCATTTACACCTTATCACTCCAACCTTTGCATATATAAAATAAATGACTTCAATACCCTTAGAATATTATGCAAAACTTAGTTTCCCTTTATACCTCCTATATGCCAAGAATATACACCAAATCACATCCGCCAAACACCAAATGTAGCCAACATTAATCATCTTAGAGCATACCTTATGAAAATCAATCTTCTTGCTGGTGCGAAAAAGAATCGATCCTCCAACCCCAAACTCTTTAGCACAGTGCTCGACCACTTGCACTAGCCAAGCGGTTGAGACCTAACACTCGGCCTCCACCCTTTATATTCTGCCACGTTCATAGAAAAGAATAAAACTTCTTCAAAATCTATTATAGGGAGAATCGAACCGTGAACCACTTCCCCAGTACGTCTTAGTGTGATTCGAGCTACTGTTAGGCCACCCTAGCAGATGACATCAATGCATGAACAAATACAATTTGTTCATTCTACTATGCACTAATCGAAACCAATCACTATCCTCACTTTTTATTTGTTGTCGCTCTATGCACGGGTATGCAAAATGATCAAATGTTTTTCCAAAGCATTGAGGGTGTATAAATACATTTCATGCATGCTTTAAACGATGTCAGCCCTCCTTTGAATCATGCTCAAAAATTAAACATTGGCCCTTATTTGAATTAAAATAATAATTTAATTTTTATTTGGCACCTTGAAACATTAGCCTTAGAGTTTATAATATTTTAAAAAATATTATAATAAACCCTTTTATTTTCCTTGGTTTTTTTTCACCAATAAGTAAACTTAGACTTTCCTTTGCAAATTGGAAACCCCCTTGGGTTTTTATTTACCAATTAAAACCTTTCACTATCACGCTTCCTTAATAATATTTAAATATTAAAATTTAAATATTACAATCCTTTTGAATAATTATTTTTGTTTGCTTCCTTAACCATGGAAAAATATTTTACCTTTTCCACTATGAAATCAATCCTTTGACATCAATAAAAACTCATTATTCTCAAATTTTCAACAATCTCCCCCTTTGTCATTGATGGCAACCCTTTCTAAAGAAAAAATTCTTGCCATTGTATCCCAAAACTGCTCCTCCTAATTCTACTCTCTTTGATAAGATGCTTCCCCTGATTGAATGCTCTCCCCCTTACTCAAATCTCTCTCCCTTTGACATCAATGGCAAAGGGACTCCTTTGGGGCTAAATATAAGACTCTTACTTCAGCCCCCTACCTACCTCATCTCCTTGAGGTGATTAATTTTAGGGTGGTAGTAAAGCTACTTCGAATTTTCCTCTAAGATACTCAAAAGTTTCCTTTGAAAGTGGCTTAGTGAAAATATTTGCAATTTGTTCCTTTGTAGTAATATATTCCAATTTGACTTGCTTATCCATCACTTGTTCTCTCAGAAAATGGTATTTTATTGGAATGTGCTTGGTCCTAGAGTGCATCACTAGGTTCTTTAAAAATTTTATAGCACTTGTATTATCACATAGTATGGAGATAGGATGATCATGCTCTATCTTGAAGTCCTTTAAAGTTTGCTTCATCCATAATACCTGTGTACAACAAGCAACTGCTGCAATGTACTCTGCATCTGCTATGGATAGGGATACTAATGTTTGTTTCTTTCTTAGCCAAGAGACTAAACAATATCCAAGAAATAACACTCCTCCACTTATGTTTTTTCTATCATCAATATTGCCTACCAAATCTGCATCTGTATATGCTATGAGAGTGAAATTATCACTTCTGGGATACCAAAGTCCAAAATCCATAGTCCCTTTTAAATACCTGATAATCCTCTTTACTACCAATACATGTGTTTCCTTTGGTGATGCTTGGAATCTTACCACCAGTCCCACTACCTGCATTATATCTAGTCTTGTAGTTGTTACATATAGTAATATGCCAATCATAGATCTATACAATGTCTAATTTGCCTAAGGAGATTCATCATCTTTACTCAACTTGCATCCTATAACCATGGGGGTACTTACTGGTTTGTAGTCTTCTAACTTGAATTTCTTCAACATCTCTTTTATATACTTGGTTTGTGAGAGAAATACACCCTTCTATGATTGTGAAATTTGTATTCCAAGAAAGAAGGAAAACTCACCAAGCATTGACATTTCAAATTTATTTTGCATACTCTATAAATTTCTGACACATATTATCATTATTACCTCCAAAATTGATATCATCCATATAAACAACCACAGTTAGTAAGTCATTTCCTTCATTTTTGATATATAAATTATTGTCCACTATTCCTTTCCTAAACCCCTATTCCTGAAGATACTTATCCAACCTTGAATACCAAGCTCTAGGAGCTTGCTTTAGTCCATAAAGAGCCTTCTTTAATTTGCATACATAATTTGTTTTATCAGTTAGGTTGAACCCCTCAGGTTGCTCAATATAGACCTCTTTTTCCAAGACACCATTGAGAAAAGTTGATTCAACATCAATTTGATATAATTTGAAGTTTTCGAAGCTTGATAAAGCTAAAAATATCCTTATGGCCTCAAGTCGTGCAACAGAAGCAAATTTTTCATCAAAATCAATCCCTTCAACCTGTGCATAATCTTTGCATACAAATCTTGCTTTATTTCTGACTACCTGACCATCTTCATTTAACTTGTTTCTAAAAACCCATTTAGTGCCAATTACATTATTATATTCTGGTCGTGGGACAAGTTTCCAAGTTTTACTTTTTTCTATTTGATCTAATTCCTCATCTATTGCCTTAACCCAAAACTTATCATTTCTTGACCCATTGAAATCCTTGGGCTCAATTTTAGACAATAAAGAAAAATTTACATGTTCACTTGTTCTTATTGTCTTCCTCGTTTTTATTTCATTTGGATTTCCAATAATTGGATATCTTGGATGATTTTTATGCACATACCTGGATGGAGTCTTAGGTGGTGTTCTTTGTGTTTCCTCTTTTTCTGATTCTTCACCTAATTCTTCTTGACAACTTTCTTCTTCTTGATAAACAATTTCTTGAGTTGGTTATTTTGACCCTGTTTGTTCATCAACTATCACATTTATACTTTCCATAATCGTGTGTGTATTATTATTATAGCACCTATAGGCTTTGTTCTTAGTGGAATAGCCAATGAAAATACCCTCATCACATATTGAATCAAACTTACCCAAATTGTTCTCTTGCTGTCTTATGTAGCATTTTCTTCCAAAAAATTTGAAATATGTTACAGTAGCGGGTCTTCCTTTCCAAAGCTCATATGTGTTTTTTTGATGATTCACACTTACTTGAGCTCTATTGATGATATATAGTGTTGTATGAATTACCTCTCTCCAAAAACCATCTGAAAACTTATACTCATTTAACATAGCTCTGGCCATATTCTCAACAGTCCTATTTTTCCTTTCAACTACTTCATTTTACTGAGGAGTTATTGCTGCTAGATATTATATTTTGATACCATGTTGTTCACAAAAATCTATGAATTCACCTAAAGTAAACTCTCCTCCTCTATCTGACCTTAGGCACTTTATTATTTTACCTATTTCATTTTCTACTAACTCTTTGAAATCTTTAAACTTTTAAAAATCTTGTGACCTTTCTTTTAATAAAGTTACCTAAGTCATTCTGGAGAAATCATCTCTAAATAACATGAAGTAACTTTCACCTTATAGACTCTTTGTACTTGTAGGACAACATAAATTAGTGTGAACTAGTTTCAGTGGTTCATATGAAGTAAATTCTTTTGACTTGAAACTTGTTCTTGTTTGCTTTCCATGTTGACATTGTGCACAAATTGTGTTTTGTGGCCTTTTTATCTTGAGTAAATCTTTGACTACCTACTTTTTGCTCATTTTTACTATGTTATCAAAGTTTAGATGACCCATTCTTCTATGCCATAACCAACTCTCATCTTCTTGTTATAAGAAACACTTTTTTTGCTTTGATCTCACTTAGAATGTAGAGATTATTTGTAGTTCTACTAGCATCTGCAATGATCTTTCCTGTTTTATATTTTCTGATCTCACATCTATTTAAATGAAAAGTGATGGTGTGACCTTGATCACAAATTTGGATTACACTTAGTAAATTTTTCCTCAATCCCTTGACATACAATACATTCTCTATCTTTGTTTTTCCATTATCTAAACTCAAAGTTCTTTTCCCATAAATTTTTGCTAAATCATTGTCACCAAATTTTACTAATCCTCCATTGATTTCTTTAAGTTCAAGAAATTTATTCTTGTCCCCTGTCATATGACTTGAAAAACCACTATCAAGAAACCACTATTTTCTCTTATCTTGTACATGAAGAGTTGTTTGTACCAACATTGAATTCACTTTTCCTTGCTCTTTTCTCTCTCTCTTAATTATTGAGGTTATATTCTTTTGAACCTTTTGATCCTCCTTCTTTTTGTTTGATTCAAGAAATATTATTTTACACCATTTGGTCTTGTGCCCAAAGTTATTGCATTTGTAACATATGATATTGTTATTTATGAGAGGGGCAAAATAATTGAAATTTCTATCAACATTATCTCTCGCATAAATAGTGCAATGTATAACTTTATGACCATATCTGTTACATGAAAAACAATAGCCATGGAAGAAATTGTGTAACCTATTAGAGTGCCTTGAATAATAAGGTTGCATGCTTCTTCCTTTGTTGTTCCTGTAATTGAATTTTATCCATAAATCTTCTTTGCCTTCTACATTCTTGATGCTTTTACCTTTCAATGCATTAGCATAAGTCATGGGCTCTTCATCTTTTGATATATTTGTTTCTTGGGAGCTTGACTCCTCTTTATGTTTCCCTAAATTTGTATCTTTCTGTAACTTATCCTTAGTCTTTTCAACTTCCTTTCTTAGAGAGACAATTTCAGATTCCAATCTTTCACATTCTAACTCTTTTGCATTTAACTATTTTGCCATATCGTGTTCAATTTTCCTTCCCTCTTCAACTCTTACCTTGATCTCTGTGAGGTTTTGTAGAAGTTCCATCTTAGCTTCCTCATCCTCTTGGATTTGATCCTTCAAACTTGAATTCTTCCTTCTAACCTTTTCCTATTTTCTAAGAGCAACAATAAATTCCTCTTTTATGTCAATCATGGCATCTTCTCCATTTTATGAGGTCATGTATGTTCTTGTGGTATATTCCTTCAAGCTATTAGGCTTTTCACGAAGGAACCCGCTCTGATACCAATTTAAGAATATATATTATACTGAGAGGGGGTGAATAGTATAAGATAAAACTTTTTACTTTTCAATCCAAATGATAACAACAATAATATCAAAGCAAAAAATAATGAACACATAATTACACTCATGAGAGATATGATTTAACGTGGTTCACCCAATGTGAGCTACGTCCACAAAGAAAGTATTTCTTCTAAATTTTCTCAATAGATATTTTTGAAATCAATTCCCTATTACAATGTTTATGGACCTTTGTCCAAAGAAGATACCAATCCCCTATGCTTTGATTTGTGGATATCTTTCCACACGGGAACTATATCCTCTTGCTTTATTTTGTGGAACTTGATCTAGGAGAACTCTATCTCCTCAACTAGTTTATGGACCTCTCTACACAAAATAACTATATATCTCTAGCTAGTTCATGGATCTCTATCCATAGGACCTCTATCCCCACTGCTATGGTTAACTCTAATCAAATATTCTCATAACTCTGATCCAATATGCTCATAATACTGATCCAATCTGCTCATAATATTGATCCAATCTACTCATAACATTGATCCAATATAATCACAACACTGATCCAATCTACTCACAACATTGATCCAATCTGCTCACAACACTACGTCTAACCTGCTCTCTATCTCTGCTCAATTCTACTCTAATACATGCTCATAATTGCTCATAACACACACTCAAAATTGCTCATAACACATGCTCAAAATTACTCATAACACATGCTCAAAATTTCTCATAACACATGCTCAAAAAGGTTTCACAATGATTCACAAAATTTTCTTCAAACTTAACACAAGTAGTTCACAATATCTAGCACAAATGTCTCAATATCTTTCAAAAATAGAAGCACACTTGTTCTCAAACTTTATCTCAAAATTTTCGAATACCATTCAACAATGAAGTACAAATCCTAACTCAAATATTTCCAAAAATGCTTATCAAACAATCATTTTCCCTCTACCTTATGATCCAGAAAACCTTGCTTAACAAGACACCTCAAAGAAGGAGAAAAATTCCCATACCTCTTATTTGCTTTGATGAAGATATGTCACAAAAATTATCTCACAAACAACCAATCCTTATTGTTCCACCTCAAGGGTTAGATAGCAAGATTCTATTTCAAAATATCCACATGAGTTTTCCTTCAAAAAGGTGCTCAATGAAATCTAAAAATGTTCTAGGACTTTTCTTTTGTTCTCAAGGATAATGCATTCAAGCTCAACAAAACCCTCTCAAAAATTTATTTTTCATAAAGCAAGAATTACAAACAATAAAATCATCTTTTACACCTTTTATCTCCCACTTTCATAAAATAATTTCCAATCCACTTTAATGTCAAAAACAAATATTTACAATTTTAAATAAATCATTTACACCTTATCACTCCAACCTTTGCATATATAAAATAAATTACAGCAATACCCTTAGAATGTTATGCAAAAATTAGTTTTTCCTTATACCTCCTATATGCCAAGACTATACACTAAATCACATCCGCCAAACACTAAATATAGCCAATATTAATCAACTTAGAACATACCTTATAAAAATTAATCTTCTTGTTGGTGCAGACAGGAATCGACCCTCTAACCTCAAACTCCTTAGTGCATCACTCAACCGCTTGTGCTAGCCAAGCGGTTGAGACCTAACACTCGACCTCCACCCTTTATCTTTTGTCACATCTGTCGAAAAGAATAAAACTTCTTCAAAACTGGCTCTAGGGAGAATAGAATCGCGAACCACTTCCCCACTATGTCTTAGAATGAGTCAAGCTACCATTGGGCCACCCTGGTGAATAACATCAATGCACGAACAAATATAATTTGTTCGTTATGCTACGCGCTAACTAAAACCAATTGATTTCCTCACTTTTTATTCATTGTCGCTCTATGCACAGGGTATGCAAAATGATCAAATATTTTTCCAAAACATTGAGGGTGTATTAATATGTTTCATGCACACTTTAAATGACATTCGACCTCCTTTAAATCATGCTTGAAAATTAAATGTCAACCCTTATTTGAATTAAAATAATAATTTAATTTTTCTTTGGCGCCTTGAAACATTAGCCTTAGGGTTTATAATATTTTAAAAAATATTATAATAAACCCTTTTATTTGCCTTGGGTCTTTTTCACCAATGAGTAAACTTAGAATTTCCTTTGCAAATTGGAAACCCCCTTGGGATTTTATTTACCAAATAAAACCTTTGTCACTATCAAGTTTCCTTAATAATATTTAAATATTAAAATCCTTTTGAAAAATTCTCTTTGCTTGCTTCCTTAACCATAGAAAAATAATTTATATTTGCCACTATGACATCAATCTTTTGACATCAATGACAACTCATTATTCTCAAATTTCCAAAATTTGTCATGTTATTTGTATAGATTACCATGTGTTACCTTAGGGTTTATGTGATCACTAACATGTCACTTGTAAATATCACCATGTTTGTTGTACATACTACCACTATCATCTATATAACTCTGATATGTCATCATATTTTTCCAAAGAGGTGATGTCATATATTGCCACATCATCATAGGGTGCCACACCATTAGATATTGCCACATAATTCATGTTGGCATAATCAAGTTTTTGTTGGACATTTTGAGTCCCTAAGTCAAAGTTGTCATTGATGTCACCAGATGAAGTCATCACTAATATCAAGGACTTCATCAAGAAACAAAGGTGTCAAGGTTTCTATTTGATATCCAGGAAGAAGGTCAAAGTTCAAGAGAATCAGTGCAAAAGTTAAAATAAAAAGGGGTCCATAATATTTTAATAGTATATGGAAGCATAAGTTAAAAAGGTTTTTCATAAAATCTCAAGGAGGCTTGTGCAAAGTTAAAATGGAGATATAATATTTTTTATAAATTATTTAAATTCAATGAGAATTTAAATTTTATAAATAAATATTATTTACACCATGGTATGCAATGAGAATGAAGTAATAAACTCAAAAGGATATAATATTATAATATTAAGTGATATGGTTAAAATCCCAAAGTAAAATATTTATAATATTCATTATAATATTTTACAATACCCAAAGATGGGTTTGGAGTTAAAATTATTCAAAGCGCCTTTACCAAGATCGTAACCTTCGCCAAAGTTACATGGTGGTGAAAGCATTCAAAGCGCTGATGTTTTACAAGCATGGAGGAAATTAATATATATACTTATGCTCAAAGGGCGTTAAACTTTATCCTTCCTTGATTGATTATTATTTGGATGCAAAGTGAAAGATGATCTCGTGAGCATTTTATGAATTTCATGTGCGGCAAATATTTCAAAACAAAAAGCATAGATCGTTCGAAGGCCAACTGGGCATCTTGGCCTAGTGGTGAGTGGGCATGTCTGAAAGCATTTTTTTGCAAGAGATAAACGTTCGAAACACGACAGTGTGCTTGGTAGTTGTATTGGTTGAAGGTGCCAAAGGTGCACATTTTTGCAAAGGGCAGTAAGGGAGGCACGACTTGAAGAATGTGGTGCTTTTTTAGTCTCAATGAACACGTAGCTCATGTGGCGGATGAATCCATGACTAAGGTATTCGTCACGATCATTGTTGAAGGTTTGAATCGCTCCAAAGGCGAGGTAAATATTTTGCATTAAATTTTTATTATTTGCCTAAGTTGGGAGGTATAAGGGTTGTTAGTGGAATCATTTAGAAAGGTTGCTTATTGGATAGTGGTGGTAGTTGAAAATTATCACTTGGAGTAATAAGGAGGTTTTTGGTTTTAATTTTTAATAGTCTTAAATTACTATATTGGCATATTGGAGGATTAAAACTTTTGAGTATTGTTTAATTTTAATAAGGGGTTTTGTGTTAGAGAAGATTATTGTGAAGGTGTTGAATATTATTTTAAGTTGGAGTGATAAGGTGTAATTATTGATATCATTTTGTATTGTTTTTTGAGGAAATTATCATCTTCTAAACCTTATTGATATTGGCAAAGAAGTGAGTGTGAGTGTGACAGATCTGTGAGATCAACTCCTTGTCAAGCAAAAACATATGGGTAAATTTTTCCTTGGTTGAGCTGATTGATTGGATTTCTAGAAAATAAAGTTTCGAGTGAAAAGTATTTGATTAGGATTTCCTTTTTGAAAGTGTTTGAGTTAATGCTTCAAGGTTTTTTGGAATTAAGTTTTGTGATTAAAACCTTGTTTTATAAGCATTGTTGTTGAAGCCATTGGTTGTGTGAAGAACTTGAGTTAGGGTTTTGAAAAGAATGTGAGTATCATTGTTATGTGAATATTGATTTGTATGCATTGTTTTTGAAGTGAGTTGTTGTGCAAAGAACTTGAACTAGGGTTTGAAAAGAACATGAGTATCATTGTTATGTGAGATTTGTTTTTGAGCATTGTTGAAAACATTTTGAGTTGGTGTTTACATGCTTGGACTAGGGTTTGTGAGCAAGGGTTGTTTGTTGAGTAATTGGTTGAGTAGAGTTGATTGAGCCTAGTCAAGTGGATGTATGAAGTGATTGTTCAAGTTACATAAAAAAAACTATTATATATTATGATTTGAGTTGAGAAAGTGTTTGAGCATTGAGTTGAAACATATTAGGTCTCTAACAATTCATTTTATGTTTCTATGAGATTGGTTAAGTTATGAGTGAGCTTGTTGAGCATATTTGAATAAGTTTTGTGTGGAATTATTAAGAATATTGGACAAGTTCCGAGTGAGATTGTTGAGAATATTTGAGCAAGTTCTATGTGGACTTGTTGAGCAGATTTAAGCAAGTTTTGTGTGGACTTGTTGAGAAGATTTGAGTAAGTTCTGTGTGGACTTATTAAGCATATTTGAGCAAGTTCTGTGTGGACTTGTTGAGCAGATTTGATCAAGTTCTGTGTGGACTTATTGAGAATATTTAAGCAAGTTCTGAGTGGACTTGTTGAGCAAATTTGAGCAGGTTGAGTGGACCTATTGATCATACTTGAGCAAGTTCTGAGTGGACTTGTTGAGCATACTTGTGCTAGAATGAATGGACTGTGTTTAGTGCATATTTGAGAAAGAGCTTTGGAGGTGATAGAGTAGAGAGGATAGTAGTCTCTAGTAGATAAATATCCATCAGCCAGGGCAGTGAGGACAAATCTTCTAAGTGGGGACAAGAGTCTTTAGTGGAGAGAGATCCACAAGCCAGTGTAGTGGAGGTAGTAGTCTTCTAGAAGATCACCAACAAGAGTAGAGGAGAAGGAGTTCTCCTGTGGATAGAGATCCACAAACTTGATTTAGGGGATTGGTGTCTACTTTTGAAAGAGGTCCATAAACATTGTAATAGGGAAGGATTCCCAAGAGATTGATTGATAAAATTTTAGTGAAATGTTTTCTTCGTAGAGTAGCCCACATTGGATGAACCACATAAAATTGGTGTCTCATGTGTGTGTGATGTTTTATGCATTGCTTTGTTTTCTGCTATTGATATTACCATTGATATATTGCATAATATTGATTGTGCTAAGAAAAGTAAAAAGTGGTCTTCTACTGTTCACCCCCCCTCTCAGTATAAGCTTGTGTTATGCAGTTTTTTCCAAAAACATTGAGCAGAGGAGGGAATTCAAGTTGAGATATCCAATTATCAAGTGTCTTACCATACTTTGGCTAGCCATCTCCCCAAGCACTATGCTTTGGAGAGAAATATTAAGAGCCAAATTTAAAATACAAACAAATGCCATTTACACCCAATTTGATGCTCTACATTGATGGAGTCATATATCATAATGATGCAAGCATGAATTTGCATACCTAAATTTTATTGTCATTCTAGGTAATATTTCATAATATATCCTTTTTTTAATTACAAAATTTAAATTTTGGAGGGAAATAAAAATTTTTTTAATATAAATTTGTAGTACTAGAGGTAAAATAAGTGAATGTGCTAAAGTTGGATCTAAAATTTTGTAAATAACCCATAATTGTTGATGGTTTACATAGATTTCTCTACACAACAAATCAAAACTATTGGAGGTATTACATTAATTGATACCTTGAATACCATTGTAAATATTTAAGTTAGGAAGTGTGTTTATTATTTTTGTAGGTGTCAAGTTATGAAGCGTGTTTATGTGCCAGGTGTGCAAGTGTGAGTTGTAAGTGAAAGGTTTCAAGTGTGTAAGTGAAGAGTCATGTGATATGTGTCAATATTAGAATTAGGAGGTTATGTAATCCTAAGAGACTTTCATAATATAATACATGTGAAAGTTTACATCTTCTATGATTTAGAGGAGAGAAAAATTCATGACTATTTTTATATATTGATGAAAAAGCTCTATGTAATGTAATGTGAGAAATTATAATTCCTGAATTTAATTTATAAGTTTGTTTATCATGCAATATTTATGTTACTATTATGCAATATTTGTGTTACTACCGATTGTGATTATTTTGATCTTGGAAATATTTAGTTGTAAGATCTTTAGATTTTTTAACCTGAAGAACACAAGCTTATACTAAGAGGGGCGGTGAACAGTATAAGATAAAACTTTTTACTTTTCTTTCCAAAGCAATATTATCCAATAATATCAATTGAAATAATCAAACAATGCACATATCATCACACACATAAGAGACATAGATTTAACGTGGTTCACCCAATGTAGGCTACGTCCACGGAGAAAATATTTCTTATAAAGTTTCTCAACAAATCTCTTGGGAACCAATTCCCTATTACAATATTTATGGGCACCAACCCAAAGGAGACACTAATCCCCTATGCTCAGGTTCGTGGACCTCTATCCACAGGAGACACCAATCCCCTTTGCTCTGATTCGTGGACCTCTATCCATAGGAGACACCAATCCCTTTGCTATGGTTTTATTCAAGACCTACTCTCAACTATGCTCACCTAAACCTGCTCAAATATGCTCATAATACCTGCTCAAATATACTCATAACACTCAAATCTGCTCACATAACACCTACTCAAATATTCTCATAACACCTGCTCAAATCTGCTCATAACACCTGCTCAAATATGCTCATAACATTGCACAAATATTGCATACACATAATGCTCATATATTTTCAATTTCAATCCACTAACCATTCATTTCAAAATCAATCTCAAATGCATAAATCTTCTATGCTTATCAAACATGAATCATGCACAAATTTACTTTCAAGTCTGATCTATAACTCTTACACTTTCATTCCCAATGTCACTCAAAACCAATGCATTTATTACTTCATAAAACTACTTTATAACCCTTGCAAATTTATTCCCAATATCAATCAAAGCTAATGCACAAGATTTCTCTCAAACCCTTGCTCTTATATTTTCTATTTCTTTAACAATAATACTCAAATTTATTCTCATATCATAGCACATATGTTTCAACAATAATGCACAACTTTGTTCTCAAACCCTAGCACATATATTTCCAACAATGCACATAAACTTAATCCTTATATCTCAAACTCTACGACATCAAAATATTTTCTTCAAAAAATTACCCTTTAGAAGGGAATCAAATCACCATCCCTCTAAAATTGCTTTTATGAAGTTGCGTCCTCAAAACCTGTCTCAAAAATAATTTCTCTTTCTTGTGCCACTTCAAAAACTAGTTAGTAAATCCCTTTTTCTCTTCTTAATTAGATATCAAAATATTCTCATTAAAATCCTTTATAAAAATGTGCTAAAAAATAATACCTTATATTTCTCTCACAAGATAAAGCTTCATTAATAACACAAACCCTTTTTATTCCCTTTCTATGATATGCCAAAATTACAAGTAACAATAATCATAAATACACCTTATTTCTCCTTTCTAAGATATTCAAAAATACAAATAACAATAATCTTAAATACACCTTATTTCTCCTTTCTAAGATATTCAAAAATTACAAATAACAAAAACCTTTACTACACCTTATTTCTCCTTTACTTTCAAAAATTATAATATGAAAACAATACACCAACACCTTATTTTTCTTCAACCTTAATCCAAAAATTTTAATCAAAATTTTAGTACCTTTGGTGCTGCTGTGAATCGAACCTCCAACCTCATGATAAGCAACTTTCTCTCAAGCACCTTGACCAGCTATGCTACCGCGGTGGCTGAGACCAAAGGAGGGGCGCCTTTTACTTAAACCACATTTTGCGCACTTTCCAACACAAAAACCACAAAACCGGTGACGATGGGAATCAACACAATGACCTCCCACAAAACAACACTCCACGTAGAACCCACAACTGGCTGGGCTACCCCGATAAACGAGACATCAAATGTAAGCAATAGTATTTGTTTCGTTCTCCTCTATTCTCCATAACAAAAACATAACCGACGTCCATGGGGTTCGACTCCTTGACCTTCTACCCAAAAAATCTCCACGTAGATCCATACTACCAGTTGGATTATCTATTGAATGAACGTACAAGCACGCAAGATAGACTTCGTATTTCCCTACCTCATTTTTCGTTGTCTTATCCTCTTATGTTTTTACCGTTTGCATTCACAGAGAAAACAATGTATTCAATTTTATTTGCATGTAGTTAGTCATTAATGCCAAAGGTAAATAAATCACCATATTTATATGATTCCAAATGGCTTACGAAATTGTCATGTCGGCTTCAAAAATAAACTCAAATTTCTTCCATATGTTGGCGCCAAAAACTTTGGGTTATAATATTTAAATTAAATATTATAATTTTTTTTTTTTTTTTTAAAAAGTAGGGGGGGAGCGAACAAAACACCCCCCCCAAAAAAAAAAAAAAAAAAAGAGAGACACACCCCCCCCCCCCCCCCCCCCGGCGGGGGCGCCCCGGGGGGGGCCCGCCCCGCGCGCGCGGCCCCCTGGTGCTTAAATATTATAACTTTAATTTTTAAGCCCTTGTAATAATTAAATACTTTGATTTAATATTGCACATTTATGTCCCTGCCTTGGTCCTTGGCTTTTATAAATTTTTGTCCTCATGCCATTTAAATCCTGTCCCAAGCCTTGAACCTTTATAATATATTTAAATCTTTTGTCCAAGCATCCTTAAACCTTTGTCTTTTCCTTTATAATATTTAAATATGAAATTTAAATATTTGAAATTTAGAAAAAGACTGGGAAGAATTATTATATAAACCTTTATTTAATAAATATTTTCCTTTCCTTGTTCCATCTGAAATATATGCTTACCTTGAATAATTTTCCAACCTTTTCAACTACACATCCTTGAAGAATATTTCTGCCTTGAATAATATTCACCCTTTGACATCAATGACAACTCAATATACTTAATATTTCCAACAATCTCCCCCTTTTCATTGATGGTAACCCTTACAAAAAAAATTCTTTTGCTGCAACTGGATTCCAGAACTGCTCCCCTGACTAGTTGCTCCCCCTTATTGAAATATCTCCCCCTTTGACATCAATGTCAAAGGGCTCCTTTTGGGGCTAAAAATAAAATACTTAGCTCAACCCCCTTACCACCTTATTTTTGAGGTGATTAATTTTGGTATGGGAGTAAAGTTACTCCCAAATTTCCTCTGAGATACTCAAAAGTTTCCTTTGGAAGTGGCTTGGTAAAAATATCAACAATTTGTTCCTTTGTAGCAATGTATTCCAATTTGACTTGTTGATCAGTCACTTGCTCTCTCAAAAAATGATATTTGATTGAAATGTGCTTAGTCCTTGAATGCATCACTGGATTCTTTGAGATATTAATGGCACTTGTATTATCACATAGTATGGGGATAGGATGATCATGCTCTATTTTGAAATTACTTAAAGTCTGCTTCATCCATAAAACCTATGTACAACAAGCAACCGCTACAATGTACTATGCTTCTATAGTGGATAAGGATACTTATGCTTATTTCTTGCTTAGCCAAGAGACTAATAGTATCCAAGAAAGAATTCTCCTCCACTTGTGCTTTTTCTATCATCAACACTGCATGCCCAATCCGCATCTGTATATGTTGTGAGAGTGAAATTATTGCACCTAGGGTACCACAGTCCAAAATCCATAGTACCTTTCAAATATTTAAATATTCTCTTAACTTCCTGTACATGTGTTTCTTTTGGTGCAACTTGAAATCTTGCCACCACTCCAACTACCTGCATTATATCAGGCCTTGTAGCTTTGACATACAGTAAACTCCCAATAATGGATCTATACAATGTATGATTTACCTTAGAAGACTCATCATATTTACTTAACTTACATCCTGTAACCATGGGGGTGCTCACAAGATTGCAATACTTCATCCTAAATTTTTTCAATATTTCTTTCACATACTTGGTCTGACAGAGAAATAGACCTTTATTTGATTATGAAATTTGCAACCCAAGAAAGAAAGATAACTCACCAAGCATAGACATCTCAAATTCATTTTGCATACACTTTGCAAATTTCTGACACATCTTGTCATAATTAGCTTCAAAAATGATATCATCCACATAGACCACTACAATCAACAAGTTATTTCCTTCATTTTTTATGTATAGATTGCTATCAACTATACCTTTTTTGAAACCCTATTCTTGGAGATACTTATCTAATCTTGAGTACCAAGCCCTAGGGGCTTGCTTTAGTCCATAGAGAGATTTATTTAATTTGCATACATAGTTCGGCTTATCTATCAGGATAAAACCATCTGGTTGCTCTATGTAGACCTCTTCCTCTAAGTAACCATTTAGAAAAGTTGATTTTACATCCATTTGATACACCTTGAAGTTTTTGAAGCTTGAGAAAGCCAAGAATATTCTTATGGCTTCAATACATGCAATGGGAGCAAATGTTTCTTCAAAGTCAATCCCCTCAACTTGTGCGTAGCCTTTGCACACAAGTCTTGCTTTGTTGCTGACAATCTGACCATCTTCATTCAACTTATTTCTATAGACCCATTTGGTGCCAATTACATTCTTGTCTTTTGGAAGTGGGACAAGTTCCCAAGTTTCACTATTTTCTATTTGGTCTAACTCTTCTTCCATTTCTTTAATCTAGTATTTGTCTTCAATTTCTTCATTGAAATCCTTGGGCTCAACCTTGGATAGCAAAGAAAAATTTGCATGTTCACATGTTCCTATTATCTTCCTTCTTATTTGTCTCTCATCCAGATTCCCAATAATCAGTTCTCTCGAATGATTTTTTTGTACATACCCGGATGGTATCTTAGGTGGTGCCCTTTGTGTCTCATATTCTTCAATTTCTTCACCTTCTTCTTCTTTGCAAATTTTTCCTTCTTGATACATAATTTCTTGAGCTGGTTCTCTTAGCTCTATTTCTTCATCAACTCTTACATTTGTACTTCCCACCATTTTATGTGATCTTTTGTTGTAGCATCTATAGGCTTTGCTCTTTGTGGGATAACCGGGGAAAATACCCTCTTCACACCTGGAATCAAACTTGCCCAGATTTTTCTCTTCTCGTCTAATATAGCATTTACTTCTAAAATGTTTGAAGTACTTCTGTGGTTACTTGAGTAGTTGGTCTTCCCTTCCAAAGCTCATATGGGGTTTTGTGGTGATTTACTCTTATTTGAGCTCTATTGATAATGTAAACAGTTGTATGATTTACCTCTTTCCAAAATGTGTCAGAGTTCTTAGACTCATTTAACATAGCCCTAGTCATACCTTGAACAATTATGTTTTTTCTTTCAACTACTCCATTTTGTTATGGATTTCTTGCTGCAAAGTATTATCTCTTGATTCCATGCTATTCATAGAATTCTACAAGTTCACCTGAAGTGAATTCTCCTCCTCTATATGATCATAGACACTTGATATTTTTATCTGTTTCAATTTCTACTAGTGCCTTGAATGCCTTGAACTTTTCAAATGCTTCTAATTTTTCTTTTAAGAATGTTACCCAAGTCATTCTAGAGAAATCATCAATAAATAACATGAAGTAACTCTCACCTTGTAAACTCTTTATCCTTGTAGGCCCACATATATCGGTGTGAACTAGCTCCAAGGGTTTGGATGAAGAAAATTCCTTTGATTTGAAACTTGATCTTATTTGCTTACCATGCTGGCATTGTGCGCAAATCATAGTTGGGAGTTTTACTAATTTTGGATAAATATCTGACTACCTATTTGTTGCTTATTTTCACTATGTTATCAAAGTTTAGGTGACCCATTCTTCTATGCCATAACCAACTCTCATCCTCTTGTGATAAAAAGCATTTTCCTCCCTTAATTTCACTTAACATATAGAGGTTGTTTGTAGTTCTACTGGCATATGCAATAAGCTTTCCTATCTTGGATTTTTTGATCTCACATCCATTTAGGTGAAATGTGAGTATGTGCCCTTGATCACATAGTTGACTTACGCTTAGTAGATTGTGCTTCAATCCTTCAACATATAGTACATTTTCTATCCTAGATTTTCCATTATCCAAACTCAAAATCTCTTTTCCAATAATTTTGACAAAAGCATTATCACCAAATTTCACTGTTCCTCCATTTATTTTCTTGAGAGAAATAAATTTTCTTTTATCACCTGTCGTATGGCTTGAACAACCACTATCAATGTACCACTTATTACCTTCATTTTGCACATAAAGAGTTGTTTGTACCAACATGGAATTCTATTTTTCTTGTTCCTTTTTCTTTTTCTAAACTTTTGAGGACATCTCCTTCTGAACTATTTGACCTTCATCTTTCTTGCTTGATTTAGGATGTTCAAGAAATACTTTTTTACACCATCTAGCTTTATGCCCAAAATTATTACATTTGTAACACATGATATTGTTATTCATGAGAGGTGCAAAAGAATTGTAATTTCTATTAATGATACCAACATTATTTTTCACATAGACCATGCAATGTACAACTTTATGACCATATTTGTTACATGAGAAACAATAACCATGGAAGAAATTTTTAAACCTATTTGATTGTCTTGAATGATATGGTCGCATGGTTCTTTCATTTTTGTTCCTATGATTGACTTCTATCCATGATGATTCTCTACCTTTTTCCTCCTTCAATACATCAGCATAGGTCATGGGCTCCTTTTTACTTTCTTTCTTTGATGTCTTTGTTCCTTTTGAGCTTGATTCTTCTTTCTATTTCTCTAACCTTATATTTTGCTGCAACTTATCCTTAGAATTTTCTACTTTCTTTCTTAGAGAGACAACTTCATGTTCCAATTTTTCACATTCTAATTCTTTTGCCTTTAATTTCTCAACCATAACTTCTTCAATTATTTTTGTCTCTTCAACCTTCACTTTTAAGTCTATGAGATCTTGTAGAAGCTTTGTCTTTGTTTCCTCATCCTCTTGAACTTGAGCCTTCAATCCTGAATTCTTCTTTCTAACCCTTTTCAATTCTCCAAGACTAGCAATAAGTTCCTTTTCCATATCAACTATGGCTTCCTCTTCTTTTTTTGAATATTTCTTGTTGATTTCAATCATAGGAGCATCTTCTATCACTTCAATGGCCATGTGTGTTCTTATAAGATATTCCTTCAAGTTGTTAGGATTTCACGAAGGAACCTGATCTGATACCAATTGAAGAAGACAAGCTTATACTAAGAGGAAGGGGTGAACAATATAAGATAAAACTTTTTACTTTTCTTTCCAAAGAAGTATTATCCAATATTATCAATTACAAAAATGAAACAATGCATAAATCATCACACACATAAGAGACACAGATTTAACGTGGTTCACCCAATGTGGGCTACATCCACGAAGAAAATATTTATTATAAATTATCTTCAACAAATCTCTTAGGAACCAATTCCCTATTACAATATTTATGGGCACCAACCCAAATGAGACACCAATCCCCTATGCTCAAGTTCATGGACCTCTATCCATAGGAGACACCAATACCCTTTGCTCTAGTTAGTGGACCTCTATCCATAGGAGACACTAATCCCCTTTGCTCTGGTTTTACTCCAAGACCTACTCTCAACTCTACTCAAATCTACTCACCAAAACCTACTCAAATCTGCTCAAATATCTCTCAATTCTTTTCATACCTACTCAAATTTCTCTTCTCAAATATTCATAACACCTACTCAAATATTCTCATAACACTTGCTCAAATCTTCTCATAACACCTGCTCAAATATGCTCATAACACCTGCTCAAATCTGCTCATAACATTGCACAAATATTGCATACACATAATGCTCATATATTTTCAATTTCAATCCACTAACCATTCATTTCAAAATCAATCTCAAATGCATAAATCTTTCATTCTTATCAAACATGAATCATGCACAAATTTACTTTCAAGTATGATCTATAACTCTTGTACTTTCATTCCCAATGTCACTCAAAACCAATGCACAAATTACTTCATAAAACTACTCTATAACCCTTGCAAATTTATTTCTAATATCAATCAAAGTTAATGCTCAAGCTTGCTCTCAAACCCTTGCTCTTATATTTTCAATTTCTTTCAACAATAATGCTCAACTTTGTTCTCATACCCTAGCACTTATGTTTCAACAATAATGCACAACTTTGTTCTCAAACCCTAGCACATATATTTCCAACAATGCACATAAACTTAATCCTTATATCTCCAACTCTATGACATCAAAATATTTTCTTCAAACAAACATCACCCTTTGGAAGGGAATCAAATCACCATACCTCTAAAATTGCTTTGATGAAGATGTGTCCTCAAAACCTGTCTCAAAAATAATTTCCCTTTCTTGTGCCACTTCAAAAAATAGTTAGTAAATCCCTTTTTCTCTTCTTAATTTTTTTGAGAAATTTGAAAAAACTTGTATTAAAACAAAGAACATTTACAAGTTGGGATGAGACTTTTCCCAGCCTTAGTCAGAGAGAACACAAGATTACAATAGTAAAAGAAGATTTGCAATGGAGCCAAATCTCTTAAACCATTACCTAGCTAACAGGGGAGTCGGCGAATCTGACATTCAAGTGTGGAGAGACTCCTTCCCCATTGGCCTAAGGCACGATCCTACAAGTTTCAATGTTTGCACAATGTGAGATGTTGCCAGGGGGATCGGTTTGGTCTGTTGATGCAACTTGTCGCGAAATCGCGACACTTTTTCCTTCTTCTCCTTTGGCCATGAAAATGCAACATGTCACGATATCGCGACACTTTTCTCTTTTGGCCACGAAAATGCAACATGTCATGATATCGCGACACTTTTCTCTTTTGGCCACAAAAATGCAACATGTCGCGATATCGTGACACTTTTTCCTCTTTTGGCCACGATGTTGCAACATGTCGTGATATCGTGACACTTTTTCTTCCTTTGGCCGTGATGATGCAACATGTCGCGATATCGTGACACTTTTTCTCTTTTGCCCAATGATGCAACATGTCGCGATATCGTGACACTTTTTCTCTTTGGCCGCGACGATGCAACATGTCACGATATCGTGACACTTTTTCCTCCATTGGCCATGGCAATGCAACATGTCACGATATCGCGACACTTTTTCTCCTTTGGCCGCGACGTTGCAACATGTCGCGATATCGTGACACTTTTTCCTCCTTTGGCCATGATGATGCAACATGTCGCGATATCGTGACACTTTTTCTCTTTTGGCCGTGATGATGCAACATGTCACGATATCGTGACACTTTTTCTCTTTTGGCCACGACGATGCAACATGTCACGATATCGTGACACTTTTTCTCCTTTGGCCGTGATGATGCAACATGTCGCGATATCGTGACATTTTTCTCCTTTGGTCGTGACGATGCAACATGTCATGATATCGTGACACTTTTTCTCTCTTGGCCGCGATGATGCAACATGTCACGATATCGTGACACTTTTTCTCTTTTGCCATGATGATGCAACATGTCGCGATATCGTGACACTTTTTCTCTTTGGCCGTGATGATGCAACATGTCACGATATCATGACACTTTTTCTCCTTTGGTCATGATGATGCAACATGTCGCGATATCGCGACACTTTTTCTCCTTTGGCCTCGATGATGCAACATGTCATGATATCATGACACCTTTTCTCCTTTGGCCTCGATGATGCAACATGTCACGATATCGCGACACCTTTCCTCCTTTGGCCATGATGATGCAACATGTCACGATATCGTGACACTTCTTCTCTTCTGGCAGTGACGTTGCAACATGTCATGATATCGTGACACTTTCTCTCCTTCGACCGCGACGATGCATCTTGTCACGATATCGCGACACCTTTTCCTCCTTTGGCCGTGACGTTGCAACATGTCGCGATATCGCGACACTTTTTCCTCCTTGCTTTCTCCCTTTGCTTTGGACCATGAAAATGCAACATGTCACGATATCGTGACACCTTTCTCCTTGTGGTGATTTGCTTTTTCTTTGATCTTTAGCTCATGGGCCTCTTCGGTCTTCTTGGAAAACATGCAAAAAAAGTTAGTTCTTCTAGTTGGTTCCTCTGGGCGCCTTTACCTTAGGTGGCCCTTACTATTTTTAGGCTGTCTCGGTCTACTACCACCATTCTTCCCCTTTGCCTCCCTCTTCGGAGGCCCATGGCTGCTTTGTACAAGGTTCAGGGACCTTTCAACA
This sequence comes from Wollemia nobilis, assembly GCA_028583015.1. NCBI lineage: Eukaryota > Viridiplantae > Streptophyta > Pinopsida > Araucariales > Araucariaceae > Wollemia > Wollemia nobilis. Next base: position 5,098,400 of record JAQPPZ010016892.1, on the reverse strand, counting down.
CCCTGCCTAATCACCTCATCCTCAATAGCCATGTCACTGTGCCACTGAACCCCTACCTCCTTCTCAGCACCCATCTTAGCTAGGAAGTCTGCCACTTTATTTAGATCTCTACTCACATAAACTGGAATCACATCATCTAATTCCCTCCATAATTCCTTAATTTGAGTGACAAGAATCCTCAACCTCCATGTTTTCAAAGCAAAGTTCCTCATGCAATCTAGAGCTCCAACCATTATTTGAGAATCTGATTCTAGTATTATCCTCCTGTGGCCTTGTTTTACTGCCCAAATAGAAGCATATTTGATAGCTAAGGCTTCTGCTTCATTGTTTGTGGCTCTTCCCAAGCCTTGCAGTTCCCAATAGAGCACTGTTCCAACATGATTCCGGCAAACCACTCCAATTCCAGCTCTACCCGGATTGCCTTTTGCAGCTCCATCAGTATTAATTTTAATCCAACCTTCTAGGGGTGGTTTCCAACTAGCTCTATCCTGTCCCTCTTGCACTTCAACTTCCTTTTCCATTGCCCCAATAACAACCTGAGTTTCCTCTTTAGCATAGACTGCCACAGTTTTTGTGACTTTGCTCCAAATGACCTGCCAAACTCCATCTAAAGAAGAAAAAGTTTCTCTAAAAATTCTAGCATTTCTCTCCAACCACACTTGCCACCAAATAAAGTTTAATCCAAGCTCCCAACCAATACAAAGAGCTTTAGATTTAAATCTACCCCTCTTCCATCTTTCCCAAATATTAATCCGATTCAAATCACCATTAACTTGAATTTTATAATATAAAAACCATCTCTCCCAAATCTGGCGCGTGAATGGGCACTCAAACATCAAGTGATCAGCTGTTTCCTCACTCTTGTAGCATAAAACACATTGAGATGGACCAATGATTCCTTTACATCTGAGATTATCAAAAGTAAGAATTCCATTATGCATGAACTGCCAGGCAAAAAAGTTTACTTTCGGCCAACCCTTGGACTGCCAAATATTTCTCCAATCCTCAACCTGATATGTATGAGGAGGAGGCTCTGGAAGGATCTTATCATATCCGTCCTTCACTGTGTAGACACCAAGGCTCCCATAGCCCCAAGCTAATTCATCCTCCTCGTCTCTACCTGTGAGAAATATTTCTGCCAAGATTTTAGTCATGATGGGTGTCAAATCCGGAGGGATTGAAATTGGCCACTCATCCAACTTCTTAAACCGCTTAAACTTATAATCCCCCAACTGACTAGTGTTGAAATAACTTTCAATTTGGACCCATCCCTTGGTTTCTATGGCTATTTTTATTGGTTGCAATTCAGGAAATTCAACAATGATAGGTGGGTATTGATCCCATGAATCTGTCCAAAATCGTGCCTTCTCCCCTCTCCCCACTTTCCAAAATAATCTATCTTTTACTACCCGAGATCCTAACTTGAGAGCCCGCCACACTAAGGATCCATTACCATCCAAAGGGAAACGACCCACCTCATTTGGGTTTACATGTCCCAAATATTTACTAGTTAAGATTCTACTGAATAAAGAAGTTGGTTGGGAAATCCACCTCCAGTAAAGCTTTCCAACCAAAGCTTTATTATTTAACTTTGATCTTCTCAGTCCCAAACCTCCTTTTACCTTGGGCTGGCTTACTTTATCCCAACCTACTAAGGCCCATTTCCTCTCTCCTTTTACTCCTTCCCATAAAAATTTTCTAGCCATCTTGTCCAACTCTTTCCATATAGTATGTGGGGCAAGCAAGGATAGAAAATTTATAAATTGGCATGGCCTGAATGATCGACTGTAAAAAATTTAATCTACCCCCATAGCTTAACCATTTGTGAGACCAATGATTAATTCTATCCTTGATACAATCCAAAAGATTCCTCCAGATATCTATTTTTAGTTTTTTAAAATGCAAAGGGACCCCCAAGTATACCACTGGGAGATAAGTCCTTGTGAATCCCAAGATCTCTAAAACTCTGTCCCGAAGCCTTTGATCAAGATTGAAAAAGACCACTTTGGATTTTTTATCATTGATGACTTGGTTTGTAGCCCTAAGGTAGACATTAAGTGTATCTCTAATCATTCTTGCTTCCCTGAAGCTGGCCACTCCCACCAATCCTGTGTCATCCACAAACCGTAGGTGAGTCAAAACTTCCTCACCCACCTTGATACCTGTTAGCAAACCTTGTTGTCTTCTCCTCAAGATAAGTCTACCCAATCCTTCAGCCAATATGAGAAAAATATAGGGAGAGCAAGGATCTCCTTGACGAAGGCCTCGAGTAGCTCCAAACGGTTGCGAGGGAAGACCCTTGATTAACACCGAGTATGTCGGAGTAGAAACACAACTCATGACCCATTCTATCCAATCTTGAGAGAAACCAAAGGCTGCCATCATCTTTGACAAGAAGCTCCACTCCACCCTATCATAAGCCTTTGACATATCTAATTTTATGAACATTCCTCTATTACTAGATGTTTGCATTGAATGGATTGCCTCCCGAGCTAGAACCACACCATCCAAGATCTGCCTACCCTCTACAAAACCCCCTTGCTCCGAGGAGATAATGTTATGTAGAAGAGGTTTTAGCCGCTCAGCCATTACCTTTGTGATTATTTTATATATGACATTGCATAAGGCAATAGGTCTATAATCTGAAATATGTACCCCCTCCTCCCCTTTTGGAATTAAGGTAATGAAAGTATGATTTAATGCTTTAAGCATTCTTTTACTACCTTTGGACTCCTCTATAACAACCATTACATCCTCCTCCAAGTTATCCCAAAAGGCCTAAAAAACTCAATTGGAAAGCCATCTCGGACCTCGGAGTTTTTTCGGTGCTCATTCCAAAGACTACATTCTTCAGTTCCTCTCTATCAATGGGTTTAAGTAGGGTCTGATTTTCTTCTTCAGAGATAACAGAGGGTATGACAACAATAACTTCTTTTTGAGCCTCTTCATCTTGCACCATACTTTCCTTAAATAGTTTAGAAAAATAATCCATTGAATGGAAATGCATACCTGGAAGTGTATCAAAGGAGTGTCCGTTCTCATCTTGAAGAGCTTCCATGTTGTTCATCTGTCTCCTAGCACAAGCAGTCCGATGGAAAAATTTGGTATTTTTATCACCTTCTAATAACCAAGTGGTTCTTGCTCTCTGTTTCCAGGAGGTCTCCTCTTGGTTGTCAATGTCCTCAACCGCTTTACGCAATGCATCATCCTCTTCTTTGAGCTGCTCTGTAATTGTTCCTTCCCTAAAGTGTTTTTGAACCTCATCCCATCTGGCCACCAATGGAGCTCTTTGGACCTGGAAGTCTGTCTTGTTAGCTCGCCTCCATTGTTTCAGTTGAACTTTGACATAATGAAGTTGTTTGTGGAATCTAAACATTGTTGTCCCATATGTTGGGCGACCTTCTTCCCACCACTATGGAATTTTCTTTCGAAGTTCCTCTTTTTGTAACCAAAAGTTTTCAAATTTAAATGGTTTGTGATGCTGCACTGTCTTGATCCCTCCTTCCAACAAAATGGGAAAGTGATCTGAAATTGGACCCTCCAAAATCTGAAATTTTATATTCCATTTTACAAATGCCTCCTCTGAAACCAAAAAATGGTCTAACTTCACCTTCCCGCTATGTGGCTCCCTCCTCTTATTAGTCCAAGTATAGTTGGTTCCAGGGCATTTAATATCCACCAAGTGTAATACCCGGACTTGGGCAATCATAAGTCGATCCCCTGGGTCCAAAATTGGGGTTCCCCCTTCCTGATCTCTAGAGGATAATTTAGCATTAAAATCCCCAACAATAATCCAATCTAAATCTTCCCTTGAGACTCTCATGTTATGCACAACTTTCCATTGATGCATCTGACCATCTAGGTTTTGAGCCCCATAAAAATTTGTGATTAAAACATGTTCAACCGTGACATTATTTCTAAAATGTGATGTGAGAACACCCCTCCAAGCTATATGTTCTATTGCAGTCCATTCAAGAGAGTTCCAAAGAGTAACTATCCCCCCCGAGGCACCTTGGGCAGCCACTTCCATATGACCAACACCCCTCCAAATTTTGTTAACTGTTTTACACATAAGATCTAACGACATTTTTGTCTCCTGGATAAGCAAAAAATCTGTTTTACATTTTTCTAAGAGTCTTCGAACAACAGATTGATGGGTTCTACTGTTTAAACCCCTAACATTCCATGATTGTATAATCATTGGTTACCTTGAGAGCAGTAAAAATCTATTGGCCTCACCGATCCTCCAAGTGATCAGCTTGTCTCCTTGAACTGCTATCAATTCCTTATTTGATTTTCTACCCACTCCTTGAGAGTTGCTATTTTTTTATCTCTTTTCCACCCGAGTTATCCCTAAAGTTGGCCTTTCTCTATTCTTTTCTGCTATTCCCATGCTGACATCCTTAATTATTGGTTGCTCTTGGTTATGCACTATCAATGCCCCTGCACTCTCTGACTGCGGTAACTCACTGTACTCAACTACCTGCTCTATGACTGGGGGAGATGAAAGAGGAGCTTGAACATGGATGTTATTATTTTCATTATTCCCATCCACTCCTTCCATGAATTGTTCTTCTTGGTCCATTAGTGTCTTAAATATCTCATACCTATTGGAGGGCTTGAGTTGGGTTTGCTCTTTACCATATTTTTTCTTTTGCCTTCTCCTTCTTTTGGGTTGTTCAAAACCATCTCTCTGTGCTTCTTTACCCTGAGAAATATTGGTTGGTTCTTTGTTTATTGTTGACTTACCCTCCTTAGGAAGATTTGACATTCCTAGAGGAGCCTCCATTTTTATGTTCATATTATTTGGGCAAGATCGGGCCAAATGCCCATGTTTGTGGCAAACTCTGCATCTGAAGGGCAATGCCTCATAATCCAGCTATTGAATCCAAGATAGTCCTGCAAGTTCAAGTTCCACCTCTATCGGTAGAGGCTGGCTAAGATCCATTTCCACACATAATCTTGCATAAACAGTTGTGTTTCCTTCTATTGTGTCTTTGGAAACACCCAAATGTCTTCCAAGGGAATTATCGATAATTTCCAATACCTGCTCACTCCAAAACTCCATTGGAAGTGCATACAAATGGATCCAAACCGGGACAGCAGTGGGTTCAATTCGAGGATCAAATCCCACTCTCCAGGGTTGAACAAATAATCCTGTCGGACCATGATTCCTCTTTTCTGATTCGAAAGCCCTATTTCTATCGGCAAGTGAAGAAAAACTAACAATAAAATATCCATTGCTAATAAACCATAAAGAATACTCACCAAGAGGCTCCCAGTTTTTTCGGACCCAAGAATGCAAAAAATTTAGGGTAGGGCGAATACCCATGAATTTACAGATCAAATCATGATTGGCTCTATATAAAACTATTTCTTCAACCATCCTTTGCTCAATGACAATCTTTGGCCTTGATTCTGACTGTGGCAAGCATCCATTAACTCGTTGAGATGTTGATCTATTTCCAGTAGCCGTAAAGAGCATTTTTAATGCAATTTTTTGTGCTTCTTCAGTCGTTGATGGAGATTTATCCTTTAACAAATCTGCAAAAGAACTATGTCTCTCTAGAAGAGGATCCGGAGGTGTCCCCATTGGACCCTCCCGGGGCAGCAATCTTGTCTTCAAATCCACAGTAACCAGAAATCTCTTCGGCTACCCGACTGATGCCCTTTAGTCTATTCTATTAAAGAAAAGAATCATCTATTCCTTTTTCTCTTCTTAATTAGATAACAAAATATTCTCATTAAAATTCTTTATCAAAATATGCTAAAAAATAATACCTTATATTTATCTTACAAGATAAAGCTTAATTAAATATACAAACTCTTTTTATTCCCTTTCTATGATAAGCCAAAATTACAAGTAACAATAATCATAAATACACCTTATTTCTCCTTTATAAGATATTTAAAAATACAAATAACAATAATATTAAATACACCTTATTTCTCCTTTCTAAGATATTCAAAAATTACAAATAACAAAAACCTTTACTACACCTTATTTCTCCTTTACTTTCAAAAATTATAATCTCAAAAAAATACACCAATCCCTTATTTTTCTTCAACCTTAATCTAAAAATTTTAATTAAAATTTTAGTACCTTTGGTGTTGTTGCAAATTGAACCTCCAACCTCATGAAAAGCAACTTTCTCTCAAGCTCCTTGACCAGTTGCGCTACCATGGTGGATGAAACCAAAGGAGGGGTGCCTTTTACTTAAACCATGTTTTGTACACTTTCCAATACAAAAACCACAAAATTGAAAATGATAGGAATCGCCAAAATAACCTCCCATGAAACAACACTCCATGCACAACCCACAATCGGCTAGGCTACCCTGGTGAACAAGACATCAAATGTAAGTAATAGTATTTGTTTCGTCCTCCTCTCTTCTCCACAACAAAAACACAATTGGCATCCATAAGGTTCGACCCCTTGACCTTCTGCCCAGTAAACCTCCATGCAGATCCACACTGCCAGCTAGACTATCCAGTGAATGAACTCACAAGCGTGCAAGATAAAATTTGTATGTCTCTGCCTCATTTTTTGCTGTCTTATCCTCTTATATTTTTGTTATTCGCATTCATAGAGAAAATAATGTATTCGATTTTATTTGCATGTTGTCAGTCATTTTTATCAAAGGTAAATAAATCACCACATTTATATGCTTCCATATGGCTTACGAAATTGTCACGTCGGCTTCAAAAATAAACTCAAATTTCTTCCATATGTTGGCACCAAAAACTTTGGGTTATAATATTTAAATTAAATATTATAACTTTAACTTTTAAACCCTTGTAATAATTAAATCATTTGATTTAATATTGCACATTTATGTCTCTGCCTTGGTCCTTGGCTTTTATAAACTTTTGTCCTCATGCCATTTAAACCTTTATTTAAATCCTTTGTCACAAGCCTTGAACCTTTATAATATATTTAAATATTTTTTCCAAGCATCCTTAAACCTTTGTTTTTTTATTTATAATATTTAAATATAAAATTTAAATATTATAAACTTTTATGTAATAGATATTTTTCTTGCCTTGTTCCATCTGAAATATACGCTTACCTTGAATAATTTTCCAACCTTTTCAACTACACATCCTTGAAGAATATTTCTGCCTTGAATAATATTCACCCTTTGACATCAATGACAACTCAATATACTTAATATTTCCAAAATTACCAATAGTGGTGTTAGAGCCATCTTGGTTCAAAGCTATGCTAGTGAGAGCTGAAGAAGATATTATGAGAATAAATATTGGTGAGAAGAAGAGGATTGGAGGAGAAGATTGGTGAGAAATATGGAGAAGAAGATTGATGAGAAGAAAGAATGATTTCTAGAAGTAGATATATTGAAGGATGCTTGAAGAAAGATATTTTGAATACAAAGAAGATTGATAAGGACCTATTAGAGGAGATATTTGAGAAAAATGAGATTGTTGTGAAGGAAGGATTGTAGAAGATATTGAATGTGAGAAGAATATTGAAGAAAAGAGGAATGTGAAAATTTGTTATATGATTTTGTGAGATATGGATTGTGAACGTTAGAGGAGAAGAAAATTGGATAGGAGAGGAACATGATTATGCTAAAGAGATTTTAGAGGAATTGAAAGAATGTTTGCTAATATATTTGGTGAAATATTATTGAATGATTGTCTAAATACTTGCTAGAATATTGTTTGATGTCTACTTGATATTGGAGAGAAAGGATTGCATTTGAGTTGGTGAATATGGAGAATTATTTTTGGACATATAACCTTAAGAAGATCACCTACAAGGAGAGCATCTATAGAAGAGAGAGACTAAGTTTGAAAAAGAAGATCATGTTTGGACTATGTGAGGAAATATAGCCTACGAAACTTGAGTCAAATAATTTTTGTTTGCAAAGTGATAAGCCTAAACATTGAGAGTGCCTAATTTGGAGAGTGGAAGACTGCCTATGCCTAAAATGAAAACTAGATAACATCTATATCGAGAGTGCCTAAACCAAAAAGATGAGAAAATCCTAAGTTGAGTGCATTTTATCTAGAAAGGAATGTATTTGAGGTGAAAAATAAAAATGCCTAAGTTGCATAGGTGAGCATCAACAACTGCAAAGGAAGATATTTGGGATATATCAAAAGAAATAACGCTCAATAGTGAAATATTTGCTCTAATGCACATAAGCATCGTGTGCATGAATGAGTAAAGGTGAAACATCATGATAAAAGGTATACATTTAATCTTAGTTGTTTGTTAATTCGGTTTTGAGTGCATATTTGATTTAGTTGATATTTTGGGGAGATATAAGGTAAAACTTTATTTTATTAAGGAATGAATGAATGTTTGGAGAAATAAGGGATTAAACATTTAAATTGTTTTGGTTTAAGTTGAATTGAAAATTTTGAAGAGATTGTTAAATTGAAATTTGGAAGGAGAAAGAAAAATTAATGAGGGAGACAAGAAAATTAAGAGATTAAATTTAAAATTTGAGGATTCTGGTTAAAAAAAGAAATTGAATTAACAATTGGGAGATATAAGTAGAAGAACAAAATTGGAAGGAAGATTTATTAAAGTGATTTTTGATAATATTGATGATTGAAGAAAATAAATTAAAATATTAAAGATTCTAAGAAAATTTGATTGAAGGGAGTTATAAGGAAAATTATTGAAAATTGAAGGAAAAATTATTTGGAAGTAATAAGGGATTCTACAAAAAGGAAATTATTAAAATGGAAAATACAAAACAAATCTTTTCTGGATCCCAATTACTAAAAGGACCTAATTTTACTCCATAGAAAAATAAAATGATATCAATACTCATTGTTGAAAAACTTTAGGATGTGGTAAATGGAAAAAGAGATATTCCAGAAGATGAAATTGGAATACAAAAAATTAAAAATGATGATGCTAAAGCTCTTATGTTAATTATGTTTGGCATATCTAATGAAATTTAGGCACACATAAGTGAAGCAAAAACTTTAAAAATTGCATGGGAAAAATTGTGTAAGATATTTGAAGGAAAGAATGAGGTAACTGTTTTATACTTGTAATCACAAGAAAATAGTGTATACCTAAACCTTTTATAAATATACAACCAAGACAAGAGAAACTAAACAACAAATCCTAATACTAGAAGTAGGACAAGAAGAACACCGATAACATAAATCTAAACAAAATAAGGGACAAACAAAGAAGGAGGAAGGGCCTCCAAACTAAACTACTCCAAAGACACCAAAAACACCAAGGAATCATCCTCTTCATTCGAGAGTTCTTCCTCCATCTCTAAAAAGTTGTGATTCTGCTCATGCTTCAACTTCCAATCTATCTCATTTATATAAAACACAGACCTTTTGATTGTCCTTATAAGGGAATTTACAAGATACTTAATAGACTTTGCATCCTTACATGGATTCTTGCAGCCACCTTGAGACTTCAAAATTTTATTTTCCCCCATAGGGGTTCCTAAAGGCCTCATCTTCCAATTTCTTGTTTGAACTAGAGAGGACTGCTCTGAATGGATGCATTTTTTTATTAGATAAAATAAAGGGTTTTGAAAGGATCCCCAAACATTAATACAAAAAGTGAAACTAAAAGAGTTCAAGGCTCATCCCAAGAGACTATAATAAGAAGGATCACCCAACTAAAACAATAAAATACCAATACAAAAAAATCATCCAAACAAACCATTGCCAAGCTAGATCATCCAATCCTATTGGGGAGCAAAACAATAAGATTGCTATCCAGAACATACTGGACATAGATAATTACTAGAATAGTTAAGAAAATTATGCCTTAGGATGTGATTTCCCTAAGCTCCCTGAGTCCTTTTTTGGGGTTCTCAATTTGCCATGCTACTAATGAGTCAAACCTTGGATCTCCTCGATAAAAGAGATAGCAACTTGAAGATACCTAATCAAAGCCTAGTGCTTCTCTTCTAGCTTGCTGAGGAAGGGTATTATATTGGAATACTCAAGTCCCAATGAGGGGGACTCTTCTTTGATTTTGGTCATATCCTCTAACAACATACCTTTCATCTTTACTAGAGAATGTTCTTCAAATTATAACATTTCCATCGTGATAGGGGAGGATTCAACCTTCATAGATTTTGTAGATAGATTTTTAGAGCATCTTGTGCATCCACCCCTAATAAATTTGGGTAAAAAAGACATGCCATCTAAATTATTGACCTTCTCTTTGGCAGAGATAATGGGACTTTTGGGGTCTTCCAAATCAGACTCTAAGGAGTCATTGGATGAAGTATTGAAAGAGACCAGGGGCAAATAAAAAACAAGAGGAATTTTTTGGTACTTAATTTATGATAGAGCCTCATCCACCACCACTCATTTATTCTTAGTTGCATACTCAAAAATCAGTAAGACGAAGCCTTGGTGGATAGGATCCAACCCTTTCCCTCCCCTCATGTTTGTCAATTTTTTTTCTAGGAAATGAAAAAAATATGGAATATTCATGAGTCATTTATATCTCAACTAGTTCAAAAACATTACATGGAAGCTACGCAACACCTCCCTATTGGAATCCAACCTAAAAAATTCCATGATCATGAATATGACATGGTTTTGTCCTCACCTTCCACTCTCCTTAAGCTATCCCAGCCTTCCACACTCCTTTAACCAGACTCTGGGTTTTAGCCATAAATGTGGAATTGACCTTACTTATTATAGCCTTATTTTTCCTCACTTATTCAATTGTATCCAATATAAATCTTTAATAAATCATAAAATGGCAATAAATCCATTAGGATCATGTGCTTTATTAGGGTTGAAAGAGAAAATTACCTCTTATAGCTCCTCCATATAAATTTTATTCATCAATATTTTTTCCATGTGAGATAATTGATAGAATATATTATAAAAGCTTTTCCTGAACCTCTTTATCTTACCCAATATCTAATAGAATATTATTAAAATAATTAATTGCTTCCTTCCTAATATCTTCTTCTTCCTTGATATTTATTCTATTCAAAGTTGAAATGTTTTTTGTTTTAATAAAAAGGAAAAAAAAATTTGGTTGTAGCATGAAAATATTTGTTATTTCTATCACCATCCATAAGCCATCTCTTCATGTATTTTTGGGACCAATATGACTCTTTCCATTTCAATATAGTATGATAATCGAATAATAACTTATTTTTTTGCACATAAGTATTTTGGTCCATTCCATTGATTTCTACACCCTCTTTTAAATTATTTAGTTCATATTTTATTTCCTCCTTTGCATTAAATATTTTACCAAAATATTTAAATTCCAAATATTCATTTTTCCCTTTAGATATTTAATCTTTTTCATAAAGCTATACATACATGATTCTTCAAAACTTACTTCATCCAATAATAACCTAACCATCTAGAAGAAATTAGGGTGTTTGATCTACATAGACTAAAATAAAAATGATTTTAAATGATTTTTAGTGACTAAATCACATCTCAAGATAATGGGTTTGTGACTTCATCCTACTTGGAATAAATGTATTGAAGAGATTGTATATTCTATTTGTAATTATATATTGAATAAAAAAATATCTTTGATATTTCTACTATATGAGTTTTTCAAAATCACCCATTATCCCATGTATATTTTAAGGTTGAAGAGTTGGTATCCCATAGTCCATTTGGATAAATGAATTAAAATAATGCATTTATTTAGACCATTGAAGAGTTGCACCCTTCTTTTTTTAAGGCGATAAAATTGTGCTAAAGTCCCCTCAAAATTATAAATCATCATTGAATTGACATAAATAAGTTGAGATATTTACAACATATTTTATGATGAGTAACTACAAATGGAGCGTATACATATATAACCATAATATTTGTATTTTTCTCTTTATTATAGAAAGGAATAATGACCCATTTGTTACTTCTAGAAATTGTCCATCTTATTCGCATTTGTTCCATATTGTTATAGTACCTCTTGCAACTCCTATAGTAGAAATTGCTAGAAAATCTATTCTCTAGGTCCATTGTCCATAAAGGAAAGGCTCCTCCTAGGCTATGGGATATTCCCAATATCCCTAATACTCCCAAGTCGTATAATAAGATGATTATGGATTATCAAAATACCCTCATTGGATCTCTAAATGTCACCATGGCCTACACGAAAGAGATCAAAATTATGTTGCAATGGAACCAGGAAGTGCCAAATATCTTGGGTTTGGTTATAAAGGATGGGGGATATGGGCTCTCTTAAGCCTAATTCCCTTAGTGTCTTGATCTAGGGATCTTTTGGATTTGAAGTTTGTTTTTTCCTATTGGTTTTTCTGGTATTCCTTTTTGCTAGTTTTTTTGGTGTTAAATAAGTCATGGATAGACTTCCATGGATGTCAAAGACCTCTAAGTTGCTTGACAAAGTTTCTAAGATATTATGACAAATTTTTGCTATATAGGCCTGAGAGGATATCCTAATTGGTTGTGCTTGAAAAAAAGTTTGTGTAGGGAAACATCATTTTCCTAAAATATTTAATCAAATGAAGGGACTTCCACAACCAAAATTTTACATTATAGGAGAACTATGGAATGTTTGTGTTTGAATATCCCTTTTTAAGCCATTGGGTTTATCCCAAACTATAGAAAAATTATTAGTAATGTATGTATTAATATACTTAGGAAGAAGAAATATCCTAAAAATTGCTCATTTTGTAGATTGGATTTCAAAAATATGGCAGACAAGTTAAGCATTTTAATTTAAAGCATTGTAGAAGAAATGAGTGAGAGTGGGATGTTGTGAAACAGGAAGGTGAGAAATGGTGGATCAAGAAGAAATGTGGAGAATGGTAGATCATGTTAATTGGGTGATGCTCTGGTTGGTGGTACAGACCCTCCCTTGGAACCACAAGAACATAATTTACCCTTTGATCCAGGCATTCATTCCTATGTTGCAGTGGTATTAAACTTCTCAGGTAAGCAAATCTCATCAAAAATTCTTTATAATATTAATCCAATTTAAAGGAAATTGCACATCCTTGTAGATCTCTTGAAGCTCAACATGGAGTAGGGAGATTTTTCCTTATGGGTAAATTCCTGGGAGTCTAGCCAAACTTGGATTCCATCAAGATGGGCTTGCTCTAAATGGATACTACAATTTATTATGGAAATTTTTGTCCTCCCAAAACCATTTTTCCTTATTAAGCTAAGATGTGAAGATGACATGAGAAGTATTCTTGGAGGAGGACCTTGGTTTTATGGCAAGAGAGGTATTTTTCTCTAAAAAATGGAGGACTAAATTTAATCTGGATTCTCAAAAAATTAACATTGTTCCATTGTAGGTTAGACTTCCTAGTCTCCACTTCCATCTATGACATGATGGCATTCCGAGAGGTACTACTAAGGTTGTTGGAGATATTATCTTGATTTATTATGCTACAAGAGAAATTCAAGAATGATTTTTGCAAGGATGTGTGTCAACATTGATCTAGAATCTGACCTCCCAAGCTCTATCAAGCCCATCTATGATCTCGGCTCTTGGATTCAACCTTAGAATATAAAAATAGACCTAATTTTTTTTCTATTTGAAAGAAAGTAGGGCATATTTCTAATATTTATCCCTATAGGAAAAACTTGAGAAGAAAGCTTGGTCAAATAAAAATGTTGAAGACAAGTCTCAAGCAATTTTCAAGGATATGGTTTATAGCTCATATGTTTAGGAAATTGACGTAGGATAGGTAGATGATAACGTTCTTGTAGCTAATAATGATCTATAATCTCCATGAGAAGAGAAAGGAGTTTGTGACATTTAGGATCTAATATCTTAGGAGGCTAAAGTAGGATAAGGAGGATCTAAAATTTTAGTGGCTAGAATTTTCCTCCACTCTCCCCCAAAATTTAAAAAAAAGGTCTAAAAAATATCATAAGTCCTTCCCCTTGAAGGGGAACTTCAATAATAGGTTTCCCAAGTTTTTGAATATAAAAAATAATATTATAAATTTAAGCCCAAAATGGAGAAAGATCCTACTTTCCCAGGACGAAAAACAAGAAGAAAAAAAATGGGAAGTGTTGATGTGGGTATAGAATGTAAATTTGGTAAACATTCCAATAAATATATATAAAAAAAAAGAGAAATCAAAACAAATATAGCAAATGGATCATAGTTGATCTTTGAAGAATACAAGCTTATACTGAGAGAGGGGGTGAACAATATAAGATCAACTTTTACTTTTCTTTCCCAAATAATATTATCCAATATAATCAATGTAAATATCAATAGCAATAATCAAAGAAATGCATAAATCATCACACACAATAGAGACACCAATTTAACGTGGTTCACCCAATGTGGGATACTCCACGGAGAAAATATTTCCACTAAATTTTCTCAACAATTCTCTTAGGAATCACTTCCCTATTACAATGTTTATGGACCTATGTCCAAAGGAGACACCAATCCCCTAATGATTTTATTTGTGGATCTCTCTCCACAGGAGAAACCTTTCCCCTTTTCTTTGGTTCATGGAACTTGGCCCAGGATAACTCTTTCTCCTCAATTGGTTCGTGGATCTCTCTTCATAAAATAACTCTATCTTCCCAGTTGTTTTGTAGATCACACTCCATAAGAGAACTCTTTTCCCTTGCTATGGTTCATGGATCTATATCCACATAAGAACTCTTTCTCCTCTACTCTGGTTCATGGATCTCTATCCATAAGAGAACTCTTTATCCTTTGCTTTGGATGGTGATCTTCTAGAAGACTACTACCCCCACTACACTGGCTTGTGGATATCTCTCCACAGAAGATGTTTGTCCTCACTCAGAATACCTCTATCCTCATTATCTTATCTAATGGATATCTATCCACTGGAGACTATTATCCTCTACTCTATCACCTCCAAATATTACTCTCAACTCTATCTTAGATCTACACCAAACACTATCCTTGATCTAGTACAAATTTTCTCTAACTCTGTCTTAGGTCTAGCACAAATTTGCTCTTAAATCTGCACTAAACGTTTTCCTCAAATCTATCCTCAAGTCTTAACACAAAGCTTGATCAAATCACAAATCAACTCTGATTAGATTTGCCCCAATCCTTAACACAAATATTGAACAAATAAATCAATCAACTCTACTCTCAAGTCTCCACAAATAATTACCTCAAATATACCTACAAGTCCTCTCAAGAACTTGCTCAATCTGCTCTCAAGTCTTCACCAAGACTTACCTCAAATCTGCCTACAAGTCCTCTCAAGAACTTTCTCAACATGTTCTCAAGTTTTCACCAAAACTTACCTCAAATCTACCTATAAGTACTCTCAAAAAATTGCTTAATATGCTCTCAAGTCTTCACCAAGACTTGTCTCAAATCTGCCTACAAGTCCTCTCAATAACTTTCTCAATTTTCTTTTGTCTTCACCAAGACTTGTCTCAAATATGCCTACAAGTCTTCACCAAGACGCCCAAATATGACTACAAGCTCTCACAAAATCTTGCTCAACTCTGTCCTTAAGATTTCACAAAAGCTTACTCAAATATGTCCTTAAGATTTAACAAAATCTTACTCAAATATTCTCAAACACATGCTCAATACAACTTACAAGATATGCTCAATCAATTTCAAATCTTGCACACAATGCTATCAATTTCTTTATCTAATCTTCAAAGTAATTCCTTTAACTTGAATTAGTTTAGATATATTATATTCAGAATTCGTTTAACCTCTGCAACATATAGAGAATGATGTACTCTATAAAAAACTCAATATGTTCTACTCAATCATTAAGTCTATCGTTTTCACAAATCTAATTTCTAATGTTTGCACATTCACTTCCAATAACACTCAAAATCAATGCTCAAGAACGTTCATTCAATCATTCAATCAATGAAACATAACTTGCTCACAAACCCTAAATAAGTGTTTTCATACTTCTTCAAATAAAGAGTACAATTTGGGTCTCAAACCTTAACTCAAATAATCATCAATCTCTAACTCAAATGTTCTCTTAAACATTCACCAATCATGCATATGAAAAACTCACTCAAACATTTCCAACAATGCTTATCAAACAATCCTTTTCACTTCAAATTTGAATTTCACAACATTCAATCCAACAATAATTCAATCAAAATATGATGTGCCCATACCTTTTTATTTTGATGAAGATATGTCTTCAAAACCTATTTTACTCACAACCAAATCCTTTTGCCAACTCTAGGTTAGATAGCAACAGTCTATCTCAAAATATCCATAGGAATATTTACCTCAAAAAATATTTCACCATACAAGAAATACAATTAAAATATCAAGTCACAAATACACCTTATTACTCCTTCCTTAAAAATCAATCTTCAATCAATAGATTATTCACTCACTCAAGCAAAATGACAATAATGACAATATCCCTATGACTCCTTTTAACTCCAACTCAACATAAAATATTTCAATCCAATTTCAACCTTCCAAACACTTTAATATTCTAACTCAAAACAAATTTCAAATTACAATAATAAATTCCTTTGAATACACCTTATACTCTCCAAATATTAACCCAACATTCACTCCAAAATACACAAATGATATTCCTTGCACACACCTTATAATCTCCAACATATGGCAAAAATAAAAATATTAAATCATACCTTAGCCACTTTAATCAAAAATAATTTTGTGCCATAAACACCAACATGCACTCCATACGAATCAAACTCGCGTTCACCGCTCGCCTAGCGCCTTAGCCATGGCTAGGTTGCCACTTTACTGCATGCCCACACAAACGTCACAATGCACTTTCGACATTTCATAACCTCTGCAGGCACCAAAAATATTTGAATCAAAATAAAACTCTTCCCTCCACTATCGCTGGGAATCGAACGCGGGACCTCTGTTCCACCAAAGCCTTAGATGCCAAGTATTGTCACTAGACCACCTGTACGAATGGTGATATGAATGCGCACTCTCTTCCCTTTATACATCTATGGTCCACATCAAAGCTTTTAAAAATAAAAAGCTTCTTCTCTTGCCTTGCTCACGAAAATTGCATCGATTATTTTTGTTATCCTTTCGCATGCGCAAATAAAAGACTTACCTTATGCCATCAAAACATTATGGTATAAATACCATATCCTTCCTTCCTTTGATGTATGCGGTAGAATATTAATTTTAATATTTTGCACCCAACCATTACTTAGGGTTTATATAATGAATTAATTATAATATAAATATTATAATTAATTTTGAAGAACACAAGCTTATACTGAGAGGGGGGTGTGAACAGTATAAGACCTCTTTTTACTTTTTCCTTTATACTTCAAAATAGTAAAGCAATATACCTAAAGCAATATCAAAGCAATGCACAATATCATCCACAAAGTGACACCAATTTTAATGTGGTTCACCCGAATGGTTGGGCTACGTCCACAAAAGTTTTCTCTAAAAGTTATCTCAAATTTCTTTGGGAATCCTTCCCAATTACAATTTTTATGAGCCTCGGCCCAAAGGAGATACCTTCCCCCAATCAGAATTTATGAGACTTTGCTCAAAGGAGATACCTTCCCCCAATCAAAATTTATGAGCCTTTGCTCAAAGGAGATACCTTCCCCTCTACTCTAGAAATGATCCCTCAGAAGATCAATTGCCTTTACCTCTTGCCAGCACATGGAACTCCTTTCCACCGAAGACCTCCTATCCTCAATGCTTAGCCTAAGAGACCTTTGCCTTCTATGATCATGTCCACAGTAGCTCAGCAACCTATACCAAACACAGTCAGTTGGTCTAGTACAAGTCTTCCTCTATCTGTCAGATCTGTCAAACTCTTAAACAAATCAATCCTCTGCATACAATCCTTCTCAAATACTTGCCAACTATCCTCAGGTTCTTCTCATAGAACCAATGCACCTCTGTCCTCAAGTTCTCTGATAGAACTATCAAACTCAGCTCACAAGTCCTCTGCTAGGACCTATCCAAATCTGCTCACAAGTCCCCATCGAAACCTATCGAAAAACTGCTCACAAGTCCCCACCGGAACCTGTCCAAAACCGCTCACAAGTCCCCACTGCAACCTGTCCAAAAACTGCTCACAAGTCCCCACTGGAACCTATCCAAAAACTCAGCAAGCTCACAAAGAAAAACTTTCATAGTAGGAAATCACAAAGTGAATTGTTAGAGACCCAATGTGATTTTTCAAACTCATAGAAGCATAAAGAGAATTGTTAGAGACTCAATATGTTCTATACTCAAATCCCAATCTCAAAACTCAACTCAAATCAAATCAGCTCAATCTCAATCTCAAAACTCAACTCAAATCAACTCAGCTCAATCTCAATCTCAAATCTGAAAACTCAACTCAATATCTGAAATGGATAGGATAGAATGTTTTCTTTCAAGAACATGAAACCCCAACAATTGCCAACTATGCAAAGAATCACATAACAATGATACTCATGTTATTGTCACCATTAAACATTTCACTACCAATTAATCTTTCACAACCAAATAGGGCTTCAACAACAATTCTTATAAACAAGGTTCAACCAATACTTCTCAACTCAACAATAACCTTGAAGCATTAAACCAATCATCACAAGAAAAGGAAACAAGTAGAAATCATTTTCCCTCCAAATATATTTGAACAAAACATCCACCAACACAATATCACCAAATGTAAAGAATAACTTGCTAAAATCAACTCAATGGAGTAAGCCCAATATCATGAATCAAGTAAAGAAATAACTTGATCAAACAACCTCTATGGAAGCAACTCAACCATCAAACTCAAAACAACCAACCAAGGGTTCCACCAACTCAATGCAAGTAGCAAGACTCACAAACATAAACCCTAGTGCACAATGCTTCCACTACCTCAAACTAGAATTATGCATTCACCAAAACTCTCATCAAGGATAACAATGCATAAGAAGTCTTCAACAAACCAGAAAATAGGATTTACACCCAACCAAAGGAAACCTAGTTGAAAACCTTTTCACTCCAACCTTATTTCAGAAAACATACACCAATCATACTCATAAGGAAAATGTGCCCATACCTTTTTGGAGTAGAAGAAAATTGATCCTTAAAGTTGTCACCACACACAACCCTCAAACTTCCAACCAAGTTAGGGTTAGAACCAAGATAAATGAGCATATATACAAAATTTCTTTAATACACTTTTTAGCTCCTCTTCTTTAAAAACAACCACCAAAGAAGCCAAAAACACAACAACCAAAACTTACACCTTATATCTCCATTTTTAAATTTAGCATAGCAAAAGACTAATCTCAAAAATACAACCAAAGAACTATCCCCTTATTTATCCTATGTCTTTTAAACAATGCTAAACAATGCCAAAAATCATATCAAGAAAATAATCACACCTTATAATGGCTGCCCTTGAAGAATCCGAAATTCGCGGCACAAAACATGTTTTAATAAAAACGTGACTAATCCATGCACAACTCCCTCCGTGGGGATCGAAATGCAGACCTCCGCCTATGCAAGGCCCAAACGCAGCCTTCACTGCCACTAGCCCACAAGGGCTTACGAAGTCCAAGACGGACTTCCTTCCACATAGATGGTCAAGCTTTTTGAAAGCTTTTCAAACCACGAGCTCTCCTCTTTCGTAGCATAAACATAACATTCGATCGCAGCCAAACCAATTAATTTCATTTGATTTTCCAAGAGGGTTTAACCTTAGGAACCTTCTCATATTTGTAGTCCATACATGGAATTTAGAACACATCGGCTGCAAAGAAAAGTAATTTCAAATTTAATCGAAATTTGCTTTCTAAAGGGTTTAAAAACCTTTAAGTATTTTTAATAAATTAAAAATAATTTCTCCCTTAATTAATTAAATAATTAATTAATTAAAAGCTTGAAGGGTTTTAAATAATAATTAAATAAATAATAAAGAGAACCTCCATTGGTTTTAATAAAAACCATTGCCAATGGAATCTCTTCGGATTCTCTTAAAAAGATTCTCTTGGAATCTTCCACCTTTGAAGCCAACACATCCTCTCAACATTAATGTCATTTCCTTTTGACATCAATGACAACTCAGAGACAAGAAGCTAGAATCTCAAACCCAAAATTGCCAACAAATTTACAAGTAACCTTAAGCTTTATTTTTAATACTTAACATTATAAAAATAAATATTATAATATTATTTCCTTTGGGCCTAGGTATCTCTTTCCTTCAGGGTATTTAGCCACCCTTTTGACCAATCATTTGAAGTTATAAACCAAAACTCTTGGGCTTAAAATATAAATAGTTTAACCCTCCATTTATCAGTTCCTTGCACTAATTTTTGACATCACTAACACTAACTATTGACATCAATGACAACACAACTACTCAAAATTTCCAACAATCTCCTCCTTTGTCATTGATGGCAACCCTTTTTCTTTAACCATTCCTTTTTCCTTTTTCCAATTTTGCTCCCCCTAAGAAACTGCTCCCCCTGACTGAATGCTCTCCCCCTAACTCAAATATCTCATCCTTTGTCATCAATGGCAAAGGGACACCTTTGGGGCTAAAGATAAGACTCTTAGCTCAGCCCCTCCCTACCTCCTCTCCTTGAGGTGGTTAATTTTGAGGTAGGAGTATCTCTACTCCTAGCATACACTGCTCTTTTTATTTGTCCACCTTCTTCCTCAATTGATTCTTCCAATTCTTTTGAGTATTCGTTTTCCTTCTTGTATCTGGAAATTCTGTTCTAAACCACTTATATGCCCAACATTATTGCACTTATAACACTTAATGTTGTGGTTTCTTGAAGGTGTAAATGTCTTGAAGTTCCTCCTAGTGAAGCCATATCCATTCCTATCATGAACCTTACAATGAATTGCTTTATGACCCAACTGATTACAAGAGTGCAAATACCCTTGAAAGAGATGTCCATTTCTAAAATTTCTCCTGGTGAAACCATATTCCTTATTTTCATGTCTCCTACACTACATAGCCTTATGACCAAAACTATGACATGAGAAGCAACATCCATTGAAGAATTTTTGCCTTGACCCCATTGGTCTCTTAGTTATTTATTCCTTGTGATGTTTCATGTTCCTCATTTGTGCATTGTTCCTTTCCCTTCTATTTTCCAAATTATCCTTATAAGTCTCACTTTCTCTTTCACTCTCTTTTTATAAAACTTCTTCTTCTTTGGAGCTTGAGCTTGACTCCTCTCCTTGTTCTATTTGTCCTTCTTCAAAACCAAGTCCTATCTTCATGAATCGAGATCTTTGTGTTATGATAATATCATCCAAATATTTTGAGATTTTTATTAAACTTTTCAAGTCCTTTCCTTAGAATGTTAGCTTCATGTTTCAGTATTTCACATTATTGCTCTTTTATCTTCAACTGTTCAATCATGTATTCTTCAACCTCTTTTTTCTTTTCAAATTTAACTCTCATGTCATTGATATCTTGTATAAGCCTTACTTTTGTTTCCTCATCTTCTTGAACCCGATCCTTCAATTTTAAATTTTGCTTCCTAACCTTTTTCAATTCTTTTAGAGCAACAACAAGATTTTCTTCTATATCCACTATGCCTTCATTCTCTAATTCTTCCTCTAGATTATAAAGAGCATCTTCATATTCTTCTTCACTATCACTAAACCAATTCCTTGTACAGTGATATTCAAGATGACCAAAGTTACCACACCTAAAATATTTGAGTATTTTTTGTTCCATTTTAGCTTCCTTTTCAATGTCTTATTTTTCTATAGCTAGAAATAGAATTTCTTCTTCGTCATTATATGAGTATCTTCCATCACTATCACTTGAACTCTTGCCTGTCTTATCTACATAAAATATCTTCTTATGCATCTAGAAAAACTTTCATGCTTATTGCGTCCATACCTATTTTTCTTTTGATGCCTGGATTTTACAGCTTCCCTATTCTTATGATATTTTTTCTCTTCACCACTGCTACTTCCAACTTCTAGATAGTTAGATGCATAATGATCATATCTACCACAATTAAAACACTTAATTGTTTTTATACCTTTGTGCTTTGTTTTTATACCTTTGTGCTTTATTGAGTCCTTGTTCTTTCTGCCATAGTTTTCTTCTTCATCACTGGATGACTCATCACTTGAATCTGACTTCTTATCCTTAGTCTTCTTTTCTACTTTGAAGGCTACCTCTATCTTGTGAATAGGATCCTTTCCTATTATCATCTCAAAATATGTGAGAGTTCCATGTAACTCATCCCTAGTCAAAGTTTCAATATCTCTTGTTTCTTCTATGACTGAAAACCTTTTCACTATACCTCTTAGGGAGTGACCTTAAAACCTTTTGATAAATATTTGATTCTTCAACTTTAAACCCAAGTCCTTGCATGGAATTAACAACTTCATCCACATGAAGTAAGTATGTAGCAATGTCTTCGTCATCCTTCATATTCAAGTCTTCAAATGTTATCTTGTCATTTTGTAATTTTGCCATATTGACCTTTTTGCCTCCCTCATATGTTTTCTTCAGGTTTTCCCAAAACTCTTTTATTGATGTGTAATGCATAACTTTCACAAACTTTGCTTCATGTAAACCACTTAAGATTACATTCATTACCTTTGAATTATTTAGATGTAGGAGCTTACCATATTTATCTGTAGGAGGAGTAGCTAGAAGTGTGTACCCATCCTCAACTATTTGCCATGTCTTATTTCCTTGTGCCATTAGGTAAATATTCATTATTACACTCCAAAATGCATAATTATTCCCATCAAACAATGGTGCCTTATTTGCTGAAGATCCACTCTAAGATGCCACCTGTGTTCCTGTATACTTGTCCTTCAAATTGTTAAACTCTTCTAAAGGAACCCACTCTAATACCAATTAAATAACACAAGCTTATCTAACATTACTTATTAATTATTATTTATTACTTTAATTATATATTTCATTATTATTGAAAAGTCATGGTTGAACAGTCATGGTTGAAAATTCATGATTGAAAAGTCATGATTGAAGAGTCATGATTGAAAAAATCTGTATATATGATATAAGAGGAATCCATATCAAATCATCAATGAAGAAGAATATATATATTTTTAAACCCATTGGAGGGATTCCCCATTCCAGTGCAACAGTGATTCAACCCTAAAAGTGATTCTTTTTAATGTTATTTTATTTATTCATTTATTAAATATTATCTAGAACCTTCAGGGTTCTACCATTTGGTATCAGAGCCATGTGGGACCCAACCATGTGGGATTTTCTCAAGGACCTTCATCAAAACACTTTCGTGCATGAGTATGAAATTCGATTTAAGGATATCACCAAAAAATACATAGGGTTGGATGAAAAAATTTTCATATATTGTTTCATCAGTGGATTAAAGGAAGAGATTTGGCTAGAGGTACAAATGTTCAACCCTAGTACCATGATGTAGACTATTGGATTGGCCAAATTAGCTGAAGATAAAATCAATGCACAACATCAATTAGGGAAACCACCTATGGGGAAATCTCAAACCACTTACATTACCCCAAAATCTATACATAATGGAAAGGCACAAAGCACTTACACAACCCCCAAACTTAACCCAACCCTACCAATTAAACGTCTCAGTTTTGAAGAAATGAAATAACGATAAGCAAAAGGCCTCTGCTATCATTGTGATGAGAAATTTATTTGCAATCATCAATGTATTACACCTGCACTATATATTTCAGATGCAACTATTCCTTGTAGTTCTCCCAATGACTAAAATGCAATTGAGGTAGACATAGTGACAAATACACCTGAAGATAGCACTAAATATGGAAATTATGAGGAAGGTAAGGAAGATGAGGAAGCCACGAAAGATAAGAAAGAGGAGGAAGATGTGGAAAACAAGGAAAATGAGCAAGAAATATCCCAAACACCTGATCACAATGATAAAGGTAATACGGTTGATATGCCAAAAGTGATCGATGCATCAGGTAAGGATGAGGTAGACATTCTCGAAATGACCCATTATGGCCAAAATTACACTCTACAAGAACTACACTCAAATTTCCCCCCAATTGTGAGTTCTTTCCATATAACCAAACCTATTCGAAAACAACACAAAAAGGTGATTACACACTCATTAATTGTTGGCTATCCTAGGGAATAACAAAAGGATATGGAAGAGTTACAACCACTTTTGATGCATCCTTCTAAAGTGTTTGAGTAACCCCAAGGGTTGCCCTCCTATAATCATCACGATTATCCTAAGGAAAATTCTACTATTATTCCTGTAAACCCATCACTAACACTTCAACCTTCAATATATCCCTGCCATTGAAAAAGTAACATTAAGATAGTACAAGAACTTGCACAAATTCAACTGGGAAAACAAACAATGAAGCTCCTTACTTTGATCTTTGAGGATAAAGCTCTTTTTAAGGATGGTAGCATGTTAGGATCCCACATCCTAACATTACTTATTAATTATTATTTTTTACTTTAATTATATATTTCATTATTATTGAAAAGTCATGGTTGAAAATTCATGGTTGAAAAGTCATGATTGAAAAGTCTATATATGATATGAGAGGAATCCATATCAAATAACCCATGAAGAAGAATATATATATTTTTAAACCCATTAGAGGTATTATCCATTCCAATGCAATAGTAATTCAACCCTAAAAGTGATTCTTTTTAATGTTATTTTATTTATTCATTTATTAAATACTAGCTAGAACCTTCATGGTTCTACCAGCAAACATCTGTTTCTTCAACTTTAAACCAAAGTCCTTGCATGGAATTAACAACTTCATCCACATGAAGTAAGTATGTAGCAATGTATTCCTCGTCCTTCATCTTCAAGTCTTCAAATGTTTTCTTGTGATTATGCAATTTTGCCATCTTGACCTTTTTGTCTCCCTCATATGTTTTCTTCAACTTTTCCCAAAACTTTTTTGTTGATGTGCAATGCATAACTTTTACAAAATTTGCTTCATGTAAACCACTTAAGATTGCATCCATTGCCTTGGAATTATTTATATGTAGGAGCTTACTATATTTACCTATAGGAGGAGTATTTGGTAGTGTTTAACCATCCTCAACTACTTGACATGTCTTATTTCCTTGTGCCATTAGGTAAATCTTCATTATTACGCTCCAAAATGCATAATTGTTCCCATCGAATAATGGTACCTTATTTTCTAAAGATCCACTCTAAGATGCCATCTGTGTTCCTGTATACTTTTCCTTCAAGTTATTAAACTCTTTCGAAGGAACCCACTCTAATATCTATTGAAGAACACAAGCTTATACTGAGAGGGGGTAAATAGTATAAGATCAACTTTTACTTTTTTTTCCCAAAAAATATTATCCAATATAATCAATGGCAATATCAACAACAGTAATCAAAGCAATGCACGAATCATCACACACAATAGAGACACCAATTTAATGTGGTTCACCCATTGTGGGCTAATCCACAAAGAAAATATTTTCTACTAAATTTTCTCAATAAACCTCTTAGGAATCACTTCCCTATTACAATGTTTATGGACCTTTGTACAAAGGAGACACCAATACCTTAATGATCTGATTTGTGGATCTCTATCCATAGGAGAAACCTTTCCCCTTTTCTATGGTTCATGTAACTTGAACTAGGATAACTCTTTCTCCTCAACTGGTTCATGGATCTCTCTCCACAGAAGAACTTTATCTTCCAAACTGCTTCGTAGATCACACTCCATAGGATAACTCTTTTCCCTTGCTCTGGTTCGTGGATCTCTATCCATAGGAAAACTCTTTCTCCTTTGCTCTGGTTCATGGATATCTATCCACATGAGAAATATTTCTCCTCTGCTCTGGCCGGTGATCTTCTATAAGACTACTGCCCCCACTACATTGGCTTGTGGATCTCTCTCCACAGAAGACCTCTATCCTCACTCAGAAGACCTTTGTCCTCACTATCCTGGCTAGTGGATCTCTATCCACTAGAGACTACTGTCCTCTACTCTATTGCCTCCAAATATTGCTCTCAAATTTGTCTTAGATCTGCACCAAACACTATCCTCGATCTAGTTGAAGAACACAAGCTTATACTAAGAGGGGGGTGAACAATATAAGACCACTTTTTACTTTTCTTTCCAAATCAATATTATACAATGTATTAATAGAAATATCAACATTAGTAATAAAATAAATGCACAAATAACCACACACAATAGAGACTAATTTAACATGGTTCACCCAATGTGGGCTACTCCACGGAGAAAATATTTCACTAAATTTTTTTCAAAAAATCTCTTGGGAATCCTTTCCCTATTAAAATATAAATATTTTAACCCTCCTTTTTCCAATTCCTTGCATTGATTTTTTGACATCACAGACATTGACTCTTGACATCAATGACAACACAACTACTCAAAATTTCCAACAATCTTGAAAATGGAGGAATGGAAAGATATTATTTAAAAAAAATAAGTGTTGCTTCCTTCAGATCACTATCATTTCCCTCCCTTTGTGGGGGAAAGAGACTCAATACCAAATTTTGTAAATAAAAATATTCTCCTAGAAGTAAGGAGTCTGAAGATTCCAAGTTTCAAGAGATGAATTTGTTTAAATTTCAAATTTAGAATAATGAAGGTCTTTGCAATTCCTTTTCAATAGTTTCTCTCTGTAGTAGTGTATTGGATTTTTTTGTGCCTTTTGACATTCTTCAAAATTTGAACTATCCTGGTGGGTGGAAAAAATTTTATGTTTGAAAGCTGCATTTTATTTTCTTGGCATCAACTTGGGCAAGAAATACTAGATTATTATCATGTGGGTAAATTTTACAAATCTAATTTCAAATATCTTCCCATACTCTAGGTGGCAGCTTAGGGCAAGAATTGTTGGATCCTATTCCAAACCCTCTCTATTCTCAACATGACCAAGAAGTAGTTGAGGAAGGAATGGATCTTGTTGCACATGTCATTTTTGAATTCTGATTATCTTGTTTCTCTACTTTCTCTCTGGTCCTATTTGTCTTTGATCATGATTGTGCATATTTTTTGGGCTCCCCTGGGTGGGATTACTCCATGTATGGTTCTCTTTGGTTTTTTCTTGGAATTTTTTGCTTCTAGGTTGTAAAAGGTTTAGGGATCCTTTCAAACCCCTTCTTTTACCTAATAAAAAAAGGTTGTGTAGGAAAAACTATGATAGATACTAACAAACATAGCAATTTTTGAATTATTGTAAATTTTTCAAGTGATCCTAGTTTAACAATATTTTTTAGTTTTGCCTCTAGGTATTTGCTTTTTTGCATTAAAAATTTATATAATTTCCCTAGATATTTTAAAAATTTCAAATCTTAAATTATGCAATATTTTGAATAATAATTTTCATTTTGACACACCAAATGAAATGAATGAAATGTGTATGCATCATTGTGATGTGTGTATGCAGCATTTATGTAGAAGGGGTATCATTTTCATGAGGTATTTGATAAATGTAGTAGGATTATTAATGTTATGGGTGTTTTATATTTCAAATGACACCCATACCAAGGTGGTTAAAGTATCCTAACTTGGTATGGAGGGCCTTGGAGTTCCATGGTTCAAACCCCACATGCCCTTTCTTTTGATGAAGGCTAATAATATCAATATGATCTATGACGATGTAAGTGGATATGACATGGTACCTAATGATGGCATAATATTTTTACTCGATGTTGTTTATGTGGTACTTGACAATAATGTGGAAACTAATATGATAGTTGGCATGGAACTTACTAACATTGTGATTGATGTCATGGCATAGAATCATGTGGTGAATGTTGATGTGCAAGTGGTGACAAGACAAGTTATTATGTGTTGGGATACAATGTATCAACATCCAATATGGGTAATAAATAACCACATGGATGGTATAGGTATTAGTTTTACTAGTCACAATCATCAAACCCATTGATTGTATAGTCACATAAGCAATAGTATACTTGGTGAAGAATAAATTTTAGAGAAAATAAAAATGTTATAAGTGGCACGACATGGTTTAAAATTTCTAGAATAAATTAGAGCATGAAAATATTTTTATACTAGTTCATTGGTATACTACCTAATGGATTGCATAGTTAGTACCTAGTTGATAGCCCCTATTTTACTTTATGATAAGTGTTGTAACCTCATTTGTCGGTATACTATCTAGTCAATGCATAGCTCAAATCCCCTAAGTAACACATAGTGATACATGGCCTCCTCCCATTATTTAGAGGTATAGAATATTTTTTCAAAGGTTTGAGAGGCATTTTGTGTGATATTTGGGATAAAATTCTAGGGGCTATAACTTCTACATATAAAAGCATTTTTAAAAAATTTCAAGTTACATGGTTGTTTAATCCTACATTCATGGTGTTATTTTTGGCACAACTACATGCATAATTTTATATTTTGATAATAAATTTATGGATAAACAAGTGCCTTTATTGAATGCTCTAAACTTCATCATATGGAAAACCAAGATTGAAGCTTCACTCTAGAGCAGGGAGTTGTTGAAATATGTGAATGAAGAACCTCAAGAGATTGATTCCAAAGAGAGGTAGTTAAAAGGTAAAAGATAAAGTAGTTATTAATATCCATGAGACCATAGGACATATTATGTCCCTCATAGAGGATTTTATTTACCTATTATATGTTTATCGAAAAAAATTTTGGTTATCAAATATGGTTTACAACTCTACCACCATAGGATTTGAATCTTGAATATCATATTTGAAGTTCCAAACTCTTTCCATTAGACCCACTCAAGTTGTATATGGATAAGAAGTATAATTCTACTGGTGTGATATCTATTCATGTTGACATGATCAATGACACTCATAGAAACACTATGGACCCTAAGGAATTGCTTGACAAATTTTAGATATTTTTTTATTACATTGATTTTACACAAATTAGTAGTTTGGATCTAGGGCTTGTTAATATGACCATGGACTCTTTTGGTGTTTTTTATGAGTACATAATTGAATTTATGAAGTTACAAGATAATATTATAACTATTAGAGGGATTCCAAATGTGACAAGAGAAGTACAAGAAATTATGGAGGATAAAAAAATTGAACTACACAACATTTCCTTCAATAATGTTTTGGAGACATATAAGATACTTTTTTTTGTTTGATATGATTTATGTCTATTTTACCACTTCTCATCCACCACCAATTTATGATATGGTCAAGTATATCCTTCATCATCATGATCAAATATGAAGGTGTACGGGTAATTCTTTCATTAGTCAAGATCATCCAAAAGAAGTGGTAAAAGATCAAAATGACAAGAATCTAATGTCGAATGGAAATAAGTCAAAGAATACCTTCAAAAATCCAACACGTGACAAAAAGGGAGGACTTAAAGTAGAATTTTGATAAATTTACATCAAGAATCTTAAGGAAACAACAAAAAAGGGTGGTATTGATGTTACTCTATTATACATTTGGTGATGATAGTTTTCATGGTGAAACCTTGTAGGATCATGTAATTGTTCATTTAGCATATTGGACATCCATCTATTATAATGAGGGGATTGTATATTTAATGGTAACAAGGTACATAACAAAACACAAATATCTTCTCTAAGGTTATAATAAAAATATTTAGGGGAATGTGTCATCATTGGAGATGACTTTTCTTTACAGGTGGCAAGTTGTGTAGAGGTTAGCATTGGATCTTCTTCTTTTAATGAAGTTATCCATATTCCTAGTATTAGCCTCGATATTTTGCCTAAATATCACATTACTCATATGAACAAAATATATAATTTTGGCCTAATCATTAAGTAATGAAGGACATAGAGAATGGATTCAAGATAATTGCTTGTGGTTATTGTGATGAATTGAATCAAATATATAAGCTAAGTAAAACACCAAATCCTTTTATTTCTTCCTCTCAAAAGAAATATTTTATGCTCATAGTGGCCTATGTAAATGATGAGAGTCAGCAATGGAAGCATATGCTTGGACATATTAACTATAGATCATTGAGATAGATGAGTCATCATAAAATGGCCATTGAGCTTCCTCATATATTCCCTTTGAGTGGTACATGTGAGGGATGTATTCTAGGTAAGCATCATAGAGAGAGCTTTAAAAAAGGAATAACAATTTTTCTACTCATCCCTTGGAGATCACACATAGTGATATATGTTACACCTTCAATTTTTAAAAATAGTTACTTCATTCCCTTTATTGATGATGTATCTAGATATATATGGTTATATAATATTCATACCAAGGATTAGAACTTTAATAAATCCAAGTCAGTCAAAGCAATAGTATAGAACTAGATAGATAGGAAGATCAAAATTTCAAGTCAAATATGTGGGATGATTACATGACTAATTCATTTTATTATTTTTTAAATCATGGATATGGATCATTACTATACCCCAAAGTAGAATGGGGTAGCTAGGTAAAATAATAGGGTAATCATGGATATGGATCATTATATGATTCATTCCATGATCACATACCTAAATATATTCAAACGAAGAAGGCATAAAATAGTCATAGATGTATTTTTATGGGGCATTTAGATACCTCTAAGGTATATCATCTCTATGACCTATGAGGGATGTGATTTTTTATGAGGTTCGTCAATGGGATCCATCTAGTCATCCAAGATTTTGGAAAAGATCCTCCTCTTTGTTTTATTGCTTCAATAAATTCTATTAAAATTATTGTAGTCTCTATTCATATTAGGGATTATTCTTCATCTTCCAATGATATCCCTACATGTATAGATTTTTTCCCTCCTTGTATAGCACCACCTTCATCACCAACAATATTAGGCTTAGGTAATGGTGATATTGGCACACCAATTATTTACCAAGTAAGGTGAGTTTTATTTGGATTCTTCAAGTTTGTCTTCTTAGGTTGCTTTACCATAAGATATGTTGTTGGCAATTTTGGGTATGTTGCCTAGCTTCATGTTTGTGAGTTGTCATTGATGTCAAAAGGAGTTTGTGTTGATGTCAAAAGGAATTTGTGTTGATGTCAAAAAGAGTTTGGTGACAAAAAGATCTTGAAAGTTCCATGATGTTTGTTTAAGGGTTTTTATTAAAACCATGGTGACAAGGTTAAAGGTTTTTCTTAAAACCATCTGGACTCATTAAGGGTTTTTATTAAAACCATCTTGGCTTAATGAAAAGGTTTTGCTCCTTGAAAAAACCTTAAAAGTCCATTTTGATTATTAATAAATAAATTAACTCAAACCTTTGAAAAGGTTTTAAGTTAAGTTTATTATTAATAAAATAATAATTATTAATTTAATAATTATTATTGAAAGGGTTTCTAAACCCTTAGCGGTGCTCATGTAAAAGACTTACCTCACCGATGTCAACTTGCATGGGATGAAAACACAATGTTTGGAAGGAGCGCCGACGTCAATTTGCATGGGATGCAAAGACTATTAAAGGGCATTAATTCCTAAGGTTCAATGCACCTTCGATTTGCGTGATTACCTTCGATTTCGTATTGCTTTGTGACCTTCGATTTTGGATTGCTCTGTGATTTTTGAGTTTCATATTGCTCTGTGTTTAAGTTTCGATTTTGTACGCCTATGAGGAAGACAAATCTGTTTGTCTTTAATTTCTATGAGAAAAGGGAAGGTAAAATGATGAGTGGCACTTGAGAGTTTTCATTGGGCACTTGTGCTCCAATGACGGAGGTAGTGGAGCGAAGGCGCTCGCTAGGCAGAGGTGTCGAGATCGATTCATGATGGGCATGTTTCATTTTCATTTTGGTCATGGATTATTGTGCACGTGGTACGGTAGTTTCTTTGGGCCACGAGTTTGGAGGAGGAAGCACTTTGGCGCTTATGTTGGTGTCTCCACACTTCTCCTAAGGTTGGAGAATTGATTTTTGGCCAAGGTAGATCTTTTGTTGATAATGTGGAATATTTGATTTGACTTGGCAATTATTGTTGGTAATTGGATGGAGGTATAAGGTTAAATAGAAATATTGCTTTGACATTGTTATTATTGATGCTTAATGTTTATGTGGAGTAATAAGGTGTAAAAAGGATTATTTTCTATGTGTATTATCTTTTTGGTGGTTGATGTTAAGTTGGAGTGATAAGGTGTTGTTTGGGTTTTTATTGTTGTGCATTATTCCATTGTTGCTAACTCTAATTTGTGGCAAATTGAGAGTTAGTGTTGTGACAGATTTTGAGTTCTCCTTCTTCATCAAAGTAAAGGTATGGGCACATTCTTCCATGGTTATTATTGATTGATGGTTTTCTAAAAATAAGTTTGGAGTGAAAAGGATTAAATTAAGTTTCCTTATTTGGAGTGGATCTTATTTTTTGAAAGTGGAAGTATTGATTATGCATTATGAGATCATGATGAGTTTATGAGTTATTGCATAATTTTGGTTTATGAGAGTGGAAGCATTTGAAGTTTGCTTTAGGGTTTTTGAGTGAGAAGCTTATGCCATTGCTATAAGTTGTTGAAACCCTAATTGAGTTGTTTGGTTGTTGAGAGTTTGGTTTTGAGATTGCTTCCATTGAGATTGAGTTGATCAAGTTGTACTTTACTTGATGCTTGGTTGATGTGATTTAATGAAACATATTGAGTCTCTAACAATTATCTTTATGCTTCTATGAGATTGATTTGAGTTGAGATTGAAAGTTGAAGGATAGAACATATTGAGTCTCTAACAATTCTCTTTATGCTTCTATGAGATTGATTTGATATGATTGGATGAAACACATTGGGTCTCTAACAATTCTCTTTGTGTGTTCACATTGGGCAAGTTTCTTGGTGAGCTTGCTTGAGCTGATTTGGGCAAGTTCTTGGTGAGCTTGCTAGGACTGATTTGGACAGGTTCTTGTGGAGAACTTGTGGACTGATTTGGATAGGTTCTTGTTGAAGAACTTGTGGACATATTTGATGAAGTCTTGGTGAAGACTTGTGAGCAGTTGTGATTGATTTGTTCAAGATTTTGGCTTAAGCTTGGGATAGATTTGATAGATATTTGAGAGCAGATTTGTGCTGGACCAGAGGACTGAGTTTGGTGCAGATTTGTGATAGAGTTTGAGAGGACTTGTGTTGGACCGAATGACTATGTTTAGTACAGGTTTTGATGAGTAGTTATGGAGGTGATCAGTGAGGACAAAAGTCTCTAGAGCTAGAGCAAGGAGGACAGGATGTCTTCTGTGGAAAGGAGTTCCACCTGCTAGTGGCAGAAGAGGCAATGATCTTCTGAAGTATCATTTCCAGAGCTTTGGGGGATAGGACATCTCCTTTGGGTAGGAGGCTCATAAATACTTGTTGAGGGGAAGGATTCTCCTTTGGGTAGGAAGTTCATAAAATTTGTAATAGGGAAAGGATTTCCCAAAGAACTTGATTGAGAAAGCTTTTAGTGAAAATATTTCTGTGGATGTAGCCCATCTTGGGTGAACCATGTTAAAATGGCTCTTCTTTGTGTGTTGCTTTCTGTGATGGTTAATGTTATGGTGATGCCACTGCTATCTAAAGTAAAGTTTTTTAAATGGTTGCATATTATACTGTTCACCCCCCTCTCAGTATAAGTCTATGTTCTTCAATTGGTATCAGAGTGGGTCTCTCCAGGAAGAGCCTAACAACTTGGAGAAGGATCCCTCGAAAGATCATATGAGCACAGAAAGTGATGAAGAGATTGAATTTGATTTGAAAGGGGAATTATTTTTGGCCCTAAGAAATCTGGAAAAATTCAGGGAAGAGAATTTTGTTTTAAAACAACAAAATCAAGAAGAAGAGATGGCCAAAATAGAACTATCTCAAAATCTCACAGACTTCAAGATCCTAGCTGAAGAAGGAAAGAAAGTTGAGCAGGTTTTGATAGAGGTTTTGAAAGGGAAGGAAGCTGAATGTGAGAGACTTGAAGAAGAGGTGGTTTCTCTAAGAGTTAGACTTGAACAAATGAGTCTTAAACAAAATATTTTTCTTGGAAAGCAAAGGGAAGAAGATCTCCATATCCAAGAAGCAAGAACATCCAGAAGAAATAAAGTCAACTTTCAAAAACCAAAGGATACTAGAAAAGAAGAAAACAAAGGAGAGCAATGGACAAGAGTTGATCACAAAAGAAGGAACACTCATCAAAGGCTTCCAAACAGGTTACATAATACTTTCCATGGCTATTGTTTTTCTTGCAATAAATATGGTCATAGAGCTATCCATTGTACTAGGATTGTGAATGACAATGTTAAGAAAAATGTTAATTCTTTTGCACCACTCATGGATGATAGTATTATGTGTTACAAGTGCAATAATTTTGGGCATATAGCTAGAATGTGTAAATTGGAAAGATCTAGTGAAGTGAATGTTAGGAAAACAAATGGAAATAAAACTAGATCTATGATAGTTCAAACTGCTCTTCATGCTCAAGATAAGGAAGAAAAATGGTACCTTGATAGTGGATGTTCTAGGCACATGACTGGAGAAAAATAAAATTTTATAGTTCTCAAAGAAACTAGTAGAGGGTCAGTTAGCTTTGGAGATAACAGATCAGCTAAAATTTGTGGAAAGGGTTCTCTAAGTTTAGATGGAAAAACCAGAACTGAAAATGTGCTTTATGTAGAAGGATTGAGACATAATATTTTGAGTGTTAGCCAACTTTGTGATCAGGGTCATATGGTGACTTTCTATTCTGATAGATGTGAGATAAGGAAAGTAGAGAATGGAAAAATCATTGCTAATGCAAGATGAACTCCTAACAACCTCTACATGCTAAGTGAGATAAAAAGGGAAAAGTGTTTTTTGTCTCAAGAGGATGAAAGTTGGCTATGGCATAAAAGAATGGGACATTTGAGCTTTGATAATCTTATCAACATTAGCCATAAGAAAGCAGTCAGAGACTTACCTAAATTGAAAAGACCCCAAAATACTATTTGTGGTCCTTGTCAACATGGAAAGAAAACTAGAACCAACTTTAAGGCTAAAGGGTACATGTCATCCAAACCTTTAGATCTTATTCATACTGATTTGTGTGGTCCCACCAGAACTCATAGTATACAGGGAGAGAGTTACTTCATGCTTTTCATAGATGATTTCTCTAGAATGACTTGGGTTACCTTTCTGAAAGAAAAATATGAAGCCCTTGACAAGTTTAAAGCCTTCAAAGAAATGATAGAGAATGAAACAGACAAAAGAATAAAATGCTTAAGATCAGATAGAGGAGGAGAATTCACTTCAAATGAATTTGTGGATTATTGTGAGCAACAAGGGATTAAGAGGGAATTTTTAGCAGTAAGAACTCCTCAACAAAATGGAGTAGTTGAAAGAAAAAATAGAACTATTGAAAATATGGCTAGAGCTATGTTGAATGAGTCAAAGCTTCCTGATGGTTTTTGGAAAGAGGCAGTTAGTACAACAATGTATATTATCACCAGAGCTCAGTTAAGAGTCAATCATCACAAAACTCCCTATGAGCTATGGAAAGGAAGACCAGCCATAGTAAAACATTTCAGAGTTTTTGGTAGTAAATGTTACATCAGAAGGGAAGATAAGAATTTAGGGAAGTTTGATCCTAGATGTGATGAGGGCATTTTTCTTGGGTACTCCAGCAAGAGCAAAGCCTATAGATGCTACAACAAAAGAACTTGTACTATTGTGGAAAGCATAAATGTTATAGTGGATGAGAAAACAGGGATAAGAGAACCAGTTCAAGAAATTGATGATGAAGATTGCCAAGAAGAATTCAGGGAGGATTCAGATAAAGAAGAAGAGGAAAGACAACAACTCCTTCCTAAAACTCCATCCAGATATGTTCAGAAACACCATCCAAAGGATCAAATAATTGGTAATCCAGAATTCAGACAGACAAGGAGAAGAATCATATCTTCAAATTCCCATACAGATGTTTCGTTGTTATCTCAGATTGAGCCAAAAGATCTCAGTGAAGCCTATGCAGATAAGTTTTGGATAAATGCTATGAATGAAGAATTGGAATAGATAGAGAAGAGTGAGACTTGGGAACTTGTTCCAAGACCTAAAGATAAAAATGTCATTGGCACTAAGTGGGTCTTCGAGAAACAAGCTAAATGAAGATGGTCAGGTAGTCAGAAATAAAGCAAGGTTAGTTTGCAAAGGTTATGCTCAAGTAGAAGGAATTGATTTTGAAGAAAATTTTGCTCCAGTTGCTCATCTTGAGGCTATCAGAATGTTTTTGGCTTTTTCAAGTTTTAAAAACTTCAAGGTCTATCAGATGGATGTCAAATCAGCTTTTCTAAATGGTGTGTTAGAAGAAGAAGTCTACATTGAACAACCAGAAGGGCTTTTACTTTTAGAAAATTCAGATTTTGTGTGTAGATTGAAAAAGGTATTGTATGGTTTGAAACAAGCTCCTAGGGCTTGGTATTCGAGGCTTGACGAGTATCTTCAGAAACAAGGTTTCAGAAAAGGTATGGCAGATAGCAATTTGTATATAAAAAATGATGGAAATAATATCTTAATTGTGGTTGTTTATGTTGATGATATCATTTTTGGAGGTAATAACACCAAAATGTGTAAATATTTTGCTAACAATATGCAAAGTGAATTTGAGATGTCCATGATTGGGGAATTGTCCTTCTTCTTAGGACTTCATATTGCCCAATCAGAAGAAGGAATATTTCTCTCACAAGGCAAGTACATAAGAGAGATGCTAAAAAAATTTGGTATGGAGGATAGCAAACTTGTTAGTACTCCAATGATTATAGGGTGTAAGTTGAGCAAGGATGATGAATCTCCAGAGGCAGATCAAAGGTTGTACAGATCCATGATTGGCAGTTTGCTTTATGTTACAACTACCAGACTAGACATCATGCAAGCAATGGGACTAGTTGCAAGGTTTCAGGCTGCACCAAAAGAAACTCATGTTATGGCAGTAAAAAGGATTCTCAGATATCTGAAAGGCACTATGGATCTTGGGCTTTGGTATCCCAAGAGCGATAAGTTCACTCTCACAGCTTTTACAGATGCATATTGGGCTGGAAATATTGATGACAAAAAAAGCACCAGTGGTGGAGCTTTCTTTTTGGGGAATTGTTTAGTTGCTTGGTTAAGCAAGAAACAACCTTCAGTTTCCTTGTCTACAGTAGAGGCAGAATACATAGCAATAGTAGCTTGTTGTACACAAGTTTTATGGATGAAGACTACCTTGGAGGATTTCAAAATAAAGCATGATCAACCCATTTCCATATTGTGTGATAATACAAGTGCCATAAGTATCTCCAAGAATCTAGTAATGCACTCAAGAACAAAGCATATTCCCATAAAATATCACTTTCTGAGAGAGCAGGTTCAGGACAAGCAGGTTAAGCTAGAATATGTGCCTACTAAGGAATAGATTGCTGACATTTTCACCAAACCTCTTCCAAGAGAGACTTTTGAGTATTTAAGGAAGAATTTGGGAGTAGTTTCACTCCCAACCAAGAATTAATCACCTCAATAGGAGGTGGGGGAGGGGCTAAGCTAAGAGGCTCATTCTTAGCCCTGAGCCCCAAAGGTGACCCTTTGCCATTGATGACAAATGGGGAGAGATTTGAGTAAGGGGGAGAGCCTTGAGTCAGGGGGAGAAAAGCTTCAGAGGATGGTTTTTAGTTGGTTTTAGTTTTGACAGTTAGCAGTTGCTTGAAGGTTTTTTTTTAGCAGTGGTTTCAGTAGTGGTTTGCCATCAATGACAAAGGGGGAGATTTTTGGCAATTTTGGGTATGTTGCCTAGATTCATGTTTGTGAGTTGTCATTGATGTCAAAAGGAGTTTGTGTTGATGTCAAAAAGAGTTTGGTGCCAAAAATATCTTGAAAGTTCCATGATGTTTGTTTAAGGGTTTTTATTAAAACCATGGTGACAAGGTTAAAGGTTTTTCTTAAAACCATCTGGACTCATTAAGGGTTTTTATTAAAACCATCTTGGCTTAATGAAAAGGTTTTGCTCCTTGAAAAAACCTTAAAATTCCATTTTGATTATTAATAAATAAATTAACTCAAACCTTTGAAAAGGTTTTAAGTTAAGTTTATTATTAATAAAATAATAATTATTAATTTAATAATTATTATTGAAAGGGTTTCTAAACCCTTAGCGGCGCTCATGTAGAAGACTTACCTCACCGACGTCATTTGTTTGGAAGGAGCACCAACGTCAACTTGCATGGGATGCAAAAGACTATTAAAGGGCATTAATTCCTAAGGTTCAATGCACCTTCCGATTTGCGCGATTACCTTTGATTTCGTATTGCTCTATGACCTTCGATTTTGGATTGCTCTGTGATTTTTGAGTTTCGTATTGCTCTGTGTTTAAGTTCTGATTTCGTACGCCTGTGAGGAAGACAAATTTGTTTGTCTTTAATTTTTGCGAGCAAAGGGAAGGTAAAATGATGAGTGGCGCTTGAGAGTTTTGTTGGGCACTTGTGCTCCAACAATGGAGGCAGTGGAGTGAAGGCGCTCGCTAGGCAGAGGTGTCGAGATCGATTCATGACGGGCATGTTTCATTTTTATTTTGGTCATGGATTATTGTGCACGTGGTACGACAGTTGCTTTGGGCCACGAGTTTGGAGGAGGAAGCACTTTGGCGCTTATGTTGGTGTCTCCACACTTCTCCTAAGGTTGGAGAATTGATTTTTGGCCAAGGTAGATCTTTTGTTGATAATGTGGAATATTTGATTTGACTTGGCAATTATTGTTGGTAATTGGATGGAGGTATAAGGTTAAATAGAAATATTGCTTTGACATTGTTATTATTGATGCTTAATGTTTATGTGGAGTAATAAGGTGTAAAAAGGATTATTTTCTATGTGTATTATCTTTTTGGTGGTTGATGTTAAGTTGGAGTGATAAGGTGTTGTTTGGGTTTTTATTGTTGTGCATTATTCCATTGTTGCTAACTCTAATTTGTGGAAAATTGAGAGTTAGTGTTGTGACATATTTTGAGTTCTCCTTCTTCATCAAAGTAAAGGTATGGGCACATTCTTCCATGGTTATTATTGATTGATGGTTTTCTAAAAATAAGTTTGGAGTGAAAAGGATTAAATTAAGTTTCCTTATTTGGAGTGGATCTTATTTTCTGAAAGTGGAAGTATTGATTATGCATTATGAGATCATTATGAGTTTATGAGTTATTGCATAATTCTGGTTTATGAGAGTGGAAGCATTTGAAGTTTTGCTTTAGGGTTTTTGAGTGAGAAGCTTATGCCATTGCTATAAGTTGTTGAAACCCTAATTGAGTTGTTTGGTTGTTAAGAGTTTGGTTTTGAGATTGCTTCCATTGATATTGAGTTGATCAAGTTGTACTTTACTTGATGCTTGGTTTATGTGATTTAATGAAACATATTGAGTCTCTAACAATTCTCTTTATGCTTCTATGAGATTGATTTGAGTTGAGATTGAAAGTTGAAGGATAGAACATATTGAGTCTCTAACAATTCTCTTTATGCTTCTATGAGATTGATTTGATATGATTGGATGAAACACATTGGGTCTCTAACAATTCTCTTTGTGTGTTCACATTGGGCAAGTTTCTTGGTGAGCTTGCTTGAGCTGATTTGGGCAAGTTCTTGGTGAGCTTGCTAGGACTGATTTGGACAGGTTCTTGTTGAAGAACTTGTGGACAGATTTGATGAAGTCTTGGTGAAGACTTGTGAGCAATTGTGATTGATTTGTTCAAGCTTTTGGCTTAATCTTGGGACAGATCTGACAGAGATTTGAGAGCAGATTTGTGCTGGACCAAAGGACTAAGTTTGGTGCAGATTTGTGATAGAGTTTGAGAGGACTTGTGCTGGACCGACTGACTGTGTTTAGTATAGGTTTTGATGAGCAGTTGTGGAGGTGATCAGTGAGGACAGAAGTCTCTAGAGCCAGAGCAAGGAGGACAGGACGTCTTCTGTGGAAAGGAGTTCCACCTGCTAGCGGCAGAAGAGGCAGTGATCTTCTGAAGTATCATTTCCAGAGCTTTGGGGGATAGGACATCTCCTTTGGGCAGGAGGCTCATAAATACTTGTTGAGGGGAAGGATTCTCCTTTGGATAGGAAGTCCATAAATATTGTTTTAGGGAAAGGATTTCCCAAAGAACTTGATTGAGAAAGCTTTTAGTGAAAATATTTTTGTGGATGTAGCCCATCTTGGGTGAACCATGTTAAAATGGCTCTTCTTTGTGTGTTGCTTTCTGTGATGGTTAATGTTATGGTGATGCCACTGCTATCTAAAGTAATTTTTTTTAAATGGTTGCATCTTATATTGTTCACCCCCCCTCTCAGTATAAGTCTATGTTCTTCATATGTCTAGCTCTTCCATACATTGTATAATATCTAAATGGGTTTAGACACTTCTAGAAGATGATCGATCCATTTTGTCTTTGGGGTAACATTAGAATGTCCCATATTGAGCATTACTCATGAAGGCTAATTATTCTATAAATTTTATCATATATTCTCAATCTAAGGGTTGACCAAATTTGGAATATGCCATGCTTGTAGAGTATGAGTCTTTGATTAAGAATCAAACATGGGAGCTTATTCCTCTTTTGGAAGGGAAGAATGTGGTTGGATGCAAATTGGTCTATAGGACCAAGTACACTTTAGATGGTTAGGTAGAAATACATAAGGTATGCCTTGTTCTTAAGGGATTATCTTAGTAGAAGGGAGTTGGATATCCAAAGACATATTTCCTTGTTGTTAGGATGGATTTTTTTAGACTATTATTTTTATACTTATTTGCTATGGTTATAAGATAGATCCAATGGATGTGAAGAGTGCCTCCATCCATTAGGAGCTTTAGTAGGATATCTATATATATTAGCCACCTATTTTTGATCTTGAGGGTCCCGATGCCTTAGTTTTTTATGGTCTTAAGTAGGAACCATGTGCGTAGTATGAGAATATCCACTTTTTCTTTCTTATTTATGGTTTTTAACAATGTTAGGTTGAACATGATGTTTATATCAAACATCAATAAGGTAGGACCTAGGTGATTGTTCTCTATGTGGATCATTTTGTTAGTATGGACAAATTTCTTGCATTGATTCAAGACATGAAGTCACAATTTCATTCTACCTTTAAGACAATAGATTTTTGGATCTTGCACTATTTCTTGGGCATTCAATTTTATTATACTACCTTTATGATCATTATATCACATCCCATATATACCTTGAATCTCATTCAATGCTTTAATATGTAGGATTGTAAGTCTATTCAAACTTTATTTACTTTGTGATCGATGCTTCAAGTTGATTTCATGGCTCCCTTGGTGTATGATAGTCTATATTGGTGCCTTGTGGAAGGTTTCCTCTACCTTACTCACACATGACCCCATATTGTCTTTCTATTATCTATTATCCTAGGTACATCTAGGCTCCTCTAGAGATTCATTTGACAATGACTAAGAGGATCCTTAGATACATTAGAGATACTTATCAAATAATATTCATTATTAAATTTGTTCACCTCAAAATTTGATAGGATTTTTAGATATAGAAAAGGATAGTTATTTTGACAAGTGACACTTCATTATAGATTTTGTTTTCTATGTATGTTTTG
Organism: Wollemia nobilis; assembly: GCA_028583015.1. Taxonomy (NCBI): domain Eukaryota; kingdom Viridiplantae; phylum Streptophyta; class Pinopsida; order Araucariales; family Araucariaceae; genus Wollemia; species Wollemia nobilis. The sequence goes on along the minus strand of JAQPPZ010016892.1, from coordinate 5,057,020 downwards.
GATCCATTTCATGGTGCTCTAAGTAATAGTCTGTAATCTCTTAGTCTTCCATGGAAGTTGAGCATTATGTTTTTTATAAGGTAATTGAGAACTCTAGAGTAAAAGGGTATTCCTAAGATCTACCTTATCACTAAAGAACACAAGCTTATACTGAGAGGGGGGGTGAAACAGTATAAGACCACTTTTTACTTTTCTTTCCCAAATAGTATTAATCAATATAATCAATGGCAATATCAATAGCAATAACCAAAGTAATGCACAAATCATCACACATAATAGAGACACCAATTTAACGTGGTTCACCCAATGTGGGTTACATCCACAGAGAAAATATTTCACTAAATTTTCTCAATCAATCTCTTGGGAATCCTTTCCCTATTACAATGTTTATGGACCTCTATCCAATGGAGATATCAATTCCCTAAATCAAGTTCATGGATCTCTATCCATAGGAGAACTCCTTCTCCTCTACTCTAGCTGGTGATCCTCTAGAAGACTACTACCTCCACTGCACTGGCTTGTGGATCTCTCTCCACTGAAGACTCTTGTCCCCACTCAGAAGACCTATCCTCACTACCTTGGCTGATGGATCTCTATCCACTGGAGACTACTGTCCTCTCTACTCTATCACCTCCAAAGCTCTATCTCTAATCTGCACTAAACACAATCCTTTGGTCTAGCACAAATCTACTCAATAATTCCACTTAAAACTTGCTCAAATCTGCTCAACAAGTCCACTCAAAACTTGCTCAAATATTCTCAACAAGTCCACATAGAACTTTCTTAAATATGCTCAACAAGTCCACTTAGAACTTGCTCAAATTTGCTCAATAAGTCCACTCATAACTTGCTCAAATCTACTCAACAAGTCCACACAAAACTTGCTCAAATCTGCTCAACAAGTCTACATAAAACTTGCTCTAATATTCTCAATAGGTCCACTCAGAACTTATTCAAATATACTCAACAAGCTCACTCGAACTTGTCCAAATCTTCTCAATAAGTCCACATAGAACTTATTCAAATATTCTTAATATTCCACAAACTAATCAAATATGCTCAATAAGTCCACTCAAAAATTGTCCAAATCTGCTTAATAAGCTCACTCAAAACTTGTCCAAATCTCATAGAAACATAAAGAGAATTGTTAGAGACTCAATATGTTCTACACTCAATGCTCAATCACTTTCTCAACTCAAATCAGAATATAGAATAGTTTGTTTTATGGAACTTGAACAATCACTTCATACATCCACTTGACTAGGCTCAATCAACTCTACTCAACCAATCACTCAATGAAACAACCCTTTCTCACAAACCCTAGTCCAAGCATATAAACACCAACTCAAAATATTTCCAACAATGCTCAACAACAAATCTCACATAACAATGATACTCATGTTCTCTTCAAACCCTAGTTCAAGTTCTTTGCACAACAACTCACTTCAACAACAATGCTTATAAATCAATCTTCACATAACAATGATACTCATGTTCTTTTCAAAACCCTAACTCAAGTTCTTCACACAACCAATGGCTTCAACAACAATGCTTATAAAACAAGGTTTTAATCACAACACTTAATTCCATAAAACCTTGAAGCATTAACTCAAACACTTTTCAAAAAGGAAACCCTAATCAAATCCTTTTCACTCCAAACTTTATTTTCTAGAAATCCAATCAATCAACTCAACCAAGGAAGAATTTGCCCATACCTTTTTGCTTGACAAGGAGTTGATCTCACAAATATGCCACACTCACACTCACTTCTTTTCCAATCTCAATAAGGGTTAGAAGATAATAATTTCCTCAACAAAACACAATACAAAATGATATCAAAATTACACCTTATCACTCCAACTTAAATAATATTCAACACCTTCACAATAATCTTCTTTAACACAAAAACCCCTTATTAAAATTAAAACAATACTCAAAAGTCTTAATTCTCCAATATGCCAATATGATAATTAAGACTTTATTAAAAACTAAATTCAAAACTCCTTATTACTCCTAATTGACACTTTTCAATAACCACCACTATCCAACTAGCAACCCTTCTAAGAAAATCCGACTAACACCCCTTTTATCTCCCAACTTAGGCAATAATTAAATTTAATGTAAAAATATTTACCTCACCTTCGGAGGGATTTGAACCCTCAACAATACCCATGACAAACACCTTAGCCATGGCTCCAACCACCGCATGAGCTACGTGCTCATTTGAAACTTAAGAAGCACCACGTGCTTCAAATCGTGTCTCCCACCTTGCACCTTGCAAAACATGCACCTTTGGCACCTTCAACCAACATGACTTCCAAGCACAACCATCACATTTTGAACATTGGCCTCCTTGCCTACAAGTGCTCTAGCCACTGCCCACTTGCCACTAGGCCAAGCTGCCCAGTTGGCTTTCAAACGATCGATGCCTTCTGCTTTATTCTATTTGTCAACACATAAAATTCGTAAACTTTCTCACGAGCTCTTCTTTCCAATTCACATGCAATATTAATCAATCGAGCAAGGATAAATTTTAATGCCCTTTGGGCATAGGTATATATATTAATTTCCTCCATGCTTGTAAAACGTCGACGCTTTGAATGCTTTCACCACCATGTAACGTCGGCGAAGGTTAGGACCTTTATAAAGGCGCTTTGAATATTTTTAACTCCAAACCCATCTTTGGGTATTGTAAAATATTATAATGAATATTATAAATATTTTACTTTGGGCTTTTAACCATATCACTTAATATTATAATAACAAATATTATAATATTATATCCTTTTGAGTTTATTGCTTCCTTCTCATTGCATACCATGGTGTAAATAATATTTATTTATAAAATTTAAATTCTCATTGAATTTAAATAATTTATAAAATAAATATTATATCTCCTTTTTAACTTTGCACAAGCCTCCTTGGGATTTTTATGAAACACCTTTTAAACTAAGCTTCCATATACTATTAAGATATTATGGAGCCCTTTTGCCTTTAACTTCTGCACTGATTCTCTTGACCTTTGGCCTTCTTCCTGGATATCAAATGACAACTTTGACAACTTTATTTCTTGACGAAGTCCTTGACATTAATGATGACTTCATCTCGTGACATCAATGACAACTTTGACTTAGGGACTCAAAATGTCCAACAATCTCCCCCTTTGTCATTGATGGCAACCCAAACTCTTTTTACCAAAAACTTGACTTGCTTTTTGTCTTGCTCCCCCTGGACATTGCTCCCCCTAGCTCAATGCTCTTTTCAAGTATCAAATCTCTCCCCCTTACTCAAATCTCTCCCCCTTTGACATCAATGGAAAAGGGTCACCTTTGGGGCTCGGGGCTAAGAATGAGCCTCTTAGCTTAGCCCCTCCCCCACCTCCTTTTGAGGTGGTTAATTTTAGGGTGGGAGTATTTCTACTCCCATAAAGTATTGTTCTTTACCTTTATCCTCTTTCCTTCTTATCTGATTCTTCTGATTCCTTTGATTGTTTTCCATTTCCATATTCCTATCCATGTTCCTGTTATTCATATCCCTGTTCCTATTCCTATTCATGTTCCTATTCATATCCATGTTCCTGTTCTTGTTCCTATTCATGTTCTTATCCATGTTCCTTGTTCTAGCTCATACCTGTTTCTGGAATATCTGCTCTACACCACTTTGTTGTGTGACCATCATTATTGCACTTATAACACTTAATGTTATTATTCCTTTGAGGTGCAAATGTCTTAGGATTTCTCCTAGTGAAGCCATATCCTCTTCTGTCATGAACCCTGCAATTCATTGCCTTGTGATCAAACTGATTACATGAGTAGCAATACCCATGAAAAAGTTATTTGTTCCCATATTCTTGTCTTTCATGTGTCCTGCATTGTGAAGCCATGTGCCCAAACCTGTGACATGAAAAACATATTCCATTGAAGAAACCTTGCCTAGACCCCATTGGTCTCTTAGTCTCTTCTACCTGTTTCTTGTTCCATCTGTTCCTTACTTGTGCATTGTTCCTTTCCTTGTTGAACTTTCTATTGTCCAACTTATCCTTAGAAGTCTCACTCTCTCTTTTACTTACTTCTTTTGATGCTTCTTCTTTTCTGGTGTTTGAGCTTGACTCTCTTTTTCCGCTTCCTATTTCCCTTGTTCTTCTTTAGAACTAAGTCCTGTTATGGTGACTGATGACCTTTGTGCATTGATAATCCTATCCAAAGTCTTTGAATTTTCCTCAAACTTGTGTAGCTTGTCCTTAGAACCTTTTACTTCCATCCTTAGTGAAACTATCTCATGCTCTAATCTTTCACACTCTAGATCTTTTGTCTTTAATTTTTTGGCCATACCTTCTTCAATTTTTCTTGTCTCTTCAACTTTGATTTTGAAGTTGGTGAGTTCTTGTAGAAACCTTGCTTTTGCTTTCTCATCTTCTTGAGCTTGAACCCTTAATCCTGAGTTCTCCCTTTTTAATTCTTCAAGAGTAACCATAAGCCTTTCACATTCTATCTCTTTTACCTTTGACTGTTCAACCATACCTTTTTCAACTCTTCTTGCCTTTTCAACCTTATCTCTCAAGTCAAAAAGATCTTGTAGAAGCTTTGTCTTACATTTCTCATCTTCTTGTATTTGAGCCCTTCAATTCTAAATTCTCTCTTTTCAATTCAACGAGTTCCTTAAGAGTGGCTTTCTCCTTTTTATTTTTCTTTTATTTGATCTTCTATAGGAGCATTTTCTTCTAATACTGAAAGTAGAGTTTTTTCTTCATACCTATTTTGATTGTCCCCGTTATCCTTTCTTGAACCAACCTCTAGGATTTCATTTTCAAAAATATCATCTTCATCTTCACCACTACTAAACCCATTGCAATAACCTGCATCATGGTCGAGTTGACCACAAACAAAACATTCTTCACCTTCTTATGGACAATAAGTTGCATGGTGACCTATGTTCCCACATCTGGTACAAAACTTTATCAACTTGATCTTTTCTCCACTGCTTGATTCATCTCTTGAATCTATTTCCATTCTTCCTCCCAAAACAACAATATCAAGTTCATCTTATTTTTCTTTCATGACCATGTGTGTTCTTTTCTTCTTGTGTCTCATGGTTCTACTTTTGCCTTTCTTTGCCATTTGTGTTCTTGTAAGATCTTCCTTCAAGTTGTTAAACCTTTTCTGAAGGAACCAACTCTGATACCAATTGAAGAACACAAGCTTATACTGAGAGGGGGGTGAACAGTATAAGACCACTTTTTACTTTTCTTTCACAAATAGTATTAATCAATATAATCAATGGCAATATCAATAGCAATAACCAAAGCAATGCACAAATCATCACACACAATAGAGACACCAATTTAACATGGTTCACCCAATGTGGGTTACATCCACAGAGAAAATATTTCACTAAATTTTCTCAATCAATCTCTTGGGAATCCTTTCCCTATTACAATGTTTATGGACCTCTGTCCAATGGAGATATCAATCCCCTAAATCAATTTTATGGATATCTATCCATAGGAGAACTCCTTCTCCTCTGCTCTAGCTAGTGATCCTCTAGAATACTACTACCTCCACTACACTGGCTTGTGGATCTCTCTCCACTAAAGACTCTTGTCCCCACTTAGAAGACCTATCCTCACTACCTTGGCTGATGGATCTCTATCCACTAGAGACTACTATCCTCTCTACTCTATCACCTCCAAATCTCTATCTCAAATCTACACTAAACACAGTCCATTCGGTCTAGCACAAATCTGCTCAACAAGTCCACTTAAAACTTGCTCAAATCTTCTCAACAAGTCCACTTAGAACTTGCTCAAATATTCTCAACATGTCCACTCAAAACTTGCTCAAATCTTCTCAACAAGTCCACATATAACTTGCTCAAATCTGCTCAATAAGTCCACTCAAAACTTGCTCAAATCTTCTCAACAAGTCCACATAGAACTTGCTCAAATCTGCTCAATAAGTCCACATAGAACTTGCTCCAATCTTCTCAATAAGTCCACTTAGAACTTATTCAAATCTTCTCAACAAGCTCACTCAGAACTTGTCCAAATCTGCTCAATAAGTCCACATAGAACTTATTCAAATATTCTCAATAAGTTCACTCAAAACTTGCTCAAATATTCTCAATAAGTCCACATAGAACTTATTCAAATATTCTCAACAAGCTCACTCATAACTTGTCCAAATCTCATAGAAACATAAAGAGAATTGTTAGAGACTCAATATGTTCTACACTCAATGCTCAATCACTTTCTTAACTCAAATCAGAATATAGAATAGTTTGTTTTATGGAACTTGAACAATCACTTCATACATCCACTTGACTAGGCTCAATCAACTCTACTCAACCAATTACTCAAGAAACAACCCTTGCTCACAAACCCTAGTCCAAGCATGTAAACACCAACTCAAAATATTTCCAACAATGCTCAACAACAAATCTCACATAACAATGATACTCATGTTCTCTTTCAAACCCTAGTTCAAGTTCTTTGCACAACAACTCACTTCAACAACAATGCTTATAAATCAATCTTCACATAACAATGATACTCATGTTCTTTTCAAACCCTAACTCAAGTTCTTCACACAACCAATGGCCTTCAACAACAATGCTTATAAAACAAGGTTTTAATCACAACACTTAATTCCAGAAAACCTTGAAGCATTAACTCAAACACTTTTCGAAAAGGAAACCCTAATCAAATCCTTTTCACTCCAAACTTTATTTTCTAGAAAGCCAATCAATCAACTCAACCAAGGAAGAATTTGCCCATACCTTTTTGCTTGACAAGGAGTTGATCTCACAAATCTGCCACACTCACACTCACTTCTTTGCCAATCTCAATAAGGGTTAGAAGATAATAATTTCCTCAACAAAACACAATACAAAATGATATCAAAATTACACCTTATCACTCCAACTTAAATAATATTCAACACCTTCACAATAATCTTCTTTAACACAAAAACCCCTTATTAAAATTAAAACAATACTCAAAAGTCTTAATTCTCCAATATGCCAATATGATAATTAAGACTTTATTAAAAACTAAATTCAAAACTCCTTATTACTCCTAATTGACACTTTTCAATAACCACCACTATCCAACTAGCAACCCTTCTAAGAAAATCCGACTAACACCCCTTTTATCTCCCAACTTAGGCAATAATTAAATTTAATGCAAAAATATTTACCTCACCTTCGGAGGGATTCGAACCCTCAACAATGCCCATGACAAACACCTTAGCCATGGCTCCAACCGCCGCACGAGCTACGTGCTCGTTTGAAACTTAAGAAGCACCACGTGCTTCAAATCGTGTCTCCTGCCTTGCACCTTGCAAAATGTGCACCTTTGGCACCTTCAACCAACATGACTGCCAAGCATAGCCGTCATGTTTTGAATGCTGGCCTCCTTGCCTACAAGCGCTCTGGCCACTACCCACTTGCCACTAGGCCAAGCTGCCCAGTTGGCTTTCGAATGATCGATGCCTTCTGCTTTATTCTGTTCGTCGGCACACAAAATTCGTAAACTTTCTCACGAGCTCTTCTTTCCAATTCACATGCAATATTAATCAATCGAGCAAGGATAAAGTTTAATGCCCTTTGGGCATAGGTATATATATTAATTTCCTCCATGCTTGTAAAACGTCGGTGCTTCGAATGCTTTCACCACCATGTAACGTCGATGAAGGTTAGGACCTTAATAAAGGTGCTTTGAATGTTTTTAACTCCAAACCCATCTTTGGGTATTGTAAAATATTATAATGAATATTATAAATATTTTACTTTGGGCTTTTAACCATATCACTTAATATTATAATAACAAATATTATAATATTATATCCTTTTGAGTTTATTGCTTCCTTCTCATTGCATACCATGGTGTAAATAATATTTATTTATAAAATTTAAATTCTCATTGAATTTAAATAATTTATAAAATAAATATTATATCTCCTTTTTAACTTTGCACAAGCCTCCTTGGGATTTTTATGAAACACCTTTTAAACTAAGCTTCCATATACTATTAAGATATTATGGAGCCCTTTTGCCTTTAACTTCTGCACTGATTCTCTTGACCTTTGGCCTTCTTCCTGGATATCAAATGACAACTTTGACAACTTTATTTCTTGACGAAGTCCTTGACATTAATGATGACTTCATCTGGTGACATCAATGACAACTTTGACTTAGGGACTCAAAATGTCCAACAATCACTTGGTGTGATAATTAGAGCACCACATAGCTTGTATACAATCTAATATTTCATCAATATATCAAGCACATTGATATTTTGATGCACTATGTGAGATGGATCTATGTTGATGAGATACTTGATCCAATATTTGTGTTTTTAGTATAGTAGATAATAGATATCCTAGCCAAGGTTATACCCAAGGTCTCTTTTGTGTGCATGCAAGATATATAGAGTGTGGGAGAGTATACCTTAAGAGGGATTACTAGGAAGGGTCTCTCTCAATGTCCCTTGTTCAAATTAAAGGTGCATGTTGAAATATTGGTGGTTAAGCTTTACATGAGGCCATAGATAAAGTTATATTTTATTGTATGTATAAGCACTTTAGACCCCTATAAACCTTGTAGATGTTAATTTTGTAATATAATATTATCTAAAACTAAATAAAGGTCGGTTACTTAACCTTGACATAAAGGTCATTTATTATTGGGTATAAATTCCCCATAACACCAACCATTTCACTATTAGTTAAGAGTGTATTCTATTATGAAATAATGAGATTATTTGGTGCCTATGGACACCCTTGTATTATTTACACTTGTTTTTTGTATATTTCTTTTCCAAAATTCTAGGTAATGTGGTGATTCCATTCATTTCTAGAAAGTACTATGAAATAGAATATTTTTAGGGGTCTTATTCTTACCCCTAATATCCCAAGATATTATTGTCATCATCTCATTTTTTTCTTATTTGTGGGATTATCCATTTTGCTTGTTAATTGCTAATTTTTATCTTGGTATTCCATATTGATATCTCTTTGAGTTTCCTTTTCTCTTTACTTTTTCTTTGAAGTTCTTCCTATACTTTTTTCATTCCTACCAAAATGTATTTTTATATTGAGACTTATTTTCATTCAATCTCTTTTATTTTTTCAATTCATATGGAGACTTATCATCTATATGTTTATATTGCCTTAAAATTTGAATTACAAGGAATAGCCTCAAAAATACTTTATTTGTATATTGACTTGAAAAAACTAAAGGAAATGGATCATCCTCCATAGTACTGACTTCTTTATGACACCTCAAAACCTTAAATTTTTATTGATATCTTCCATACTTATTTATTATTATGCTACTCTTGAAACCCTAGAATGGAAGGGATAAAATCTACACTACTTTCAATTTTATTTCAAATATATGATTTTATACTACTTGACAAAAAGAAAAAACTAATTTACCTATATTACCCTCGACCTCTTCTTCCTAATTTCTCTTAAAATTTACCTCTAAATTTTTCTTTGCACCTTTAGTTCCTTCTCAATTTACTTACACAATGCACTTTCTTATCCCTTATATCCTTTTTTATTTTTTCTAATAGTCTATCCAAGTTAACCATAATGACCTTCACTATCATATGATATGGAGGGGCTTCCTTTACCACTTTTTTTGTGAGTGTAAATCCTTGAATTAATATATCTTTTGCTATAATATGATCTCCTTACTTTATCATGAAGTTTGTCTCATGACCAAAATCGTTTTACTCTATCTCCTTCATTTTTACTTTACAATCTCTTTCTATTTTTCCAACCTCATATTATTTACAACATTTGAATGCAATATTTTTATAATCTACTTGTTGGTATCATCTTTTGATTTAGATTTAATCTTAATGGATTATGGAAATTGTTTTAAAATATTTATGACAACACATATCTAGGTATATACAATATACTTTTTCCCTTAGTTGTTTAGCCTCTCCTTGAATAATCACCTTAGAGTATTGTGTATTTTCTTCAAAATATATTTATTGATAAGTTGATATGGAAGTTCAAAAAACCTAATACACACTAGAAGCCTTTTAATAGATTACATTAATAATTTATTTACAATTTAATTTATATAATTTTGATAAGATATTTTTCATATGTATCATACTTTATTATGGTTATTTTGAGATGATATTACTATTCTTATTGAACTTATATTTTTTAATTTAAAATTGTATAACATGTAAAAATTATAACAATATCTTGATATTGAGATTCAAGTAAAGATTTTATATTTTTATAATAACAATAAAAAGTTAACAAATATTATTATTGGCAATGGGTAAAGAAAAAAGAAAAACATGTTGTAAACTTTTTCTTTTCCATTTCTAAGCTTAGTAGCTATTCATGTAAATATTGTTGTTATATTAATCTAAAATATCTTTTCTATGTGTATCTTGATAGTAATGATACAACTTTTTATTTCAACACAAAATGCAATGGGTCATTGTTATGATTAGGATGAGAAAATGTATCTTTGACTTCAAAATAATTTTGCTTCATATCCTAATGGAGCAATAAATGCTATTTAAGGAGACCTCAATCTTGTCAACATGGAAAACTAAGCAATGGTAAGTTATGTTGGATGAATTAAACTAGCACCTTGATTCTTATATGTTCTCTATTTTCACACAAGATCCCTAAAGAATTTAGAAAAATTTTGGCTCTAAATCCCATGAGTCTTATTCTTTCATGTATTATTAGATATCCCTAGTGTTGAGGGTGACTACTTCTTGTAACCATTCACAATTCATTTTTTTGTCATTGGGCTTGCATAGTACATCCCCCATTTGCTTCTTTCAAATGCTCATAGAGGATGAAGACCTCTATAAGATCCTAATTCAAGGGTCCATATAAAAGGGAGAAGAGTCAAAGACAATGGATACCTCAAAGGCTAGTAACCTAGGCAAGAATAATGACAATAAAGAAGATGGTAATAAGAACAAGCAAATTTTCTTTAAAAGCACATGATCATTACATAGCATAATATATTGTGTTTAGTCCAAAGACAATGAGAATGATGATGTTGGTAAAGGGAAATGATCTTCTGTTTGTAGTCTAAATGTCTTTGGAGCTATATATTGCATTTACATCAATTATGTAGTGTTTGTAACACTATGATACTTTATCTTTAGAAAAACAGAGCAAGCATTTTTCACTTAATTTTTTTATTTTTATTCTTTATAATGCATTTTTCAAAGCTTGTATGTATTGCTTATTTTTGCTATCCAGTAGTATTACTTCATAAGAGATGTCAAAAAAAATAAATTCTTTAAGTTTGATTGGATGGATGTGTTCTTTGCTAAATCTCTAATAATTTTTTGTTTAATAAACTTGTATAAATATTTGCATGATTTAATATAGTTGAATTATTTCATTGGTTTAGTTAAAGTGTCTTCACTCATCTCAATAGTATATTGAATCTCTACTTGAATTTGAAATTATGAAGTGCAAGTATAATGACAAGAAAATTATAATAAATAGAGGTGTTGTATCTCTTCTTTCATTGTTGTCTTTGAATCATGTCTAATTAGTCTACAAATTTTTTAAACACTCTATAAAATTCTATGAGAAGAGGACATAAATAGAAAGGAAGGAAAACTATTATTCGCCCCTTGTAGCTCCTCCTAATCTCACCTTTACTCCTTTTTGAGGAATCTTTAATATATGGAATTTGTTACATTATTATTTACACTTCAATATTCATGTAATTCGCATCATTCTATAGCTTCTAATATCTTCACTATTTCCAACACCATAGATGCTCCTTTACCATGTTTAAAAAACCATGTATCCTATTGATACAACCTTAAAGACACTTATTCCTCCCATGACAATAGTCATCAAAAATCAAACACATAATAACAAGTGTGAAATTTCCAAGCTCAAGCATAAATATAAAATCCATAAAATATATGCAAATAAAATTTATCATTAGCATAGTTAACTAAAACAAGAACATGAATACAACCTCCATTATGTGAATGTCATTTAAAAGGATGAAAGAAAATATTAAGTAATCATCCACAATATTAATAATATTGTCAGGGGGAGACTCTCCTAGAAGAATACAAGGACGAATTCAAGATCATGTAGGAGTCTAAGAGTCTGGTGGTGCTACCAGGGATGGGCACGACACAGCTGGGCAACCCAACATTTAGTTGCTTTTTGGATCTCTGGTGGGTTTTCGAGGCTATTGGTCTCTATTTTCTGCATAACTGTTTACCCCTGTGTGGGTTTAGCTCTTGGGTTTTCATTTCTATTCTTCTATTTCTCGGCTTGCCCCTGTGTGGGTTTGTGGGGTTAGTTTTCATTCGACTCCTATGAGAGTATTTTGGTTTCTCCTCCTTGCCCTTGTGAGGGCTTCCTTTTTTGCTGAAGAGAGTATTTGTTTTTTGTTTTGTTTTAGAATGTCTGGTCTATGTTTTATGCTTTGGAGGTTTATTCATATTGACTTCTTTTTTGTAAAAGGTTACGGGATCCTTTCAAAACCCCTTTACCAATAAAAAAAATAATATACAATGTGTTTATGTAGATTTTTGTTGTAAGTGTTAGCAATTAGATATTAATGGCATCCACTAGAACAAAATATTCCCTCACAGTCATACAACAACTATGCATACAATACTTAGAATCTTGACAAATGAAATGGCTCCTTTGGAAGGGCAAGCATTGATGACTTTCCAAGAAGAATCAAGATATATTAAATACATCGTTATTAATAATATGAGCTTTCATAGTGTCTAAATTATTAATAAACATAAATGACCACTTACAACAAGCATTCTTTGATAATGGCAAAACTCCTTTGGGGGGTTGCTTTATTATTCTTGCTAGTGACCTTGGTCTACTACCCCTACAAAGGATAAACAAATCTATGCAAACAACATTGATACTATAATGTTGTGGAAACGATTTAGTCATATTTGATGTAATTTTTAGGCAACAAGATGTCATCCTTGAGTAAGTCACATTTCATGACATGTTATGCAATATAACAATTATTCTTCCTATAATACAAGATTGGAATCTTTAATATTGAGATTAAGTAAATTCATATCTCTAAAAAAATAAATATATTTCAATATTACACTCGTCTCTATGTAACAAATGAATTGGTTTCACTATATATTAGGCAAATATTGAAATATTTTGATTTAATTGACTGTGGCATTACTAAGCCAAGTGGAAATAGAGTTAACACTCATCTTGATGATAAATGGTCATAGTCTAAATCCTTGTTCTACCATGATCAACAAGTAATGTTGAACTTCATCTTGTGGATGTTTGTAGGCTTGTTCTATGAAGCTCTTGAGGTAGTTGTGGCTATTATCAATTCCTTTGATTTATAACCTTAATATTTGTCTTCTTTGATTATTGTCTTATTCAACAACTATGTTGGTCCTCCATGGAACCTCAACAATCCAAAATAAATTTAGTCAAGTACCCCTTTATATGGCTTGGATTCTTACAATACAAAAGTTGTAGGCCTCACTCTTAATAAGTAATCGAGAATATAAAGACTAGTCAATGTCAAGGGCTTACATTTACAATTGTATCAAGATTTAGGGCTCCCAAGGGCCTAGGGCCTTTGCATCTTGCTTGCTTTCTCATTCTTGTGGTATGCCAATATGAAAAACAAAAACCTACCTTATAACTAAGCAATATGAAGAAAAGCCCTTGTTATTATTGTCTTTATGAAACAATGCTACCTTTTTATTCTTGTGTTTATCTTATATATTAAAAATAATCCTAGGGGGACAACGCAACGGTTAGGGCTTTGGCTCTTCTTCAGGAGGTCCAAGGTTCAAACTGTGATGTGGGTGAGTGTACAAGTGGGTGGGTGTGTGGTGGTTATGTGTTAAATTTCCTATTGATAAGCATAGTTCTCGACTTTACGAGGGGTTGTGGTTGGGAGGAGACTGCTCAACCCTATGTGTTTGTAGTAGGGATTTTTCACACTAACCAAATAATATATATATCAGTTTTTGTTGATTAAACTTTACTTAAATGTAATTACTTAAAAATATTTGTAAACCTTAAAAATAAACTTTTTCATTGGAACCAACAATTATATTCAAAATAAGAGAGGTTACAATAAAAAAAATGGAGTTGGACAAATTATGGCTCGGGGTGCAAGGCCACCCAAACAATGAAGATTGTAAAGACAAGGCTTGAGGTCAAAAACAAAACCAAACATAGTTCTCGACTTTACGAGGGGTCATGATTGGGAGGAGACTGCTCAACCCTATGCGTTGGTCGTAGGGGTTTTTCACACTAACCAAATTATATATATATATATATATATATATATATATATATATATATATATATATATATATATATAAAGTTTTTGTTGATTAAACTTTACTTATTACTCTTTACTTAAATTTAATTACTTATAAATATAAATATTTGTAAACCTTAAAAATAAGCTTTTTTATTGGAACCAACAACTATATTCAAAGTAAGAGAGGTTACAATAAAAAATGAAGCTAGAAAAGTGCAAGGCCACCCAAACGATCAAGATTGTAAAGACAAGGCCTGACGTCAAAAACAAAACCAACCAACAATTATATTCAAAATAAGAGAGATTACAATAAAAAAGGTTGTTGGAAAAATCATGGCTCACGGTGCAAGGTCACCCAAACGATCCAGATTGTAAAGACAAGGTCTGAGGTCAAAAACAAAACCAACCCTTAAAAGGGCGAATAAACAACATAACTATGTACCTCTAAGGGCTAGGTGGATTGGTAAGTGCAGGTGTGGTTGGGCACTTACAAAGAAGAGATCTAGGTTCAAACCTTGGGGGAAAGCCAACCCTTTGTAAAGGTAGTAGCCTGCTCCAAATCCTCTAAGTGCGCACCAGACCAATGACGATGATACAAACCTCGAGCGATCGGTGGTCCCCATCTCACACCGAATCAACAAGAACGAGATGGATCAATGGTCCGCGTGTCATGCCGAGTCAACAAGAACGAGACAAATAGGTATGTTGGGAGCAATCTCTATGGTTTGGAGTGACTAGTGGTCCCCATCTCACGTTGGATCAATAAGAACGAGATGGATCGGTGGTCCCCATCTCACGACGGGTCAACAAGAACGAGACAAATAGGTTTGTTGGAAACAAGCTCTGTGGTTTGAACCCTGCGCTGACCGGTTACTAAAAATAGTGATTGTAACCAATTCTCCTATGTAATTAAAAAAAAAAGTAAAAGGACCTATTGTGGGCATTGACAAAATTGCCTAAAAAAACTTTAAATTAATTAAATTATTTTATATATATATATATATATATATATATAATTTTTTTTTGTTTTGGATTTGGATAATGTGAAAAACTTCGACCAACCATTTAAGCTGAGCATTCCCATCCCAGCCATTTCGACCAACCATTTAAGCTGAGCATTCCCATCCCAGCCATGCCCCTCCCTCATAAGAACAAGAATTAGGCTTATAAAAAAAATTAACACATACGTGTTTCCTGAAACATATTTTAATAAATTTTTATTATAGTTTTTTTTAAAACCGAAACGTGTTAAATAAAGTTAACAATTCTTTACCTAACCGTCTTTACGTAGGATTATAAAAATTCTTTAAAAAAACGATTGGAAAGTTGACCGGAAAAAAAGAGATCAATGACAAAGTTGTACGGGCTTCCTCTCGGTCATCAACAGTAAAAAAAACGGGGCATACTCCAATAAATATCTCCACAACACTTGCTGCCACATGCCATCCATGGGACAACTCTCTCGCCGTTTATTTTGTTTTTTTCCGTCTTCACGTTCATTATGAAGACGGTGGCATATCCTATTAAATTCCTAGGGCCAGGTCGAGGACGTAATACAAACCAGTACAGCAACTTGATCACCAAGCTGTCATTGATGTTCTCACAAAGTCAAGAAATTCAGCGAGATCCTCTTCTGACAAAGGCTTTTAATACTAGTAATCTGGTCCGTGATCATAGAACGCTGTAGTTAGACGTTGCTGTCTTCTTATTATTATCCTAATATTAGGAATAATAGCGTATTGTTCCAGGTCATAAAGATTGTTGTTTCCAGTCGAAATCCAGCGAGGCTTGAAAATGGTCTATAAAAAAACTACTTGACGTACCACATTTGGAAGTGGCTTTCACCCATCTATATTTAATATCCTCAATGAAAGAGAGGGTGAGTGTGTTAACTTGCATATAAGACACAGAAAAGTTCGCCGATTTGCATGAAACACAACAGTCCATATATTTATACCCAGATTACCCAAAAGAATGAACTTCACTAGATTTTTTTTCCGAATCAATTCATATATATAAGATGTTCGTTTAAACTTTCTAATTGACGTTCAGTTCGAAAATGCAACTGTTTTGAGTGGCAGGTGAATAAAAACTTTGATCATATTTTAACAGATAAATCCGCCAGATTTCTAGCCTCAATTCATTAAACTATGCAAGTTGTCTGTCTCTTCAAGTTCGGTGGATCTTCAACGAATTTAATTTGTCAGCTCTTAGACAGTAGTGTATAGTGTATGGGACCCAAACAAAAGCTGTCAGTCAGTCAGTCACAGTGCATCTGAGCTATTAAACATTTCATTAAAGTTTTCTTCATTTCCACTTTGTACTACTTATGTCAAAAGTTGAAATAGCCCAAATCACCATGAGATCTCTCACAGTAGGGATAATTTTTCAGGCATTGAAATGTTTCTATGTCCTCTCTTCAATTTGTTCCGAGTATAATTGTTCTACTAAATATATATGCTTTAGAAATGACTAGGTTTGTCTATCTATGTCTTTCGTTCTAGACTCTTCTCCACTATACTAAACGATGAAATTACGTAACTATTTTAAGAGCACATTCTAACTCTTTCTATTAGTCGGGGACAAAGGAAATGAAATTAAATTAAAATTAAACAAATTAATTCAAGAGTTTACAAGTATCCCAATAGTAATGATTGGGGACAGCTCAAACGGTTCAGGTTTCGGTTTTTCTTCGGAAGGTCCAAGGTTCCAACCGCTATGTGGGTGAGTGTGTGACATGATGGGTGTGTGGCGGCTCTGTGTTAAATTCCTTACTCACAAGTATAGTTCTCAACTTTAGAGGGATCACGGTTGGGAGTCTGGGGTTGGTCGTAAGGATTTCTCATACTAACCAAATAAAAAATATATATTAATGATTTTAATATAACATTTATTAAAAAAATAGTTCTTAAAAATTTAATAAAATTTACTGGGACATAATTTTTATAAAAATATTAATAATTTTAAATGTATTGATTTTTTTTAATTTAAACTAAAATCATACTTACAAAATTATTTTAATATATGGTTTGGTTTACAACATAACATCTTATAAAATCGTGCGTCATGAAGGTCTAAGCTAAGTCTCCTTAAAGTGAGTGCACACATTTCACCACTTCAGGAAAACCTCCCACCCTTTAATATATATTTTTAATGGCCATGTTATTTTCAAAATTATTATTTGACTTTTTTTTTTAATCAGGTAAATAATATTATAAGGGTGGGTTTTTGACGCGATCCCCTAAACTTTTTTACATAAAAGATCTTTCAACCATCATTATAAAACCTCAACAATACCAAAATAGACTAAGATACTAAAACTATAGCAAAGTGTTACAAATCATTAACTACTTCTTTTTGGAAAATTTTGATCAATCTTCCATTGATATTCAGCCTTGTTGCTTTGGCAATTAGAGGAAGGAAAAAGGTAAAGACCACTCCCCCAATATTAACCCGA
The DNA here is from genome assembly GCA_028583015.1 of Wollemia nobilis. Taxonomy (NCBI): domain Eukaryota; kingdom Viridiplantae; phylum Streptophyta; class Pinopsida; order Araucariales; family Araucariaceae; genus Wollemia; species Wollemia nobilis. The sequence goes on along the minus strand of JAQPPZ010016892.1, from coordinate 5,039,250 downwards.
CCCTCCTTCAAGTCATTGCAACCTTCCTAGATAGATATTTATCAAAATTGACACATGCTTCCAAAAAGGAGTTCAAATATCCTTCACAGATAATTCTCAAGACTTTTGCCTTACCTTTAACTTCTACACAATTGTCTCATTTTATCTTCACAAGATCTCCACCCATATTGCTAAAATTCCTCCACAAAAATACTGTAACTGCTTTGGTATACCACTTCCTAAATTGAGAGTAAATAAACTAGAGTGAGCTTGTTGCAATATAGGATTCCAACCATATTTTATAAATCTAATCATACTTGATAGAAATTGATTCTAAATTGGGTTTTTTCATCTTGCATGCATGTGAAACATATCTCAAATCCACTTAACACATAAAATTGACTTTCCCACGAAGCATACTAGTAAATTTTCTATAGTATGATAAATTTATTTTGATTCAAAATTAAACCACCATTCATGGCATGCATGACAAAACTTATGATGTCCTCTCGACTTACATAGACATGTTCTATCATATAATTACATAGACATGTTCTATCAACATCCCTTTCCCTAAATCCATCATTACACTTTTCAACAAACTTTAATGTTTCATTATTATTATTCATTTTGAACTTCTTGGAAATGACAAGCCATATCTTGTCAACCCACTTTTGCATTTTCTTCATTGTTCACATCATCAGGATTTAATAGTTGCAATATGTTAATCATTTCCTTCTCTTGACCATTCTTTTAGGGTCTGCAAATCAAATAATTTTTACTAATACTATTTTTTTTTTTTTAACATGGTGGAATCGATAGCCACCACGAATCCGGGCAGGTTGTCCAACTTTTATGGCCGCCACAGTATTTTGCGTTGTCTAGCTCGAAATATACAACACAGATCTTTGCGCAGTCTGTCCCTATAACCGCCATGCCACAATCATTTTAAACCTTTTACGTCGCTAAAAGCACCAGGAAAGGGACAAGCGTTTAGTCCGACGAGGCCTGAGATTTGAACCTTGAACCTTATGGGGTTTGGATGAACCAATTGGTCTACACCTCGAACCTAATTCTAAATTTTATTATTTGGTAACTTTTGCTTTAATTTTTTTTGGTTTTGGAAAATCTTGTGATTTCTCTCTTTCCACACTGCCTAATAGAAGTGTGGAGGAATGAGATCCCAACATTCATTGAAAATCTTCCTATTGGAATTCTTCTCCAATGGATTTGCAACTTTATAAATGATTCAAATTGAACCCATTGAATTCTTAGATTATTCTAGATTCTACCCCAAATTTTCTTAGAAAAATCACAGTGTAGAAATAGATGGTCAACTGATTCCTCCATTTTACAGCATTAAACACATCTATTAGGAAGCTGAAACCCTTTTTTCTTCAAATTGTCAATAGTAAGGATATTTTATGAGTTTTTTTCCATATGGAAAAATATATTTTTGGTATCAATCCTTTTGACCAAACCTTCTTCCACAATTGACAACATGCAATAACTGAATCAGAATTCACAAAATTAAAGATTGATTTCACCTTGTACACCCCATCCTTTTCTCTATCCCAAACTGGATTATCTTTTCTATTAGAGTGATCAATTGATGAGGAATCTTAGACCTAGGGGCTAATTTATTTTTAGACCTAGGATAATGTAATTAGGACTTAGTCTACAAAATAATCAACGTGAGTTGTTTGTTTCCTCCATTGAATGGTCTAGGTCTAGGTGTTTTTGTTTTCGGCATTGTAGGGCTTACAATTTTAGCCTTTTCGGATTTGTGTACGTAAATCCTTGGAGCAGTTCATCATTTCCAGGATTACGATTTTCCTTTTGGGCTTATTTAAGTCCTATGTTTGTTTTAATAAAATTTAGCTTCATATTTTCCATATCATTGGTATCAGAGCGAAGGATTTTTGTGGAGTATTTGGGAATTTTCGATCTCCATAGGGTGGTTTGAAATCTTGTCACCACCTTCGTTCTTGTTTGAAGCTCAGGAGAAATTGCTGTAATTTTGCTGCCACATTTTGCAATCAATTACTGTCATAAATTGCTGACAATTTTGCTGTAGAAAATTGTTGTCGACAAATTTTGTCGACAACTTTTGAAACAATAAAATTTTTGTTTGATTGCGCGATTCAATCTTGCGCAGTAGTTTGTTTTCATTTGGCGGGCAGCGTACGACGCACGGGACCCATTGCGTGTTGCGGCTACATCAAACCTCTGCGATTTGCATAGACCTTTCGGACGCCCATACGGCTCCCTCGACACTATCCGCGACGGATTTATGTTTCACACACAACGTATGTGGCTTTCTGTTCAGTGCTCCCTTGACACTATTTGCGAGGAAATTTTTGCAATTTTCGAAGCCTCAAAAACCTACATCGCACTTCTGCGTTTACCGCAGACCCTCCATACGTTCCTGCCACGACAGATTTCTGCATGTGTCGACGTTGTTGGGCGAGGAGCTTCTGATTCCTGTCATCAATGCGCAGAGATCGCATACAACAGGATCTGGCCACCAACAAATACCAACGATTGCACGAATCCCGTGGTGTCTCTGTTAGTGACCGTTGACCTTTTGACGTACATGTAAATAATTTTGGTGGGGTCGACACTGGTTCTGTTTCACGCAGGCGGCCGCACATTGTTTTCAGAAAACACCCGCAAGACAGTGCAGGGCTCGAAAGGTTGCGGACCACGTGTAGAGTGCGGTCGCGGTTGTTTTTTTTTCTACGTGTCAGGCCCCACGTTCGAGGTCACCGACGACAGTTTCTGGTTTTGCGTTCGAGGGCAACGATTTGATTAATTCGTGTAGGGCAAAGTCATCGGCGACGGATTCACCGTCCCGCATTTTGTAGGCATGCGATTTGTCCACGGTGCATTGAACGTTGCTTGGCTTCATGATTTTTCGTGTTCATTTGATTGGTTCTTACTGCATTTGTGTGGTCAGTATTTGACCTGGTATAGTTGCATTCGATAAAATCAAAACCTCCATTTTTTATTTAAAAAAAAAAAGGAATTAAAAACAAATTAAAAATATATATATATATATATATATATATATATATATATATTCCTTTTTGTCATTTTAACAAGTTAATTTTGACTTGTTCAACATTGTGCAAATTTTTATTTTTGCCCTTCCATTGTACATTTGCAATTTTGCAAATTAATTTGGACACTTTTTATTTTGCACATTTTGTAACTTGTCTTTTTGTGACAATTTTTGTTGGCGATCACTTGGGGTCAAATGGCTTATGAATTAGGACTTAGTCTGCAAAATAATCAACGTGAGTTGTTTGTTTCCTCCGTTGAATGGTCTAGGTCTAGGTGTTTTTGTTTTCGGCATTATAGGGCTTACAATTTTAGCCTTTTCGAATTTGTGTACGTAAATCCTTGGAGCAGTTCATCATTTCTAGTATTACGATTTTCCTTTTGGGCTTATTTAAGTCCTATGTTTGTTTTAATAAAATTCAACTTCATATTTTCCATATCATTGGTATCAGAGCGAAGGATTTTTGTGGAGGATTTGGGTAATTTCTGATCTCCATAGGGTGGTTTGAAAGCTTGTCACCACCTTCGTTCTTGTTTGAAGCTCAGGAGAAATTGCTGTAATTTTGCTGCCACATTTTGCAATCAATTACTGTCAGAAATTGCTGACAATTTTGCTGCAGAAAATTATTGTCGACAACTTTTGAAACAATAAATTTTTTTTTGGTTGCGCGATTCAATCTTGCGCAGTAGTTTGTTTTCATTTTGCGGGCAGCGTACGACGCACGGGACCCATTGCGTGTTGTGGCTGCATCAAACCTCTACGATTTGCATAGACCTTTCGGATGCCCATACGGCTCCCTCGACACTATCTGCGACGAATTTCTGTTTCACACACAACGTATGTGGCTTTCTGTTCAGTGCTCCCTCGACACTATTTACGAGGAAATTTTTGTAATTTTTGAAGCCTCGAAAACCTACATCGCACTTCTGCGTTTACCGCAGACCCTCCAGACGTTCCTGCCATGACAGATTTCTGCATATGTCGATGTTGTTGGGCGAGGAGCTTCTGATTCCTGTCGTCAATGCGCGGAGATCGCATACGATAGGATCTGGCCACCAACAAATACCAACGATTGCACGAATCCCGTGGTGTCTCTGTTAGTGACCGTTGACCTTTTGACGTATGTGTAAATAATTTTGGTGGGGTCAACACTGGTTCTGTTTCACGTAGGCGGCCGCACATTGTTTTCAGAAAACACCCGCAAGACAGTGCAGGGCTCGAAAGGTTGCATACCACGTGTAGAGTGCGGTCGCAGTTGTTTTTTTTTCTACGTGTCAGGCCCCACATTCGAGGTCACCGATGATAGTTTCTGGTTTCGTGTTCGAGGGCAACGATTTTATTAATTCATGCAGGGCGAAATCACCGGCGACGGATTCACCGTCCCGCATTTTGTAGGCACGCGATTTGTCCATGGTGCATAGAACGTTGCTTGGCTTCATGATTTTTCGTGTTCATTTGATTGGTTCTTACTGCATTTGTGTGGTCAATCTTTGACCTGGTATAGTTGCATTCGATAAAATCAAAACCCCCATTTTTGATTTAAAAAAAAAAAAAGGAATTAAAAACAAATTAAAAAAAAAAATAATATTCCTTTTTGTCATTTTAACAAGTTAATTTTGACTTGTTCAACATTGTGCAAATTTTTATTTTTGCCCTTCCATTGTACATTTGCAATTTTGCAAATTAATTTGGGCACTTTTTATTTTGCACATTTTGTAACTTGTCTTTTTGTGACAATTTTTGCTGGCGATCACTCGGGGTCAAATGGCTTATGAATTAGCCGACAAGTTGGCTCAAGTAACCCAACTTGTCAGCGTTTTGGCTGATAAGGTTACTTCCAATGAAGTTCAACAACAATGTGAGGTTTCGGTTTACACTGGTTCGCGAGATCCCGAAGTCCTCAACAGTTGGATTTTGGACATGGACAATTGGTTTGCGTATATCAAGATCGCAAAGGATCGGGAAGTTAACTTTGCAAAGTTGAAACTTTCTCGGCATTTCCAAGGTCCTTGTCACTAATCGACAACGGACCCAAAATCCCATTGACACGTGGGATGAATTGCAATGAGTATTGAAGAATAATTTTTATCCTTCTAACTATGCCAATGAGCTTGAGATCAAGTGGCTTCGTCTTCGACAAACCTCCAATATGACTGTTTATGATTATATTTTTCAATTTAGCAAGTTACAGATTTTGAATTCTATACAGGATAATGCAGCGCAACTTGTTAACAAATTCAAAAGTGGCTTGCAGGAACCCATTTACAGGAAGATGAAATACAAGTTGATTGTAAACATTGACATGGCTTTCAATCAAGCCTTTCTTGCTAAGGAGGAAATGAGATAGCAATCATGTGGGACTCGCTCTTCTACGTCCGGAGGAAATCAAAAGGCTTCTCCTCAACCTTCCAAGGGAGCTAAATCTTCTTCTTCTCCTTCTCCCTCTTCTTCATCTTCCCCTTCTTCTTCTTCACAAAAATCTTCTTCTTCTAAGTCACCTTTGATTTGTAATTATTGTAAAAAGCCAGGGCATACTCAAAAGAGGTGTTTTAAGTTGCAAAACGTGAAGAAACAATCCCTAGTTGTAAAGCCTTCCAATGAGGACTCATAAGAAAGTCCCATTGAGGCTACGGGGAACGTAAGCCTTATAAGGAATTGGCAGGGGTTAAACAAATTGACCCTTATGAATACTTCACAAGGTGATCGCGAGAATTTGTTTGTGACTACGGTCCATCTCGGTGACACCTTTATGGTTGATTGTATAATCGATAGCGGAGTCACGTAAAAATCTAATTGCGAGGTCCGTTGTTGACAAATCGAAGTTACCGATGAATCCCCATCCTCATCCTTATCCTTTGGGATGGAAGGATAATGGGATTACATCCGACATCACACACACTTGCACTGTGAATTTTGCTTTCAATCCTTCTTTTGTGGACTTGGTTGTGTGCGATGTAACTCCAATGGATTGTTATGGCTTGTTGCTTGGAAGACCCTATCAATACGATAGGAGGTCTATACATGATGGGTACAAAAATACATACACTTTGCACAAAGACAATAAAGCATTCATAATCATAAGTACACAACAAACACCACTTAATTTGATGTTGAGTTGTAGACAAGCACGCAAAGCTGTAAATCAAGCAAAGGAATTAGCACTCATCTTCATCAGACCAATTCAAGAAGAAAAGCAAGCACCTAAGCACACTAATAATAGGAATTCTTCAATTCATTCAATACTTCAATCATTTTCTGATGTTTTTCAAGAACCCACAAGTCTTCCTCCTAAAAGACAAATTAATCATAGTATTGAGATTGTTCCTGCATCTTCTCTTCCTAATTCTTCAATGTATAGACAATCAATAGTGCAAATGGAAGAAATTAAAAAGCAAATTCAGGCATTGTTGACTAAAGGGTTCATAAAACCCAGTACTTCCCCTTGTTCTTCTCCTATCTTGCTTGTGTTGAAGAAGGATGGCACATGAGACTATGCATTGATTTCAAGGCACTCAATAAGATTACAATCAAGAATCGTTATCCACTTCCTCGCATTGATGATCTCTTGGACCAATTGCAAGGTGCAAAATTCTTCTCCAAGATTGATCTCAAAAGTGGGTATCATCAGGTGAGAATTCAAGCGAGAAGACACTTGGAAAACAACATTTAAGACCAAAATGGGACTCTTTGATTGGCTTGTCATGCCCTTTGGCCTTACAAATGCTCCAGCTACATTCATGCGGTTGATGAATGAAGTATTCGAGAGATTGTTTGGATCAATTTGTAATCATCTATTTGGATGACATTCTTATATATTCTTCTACTTGGGAGAATCATTTGGAACATTTGGAAACGGTTCTTCAAACTCTTTGAAAGAACCAATTGTATGCAAATTTTCCTAAGTGTTCATTTGGGAAAAATTTCATTGCCTATCTTGGATTTGTAATTAGTGAAAAATGTGTGCAAGTAGATCCTTCCAAAGTTGAAGTTATCTTCTCTTGGCCAACTCCTACTTCAGTCACGGAGTTAAGGAGTTTTCTTGGACTTGCTAATTTCTATCGTAAGTTCATTGGAGGATATTCTTCTATTGCTGCACCTTTACACTATTTGACAAAGATCAAAGTTCAGTTTTAGTGGACAAAGGATCAACAAAAAGCCTTTAACACATTGAAACACAAATTGAGTACTGCACCTATTCTTGTTCTTCCTGATTTGTATCAACCATTTGAGATATAAATTGATGCTTCGCAAGTTGCACTTGGAGCTGTGCTCATACAGAATGGTCATCCAGTGGCCTATCATTCAAAAACATTTTTAGAGGCCAAGAAGAACTATTCTACATATGACAAAGAGTTCTATGCTTTGGTTCAAGCAATCAAGTATTGGAGGCATTATCTCTTGGGAAAAAAAACAATTGTTCATACAAATCACATGCCCCTTAAGTTTCTTCAATCTCAAACAAAAATTGAAGAAGCTAGGCACATGAAATGGGCATCGTACTTGCAACAATTCCATTTGGTAATCAAGTACAAGAAAGGACGAAACAATGCAGTGGATGATTGTTTGAGTCATCCTCCTTCTACTCTTGTTTTGACAATTGTCACTACTTCTCATCTTGGCTTCCAAACTTGGCCTACATAGTATCCTATGGATCCAGATTTTGGCAAAGTTTTCCACCAACTTTCCAATCCTTCTTCTTCAAATTTGAGAGCTCTTCAAGACTTTCATATTCAGGATGGATTGTTGTACAAATTGGACAAACTTTGTGTTCCTCATGGGAACAGGGAGTCTCTTCTGAAGGAGGCTCATTCCACACTATATGGGGGACATTTTGGTAGGCAGAAAACTCTTCATCATCTGCAGAGGTTTTTCTTTTGGCCACACATGTAAAGAGATGTTCTTCGCTTCTTGTGACAATGTGCAGTATGTAATCGCTTCAAATCAGCCAATAGGACATTGGGAATGAGCATGCCTTTGCCCATTCCTTCTCGTCCATGGGAAAGCATTTCCATGGATCTCTTGAGTGGTTTTCCAATGACAGTACGCAAGCATGATTGTGTCTTTGTTGTGGTGGATAGATTCAGCAAAATGGCCAAATTCATTCCTTGTCGCAAGACAAGTACTGCACAAGATTTTGCCCAACTCTTCTTTGAGGTGGTATGGCGTTCTTTTGGTCTTCCTACCAACATTGTCTCTGATCGTGATTCACGCTTTGTGGGTCACTTTTGGCGATCACTTTGGAAGATTTTGGGAGTATCTCTTAACTTCTCTACTGCTTATCATCCACAATCCGATGGGCAGACAAAGGTAGTTAATCGTACTCTAGTGCAGATTTTGAGGATTTACCATCATTCCACTCTAGCCAAGTGGGACTTAAGCCTCACTCACATTGAACATGCCTACAACAGGGCCGTCCATAGTTCTAAAGGGCACTCTCCATTTGAAGTGTGTTTTGGTTTTCAACCACTTGCTCCTTATGAGTTACCTTTGTCTTTGCATTCTTCAGCCAAAATGCACATTCAGAAGGAACAAGACAAGGCCAACTCTTTTGTACAACATTTACAGAGTCTTCAAGCCAAAGTGATTCAAATTCTTTAGAATACTCAGCAAAAGCAAAAACAACAGATGGACAAGCACCGCACACCTCATTCCTTTCAAGTTGGTGACAAAGTATGGTTTCATCTTGACAAACGTCGATTTGCAGATAAGGCACATAGCAAAATCAAGCCTCTTCATTATAGGCCTTATACTATTCTTCAACAAATCTCTGAGAATGCCTTTCGCTTGGACCTTCTAGCTCATCTTGGCATTCACGATGTCATCAATGTTGATCTTCTCAAACCATACTATGATTCCACACTGGAAACAGTTCCAGCCATCATACATCCAGTTAATGTGGTTCCTGATGCTCAGCTTCCGCTTGACACCGATAAGGTCTTTGATACGAAGACCCGACAAACATGCCAAGGTGTTTCTACTTCATATCTTGTGGCCTGCTGAGGCCAATTTTCACATCAGGCTCGTTGGATTTCTGCTCACATTCTATCTCAAGATTTTCCCTCTTTGTTAAAAGCATTGGAGTCCAATGCTTCTTTTGTTGGGATGAATGATGAGGAATCTTAGACCTAGGGGCTAATTTATTTTTAGACCTAGGATAATGTAATTAGGACTTAGTCTACAAAATAATCAACGTGAGTTGTTTGTTTCCTCCGTTGAATGGTCTAGGTCTAGGTGTTTTTGTTTTCGGCATTGTAGGGCTTACAATTTTAGCCTTTTCGGATTTGTGTACGTAAATCCTTGGAGCAATTCATCATTTCCAGGATTACGGTTTTCCTTTTGGGCTTATTTAAGTCCTATGTTTGTTTTAATAAAATTCAGCTTCATACTTTCCATATCATCAATTTCCTTTCATATCAATTCTTTTTTTACCACTTCCAACTAACTATTAATTTTTTCATTATCAACTTCTATCATATACCATTGTTTCCCATTTTTGGTTCGTCTAATATAATCATACACCTTCATCCCTTGTTAATTTATTACCATAAAGACCCATATTTCAACTCTTCAAAGAAAATTAAAGGTTTCTCACTTAACCACCCGTCTTCCCACAAGAATACATCATTTCCACTTTTGATTTTGTAAGAGAGGTGATCCCAAATAATCTTCCTAGTTTCAAGAAAACCATTCAAAAAAATAGAGCCACTTAGAGGATTTTCAAGTCTTAAGAAATAATTTATGTTTTCAAAATATTTAGCTTTGTAGATTGAAGACCACTCAAATTTAGTATTATTGATTAATCTGCATCCTAATTTTCCTCTTAAGACTTTACACACTGTCTTCATCTTCCTTAAACCAAGGCCACCCAATTATATACTCTTACAAATTGTATCCCATGCTACTAAAGTCATCTTTTCTTATCCTCTAGACCAGACCAAAGGAATCTATTACAAATTTGATCAATTTTCTTAGCAATGGTTGATGGTTAGACACAAGTGAACTGTAAATGAATTGGCTCTAAATTATAATTTTTATTAGTAATAATTTCTCAACTTGGCTCAATATAGCCTCCTTCCACCCAACCAATTTAATAGATATCCTTTCTATTATTCCATTCCAAAATTATCATTTATCCTTCCAAAAAAGAGAGGCATTCCCAAATAAATAGAAGGAATGTTACTAATTTGACAACTCAAAACCTCTATCATTTTTAGTTGTCTTCTTTCATTGGTATGGAGAATAAATACCTTGGTTTCTTGAAAATTTACTTTCTAGTGAGAGGCCTTCTCATACAACTATAAAACCTTCATAAAATATTTTGCTTCTAATATTGATGTTTTCCCAGATTGAATGGTATCATCAATAAACTGATGATGTGCGACCTTTTCATATTTTTGAGCAAGAAGAATACCTTGAATTCTATTATTTATTTTTGATACCTTAATTGCCCTCCCTAAAGATTTAGTTGTCAAAATAAACAAAAAATGGGATATAGGATCCCTTGCCTAAGACCCCTTTATGTAGGAAAAATCCAACAACCTCATCATTAATCAAAATTGAAAATCTAGTAGTAGATGTACATACCTTTATCAAATTCCTCTATTCAACAGTAAAACCAATTTTTGCTAGAATTAGATCCAAAAAATTTCAATTCACCCTATCATATGCTTTTTGAATGTCTATCTTTAAAAGCATCCCTGCTTCTCCTCTTTTGTTGATGGAGTGTAAGGTTTCATTCATAGTTATGATACCATCAGTAATTTACCTTCCTTGGACAAATCCATCTTGTTCTTGTGAAATCAAAAGAGGTAAAAACTTCTATAATCTTCCTACCAAAATTTTAGTAATTACCTTATAAACAATATTAAATAAACTGATAGGCCTAAAATATTTAAAGTCTTTAACATATGGAACCTTTGAAATAAGAATAAGAAAAGTGGAATCCCATGATTTAAGAATAGTGTTCTCCTAAAATATCAAAATTACAATAACAATATCTCTTCTAACAATGTCCCAACTTGACTGAAAAAAAACCTGATGGAAAACCATCTGGTCCAGGGGCTTTATCCTTATTCATCAAAAAAATTATCCCCTTAACTTCTTCTGAGATAGGTTTTACCAATTCTTTATTGATTTGTTTTGTAATAGTTGATGGAATATTTTCTAGGATTTTAGCCATTGCCAATTCATTGTCCTCCTGATCATTGGTCAAAAAATTTTGATAGAATCTCATTCCTTCCTCCTTAATTTCTTCCATATCATTAGTGATTTGTCCATCAATTTTGTTAAAGCCCCTTATTTTAAATGTAGTCAATTTAAAGAACTTTGTATTCTTATCCCCATATTTGAGCAATGAAATTCTTGATTTTTATTTCCAATGTACCTCATCTTGTGCCAAAGTATTATATAATCACTAAGAGTTTCATTTTCTTTTTTGCCAAATTCTTCCTTTCTTCATTTCTTCAAGATTTTCTCCTTAATGTGCTCTAATTACTATTTCAATTTATATTTTCTAATGGTTACCTTCTGGAAAACTTCCTTATTCCATTGCTTCAACATTCTCTTAACATATTGTAACTTCTTTGTCACTCTAAACATACTTGACCCCTCCACTTTCATCTCCCACCATTGCTGCAATTTTGGAAAAATATGGATGAGTTAACCACATATATTTAAACCTGAAAGGGATACATTTCTTGACCTATGGCTCTACTTGACTTGTCACCAGTGTAATTGTATTTATTACCATTGCTCCATAGTGGTCTACATATTTTAAATGTATATTTTTAATACTATTTTTTTTTGTTGGATAATAATGGGTTGTACTTGGGTCCCCCACCCTTGATAAGTTACATATCTCCTCTTTAGAACTTGAGAATTTACAAATATATACACTTATCATCTCAATTGAGATGCTATAGCTAGAAACCTACATCATTTTACATAAAATATCTAAACTCTTGATTTTCATTTTCTAGATCTTTTCAAATTTATGTATGAATACAATTACTCTAGAATTTAGTATCTTTCTTGAAATTTTTCTATAGCATCCTTCACAATGCCAAAACTTCACCTCTACTATCTATGCTTTGCATCTTAGTAGAGTAATATTTCCAAACCATCGCACTATCATAGTCTTCTTGACCAAATCTAAATTGCTAGTTTTCTTCCTCACTAAAGTCATAGCCCTCCATTGCTCTTCCCATCGTTCGAACCCTGGTTGACAAATATTTGAAATTTTGTTTTTTGTGACTTGAAAAATTGTCACTACCCTTGTTCTAAATGGTTGACTTCACAGGTTTGTATCTCCCTCAATATTGCTTAGATTTTTACATATGATCACTCATTTTAAAGCTATTCAAATTTTGCACAAGTTAGTCAAGAATCAGCTGAATCGAATAAATCTTCACGAAGATATGGATCCTAAAATATGAGATATTTTTTAGGAAAAAACCCTAATCCTTCGCACTTTGTAATTTTGTTTTTCATGACTTGAAAAATCATCACTACCCTTGTTCTAAATGGTTGACTTCACAGGGTTGTATCTCCCTCAATATTGCTTGGATTTTTGTATATGACCACTCATTTTAAAGCTATTCAAATTCTGCATAAGTTGGTCAAGAATCAGTTAAATCGAATAACTCTTCATGAAGATATGGCTCCTAAAATATGAGATGTTTTTTTGGAAAAAACCCTAATCCTTTGCACTTTGCAATTTTGTTTTTCGTGACTTGAAAATTTGTCACTACCCTTGTTCTAAATGGTTGACTTCATAGGGTTGTATCTCCCTCAATATTGCTTAGATTTTTGCATATGATCACTCATTTTAAAGCTATTCAAATTTTGCACAAGTTGGTCTAAGAATCAACTGAATCAGATAACTCTTCATGAATATATGGCTCCTAAAATATGAGATGTTTTTCAGGAAAAAACCCTAATCCTTCGCACTTTGTAATTTTGTTTTTCTCATTGTAAGTAGCCTTCCATGCTCCTTCAGTCTTTCCAGCCTTCCACTCAATATTCCATCATTTCATTGTAGCTCCTTCAACCAGCTTAGCCTTCCATGCTCCTTCAACCTTATTAACCTTCCACGTTCCTTCAACCATCCCAACCTTCTATCCAACATCCCAAAATTTTACTATAGCTTCATAAGTCAGTCTATCCTTCCACACTCCTTTATCCAAACTAGCCTTCCACATTCCTTTAGCCTTAACACTCCAAAGATCAACTCATCATTCAGCCTTCCATTCTCATTCAGTCTCCAAACTTCCACACTCCTTCAGCCTCTAGCATTCCATGCTCCTTCGACCTCTAGTCTTCCATGCTCCTTTAGCCTCTAGCCTTAAATGCTCCTTCAACCTCCACCCTTCCACACTCTTTCAGCCTCTAGCCTTCCATTCTCCTTTAGCATCCAACCTTCCACGCTCCTTCAACCTTCATATTTGTTGATCATTAAAGCACCAGACCATTTTACAGACCCCTTAGTAGGCAATCCTTTAATACTAATTTATTTTAAATTTGATATTTAATTTAAATAAAAATGCATATCAAGAATGTTATTAAATCACAATCATCATTTGAAAACATTTTTTTTACTATTAATAAAAATAGGGTTTCAAAAGGGTTTCATACCCTTTTATATAATAGTTGTACTAATAGATTTTATATCACACAAATTTCTAATTATTTTTTGTTTAATATTATTTTGGAAGGGTTTACTTCCTTTTATAGATTGTCCATGTAGTCCTTATTTGTCCCTTCCATTATTACTTTAATATTTCTCTATTTCATTCAAATTGACCAAATATAGTAGAAGAGAATCTAATGGGATCCACCTATTATCCTCTTCTCTTAGTGTTCCCAAATTTGTCAATCAATCAACTATTTTATTTCCTTATCTATATGTATGGATTATTTTGACCTCCTCAAATTTTCTAAGCATCTAATTAAATTCTTGGATAATTTTACTTACCTACCAACTTAGATTATTCCTTCCTTTAAGACTATTGATTATATTCAATGAAGCCACTTCCACTACCAACTTCTTGATTTTAACATCTTTTGCCAACTTGATTCATTCATATATTTCTCTATCTTTTGCTACATGACTGGTTAGTACCACATAGAACCTTATATAATCTCCTTACTCTCTTTTCATTACTAATGACATGCCCCTCCTGATTTCCATGGGTTGCCCTTTGATGCACCATCAAAATTCAATTTCATCCATGTCTCCTTTGGTTTTTCCATCTTACTTATTTTCTACTTATCTCTTGCAATGAATTTCTTCCTTGTCCTATACATGTCCACCATTTCCTTGCTATATTTTCTTCTTTATTCTCTCTACTACTTCCTATTTCATAACAAATATATTATCACTAATGATACCATTAATACCCTGCTTATTTATATATATTAATCTTCTTTCATTCCTAAAAATATCCTATTCTTTTTTAGCCATATTCCCCAAGCAAAGTGGAATGGTACTAAAGTATATATGGTATTTAGTTTCTTACCTTTGAATGGTTTATCCCATTGTTGGATGCAGTCCAACATGTTATTTGGTATCATCCAATAAATACCTAATTCTTGCATTATCCCTGAGAAAACTTCCATTGAGTACTTACATTGCAATATGTGATTTATTAATTCTCACTCCTCATATAGTTGATGTTGGAGATATTACATTATTTCATTTCCTTGCAATATTAGTTTGGTATATGATCTATATTTTATATAATGTATGTGGCAATATGAGAAAGAGTGCAAAATGTCAAGATAGTATGAAGAGTCACATAATATATGGTAAGTTGAGAGCTTTGTCTTTATTAGAAGAATATGAAAGGTTGCATCTCCTGGATGAAAGAGAAGAGCAATAGTTTGAGAACTAAAAAGTCATGTAAAATGATATATTGGAGGTAAATCTCCACCCATTGTAATCTATCTATATCATTAATGAAATATTACGATATTGTATGCATTTGAGTTAAATTTTGTGAGATATTATCTATAACATATTATTGTAATTTCATTATTGAGTTTCATTGTTAGTAGCATTTATCTGATTTATTTTTCTTACTTTAAGTTTATACATTCAGAAAGCTATCAATGGTATCAAAGCTAAAAAGAATCTGAATGAAGGTATTGGGATAATTTGATGGAATTATGAAATAACTTGATGTTTATTGTATTGAGAGGCTTTGCTTAAATAGCAAAGGCATACAATCTGATCCATTGGATCATAACTAACTGAGCTAATATCAGCCACACAGATTATCCTAGTAGCAACTTAGGATATAATTTATTATTCTAACACCCCCCTTAAGTGGTACTAGGATATACTAACACCCCCCTTAAGTGATACTAGGAGGTAGTGAAAACAACAAAACCAAAAAAAGGGGCATATCCACAAGTATGAATCCTAGCAATAAGTCTTGATAAGGTACTCATGTATAATATATCCATAAAAAACCTGTTGGAGAGATGATAAAAAACCACAAAGGATAAAACCACCTGCCATAATAGAAAGAAGAAGAAGGAGGAAGATGTGCATGGAGGATGAAGGAAGATTCTCAACCCCCCTTAAGGACAACTTCCATAAAGAAGCCTACAAAGGATCCATAAGAAGTCTCAAAAAAGTAGAGTAGCCTCTTTGCCAAACTGAATGAAACCATACTCCTAAATCCATCATGATACTTTTCAACAAACTTTCATGTTTCATTATTATTATTCATTTTGAACTTCTTGGAAATGACAAGCCATATCTTGTCAACCCACTTTTGCATTTTCTTCATTGTTCACATCATCAGGATTTAATAGTTGCAATATGTTAATCATTTCCTTCTCTTGACCATTCTTTTAGGGTCTACAAATCAAATAATTTTTACTAATACTATTTTTTTTTTTAACATGGTGGAATCGATAGCCACCATGAATCTGGGCAGGTTGTCCAAATTTTATGGCCGCCACAGTATTCTGCGTTGTCTGGCCCGAAATCTGCAACACAGATCTTTGCGCAGTCCGTCCCTATAACCGCCATGCCAAAATCATTTAAAACCTTTTACATCGCTAAAAGCATCGGGAAAGGGACAAGCGTTCAGTCCGACGAGGCCCAAGATTTGAACCTTGAACCTTATGGGGTTTGGATGAACCAATTGGTCTACACCTCGAACCTAATTCTAAATTTTATTATTTGGTAACTTTTGCTTTAATTTTTTTTGGTTTTGGAAAATCTTGTGATTTCTCTCTTTCCACACTGCCTAATAGAAGTGTGGAGGAATGAGATCCCAACATTCATTGAAAATATTCCTATTGGAATTCTTCTCCAATGGATTTGCAACTTTATAAATGATTCAAATTGAACCCATTGAATTCTTAAATTATTCTAGATTCTACCCCAAATTTTCTTAGAAAAATCACAGTGTAGAAATAGATGGTCAACTGATTCCTCCATTTTACAGCATTAAACACATCTATTAGGAAGCTGAAACCCTTTTTTCTTCAAATTGTCAATAGTAAGGATATTTTATGAGTTTTTTTCCATATGGAAAAATATATTTTTGGTATCAATCCTTTTAACCAAACCTTCTTCCACAATTGACAACATGCAATAACTGAATCAGAATTCACAAAATTAAAGATTGATTTCACC
The DNA here is from genome assembly GCA_028583015.1 of Wollemia nobilis. Lineage (NCBI taxonomy): Eukaryota > Viridiplantae > Streptophyta > Pinopsida > Araucariales > Araucariaceae > Wollemia > Wollemia nobilis. Next base: position 5,022,556 of record JAQPPZ010016892.1, on the reverse strand, counting down.
TTGTACACCCCATCCTTTTCTCTATCCCAAACTGGATTATCTTTTCTATTAGAGTGATCAATTGATGAGGAATCTTAGACCTAGGGGCTAATTTATTTTTAGACCTAGGATAATGTAATTAGGACTTAGTCTGCAAAATAATCAACGTGAGTTGTTTGTTTCCTCCGTTGAATGGTCTAGGTCTAGGTGTTTTTGTTTTCGGAATTATAGGGCTTACAATTTTAGCCTTTTCAGATTTGTGTACGTAAATCCTTGGAGCAGTTCATCATTTCTAGGATTATGGTTTTCCTTTTGGGCTTATTTAAGTCCTATGTTTGTTTTAATAAAATTCAGCTTCATACATTCCATATCATTGGTATCAGAGCGAAGGATTTTTGTGGAGTATTTGGGAATTTTCGATCTCCATAGGGTGGTTTGAAAGCTTGTCACAACCTTTGTTCTTGTTTGAAGCTCAGGAGAAATTGCTGTAATTTTGCTGCCACATTTTGCAATCAATTACTGTCAGAAATTGCTGACAATTTTGCTGTAGAAAATTATTGTCGACAAATTTTGTCGAAAAATTTTGAAACAATAAATTTTTTTTTGGTTGCGCGATTCAATCTTGCGCAGTAGTTTGTTTCATTTGGCGGGCAGCGTACGACGCACGGGACCCATTGCATGTTGCGGCTGCATCAAACCTATGCGATTTGCATAGACCTTTCGAATGCCCATACGGCTCCGTCGACACTATCCGCGATAGATTTCTGTTTCACACACAACGTATGTGGCTTTCTGTTCAGTGCTCCCTCGACACTATTTGTGAGGAAATTTTTGCAATTTTTGAAGCCTCGAAAACCTACATCGCACTTCTGCATTTATCGCAGACCCTCCAAACGTTCCTGCCATGACAGATTTCTGCATGTGTTGACGTTGTTGGGCGAGGAGCTTCTGATTCCTGTCGTCAATGCGTAGAGATCGCATACGATAGGATCTGGCCACCAACAAATACCAATGATTGCACGAATCCCGTGGTGTCTCTGTTAGTGACCGTTGACCTTTTGACATACGTGTAAATAATTTTTGTGGGGTCGACACTGGTTTTGTTTCATGCAAGCGGCCACACATTATTTTTAGAAAACACCCGCAAGACAGTGCAGGGCTCGAAAGGTTGCGGACCACGTGTAGAGTGTGATCGCGATTGTTTTTTTTTCTACGTGTCAGGACCCACATTCGAGGTCACCGATGATAGTTTCTGGTTTCGCGTTCAAGGGAAACGATTTTATTAATTCATGCAGGGTGAAGTCACCGGCGACGGATTCACCGTCCCACATTTTGTAGGCACGTGATTTGTCCACGGTGCATAGAACGTTGCTTGGCTTCATGATTTTTCGTGTTCATTTGATTGGTCAATCTTTGACCTGGTATAGTTGCATTCGATAAAATCAAAACCCCCATTTTTGATTTAAAAAAAAAAAAAGGAATTAAAAACAAATTAAAAAAAAAAATAATATTCCTTTTTGTCATTTTAACAAGTTAATTTTGACTTGTTCAACATTGTGCAAATTTTTATTTTTGCCCTTCCATTGTACATTTGCAATTTTGCAAATTAATTTGGGCACTTTTTATTTTGCACATTTTGTAACTTGTCTTTTTGTGACAATTTTTTCTGGCGATCACTCGGGGTCAAATGGCTTATGAATTAGCCGACAAGTTGGCTCAAGTAACCCAACTTGTCAGCGTTTTGGCTGATAAGGTTACTTCCAATGAAGTTCAACAACAATGTGAGGTTTCGGTTTACACTGGTTCGCGAGATCCCGAAGTCCTCAACAGTTGGATTTTGGACATGGACAGTTGGTTTGCGTATATCAAGATTGCAAAGGATCAGGAAGTTAACTTTGCAAAGTTGAAACTTTCTGGCATTTCCAAGGTCCTTGTCACTAATCGACAACGGACCCAAAATCCCATTGACACGTGGGATGAATTGCAATGAGTATTGAAGAATAATTTTTATCCTTCTAACTATGCCAATGAGCTTGAGATCAAGTGGCTTCGTCTTCGACAAACCTCCAATATGACTGTTTATGATTATATTTTTCAATTTAGCAAGTTACGAATTTTGAATTCTATACAAGATAATGCAGCACAACTTGTTAACAAATTCAAAAGTGGCTTGCAGGAACCCATTTACAGGAAGATGAAATACAAGTTGATTGTAAACATTGACATGGCTTTCAATCAAGCCTTTCTTGCTAAGGAGGAAATGAGATAGCAATCATGTGGGACTCGCTCTTCTATGTCTGGAGGAAATCAAAAGGCTTCTCCTCAACCTTCCAAGGGAGCTAAATCTTCTTCTTCTCCTTCTCCCTCTTCTTCATCTTCCCCTTCTTCTTCTTCACAAAAATCTTCTTCTTCTAAGTCACCTTTGATTTGTAATTATTGTAAAAAGCCAGGGCATACTCAAAAGAGGTGTTTTAAGTTGCAAAACGTGAAGAAACAATCCCTAGTTGTAAAGCCTTCCAATGAGGACTCATAAGAAAGTCCCATTGAGGCTACAGGGGAACGTAAGCCTTATAAGGAATTGGCGAGGTTAAACAAATTGACCCTTATGAATACTTCACAAGGTGATCGCGAGAATTTGTTTGTGACTACGGTCCATCTCAGTGACACCTTTATGGTTGATTGTATAATCGATAGCAGGTCACAGAAAAATCTAATTGCGAGGTCCGTTGTTGACAAACTGAAGTTACCGATGAATCCCCATCCTCATCCTTATCCTTTGGGATGGAAGGATAATGGGATTACATCCGACATCACACACACTTGCACTGTGAATTTTTCTTTCAGTCCTTCTTTTGTGGACTCGGTTGTGTGCGATGTAACTCTAATGGATTGTTGTGGCTTGTTGCTTGGAAGACCCTATCAATACGATAGGAGGTCTATACATGATGGGTACAAAAATACATACACTTTGCACAAAGACAATAAAGCATTCATAATCATAAGTACACAACAAACACCACATAATTTGATGTTAAGTTGTAGACAAGCACGCAAAGCTATAAATCAAGCAAAGGAATTAGCACTCATCTTCATCAGACCAATTCAAGAAGAAAAGCAAGCACCTAAGCACACTAATAATAGGAGTTCTTCAATTCATTCAATACTTCAATCATTTTATAATGTTTTTCAAGAACCCACAAGTCTTCCTCCTGAAAGACAGATTAATCATAGTATTGAGATTGTTCCTGCATCTTCTCTTCGTAATTCTTCAATGTATAGACAATCAATAGTGCAAATGGAAGAAATTAAAAAGCAAATTCAGGCATTGTTGACTAAAGGGTTCATAAAACCCAGTACTTCCCCTTGTGCTTCTCCTATCTTGCTTGTGTTGAAGAAGGATGGCACATGGAGACTATGCATTGATTTCAAGGCACTCAATAAGATTACAATCAAGAATCGTTATCCACTTCCTTGCATTGATGATCTCTTGGACCAATTCCAAGGTGCAAAATTCTTCTCCAAGATTGATCTCAAAAGTGGGTATCATCAGGTGAGAATTCAAGCGAGAAGACACTTGGAAAACAACATTTAAGACCAAAATGGGACTCTTTGATTGGCTTGTCATGCCCTTTGGCCTTACAAATGCTCCAGCTACATTCAAGCGACTGATGAATGAAGTATTCAGAGATTGTTTGGATCAATTTGTAATCATCTATTTGGATGACATTCTTATATATTCTTCTACTTGGGAGAATCATTTGGAACATTTGGAAACGGTTCTTCAAACTCTTCAAAAGAACCAATTGTATGCAAATTTTCCTAAGTGTTCATTTGGGCAAAATTTCATTGCCTATATTGGATTTGTAATTAGTGAAAAAGGTGTGCAAGTAGATCCTTCCAAAGTTGAAGTTATCTTCTCTTGGCCAAATCCTACTTCAGTCACGGAGTTAAGGAGTTTTATTGGACTTGCTAATTTCTATCGTAAGTTCATTGGAGGATATTCTTCTATTGCTGCACCTTTACACTATTTTACAAAGATCAAAGTTTAGTTTCAGTGGACAAAGGATCAACAAAAAGCCTTTGACACATTGAAACACAAATTGAGTACTGCACCTGTTCTTGTTCTTCCTGATTTGTCTCAACCATTTGAGATATAAACTGATGCTTCGCAAGTTGCACTTGGAGCTGTGCTCATGTGGAATGGTCATCCAGTGGCCTATCATTCGAAAACATTTTCAGAGGCCAAGAAGAACTATTCTACATATGACAAATAGTTCTATGCTTTGGTTCAAGCAATCAAGTATTGGAGGCATTATCTCTTGGGAAAAGAAACAATTGTTCATACAGATCACATGCCCCTTAAGTTTCTTCAATCTCAAACAAAAATTGAAGAAACTAGGCACATGAAATGGGCATCGTACTTGCAACAATTTCATTTGGTAATCAAGTACAAGAAAGTTTTTGTACTTCAAACAAAAACTTTGTTAGATTCCTCTTCACGTTTGCTACATACATCGCCTTTATCATCCATGTGTGACTTCAAGGCTTCTTCTATTTTCTTGGATTTATGAATTTGTATGAAGAGATCTTCAATATCATCCTCACATTCTTCCAACTTCTTGGATAGTATTTTGTTCTTTTTCCTTTCTATATTCAATTCTTCAAGTGCAGCGATCAACTCACCTTCTAGATCTACTTCAACCTCAAGGTTTTCATCATATACTTCAGAATTCACTTCTTCAACCTTTTCTAGTTCAATTTTCTCTTCCATAGGAACTGAAACTGACTGAGATGCATTTTTGGAGAAGGATATATTCTTCTTACCCATTGCGTACTAATCCAAGATCAACCCTATCTGATTTAGCATGACAAGGGAAGCTGGCTTTGATACCAATTGTTAGTCTCACAATGACACTGAGAGGGGGGGTGAATAAGTGTGGCTCTTTAAAACTTAAAAACTTTAACTCTTAAAGCCAAAACAATGAAAGCTTAAAAACACATAAATCAAATATAACAAGAGAGCATCACACAACACAAGATGTACCGAGGTTCACTAGTTTTGGCTACTCCTCAAAAATTGACTATTTGGACTCCCATCCAAATCCAACCTTTACAAAATATCAATTTTACAATCAATTTACCAGCACCCATTGGAAGGAGCACCAACCCCTAATTTATCTGCACCAACAGAAAGGAGCACCAACCCCTAATTTATCTGCATCAACAAAAAGGAGCACCGACCCCTAATTTATCTGCACCAACAGAAAGGAGCACCAACCCCTAATTCCAAGCACCAACTTGGACTGCAATTTTGAAACTATAAGTTTGACATAAAAATGCCTTCACTTGTACAAGACCCTGATTGGACTATTGCTAACCCAACCTCTCTCACTATTCACCAAAACACCACACACTCTTATGGCTCTGCTTACTGCACTTTTATAGCCCTCTTGTTGTGCTTCTTACTGCATTCTTACAGCTCTCATAGCTCTGCTTAATGCACTTTTATGGCCCTTTTATAGCCCTCTTGTTGCGCTTCTTACTACATTCTTACGGCTCTCACGACTCTGCTTAACGCTCTCTTACGACACTCTTCCAACCCTCCTTTTTGTAGCACTTTCACTCTTTTTTAGCAGCAGCTTTCCCTCTCTTCAGTAGCACTTCCTCTCTAGTTTTGAGCAACACTATAATTCTCCACGCAGACCTCCTTTTATAACAAAGTTTTGACTCTATTTTTAGCTTCCATATTTTTGCATGCAACTTATTAATAGAAACTTCTATATGTAACTCCTTTATCTCACAGTATTCTCTCATGCATCTTATTAATAGTTATGGCTCTTTGTTTGGTCTTCGATTGATGACTTTCAATTTAACCCCCGCTCGATGCTTTCACTCTGTAACTGGCCCTGTAACTATCGTTCTAACTTCAGTTCACTGTTCTTATTTTAGCTGCATGATTTTTCTCTGTAACTACACCTATAACTGACGTACTGACTTTAGTTAACTCGTCTTATTTTAGCTGCATGATTTTATTCTGCAACTGCACCTGTAACTGTCGTATAACTTCAGTTAACTGTTACATATCTTATTTCAGCTTGGGTTCTCTTCTTAGCTCATGCCAAAGTGACCTGTCATGAAATCACGACACTTCTGCCTCTTTGTTTCTTTTCTTGACTTGTACCCATGAAAACACATGTCACGATATCGTGACACTTTTGCCTCCTTGCTTCTTTTCTTGGCTTGTACCCATGAAAACACATGTCGCGATATCACGACACTTTTGCCTCCTTGCTAGTCTTCTTGGCTTGTACCAGTGAAAACACATGTCGCGATATCACGACACTTTCACCTCCTTGCTTATTTTCTTAGCTTTTGTCGCGATATCGCGACACTTCTACCTTCTTACTTTCTCTCTCCTACTTTAGTCATGAAAATGCGACATGTCGCAAAATTGTGACACTTTCTCTCCTTTGCTCTTTCTCTTGCATTCGGTTCATGAAAACTCGACATGTCATGATATCACGATACTTTTTCTCCTTTGCTCTTTCTCTTGCCTTCGGTTCACAAAAACTCGACATGTCGTGATATCGCGACACTTTTTCTCCTGAACTCTCTCTCTTGCCTTCGGGTCACGAAAAATCGACATGTGATATCGCGACACTTTTTCTCCTAGAATCTCTCTCTTGCCTTCGAGTCGTGAAAACTCGATATGTCGCGATATCGCGACACTTTTTCTCCTGGACTCTCTCTCTTGCCTTCGAGTCACGAAAACCTGACATGTCACGATATCGCGACACTTTTTCTCCCGGACTCTCTCTCTTGCATTCAGGTCACGAAAACCTGACATGTCACGATATCACGACACTTTTTCTTTCGAACTCTCTCTCCTGCAATATGTCATGAAATCGTGACACTTTTTATTTCATACAATCTCTCTTGCAATATGTCACGAAATCGCGACACTTTTTCTACTTGCCTCTCTCTCCTGCAATATGTCATGAAATCGTGACACTTTTTCTACTTGCCTCTCTCTCCTACAATATGTCACAAAATCGTGACACTTTTTCTACTTGCCTCTCTCTCCTGCAATATGTCATGAAATCGTGACACTTTTTCTTTTGGACTCTCTCTCCTACAATATGTCATGAAATCGTGACACTTTTTCTTCCGTACAATCTCTCTTGCAATATGTCACGAAATCGTGACACTTTTTCTTTCGGACTCTCTCTCCTACAATATGTCATGAAATCGTGACACTTTTTCTACTTGCCTTTCTCTCTTCCAACATGTCGTGAAATCGTGACAGTTTTGCTTGCTTGCGCTTTCTCTCCAAACATGTCACAAAATCATAATAGTTTTGCTTGCTTGCGCTTTCTCTCCAAACATGTCACGAAATCGTGACAGTTTTGCTTGCTTGCGCTTTCTCTCCGAACATGTCACGAAATCGTGATAGTTTTGCTTACTTGCGCTTTCTCTCCGAACATGTCACAAAATCGTGATAGTTTTGCTTGCTTGCACTTTCTCTTCGAACATGTCACGATATCGTGACAATTTTTCTTGCTTGCACTTTCTCTCCGAACATGTCATGAAATCGTGACAGTTTTGCTTGCTTGCACTTTCTCTCCGAACATGTCGTGATATCGTGACAATTTTGTTTGCTTGCACTTTCTCTCCAAACATGTCATGATATCGCGACAGTTTTTCTTTCTTCTCAACATGTCGTGATATCGCAACAATTTTTCTTTCTTCTCAACATGTCGCAATATTGTGACAGTTTTTCTTTCTTCTCAACATGTCGCGATATCGCGACAGTTTTCTTCCTTGTGATTTTCTTTTGATTTTTAGCATATGGGCCACTTCGATCTTTTGGAGAATCACTGTACATACTCTGAAGAACCTCTTAACTCCTGTCCACTGCATCAATTGATTTGTCTAACTGTGTTGACAACAATGACAATACTATTCCTGCACCTTGCTCAACACATTATAGAAATAAAAAATAACCAGCAAGGTCCCATTCCAAAATTCTAGTAGCAACAGATTTGAATATCTCATTACCAACACTTCCATAGAAGAAGGTTGAAGGAAAGGTCTCATTTGGAAGACCAAAGAAACTGTGAAATTGAAGATCTTGGTGAGGTCTCAAGGAGAACCAATGAGAAGGATTGGAGAGCCTTAGTTCAGAATTCATTGAAGGCCATTAAAGGAGTTCCTAGGAGAACTTATTGGAGAAATATACTAGTAAAGAGAAGTTACTGATAGAGTAGAATTTGGGACAATTATCATCATCTGAAAATAAGCCCAAAAGGAGAAGAATTTGGTAAGGAGTTCCAAATCCTTTAGGATATTATTGAAGACCTCAAGATATTCAAATTCTTGAAAATAGGACCGAGATTAAAGTTAGAATTTCATAAGGAGGTTGAAGGAGATAAGAGCTTGAATTTACTACTAAACCTGAAAGGTTTGAATATTTTCATTAAAGGCTAGAAGGCTCATTCAAAGAAAGGGGTTTGCTAAATTTTCAGTAGAATACTAAAGGTTTATTGAAGAAAAAACTCAACTACAATTTGGGAGAGTTCCCTACCAAATTTTTGAGTTTCAAGGACATCATTTCAGTACAAAATTGACTGCAAGAAAGTAGCAATCATGATAGCATTACTAGCAGCAGAACTTTAGATCTATAAAGGGCATTCTGAAGGAGAATTAAAACCACCATACTACAATATCAAGCAACAATATAGAGGATTTACTAAGCTATGAATTGGTAAGGTAAGGATTTTTTATGGATAACCAAGAAGAGTTGCAAGATCATAAATTCAAGGACAACAATTTGGTGGATCAAATCACCAAGATATCTACCATATTTAGGAGTTATTAAAGGTAAAAAACTTGGTTGCATAAGGTTCATTAGTTGAACTTTGGAACTATGGTTTACTAATAGATTCATTAAGCACCATATTAAAGTTAAAGTTGCAAGGTGTGGATTCATTTTAAAAAGTGTTGAAAGGGAGTGTAGAAGTCAGGTCAAAACCTACACATTAAAATAGGAGTTAGATATATTTCGACAAAAAGAAAATTATCATCTTTCTATAGTTATAGAAAAGAAGACTAAATTAATTTATAGATTATAGTTCTCTACAAGGAGCAATTACTAAGTGCATATTTCAAATTTAATTTGAAGGAGTAATATATTGAGATTAATATTGCACTAATTGTTCTTTAGATGCACTAAATATTTTTAGATTTTAGTGAGAGTGAGTGCATACTTTAAGTTACCTTGAGAATTCATTATTACTACACTATATTTTAGTTAAAGTGAATAATAGTGCAAAGTTAAACCTCTTGAATAACACATTAGTTGCATACTTGGATTCATTCTTACTAAGTTATCCAAGTGCAAAAATTAGAGGTTAGTATTGTCTAGTAAGGAAGGCAACATAATTGGTCTCAAGAAGTTACCTTATTAGAAAAAGTTAGAGAGCTTGAAAAGGAGACTTTTAGTCCAAAACTTGGTGCAAAGTTAAGGTATACTATCTTAACTATTACAATACTATATTTACAATGAAAAATGAGCATCATTATTATCCTTTAAACAACAATATAAGGACAAAATTTATTACCACTAAAGGTATTACATCAACTAGCATTATACATTCATCAAGAGGCTACAACATAAACGTAAAGGTCATAGATATCAAGGTAGATCGAGGCATCAAAAAGGCTCATAAGTTGATTTTTGAAGGTGTATAGAAACACCAGATTAATGCCTACATAATAAGATCTTGTAGCACATAAATGGAGGCATAGCACTCAATGTAAGGTAGATAGCTCTGAGGATAACTCAACACATAATACATAAAACCAAGAGGTGGATAAGAGATTTATTACTCAACTAATCACTTGAACAAACTGCCAACTAAAGCTATCAAAATCCATCATCGATTGGAGATGAATTTATAGCTAGGAAAAGAGCTATCATAGTAGCCAAAGAGCAACCATCGATTGAAGCCATATTATCTTCCAAGAGGGCAGTGTTGGAGCATCCTAGAAACACCATAACTGGAGTCAAATTTGATGAGAATATCATCATTGTTTGCTGTAAAACACATAATATCGCACTCACTGGAAAGAGGGAGAGAAACATTGAAGCCAAGATTGCATAGCTTGCACTCACTAGAGAAGAAATACTAAAGGAAAGGAGATGTTGAAGATGTTATCGTATGCAAGTACCACTTGGTGGAACAAACGAGAGTGTTACATAATGCCTGCATAGTAAAAGAGCATCCAAAATAGTCATAACACTCATCTTGGAAGCGTTATAGGTATATTTCGAAGGAGTGAAAGGTGTAATAATCATTTCAACCAAACAAGAGCATTCAAGATTCATTGGCCAACGTTCAAAGATACTATAACATCTATCTTCCATCCTATAAATGTATACACCAAGTATCGAAAATATCAACATATTTGCAAGGAGGAATGAGCATTGAAAGAACCTAAGGTAACTCCCAAGCAACACTTGTCCAACATTGAAAGACATTTATGCTATTTAAAGCACCTAAATTCAAGGTGGAGAGAAGCACATCCACAACAAGCAGGAAAGAGTATCCATACACAGTGAAAGAGGAGCAAACAATATTAAAGGACCAAAGTTAAGGCTTCCAAAAGGGTCAAAGTAGCATTAAAGACTCACTGCCATTGTCATACGTCTGCCATTGAAGGAGAACAATGCATATTAATACAACGTCCAATGTTAATTACTTAAGAGTTGGAGCATTAAAAGGTAAAGGTTTTACCTTTAATCAAATTGTTTTATTAAGGAGTTATAAGGAGTATAGTATAAGGTTGAAACTCTTCTGTTATTTACTTTTGAAATAATAGTAAAATCAACCATACATTTGAAAGAAAATTTTAAGTAGAATTATATATACTTAATAGTTTAATATTTGCAATTAAATATCATAGGAGATATAAGGGTTTCTACTTGGAAAATTAAAACTCTATTATTGCAAATATTATTGTTTTCTAATATTCCAAATTAGGGAGTTATAAGGAATACTACACCAAAATAAATTATTGAAATTTAGAAACATTAAACTATTGGATATTAAAATCTATAAAAGGAATTTCATCATCTATCTAATGGAGTTGTAATTATATACATGTCTCATACTCATACTAAAGGGAAAAAATAAATCCAACCATAGAGAACTTCAAATTAAGTGCTTAGTTAAAAATAATAGAAGTTGATTATTATTTACAAAACTTTACAAAATTAACCCAAAAGGTTAATTATTACTTATTGCACATTTTATTAAGCTTACAACTTATTCTAATCACTATGGAGACATAAGGATTATACAAAATCCAAGTCTGGAAAGAGTTATCAAATTGGTTCATATACTCAATTTACTTGAGAAAGATATAGTATTCTACAACACCCTTAATTAAAGTATTAAAGAAGCAAAAATAATACTACATATCAAAATTTCATAGCTAGTAGTTTGATCATAAACTTAATCTACTAGGGAGTCATAAGGTAGACTACTACAAAAGGATCTATCAAAACCTTAAAGAGCTAGAAGAACTCTAGATTATGGATGAGATAGTAAGAAATGCTTTTAATGGTGAAGAGTTATTTCATGAAGTAGAATTCTACTCTCAAAACCTAATAAACAACTTTGAAGGATACAAAATTTTATCCACTGATGAAAAGGAGAAATTTTCATTATTCCTCAAAGAAGCAAAGGAAGGCAAGTTCACAACGTTAATTAGTTATCTCCATGGAGTCCTTTTTAGAACCTGGTGGAATGCACAAAAATCAGTTATAATCACTCCAGAAGAATGCTTGATGATGTATCTATCATTAATTATTTTTGAACTTGTTCAAAACATGAATCTCAATCAATATTATTGTGATGATAGACTAACTCATGAAGCAAATATTCCTCTAGTACCAACACGTAAACAAATAAGGAGGAAGAGAAAACATAATAGAAGAAATAACAAAGATAACATGAAGATCAAAACTAAGGATCTTATGACATTAACCACTTGCTTGATTAGGACACCAACATCAGATAAGGAGAGTACAAATTTCTGAAATAAGAAGATCCATATTGAAGAATAAAGTCTTCAATACCCAAATACTGTAATACATAGGGGTATTAGAGTATATTATATCATTTGGGTTATGTAAATGTACCACCTTTGGTACATAGCTAGAGTAGGAGTTTACTTTAGAGTGAAGTAAGTTAAGTATTGTAATAAATGCACAACTGTCAATGTGCAAGTTATAAATGTGCATGTAGTCCACATGTACACAAGTCCTAGGTAGAGTAAGGGCCAAGGAATCTATCTTCCTATATAAAGGCCTCATAGTGAGTGTTTTAGAAGAGAAAGTGAATATAGAGAGTGTGTGTTATAGATTAGGAGTATGGTACAATGTAGTCCTTTCATATCTATTCATGGAGTGTTCATGTCCTCCATTATATAACATTGTACTATTTTCGTCACTTTTATTAATGGAATATTTTTAAATTATTTTAATATTTTCATATTATTATTTTCCTGTATATTATTGTACCATTAGTTTATATTTATCTTAGTTTAGTTATTTTACATATTGTGGTTATACTTCCTCCCATCAAAAGCTAACACACCATTCAACAAGTGGAGCGAATTGATGGTAAAGTCATTTAATTTCAATATTGAATTAATTTTTATTTTTCTAAGTTTGAATGGAGAGATAATACATTGAAGTGGAAAATAAAACCCAAGAAAACTAATTATTTATTTTTAAAGGTATTGAATAAATTTGAAAGCTCAATTTCAAGTTCTGGGATGGTTTTGCAAAATTTTGTAACTAAATTATTAATTTTTGTAAAAGAAGTTTAATATTTGCAAATATTTTGAGAATTGGAGGAATAAGGTATTCTACATCAAATTAGGAATAATATTTTTGAAAATAATTTTTTTTAAATTTTAAATTTTCTTATTTGGGAGACAAAAGGATTTCAACCTCAAAGTTTAGAAAAAATACAAATTTGCAAAATTTGTTCTTTAGTTTCTAAACCTAGGGAGTCATATGGTAGTCAAATCCAAAGGAACATGGCAAAGAAAAAGGAAATGAAAAAGAAAACAAATGATTCAAAACTAGAAACTCAAAAATCGGAAAGCATTGAAATAGAGAACCTATGTCTTCAAGAAGAACCAATATACATTGAAAATGACTCATTAGAAGAAACTAATGAAATGTTGTAAAATTTGAAATATTGTATCAAATACATGATACCAAAAATTGAAGGACAAAAGGATACATCAATGAAGGAAAATAAAATCTTACAAACAATCATGGGAGAAGCCAAAGATGAAAATTTTTCAATGCTTCACAATTATCTAAATTCAAAGCTTGAAGAAGCATTTGAAGACTCTAAAAATGTTTTCACATTACCTTATGATATAGGAACAATCATGAAAATGGCATTACTTTCTAATGAAGTCCTCAAAGATAAGAATAGAAGACAAGAGGACATGATTAAATATTTGAAGAACAAGTTTATTGATGAAACAAATACTTTGAACAATAGGCTTGTTGATATTACTAGTGAAGTAGAAAAAAGGAATTTTCAATACTTCAAAAATGCATACAAAGTATTCTTAATAATGTTAATGATTGCTATGAAAATTTTGTTACTATACCTGTTATTCTATGGAGAATAATATACAAAGGAATTATCACTCTTAATATTTCTAAGATGAGAAAACAAGAAAAGGTTGAAGAAGTAGAGAACAAATCAGTGATGAAAGATGCTTCTTGTGATACAAATGACTTAAGGCCCATGATGATAGATTCATGTTGCAATACTATAGAATCAAAATCATTGATGATTGATGCATGTTGTGATACTAGTGATCTACTTCAAAAAGGAAAAGATGCAAATTATGATTCTTGTCAAAATGAAAAGAAATATTGTGATGCAAGCAATGACACTAGTGATTTAGAATTCATGACAAATATAGAAGAACCTATTACAAAAATAGATGCTACATGTGATACAAGTGATTTTAATATAGTTCATGATTATTCAAAAAATGTTAATGCTATCATAATTGATGATGATAGAGATTCAAATGATGATAGAGATAGTGATGGTCAGAGTTGTGTTGATATTGATAAAGATCAGTCTAATGATACCTTTGGTTGTTTTGAAAAATATACTAAAGGATTTGGTTCAAAGTTGAATAAAATGGGATATAAAGATACAAGTTTGGGTAAACATGAACAGGGAATAAAAGAACCAATTATACCATAAATAAGACCAAAATATGAAGGTCTTGGATATACAAGTCAGACTAGCAATAATGAGCAAGGAACTAAATTTGTGATAGGAAATAGTGACATCAAATCTATGATAGGGATTGATAAAATTAGTAATAATGAAGGACAAAATGGTAAAAGGAATTTTGTAACAGAGAATAGATGTAGTCATTATGGTAGATATGGACATAAGATAGAGATATATTGGAATCTCCATAGTTGTAATATTTGTGGAGCACATAATCATTCACAAATGTTTTATCTACAAAAGGAAAATAAAGACTACAGAGTAAAATTTGATTGTGGATGGATGAACATAGATGAATGGGATAAAATGAAAGGAATATTGTATGGTTTCTATAGAAGGAAACCAAGTATAATCAAAGCTTTCTTACCTAAAACTTGAAAGTTGTAAAAGATAAGTATTACCACTAGATTGAAGGAAAACTAGTGAAAATAAGGATTAATACCACTAGGTTGAATAACAACCAGTGAAAAATAAGTTTCAAAATTTTAAGAAAGAATCAATTCAAGAAAAGTATAAGATAGATTAATTTTACCTATTCTAAGATTATATTCAGAATAGAAGGCAGTCTATAAGAAATTGAAAAGCATATTAAGGAGACCCATTGAAAAGCATATTAAGGAGACCCATGGAAAGAAATAATACCCAAGCATAGCTTGGACTATGGTTCACAGAGAAATATTTTGTAGTGATTATCCTATAGATATGATGATTTTATAGTGGATGAATAAAAAATAATGATTATCTAGAGGTGACCTAGATGCAGAGTTCTAGAAGTAGTGACCCAAAGGCATAACCGGTGGTAATGACCCAGATTCAGTGACCCAGAGACAAAGATACAAAGGTAACTTAAATACATTGATCCAGAGATAAACATAGATAATAGTATTCAATCATGATAGATATCAAGAATGAACAGAAAGAAGAATAAAAAATTGAAGGAAAAAATCCTTCGTACAAAATAATGTAATATGGGGGGTGTTGGAGATGTTACATTATTTGGTCCCCTCACAATATTAGTTTGGTAGATGATTTAAATCTAATATAATGTATGTTCCAATATGATAAAGAGTGCAAAGTGTCAAGAGAGTATGAAGAGTCACATGATATGTGGCAAGTTGAGAGCTTTGTCTTTTTATAGGAGTATGAAAGGTTGCATCTCCTAGATGAAAGAAGAGAGCAATAGTTTGAGAATTGAAAAGTCATGTAAAAGGATATATTGGACGTAAAGCTCCACCCATTGTAATCTATCTATTTAATTAATGAAATATTATGATATTGTGTGCATTTTAATTATATTTGTGAGATATTATCTATAACATATTGTTGTAATTTCGTTATTGAGTTTCATTGTTAATAGCATTTATCTTGTTTATTTTATATTTTGGATAGAGCTTGATCTAAGTTAATACATTTAGAAAGCTATCAGTTGACATCTGTTAATTATTTAGAATCCTCTCTTTTTAAGGTTATCCATCATTAGTATTTTATTTTGGACTGCTAGCCAAAACAATAATGTCATTTTTTATAGTCCCTTTGATCCATATTTTTTCATGGAAAGCCAACTTCTAGTTATACTATCCATCCTTCATAGGTTGATATAATATTAAATTCATCATCTTCACTATTACCCCAAATTATGGTATCTTCCTTAATTATATTACTCAAGAAGTAGGATCCTAATTTGAGATTGAACATCTTGTACACTTCTTCATTTTGAGAATTACCCTCCAACATCTTCCATCCTATGCTTTCTTCTTTCCTCTTTATCAGTTCTTGTACCTTTCTTCCATACTTTATTTCTACTTCATCTCTAAATATTGTAGTTCTATTATCCTTGACTAATGGGACATTATCTAGACATGCATCCTTCCAAATATGCACTTTATCTCCTCTTCCAATTTCCATTTTATTCCTATCCATAGGACCTCAACACCTCTTACTAGATGATTCTAGATGATTGATACCTTGTAGGGATCTCCAAATGTTAGAATTCTATCTCTTTCATTGCTATCCAAATATTTACTCTTTAATTTCTTCACACACAATGCCTCACTCTATTGCATTATTATCTATCCCAGTTTCATTGTCATTACTTTATTTATAATATTTATACTTCTTAATCCCATCCCTCCTTGTAGTCTTGGCCTACATACCCTTTCCCATGATACTAATGGAATTTTATTTTTTTTCTTTTGTTCTTAATCATATGAATATATTTTAAATTATTTCCACTATATTTGTTATTTTACTTGGAATGTTGAACATTAATTGCAAATACATTGGAATAGATTGTAGTGTGTTCTTCAACAATTACACTTTCCTTGGCTTAGGATAGAACCTTTATAACCTATTAATTTTTTTTACGCTTGTCCACTAGTGGATCCCACATACTACTCTTTATTGTTCCTAAGAATACTGGAAATCCCAAATAGATGGTTGGAAGATATTTTGTGTTGTATTCTAATATTCTATATAGTTTCCTCCATTCATTCTCTAGTGTGATTATAAAATATATTACTCTTCTCTAGATTTATCTTTTACTATGATGCAAGTTGATATAATTCCAATATTCTCTTTATTCCTTTCACTTCCTTCATAGTTGCTACCCCCAGTAGAATTGTAATGTCCATAAATTGTTAATGGATAATTACCCCTATGGTCGAGTTCAATATTAGGCCTATAATATCTTCTAAATAATAAGTTGCCTTTATACATTTACCCAATTCATTTTTCATTATAATAAATAAGTATGGAGATAGAGGATATGCTTGACTTAATCCTCTTTCACTTATAAAATATCCAACTGGACTATCAATTATTATAATAAAAAATTTTGGGGAGAAATAGAATTTCTCATGCAAAATATCCACCTTCTATTGAATCCAAATTTGGCCAAAAATTTATCCATGAACTTCCATGATAATCTATCATATGCTTTGTTCATGTACAACTTTAATATAATTCCTCACTTACCAATTCCTATTGTTGATTATAGTATTTCATGGATTGTGATTATTCCATCTAGACTTTGTCATCCTTGGACAAATCCCCCTTGTTGTTCTGATATTATATTTGGAAGGATATTTTCCAACCTTTATGCTATCACCTTTGTGATGTTTTTATAGATAAAATTGTACAAGTTGATTGGTCTATAATATTTGAAATTTTTTATTCCTTGTTTTTTTGGATTCAAAAAATAAATGTATTGTTGTATTCCTTAATAATATCACCTAACCTCAAATATTCATGCATTACAACTACCATGTTCTATTTATTATCCTCCAAAAGGCTTGATAATATAATATTGAATCCATATGATCCTAGAGCATTTTTTCTTCCTAATGAGAATACTTCCTCTTCTACTTCTTCCTTTAATTATTCCATAAGTACCTTAATTATCCTCATTTGTAATCATTCTTGGAATATGATCCAATATTCTAAAAATGGCTTATATATCTTCTTCACTCTAATTAGCTTCACTCGAAGAATATTATCTCATAGTCTCCTATTTATCCAAGTAAATTATGCTCCATCCACCTCCATATCTATCAAACCACTTCTTGATATCAAGTTACTTAGGTCTCCCATACTTTTCGAGCATCCTTGAGTTTCTCCTTTCTTTTCTCTAGGTATAAGTGGAGTATTGAAATCACCTAATACCAACCACTTGATTCCTAGTGCATATTCTCTTATATTCTCAAATTTCTTTCATAAGTCTTTCCTTTTCTTACAATTATTGAGAGTATATATATTTATCATTAAATAGATCATTCTAGTAGGTTTGACTATAAGAATCATAGTTAGTTGATTCCTCCCTTTGAACAATACCTCTCCTTGCAAAATTTCTAAATTCCACATTGTTGCTAAGCCTCTTGAGGCTCCTATTGCTTCTATTTTCTCATTGTTGCCTTTCTTCCAAATACTTTGTTTAACTCCTTCCAAAATTACTACTTTTATTTTAGTTTCCTAGAGGAGTATCTCTAATCGATTATCACTTATCATGGATCTCACCAACCTTTGTTTGTTAATGGAATTCATTCCTTTAACATTCTATATTAGTATTTTTATTTCACCCTATTTTTGATGGGATTTTACCCACCCATACTTATTCTCTATTACTTTCCATCTATTAGATACTTCTTGGTATCTTTTCTTCTTTTCTTGCCTTCTTCTTTGGTTCCAATCCTATATTTGGATGTTCCTTTGTACTTATTATCATTCTCACATTTGATCCTTCCTAATATCTTGTCTTAATTGAATATTCCTATTTCTACTTCTCTTTTCTTGAGGACTCAAATGTTCAAGGGACCACTTCAATTTAAATTTTCTTGTATTTATTTATTTCTAAATGAGTATTGGCTTTATTACTTTTCTCTTCCTCATATTTCTTTTCATTACTTTCTCCCTCCTAAATTAATTTCCAATCCTCTGCATATTCCTTATTCACTTATTCTATGGGTTTCTTTATCTTTACCTTGGATTTATACTCTTTCTTATCTTTCTTTTCAGTGATTTCTCTATCCTCCCAAATTGGTTTCAGATCTTCTACATCATTCTTATTCCCTTCTTATCTAGTGTGTTTTATCTATGTATCATATTATTTTCTTAAGATTTTATTCTTTTTTATATCACTCATTTGTTCCTTACTTTCCATCTCAACTTTCTTCCTCCTCTAGGTCTTCCTTGTATTCATTCCCTCTTTTTTCTTTTTTATTATTCACATAGTATTTTGTTAAATGATCTATCCTTATATATGCTTTGTAATAGAATAACATATATTTATATATTATTAGTTGGTTTTACTCTCCCCATTTTTAAAATAACTTAACATGTTCAGGGACTTGTTTTCTAGATTATTTCATGACACACACCCTTGCAAAGGAATATATTTTTCTCTCTCTTGTTATGTAGTCTATTGAGATGTGTCTTATATTAGAATTTGCTATTCCTTATAGAACTTCTTATTCCCAAAATTACATTGGAAATTACATAAGTCTAATCTATACTGAAGTAATACCAATTATTTAATTATTCAAGTTGAAGCCTACCAACTATTTTTTAGGAATAGTCCTACTCTACCTTTGAAATAAGGTCCTCCATATATGATCTACATGCATTTTTATTTTTTTGTGAAGGAAATCATAAAGAATTATTTTGGGAGCATTGAGAATTCAACCCTACCTTTGATCTTCCATTGCCTCATGACTCAATATTTAATTGTTCTAGATTTGGTTTGTGGCTTATAAACTTCCTATAAGGCTCGTGTTCAATTTTTATGTGCTCTATCTAGTGTATTGTCTAGAATATTCACTTTTATTTCTTCTACATTAGTTTTTGAGTGGATTATAGTATGTTTATCCTTGTTTTTTGATCATTTCTATACATTTTTAACAATATCTACCCAATTGCAAATATTATTGTTAATTAAGGGAGTCTTATCTTTATTCATACCAGCAAGTTATTATTAGGATATTTTATTACATTATTATTAGATCATGCATTATTAGCTAGAATATTATTATAATATTTCTTGCATGTAATGATCTCTTAAATCAGGAGTATCGATCTTCTAGTTTATAACCCTAAAGCATGTATTAATAGGATCTTGCCCCAATATTAATTAAGTTTTTTTCTCATCATTGGTATTAAAGTAGGGTAATCTAAGTATACTCTAAACCTGCAATATAATGTTGATCTGGTTTATTAGAAAGGATTTCTTGATCCAAGCCATCTCTGAGTGTGTAAGGTCTGAAAAGGAACAATCATCACTATCCAATAAAAAGCCCTTCCATTTATTTGATGTGCATAGATTTGAGTGTTTGCAATAATATTCAAAAAAACTCAAAGAGGCGAGATATCTATTCATTTTTCTTACGTATCACACATAAATTTATTTGTGGCAGCTAAATATTTCTTTCTATAAGTCAAATTCATAATATTATTACACCATCATATAGGTCATTTCAATAACTATTAAAATGAGTGATCATATGCCAAATTTTGAGTTGTATTGAAGGAGTTACGGTTGTTTGAAGTTGGGCTATTAATTTTTTTTTTTTGTTGCACAAAATTCCATCAAGGAAGAAAAAATCATATCTCCCAATCCAAATCTAAATCCAAATATAGATCTAGATGCATCCATAAGTGATAATATAACTTCGTATGGATGGCATATTCCAAAGTGTTTCTCATATATTCTTAGCTCTTGAAAGGACCCAAATTAAAATTATGGAAGACAAATATGTGAACTATATTAATAGTAAATAAGTATGGGACATTATAACATGCATTAAAACATGATCTCAAGGTGTGGAACAAGTAAATAAGTATAATGAAGAAGATCAATGAGAATTGATGCTAATCACCCTTGCTACAAATGATGAGATCCAACCCCACATTTGTGATGTAAAAACTTCTAGTCAAGCATGGGATGCTCTTACAAATATTTATGAAGGAAAGAACCAATTCCTTGTTCTTAACCTTTAATCCTAACTTCACACATTATGAGTAGGAGATGGAGAGACAATGGAGCAATTTATTTGTATATTGGTAGACCTAAAGGGAAAATTGAATGCTATGGGTGAAAAAATGGATGACAAGCTCTTAGTTCCCATCATACTTTTATATTTACCTAATTTCGTTTATGTGCTTATTACCTCCTGAAAAGTCTTCAACAAGAAAGTTTCCTTTGAGGATTTATTCAATATCCTTTAACAGAAAGAATAAATCAACAAGTTTATGGATTAGTTGTTAAACAATGCACTCATAATATAGAAATATATGTCAAAAATGTGGGAAACATAGAATAAAAAGTGTTCTTAAAAAAAATGCCCTTCCTCCTCTTCATCATAATAGCAACCTCAAAATCAAAAGAGGTATTTATATATTTGTGAATGTGATGGCCATGATACCAAATATTTTTGGTACAATGTTGTCCCATGAGGAGATCAAGTTTGCAAATCTCAATAGCAACAACAATAGTATAGTCTATAAACCCAATAAGAGCTGTAAAAAGGGTATGTTGTCATTGAAATATTAAATTCAAATTATGAACAGGCACAAAAAGAGTCAAATTTAGATTTTGCACAAGCACATAGAGTACTCATGACCAAGCTACTTCCAAAACCAAGGATGATTATTGGTATATTTATTTTGGTTGTAGGAAGCACATAACAAGGGACAAATATTGGGTTGATACCTTCAAATCCAAAGAAGGAAAACTAATGACCATCACAAATGATAAAACCTAAAAGGTCAAATGAGTATGTGATGTTTTGGTTTAGCTTCTAGATGGAAAATACACCAAAAAATAGGTTATTTATGTCATAGAACTAGCCAAAAAATTGTTTTTTATGGTCCAACTACTAAAGAAAATATGAATATTAATTTCAAAGTTGAGAATAGCCACAAGAGGTATTTTATCACTAAGAATGATAAGCATATATCCATTGGTTCCTATAAAAGTGGCTTGTTTTCCCTATATGTCAAATCTATTTCTAATGCAACACTATTAGTAGCCAAGACAACTATAAAATTCCAATAACAAGCCCAAATACAATAGACATAGAGGTAGCAAATCTAGAGGTAGGCCTAGAGGTAGTAAACCTAAAGGTAACAAACCTAGTGGAAACCCCACAGACAACTAACCCAGTGACTAACCCAAAGGTAAAGCTAGTGGAAAACCTAGAGGAAGAGCCAATGGTCAACCTAGAGACTAACCCAATGATAAATCTATAGGTATAACCTATGGTGGACCCAAAGGCAGATCTATAGTAGACCTAGAGGCTGAACCAATAGTCAAACTAGAGGAAAAGACAGTGATAGACCCATAGGTGGACCTAGAGATAGTTACCCAAGAGCCAAATAAACTAGAGCTAAATTTTCTAGAGCCAAGAGCTAGAGTATCTAGAGTCAATACTAGATCTAGAGCTAGAGTTAGGAATTAGAGTCAAGAGCTAGAGCCAAGAGGTAGATCTAAGAGCCAAAGGCAAGACCAAAATCCTAGACTCCTCTAAATTAGGGGGTCCTAATATTTTCTAACCCAAATAATGTAATAAGGGGGGATGTTAGGATATTTTATTACATTATTATTAGATCATGCATTATTAGCTAGAAGATTATTTTAATATTTCTTGCATGTAACAATCTCCTAAATTGGGAGTATCAATCTTCCAATTTGTAACCCTAAAGAATGTATTAAATAGGCTTTTGAATCAATGAATGAATTAGGATTTTTACGATTAGTTATTTTGATTCTCTTTTCCCAACAATAAATATTTTGGATTCCCACTCTAATTCTAATCAGATCCTAACTCCTAACCACCTATCTTTACCTCATTTTCTCCCACTCATATTTATCACTACCAAGAATCTTGATCCATATTTATTGTATCTTATCTCTTCTAATATCTCCTTCCTTAGTTATTTTCCAATCTTTATTCCTTCACTATTATCCAGATTCAAATTACCATCCAAGTTTGAATTCTCACTCACCCTTTCCTAAATTCAAAATTTCCCTTGTTTTTTTTTTTTTTGTAATAAAAAATAAATTAGAAGGAGAAAACTCATCAAAGTGAAATTTTGCTACACAAATGATAGCCCCAAACCAACAAATCTAGAATTTTCCTAAAAAATGGAAAATAACAAGAGCATCTAGTTTTAGTTCTAGTAATAAATAAAGAACATATTCCCATGAGTATAACAATTTATCTACATAGAATACAACACTCTATCTATAAACCAAACATAAAATCTCTAATAAAAACCTCTATATACAAAACAACATCACTTTTTCTACAAACCCAACTCAAAATATCTAATAGAAACCTCTACACAACAAACATCACTCAATCTATAAACCCAACTCAAAATAACTAACAAAAACCTCTACATAGCACACAACATCACTCGATCTATAAACCCAACTCAAAATATTTGATAAAAAATTCTACAAAATAAACAAATATTACTTAATTTGTAAAACCAACTCAAAATTTTTGATAGAAACCTCTAAATAGTGAACGATAATACTTGGTCCACATCCCAACTTAAAATATCTAACAAAGACATCGACATAGGAAACAACAACATTTGATCTACAAATCCAACTCGAAATATCTAATGGAAATATCTACACATCAAATAACATCACTTGATCTACAAGCCTAGCTCAAAATGTTTTGATAGAAACCTCTACACAAGAAACAACACCACTCAAACTACAAATACAAGTCAAAATATTTGACAAGAATCTCTATACAAAAAATAACATCTCTCAATCTACAAACCTAGCTCAAAATATCTAACAAAAACCTCTTCACAATAAACAATGTCACTCAATCTGCATACACAACTTAAAATCTTTGACAAAAACCTCTACACAACAAACAACATCACTCAATCTACAATACCATTCAATTTTTTTACTATGAGGATTCATTTTGAGATTATTTTATAGCTTAAATTGTTAAAAAGGTGATTATATAATTAAAAATATTAGTTTTGATCCTTATTAAAGGCTAAAAGTATTTGATTTGAGTTTCAACCCCTTAATTTGGTACATTTACACATTAATATATATATATATATATATATATATATATATATATATATATATATATTTTTTTTTTTTTCGGATTGATCTTGGAGGGTCAAAGTCAGGTTTGCTAGATTCGGGAGATAGTTCTTCTGAGCACTAAGTTCCTAGTTGTGGGCCTTGTGTGAAGTTTTCAACTAGGTGCCCCCTTTGACCCTGGTTGGTGGTCTTAGTTTTGGATAGATGGTTTGTATTGTTTTATCTCCTCTTTGGATCCTTGGATCTAGCTTCTCCAAAATCCTTTGTTCTCTCTTGGGAGTTGGTTGGTCTATTGTTGTAAGTAGGTAGTTGTGTGTTTTGTAGTTGTTCCTTTATCTTATGTAGTATTGGGTTGGTTTCCTAGGTTTAAAGTGTCTCTTTTCTTGTAAAATGTTTGGGGACCTTTCAAAACCCCTTATTATATCTAATAAAAAAATATATTTTTTCTAATTTTGGTTGAACACATAGTCTTAAGAATTTAAATCCTTAACAAGTATTTACTTTTATAAGAATTCAAATTACAAGTATTTGGACAACTCTAACTTTATGTTCTAAAATGCATGTGTACATCTTATGTACCTTTTCTTCTAGTCAAATGTAATATAATATCATAAGAAAATTATCATCAAGAGCATGTCATGATTTGGTTAATTCATTAGGTTCAAACCTTCTATGTGTATGGAAATGGTGATTTCTAAAAATTTTCACATTTACTTTAAGATATACAAGTTGTTCTTTTTGGGATATTCAAGCTGTTGACTTTGGGATTCCATTTGGGAAACCCAATTTTGAATCATGTGGAGGGTGGATCTTATTATGTCATCCATTTATATTTTATATCCTATAACATGATTGGTGGATCTCTAATTTATTTAATGGGATTGAAAAATCCTACATGACTAGTATATAACATTTATAAAAGTTATGTATATATTGCAAGACAATATTTGTACTTGGATCCCTACATTAGAATTCTATATTTTAACCATTTGAGATCATACTATTTGATTATTTATAAGTTTCACCCAAGGCATTAGAACTTTGGTTTAGGGTTAAAAATCTTAAGTTCATATCACTTGCTCCAAACCTCTTAGGACACAAATCATCCATAACAAAAATATTCAATAAGCTATGTGTAGCTTCTATTGGTAGCTCCTTCCATTAAATAACAAAATATTACATTGTTTCCATGTCAGCTAAATAATATCCATATCCAACTTGTTTTATTATCAAAGTTATTATTCATTTTCTTTTCTAGTAAAGATATTCTTTATCTTCCTCAAACTACTACATTTCCACAACCAATTCCTTTTATTAAGAGATAAAATTCCACTTGGACAATCACCTTCCACAATTTAAAATTTTCCAAGTCAAATATCAGCACTATGATTGGCTATATATATGTGTGTTTGTATGTATTAACAAGCTATCAAGTTTATTTCATAGGATTCAATCACATGATAATATCAAAATCACAAAAATCACACTAAATTTTTTATTGGAAAATATCAAGAAATGCATAAAGGAAAGCTTCATTGAGTTACATTTTACATGGTTTTTTCTTCAACATAAAGATACATGAGACTCTTCATATTACATTAATCTTGTCCTTTGCTCTCCTAAAACTCATGGGAGAACTTAACTCTTCATATTCCTCTCTTATATAATTGATCTCACATATTACATAAAGACAAAGTATCTCATGAATGCACATAAATCTCTACTTCTAAACTTGACACTTCACTCTCATAACTCTTCACTTGTTAACTAAACACCTCACAAAATTAATTACATGACACATGCTCATAGGTACTAATTTGACACATATTATATACACAAATATCAAACTCACATCATAATATAAATATTTACAATAGGACCAAATAATTTAATACCTCCAACACCCTCATATATTACATTATTTAGTATGAAGACCTCTTGTCTTCAATCTCTAATTATTGTCTTCGTTCTCTGACTTTGGATTTCATACTACTTGAGATTTTGGCATTATTTCATTACCATGTTCTCTACAATGCTTGTTAGATTTTCTTTCTTCTTGAAAAAATATTTTAACATGTCCATGATTTTATTCCATTTTGATTTACTAATCCATCCATAATGTATTTTGATTTTATTTTCTTGACATGTCTTTGGTTTGGTATTTTTGTAGATCTTACAATTTTAAAGCATCTTTATTTTGGTTCATGCCTTTTATTTTTCCTTTTATTATTTTTCTAATAATTATTTCTTTTTTATTAAAATCATAAGTGCCATTAGAAACTTTGGAAAGGTTTGCACCACATTGTTTCTCAATTTGGTCCATGTCTTTATTATCTATAGTTTTTCCCATAAGTGCTCTATGAACTATTTCATTTTCTTCCTCATTTTATATTTCTTGAACTTATTGGACCAAGTTTCCATTTTTATTCTCCCATTTTGGATATTGTTGTTGTCTCGATGGGTATCAATATTGATATTGCCTTGGTTGATATATTTGAAAAAATATGTTCAGAGAATTATATTTACAATAACTTGTGGTATGAACCTCCTTATTGCATATGTGACAATATTTTTATCTCCATTTAGTTTGAGATTGAGATGACACGACAATATTATTTGATACTTATTTATTTGACATAAGAGCATTATTTGTTATTTCATATCAGGATAAATTTTATATTTCATACTCTTGGAGTATGTTGACTAATTCATCAGAGAATATGATTTTGTTTATCATTTGAAGAGAAGTGACTAAATTTTTGAATGTATCTATAAGTGTTATGAGGATACAAGAGATAGAAGACTTTGCAAGGAAAAGAATGATTCTATATACACCTAAAATATTTTATCTCAAGGAGACTCTTAAAAACATCTTCCTTTTTAAGTCACGCAATCCACCTTGGGCAACCTCAAGGATAATTCAGTGATTTTATCTAGTAGCAAGCAACTTCTCCCATGGGAAGCTTTATCTTCTCAACTTGATATGGTCTCAGGGTCATAATCATCTCAACCTAAGATAGTTGCACAAAACCAAAAACAAAAAAATAGTGGGTAGTTGAAACTGTCTGTCAACAATAAACCTGATTTCGTGTTGATGCCAATTGACATCCAGGCAATAAATTTCACCTACCACCTACAATTATTTGGTGGAAGCTAATTAGGCTACCCCTGATTGACACTTGTCACATTTGTTTCTTTCCAAGAGGACTATAAAATGGTGCACTCCCCCATTTGTTTAGGATCTTTATTTCAAATTCAAATGCCACAAAGTGCTATCAAAATGATCCACCAAGCTCTCTTGTTACAAAATTAATTCTACTAGATCATCGCCTAGGATTTGAAGTTGCATTCCTCTCCCTCACACAATCTCTTTCATTGCTCCGTTGATCATCTGCACCCTATTTATCACCTTCATGCTTGTAAAAACCCACCATTAAACCATCACACTTCACCCTGAAACCCTATATGTATCTGGTTACGTTGAAGAGTAGGCCCATGATAGTGATTGTCTCACCTCAATATGGTCCACTAATGAAAACTATCTTGACCTAAGATGGTATCAGTCAGGTGACTAATTTCCCAGTTTTCTTTGCATATTAGCTTAAATTTGCTCATTTATCATTCATGTGTTAGTTTAGATCTCAAATACTACATGCATTTATCTATTTTCTATTTAGTTTTGTATTTTCAAATTGAATATGGGTCCAACCTTGGTGGACCTCACATATGCTACTGATTTGCTATTATTTTCTTTGTGCACAGGTTATAGGATCTAAGGACAGTGCAAGGCTCCAGATTTGATCCAACATGGTAGTCCTAAAAAACTTGCTCCCCCGACAACGTGTTGGCACAAAAATCTTCACATTGCACCCAAAGACATTATTTTTTGAAGAGAGCATAATCATACCTCCAACTTGTATCTATTGTATCATTGGTGAAATCCTCTCAAGGGGATTCTTTTGTAACACATTGAAAGATACAAATTAATACAAAAATTCATTTTATTTCTTTTAGCATTTATGTTTTATTTTTTTGGTGCAAATTTTCATCCTTCAAATGGTGATCACGATGGGACCTTCGGGTCTCCCTTCATCATTTGTTGTTTTGTTACATCAACAAAATGACTAATTTTTGCTTATTTTTGGTGATTGCAGGTACTCAGACTTAACCATATCTACCCAAGATGGTCCCTATATTGAAACCATCTCAGCTCGATATGGTCTCTGATTAGAGTTAAAATAGTCATAGATCTACAAGTCTACATCAAATGAAGGCTTTCAAGGTTAGGGTTTTGTATTTCTTGATCATTTCTTTCACATTTTTGAAAAAATAAGTAAATATTTCTTTTACATCAAACAAAGGCTTTCAAGGTTAGGGTCTATACTTTCTAATCATTTCTTTCACGTTTTTGAAAAAAATAAAAAATAAAAAAATATATATATATAGCATAGTTGCATGCATTTTAGTTTTTAAATCTATCAGACTATGACCATCTCATGTCGAGACGACCTCCTATTTGTTATCATCTCAGGTCGATATGGTCCCTTGTCTATGACCATATCAGGTCAATACGGTCTCCTGTCTGTGACCATCTCAGTAAGAGATGGTCTTTGCATTTCTTGTTGGTTTTCCTGCATTGCTACCTGTTAAAATATAGATCATCATTTAGGGAAAATAATGCATTTTTGCTTCATATCTTGCATTATTAAAATCATTGTGTGCTCTTTGTTTTCACTTTTTGCAATAAAAGGAACTCACACACTCACACTTAAACATCGGTCAAGTTGGATTTCATCACCAACTATTGATAGCAATCATACGATGTGGGCCTTCATCTCCCACCATGGATTGGCCCCCTAAAAGCCATAGTAACCCCCTACTCTTGGGTACATCCTAAAGTAGGTTAGGTTTAGATGCCCTTTAACCATAAGGCTTAATAATCAGTGGAATACAACTATCGTTCTTATCCAAGCCCACCTGAGGGTGAAGCAAAAGCCCGACTAGGCAAGTAGTAGGATTTAGATAGTATGACCCCTTCTTTGGGGGGGTATTTTATTCCTATAAGGATACCTATCACCTATCTATCATCCTAGGAAGCTATATTGACTATTTGTGTCACATTTCCTGATAGGGGTTGTGCACAAGCTACCTTTTTTGTAGCATTCATTCCATCCACCTTAGTCATTTTAGAAATAGGATTTCAAATAAGCACTTCAAAAACACAAAAGAAAAATTAAAAAATTAAAATCAAAATAAAAATAAAAAACAAAAATAAAAGAAAATATTCCACAAACAACAACATTAACGATAAAATAAAATTGCTTGTTTGCTTTGCTTGCTTTGTTTGTGTAGATTAGAAAGTGCACTCCATTTTCCTAGCTTATGGTCATGATACGTAGTCAAGCTCAATCATGAGCAAACACTCCTAATCCATCACCAAGAGTCATGGATCATTTTCAATAGGACCAACAAGAGGATTGGCCTAATGCATCCTCTTACCAAGATCTTGATCCACCTGAGGGACAACATGTCCAATATGATTCACATACCACCTATCATCCCATTGACCCCAACATATTAGGTATCACCATTCAGAATCTACCCATAGGCCCTGATGTTGATCATGATATCGACTATCCGGACCATGCCACCCTATGTACCCTCTATAAGGACACTTATCTCCATACTGAAGCACCTAGGAAGCTATTACCATGTATTCACATTTTAACTCATCCTACAACACCATTAGATCAAGAACAGAGGTATACTCCACACCAAGATAGGGATGCCCAAGTTACTATAACTAAGCACCCCTGGATGGGCCATGAATATGATTTTTTGGATGCATATACTAATCAAAATCATGAAAAACCTTCCATATCTACCCAAGTCCATTGTGCTTCAGCATCACCTACCTACATAGAGCAAATCATTCACCCTCAACATCAAGTTAATGCAGCCTCGCATGGTCCTAGGAAATAAATTATCGACCCTTCTAGGGTTGAGGCACAATGCACACCCATTCACATCACTGAGACACATGTGAATCACCCTCATATAATTGATCTAATAAATCACTTTCATCAGACAACCAAACCAAATTTGGGTCATCAACAACAATTACAATGAATAATCCACCAATGGTTACCCATGCCTGTGCATCAAATTCAACAATTCCAACATCACCAAGAGCACCCAATACAACAACACAATCTTCCACCATGCTTGAATCAAAATCTTCCACCCTACACACGTCCAATTTCACTTCATCCCCAACACCATAGACCACCACCCACTCATTATCAAGAACCACTTCCTCCCAAACAACATCAACTACACCCCTATCAACAAGAATATGAAACCTATGAGGAATTTCAACCAGAATATCAAGATCAAATCGATACATGTCCTGACATACCTTATGGTGAAATTCTCATTGATAACACACATCCACCACCACATCAACACCAAAATCTACCACCTCCACTTCAACAAAATCAAAGGTGAGCAACCAACATAATCTCACTAGAAGCCTATAAATTATTGATTGATCAAATCAATTCATTGGAAAAATAAGCCTCTGGCATGGGTTACCAAAAACCCACATTAAGGTAGCTCAACAATCAACCCATCCATCCATTCCATCACCTCCATATCCACCTCATTTTGAGATGCCCAAATTGGACAAGTTCAAAGGTGAAGAAGATGCACAAGAGCATGTAAGTAACTTTATAAATATCTACTTTCATCTTCAAGATAGTGACCCCCTAATGCTTAAAATATTTCTCATAACACTTGTTGGGGGTGCTTTGGAGTGGTACAATCATTTGCCACATCATAGCATTTACACCTTTGAACAATTGGCCAATACATTTTTGGAATACTTCTCCTTTAGCATCAAGAAAAAGGCTACCTTGACTGACTTATATAACCTTCACCAATTTGAAGATGAGCTAGTCATGGATTATGGTAATAGGTGGAGAGAAATCATCATAAAATTACCCTTCACCTTACCCATTATGGATCTCACTCGCATGTTCACTAGAAGTTGCTCAAAATAAATCTCACTCTTACTACAACTTCAACAATATCAAACTTTTGAGGAAGCCCTAGCCCAAGAAAAGGTCATTGAGGATATCAAAATTCAAGAAGGAGACATCAAACTCTAAAATAAAGAATGGCCTAACAAAAATGCTAAGGGAAACCAAACCCAACCAAAGGTATCTCCTATGAATCAAGTCATTTTGAGTGCCCTTGGGCCCTCGAATCGAACTCCACCACAATCACCTAACTATCAGGCTCAACCTCCACCTACTCAATATCATCCTCAACCAACTCATCAACCATTACAAAATCAACCTCCAACTCAACCACATCATCCACCTCACCAATACACACCATTACCAAAACCCTTGGTGAAAATATTTCATCGATTGTGTGAGGCACAAGCAATTTCCCTCCCTAAGATTCACCCACTAGATCCAAATCAACCAAAATAAAAATCTTATAGGGAGGATCACTACTACATCTATCATAGATAGAAGGGTCATGATATCCAATCATGTTACTCATTCAAGAACTTAGTGTAGGACATGATCGAATGATAAGAAATTCAAATTGATAACCCTCTTGCCTCTTCCAATCAAAACATTGGCATCTACCAAGATCCATTACCTCAATGTGGAACAACCATAATACCTACCATTACAATAGAACAACCCAAGTAGGTCAATCAAGTGCACACCACCCCACCTAACCAAGGTTTTGTTGGAATGATAAACATTGTGACAAGGAATCAAAGATATCCAAATCAACCCACACAAATTGATGGATCCATCTAATATTCCTTCAATATCATAGGCACCTCCATGATCAAATCCAATCACACCTCCTCTACCTCACCCGATACTTACATTGAGAAATAGACTTACTCAAAGTCTCAAAATGGCATCAACAAAACTCTCCATTTATGAGCTAATACAACAATCGACTCCACATCGTGAAGCTCTAATGGAGATTCTAAAATCTATTGAATTGCAACCACAAGATTCCAATACTTTCACCAACTTTGTGGGACACATTCAAAATTGCAAAGAACCTATAATAACATTTCATGATCATGAAATCAAGATAATACCTATTGAAATACCTGATCCACCACTACATATCATGGCTAGTGTGGATGGGATTACTTATAAATGTGTCTTGATTGATACAGGCTCTTCCATCAATATCATCACCACTTCTACCCTCAAACATCTCAATCTTCCACCATCACACATCGCATCATCCACCTTCACCCTTCATGCCTTTAATGATGCCTTGTGTTCCACTATTGGGATAGTGGTCCTTCCTATTCAGGTTGGACTAAAAATCATTCACACACTCTATCATGTCTTGGAAGGTGCCATGCAATATAACTTGTTGCTTGGTTGACCTTGGATTAGAGATATGAAGTGTGTACCTTCCATATTGCACCAAAGCATCAAATATGTGCATGAAGGTCAAGTTCATTGTATCCCTATAGATTTAGAACCATTCAAATTTTACCATATGGTTTCACATCCATATGAGTCCACCTTACCATCCACTCATTTGGATATTCAACCTAATCACCCCATAAAACACTCAAATCATCCACCAAAAGCCTCCATTCCTTCATCATCACAACCATCATCATAATCACAATCATCAACTTCCATGGGAATCCTTTCTGATCCATCAGATCCTCCCATGAGGAACCCATCAAAAGCACCAATGCCATCCCCATCACATGAACCCTCACCACCTACTACATCCACATCTCAATCATCCATTCCACCTCCCACACCTTCAATCTCAACCATCTCCACAACATCCACCCACACTCATCTCATTCCTGAGGAACCACCCTCCACCATACATATCCCATCATAATCCACAATTCCATCTTCATCTACCCCTCCTTTACAAGTCATAATCCATATGACTAATCTGAGCCTTGGGGAATATTTAGTGCAAGATGTTACATTCACCCCTCTAATTGAGTCAATCAGAGACTTTGGCAGACCTCACAATGCATCACTACCCATAGGTACCATCATCCCCCTTGGGTACTTTTCGAATCAAATAAATTTTATCTATGGAGGTATTGATACCTCTATAGACACACCTCTTATACCAAAAGAGGAAGAGTCATTTCTTGCAAATATTGACTATCTATCAAACCTATCCTTTTCTCTATGATACTTTTATCACTACCATTGGCATAAAAATGGCCTAGGTCACTATGAGCAAGGTCCTCGAACCCCTCTAGAACCATATTATCAATTATCGATAGATAAGTCAGGATTAGGATACTCCATATGTATGCCTGATGAACTTCTTGTAGATTCCCTTCAATACCTTAACCTAGGCCTTGAGGAGGACATAGATGATAATGAGTATGTTGATCTTAGCCATACTCATTTTCTTAGTGATCATCTTCAAATCACTATGTTATCAATGGATAATTTTGACTCATCTGATGAGGAGTCTAAAGATAATTTTGATGCGCTATCCATTACTTCAGATAGCTTAAAGGAGGATTCCTCCCCCATTGTCCCTATCATGAATGTAGATGAGTTTTATCTTCACCTATTCCCTAGGTAGCTCCCCATTTGGTGATAACTTCTTCCACTAGAGGATCCTATCATCCCCATTCCACCTCGATCA
Source organism: Wollemia nobilis (assembly GCA_028583015.1). Classification (NCBI taxonomy): domain Eukaryota; kingdom Viridiplantae; phylum Streptophyta; class Pinopsida; order Araucariales; family Araucariaceae; genus Wollemia; species Wollemia nobilis. Next base: position 4,988,962 of record JAQPPZ010016892.1, on the reverse strand, counting down.
CACCCTATCATCCCAATTCCACCTCAACCACCTCCTACACATTTTTCCACCATATCATTAATCATCTCCTTCCACCCAAGAATGAAGGTCATCCACCATCCATCAACATGATCTCCATTGATCTCACCACTCCACTTTTCTATCTAGGCAACCCTTCATAATATTTACCCCTTGATCCTGAGGCTATCGATTTTGATCATGTTGCTCTCCTACCATCACCCTTCGAGTTTCTTCCCTTTAAGAATATGCTACAATCATATCATTTTTCATCACAACCACCCTTAGCTATTCTCCAAGCTGAGATAGATTCGAATGACACATCTGACTCCTTTAATCTAGTTGATGATATTCATCTGATCCCCACTCCCCATCAATTGGAAGAGGGATCTCACATGTTAATTGAAGAGACCATCGATATTGATATCAACACTGATCCTGAACATCCTCAGATTCTTAAATTGGGGAAAGGTCTCTCAGATATAGAATGTGTTGCATTCACCACTCTTCTAATAGAGTATAGACAAGTTTTTGCTTGGTCATACAAAGACATGCCTGGTCTGGACCCAAACTTAGTGGTCCACAATTTGATGCTCAATCCAACGATCAAGCCTATCAAGCAGAAACTTTAAAAACTACATCCAATGATAGCTCTAATGATAAAATATGAATTACAAAAATTGTTGGATGTAGGCTTCATCCAACCCATCGACTATCCTGAATGGGTTTCCAACATGGTACCTATTGGGAAGTTGAATGGGGGGTTCGCATATGCACATATTTTAGGGATCTTAACAAAGTGAGCCCTAAGGATGAATTTCCACTCCCTAGCATTGATACACTCATAGATGTAGTTGTAGGTCATGAAATGCTTTCCCTCATGGATGGTTTCTCGAGCTATAATCAAATTTGATTCAATCCTGATGATCAACCCAAAATAACTTTTACCACACCATGGGGGACCTTTTGCTACAAAGTCATACCTTTTGGTCTCAAAAATGTTGGTGCTACTTATCAGTGGGTAATGACATACATTTTTCATGACTACATGCATAATATTATCGAAGATTATGTCGATGATCTACTAGCAAAGTCTTTATTGCATCAATGACCATATCGATGTTCTATGTAAGGTCTTTGATCACCTCTTGGAGCATAATGTTCGATTGAATCCTAAGAAGTGTGTTTTTGGTGTAACATCTAGAAAATTTTTAGGCTTCATCATTTCTAAATGAGGCATCAAAGTTGACCCAAACAAGGTCGAAGTAATCTTAAACATACCTCCCCCACCAATATTAAGTAACTTCATAGCTTACAAGGGAAGATACAGGCCATCCGATATTTCATCATGCAACTATCGGATAAATATCGATCATTTAATCATCTTCTACAAAAGGGGGTAACTTTCCATTGGGATCAAGATTGTCAAAAGGTCTTTGAGGATATAAAGCAATACTTGGTTTCTACACCAGTATTATCTCCTCCTCGACCTGGTGCACCTTTTCTATTGTATATCTCAACCACTAACTTTGCCTTAGGGACTATGTTGGCCCAAAATAATGAGGCTAATAAGGAGCAGGCCATCTACTACATTAGTCACACCTTAGTCAGTTACGAATTCAAGTATGCTTACATTGAGAAGCTCTACTTAGCAATGGTTTTTACCACTAAGAAACTTTATCATTACATGATCAATCAAACAACTTATGTTATCTCCAAAGAGAACCCCTTGTGGTATATGATGAGTCATACATATCATAATAGTCACACCATAAAGTGGATCATGCTTTTGATAGAGTTTGACCTTGAATTCATTGGAAAAAATCTATCAAGGGTCAGGTCATCATCGACCAATTAGTAGAAGCTCCTCTTCTCGATGATAAGCCTCTTACTATCGAACTACTTGATGATGCAGTCTTTGCATTATCTAACTTGGAAGAGCTAGATGAGCTAAAAATAAAGTTGATCTCACACTATTCTTTGATGGTTCTAAGTGTGAACAAGGGGGTGGTGCTAAAATCATGTTCTTCACACCATAAGGGACTCCTATCCCCCTTTCATTCAAGCTTGATTTCCCATGTACCAACAATAATGTAGAGTATGAAGCCCTCCTTTTGGGTCTCCAAATAGCTCTCGCCATGGGTATCAAGTGACTTAGCATCTTTGGTGATTTTGAGCTCATCATCAACCAAGTCAAAGGGATTTATCAATGCAAGTGCCCAGTCTTAAAGAAATACAAGACCCTTGTGGATAAATCACTTACAAAATTTGAATGGTATGACATCGAGGCTATCCCTCATTTCTCCAACCATTTTGTGGATACAATGGCTTCCTTAGGATCCCTAATTCTATAAAACCCTTTTGATAATGTCACAACCATCTATGCTAAAACTCTTAATCAATCCACACTTTTATGAGATATTTCTATAAGAGAGCAAGATGTCCACCTAGTACAAGCAGAACCATATCAAGATTGGTTCTCTCAAATACAAGATTTCTTAAAACTTGGTAATCTCCCTTCTGGATTGTCGCATATCACCAAATGCACATTTAAGAAAAAAGTGACTCGATATGTCTTTCTAGGAGATATACTGTACCATCGAAGCTATGATGGTCTTCTTCTTCATTGCTTAGAACCCCAAGAATCTACTTGGGTCATTTCTCAAGCTCATGATGGTACTTGTGGTGGCCACTTCAGTGGCATGGCTATCATGAAGTGCATCCTCCGAATGGGCTATTATTGGCCTACCATGGAATAGGATTGTTGTACTTATATCAAAAGGTGCATCAAGTGTTAACATCATGCTAATCTATCACACATACCTTCATAGGCTTTACAACCAATACATTCATTGTGGCCTTTCTCACAATGGGGCTTTGATTTAATTGGTAAAATTTTACCCCCATATTTAGGCTGACACACATTCATCATCATGACAATTGAATACTTCACAAAATGGGTTGAGGCTATTCCCCTTACCACTATGATAGGATCACACATCATAGAGTTCCTACTTCATAACATCATATATCATTTTGGTATTCCATCTAAGATCATTTTGGATAATGGGCCACCATTTTAAAAATAAGGATGTTCGAGCTTTGTGTACCAAGTATCATATCCAGCATAACTTTTCAACTCCTTACTATCCATAGAGTAATGGGTAGGCTGAGGCCTCAAACAAGATGATTATCGCCATCCTTAAGAAAATAGTTAATGATCATCATAAGGATTGGCATCTTCAATTACCTCTAGCACTGTGGGCTTATAGAACGAGCATTCGAACACCTACTAGGGGCAACCCCATTTTCATTAGTCTATGGCACTGAGGCCATCATGCCCTTGGAGCTTGAAATTCCCTCATTGTGCATCTCATTACAAGAGTTCATCGATGATGACACCACATGATAGGCTCACCTTGATCAACTCACTCTTCTTGATGAATGATGCATTAATGCTCTTGAACATCTTCGCATTTATCAAGATCGCATTAAGCGAGCCTATGATACAAAGGTACATCTTAGAGAATTTCAAGTTGGTGATCTAGTGTTAAAGGAGAACCAACAAAATTCTAACTTGCCTAGCCATTTGCATGATAAATTTACTATAAATTGGATAGGCCCATTCATCATCACACACAAGCTGGGATCAAGAACTTATCGGTTAGCTACACTTGAGGGTGTCGAGGAACCTGAACCACTTAATATTCTCCACCTATGAGTATTTTATGCATAAAAAAATAATAACAAAAACATAAAAACATAACACAAAATTTCATACCACCATCCACCACATTTTTCATTACACACCATTCATGCATTGCATATCACCATGTATTACACTTTGCATTTGATCATCTTCGCTTATTCATGAACTTGGCTAGTCGCATGTTTTGTCGCATTGCATTAGGCATTTTGTTCGCCATAGTTGCATTCATCTCGTCTTTCATTCAACATTTCATGTAGCATCACGTTTGTACGAGGGTCACTTGTCTTGATGTAATCTCTTTTATCTTGGGCATACACCCCATTTCATTGTTCATACACATTCACATTTCCATGTTGTTTACCCACCTCTTGCTCACTCCTAAGTAGTTGTTGTAAGGTGTCTAATGTGGTCTTTCGATCATTCAACCATTCTTTGCAAAAAAATCTGGAAAACTGGGAATGACTGAATGACTGAAAGACCACATTAGAAACTTTATTGGGGTATCAGCTAAACCTGAGTCCACAAGTTGTCCCTCTCCTCATTCTGCTATCAATTCCTATCTACCATCCAACAAATCTACTTAGTGTCATGTGATGTGTCTACCTATATATACTAATCCTCTAGGATGTGAACCTGCTCTCTTAGGGTGGTGATTTGCTCCTATGGGTCCTCCTCATCCTCACCATCACTCCTCACAGGTGCCTCTATACCCTTTACAGATCCCTATGATCCCCCTGCTTTCCACTCCACTCGATGATGTGCTCACCGTTATAGTGGATCCTCAATTGTTCTAGCCTCTAGATCTGTTCCAACTGCTACCTCTCCTTGAAACCATAAAGTTATCCACTAGCTATCCCATCAGTCTCTCAAGGCCATCAGATAGGCCTATTCTATGTGGACTGAATCAAGTCGAGCCACGTGCTAAAATTTAATAACCTTCAACCACCCCTAGTCATCCCTGTATAAGGCATCATGAGTCATATTAAATGTGTTTGTGAATCAATGTTAGGCTCTAACAAGGTGCCACAAAAAAAAAACTTAATTTAAATGATATCTATATATATAAACTGTCTCAGGTTGATACAGTCTCAAAAATTTATATTTTTCTAAGGAAACCATGCTAACCATCCCACTTTTATCAAGCATTTCATTTCCATTATCATTTTACATCTCCTCCATTGACTCATCGCTTGAGGGGGTAGTCAATAACTACAAAATTTTCATCTCAAAATCAAGTCAATAATCAAACACTCAAAAGTGGAAATTGTGTTCATCCAAGAATCATTGCCAAAAACTATCATACACCCTCCTTGTTGGGGCAAAAGCAAAAATCTCAATCAAAAAAACACTTGGTATACCTAAAGCCTAAATATTGTAGACTAATAATGTCTATCTATGACTAAAATTTTACCAAGATAAAATCAAATCCATCAATGTGTTGAAAGCAATGATTCAATGATATGCATCCTTTTCATGATTGGGGTATCTCACATTGACTTTTTCAATTAACATCATTCATCATCAATTCAACATTTTTAGATCATCTATTGTTTCTTCGCATTATTATTACATACAAAGAATACCAAAAGGGGCATCTGTAGACACCTAAAATGCATCTTCTTGAGGAGACTCCCAAAAAAACCTCCTTTCTAACTCATGTAATCCACATTGGGCAGCCTCAAGGCTAATTCAGTGATTTTCACCAGCAAAAGGCAACTTCCCCCATGGGAAGCTCGATCATCTTGACCCAATATGATCTTAGGGTCATGATTGTCTCAACCTGAGATGGTTATGCAAAATAAAAACTAAAAATAACATGAAGTCAAAACTACTTATCAGTGCTACACCTAAATTTTACGTTGACACCATTCGATCTAAAGGTAGTAAATTTCACCTACCACCTACAGTTATTTGGTGGTAGCTAATCAGACTACCCCTGATTGAAACTTACCGTATTTATTTCTTTCCAAGAGGCCTATAAAATAGTCCTTTCCCTCATTTTTTTAGGATCCCAATTTCAAATTCAAACACCACGAAGTTCTACCAAAATAATTTGCTAGGCTCTCTTGCTGCAAAACCAATGTTGTTAGATCACTACCTAGGATTTGAAGTTGAATTTCTCTCCCTCACATGATCTCTTCCATTTCTTTGTTGATCATCTACACCCTCTCACTCACCTTAATGATCAAAAAGACCTGCCATAAAACCATCACACTTCACCATAAAAATCTATCTATATTTGGTTACGTTGAAGTGCAAGCTTGTGACAAAATCCATCTTGCCTCGAGATGATCTATAGATAGAAATCACCTCAACCTGATATGGTCTCACTCAGGTGATTGATTTCCTAGTTGTATTTGCATGTTAGCTTAAACTTATTTATTTATCATTCATGTGTTAGTTTAAATCTTAAATACTACATGCATGTGTATGTTTTCTGTTTGGTTTTGCATTTTCAAATTGAATACGGGTCCAACCTTGGTGGACCTCACATATGCTCCTGATTTGATATTGTTTTCTTTATGTGTAGGTTAGAGGATCCACGTATGGTGCAAGCCTTTAGATACGATTTGATGTAGTGATCCTAGAAAATCTTCTCCCCTAACAACGTGTTGGTACAAAAATCTTCACATCACACTTTGAGATATTATTTTTTGAAGAGGGGAATCATACCCCCAATTTGTAATCTATGTATCATCTGTAAAGATCCTTTAATAGGACTTTGTAACACTAAAAATATAAATTAATACAAAAATTTATTTTATTTCTTTAAGCATTTGTGTTTATTTTTATGGTGTAATTTTTCATCCTTCAGATTCTTTCTATTGAACAAAACACATATTTATAGGCATAACATACCCAGTTACGAACCATGGTTTGGGAAAAGCCATGAGCAATCAAAACAAATAGCCTTTGGGGATGTATCTAGAAGGTGAATACATTTAATGTGTCACATATGCTTTCTAGAAGATTATTTACATATTAATTTTTTATTTGATAATTAATATGCCTAATATTCCTCGTGATTCCTCCCCACCATAGAAACATTGGACTCAAATGCTTGTACAAAATAGAAGGAATAAAATAAGAGATAGCAAATAAAGGATCCAATGAGTGAGAAGTAGAAGCTAATGTATAAATAGTGATGTGCTTGAGGTGGTGCTATCGGGTAAAAGTTGGTCAATCTGGCTTGTGAATACATGAACCAAGATGAAAAGCTAAAAATATAAAATCCACTAAGTGAGATGAGTCACTAGAGGATGAATAAAACTCTGATTGTAGGAAGACCCATGTGATACATATTGATCACATAAAAGGGTCATGGCCAAGTGAAGGAAGAGATAACGATAACTTTGTCTATTGGAGTACCCATAGATTCTTGTTGATCACATAAAGAAGAGTCATGGTCATGAAAATATCCAAGACAACTCTTTATGTAGTAGTACTCATATGCAAGGTCCATGGTCTAGAGGATAATCTACTTCCAAAATATTCTTTGAATATGAATGTAGATTGAAGGAGTATCAAGTACGACAAAAATATAACTCTCGATTATAATAATTGTATGTGAAAGGCAATGTGGGAAATCGAAACTTTGGAACACCATAGGTCATAGTAGACCATTACAAAAGTGAAAAAGAATATTTCTACTAGATCTGACTAGAAATGATATTTTTTATGACTATAAACAAGGCTATTGTTAGGTTTGAATGGAGTCTGAATTGGTGTGAGAAATAGAAGGGCTCCAAGTAGAAAAAAGAAAAATGTAACATGTGGTCCTTTGCAATTTGAAATATCAAGGAATATTCTTGATAAATATGAATTAGAATAGTCATTCATTGAAAATTATAGAGTGTTGCCAATATTCCCACCATATAATAGAGATATGAAATAATTCATAGAGATGACCATGTGATGCATTTGCTCATAACAATATTGTCAAGGAGAGATCACCAAATGTCAATAAAGACAGGGATAGGTGCCAATGCATTAATGGACCAAATAGATCATTCTTAGGAGCAATCAATATTTAATGTAAGTCCATGGTATTATGAGGAAGAAAAATATGTCCTACCACACCAATGTGGTATTAAGGGTGTAAAACAAACTCTCCTAAGAATGCTATCAACAATGGAAGATCACCTCCTTGTTTTTCATGGTGAATGTTAACAATAGAATATTGGTAAAACTGATAAGCATAGAAGGTATTTGTGTAGCTATGTGTGAGAAACAAATGCAAAGTGAACACCAAATTGTCATCATTTGTAATTTGGAGGCTATCAGCTAGAATGTTCACCATTAGGTAGAATCTATGTTGCAATAAATTTGTTGATGATGGAGTATGTCTACAATAATTTCTTTTAAATGTCAATAGTAGCAACTTGAAGGTTCTCATGATGATATACTAGGAATATGCTCATGACAAGGGTTTTACAACAAGGATAGGAAACATTGGTGCTATCATAGAGGATTTAACATAGTATGAAGGCACAAGAATATTGGATCATAAGTAATGACCTTAGAATATATGGAAAACTAGGAGGGTAGTTATAGTGATTGAAATTTCAAAGTGAGGGTACTGACCACTAATAGGAGTTATAGATAGCCAATAGGGATACATGACTATGGATGCTAATGTATCTATGATAGTCATGGCTAGGGTTTTTTAGTGATAGATAATCAGAATTTGGTAGTCCTTGATTGTAAGAAGGATAGCTAGTGCAAGGGATGGATGGAATGGAATATAGGGTACCAAAATAAATCCTCCACTCAATAATATTTTAATACCAATTGAGTATGGGTGTAGCCTAACAAATGATGAGGCACCAACTTCAAAATGAAATTCCACCATGTGATGTGAACTATACACATGGTGAGTTGATGTTGGCATGTGATTTCTATAGCCTCCACATTTTATGGGCTCCAAGTACATGGTGCATTGAATAGGTCAAAGACATAAAAGTGGGTTTCTACTAAGAAAAGGTATTTAGTATAAAATTATGACATAGTTATATGTACCCAAGTGGCATGATGATCGGGATGTTATAGGAGGCTTAGTAAATCCTATGGAGAAGAGGATTTCTTGCATTATGATGATGCAAATGTGAATATAGTTTAGAGCTGATGTTGAGAGGGGAGGACCATGGAGCAATCATCGTATGTGTGTGGTGAATAGCTACAATAAAAAATGGGTGCATTGATAAATCATTTAAATGCATGGAGCAGTACAAAATGTGGCAAGGTAGGAACAAGGATCCACAAGAAAACATGGCTACCAAAGGTAATCCATAGAAATCAAAGTCATGGATCTTGGAGCACCATATGTAAGGTGGAGAGACATGGATTGAGGGGTAGAAAAAATCAAGAGGGATCACCTCTGCTACATCATGAAGATCTAGGTGAATATGGAGTTGATAAATACTTAAAATTGGCCTAAAATGATAGACCAATTTACAATAAAACACATCTATAATACATGATTGAGTTATTGGTATTGTGGCCAATGAACTAAGGAAGGGTAGCAAACATTATTTTGGATATAATTTTGTCAAAATGTGATAGTTTGGCCAAAAATATTGGTAATATCCAATGGTAGAAATAGTCTATAGAGGGGGACTCACTAGGTAAGAAGATAAGGATATTGGGAGGCCACTAGAGTTGTGTGATATAGTCTCTAGCTTAAGGATGCACACTAAAATACCAAGGAGACATGTGGGATCTAAAGGCTAAAAATAATATGGCATGCAAGAGAGTATATGAGCACCACTGAGGTAACTACTAAGTAGAATGTAAAATTTCATAAACCTTCAAAGAACATGAAATCCTTCACATTGGAGAGTGCAATAAAGTCATTAGACCATTGGCCAGGTTTCATAGACAATTTGGATCTTGAGAGCCCAATAATATAGTAGAGCATATAATTGCAAAGTATAGAAGTGATGCTCAAAATATTTGAAGGCAAAAAATAGGATGATTCTCATGCTAGGAGGCCCACACATCGAACTTAGTTACTAATAAGACAAATAATGGTTCCAAAAATTACATCGTATGGCTATCATAACCACAAATACATGATGGACTGGATTGATACACAAAACAAAAAGCTCAAATGTCAAATGATTTAGAAAGTTTAAATTGAGTGGAGCAAACAATAAGCAAACAATGGAGGACTAAAAGAAGGTAGGGGTTAGTTATAGAAAACCAAACACATCTACAAGTATAAGGGGGAAGGGGAATTTCTATGAGGGAAATTATCCCTCTTAGGGCAATATCTACTACTCTGATACAAAAAATAATGAGGATACGAGAGGAAAAGGACTTTGTAAGGAGAAAAATAATTCTTTCTATTGAACAAAACACATATTTAAAGGTACAAACTGCCCAATTACAAACCATGGTTTGGACAACATCATGAGCCCAAAACCATGAGCAATCAAAACAAGCAACCTTTGTGAATGCATCTAGAAGGTGGTTGCATCTAATGTTTCATGTGTGCTTTCTAGAAGATTATTTATATATTATTTTTTATTCAATAATTAATACACATATTATTCCTCATCAAAGTGCTCTTAATGTCACTTGAAAAAGAAATGTTTCTTCTAATTTTTCTCCCATACTTTGTAATTTGGATTTCAAATATGCTACTCTTCAAATAAAGTGTTCTACACTTTCTCCATCATGAGCCTTCAAAGAATACAATTGCAATTGCAAGTGTAAAATGGTTGCTTCATTCATTTCCTCAAATATTTTACATAATTTTTTTGAAGTTTCTATTTCACTTATATGTGCATGAATTTTGTCTTATATGCCAAATGTAACTAACATAAGAGATTTAGAATCATCATATTTAAATTTTTGTTTCCTAGTTTCATCATCTTCTAGAACATCTGTTTTTCCATTAACCACATCCTAGAGTTTTTCAATAATGATTATTGATTTCATTTTGTTTTTCCACAGAGTAAAATTTAGTCCATTTAGAAATTGTGATTCATAAAGGAAAGTTTTAGTATTTGCCATAATTATTCAACTTTAGATTAGCTCCCTTCAATTTTAATTTTATCCTTCTCCTAACTTAATTTATTCAAATATATAAATCATTCCTTTCATTCATCAATTCAATAATTAATTTATCTTCTTATATCTCCTTATTAATTACAATTTCTTAATATTTCAATTCTTTAGTTTAATTCAATCTCAATTCCTTCATTTAAATCAATTTCTTCTTTCTTCTCAATTCAATCCTTCATTTTTCAAATAAATTTCTTTAATAATTAATTTAATTCATCAACAAATAATTAGTTCCATCTACTTATAAATCCTAAGCATTCATTGTAAATTTCAATTAATTATTTATCTTTCTTTTGTTAAGTAAATTTTTTCATAAAAATGGTTTTGAAAGGATCCTAAAACCTTGTTACAAAAATAGCATAGATTCATGTTGGGCAGAGGAAATAGGAAATGGAAAGGATAAAATGTCCAAACAAGAAGAAACCCACCAAAAAAAACCAAACACCCATATTCCACAAGATTACAAAAGCATCCTTTGACCCATCCTAAAGCACATCCACAGAACCATCCCCACTGGCAACAACTACTCTACATCCTTGAAGCCATCCTTGGCCTCATTCTTGCATCCATATTTCACCATAGTAGCATCCTTAGGTTTTTCAGCCATCATAGGTTCTTTCATAGTAATGCTCATGAATATCTTATGAAAAAAACCAAGTTTAAGATGTTACACATCTCCTTCAAAGTAGACAAGAAATCCTTTGATTGAGATATCACCATGGAAAATGTTTGGATTACCATATTTTGGAGAGCCTCTGTCGTGTGGTCATCATCATCATCATCAAAAATAACTTCCTGGTATGAGCTCTAGCTCCAACACATCTTCTTCCTCAGGCGAATGGATGACCTGGTCACACTCACCAGTTCCTCAACCTTAATCTTCTTTCCTTTTGAAGCCTCAACTTCCATTTTAGAGCCCATGGATTTCCTTTTCTTGGATAGCAGGGTCAAAATAGGGCTGACGTATACATCGTCCTCTAGGATAACATTAAAAGAATTGGTATTAGCCTAGGGAATATCCTCAAAAGGAGCAGGTTCAAACATGGGAATTTTAGGGCTATGTTCTAGGAGATGGCTACAGCTAATCTTAAAGAGGCCTTTGTGGGATGGGAATTCAACACTCTTCTTCCTATAATTCTCAATTGAGTAGTTAATTGAACGAAACATAAATTTAGGGATATTCATGATATTGATATCCCTGAAGTAATTTATGAAAGCAAGGTGAAATATATGTAAGGGTTTGTCAAAGTCATCAACTATGAGGAACTTCATGATGAGCTTCACGACCTTGTTCCATGGTGATGGCAGGTTAGCCCTATTAATTCCTATTTTATCCAACTTAATTATTTTAACTTTGTCAAGGAACTCCTTGAGTTCCACCTCCCAATTGTGTTTATCCCATCGTACAAACCTCCTAGTCATAGGCATACCAAAAATATCTGCCACAAACTTGGTATCGACAACAAACTCTCTACCCTTGACGATGATGTGATCTTCATTCCAGTTGTTCAAAAATGTAGCAGTGATATCGTAGTTATTCCTTGGAAACTTTCTCAAGAATGGAAGGTATCCTCTCTCTTCAAGGATGGCCTCAATAATTACATCCACCTCCAGAGTATCTAATTCAAAGAAATACATGTTTGGGCAGAAAAAACATAGGATCTAAAACCAGAAATTATAGGAGTGGAAATTCTGAATCGGGTTAATGGAAATGGGCTTATTAGGTAGAGCCTTTGTAGGAATAAAATTATTATGCTTTAGGAAGCAAAAGTAATGGGCCTCGAGATATAGATTCAAAAATATTTCCTCGAGAGGGTGATTGGAAGTGAAAGAGTCCCTAGGACTCCTCCTAAAGATGGCACTTTCATCAAACCCATAGTTGCAAGAGACTTTTGAATCATGCAAAAACCCTGGCCAATAAGAAAAAAACATCTAGCACCTGAGCAACCAAAGGAAAAAGAAAAATGAGGTGGGTGGATTATGATGGTTTGAGGAATAAAAGTGGAGGGACTTAGGATCATGCAAGGAGGGTGACAGATCTTGAAAGGAGTGATGGCATAGTTACGAGGGAAAATACACGAGGGAGACCACAATGGACTGATGCTTTGGAAAAAGAAAGTATAGGGAGTTGCACATGATATGGGATTAAAAAATATTCGATATTGGGGTTGAACACTGAAAAATGGAAAAGGCATCTCTAGTAAACATAGTAAAAAAAAAGAGATAAGAAGCTGATAAGCCTATGCTAGGACCAAGGAATAACAAACAAAAACTCAAGAACCAAACTTGGGAAGTTGTAATTGCCCAATGCAAAGTTTGTTGGAAGGAAGAGATTGGCTTCATGGGTTATGAAGGATAGAGGCTTTGTTCGTATTAACCACATTGGATATATGTTGGGGGAGAGAGTCATACCACGTGACAAGGCCATCGATTTTGGTACCATGATTGGCCAAGATATCTGCCACCTTGTTTGCTTCCCTACAAGCATGTTGAATTATGAAATCCCGCATGTGTTCTATGATTTTATTGGCTTCTTCAATACAATTATTCACCTTCCAAGAAGGATTTTTTGTTACTCAGATAATTTATGATGTTGAGATAATCCCTTTCAATTATCACTCCAAATTAATCAATTAATCAATCAACTTCTTATATTTCCAAAAATAAAGTAAAATCATTTTTATATTCCCAAAAGCAAATGTGATCCCAATAAGATATATTAAGCTAAAGGTTAACATTTACATTTTGTGCTCTCCCTTTGTATTCAGACATCAAATAAAGTAATGTTTTCTATAGTGTGAATTTTTCCCAAACTTCTAATATTTCCATGGAGAATTATTGCACTCTAACTTACAATAATTAATTACTCATGCACCAACCAATATTTCCCAGTCATATTTCTTAATTTCTTAGATACACATTCTAAAAATTTCCTAATTGTAGAGGGGTAAAATTACCCTATCGCATACAATTCTCAGTTGGATCCGTTAGGAGTCGAGGTGACCATAGGGGTGTGTTATATTCTCTACACTCATGGGCTTGGGGATTGAAGGGTTCACCAAGAATGGTTTAAGGACTCACTCCAATTTTGGGGATGGAGATGTTTAATGTGTATATTGAACAAACACCTATGTTTGGATTTTCTAAAATCTAAGCTATGGAAAATGAAAGAACAATGCAGGATAAACAATAATGCAAGTAAACAAAGACTAACCCTAGAATGATTCTTGATTTTCAATGATGACTAAACCCTAACTTGCAATAAAATAAATTTTTTACTTTTCAGCAAGGGTTTAAGAGAATGCACAAATAAAACTAACCCTAGAATGCAAACTATATGCTTTTTCTCTTTTGAATGCCTAGAAATATAACTAAATATTTTTCCTTTTATTTATGATCTAGGCTTTGGAATAGAAATGGGTAGAAAGTAAAAAACAAACAACCTAAGAAATTAAATTAGGACACTTATCTAATCTGGTGGTTGACCTAGCTTTAAATTGAGTCCAAAGTATCCAAACAACTTCAAACATGCAAAATAGCTTCACAAAACCCTAGAAAATTTGATCAACATTTGGGGGCTTTCTTAGGCTACTATATGACTGAGCTTGGAGGTGCAATAGTCAAGCCCCTTGGTCCTTTTAGCTTACCTTTTAAAAATAAAATGATTTTTGACCTTTGGAACAAACACAATGATATATGATAGTATGAAGTAATGAATCAGATGCAAACAGAATGAACACAATGCTAAGCTAGTATGCAACTAGAGATCTAGGGTTTTGGGGACAAGTGGTTGCCCCCAAGCTAGTATGATTTAAATGCAAGAAAAATAGAATGATAGAAGTTAAAACAAAATGAAAAAATAATGGAAACAATGCAAAATAGATATGCAAACCAAAACCCTAGGGTTTAGGGATAAATAGTTACCCCTAAGCCTATCTTGATCGAATCCATACCTTATAAATTATGAAGTGCAGATTCAATAACCAAAAGAAAATAGATGGTTAAAATGCAGGGCAGACAAAAACATGATTTTCATAAAATTTGTTCCCTATAGTATATGGGGCATAGATTCGCACAAGGAGACTTAAAATAAAGAATCCAAGTGTGAAATATAGCTCTAACACAAAATAAAATGATTTAAAAGCTAATGAATGCAAAGAGACAACCTGATAAGCTTGTAGAAGAAGCAAGAGCAAAGGTAGAAGACCTCTCCTCCTTCAAGAAGACAAGTTCATCATCAAGGCTCCTCCACTTGCAAATCACAAGAAGCACACCAAAGATAGAGCACCAAAGCACCAAGAACACCAAAAAAAATGAAGATTGCACAAGAGGTCACTTAGATCACTTAGGAACACTTCACGCATCAAGATTACCAAAATAAAACTTATCTCTCAAAAGGGATCCAACCCCCCTTATTTATAGAGGGTTTGGAGGGCTAAAAAGGTAGGAAAATAAAAATTAACCTTGGCCAAGCCGACACCACAAAAGGTCAGCTCAAAATTTAGACTTTTTAAAGAAAAAGTCCAAATTTACCGAATTTGTGCTTCATAATTTATCGGGCATAAATTTGGTCAAGGTTAAGAAAAACAAAGCAAAACACAAGAAAAGAGGGTACAAATTTACACTTAGCAATTTTGAGAGCCTCCCAAGGGATTCTAAGGAAAAATGACTCATTTGGATGGGTCAATTTTCCATGTCTACATTTTTCCCCCTCTTTGATGCATTTAAGGCCTAATAAATACATCAAAGAAATATGTAGACACCTATGGGCAAAAAATGGCAAACACAAAAAGGGGTGGTTGGTTTAGAAGAAAGGGGTGGTGCAAAAATGGTGTCAGTCTGGATACTTTTAAAATTTTACATGCAAATTGAGGCATTAGGGACATTAATGCCTCTTAGGTAGGGTGCCCCCTCGAGTTTTAGAAGGAATATTACATTCCAGAGGAAACTCAAAATGGTAGACATAGAAGAAAAGATAGCAGAAAACAACAAAAGAAAGGAAAAGAAAAGGCATCAAAATGAAGAAAGAAGAGAGAGACAAAGAAAAAGAAAGTAGAATAAAAGGGCAAAAATATGGGTGAAAACCTAATTCATTTTCATCATGCAAAGAAAAGAAAAAGCACTCTAGAGAATACAAAATAATGGCACTACCCACACATCGAATATTTTTTGTGAGGGGCAAGGTCAGTGCAATAGCATAGTAGGCATGGGTAAGATCCAAGACCCAACTACAGATTAGGGTTTACTTCCATTTTTTATTTTTAAGCATTTTTAGATTATTTTTTATGTTTTTGAGAGGAATTCACCATGTAGGGTGCCTTGGCACATATTTGGTAGTCACTTGTAGCTATGATAAACCCTAGAAGTGATCGAATCTGTAACCTATATCATATAGGGAGCAAATTCATGAATTCGTGCCCTAGAGGATATGGGGCAATGATTTGGAAGAGGAGAAAGATAGAAAATAAAATAGAGGGATAGAGAGAGAATAAAAAAAGAACTTAATGCATAGGTTGCTCTTCAATTTGGTTATGTGATTTTTATTATTATTTTATTATTATTTTTCTTTGAAATTGATGAAATTTTATGGATTGTTTTTATTGCAGCATGATGTGCTCGAGACCTAGAAGTGGAATTTGAGCATCCAAGAGGAGTAAATGTGATAGCTCACACAACTAAAGAGATATAATAGAGGAAGTGAGGCTACTACTCTTGGTAGAGATACCCCAGGCAGAGGATAATAAAGCAACACTGATGATGCTAGCAGAGAGGTGGTACCCAAAGTCATCCACATTTTGGTAATCGATAGAAGGATGACCATCATATTGGAGGATGTGTGGAACATCTTGAGGATCCTCATTATGAGGATGGTGTAAAGGGAACAGGTGCCTTATATAATAGTACAAATATTTATGGATGACCCATCACATGATATCTGTAAGAGTGGGTTTTATGTCAATGACATACCATGATGACATAGGATTAGAGCAATGATGAACATACTTTTGTAGTGGTGGTGGGATTGATAGTGTGCCATACTAGTCAACAACACCTTCCATGGTTACTGGTGGGAGTAGTAGTAGACATGTGAGACCATAATATGGGATTTGTATTAGGGTTGTATGTGTTGATCTCTTTGTACAAGATGTTGTACAATGTTGTGTATAAATGACACAAAAGACTAGTGTGCATGATGTTGATCTAGGTGTGGTGTTGGGAGCACATAGCCATTAGGAGGCCATATGTACTACTAGGGCCACTGATCTACCTATAGTTACCAATAGGATACAGGTGGTCCCAAGACTAAGAGCATACATAGAGGGCACACAAAGGGAAGATGAGTAATAGATGAGCTATAAGATCACCAAATTATATGGTGGTCATGGCATATATATATATTGGATGGGTTGAGGATGCATAGGAGTTGTCTTAGGTTAGGATAGTCTGATAGGTCACCATGGAGAAGGGAGAACTAGAGCTTTACTTGTTTGACCAAGTGTAGTGAAATTTTAGTATTATCTAGGAGATATCAGACCTAGGTAACTAGTGGTTTAAGAGGGTGAGGAGGGATCTATCAGGAGTCAAAAGAGACCCTAATATAGCTAGGTTTGTGGAGGAGGACCTATATGATCCTCTATATGTTGATGCTAGAGTGTATAATATTAGAGTAGCCTTAATATATAGGAGGTGGCATAATGGTATTACACCCTAAAGGGTATCCACACATGTAATAGTATAGAGGTACCAAATTATAGGTCGACGAGTGTAGTTGGTACTCCAAGAAGCTAATTGATACATAGAAAAGTGATGATAGATGGGGCTAGAGCCTCCTAGGTAGGCAAGGATATAGGTTAGGGTAGAGATGGTGATAGCCATGAGGATGACCATCACTCTCTTTGGATCAAAGTCAAGGGGATAGTAGGAGGTGCCCCACATCAACATAGGTAGGACCTAGTAGGATTGTTGGTCAAGAAGATCTGATAAGGTAGGTGAAGGGATTTCTAGCCAAGATAGTTGGTATTGATGGGGATATATACACCCTCCTTGCATAGCTTGGATAGACTATGGTAGAGTGAGACACATTGATGGTTGATATTGATTACCTCAAGGGGTATATGGATTAGTTAGAGTAGGAGCAATAGAAGGCCCGGGTAGAGAGGTGGTTGTTGTTATCAATAGCCAACCAAACGAGGGGATCTACCTTCTATAGAAGTATTTGTAGAGGATAGAGGAGAGGTTGGAGATGAAAATATGGAGGGAGACCTTCTATCAAGTCCTATAATTTTATATGGTTTCAATGAATCAGAGGGTGCATCCACAATCCTTCCTACATAAACATTTTTAGTCATAGTCAAGATCATAGACTACTATACAGTCCATGAACATGCCCCCACTAGGACCACCTTTGATAGGTAGAGTAGAGGAGATGAGCTCATGCAGCTAGGGATAGGATTGGAGTGACATGCCAATTTTAGATTGTGGCATGCATCCCTGGGGAGGGTTGAGTGTGCAGGACTTAGACTGTGGCACACCAACCCAATTAACATGTACATTCTAGTATCAATTAATATCATCTTGTTTTTAGTTTTTTTATAGTGTGAAAATTTGTGTGCATTGTGTGTGATATTTTTTAATTTGCTTTTTCTATGCATGATGATCACAAACATAATGAATACAATGCATAATTATATTAATTAAATGAATGTAAAATGAGCTTAACTAATGAAATGCATGAAACTAAAAAAGAATGTAAATGAGATGAATGAAATATAAAATGAAAATAAGAAGGATGGAGAGAAGAATGGAAGAAGTAAAAAAAGGTGGTACGAGAAATAAAGATGGAAGAAGAAGAAAGTAAAGCTCTAAAAGGTCAAAATAAAAAGAAAACAGATCAAAAACCTGTAAGGATGGATGCTCACAAATGGCCAAATGGAGGTTATCCTTCACTCATGGCCATGAATCTATATTTCAAGGGTGTTATGCTTGAAAATATGGTAAAATGTAGCGTTTACTAATGACCAAATTGAAAGAAATATTTTCTAGGATGTATGCTTACAAATGGTCGAGATGGAGGTTACCCCTCACATGTGGCAATGGAGCTTATCTTATATGAGGTTAAGTATTGGGATTGATTTGCCATAGAAATTACTACCCTATAGAGGTGTTTTGTGTGAAAAATATGAGTGAGTAAAGTGAAGCATAGCATGCATGTGTGCATGTGTTAGAAAATAGAGAGAGTGAATAGAGATGAATGAAGAAGAAAGGTGTGTGTGCATCCTTCCCAAAAATTTTAGAAGTAAGAGATGTGTATAAGATAGTCAATGGCCATATGGACACCATAAATTATTTTCATATGGTATCTACCCTATCTCATGAGGATCCATTAATAATCAAAATATCAAGAAAGGAAAAAAGTGTGAGCAAAGCAAGATGTGCAGATAGAAGAAAGAACATATATCCTTTGTCTTGAAAAAAAGGAAAAATAAAACATGCAAAGGAGAATGATATACAAAAGTAGAACTATATCCCTTGAATTAGAGAAAAATTTATGACCATTTTATACTTTCAAAGGTCAAGGAATATAAATAAGAGAAGATAGATGCAGCGATGAAAATTTATAGATATGGGTTCAAGTTTGGGGATTCACTAGGCATGATAGCCCTAGTATGAGTGCAATGCATGTGAGCTAAAAGCTAATTAGGTTTCATCTCTTGCCATCCTCACAAAGTTCCCAAAAATATATATGATCAAGCAATCATGAAAATATGATCAAGAAACAATGCAATTATATGATAAGTAGATTGCAATTGGAACAAAATGTTAGTAGAACATGCAACACATGATAGTAAATAAATTAGTATGGACAAGAAAACCAAATGCAATATGAAAAATAAGCTAAATAAAATATGAGAAAATAAAAATGTAGGGTCATGCATAGTATATTTTTAGGTGCATTATGTTCATTGGTTCTTTAAGTTCTTTACTCAAGTTATTTATTGTTAGGTTCATATGTTCATAGTATCTAATGAAGAAAAATGATATGCTCCTGAACCAAAATTGGCCATTATGATTACGGGGCCTAACCAATTGGGATAAAAATTACCTTTAATATTTGAACAAGCATTGGTGTTATTTTGTTTTTACTTGAGGATAAGGTCCCCAACCTCAAGAGAATGATTGTAAAATTTCTTGGAATAAGATTGCTTAAGCCTATTCTGATAGGCTTGCAAATGCTCTAAGGCATAAATGAACTTTTCATCCAATAGCTCCAATTGATTCAAATAATGTAAGCAATACTCATCTTCCACTGAGGCATCTTGCAACAAGATGTGTAATGAAAGGACCTCTATCTTGAATGAAAAGACTTTCTAAGTCCCATAGACCAAGACATATGAAGAAGCACATATAGGGGTTTGCACACTAGTACGATAGATCCACAAGGTAGGATAAACCTATATATACTAGTCATGCCTAGTATTACTAACCAACTTGTTGAGGACCTTGATCATAAACTTGTTGGATGCTTTAGCTTGAACATTATCCTAAGGGTAATACACAGTTGACCACATATGCTGAATCTTGTACATAGCACAAAATTTATGGATATTCTTGTTTTTGAAAGGAGTACCATTTTCAAAAAAAATAATTAAAAGACTCCCAAACCTATTAAGGATTTGGTTGAAGATGAACTTGGAGACCTAATCTCTAGTCGTCGTGGCTAGGAGCATGGATTTGACCCATTTAGTGGAGTAATATGTTGCTATTATGATAAAATTGTGACCATTATATGATTTTGGGTTAATATTCCCTATAATGTCCAATCCCCACATGGAAAATGGCCAAGGAGAAGAAATAACCTAAAGTTTTTGAGAAGGAGCATGAACAAGGTTGTCATGGTGTTAACACTTTTCATAGCATCGAATATGATCACATGCATATTTCTCCATGGAAGGCCAATAATATTCCATCCAAAGGAGCTTCTTTGCAATAACATTATCTCTAAAATGACCTCTACATGATCCTTCATAAGCCTCGCTAAGAGCTAATTAGGCTTAATAAGAGTTAAGGTATCACAAGAGGATGCCTTCAAAAGAACATTGATATAAAGTATTTTCAATTATAACAAATCAACATGCTTTTTTGTGCAAAGGCTTATGCTAATTGTGATCTAAACCATCCATATTTTGTCTATCTATAGGAGAAATTACCATCACACTAGAGGATGTGTGGTGCATATTGAGGATCCCCATTAGGGGAGTGTGGTTTATAGGGCACAAGTTCCTTAGATGGTAGTATAGAGAGTAATGGGTGACCCGTAACATAAGATCTACAAGAGTGGATTTCATGTCAATGACATGCGATGATGACATAGGATTGGGGCAATGATAATCATGCTCAGTGGAGTGGTGGTGGGATTTCTAGTGTGCCATACTAGTTAGCAACACCTTCCATTGGTATTGGTGGAAGTAGTAGTAGACATGTGAGACCATAAGATGGGGTTTGTATTAGGGTCGTATGTGATGGCTTGTTTGTACAAGAGGTTACACAATGTTGTGTAAAAATGACATACAAGACTAGTGTGCACAATGTTTCTCTAGGTGTGGTTCTAGGAGAACATAGCCATTAGAAGGCTAGATGCACTACCAGGGTCGCTACTCTACCTAGAGTGACCAATGGGATACAAATGATCCTAAGACTAAGAGCATACACAAAGGGAACACATAGGGGATATGGGTAATAGATGAGATATATGATCACCAGATCATTTTTTGATCATGGAATATACATATTATATGGGTTGAGGATGCATAGGATTTTACTTAAGTTAGGAGGATCTGACGGGTCACCATGGAGAAGTAATAGTTGGAGCTTTACCTGTTTGAACAAGTATAGTGAAATTTTAGGATTCTATAGGAGATATTAGACTTGGGTAACTAGTAATTAAAGAGGGTGGAGAGGGATCCATCAGGAGTTAGAGGAGACCCTAATGTGATTAGGTTTATGGAGGAATACCTAGATGATCCCCTCTATGTTGATCCTAGAGTGGAAAATTTTAGATTAGCCTTCAAATAAAGTAGGTGGTATAGGGGTATTATACCTCCAAGGGTCCCCCCACATATGCTAGTGTAGAGGCACCAAATAATGGATTTATGTGTGTAGTTGGTGCTCCAAGAAGCTAATTGACACAGTAAAGTGATGAAATAGGGGGCCAAAGCCTCCTAGGTAGGCAAGGATACAAGTTAGGGTAGATATGGTGATAGCCATGAGGATGGCCATCACTCGCTTTAGCTCAAGGTTAGTGGGGATAGTATGAGGTGTCCCACATTAGCATAGACATGATCTAGTGTGACCGTTGGTCAAGGGGACCCAGCAAGGGAGGCAAAGGGGTTTCTAGACAATATAGTTTCTATAAAGAGGGATATAGACACCCTTCATGCATAGTTTGGCTAGACTATGATAGAGAGAGATATAGTGAGGGTTGAGTTTGATCACCTCAAGGAGAATATGGGTCAATTGTAGTAGGAGCAATAGAAGTCCCAGGCAGAGATGATAGTTGTTGTTATCAATAGCCAACCAAATGAGGGGGTCTACCTTATATAAGAGTAGTTGTAGAGGGTAGAGGAGAGGTTCGGTATGCCAATATAGAGGGATACCTTCTACCAGGTCCTATACTTTTAGACAATGTAAATGGATCAGAGGTTACATACAAAATCCTCCCTTCAAAAACATTATCAATCATAATCGAGACCATAGAATGATACATGATCCATGAAAATGCCCCACTAGTACCACCTTAAATAGGTAAAGAAGAGAACACAAGATCATGGAGCTAGGGCTAGGGTTGGGATGACATGTCAATTTTAGATTATGGCATGCATCCCTAGGGTAGGTTGAGTGTGCAGTGCTTAGACTGTGGTACACCAACACAACTAACATGTACTCTCTGGTATCAGTTAATATCATGTTAGTTTTTTATGGTGTGAAAATATGTGTGCATTGTGTGTGAGATTTTTTAATTTGCTTTTGATATGCATGATGATTATAAAGATAATGAATGCAATGCATAATGATATTAACTAAATGAATATAAAATGAGCTTAAGTAATGAAATGCATGAAACTAAAAATGAATGTGAACAAAATTAAGGGAAAAGCAGATAAAAAGATGTATGGAGAGAATAAAGGAAGAAGGAAACAAAAGGTGATAGAAGAAATAAATATGGAAGAAGAAGAAGTAAAGCTCCAAAAGATCAAAAGAAAAATAAAATAGAGCCAAAACTTGTAAGGATGAATGCTCAAAAATGGCTGAATAGAGGTTACCCCTTGATCATGGCCATGAAGCTATCATGAAAGGGTGTTATGCTTCCAAATATGGTCAAATGTGGAGCGATACCCACTATGGGTGTAGTTCTTGCTAATGGCCAAAGAGAAAGAGATACTCACTAGGATGTATGCTTGAAAATGGTTTAGATGGAGGCTACCCATTACTAGTGGCCATGAAGCTTATATTATATGAGGTGAAGTATTTGGATTGATTTGACATAACAAGTACTACCTCGATAGATGTGTGGTGTATGAAAAATATGAGTAAGCAAAGTGAAGCATAGTATGCATGTTTTCACTTGTTAGAAAATACAAAGAAGAAATAAAGATGAATGGAGAATAAATGTGTGTGTGCATCCTTCCCAAAAATTTTAGAAGTAAGATATGTACATAAGATAGTCAATGGTCATATGGACACCATAAATTATTTTCATACGGTATCTACCCTATCTCACGAGGATCCCTTAATAATCAAAATATTAAGAAAGGCAAAAAAATATGAGCAAACCAAAATTTTCAAATAGAAGAAAGAGGATGTGTCCTTTGTCTTGAAAAAATAAAGAAAAAAACATGCAAAGTACAAGGATATACATGTAAACACAAAAACCTAGGCACTTGCAAAACTTCATTCACATTGCACATTCCAAATTAGCACAATAAAATATATATGCCTAGGTCCTAACTCAGGCATATAAAATATTGCACATTAAAAGTATTTTCTAGATTTTATAAATCTAGAAAATCTAACTAGGATACCCTGCCTAATCACTAGACATGTATCCTAGCCACATCGCCATCGCCACTTGCCACATATCACACACCCGTGTCACCCTTGTACCTTCACATGGGACATACCTCACACCTCACTTCACTTGCACCTACCCATTAGCCACATCACCCCAGTTAAGTGAGATACCCTAGGTGACTCACTATAACTACCCCCTTCCATTTGGTAACCCTAGAGTGCCACTTGGTAATCCTAGCTTGCCACATCCACTTCCCTCCAAAATCCCAAGGGGCCTATAAAGGTAACTTCAACCCATTAACCAAAGGAGGCTATAAAAATACATCAACTCTTTTCCAAAATTATTTTAGATCATCACAAGTTGTAGAGATCAAACATTTGGAGATCTGGATCACCATATTGAGAGATTTTGCATTTTAGGTCCAACTGCCTGCTCACGTCTACATAGTCACAACCACCCTCTCACAATTTCTCAACCTCACTCCTATGGTTTCCTAGCCCCAAACCATGCACCCATGGTTCCTTAGAAGCATTATCATGATTGACACAGATTGGTAATTTGACTTTCATCAAGGCATTTAAGGTTTCATTTATTTGTTTTCCCACACTGCATTTCATGTTTCCACAACTAGGGTTCTATAGTAATATCTTATACCTTTATCAATAGGTGTTACTAAAACCTTATTTTTTTTATGTGTGTAGGAAGAAGGTGCTTGCAACGCTGTTGAAGCTAGAGTGGTCCCATTGCTGGATACCAAAATCCCACTCACCCTTGGAGCTGTAGCAGAGGAGTGAAGGACACCCAGTCATTTGCTATAGATTTTAGAAGACCACCATTCAGAGCATTATAATTTAGGAAGAGAGCATTGTAATATCTCCCTTGTATCAATACAAAGAAAAAGCATTTCTCATATTGCAATCTCTTCTTTTCATTTCATGTGTTTGGTGTTCAGTTATTTTTACTACAATATAAAATTAGAACTATATCCCTTGACTTGGATAAAATTTGATGACCATTTTGTACTTTCAAAGGTCAAGGAATATAAAGAATATAAGATAATTGTAGGGATGAACATGCATAGATATGGTCCCTTGGTTAGGAATTTGCTAGGCATCAGATCCCTAGTATGAGTGCAATGCATGTGAGCTAAGACCTAACTAGATTTCATCACTTGCCATCCTCATGAAGTCCCAAAAAATATATATGATCAAGCAACAATGTAATTGTATGGTAAGAAAAATGTAAATGGAATAGAAGGTCAACAGAACATGCAACACATAACAGACGATCATGTAGTATGGACAAGCAAACCAAATGCAATATGAAAACTAAGCTAAATGAAATATGTGAAAATAAAAATGTATGGTCATGCATAGTATCTTTTTAGGTGCATTATGTTCATTGGTTATTTAAGTTATTTACCATATAATGAAGCTAAATTATAGGATCCTAAGCCAAACTTGGCCATTATTGACGAACACAAGCTTATACTGAGAGGGGGGGTGAACAGTATAAGACCACTTTTTACTTTCTCTTCCAAATCAATATCTTATGTCTGTTGTAAAAAAAATATAGCAATGTGCATTAATAACTCAAATAGCAATAGTAAGCAAGATCACAAATACCATACACAATAGAGACACCACAATTTACGTGGTTCACCCAATGTGGGCTACTCCACGGAGAAAATATTTTACTAAAACTTTCTCAATCAATCTCTTTGGGAATCACTCCCAATTACAATGTTTATGGATCTCTATCCAAAGGAGATGTTGATCCCCTAATCTCAAGTTCATGGATCTCTTCCATAGGAGAACTCTTTCCCCTTCTGCTCTGGCTATGTGATCTTCTAGAAGACTTTGTCTCTCTACTGCACTAACTGGTGGACCTCTCTCCACTTGAAGACTCCTCACTCAGATTTATCTTCAACTATGTTGGCTATTGGATCTCTATCCACTGAGACTCTATCCTCTATACTCTGTCACCTCCAAAGCTCTATCAATAGGCTCACTAAGAACCTGCTCAATAGGCTCACATATAACCTCCTTAACAAGCTCACACATAACTTGTCAAATATGTGCTAGCAAGCTCACCAAGAACTTGCCCAAATCTTCTCTAGCAAGCTCACCAAGAACTTGCCCAAATATGCTCTAGCAAGCTCACCAAGAACTTGCCCAAATCTGCTCTAGCAAGCTCACCAAGAACTTGCCCAAATCTGCTCTAGCAAGCTCACCAAGAACTTGCCCAAATTTTCGAATAAAAATAAAATTAAATTCCACAAATCAAATCTAAATCTATCCCAAAGTCCTCAAATCTTTCCCAAAGGCCTTCTCAAAGGCTCAATCAATCATGCTCAAGTAGTACTCAAAATGAACTCAACAATGAATGGCAATCTCAACTCAAATTAACTTCATAGAAGCATAAAGAGAATTGTTAGAGACTCAATATGTTCTAATCTCACTCTCAACCCAAATCAATCTCAACTCAACTCATAGAAGCATAAAGAGAATTGTTAGAGACTCAATATGTTCTAAACTCACTCTCAACCCAAATCAATCTCAACTCAACTCAAATCAACTCATAGAAGCATAAAGAGAATTGTTAGAGACTCAATATGTTCTAATCTCACTCTCAACTCAAATCAACCTCAACTCAATTCAAGTCTTATAGAACCATAAAGAGAATTGTTAGAGACTCAATATGTTCTAACCTTAATCTCAACTCAACATAGAATGATGGAATAGTTTGTTTCATAGAACTTGAACAATCACTTCACACATCACTTGACTAGGCTCAATCAACTCAACTCAACCAATCATCACAAGGGACAACTCTTTCTCACACAACCCTAGTCCAAGTATGTATCAACCAACTCAAATGTTTCCAACAATGCTCAACCACAAATCTCACATAACAATGATACTCATGTTCTTTTCTAACTCAAGTTCTTTCACAACCAATGGGCTTCAACAACTATGCTTATCAAACAAGGTTTAGACACAACTCTCAATTCAGAAAACCTTGAAGCATTCAACCAACCACTTTCGAAAAGGAAACCACAAACAATCCTTTTCCCTCCAATGATATTTCAGAAATCAACCACCATAAACAATCAATAGGAGAATGTGCCCATACCTTTTATGAAGATGAAAAAACCTCTTTGTAAATCTACCACAATCACAAAATTCTTTTTCCAATCTTCACAAGGGTTAGTAGATCACAAAATAATCAACATTACTCCACTTTTCAATAATCATCACCAAGGCCTTTAATTGCACAACTTCCTTATCTCTCCTAAAACCACTTGTACCATAAAATAAAATAAATCAAAACATTGCATAACATTTTCACTCCCAAAACCACTTATACCATAAAATAAAATAAATCACAATATTGCATACCTTGTCACCTCATGAAAGAATTAATCCTCTTGAAAAAGAACAAGGCAAACTTCACTTTTGGAACCCCTTTGCAAAATCAGAAATATCTCTTTACACACACCTTATTTCTCCTTCTAAATAATTTAGTCAAATATCCCTCGAAATAAGCTTTCCGATGATATATAATATGCCCCCTTTTCAAAATAAATTGAAACCTTTACATATATATATATGCCAACCTCCATTAATTGCACATAGGTCGGCCCTCCATTAATTTAAACTTAAACTTTAAACTTTAATATCTTCATCACCGGAGGTCCTTTTTCGATGAAACAAAATTCCACCTTGGCTTTTAAGAAAATCCCTTTCCACATAAGCCCACCATGGTTTTAAATAAAACCTTTTATTTTTCCTGCCTTGGTTTTCATAAAAACCCTATAAATATCCATGCTTTCCAAAATATCATAAATGCTTATTTATGAAATATTTTGGCCACCAAAACCAAATGTGATCCATGTGACATCAATGATCCATGTGACATCAATGACAACATAAAATACCTCAAATTACCTCAAATTTCCAACAATCTCCCCCTTTGTCATTGATGGCAACACCTCTAATGCAAACACCACAATCACTGCAAAAACCATCTCTGAGAATCAAAGTTGCTCCCCCTGACTCAATACTCTCTATGGAGGCTGCTCCCCCTAACTCAATACTCTCTTTGGAGGCTGCTCCCCCTAACTCAATGCTCTCTTTGGAGGCTCCCCTAACTCAATGCTCTCCCCCTTACTCAAATCTCTCCCCCTTTGACATCAATGGCAAAAGGGACACCTATGGGGCTAAAAGATATGACTCTTAAGCTTAGCCCCCTCACCACCTTCTCTCTTGAGGTGATTAATTTTGGGGTGGGAGTACCTTTACTCCCATATTACTTTGATTCTTTCCTCTATCAACTTCCTTCCATGTTTTTCTGATATCCTTCTCTTGATGAATTACTTGATCTTCTTGTCTTGAACCTGTTTGACCTTCTTGCCTTGAACCTATTTGGAATTGAGTCCTACACCATATTGCAATATGCCCAAAGTTATTGCAATTAAAACACTTGATATTGTAGCCTTTGGATGGTGCCCATGTCCTGAATTCTTTCTTGAAATAATTTCCATATCCATTCCTTTCCTGAACCCTGTATTGTGAAGCTCTATTTTCATGACCATTATAACCATGACTTCTGAATTGTGTAGCTCTAAAACCAAAACCATGTTGCTCATTTCCTTTGAATTGAAAAGCTCTATGACCAATCCTATTACATGAGAAGCAATGTCCCTGAAAACCATACCTTCTTCCTTTGAAGTTTCTTCTAGCAAAATCAAACTTCTTTGATCCATGGATCCTGCAATGTATAGCCCTGTGTCCAAATCCATTACAAGAAAAACAATGTCCTTGAAAAGCCCTTTGTTCATCATACCTTTCTTGATCATTATCCTTATGATCATCTTCAACTTGTGCATTGCATCCTTGAATCTTCTTTGTAGCATTTAAAACCTCTTCCTTAGTTTCTTCCTTGCCTTTCTCTTCAAGAATTTCTTTTCCCTTTGAACTTGATTCACCTATCTCAAAACAAGAACCAAACTGAATATTTGGAGCCATAGGAACTTTGGAACTTTCCTCACAAATCTTAGGTGCTTCTTTGCTTTCATATTTTAGAACTTCCTTTCCTTTTGAGTGTGATTCCCCAAACCTGAAATATGAAACCTTTGGTGCTTTGGAATCTCCCTCTTCTTTTTCTTCATTTGTGTTAAGTAGCAAATTGGCACACATCTCTATAGCCTCTGAAATGCAAGTATCCATTTTTGCTGCTTCTTTTTCTTTGAGAACTGGTTCTTCCTTATAGATTTCTGAAATGAAACCTCCTGATACAAATATAGGACCTTGTGTACTTATTTTTTATTTCCCTTCTTCATAACCAAGCCCTGTCTTTATAAATGGATCTCGTTGTAAATCCAAAAAATTATCCAGTGTTTTTGAATTTCTTTGAAATCGTGCTAACTCATTTATGTAGGTCCCCAAAATTTTCTGATCTTCTTCTTCTAACTGATCACATATTTCTTTCCTCTCCTTTAGTTTCTCAGAAATAGTGATGCCAAACTCTTTTGATTCCTGAAGCTCTTTTTCAAAATCTTGAATGTGTTGATTAAGCATCATATTGACTTTTTCATTTTCTTGAACCTTATTTTCAAGCCTCTTGATTTTATTTTTCAACCTCCTGATTTTATTTTCTTGTTTTGTGGAATTCTCTTCTTCATCATCACTACTGCTAGAATTGTCACTAGAACTGTTGCTTTCTTCTTCAAATAAACTTTCCTTGTTGCAATTGTTGTAGTATGTGCAATCATCATCTATATGCCCAAAATCTCCGCATATGAAGCATTTTAGTATTCTTAGACCTTTCTTGTACCTATCTGCTTGCTCAATGGCTGTGGCAAGCTCTTCATGTCTTTCTTCAATAGATTTATCCTCTTCTTTAACTTCAATACCTAGGAATAGATGTTCTTGTTTTTCTTCATTTATTCCAAAGAATGTACATTCTTCTTCATCTGACTGATCTTTATCACTGTAATCTGAATTATCACTTGCTTCTACAATGTAGTAAGATTTCTTTGCCAACTTTACCTTGGAATCTCCTTCATAAGTATTCCTCAACTTGGTCCACATCTCATTAGCTGAAGTACATACCATGACCTTTGCAAAATCTATCTCACGTAGCCCACTCAAAATACAATTCATTGCTCTTGCATTTATCTCAACCAATTTCCTGGTAGTCTTATCTTCCTCGGGATCACCTTCAACCTTATACTCTTTTTCAACCATCTGCCATACCTCATATCCTTGTGATATCAAGTAGTTCTTCATCCTCATGCTCTAGAAAGCATAATTGTTACCATCAAATAATGGAGCCTTATTTGAAGATAATCCTTTCTGTGAAGCCATCTGTGTTCTTTGTAGAATCTACCCTCAAGTTGTTAGCCTTTTCGAAGGAACCCGCTCTGATACCAATTGAAGAACACAAGCTTATACTGAGAGGGGGGGTGAATAGTATAAGACCACTTTTTACTTTTTTTCCAATTCAATATTATGTTGTGTAAAAATATAGCAGTATTAATAAATAGTAATAATCAATAGCATAAATACCATACACAATAGAGACATAAGATTTAACGTGGTTCCCCCAATGTGAGGTACTCCATGGAGAAAATATTTTACTAAAACTTTCTCAATCAATATCTTTGGGAATCACTCCCAATTACAATGTTTATGGATCTCTATCCAAAGGAGATGTTGATCCCCTAATCTCAAGTTCATGGATCTCTTCCATAGGAGAACTCTTTCCCCTTCTGCTCTAGCTATGTGATCTTCTAGAAGACTCTATCTCTCTATTGCACTGACTAGTGGACCTCTCTCCACTTGAAGACTCCTCACTCAGATCTATCTTCAACTATGTTGGTTGTTGGATCTCTATCCACTGAGACTCTATCCTCTGTACTCTGTCACCTCCAAAGCTCTATCAATAGGCTCACTAAGAACCTGCTCAATAGGCTCACATAGAACCTACTTAACAAGCTCACATAGAACTTGTCAAATCTGCTAGCAAGCTCACCAAGAACTTGTCCAAATCTGCTCTAGCAAGCTCACCAAGAACTTTCCCAAATATGCTCTAGCAAGCTCACCAAGAACTTGCCCAAATCTGCTCTAGCAAGCTCACCAAGAACTTGCCCAAATTTGCTCCAACAAGCTCATCAAGAACTTGTCAATTATTCCAAAATTTTGTCCAAAACTATCCTCAAATATGTCCCAAAGGCCTTCTCAAAGGCTCAATCAATCATGCTCAAGTAGTACTCAAAATGAACTCAACAATGAATGGCAATCTCAACTCAAATTAACTTCATAGAAGCATAAAGAGAATTGTTAGAGACTCAATATGTTCTAATCTCACTCTCAACCCAAATCAATCTCAACTCAACTCATAGAAGCATAAAGATAATTTAGAGACTCAATATTTTAAACTCACTCTCAACCCAAATAACCAACTCAACTCAAATCAACTCATAGAAGCATAAAGAGAATTGTTAGAGACTCAATATGTTCTAATCTCACTCTCAACTCAAATCAACCTCAACTCAATTCAAGTCTTATAGAACCATAAAGAGAATTGTTAGAGACTCAATATGTTCTAACCTTAATCTCAACTCAACATAGAATGATGGAATAGTTTGTTTCATAGAACTTGAACAATCACTTCACACATCACTTGACTAGGCTCAATCAACTCAACTCAACCAATCATCACAAGGGACAACTCTCTCTCACACAACCCTAGTCCAAGTATGTATCAACCAACTCAAATGTTTCCAACAATGCTCAACCACAAATCTCACATAACAATGATACTCATGTTCTTTTCTAACTCAAGTTCTTTCACAACCAATGGGCTTCAACAACTATGCTTATAAAACAAGGTTTAAACACAACTCTCAATTCAGAAAACCTTGAAGCATTCAACCAACCACTTTCGAAAAGGAAACCACAAACAATCCTTTTCCCTCCAATGATATTTCAGAAATCAACCACCATAAACAATCAATAGGAGAATGTGCCCATACCTTTTATGAAGATGAAAAAACCTCTTTGTAAATCTGCCACAATCACAAAATTCTTTTGCCAATCTTCACAAGGGTTAGTAGATCACAAAATAATCAACATTACTCCACTTTTCAATAATCATCACCAAGGCCTTTAATTGCACAACTTCCTTATCTCTCCTAAAACCACTTGTACCATAAAATAAAATAAATCAAAACATTGCATAACCTTTTCACTCCCAAAACCACTTATACCATAAAATAAAATAAATCACAATATTGCATACCTTGTCACCTCATGAAAGAATTAATCCTCTTGAAAAAGAACAAGGCAAACTTCACTTTTGGAACCCCTTTGCAAAATCAGAAATATCTCTTTACACACACCTTATTTCTCCTTCTAAATAAGTTAGTCAAATAGCCCTCGAAATAAGCTTTCCGACGATATATAATATGCCCCCTTTCCGAAATAAATTGAAACCTTTACATATATATATATATATTTTTTTTTTTTTTGCCAACCTCCATTAATTGCACATAGGTCGGCCCTCCATTAATTTAAACTTAAACTTTAAACTTTAATATCTTCATCACCGGAGGTCCTTTTTCGATGAAACAAAATTCCACCTTGGCTTTTAAGAAAAGCCCTTTCCACATAAGCCCACCATGGTTTTAAATAAAACCTTTTATTTTGCCTGCCTTGGTTTTCATAAAAACCCTGTATATATCCATGCTTTCCAAAATATCATAAATGCTTATTTATGAAATATTTTGGCCACCAAAACCAAATGTGATCCATGTGACATCAATGATCCATGTGACATCAATGACAACATAAAATACCTCAAATTAACTCAAATTTCCAACAATTATGACAAAGGGGCCTAACCAATTGGGCTAAAAATTACCTTTAAGATTTGAAAAAGCATTGGTGTTCTTTTGGTTTTCCTTGAGGACAAGGTCCCCAACCTTTAAAGAATGATTGTAAAATTTCTTGGAATAAGATAACTTGAGCCAATTCTAATAGGCTTGCAAATTCTCTAAGGTATGAATGCACATTTCGTCTAACAACTCCAATTGATTCAAACAATATAAGCAATACTCATCACCGATCGAGGCATCTTGCAACAAGATGTGCAATGAAGGGACCTCTAACTTGAACAAAAATACTATCTGAGTCCCATAGACCAAGACATACGAATAAACACCTATAGGGGTTTACAAACTAGTATGAAAGACCCACAGGGTAGGATAAAGTTACATATACTAGTCATGACCAATCTTACTAACCAACTTCTTGAGGACCTTGATCACAAACTTATTGGATGCTTTAGCTTGAAGATTACCCTAAGTTTAATATGTAGTTGACCACTTGTATTCAATCTTTAACTTAGAACAATGTTTATGGATATCCTTGTGCTTAAAAATAGTACCATTGTCAAAAAAATCATCAAAGGAATCCTAAACCTACAGAGGATCTAGTTGAATATGAACTTGGAGACCTGAGCTCTAGTCACCATGGCAAGGGGTATGACTTTGACCCATTTAGTGAAGTACTATATTATTTTTTTGATAAACTTGTGACCATTAGATGATGTTGGGTTAATATTCCCTATAATGTCCAATCCCCACATGGAAAATGGTAAAGGAGAAGAAATAACCTAAATTTTTTGAGAAGGAGCATGAACAAGGTTGTCACGACATTGGAACTTATTGCACCACTTAACATGGTCACACACATTTTTTCTATAGAAGTCCAAGAATACCCCATTCAAAGGAGCTTCTTGATAATGGCATTGTCTCTAAAATAGCCTCTATGTGATCCTTCATGAACCTCACTAAGAGCTAGCTAGGCTTCATTAGAGTTAAGGTATCAAAAGAGGATGCGTTTAAAAGAACGTCGATATTAAGTATTTCCAATTATAATGAATAAACACTATTTTGTGTAAAATCTTATGCTAATTGTGGTCTAAACCATTCACATTTTGGTTATAAACGGGATAGATGACCATCACACTAGAGGATGTGTGGTGCATCTTGAGGATCCCCATTAGGGGGGGATGGTTTATAGGGAACAAGTACCTCAAAATTTAGTACAAATATTGATGGGTGACCCATATCATGAGATTTGCAAGAGTGGGTTTCATATCGATAACATGCTATGATGACATAGGATTGGGGTAATTATGACCATACTCTATAGAGTGGTGGTGGGATTGCTAGTGTGTCATACTAGTCAGTAACACCTTCCATGGGCACTAGTAGGAGTAGTAACAAACATGTGAGACCATAATATGGGGTTTTTATCAGGGCCATATGTGTTGGCCTATTTATACAAGATGTTGTACAATGTTGTGCACAATTGAAACATAGGACTAGTGCTCACAATGCTACTCTAGGTGTGATGCTAGGAGCACATAGCCATTAGGAGACTAGATGCACTATCAAGGACTCTTCTCGATGTAGAGCAACCGACAAGATATAGGTGGTACCAAGACTAAGAGCATACAAAAAGGGAACACATAGGTGAGATAGATAATAGATGAGCTATGATATCACCAAATTATATAGAGGTTATAGCATCTACACCTTGGATGGGTTGATGATACAGAGGAGTTGGTTTAGGTTAGGTGGGTCTAATGTGTCACCATGGAGAAGGGTGAGCTAGGGCTTTACCTATTTGACCAAGTGAAATGAAATTTTAGGATTCTCTAGGAAATATTATACCTGAGTGACTAGTGGTTGAAGAGGGTGAGGAGGGATCCATAAGGAATCAAAGGAGACCTTGATATGGCTAGGTTTGTGGAGGAGGACCTATATGATCACCTCTATGTCGATCATAGAGTGGACAATATTAAAGTAGCCTTTGTATATAGGAGGTGGTAGGGGTATTATGCTTCCAAGTATCTCCCCACATGTGCTAGTGTAGAGACATAAAATCATGGATCAATGTGTGTAGTTGGTGCTTTGATAAGCTAACCAAAACATAGAAAAGTGATGACAAAGGGGGCCATAGCCTCCTAGGTATGCAAGGATACAGGTTAGGGTAGATATGGTGATAGCCATGAGGATGGCCATCACTCTCTTTGTATCAAGGTTAGGGGGGATAGTAGGATGTACCCCACATGAACATAATAAGGACCTAGCAAGACCGTGGGTCAGGGGGACCCAACAAGAGAGGCGAAAGGGTTTCTAGCTAAGATAGTTGCTATGTAGGGGGATATAGACACCCTCCATGCATAGTTTGGCCAGACTATGGTAGAGAAAAACATAGTAAGGATTGAGGTTGATCACCTCAAGGGGGAGATGGACTGGTTGGATTAGAAGTGATAGTAGCTCCAGGTAGAGAGGATTGTTGTTGTTATCAACAACCAACCAAGTGAGGGAATTTGCCTTCTATAGGAGTAGTTATAGAGGATAATGGAGAGGCTGGAGATATAAATATGGAGGGAGACCTTCTACCAAACCTTGTACTTTTAGATAATATCAATGGATCAAAGGGTGCATCCACCATCCTATATTTAGACACAAGGTTAGTCATAGTAGAGATCATAGACTACTATGCAGTCCATGAACATGCCCCCACCAGGACCACCTTCAATAGGTAGAGAAAAGGAGATGAGCTCACGGAGCTAGGGGTAGTATTTGGATTATATTCCAATTTTAGATTGTGGCATGCATCCCTAGGGAGGGTTGAGTGTGCAAGACTTGGACTATGGCACACCAACCCAATAGATATGTACTCTTTGGTATCGATTAACATCATGTTGTTGTTAGTTTTTTATTATGTGAAAATGTGTACTTTTGTTATGCATGATGATCACAAACATAATGAATGTAACGCATAATTATATTAACTAAATTAATGTAAAATTAACTTAACTAATGGATTGCATGAAGCTAAAAATAAATTTAAATAATATGAATGAAATAACAGATGAAAATAAAGATCGACAGAAGAAGGGAAGAAGGAAACAAAAGGTGATAGGAGAAATAAATATGGAAGAAGAAGAAATTAAAGCTCCAAAAGTTCAAAAGAAAAATAAAATAGAACAAAAACCTAAAAGGATGGATGCTCACAAATGACCAAATGGATGTTGCCCCTCACTCATGGCCATGAAGCTATCATATAAGGGTGTTATATTTGCAAATATGGTCAAATGTGGAATGATAAACAATATGGGTGTGGTGCTTTCTAATGGCTACAGAGAAATAAATACCCATTAGGATGTATGCTACCCCTCGTGTGTGGCCATTAAGCTTAAATTATATAAGATGAAGTATTGGGATTGATTTTACATAGCAAGTACTACCCAATAGAGGTGTTGTGTATGAAAATATGAGTGAGCAAAGTGAAGCATAACATGCATGTGTGCACATGCTAGATGTTAGATTTTGATAATATATGTAGTGGAAGAAATCTAACATAGGTCCTAATAAGATGCAATAAATATGAAAGCGAGTCTACAATATGACTGAAATATACTATAAATAGAAATGATAAAAATACAATGCAATATGGAGGAAATGGTCACTCCATTAATATGAGCTAAAGAGCTACATTTTACTCCATACAGGAGCACTACTACTATCTACTATAATGCACTTGATAATAACTTGATATGGACTCTACCATTATGAGGCCCTTTATATAGGAATATAGATTTCGTGTCCAACACTCTACCTAGTTGTACAAGTGGATACCTTGCACATTGCCACTTGTGCATTTATTACATTGCTTGAAATAACTAGCTAACCTCACCATAAAGTAATATCCTACTCTAAATATGTACCTAAGGTAGTACATTTACATAACCCAAATAATGTAATATACTCTAAATCTAACACCCCCCTATATTACATTATTTGGGTATTGAATATTTCAATCTTCAATATGGATCTTCTTCTTTAAATGCTCTTTGTTTTGATCAAGTTATTTCATCAATTGACTTTTGCATTGGAATTCTTCTTTATCTGGTTCATCTTCCTCTTATTCTCTAGATTTACCTTTGAGTTTGTCGCTTGATTCCTATGAATATGCTTCTCCTTATTTGTCCTTACTTTGTACAAAAGTTTCTGAATAATATCTCAGGACATCAAGATAAGATCTTGAATTAGTAGATCTTGAGGTACCAATACTGCATGAGGATTGAAATATCTTTTCTAAGTATGATTCACTTAGTTCTATTTTCTCTTTATAAGCTTCTATCAATCTTTTCAATTCTACATTTTCATTTTTGTAGCATATGTATGTAAGTAAAGTCATATACAATATGCTTACAAAATCTAAGGGAAGAGGAATGTCATCCTTTCCATTTTCAATTGCTTCTTTGAGTTGAGCTTGTAGATAATATTCCAGGGTATCAAAGTCATCATCTAAGGCTTCACTATGAATTATTTTTGAAGTAATATCTAAATATGCTTCACCCTTTATAAGTAGATTCATGATTCCAATTTTTATGGCACTTGCTTTTTCATTTCTAGAGAGGTTACTCTTGCATTTATTTGATGTATTGCTTCAGGTATACATAGCTCTCTAGATTAGAGTATAGAGTGCGTTGATAGAGCTAGTATCTTATGGGATATAATATTTTTATGTGATCTACCTTATGACTCCCTAGTAGTATGCGCTTGATTTGATAAAACTTTTTTTCTTAGGTTTTTGTAGGCTTCATTATGACTCCCTAGTTAAGAGATGTGATTTAATAAAATTCTTGTAAGATTTGTAGACACTTTATGATTCCCAAATGGATTGAGTACTTGATAAATTTTCAATGAATGCTATTATTATAAAGTTTTGTAGAATCCCTTATGTCTCCCTAGTAATTTTGAATATGTTTTGAATGAGAGATAAAGTGCTTTTGAGAATATTAGTTCAATTTTGGGTTGATTTTGTAAAGTTTTATGAATAGAAAAAATCAACTTCTTTTACACATTATTTCTCCTAATGAACTTAAGCACTTTCTAATTTTGATGAGGTAATAAAAGTTGGATCTTCTTTGTCACTTTAATATAAGTTTAATACAAGTATAGTAATTAGTTTCCAACTCTTGATATTCCTTATTGAACCTTATTTTATAGCCTTTAATAATTTGATATTTAATGTTTCTAAATTCCAATTATCTACTTTGGTGTAGTATTCCTTATAACTCCCTAATATGGAATATTAGAAAATAATGATATTTGCAATATTAGATGTTTAATCTATCTAGGTAGAAATACTTATTTCTCCTATGTTTTAGATTAAAAATATTAGGCTATTTAATATATATTTTCCTTTTTAGTATTTTTTTTCAAATATGGTTGATTTCCCTTAATATTTCAACCTTATATTATACCTTATATATCCCTATTAATTAAAGCAAAATGGAATAAGGTAAAGTCTTATCTTTGTAATGTCCTAAACCTCTACGTATCTAGGGCTGATTTTTAGATGTAAATGAAAATACTCTTTAGTGCTCTTTTAACCATTAGCTCCAATGTATGGGCATAGGCTTTAGTGCTTCTCTTGAATTTAGATGACAACTAGTTTCTTGATACCTTTGATGGTAATATTTAGACAGTGGATGCCTCACATCTGACTACTTTGACTAGGAGCTTTAAATGCTCTCTTTATGCTATTGCCATGAATGTTGATGTTGCTACATAAATATTCCATGAACTCAAATTTTAATGCAAATACTCCTTGGTCTTTGGCATCTCAAATAAGAGTTGAATCCTGAAATGAGTGACAAGTATCATGTTATCTTTGAGCACTTGAGGCATGAGAATATTCTTATTACTACTTGTAATTTTTTTCTAGGTAAAGGATGAGCATTATAGTCTTGGATGGGCTCTCACACCAACCTTATTCCCTATAATGTTTTCTTGGTCAAGATTGCAATGGATGGGCACTCATGTGGGAAACGTTAGGGTTTCCTTCTAGGTGATAAGTGTCTCCTTATATTTGTGCATGAGATTTCTACATAACACCTTGTCAACGTATCTTTGAAATACCTTTATTAAAAATACAAGACAACCAACTCCACCTTTGTTGTATACATTTGATGGCATTTGGAGTGAGTTGTTTCTAGATGGAATGGTGAGCAACACCTTGGGAATTTGGAGTAACAATTTGAGAAATTATTTTGAAGGCTTCAAGCAATGGTATGGTGGAGTTTGAAATACTCTAATGATGCTCCTTGGATGTACATCTAGTGTAATATTTTTTTCCTTCTTTTTCAACCTATTATGAAAATCCATTTTGTAGATAATATTCCCCTATAATGCTTCTCCTTTATTCGTATTATTTTCTTGTAGGTTTCGGCTTTACAAAT
Source organism: Wollemia nobilis (assembly GCA_028583015.1). Lineage (NCBI taxonomy): Eukaryota > Viridiplantae > Streptophyta > Pinopsida > Araucariales > Araucariaceae > Wollemia > Wollemia nobilis. The sequence continues at coordinate 4,949,783 of JAQPPZ010016892.1, read as the reverse complement.
CTAGTAGATATGAGCCTTTTGAAAGATCCTTTTACCTTGCTTGGAGAATACATTTAAATGACTTCCTTGGAATATTTTTCTCCTTGTGAAGAGTGTGTCCTTTTGGCACTAAAAACCTATCCTTATTCCTACGTAGGATAGATTAGATTAGTGCAATATAATGTAAATACTTTTGAGAATATAATACATCTTTGCACCTCTTTTACAATATCTAGTTTTATGGTAGATTTTGAAGTAGGCAATGGCTGATATTGTATCTTTTGCTAGAAAACTCTCTCCTTTGCTTGGTTACTTTGGTAATAAACCCAAGCTAATAACCACTAAGATATAATATTTTTTTGTAGAGGTAATTATGCACTATTTTTATTGTAAATAGCTTTTAGTGCACTTTAAATCTCAGACTCACCAAGTCCTGATTTGAAGCTTCTATTGCTGATTTTTATGGTGGCTTTCTCCACTCCTCAAAGGAATATAATATAATTTTTGTGGCTTCTATGGGCCATAAAATGCTACAGGTTATGTGCATCAAATAGTAGCTCTAGACACTTTGATAATCTGTTGGTTTTTGTGTCCTTGATCTTTAACAATCACAAACTAACCCATTTTGAGAGTAACTAGTTAAAAATCAACTAGTATAGTACTAATGGATTAGTAATGCACTTTTAATGGTAAAAATAATCTAACCTTATTTATCCTGTAAATGAACTCTCAAAACAATTTCATATGCACTTAATAATCTCTGCAACTTTTAAGAGTAATATGTAATTTACCCTTAATGAATATTCTGCAAATTTTTTCACTACAATCAATATTGTAGGATATAGTCTTCTTGCTTTATAGATAACAAATAGGTAGATGATAATTTTATCTCTTTCAAAAATATCCAACTCCTATTTAATGTGAAAATAATCCTTAAAATAAATTTTCACATTTTATAATTGAAGACTATAATGCACAAGTGTTTCTAGTTTCACCAATCAATAATGCACAATTTTTTTCACAAACCCTAGCTCAAATATTTTCAACAATGCATATGTAATCCTTATTTCTCCACCTTATAATTCAGAAATATTTCACTCAACCAAACACCTTAGAGAAGGAATGATATCACCATACCTCTTAATTTTCTTTGATGAAGATGTGCCCTAAAAACCTGTTTCAAAATAAATTTCCTTTTTGCCACTTCAAGAGGTTAGCCAATCTTCTTTTCAAAACAATCACAAAACCTTTCCTCAAATATATGCTCAAAAATACTTTATAATTTCTCTTTAGTCTTGTAAATATAAAGCTTTGAATTTTAAGACTAAAACCTCAAACTTCTCTTTTCTAAGGTGTGCCAAAATACAAAATATCAATAGACTTAAATTACACCTTATTTCTCCTTTCTAAAGTGCCAAGACAATAGATCAACAATAACAAATACAAATTAATTAACACTAATTACACCTTATTACTCCTCACTTTTGCATATCAAAATAACACCTTAAAAGATTGCAATTTCCCCTTTTTATTTTCTTCTAAAAATTTATCAAAATAAAAACTTATTGCCCTTATGACTCCCTAAGTCAAATAGTGTGCACAATGACCAAACACGACTTATGCCTCCTAATTATTTAACCTTATAAAAAATAAAAATTAATTTTTGTGCTTACCAAAACCATCGCGGGTGGGAATCGACCTCAACACCTCCTACCTGCCCATGCTTTGGTGCCACTTGGGTTGTCGCTAGGCCAGTCGCCCGCATAGCACTCAAACCTCATGCACACCTTATTATCCATGATCTGTGGTGCAAAAATTTTAAACCAAAAACCTTTGCCAAGCTGCCCTCACTGTGTCTCGAACTCGAGACCTACTCTCTGCCACAACTTAGCATTGGGGGTCCTACCATCTGAGCTAGCTGCTTAGATGAAACCTCACTTCGCTATCTCCCTTCCTTGTTCATGAACTCTACCTCGAAATATGTGATGTCCCTTTGTCTTTTCTCCCATGAGGCCATGACCGAATCACGAAGGACATCACAAATTTTGCATCAATCACTCCAACATTAGCACATGCATTATATTTCAAAAATTTGAATTTCATCCACCTTTTTATATACGCTTGGGAGATTTAAAGGAGACATCGGCGCTTTGAATATTTCATATATTATTATGCCCTCCATGGTTTTGGCACCTAAAACTTTTAAATTAATTATAATATTTTAAATATTAATAGATTTAAATATTATAATTTATATTTTAAACCTTTGGGCTTCTTACCTTTTGTCCCAAATATTAAAATATTATAATATTATCTCTTTTAAGCCTTAGTCACTTGTGATTTAAACTTGCTTTCTTTTGATATCAACCTTTTGACATCAATGAATATGCACCTTTGACATCAATGACAACTCATTATGCTTAATATTTCCAACAATCTCCCCCTTTGTCATTGATAGAAACCCTTTCTAAGAATTCATTTTCCAACCATTGAATTCCAAATTTGCTCCCCTTGAGAAGCTACGTCCCCTGACTAAACGCTCTCCCCCTTACTCAAATATCTCCCCCTTTGACATCAATGGCAAAGGGACTCCTTTGGGGCTAAAGATAAGACTCTTAGCTCATCCCCCTCCCCACCTCCTCTCCTTGAGGTGATTAAGTTTGGGATGGGAGTAAGACTACTCCCAACTTTCCTCTAAGATACTCAAAAGTTCCCTTTGGAAGTTTACTTCATCCATAACACTTGTGTACAACAAGCAACTGCTGCAATGTACTCTACCTCTATTGTGGATAAGGACATCGATGCTTGTTTCTTGCTTAGCCAAGAGACTAAACAATCTCCAAGAAAGAATGCTCCTCCACTTGTGCTCTTCCTATCATCAATACTGCCTTGAGAATTATCTTTACTGCCAGTACATGTGTTTCCTTTGGCGCCCCTTGAAATATTACCACTAGTCCCACTATTTGCATTATATCTGGTCTTGTAGCTATGACATATAGTAAGCTACCAATCATGGATCTATACAATGTCTAATTTTCCTCAGGAGATTCATCATCTTTACTCAACTTGCACCCTGTAATCATGGGGGTACTCACTAGTTTGCAATCCTCCAATTTGATTTTTTTCAACATTTCTTTTATATACTTGGTTTGTGAGAGAAATACATATTTTTCTAATTGTGAAATCTATAATCCAAGGAAGAAGGACAACTCACCAAGCATTGACATTTCAAATTCATTTTGCATACACTTTACAAATTTTTGACACATCTTATCATTACTGCCTCCAAAAATGATATCATCCACATAGACCACCACAATAAATAAGTCATTTCCTTCATTTTTTATGTATAAATTGTTGTCAGCTATTCCTTTTCTGAAACCTTGTTCTTGAATATACTTATCTAACCTTGAATACCAAGCCCTAGGGGCTTGCTTTAATCCATAAAGAGCCTTATTTAATATGCATACATAATATGGCTTATCATTCAGGTTGAACCCCTCAGGTTGCTCAATGTAGACCTCTTCTTCTAAGAAGCCATTGAGAAAAGCTGATTTTACATCCATTTGATATACTTTGAAGTTTTTGAAGCTTGAGAAAGCTAAAAATATCCTTATGGCCTCAAGTCATGCAACAGGAGCAAATGTTTCATCAAAATCAATCCCTTCAACTTGTGCATAGCCTTTGCATACCAATCTTGCTTTTTTTCTGACTACCTGACCATATTCATTTAACTTATTTTTGTAAACCCATTTAGTGTCAATTATATTCTTATCTTTTGGTCATGGGACAAGTTCCCAAGTCTCACTTTTTTCCTATTTGATCCAACTCCCCATCCATTGCCTTGACCCAAAATTTATCTTCTCTTGCCTCATTGAAATCCTTGGGCTCAATTTTAGATAGCAAAGAAAGATTTGCATGTTCACCTGTTCCTATTATCTTCCTCCTTGTTTGTATTTCATCTAGATTTCCAATAATCAGATCTCTTGGATGATTCTTTTGCACATACCTGGATGGAGTCTTAGGTGGTGTTCTTTGTGCTTCATCTTCTTCTGATTCTTCACCTACTTCTTCTTGGAAACTTTCTTCTTCTTGATATACAATTTCTTGAGTTGATTCTTTTGACCCTATTTGTTCATCAACTGTCACATTTGTACTTTCCATAATTGTATGTGTCCTTTTATTGTAGCATTTATAGGCTTTGCTCTTAGTGGAATAGCCAAGGAAGATACCCTCATTGCATCTTGAATCAAACTTGCCCAAATTTTTCTCTTCTCATCTAATGTAACATTTGCTTCCAAAAACTCTGAAATACTTCATAGTAGCTGGTCTTCCCTTCCAAAGCTCATATGGGGTTTTGTGATGATTTACTCTTACTTGAGCTCTATTGATGATATAGACAATTGTATGAACTACCTCTCTCCAAAAACCATCTAAAATCTTAGACTCACTTAGCATAGCTCTGGCCATATTCTCGATAGTTCTATTTTTTCTTTCAACTACTCCATTTTGTTGTGGAGTCCTTGCTACTGAGTATTCTCTTTTGATTCCATGTTGTTCATATAATTCTATGAATTCACCTGAAGTAAATTCTCCTCCTCTATCTGATATTAGACACTTTATATTTTTACCTATTTCATTTTCTACTAAAACTTTGAATGCCTGGAACTTCTCAAAGGCTTCTGACTTTTCTTTTAAGAAAGCTACCCAAGTCATTCTGGAGAAATCATCTATAAATAGCATGAAGTAACTTTCACCTTGTAAAATATTTGTCCTTGTAGGACCACATAAATCAGTGTGAACTAGTTTTAATGGTTCGGATGAAGAAAATCTTTTGACTTGAAACTTGTTCTTGTTTGCTTACCATGTTGACATTGTGCACAGATTGTGCTTTGAGGTATTTTTATCCTAGGTAAGTCTCTAACAGCCTGTTTGTTGCTTATTTTCACAATGTTGTCAAAGTTCAGATGACCCATTCTTCTATGCCATAACCAACTCTTATATTCTTGTGATAGAAAACATTTTTCTCCTTTAATTTCACTCAACATGTAGATATTGTTTGTAGTTCTACTGGCATCTACAATAAGCTTTCCTATCTTGGATTTCCTGATCTCACATCTATTTGGGTGAAAGGTGACTGTGTACCCCTAATCACAAAGCTGACTTACACTTAGTAAATTGTGCTTCAATCCCTTAAAATACAATACATTTTCTATCTTTGATTTTCCATTATCTAAAATCAAAGTCACTTTTCCAACAATTTTTTCTGAAGCATTATCTCCAAATTTTATTGATCCTCCATTGATTTCTTTAAGTGAAAGAAATTTACTTTTGTCACCTATCATATGACTTGAAAAACCACTATCAACATACCACTGATTTCCCTTATCTTGTGCATGAAGAGCTATCTGTACCAACATTGACTTCTCCTTTTCTTGTTTCTCTTTCTCTTTCCAAACTTTTGAGGTTGTATTCTTTTGAACCTTCTGATCCTCCTTTTTGCTTGATTTAGGAAATATTGTTTTACACCATTTGGCCTTGTGCCCAAATTTATTACATTTGTAACAGATGATATTGTTATCCATGAGAGGTGCAAATGAATTGAAATTTCTATCAATATTATTTCTCACATGGACCATGCAATGTATAGCTCTATGACCATATTTATTACATGAAAAGCAATAGCCATGGAAGAAATTTTGTAACCTATTAGATTGCCTTGAATGATATGGTCGCATGATTCTTCCTTTGTCATTTTTGTAATTGAATTTTGTCCATGATGTTTCTCTGTTTTATTCCTCCTTGATACTTTTGCCTTTCAATATATCAACATAGGTCATGGGCTCTTCTTTCTTTGATATCTTTGTTCCTTTGGAGCTTGATTCCTCTTTTTGTTTTCCTAACCTTATATTTTGTTGTAACTTATCCTTAGACTTTTCAACTCCCTTTCTTAGAGAGACAATTTCAAGTTCCAATATTTCACATTCTAACTCTTTTACCTTTAACTATTCATCCATACCTTTTTCAATTTTCTTTCTCTCTTCAACCTTCACCTTTAAGTCTGTGAGATCTTGTAGAAGATTTGTCTTTATTTCCTCATCTTTTTTACTTTGAGCCTTCAAACTTGAATTCTTCTCTTTAAATTCTTTCCAAATTTCCAAGAGCAACAATAAGTTCCTCTTTTATGTCAATCATGGCTCTTTCTCCATTTTCTATGGTCATGTGTGTTCTTGTAGGATCTTCCTTCAAGCTATTAGACTTTTTTCAAAGAAACCCGCTCTGATACCAATTGAAGAACACAAGCTTATACTGTGAGAGGGGGTGAAAAATATAAGATAAAAATTTTTACTTTTCAATCCAAATGATAACAACAATAATATCAAGGTAGTAAATAATGCACAAATCATCACACACATGAGAGACATAATTTTAATGTGGTTCACCCAATGTGGGTTACGTCCACGGAGAAAATATTTCTTATAAATTTTCTCAACAAATCTTGGGAACCAAATCCCTATTACAAAGTTTATGGACCTCTATCCAAAGGAGACACCAATCCCCTATGCTCAAGTTTGTGGACCTCTATCCATAGGAGAACTCTATCCCCAATGCTCTGGTTTGTGGACCTCTATCCATAGGAGAACTCTATCCCCTTTGCTCTGGTTGACTCCAAATTCTACTCTCAACTCTTCTCAACTTTGATCAAATCTACTCAACTGCCTATACTGATCCATCTCACACCTTCTCACAAGTCTGTCTCAAACCTGCTCATAAATCCTGCACAAGTCTACCTCTAGCCTACTCACATACCCTTCTTAGAACTTCTTACAAGCCTTCTCAAAAACCCTATTCAAAATAGCTCACAATCCTGCTCTAATATGCTCACTGTCTCTGCTCAACTCTATTCTAACACATGCTCAAAATTGTTCATAACACATGCTCAACACTACTCATAATACTTGCTTTATAAAACTGATTTCTTAACACTTGCTCATCCACATTCAATGTCACTCAAACCAATGCCAAGAAAACTTCACAAATTCATTCAAACAATGAATGCACAATTTGTTCTTAAAAACCCTAACACAAGTGTTTCCAATTTCACCAATCAATAATGCACAATTTGTTTCACAAACCCTAGCTCAAATATTTCCAATAATGCACATATATAATCCTTATTTCTCCACCTTATAATTCAGAAATATTTCACTCAACCAAACACCTTAGAGAAGGAATGATATCACCATACCTCTTAATTTTCTTTGATGAAGATGTGCCCTCAAAACTTGTTTCAAAATAAATTTCCTTTTTGCCACTTCAAGAGGTTAGCCAATCTTCTTTTCAAAACAATCACAAAACCTTTCCTCAAAGATATGCTAAAAAATACTTTATAATTTCTCTTTAGTATTGTAAATATAAAGCTTTGAATTTTAAGACTAAAACCTCAAACTTATCTTTTCTAAGGTGTGCCAAAATACAAAATATCAATAGACTTAAATTACACCTTATTTCTCCTTTCTAAAGTGCCAATACAATAGATCAAAAATAACAAATACAAATTAATTAACACTAATTACACCTTATTACTCCTCACTTTTGCATATCAAAATAACACCTTAAAATATTGCAATTTCCCTTTTTATTTTCTTCTAAACATTTGTCAAAATAAAAAAAAACTTATTCCCCTTATGACTCCCTAAGTCAAATAGTGCGCACAATGACCAAACATGACTTATGCCTCCTAATGATTTAACCTTAGAAAAATAAAATTATTTTTTGCACTTACCAAAACCACCATGGGTGGGAATCGACCTCAACACCTCCTACTTACCCACGCTTTGGTGGCACTTGGGCTATCGCTAGGCTAGCCGCCCACACAACACTCAAACCTCATGCACACCTTAATATCCATGATTTGCAATGCAAAACATTTAAACCAAAAGCCTTTGTCAAGCTACCCTCATTGTGTCTCAAACTTGAGACCTACTCTCTACCACAACTTAGCATCAGGGGTCCTACCGTTTGAGCTAGCTTCTAGATGAGACCTCACTTTGCTATCTCCCTTCCTTGTTCATGAAATCTACCTCGAAATGTGTGCTATCCCTTTTCTTTTCTCCCATGAGGCCATGACCAAATCATGAAGGACATCACAAATTTTGCATTAAAACACTCCAACATTAGCACATCAATTATTATTTAGAAAATTGAATTTCATCCACCTTTTTATATACGCTTGGGAGATTTAAAGGAGACATCGATGCTTTGAATATTTCATATATTATTATGCCCTCCATGGTTTTGGCACCTAAAACTTTTAAATTAATTATAATATTAAATCTTAATAGATTTAAATATTATAATTTATATTTTAAACCTTTGGGCTTCTTACCTTTTGTCCCAAATATTATAATATTATAATATTATCTCTTTTAATCCTTAGTCACTTGTGATTTAAACTTGCTTTCTTTTGATATCAACCTTTTGACATCAATGACTATGCACCTTTGACATCAATGACAACTCATTATGCTTAATATTTCCAATAGAATTCTAACTTCAAATAGGATATTCTTCTCAAGATTCTAAATTGTGTAAGGTCTTTACTAGATTCTTCTTCTAGGATTTGGTACTCCTTACCAAATTATTCTTCTCTTGTGCTTGTTGTCAGATGACGATAATTATCCCAAGTACTTCACTATCAGGTGCTTTCTCCTTGGTAGTGGATATCTCCAATGAAATCTCCTGGGAACATTTTTTACGACGCTTCTACAAGCTCTACAACAAGGCTCTCCAAGCATTCCTTTTTTTTCTTGAGACCTCTCCAAGATCTTCTATCTAAGAAATTTTATTCAACCTTCTACTTTTGGAAGTGTTGGTGATGATATCTTCTTCTTGGATCTCTGATTTTACTGCTTTTGGATTTATACAATACTCTCCTAGTCCTTCTCTTTCTTCCAAGAATGGAATTTCTTCAAAGATATCTTCTCTTGATCTCTTCAACTCCTTCTTGAAGGAAATATTTAATCAGTAAAAGAGATCACCAATCTCCTATTTCTTGGACTCTTATATCGAGTCTTCTTTAAGAAATCCTTCCTAGAGTTTTATTTTGAATCAATAATTTATCTTATAAATTAGAAAATATTCTTTGAAGTATTCTCCAAGAACTCTTATTTGGAGTATTCTTTTGAATAAGGAATTTATCTTCTGAATCAGGGATTTTTTTTTGAACTATTCTTCATAAACTCTTCTTTGGAGTATTCTTCTGAATCAAGAATTTATATTTTGAATTAGGAATTATTTTCTAAAGTATTCTTCAGAATTAAGGCTTCTACATCCTTCTTCTTGATCAAGGATTCTATGGCCTTTTCTACTTATGCACTCTGCAGGTATTGATATTGAATGGAGATCACCAATATTGTATCTCCTTCTTGAAGAACACAAGATTATACTGAGAGGGGGGTGAACAGTATAAGATCACTTTTTAATTTTATTTCCCAAATAGTAATATCCAATATTATCAATGGAAATATCAACAATAGTAACCAAAGCAATGCACAAATCATCACACACAATAGAGACACCAATTTAATGTGGTTCACCCAATGTGGGCTACTCCACGAAGAAAATATTTCACTAAAATTTTCTCAATAAATATCTTGGGAATCCTTTCCCTATTACAATGTTTATGGACCTCTATACAAATGAGACATCAATCCCCTAATCTATTTTGTGTATCTCTATCCACAAGAGACACCAATATCCTCAGCTGGTTCATGGATATCTATCCACAGGAGAACTCCTTCTCCTCTACTCTAGCTAGTGATCCTCTAGAAGACTATTGTCTCCACTTCTTTGGCATATGGATCTCTATCCATAGAAGACTCTATCCTCACTCAAAATATATTTTTCCTCACTGCCCTGGCTAATGGATCTCTATCCACTATAGACTACTATCCTCTACTCTGTCACCTCTAAATCTTACTCTCAGCTCTATCTCAAATCTACTCAATCTCTATTTAAAATGTGCACTAAACATAGTCCTTCAGTCTAGAACAAATATTCTCAATCTCTATCTCAAATATGAACTAAACATAGTCCTTATATCTAGCATAAATATGATCAATATCTATCTCTGGTCCGGCATAAAACTATCCTCAAATATGCACCAAACTTTGTCCTTAAATATGTCCTCAAGCCTTAACACAAATCTTGACTCAATAACAAATCACCTTTGCTAGATATGCCCCAAACCTTCACTCAAGGTTTGAATAAATCAATCAATCAACTCTGCTCACAAGTCTTCTCAAAGACTTACCTGAAATCTTCTCTACAAGTCCTCATTAGAACTTGTCCAATCTTTTCAACAAGTCTTCACCAAGACTTATCTCAAATTTGCTCAACAAGTCCTCACTAGAACTTGTCTAATCTGATTGTAAGCTTCCGCAAAAGCTCACACAAATTTTTCCTTATGTCCACTCTAGGACTTACTCAAATAATCTTTCACAAAACTTTATTTAACTCTACTCAATATTTCACAGAAAATCTCTTTCAATCATACAAACAAGTTTCACACAAAATCTTGTTTGACTTCCAAAAACATATAAAGAATGGTTAGAGACTCAATATGTTACTCACTCACAACAATACTCAATAACTTTCAAAAAAATTTGTTTAACCACATGTAGACACCAAATTATAGCCACTAATCCTCCATCCTAACCATCCCACCACCCACTTGTCCATCATACACCTTTCCCACCAATTATTTGGCTTGATTCCACCTTTCCCACCTTCAAAAGGCCCACTTTAGCCCTTTCCCACCATTTCCTAACCCAATTGGGATTATTTTAATATTATTTTATATTTAATATAATATTTTATATTATGTTATAATATATTTATTATAAAATATATATTTATAAACTCAATTAACCACAACCGTTCGATCCAATCTAATCTCCACCGTCCATCTTCATTAATCCATTCCACATATAAAAGTAATATCCACCTTAGGATCTAATTTAATCTTAGACACATGATCAAAAGTGTAATGCTAAAAACCTAAGAAAACCCTAGGTTGGATTATAAATAAGGGCATTTGCAAATGCTCAAACCCTAGAACCCTGATATTAGAATTTGCATCTTGAAGAGATCATTGGCAAATCCCTAGAGAAGCAGAAAGATATAGAGCCCTAAAAACCTAAAGCTCTATCTATCCAATATGATTTTTGTTATTCCAGCCATCCCCCATATCCATACCTTTCGCCTCACCCTACTCCATTGTCGTCGTTGCCACTTCTGCCCATCCATCACCTTCCCCATGATCTGCTTCTACCGATTTTATCCTCACTGCAGGCACCCTCCCTAGCTTGTGAATCTCACTTTAGAGCTTTCCAAGTGCATGCTTGCACTTGCTATATTGCAGGCTCGCTCCAAAGCCTATGAAGCTCACACCAGAGCCTACCCAATGCATTTTCGATCCTGCTGTTATCATTGAAGTACGAATAAGAGCCTACTGCATCATGCCATATGCTATCAGAACTGCAATAACAAAACAAGGTATCATCACAAGCAAGGTATATCATTATTTTTTTTATTTTTTTACATTATCTATACATTTAGCATACCATATGATCTATTTTTGGTTAGGTTTTATTGATATCTGAGGGTCTCACACTGTGGAGACCTCACAAGTGTTATTAACTTCTTTCTTTGTTTGTGTGCATGCAGGTCTATAGATTCTATTTATTGTTGAACAATTGTTGAATCTGGAGTGGTTCGACATCGAATATCTAAAGCCCACTCATTTCGTTGGAAGCGAGGACACACTATTTGAAGAAACTTCATTGTTGTAGATAGGGTTTTGGAGAACCCTAGAATATTGTAATTCTTGTATCAAAGGCTCACTGAGTACAGATTGTATCAAAAGGAGTTTATTAGCTCCCCCCCATTTATTGAATAAATTTATCTATTTGTGCAATATTGTGTTTCCTTGGGTTATTTGATTTCTTTATTATTTTAAGTATTGTGTTTTTTTCTTCACACCATAGAAACATATAGAGAATGTTTATAGACTCAATATGTTTTACACTCACAAAAATACTTAATCACTTCAAATATCTCTTATTTAACCACATAAACATATAGAGAATGGTTAGAGACTCAATATGTTTCACTCTCACACAACACTCAATCACTTCCAAACTCTCTTCCAAATTAAATTAGAATATAGAGCAATTTGTTTTAACAGAGCTTGAACTATCACTCCAACACTTCCAATCAACTAAGTCCAATCAACTCCACTCAACGAAAACTTAGTCAACAATGCTTATCAAATAAACCTCACATAACAATGATACTCATGATCTTTCACAAACCCTAGTTCAAGATAGTTCTCAAATTCACATAACAATAATACTCATGATCTTTCACAAACCCTAGTTCAAGATAGTTCTCAACTTCACATAATAATGATACTCAATATTTTCAACAATGCTTATCAAAAAAGGTTTTTAGTATCAAATTTCATTCTAGAAAACCCACATCAATCAACATTGGATTTCTCAAAACCAGACTCAAAAATGTTTATCAAACAATATTTTTCACTCCAACGTAGCATTCACAACAACCAACAATATTTCACTCACAAGGAAGATATGCCCATACCTTTATCTTGAAGAAGATTTGATTCTCAAAACTTGTCTCAATCACACTCACTCTTTTATCAATCTCAAAGATTAGATAGCAAAATTTTGTCCTTAATATTTTATTTCAAAAATATTTCATCAAGTCAAACTATCAAAAACCAGCTATACCTTATTTCTCCTTTCAAACCAATTTTTATAATATAACTTTATTTCAAGAAAAATATATAACACCCTTGGCACACCTTATTACTCCTTTTAACCACTTAAAAATCAAACACCCAAATTAAAACTTTGCATACCCTTTTATCTCCTTTTATAACTCATAAACCCTTTTAAATATGCAATTTTAAATAATAAAAACCTTTAGGAAATAAAAAATTTAATTTCCACCTTTATACATTTCGCGTGCAATATACCTTAGAAAATGAGCACATACCTTTTTGTTGCAACAAAAAGGGTCTCGACAAGTTTCGACCTCACGATCCCCTTCTCCCAAGCACCTCCGCATGTGTGCCCACCAAGTGAGCAATGTACCTACACATAATGAATGAGGCTCATACCTCCCTCTTAAGCTTCCTTCGATGGTGCAAACAAACTGAAAACCAAATTTGTCTTACCCAAAACACTATCGCATGGATTCGAACCCATGACCTGTTGCCTGTGAGTGACTTACCACTGTCCTCATTACCAACTATGCTACCAATGCTTCACGTTTGAGAAGTGCACTCCACTAATACTTATGCCTTAGTTTGGCTCCTTTAAGCTTCTAATACATGTGATTCCATTTAGACCTTTGGCGCATGAATTCCTTTTTTTTATTTACTTGATCGCATGGATGATTTTACTAAAGTGGGTTCTTACCCCCTTTTTATATGCATGGCAATATCTTCAAACATGTCGATGGATGAAATAATTTGATTTTGAATTTAATTCAAATTATGGCCCTTTAAATTAATTTAAATTTATATTTTACCTTTAGGTAAAATATTAAAATTTAAATAATCTAATTGTTAGGGCATTATAAAATTTCACATGGGTCTTTTGGAAAATAATAAATTTATCACTCCACAACCTTTGTTTCTCTTCACACCAAACTATAACCAAAAAATATTATAATATTATTATTTTTATCAACCTGCTTCTTGCCTTGCTAGAAAAACCACTAGAGGACATTTATAACACTGGAATTTGGACATCAACCTTTTGACATAAATGCATGGATGAAATTGAAACTTGGTCATCATCCTCATGACATTAATGATGATAAACCTTGCTTTCTTCTTGACATCAATGACAACAAACCTTGCTCATATTTCCAACACTTATTTGACTCAAATTTTGGAGTCTCTTCTTCCTTGAGTCTACTATAAGGCTATTGTAGCCTTTTTTTTACTTATGCACTTTGCAAGATTGCAGCTCTTGTAATGGGACCTTTCTTAAGGTCTTTGAAATCTTCAGTCTTCTTCCTTATTACTGCAAGTGCTAGAATGATTATAATAAGATATTATCCTAACTCTCTTTTAGGAAGCTTCCCAACCTTTTTCTGAATATCATTTTCTTGCAACAAGTTGTTAGAAAGTGGAATTGAATAATTTGCAATTCTAGAGATAATAATATTCACTAGTTGATTTATCAATCTAGTGGCTTGAATGTTGAGTCCTAGTCTTCACAAGTTTTTTTGCAACTTTGTGGAAAGACTCTAGCATAATATAATCTCATAATTTCTACAACTAGGCTTTATTTTAGTCCTCACTTGTGACTCTCCCTATTCCTCTTGACCTACTTGAATTCTCTTGTGATAACTTTTGTAAGTGGTGGTGCACACTGGTGAATCCGATTTACAAAAGTGCAAAGAGAAACTATGATGGATGTAAGTCCTCCTATCTCGATTTATCGTGGCTCTGATACCACTATTATATTTTGAGGATATATGTAGTGGAAGAGATATAACATAGGTCCTAATAATATGTAATAAATATGAAAGCAAGTGAGTTTGCAATATGACTAAAATATACTATAAATAGAAATGATAAAAATACAATGCAATATGGAGGAAATGGTCACTCCATTAATATGATTTAAAGAGCTACATTGTACTCCGTACATGAGCCTTACTACTATCTATTACAATGTACTTGATAAGAACTTGATATGGACTTGATATGGACTCTACCGCTATGAGGCCCTATATATAGGAAGATAGATTCATTGGCCAACACTCTATCTAGTTGTACAAGGGGACACCTTGCACATTACAACTTGCACATTACCACTTGTGCATTTATTACATTGCTTAAAGTAACTAGCTAACTTCCCCCTAAAGTAATATCCTACTCTAACTATGTACCTAAGGTGGTACATTTACATGATCCAAATGATGTAATATACTCTAACTCTAACAGTAGAAAATAGAGAGAAGAAATAGATATGAAAGGAGAAGAAAGGTGTGTGTGCATCCTTCCCAAAAAATTTAGAAGTAAGAGATGTATATAAGATAGTCAATGGCCATATGGACACCATAAATTATTTTCACATGGTATCTACCTTATCTCATGAGGATCCCTTAGTAATCAAAAGATCAAGAAAGGAAAAAAAATTTAAGCAAATCAAAATTTGCAGATAGAAGAAATAACATGTATCATTTGTCTTGACAAAATGGAAAAATAAAACATGCAAAGGATAAAGATATACAAAATTAGAACTATATCCCTTGACTTGGATAAAATTTGATGACCATATTATACTTTCAAAGATCAAGGAATATAAATAAAAGAATATAAATGCAAGGATGAAAATCCATGGACATGGGCCCTAGTTTGAGGATTCACTAGGCATTAGATCCCTAGTATGATTGCAATACATGTGAGATAATATCTAACTAGGTTTCATCACTTTCCATCCTCACAAAGTCTCCAAAAATATATATGATCAAGTATTCATGAAAATATGATCAAGCAACAATACAATTGTATGGTAAGTAGAATGCAAATGGAAAAGAATGTCAGTAGAACATGCAATACATGGTAGGTGATCATGCAGTATGGACAAGGAAACAAAATGCAATATGAAAACTAAGTGATGAGCACCAAAAATGCTCATTTTATATACATGGTTAAGGAGAATTATCACTGGTTCAATTAGCATATGAAATGTATTTTATATAACTTATGCATATAATTGATAGAAAATCCGGTATTATGCTTGATTGGTGTTTTTAGTGGGAAATGTGTATAAATGCAGGTATTGGTACTAATATGGTGTTTTCCAGTCTACATCCACTTGGACCCGACATACTTCTGCTTATAGAGACTAAGGCAAGAGAGTAGGCACCTTCCTCTTCAAGGAAGGCGCCCAACAGAAGTAGGCACCTTCCTACAACCGGAAGGCACCCACAGAAGACGAGCGCCTCCCTACAACCGAAAGGTGCCAATGAAAGACGAGCGCCTCCCTGCAACCGGAAGGCACCAACGAAAGAAGAGTGCCTCCCTACAACCGAAAGGCACCGATAGAAACGAGCGCCTTCCTACAACCGAAGGCACCCACAGAAGACGAGCGCCTCCCTACAACCGAAAGGCGCCAATGGAAGACGAGCGCCTCCCTGCAACCGGAAGGCACCAACGAAAGAAGAGCGCCTCCCTACAACCAGAAGGCATCGATAGAAATGAGCGCCTTCCTACAACCGAAGGCACCCACAGAAGACGAGTGCCTCCCTACAACCGAAAGGCGCCAATGGGATACGAGCGCCTCCCTGCAACCGGAAGGCACCAACGGAAGAAGAGCGCCTCCCTACAACCAGAAGGCGCCTCCATGCCTTCATACTTTGCAAGATTTACCAAGTCAACTTTGATTGGTTGACCAAGGACTATGGAGGAGGTTGCACGTGAAGACAAAGGAGATCTATTTTAATCATGCATTTATTAAATAGAATAAAGTGTTTGTTATTATTATCAACCGATTGGCCGGTTGACCTTGTAAAGCTCTTAAAGCATATTATTATTTTTAGGATGCATTAGTTTAGGATTTGTTGTTACGTACACCTAAGGATATTTATATTTATCCTTCTGGTGAACGAACATACTTTAAAATAGAAGAATAAAATATGTGTAGAATCAATTGTAACTAAATCACATCACGTGATTAAAATAGACTGATTTGTTATTGTAATGAGATCTGGCTACGCTTTATATAAAGACGCAGGCCAGATGAACAAAGGAGATCGGAGATCAATGATTAATTTTACACGGAACTTATTTTATTTTATTGTTTAATTAATTAAGAGTGCAACTCCTCTTATTCGAGCAAGCTCTACGTAGCTAGCCAGGCGGACTATCTACGGGAGCTTGGGCCCACTCCCTATAGTAGTCCTCCCCTATTTATTTTTGTTCTTTATCTTCTATAGATTATTTTATTGCTTTAGTTCTTGCTTTATTTAATTTAGGTGTGTGCTTTTATTTTCAGCATTTTATTTCCAGCATTGTATTTTATTTATTTAAATTCTCTGCACTCAGTTTATTTGGTTTGGTTGGAATCCAATTACACAAACCTCCCCACCAAACTAAATAAGGTACAACCAGATTTGTTCCCCAACACTACAGGCATATACTATGCGTGACACTCATAAGTTTACGAACTTACCGGATTGATAATTTATGGAAGAGAAATGAATGTTTTTCGGGACATGAATTTTTGCTCACCATTTTGGCGCCGTTGTCGGGGAGTGTCTAAACTGTAGTGTTCTGATTTACAGGTCAGATAAAAAGCTTATTTGAAATTACCTGTAAATATTTTATCTGAGAAGCATGAGTCCACAAAGGAGCTTTTTATAAAGGCCAAAAATAGTTGCCGACACAGTCAGAGCCAAATCCCATAGGCAATTATTTATATTTTTTAGCTTCTCAGGTAAATGCGGGAATGAATCTGATGTACCATAATTAAGTGTAGAAGTAGAAATAAAATGTGTTGTTGAAAAAAAAAAATTAGAAAAAAATCTAGCATTGAAGGATTTCCATCATGTTCTAAATGGTTTCAAGAAATCAAAAGAAAAAGCACAACCCAAGTCTAATTGAAAATTTTTAGGGACATGTTTTTATACGGAAACCATTGAAAAATTGTGCCTCTAGAAGCTTGGTTTTAAATTAAAAATTTTTACGAGCTTGAAATTTTTGCAACGTATTGGTAAATGTTTTTTTATGATGAAATTAATAATGCAGGGAAAATGACAGAGCATAATTTAAAGAGAACATCTTGTTATGGAGTATGCTCTTCACTTGCGCTTAAGGCGACATGGTGAATCAGAAACTAGCATGTGTTTTTAACAGAATGCTATGCCATGTTTTCTTCAGGTTGCTAGCTCACGGATAGTCATTTGCTGGCTTGCACACTTTGCCATTACGTTGAAAGAAGTTTGGTTGCGAGGCCATGAAGGAAAATACTCTTCTCATGCTACAACATATCAGACTAGTTGAAAAAAAAAATATATATATATTTCGAGAAGACTAGTTCAGATGTAGGCATGGGGGAGACCCCACCTTCATCAATGCCACCAACAACACAATGAACGCTATTTATAGTGTTCATGAAAAAAAAAAAAGAGAGAAAAAAAAATAAATCATCTGCTGAAAAGGCTCCAAGTTAATGAAGCAAATCAAAAACAGAGTTTTATTTTGTTGCTTGTTGAAAGAGAGTATCCTCTTTCCCGAGGACCAGCTTGGTCCAGAAGGGAAATGAGAAATCTCCAACCGGTAGCTAAATAAAACAGGGAAAGAGCTTGGAGGAGATCAGATTTAAAATGTCTGCACAAAGGCCACATGGTGCTTGAGCACAAAAAAAAAAAATGTGTGAATGGAGCTCAAGGTGGCTAGAAAAATAATAGCACATAAATCTCATCGAGGCATTTTATGAAGGCGTCACACTTGAACACCCGACACATGTTGTAGATTATGGAAAATATTTGTTTTTATCCTCACTTTGAGAAATAGAGGATCGTAGGGCCACTCTAACTCCACCTGCGATGTAAATAATTCAAAGTGGGAGATTATTCAGATGCACATGTGTCAGGATTATGTAAAGATTACTTAATTGAAAAAGTGATGCATTCAGGGGCACACGATGAGAAAATAGTGCACGAAGATTAATCCTTGCAATGCATACGGAGAGTCCAATACTTTGGATATGCATTAGAGCAGGATTAACATTTTTTTTATGTGCTAATTGAGGAGGAGCTTGGTGTTTCAAAAATGTGAGTTGTTGGTTGTCATATGAAAAAAATATATACAAAAGAGAGGCAGAGTCTCACTATGGTGGAAGATAACATCAACTTTGAGAGGATCTGAAACCATGGAGAAATCTGCTTTTCACAAAAAGTGTGAGGGCAAAGATGTTTCAGTACATGGTACATTTTGCCAAATTCTTAGGATGGATCATTGACAAACCTCCAGATGTGAAAATCACCAGCTCAAATGGTTGAAGTAGACATTCTGTTCTTTGATGCAGATGATGAAAAAAAAAATGATAATCCAAGATCTATTCTGGTCAAGGCAGAATAGACCAAAAAAAAAAAGAAAAAAAAATTAGTTAGAATTTTATTTTAACGCCTTTAGTTTAGATTTTTCTTTTATGTTTTGCAGGACAACATGAAGTGCGAAGTAGAAAAATAAGGAGGTGTCTGTGAAGATCTCGTGAATTGAGATTCATACGTGGAGTTCGTAATAGCACTATACGAACTGTCTCATGTACTAGATCGTGTAGCATCCAATCCAACAGGTGAAAGCTAGCGAGTTTTGCCTTGGCAACATTGGCACTTGAAGGCAGGCTAAGTAACCCTGATCAAGCGAAAGGCTTCCAGCCCAAGGTGCTTGTGGAATTTGGGGGGAAAATTTTGCTGGAAAGTGCATGACTGTTATAGCCTGGATGATAAACAAAGTCAGATATGCTACACCAAGTGCAAGAGAAGAGTGTCGAGACAATGTTCAAGTAACGGTCAACGAGCTCCATTAACCATTGCCTCACATTCACAAGAGTGGATCAGACATCGGCATGGGGGAGACCCCATACCATACCAATAGCTTGGACGAATGTTCAAACATTCGTTGAAAAAAAAAAAAGGAAGAAGAAAAAAAATAGAGAGAAAGAAAAAGAAAAAAAAGAGAGAGAAAGAAAAAGAAAAAAAAGAGAAAGAAAAAGAAAAAAAAAAAAGAGAGGGAGGATACGTAAAAAAAAAAAAATGAAGTGAAAGACGCCTTGTTTATCAAGAAGGCGCCTTCCGCATCAAGAAGGCGCCATACATTGGAGGCGCCTTCCACAGGGGCCACATTAGAGGTGCTTCGCATGAAGAAGGCACCATACATTAGAGGCACCTTCCACATCAAGAAGGCGTCATACATTGGAGGTGCCTTCCACAGGAAGAATGCGCCATACATTGGAGGTGCCTTCCGCATCAAGAACGCGTCATACATTGGAGGCACCTTCCACAGAAGAAGGCACCACACATTGGAGGTGCCTTCCACATCAAGAAGGCGCCATACATTGAAGACGCCTTCCACCAAAAAAAAAAAAAAAAAATGCGAATCCTCCTAGTGAAAAAAAAAAAAATGCATAGAACATGTCCTGTTTAGCATAAAAATTGCTTTCTTATTGCTTTGTAGGAAATCATGAACCGAATGCAAGCTGCAGGCATCCTGAGAGCCAGGGCCTAACAGGCACGGAGTCATGACTCCTATTTTACTGCTTTCGTGTGTGCAGTTTTTGTAGGTGTAGTTTCGCAGTACACAACCATGAGCATGATCTGTAGGTGGAGCCGACTTAAACTAGGCCTAACAGATGTGACATTTTGTGCCCTACAATTAGGAGTGCGGCAAAGCGAAAAAGGCACTTACTTCCCACTAGGAAGAGAGTGCCTACAATCAGCCCAATACAGCAGTGCCTTTTTCCACCTGGAGGAAGGCACCAATAAGCAATTTTCTTCTCCCTTGGATGGGGGTACCTGTTGTTCAGTGTGGGACCTGACGTTTGGAGGGCTGCAGACCTGTTGTGTAGAGGGACCTGTTGTTGGCGATAAGGGCATCACCAATTTAAGTGGGGGAAGATGCGGGTGAATCAGAACCTCTCGTAAAAAAAAAAAAAGGGGAGTTCGAAAGGCTGTTGTCATGAGGACGTGACAATTTTTAGACATGGGGGGAAAGACGCCTTATTGTCGGTGCCTAACTTACTCCTATGAAAAAAAAAAAAACCTTGTGTTGAAATAGCTCCACGATGAAATGCAAATCAAAAGCAAAGTTTTATTTTTGTTGCCCATTGGAAGAGAGTATCCTCTTTCCCGAGGACTAGCCTTGGTCCCGAAGGGAAATGAGAAACCTCCAACTGGTAGCTAAATAAAATGGGGGAGGAGTTTGAAAAAAAAAAATAGATGTCAAATATTTGTTTCCTTCAAAATCAACGCATGGTAAGTAGGCACCTTCCTCTTCCAGGAAGGCGCCAGAAGAAGGTAGGCGCCTTCCTCTTCCAGGAAGGCACCAAGAAAATATAAGTGCCTTCCTCTTCCAGGAAGGCGCCAATAGAAGGCCAACGCCTTCCTCTTCCAGGAAGGCACCAAAAGAATGCAAGCGCCTTCCTCTCACTAGAAGGCACCGACAGGAAGGTGCCATAGGAAGGTGCCGACAAGAAGGCACCAACAGGAAGGTGCCACTAGAAGGCAAGCGCCTTCCTCTCACAGGAAGGCACCGACAGGAAGGTGCCACTAGAAGGCAAGCGCCTTCCTCATAGGGAAGGCGCCCCTGTTCTTCGCCCATTGACTAGACAAGCACGATGTGGGCAACAAATATTGGTGCAGTTCCAACTCTATGACATGTAGGTTAATTTGGGGATCGCATCAATGGATGAGAACATCCTACCAACGCCAACACATACAACACATACATCTCAGCAATGCACTTGACAGATGCCGTGAATAATGAAAGAAATACTATTTTTCCTCACTCCAGAAAACAAAGGAATGCAGTGTTGTTCCAATTATGCATGCAAAAGAAATAATTCAGAGGGGAGATCATTTTGGACGCACACGTGTCAGGTATAAATTTTAATATTCATCCTGTAAATGCATTCGGAGAGAGATACATCAATGCAGGATTAAAATATTTTGTGTGCTATTGAGAAAAAGTTGGGTATTTCAAAGTTTAGAGTCACCAGCTCAGTTGTTGTGGATTGACTCTGTTCTTTGATGCAGAGGATGAAAAAAAAAAAAAAAAAAAGAAAGAGAAAAAAAGAAGAAGAAGAAGAGAGAGTCAAGATCTGTTCTGTTCATGGCAAAACAGATAAAGATACATATAAATAAATAAATAAAATCTCCAGGAGCACCAACGTGAAGACGTCTCACACCACCGGCATCATATATATCAGATTCTACGAAATTCACTCGGGTATGTACTGATTTTCTTATTAATTATGTGTATAGTTATTTTAAAATCATTTCTATGCTAATACCAGTCGACGCCTCCATAGTTTTTCAAAATCTCCCATTAGAATTCAAACACATGATGTGCCTTGAAAAAAATATATAATTGAAAAAAAAAGAGAGAGAGAGAGGCTATGGCATCTACATGAATAAATTTGGCATCATTTTCATTGCCGCCTCTTGACAATGGTAGTCATATTGAGCGAACACATATAAATGATGCTACTCTCTACCACAAAGGAGGTTCTGGAGATGTCAAATATGTTTCAAATGTGGGTAAAAGTAGTAGCTGGTGATTGCACTTGTTTTAAACAAATTTGGTCTCACCAAATATGACTAATGTGCAACATTGGAAAATGCCAGCATTAGTGCAGTGGTAATTTGCCCTAAACATTGTGGTCACGATTTAACTATTTATTCGCAATGATTAGTCGGGATGTGTTTCGACTTCTGCTGGTGCCGCATCACTCTATGGATGAAGAATAGCAACACTCAATGAAAAAAAACAGACAAGTGTTGAATAAAAAAAAAATAGTACTGAGAAAAAAAAATAGTAGTGCTGAATGGAAAAAATAGCAGCACTCAGCGGTAGAGAAACAGAGATGCTGAAGGCCATTAAAATAAATAAAAAAAAAAAAAAAAGAGGGGAAAAAATATATATATATCCCAGGGGTTGTTATCACGAAGACATGACAAACTTTTTGGCATGGTCAGCCTGCGAGAGGGATAACTTCACCTTTTGGTGCCACGAGGGCATGGCACATGTTAGGCATGGGGGGATGATGAGCACCAAAAATGCTCATTTTATATACATGGTTAAGGAGAATTATCACTGGTTCAATTAGCATATGAAATGTATTTTATATAACTTATGCATATAATTGATAGAAAATCCGGTATTATGCTTGATTGGTGTTTTTAGTGGGAAATGTGTATAAATGCAGGTATTGGTACTAATATGGTGTTTTCCAGTCTACATCCACTTGGACCCGGCATACTTATGCTTACAGAGACTAAGGCAAGAGAGTAGGCACCTTCCTCTTCAAGGAAGGCGCCCAACAGAAGTAGGCACCTTCCTACAACCGAAAGGTGCCCATAGAAGACGAGCGCCTCCCTACAACCGGAAGGTGCCAACGGAAGACGAGCGCCTCCCTGCAACCGGAAGGCACCAACGAAAGAAGAGCGCCTCCCTACAACCGGAAGGCACCGATAGAAATGAGTGCCTTCCTACAACCAGAAGGCGCCCACAGAAGATGAGCGCCTCCCTACAACCAGAAGGCACCAATGGAAGACGAGCGCCTCCCTACAACCGAAAGGCACCAACGAAAGAAGAGCGCCTCCCTACAACCGGAAGGCACCGATAGAAATGAGCGCCTTCCTACAACCGAAAGGCGCCCACAGAAGACGAGCGCCTCCCTACAACCGAAAGGCGCCAATGGAAGACGAGCGCCTCCCTACAACCGAAAGGCGCCAACGAAAGAAGAGCGCCTCCCTACAACCGGAAGGCGCCTCCATGCCTTCATACTTTGCAAGATTTACCAAGTCAACTTTGATTGGTTGACCAAGGACTATGGAGGAGGTTGCACGTGAAGACAAAGGAGATCTATTTTAATCATGCATTTATTAAATAGAATAAAGTGTTTGTTATTATTATCAACCGATTGGCCGGTTGACCTTGTAAAGCTCTTAAAGCATATTATTATTTTTAGGATGCATTAGTTTAGGATTTGTTGTTACGTACACCTAAGGATATTTATATTTATCCTTCTGGTGAACGAACATACTTTAAAATAGAAGAATAAAATATGTGTAGAATCAATTGTAACTAAATCACATCACGTGATTAAAATAGACTAATTTGTTATTGTAATGAGATCTGGCTGCGCTTTATATAAAGACGTAGGCCAGATGAACAAAGGAGATCGGAGATCAATGATTAATTTTACACAAAACTTATTTTATTTTATTGTTTAATTAATTAAGAGTGCAACTCCTCTTATTCGAGCAAGCTCTACGTAGCTAGCCGGGCGGACTATCTGTGGGAGCTTGGGCCCACTCCCTGTAGTAGTCCTCCCCTATTTATTTATGTTCTTTATCTTCTGTAGATTATTTTATTGCTTTAGTTCTTGCTTTATTTAATTTAGGTGTGTGCTTTTATTTTCAGCATTTTATTTCCAGCATTGTATTTTATTTATTTAAATTCTCTGCACTCATTTTATTTGGTTTGGTTGGAATCCAATTACACAAACCTCCCCACCAAACTAAATAAGGTACAACCAGATTTGTTCCCCAACACTACAGGCATATACTGTGCGTGACACTCATAAGTTTACGAACTTACCGGATTGATAATTTATGGAAGAGAAATGAATGTTTTTCGGGACATGAATTTTTGCTCACCACTAAGCTAAATGAAATATGAGAAAATAAAAATATAGGGTCATGCATAATATATTTTTAGGTGCATTATGTTTATTTATTCTTTAAGTTATTTACCATATAATGAAGCTAAATGATAGGCTCCAAAGCCAAACTTGGCCATTATGACAAAGGGGCCTAACCAATTGGGCTAAAACTTACCTTTAAAATTTGAATAAAAATTGGTGTTATTTTGTTTTTTCTTGAGGACAAGGTCCCCAACCTCAAAATAATTATTACAAACTTTCTTAGAATAAGATCACTTGAGCCTATTCTGATAGGCTTGCAAATTCTCTAAGGCATGAATGTGCTTTTCATCCAATAGCTCTAATTGATTCAAGAAATCTAAGCAATACTCATCACTAACCAAGGTATCTTACAACAAGATGTGCAATAAGGGTATCTCTAACTAGAATGAAAAGACTATATGAGTCCCATAAACCAAGACATATTAAGAAGCACCTATAGGGGTTTGCACACTAGTATGATAGGTCCACAAGATAGGATAAATCTACATACACTAGTCACAACCAATATTACTAAACAACTTCTTGAGGACATTGATCATAAAATTATCGGATGCTTTATCTTAACCATTACCTTGAGGGTAATACATAGTTGACCACCTATGTTAAATATTGTACTTAGCACATAGTTTATGGACATCCTTGTGCCTGAAAGGAGTACCATTATCAAAAAAATCATCGAAGGAATTTCAAATCTATAGAGGATATGGTTTAATATGATATTGGAGACCTGAGCTCTAGTAATCATGGCTAGGGGTATGGATTTGACCCATTTAGTAAAGTACTATGTTGTTTTTATGATAAATTTATGACCATTAAATTTTATTGGGTTAATATTCCCTATAATGTCTAATCCCCATGTGGAAAATGACCAAGAAGAAGAAATTACCTAAATGTTCTGAGAAGGAGCATGAACAATGTTGTCATGGCATTGACATGAAGAACACAAGCTTATACTGAGAGGGGGGGTGAATAGTATAAGACTTAACCAATTAACAACTTTAACTTTATATAACAGAGGCATCGACACAACATTAATCAAGACATAAAGCATCACACATTGAAGACCCATTTTAACGTGGTTCACCCAGAATGGTTGGGCTACATCCACGGATAAAATTTTTCACTAAATTTTATCAATCCAAATTTTGGGAATACCTTTCCCGATTACAATGTTTATGGGCACCAACCCAAAGGAGACACCAATCCCCTAATCTCAAGTTCGTGGGCACCAACCCATAGGAGAAATCGATCCCCTAGCTCTGCTCTGGTTGGTGATCCTCTAGAAAACCTCTGCCTCCGTTGCCCTTAGCAAATGGAACTCTATCCATAGAAGACACCTGTCCTCCCTGCTCTGGCTGGAGACCTCTGTCCTCAACTCTTTCACCTCCAAAGCTGGTCCTCGAATTTGCATTAAACATAGTCCTTCGGTCTAGCACAAATGTCCTCATTCGTCTTTTCCTATTGCGCTCACTCTGCACGCTTCGATATAATCTCAACTCTTTCATATTCTTTCGGTTGCATCTCGCACACTTCGATGCACATTCGACAATTCATCAATTCACTCCCAACTCTCCAAATAGCCCTCCTTTTATACTAATACTTTCAAGATCAAAATCTTGATCTTAGTCGGCTGCACAACCCTAGACTACGTCGGCTGCAAACCTTAAAATACATCGGATGCAAAACCTAATCATCGTCGGCCTAAATTTAACTTTGTCGGCTTCACTGCCTCTGCAAATCTTCTGTAGCTTCTATCGCGAAACTACAACATGTCGCGATATTATGACATTTTTGCAATCGTATACTGTCTTTTGGATTTTGTCATGATATCAGCCTTTGTCGACTTCAAATAAGCTCTTGTTGCAAAATTGTGACACTTCTGTCTTCATAGCCTTCCTCTCTGCTTTTGTCGCAAAATCATGACACTTCTCCTATAGAAGGCCTGCTTTCAATTTTTGTCGTGAAATCATGACATTTTTGCTTCCTTGCACTCTTCTCGGCTTGCACTAGCGAAAACATGACATGTCACGAAATCGTGACACTTTCACTGCCTTGTGCTTTTCTCTGCCTTACACCTGCGAAAACAAAACATGTGAAATCATGACACTTTCACCTTTGAGCTCTTCCTTATTGAATTTGTCACGAAATCGTGACGCTTTCACCTTTGAGCTCTTCCTTCTTGAATTTGTCGTGAAATCACGACGCTTCTTCTTCTAAGCTCTTTCGATTTGCTTATGTCATGAAATTGTGACTCTTTTCCTGTTGAAGACTTGCTTTCTGTTTCTGTCACAAAATTGTGACACTTTCTCCAACCGAATGCTGCCATCTCAATCTGTCGCAAAATCGTGACACTTTCTACATCTGAAAGCTTTCTCTTCAACCTGTCGTGAAATTGCGATGCTTCTCATTTCAAACTCTTCCCTTTGCTGTATGTCACGAAATTGTGATAGTTCTTACTTGGAACATTTTCATCTGCAACATCTCGCGAAATCGTGACACTTTATCTTGCTTCCACTTTGTCTTCTGACTTGTCGCGAAATCGCGACACTTTTTCTCCTTAGCGCTTTTATTTTCTTCGGGTCGTGAAAACCCGACATGTCATGATATCGTGACACTTTTTCCCCTAGAATTTCTCTCCTGCATTATATCGCAAAATCGTGACACTTTTTCTTTCGGACTCTCTCTCCTGCATTATGTTGCAAAATCACAACACTTTTTCTTTCGGACTCTCTCTCCTGCAACATGTCGCGAAATCGCGACACTTTTTCATCCAATCAACCTTCCTTGCAATATGTCATGAAATCGTAACATTTCTGACTCAAACATTCTCTCTCCTATTTGAGTCACGAAACTACAACATGTCGCGATATCGCGACACTTTTATAACTTGCTTTCTTTCGAACTTGTCAAGCCGTAACCTTCATGAAAAAAAATTATTTTACATCAAATCAAATTCCTTCAAAAGCTTCTTGACATCAATGACAACTTATACACTTGAGCAAAGGCAATGCACCCAAGGTACCCAAAATTTCCAACAATCTCCCCCTTTCTCATTGATGGCAAACCTTTACTGAAAACACGTCTCAAGAGACAAA
This sequence comes from Wollemia nobilis, assembly GCA_028583015.1. Taxonomy (NCBI): domain Eukaryota; kingdom Viridiplantae; phylum Streptophyta; class Pinopsida; order Araucariales; family Araucariaceae; genus Wollemia; species Wollemia nobilis. The sequence continues at coordinate 4,922,167 of JAQPPZ010016892.1, read as the reverse complement.
ACTGAAACCAATTGTGCTAACAACTGAGAAACTGTGCCCACAATTGAGAATCTTCCTTTGAAGTTTTGCTCCCCCTGAGTTGAATCTTTCCTCTTCACTTGAATCTCTCCCCCTTACTCATATCTCTCCCCCTTTGTCATCAATGGCAAAGGGTCACATTTGGGGCTCGGGAATAAGAATGAGCCTATTAGCTTGGTCCCTCCCCCACCTCCTGATGAGGTGATTAATTTTGGGGTGGGAGTACAACTCCCAATTTCTCCCTTAGATACTCAAATGTATCTCTTGGAAGAGGTTTGGTGAAGATATCTGCAATCTGCTCTTTAGTAGGCACATACTCTAGCTTGACCTTCTTGTCTTGCACTTTCTCCCTTAGAAAGTGATACTTGATGGAAATATGCTTTGTCCTTGAGTGCATTACCGGATTTTTGGAAATACTTATGGCACTCGTATTATTGCAAAATATGGAGATGGGTTGTTCATGCTTGACTTTGAAATCCTCCAAGGTGGTTTTCATCCATAAAACCTGTGTACACCCAACCACTGCTGCTATGTATTCAGCCTCTGTTGTAGATAAGGAAACTAAAGGTTGTTTCTTACTTAGCCAAGAAACCAAACTCTTTCCCAGAAAGAATGCTCCACCACTAGTGCTCTTCCTGTCATCAGTACTGCCTGCCCAATCTACATCTGTATAGGTCGTGAGGGTGAAATAATCACCTTTGGGATACCAAAGCCCAAAGTCCATAGTGCCCTTCAGATATCTAAATATCCTCTTAACTACTATAACATGAGAATCTTTTGGAGTTGCCTAAAATCTTGCTAATAACCCAACTGCCTGCATGATATCTGGTCTGGTAGCTATAACATATAATAAACTGCCAATCATTGATCTATACAACCTCTGATCTACCGCTGGAGATTCATCGTCTTTACTCATCTTGCACCCTGTAATCATTGTACATAATGGTTTGTTGTCCATCATCCTAAATTTCTTCAACATTTCTTTGATATACTTTCCTTGAGAGAGAAATACACCGTCTTTTGATTGAGCAATCTGAAGACCTAAAAAGAATGACAACTCTCCAATCATGGACATCTCAAATTCCTTCTACATGGTGTTAGCAAAAACTTTGCACATTTGAGTATTATTTCCCCCAAAAATAATATCATCAACATAGACAACCATAATCAGCATATCATCACCTTCATCCTTAATATACAAATTGCTATCTGCCACACCTTTCCTGAAGCCTTGCTCATGAAGATACCTGTCAAGTCTTGAGTATCAAACCCTCGGTGCTTGGTTTAACCCATACATGGCCTTTTTTAGTTTACACACATAGTCTGAATGTTCTAATAGAGACACTCCTTCTGGTTGTTCTATGTAGATTTCTTCTACCAACACCCCATTTAGAAAAGCTGACTTTACATCCATTTGATATACCTTGAATGATTTGAAGCTTGAAAGGGCCAAAAACATTCTGATAGCTTCGAGACAAGCAACAGGAGTGAACGTCTCTTCGAAATCAACACCTTCTACTTGAGCATAACCTTTGCATACTTACCTAGCTTTGTTTCTGACAATATTTCCATCCTCATTGAGTTTATTTCTGAATATCCATTTTGTGCCAATGACATTCTTGTCCTTAGGTCTTGGAACCAAATCCCAAGTTTCACTTTTCTCTATTTGATTTAGCTCTTCATCCATTGCTTTTACCCAAAATTTATCTGCACATGCTTCACCGAAATCTTTTGGCTCAATCTGAGATAATAATGAGACATTTGTAGAATCGTGTGAAGGAATGACTCTTCTTCTTGTTTGTCTACTGTTTGGATCACCAATGATCAAATATTTGGGATTATGTTTCTGAACATATCGTGAAGGAGTTTTGGGAAGTAGTTGCTGTCTTTCCTCTTCTTCATCTTGAACCTCTCTGAATTCTTCTTGACAAATTTCATCACTGAGTTCCTTGAATGGTTCTCTTATACCTGTATTTTCATCAATTGTTACATTTATGCTCTCTACGACTGTATGCATTCTTTTTTTGAAGCATCTGTAGGCCTTGCTTCTACTGGAATATCCAAGAAAGATTCCCTCATCACACCTAGGATCAAACTTACCCAAATTCTGATCTTCCCTTTCGATGAAGCACTTACTCCCAAACACTTTGAAGTATTTTACTGTAGTTGGTCTTCCTTTCCATAACTCATAAGGATTTTTATGATGATTGACTCTAAGTTGGGCCCTGGTGATAATGTAGACTGTTGTACTGACTGCCTCTTTCCAAAAGCCATATGAAAGTTTTGACTCATTTAACATAGCTCTAGCCATATTTTCAATAGTTCTATTTTTCCTTTCAACTACTCCATTTTGTTGAGGAGTTCTTGCTGCTGAATATTCTCTTTTGATTCCTTGTTTCTCACAGTATTGCACAAATTCATTTGAAGTGAAATCTCATCCTCTGTTTGATCTTAATCATTTGATTCTCTTGTCAGTCTCATTTTCAATCATTTCTTTGAAAGCTTTAAATTTTTCAAATGCTTTAGATTTTTCTTTGAGAAAAGTAACCCAAGTCATTCTAGAATAATCATCTATAAACAACATGAAGTAGCTTTCTCCCTGAATGCTCTGAGTTTTGGTGGGGCCACATAAATCGGTATGAATAAGATCTAATGGTTTTGAAGAAGTATACCCTTTTGATTTGAAACTGGTTCTGGTCTGTTTTCCATGTTGACAGGGACCGCAAATGATATTATGGGGCATTTTTATTTTGGGCAAGTCTCTAACTTCTTCCTTGTTACTAATACTGACAAGATTATCAAAGCTCAAATGCCCCAATATTTTATGCCATAGCCAACTCTCATCTTCTTGAGTTAGAAAACACTTTTCTCTTTTTATCTCACTTAGCATGTAAAGATTGTTAGGAGTCCTTGTAGCACTCGCAATGAGTTTTCCATTTTTTTCTTTACTTATCTCACATCTATCTGAAAAGAAAGATACTATGTGCCCTTGATCACAAAGTTGAATCACACTTAGAAGATTATGTCTTAGGCCTTCTACATAAAGCACATTTTCTATTTTGGATTTCCCATCCAAACTAAGAGTCCCTTTACCACATATTTTAGCTGACTCGTTATCTCCAAAACTGATTGTTCCTCGGTTTGTTTGTTTTAAGACCAAAAACTTTTCCTTTTCACCAGTCATATGTTTTGAACAACCACTATCAAGATACCATTTTTCTATTTTGTATTGAGCATGAAAAGTAGTTTGAACTATCATTGACTTAGATTTGATCTCATTTCTCCTTTTAGTGAACTCAAGGCTAGATTTATCCAAACAACACATCCTTGCTACATGCCCAAAATTCTTGCACTTGTAACACATGACATTTTTATTCATAAGAGGTGCAAAAGAGTTAACATTTTCCTTACTATGGCTATTCTAAGACTTATTGCAATGCATAGCTTCGTGACCAAATTTCTTGCAGGAAAAACAATAGCCATGGAAAGTATTATGTAACCTGTTTTGATGCCTTGGACGGTTGTTCTTCTTGTGACCAACTAGAATCCACCACTCTTCAGGCTGAAGATTGATCTTGCTTGAAGACCCTATTTCATAAATGGTGATACCATCCTTCTTTTGCTTTACACATGGAGTATTCTATCTGAGAGTCAACTATTCCAACTTCATTCTAAGAGACATAACCTCTTCTTCTAGTTTCTCGCAATCAGCTTCCTTTCCTTGTAGAGCCTCTGTCAGAACCTGTTCAATATTTTTCCCTTCTTCAGCTAGAATTTTGAAGTCTATAACACTTTGAGACAATTCTGATCTTGCTATCTCTTCTTCTTGACATTGATACTTGAGAACATAATTCTCTTCCCTAAATTTTTCAAGCTTTCTTAGATCCAAGAAGAATTCACCTTTGAGATCAAACTCAACCTCTTCATTTCTTTCTGAATTTGTATGTTCCTTTGATAGATCCTTCTCCAAGCTGTTAGGCTCTTTCTGGAGAGACCCGCTCTGATACCAATTGAAGAACACAAGCTTATACTGAGAGGGGGGGTGAACAGTATAAGACTTAACCAATTAATGATTTTAACTTTATATAACAGAGGCATCAACACAACATTAGTCAAGACAGAAAGCATCACACATTGAAGACCCATTTTAACGTGGTTCACCCAGAATGGTTGGACTACATCCACGGATAAAATCTTTCACTAAATTTTATCAATCCAAATTCTGGGAATACCTTTCCCGATTATAATGTTTATGGGCACCAACCCAAAGGAGACACCAATCCCCTAATCTCGAGTTCGTGGGCACCAACCCATAGGAGACATCGATCCTCTAACTCTGCTCTGGCTGGTGATCGTCTAAAAAACCTTTGCCTCCATTGCCCTTAGCAAATGGAACTCTATCCACAGAAGACACTTGTCCTCCCTGCTCTGGCTGGAGACCTCTGTCCTCAACTCTTTCACATCCAAATCTGGTCCTTGAATTTGCATTAAACACAGTCCTTCAGTCTAGCACAAATGTCCTCGTTCATCTTTTCTTGTTGTGCTCACTCTGCATGCTTTGATATCATCTCACCACTTCCACACTCTTGCAGTATTTCGGCTACATCTTGCACACTTTGACGTGCATTCGACAATTCATCAATTCACTCCCAACTCTCCAAACAACCCTCCTTTTATACTAATACTTTCAAGATCAAAACCTTGATCTTAGTCAGCTGCACAACCCTAGACTACGTTGGCTGCAAAACCTAAACTACGTCGGTTGCAAACCCTAATCATCATCAGCCCAAATTTAACTTTGTCGACTTCACTACCTTTGCAACTCTTTTGTAGCTTCTACCATGAAACTACAACATGTCGTGATATCATGACATTTTTGCAACCGTACACTGTCTTTTGGCTTTTGTCACGATATCGTGACATTTTAGCCTTTGTTGACTTCAACTAAGCTCTTGTCGTGAAATCATGACACTTCTGTCTTCATAGCCTTCCTCTCTGCTTTTGTCACAAAATCGTGACACTTCTCCTATAGAAGGCCTGCTTTCAGTTTCTATCGTGAAATCGTGACATTTTCAATTCCTTGCACTCTTCTCGGCTTGCACTAGTGAAAACATGACATGTCGCAAAATCGTGACACTTTCGCTGCCTTGTGCTTTTCTCTGCCTTACGCCCGTGAAAACGAAACATGTCGCAAAATCGTGACGCTTTCACCTTTGAGCTCTTCCTTCTTGAATTTGTCATGAAATCACGATGCTTCTTCTTCCAAGCTCTTTCGATTTGCTTCTGTCATGAAATCATGACTTTTTTCCTGTTGAAGACCTGCTTTCTGTTTCTGTCGTGAAATCGTGAAACTTTCTCCAACCGAATGCTGCCATCTCAATTTGTCACAAAATCGTGACACTTTCTGCATCTGAAATCTTTCTCTTCAACCTATCACGAAATCATGATACTTCTCATTTTAGACTCTTCCCTTTGCTATATGTCGCGAAATCATGATAGTTCTTACTTGGAACATTTTCATCTGCAGCATGTCACGAAATCGTGACACTTTATCTTGCTTCCACTTTGTCTTCTGACTTGTCACAAAATCGTGACACTTTTTCTCATTAGCGCTTTTCTTTTCTTCGGGTCACGAAAACCCGACATGTCGCGATATTGCGACACTTTTTCCCCTAGACTTTCTCTCCTGCATTATGTCGCAAAATCACGACACTTTTTCTTTCGAACTCTCTCTCCTGCATTATGTCGCAAAATTGTGAAACTTTTTCTTTCAAACTCTCTCTCCTGCAACATGTCGCGAAATCGTGACACTTTTTAGTTCGATCAACCTTCCTTGCAATATGTCGTGAAATCGTGACATTTCTGACTCGAACATTCTCTCTTCTCTTTGAGTCGCGAAACTGCGACATGTCGTGATATCGCGACACTTTTCTAACTTTCTTTCTTTCGAACCTGTCAAGCCGTAACCTTCATCAAAAAAAAATATTTTACATCAAATCAAATTCCTTCAAAAGCTTCTTGACATCAATGACAACTTATACACTTGAGAAAAGTCAATGCACCCAAGGTACCCAAAATTGCCAACATGACATTTGTTGTAGCATCGAACATGGTCACATGCATATTTATCCATGGAAGGCCAATAATACCCTATCTAAAGGAGCATCTTGGCCATGGTATTATATCTAAAATTGCCTCCACACGATCCTTCATGAGCCTCACTAAGAGTTAGCTAGGCTTCATTGAATTTAAGGCATCACAAGAGGATACCTTCAAAAGAACATTGATATAAAGTATTTCCAGTTATAATGAATCAAGATGTTATTTTGTACAAATATTATGCTAATTGTGGTCTAAAACATCAATAATAGAACCATACTTAAATAAATTAAATATGTTAGTATACCATGGCTCAAATTGGGAATCCTTGATGGTCAAAATATCTAACAGAACAAGACTAGAACTAAGTGATGAGGGCTCCCAGATTTATCTAATTATAATCGATGCTTGATCATAATCCAACTCTAAGGAAAACAATGATGTATTAATGGCCATGGCATCTACATTGTAGTTGGAGGATCTAGGAATAAACTCTATGGTTACCCAACCATACGTAAACAAAATCTTGATGACACTCTTTGTAAGGTTTTAGTTTATCATCTTGATTCTGATAAATATTGTTAATCTGATTGACCACAACTTTAGAATCACCAAAAATTGAAATGACTCTAAAATTCAAGTCTAAGGCTTCTCTAATACCAAGGAATGAAGCTTGAATGAAAGGGGAATGTTTTGTTTCTATGGTTTGACTAGAATGATTCTAGCACCAACTCCCTTTAAACATTGAGCTCTATCAAAAAATAAATTCCAATACTGGCTTTTTGGCTTCTATGCTAAAGCACTCATTAGAAAACTCAATGACTAAGAGATGGGTGGACTCTAAGGGAGTGGAGCCTAGTTGTTCATAAATTAACTAGCCCTTGATAGCCTTCTAACTTATGAAGTTTAGGTCAAATTCACTAAGGGTTAAAACCCAATTTATGTATTGACTTGAAAGGTGGGACTTAGACATTAAGTAGCACAAAGGATCAAACTTCACATCAATCAATGTATTATAGCTAAGCATGTAGTGTATTAACTTTTGAGAAGTAAACACTATGGTAAGAAAAATATTATCTAAGGGATTATACCTTGTTTCATAGCTAACCAACATTCTACTGATATAGCCAACATGGTTTCACAGCTCACTCTTTGTTTTGATCATCGTGTTGAGCCAACATGGCTCCCAAAGCATGAACTATGGCTACTATGTAAAGTATTAGATGCTTATTCAATCTAGGAGGAAAAAAGATATGTAGGGGAATGAGATACCATTTGAGTTCATCAAAATATTTCTAACACTAAAAATCCCACTGGAACACTACATCTTTATTAAGAAGCTTAAGAAATAGCTGATAATTATTGGCTAACTGAGCTATGAACCAACAAATAGATTGAAGATTACCTTGCAAGCTATGCAACTAATTTGGGGTACGGGGAGGGGTATGCCAATGATAGTTGCTATCTTAGTGGTATATACTTCAATGCCTTGCCTAGACATGATGAAACCTAAAAACTTGCCATATGTGACTCCAAACACATACTTGGAGGGCTTACGATGAACTTTGAACTGCCAAAGCCTTTTAAAATTTTTTCTTAAATCATGAACATGATCCTTTCGATGTATGGAATAACCCAAAATATCATCCATATAGTCCTCTAGAATATCTTACATCATGTCATGAAAAATATAAATCATAGCCCTCTACTATGTGGCACTAGTGTTCTTCAAGGCTAAATTCATAACTTTATAATAGAAGGTACCCCATAGAGTAATGAATTTTTTCTTGGCCTAGTCCTCAAGTGTAACCATGATCTTATTGTATCCTAAGATGCCATCCATGAGCAAAAACATTCCACATTTGGTAGTGAAATATATGATTATATCTATGTTGTGGAGAGGAAAATCATCCTTGGGATATTCTAAATTAATGTCCCTAAAGTCGATACATATTCTAATTGTTCTTACCTTCTTAGATACATAAATTATGTTCGAGATCTAATAAAAATAGTTGATAGATTTTATAAAACCAAAATCAAGAAATTTTTGGAGCTCCTCCTTGACCAAAAGGGTGACCTTAGGAGGCATATTTGTATTTTTCTACTTAACAAGCTTAGCACTAGGCTTCACCACCAAATGATGCATAACAAGGGAGGGATCAAGTACTGACATGTTGGCATATGCCCAAGAAAAAAAATCATGAAATTCCTTCAACAAATTGGTCAATTACTCATGCTCAACCATGGATAAGGATTTACCTAGCTTAGGGATTCTAGGGATCTCTTTAGAACCTATGTTAACATCTATGGTCTCCTCGATGATAATATAAGACTCATAATCATAAGGAGGCAAGGAAAAGAACTGAAATCCCCTTGAGAACTAGAAAACTCGACATACACAACAGAAGGGATCAAACCATCAAATAAGGAACTATTGTAAATAACATCCTCATGATTTATGTCACAAAGAGTATCCCCTTAAACATACTCCTTTGGGATCACAATTAACTCATGATGCACCAAAGTTACCACATTGCTAAATAGAATGTCAGTGGGATAAGGTGGTTCCTCATCCTCATCATTCCACTCCAAGTCTTGATGACCCAAATATTCATCATAAGTTTTGAGGTGATCATCATTATCAAATGGTAAAGATTGGTTTTTATTGGGTATGTAGCCTATGCTACATATCCCAAGCCAAATTCCAAATTCGAAAGGTTAATGAATACCTTTATGTAACCAAACATTTACCTATATATCCCATACTAGATAAGATTTTCTTGGGAAGTAGGTAATTATTGGATAGGTAACAATGGTCAAAATACCACTCTATAGGAATAGAGTTGCAACCACAATTATTTTTATTAAGGGCTACACCCACAAAGATACACATGCCAATTTTTATGACTTCACCCTTATTATGAGGTAAATCCATAATCCTTTTGGCTAAATAAAAAAATAGATTCCTAAAGAAATGGATTGACTTGATCTTGTGATGAAACATTGATCAGCGGTTCCTCACTTACCTTTAAATTTTCAAGTTTCTTAGTGATGTGAGATGAGAAAATTTATGGACATAAATTAAGACTATATTGTGCTTTCTTAACCATTGAAAAATATTAGAATGGATGAGGGTTACCCGAAATGGTGATAAGTTGAGATTTGAATTCAAACTCCAAACATTAATGAAGAGTAGAAAGAACATCCCTCATCACATGAATCCAAGGGCATCCAATAAGAATATTTAAATATTAAGGGTAAGGTACCACATAAAAAAATGTATCGAATATCTTAGGTCCAACCCTAAGAGGGAGAGATATAATGTTGCATGCCTCTTGGGACTCGTTGTTGAAATATTTGATGATAACATCAGATTTAATTAAATCTTCCTCTTTTAATCCAAAATTTTAGAAAAATTGATAAGTGCATATATTGAGGGAGGAACCATTATCTATCAAGATTCACTTGATAAATGTTTCCCTAATAAATGCAATGATGTAGAGGGAATAATCCCCTTGCTATTCTGAGGAAAGGATATCGTCATCCTTAAATATGATATGATGTATCCCAAGGAAGCCTACAACATTAGCTAAAGTTCTAGGGGAATATCTTGAGGAATAAATTGTTGTCTTAGAAGCTTCAACAAATATTCCCTATGAATAGTAGAAGTTTGCAAAAGTTATAACAAGGAGATCATGGTTGGGGTACTAGCTAACTATTTTTTAATATCAAAGGAGACTTTAGGTTGATGTTTCAACAGTAAGGATGGATTTTCTACTCTCATGCTCCTTTTTTGGATACTCTTCAAAAATAAGGGTGGTTTTTAAGGTTTATTGGATGTAGAACTCATCTCGTACTGAGATCATTGATCTGGTTGAGCTTGAGCTTATTACCTTGTAGTTACTGCTATCATACCAACCGTATTATTGTATGGAGGTGGCACATTACGATATGACACTTGATTAGTTATTTATTGACCATGATTAGGTAGGGGATCTTGGAATATTCCCATGTCTTGATTAGTTGTGGGTGCTTGTTGAGTAGGAGGTTGATTGTTTATTGGAGTAGGTTGAGAACCCTCTATAATAAGGTGACCTACATCAATTAAGTCTTGAACCACAAATTTCAACCTCTTACATGAATTTATCATGTGCCCCTCCACTCTATGATATTCACATAGTTGACCAGGCTTATACCAATTAGCCTATGTATCAAGTTGTCATATGGGAGGTAACTCTATCATATTTGCTTTGAAAAGCTACTTTAGGACCATCGTCATAGGCATGTTGAGTCTTGTGAAATTATTTGATGTGGCTTTTTAAGGTTAGATAAGCACCATATTTTAAAAGGTGTTAGCAATATTATTGATATGTCTACTATTTGTTTCCCCATCACTAACTACGTGCTTGTTATTATACTGAGTTTTTATGGTCATATATTCTTATTTCTTTGGTTTAATTTGACCTCTTCGAATAAGGGCTTGCTCTACCCTTATTTCTAGATCTATTGCTTGGTCAAAAGAGGTGATAGTCATTGTTTCCAATTCATATGATATTTGATCTTGTAAATTTTTTATAAAAATTTCTAATATGTCTCAAGGAGGTAAAGTATATCTCAACCGTCCAAATAAACTTCTCCAACAAGATAATTCTAAAAAACTTTCATATTTACCTTGTTTAAACATATAAACATCTTTCATAGTCACATTTTTCTCAACATAAGCTTTGAATTACTAAACAAACAACTTTGTTCTCTCTTAAAAATTTATCAAAGAATGATTTGGCAGTTGATTATACCATTATAATGCCACACCACCAAGGCTCTTATGGAATGTCTTTAGTAACAATATGTCTCATATATAATATCATAGCACTTGTCCTAAAAATCCTTAAATATTTAATTGAGTCCTATATTCCCCTATAAATAGGCAAAGCCAACATTAGAAAATGTTTAGGGTAGGACCTAGAAGTGACAATAGGGTATAAGGGTTGATTGCACATTTTCTTACAACTTTAGGTGAAACTAGGAGGTTGAATTATATCCACTTTTGAGACCAATTATTTTACCATATTTGTCAAACTTTACATATTGGGATTGTTGTTGTGCAATAGCCCTAGGTTCCCTAAGGAAGTGTTATAGGTAGGTTGTTGAAATATAAATTGGCCAATGTTGGAGGTATTAACATTGTTATGGTATGGGTTGTGATATGTGGTATCTTGCTATGGAGGATAACTAACATTTGGTGGAACAAAAGCATAAATTTTGAGATGAGCAGAATGAGGAGGAAATTGAGCATAATCTCAAGATGCACTACTAGTTGGAGGAATTCGTGGAATTCTTTCAACACTGGTGGTTACAATAGTGGCATATGTTGGTTTATTAAAAGGATTAATATGATGTAAAGATTCAAATAATGGATTGGTGTGAACATTTTAAGGAGAAATTATTGTAGGATGCAATGATCGAGCCTCTTCAAGTTGGGCCTCTTAATACATAGCCTTAACCAAGGCATCCTTATGATGTAACATGAAATTCTATATATTATCATATGATTTAAAGGTGAGGTCTCCATTAGACCCCTTAAGAGGATCAAGGTCAATACTAGTTTCTACCTATTTTTACTTATCTAGATTAGGGTTCTCCCTATTAATATGGTCATATTATTGAAGAATATAAAATTCCAAAAGACTTCGCTTACTCCTAAGGTTGGGAGCCATTAGGAGAAATGGAAAGGATAGAGAAGAAAAGAAGGATCTAAAAAATAGTTAAACACACACAAATTTTAAAATGTTTTTAATGTTTTTTTATTCTAAGAAAAAATATTTAGTGATCTTGCTTAAATTTTTCCAAAAAAAAGACAAAAGGAAGAGGCTTCCTAATTTGGCCACTAAGATGTGTTTTCACGTTAGGTTCACTAAAGATGTAGAGGACAAAAATTTACCTATCACATATGATTCTTGGCTGGATCCATTGGGAGCCGAGGTGACTATGGGGGTGTGTTATATTCCCTATAATAGGGGTATTGGGGATCAAAGGGCTCACCAAGAATGATTTAAGGACTCACTCCAAGTCTAGGGTGGAGATGTTTAATGTGTATATTGAGCAAACACCTATGTTTAACTTTTCTAAGATCTAAGCTATGGAAGATGAAAGAACAATGTAAGCTAAACAATAATGCAAGAAAGAAAAGACTAACCCTAGAATGATTCTTAATTTTTAATTATTACTAAACCCTAGCTTGAAATAAATAAACATTTTCCTTTTCAACAAGGGTTTAAGAGAATGCATGAACAAAACTAACCCTAGAATGCAAACTAGATGTTTTTTTTCTTTTGGATGCCTAGAAATTTAACTAAATTTTTTTCCTATTATTTATGATCTAGGATTTGGAAAAAAATGGGTAGAAATAAAATAGCAAAAAACCTAATAAATTAACTTAGGATACTTATCTAATCTAGTAGTTGACCTAGATTTAACTTGCATCCAAAGTATCCAAACAACTTCAAACCTGCAAAACAACTTCACAAAAACCTAAAATTTTTTATTAGAATTTGGGGGCCTGCTTAGGTGGGTATATGACTAAGCTTGGAGGTGCAACAATCAACCCCCCTTGGTACTTTTAGCTAACTACTCAAAAATGAAATGATTTTTGACCTTTGGAATAGACACAATGATATATGATAGTATGAATCAATGAATCAGATGCAAATAGAATAAACAAAGTGTTAAACTAGTATGCAACTAGAGATCTAGGGTTTTAGGGACAAGTGGTTGCCCCCAAGCTAATATGATTTCAATGCAAGCAAAATAGAATGACAAAAATTGAAATAGAATGAAAATAAAATTGAAACAATACAAAATATATATGCAAACTGAAACCCTAGGGTTTGGAGATAAATAGTTGCCCCCAAGCCTATATTAACTAGATCCATGCCCTATAAATTATGGAGCATGAATTCAATAACCAAAATAAAACAAAAGATAGGAATGCAAGGTGAGTGAAAACGAGGTTTTTTCTGAATCCACACCCTATAGCAAATAGGGTATGGATTCACATAAGGAGACTTAAAACAAATAATCGAGTGCAAAATATAGCTCTAACACAAAATAGAATTATTTAAGAGCCAATGAATGCAAAGAGACAACCTAATAAGCTTGTAGAAGAAGCAAGAGCAAAGGTAAAAGACCTCTCCTTCTTCAAGAAGATAAATTCATTATCAAGGCTCATCCACTTGCAAATCATAAGAAGCACACCAAATATAGAGCACCAGAGCACCAAGAACACCAACAAAAATAAAGATTGCACAAGAGGTCACTTAGATTACTTAGGAACACTTCACGCATCAAGATTGCCAAAAGAAAACTTATCTCTCAAAAAGGGATCCAACCCCCCTTATTTATAGAGGGTTTGAAGGGCTAAAAATGTAGGAAAATAAAAATTAACCTTGGCCAAGCCAATTCCATAAAAGGTTAGCTTTAAATTTAGACTTTTTTAAAGAAAAAGGTCCAAACTTGCCAAATTTGCACCCTATAATTTACTAGGCACGAATTTGATCAAGGTTAATAAAAAGAAAGCAAAACATGAGAAAAGAGGATACATATTTGCACTTAGCAATTTTGAGAGCCTCCTAGGGGATTCTAAGGAAAAATGACTCATTTGGATGGGTCAATTTTCCATTTCTACACTAATGCTTCTTTGGAAACTCACCAGGTTTATGCTTTTAGCATGATTCCACTCTTTCCTAGTTTCTATTTACAATGCTTCTCCATGCTCATAGATCACCTTAATCTCTAGCCTCCAAAAATTATATTATGTTTATTTTTCACTCTTAAATATAGACCTGAAATTTTATACTCTCTCTTCTTCAAATAGTTGTTTGCAACTCTTCTCTAAATGCTTCCACTCTAGTAATTTGTCCTCCACTCTAGCAATAATTTACTCAAACAATTATCTTCTCTAATCCTTCCTCTTCAAAAATAGTCCTCCAATAAAATATTCAACACTCTTACTTTATTCTATAAATCTCACATAGCCTTATTCAACTATTTCTCATGTCCTTCTCTATTATTACATGTATCTCATACCACTTTTAGAAAATTATCAAAATAATTTCATAGAATTTAATCATAGGATGATATCAATAATATTGATATCATGCACACATCAAATTAACATCAATATCATAAAATCACACTAAAATCATATTGAAAAAATCAAGAAATTCATAAAGCAAATCTTCTTTGAGCTGCATTTTACATGGCTTTGTCTTCAATATAAAGATACATGAGACTCTTCACATTACATGACTATTGGCCTTTGCTCTTCTTAAACTTACAAGAGAACTTAACTCTTCATTTTCCTCTTTTACACAATTGATTTCATATATTACATAAAGATAAAGTTTCTCATAATTGCACATAATTCCCTACTTCTAAAATTGACACTTCACACTCATAACTCTTAACTTTCTAACTAAACACCTCACACACTTAATTACATGACATATACTATATACATAAATAGCAAATTCACATGCTAATTTAAAAATATACAATGGGACAAAATAATGTAATACCTCCAACAATATGTTGAATATGACAACCTATTGATTCTCAAATACCCTTTTTTTAGGTATCTTATTCATGCCCCTTCTATTTTGATTATCACTTATTATTTTCATTTGTGGGATTAGTCCCACTTCTTGTTGACACTTGTGTATTTGCTTTTGTTTTTCCATATCCATATTTTGAGTTGCATTTTCTCTTTGATTTTGCTTCTTGGGATTTCCTCTTCATTTTTATTTCCACCAACAATTTCATCTTCACCAATATCTATGATATTTATATACTCTTCATTATGAGACTTATTATGTATAGGTTTTCTTGCTATGAAAGATCTATTTTTTTTCATAAATCCTAAAGTTAAATAAAAATCCTCCATAATAATTTCCTTCTTATGTTGTCCTAAAAACCCTAAATTTCAGGTCCGAGGTGTAGACCAATTGGTTCATCCAAACCCCATAAGGGGGGCGGAGGTCCAAGGTTCAAATCTCGGGCCTCGTCGGACTTAACGCTTGTCCCTTTCCTGGTACTTTCAATGGCGTAAAAGGTTTAAAATTATTGTGGCATGGTGGTTATAGGTGTGGACTACACAAAGATCTATGTGGTGGCTTCTGGGGCGGACAATGCAGAATACTGTGGCAGCCATAAAAAGCTGGACAGCCTGCTCGGATTCGTGGCGGCTACCGATTCCACCATGTAAATTCAAAAAAAAAAAAAAAAAAAACCCTAAATTTCCATGGATATCCTCCATCCTTATTTATTTATTATGTTGGTCTTAAAACCCTAAATTTCAAGGGATAACCTCTACACTACTTTCATTTCTATTGCACTAGTTAAGTTATGGTCAAAGTTATATGAAATTTTTGGAAAGGTTGATAATAATGAAGTAAGACACTTGGAATTAGAGCTTTCTTCTATTAAGATATCCGAGTTTGATAATGTTGAGAACTAGATTACAAGGTTCAAGTCTTTGAGGGTAAATATTGCATCTATTGGAGGTAAAAATAAATATTATGTAGAATGCATTAACATTGTCCTTGCTAATCTCTCCTCCTTTTATATATTAAATCTAATAGTTCACATGATTCTTCTATTCTTGGAGTACCAAAAAACCCTTACTCTTGATAATATTTTCTCTCTTCTAGTGTGGTTTCAATGCAAAATTATGGTAGTGGAACTACTCATGTACAGGCTCATGCAAAGGAATTTATATCTAAGGATACTAAGACATAGAGGACCATAGGTAAGGCTAAGTATTGAAATAAAATGAATACAACTTATAGATACTATAAAAAGGACCCTGTAACTCACACCTTGGATAACCAACAAGATCCTAAAGTGAGAGGGATTTATTCTCATTCAAATGTTACTTGTGTTTTTAGTTTACTCTCCACAAGGTGTGCATGAAAGACGGGTCAATAGGACTATGTGGATATGATAAATATAGTGTTGGAGGTCTTGTATTTAAGTGTGGTAGGAAGAAAAGTCATACACTTAGCTATGCAATATAATAGAATTTGTTCTCCTCCTATACATGCATGGGAAGATGATTTGAGTATACAAATATATGTTCATTTGGTAGAACTAAAAAAGGCAATTTTAGAATAGTGAGAGAAGATGCCCATTTTCTATGACTATTTGATTTTCATGCACCTCATAGTGGGATAGCTAGGCTATAATATTTTACATAGATTAGGGTAAACCAATACCAGGGATATACAATAAAGACTCCCTTGGATACATAAAGGGTTCTCCCACATAGGATGGTTTAATAATAATTTTATGATATAAATACACAATGTTCTATGTAAGCATATCCCAACCAGAATAGGCCCTAGTATTGTTGCTTTCTTGAAATAAGAAGTAGGATATTACTTTCTATTAGAAGAGTTTTATACATAAAATTTTATGGAGCAAAGACCCCTCCAAATTCCTTTCCAAATTTTTGCCCTATGTCTGTAGCTTCACTTAAAATTTCTAGACAAATTGTAGAAGAGGAAAAAATGCATATAAGGAAGAGATATGACAAAGTACCTTAGCTAACAATCCCATGCTGATTTGGGAATTATAGCTTCTAAGGATATTTGGCAATGCTAAAATCCATGTGTGATATGGATAAATTTTATTTTTATGAAGTAACATGGAGGCTTATGATCCAACAGGGGGTTACATGAGAATGATGAAAGTGCACAAATATGCATGACTATATCATATGAAATATGAATATGAATAAGAAATATTGAAATCCATACAGGTGAACACTAATCTAAAGGATGTATGGTCAAAATATCCATATAAAGATAGAGGAAATTCTAGAATTGAAAGGGTAGGTGACTATCCTCAAGTGTTGGTGAGGTTATAGGGTTGAATCAGTGGCCCCTATTTTTCCTATAATTACTCCATAAGAACTACAAGATCCATTTCTCAAGATAGTAGACCAAGTGGTAGACCATATAGAGATATCGTTTGATGTTGAAGAAATAACTTAACCACTGAAAGAAGTTCCTAAAATAGTCCAACTAATAGTAGAAGAAGCTAGTGGCTCAAATTAGCTAACAATAGAGAAAACTCCTATTTTAGCCCAATCAACACTAGAAGGAGCAAAGTACAAAAAAAGGAAAAGAGGTAATTACTACACCTCTAATCAATTTCCCAACCACTACAAAAACGGTGCTTTTTGAACTCACAAAAATACCAAGGTCTAATCCTCTAAATAAAAAATTGAGTTTGGCGATGTTCATGTCGATAGCCCCAAAGGCAATCCCTAAGTCATTGATCATCAATAATAGAGAAATTAAAATCTTCACAACCATAAAAAAGAAGATATTAAAATCAAGAGGTTTTGATGAGATATTTAGGGGACACCTAATCATAATAGAGAGCCTTACTCCCTCTCTAGAGCATAAAAGGGCTAGGCTAGATCTTCCATCAATAGAGAAGGCCCAAGACAAAGTGACATTGGTAAGAATTGAAGAAGACATACTTGTCAACGATATTGGGGAAAAGGAATTGCAAGCTATAGCTAGGGGAGAAGATCTAAAATAAAATCTAGTAATAGAAGATGGGGATACCAAGGCTTTTCCATCAATGGTAACAATTACAATCCTAGCTCCTAAAAATCATACTACTTTTTAGGTAAATAGGAGGACTGGTGATGTCCAGATGATGGGAGAGACAAAATATTTGGTATAGATGAGAGAAATATTATGAGCACAAACTACACAACTACTATTAAAAAGAAAACAAAGAGTTGAAATCTAATTTAAATGCTGCTTAAGACATGCAAGCTGAAATAGATGACTTAAAGGTACAATTATCATAGGTCACTATTCCACAGGCCAAACCATAGGTAATAATCAAGAGTGTTGACTATTCTGACTGTCTCTCTAAAATCAAAAAGAAAATGGTTCACAAAGTACATAATAGAATAAGGGATATAATAAATATGTTTAAAGATATTTATACAATAATAGCCACAGTAGTGGAGGTGAAGAATCTACTAGCCTATGCAAAAGATAGAATAGATGCCATACTCCCTACATTTCAGCAATTTGAAGAATATTATCAAGAGATTTAGGATAAAAAAGTTACTTTTGGAGATCATACCGAGGTAGAATGTGCTATAGAATTCATTAAAGTATCCATGTTCAAACTAAACATAGTAGGGTGGTATAAGTGGATGGAAGAAATGGATATACTACAATAGACGGTAAGATATGATATGGCAAGAGCTAGCCTTTCCCTTGAAGAGTTTCTAGAAGTGTCCAATGTAGAAGATATTATCATCAACAGGATCCAAGAATTTGATTGTGATCTAGAGGATGAAGTAGAAATGACCAGATAGATTCTATTCCTAGCTGATATGCTTCCTATGTTTCGTAAGTGATAAGAACAGAGTATGGATAAAGATACAAAAGAATAATATAATCCAAGATCTAAAATCTATGAGATTTACTATGTATTTCAATGAAGAAGCATGGAGACTAATAGGATTTTTAATCAAGAATGTCAAACAAGAAGAAAACCATAAAGAAAAGGGAATTAAGCCTGGTAGCCTAGAAATGAGGTTGAGAACACCCCCAAGCATTGAGATGAAAATAACATAAAAAGTTCAAAGCTCAATAAAGGATGTGTTTCTAGATATCACAATAGATATGGAAGGCTCTACTACTAAAGAAGAAATTGAGACATTGACCAGGGAATCAGCCTGTGAGTGCTTGGAAACTGTAAAATATTTTTTGAGTAAATCTAAAAGATATTATTGAATCTTTTATATTACTTGAGGAAAATGAAGATGATTTACCTAGAATAAACTTGGCCTTTATTACCTCTTTTATTTTAAACAATTTCTTTGCATCCCCCCTTGACTATTTATTTTCTTTTGAATTTGAACTTGTATAGTGTACTTCCTCAT
Source organism: Wollemia nobilis (assembly GCA_028583015.1). Taxonomy (NCBI): domain Eukaryota; kingdom Viridiplantae; phylum Streptophyta; class Pinopsida; order Araucariales; family Araucariaceae; genus Wollemia; species Wollemia nobilis. Next base: position 4,903,074 of record JAQPPZ010016892.1, on the reverse strand, counting down.
CCTTTGTATCCTTTTTTGTTTGTACTATTAGTTGTTCAAAGTGAAGAATGATGGCCATTGTCATCTAATGCTACAAATAGGCTTTCTTTACCTCTTTTTTGGGAGTTGAATATTCTTAATATATTATAATATGATCTTCTTGATTCATCTTGTATACATGTATAATTTTAAATAATTATAATAGCACTATGTGTGCATGACGTAATATGGGTGGGGCTATTACAATCCCATATAAGTCATTAATGAAAAAGTTGATATGGAAGTCCAAAAAGTATAACCTATAGTAGAAGCTTTTTAATATTTTTTATATCCATAGAAAAAAAATTACTCTATGGTATTAAATATAAGGCATATTACTCCTAAGCCATGTGGTCATTACCTATTATTTTATTCCTAATTTTAAATTAGTCAAGATGATGAGAAAACGAATTTCTAGATGAAATTCATGGAGTAATTTAACTTCAATCCCCCTTCCTCTTGATCCAATGTTAAATATCTTAAATCCTTAATCAATGTTTATGGAATTTATATATTAAGAGTCTACTTTTAAGAACCATCATATCATGATCAACTGTCTCATCCTTGATAATTTGTTTACATGTAATATTTTCTATCGAGATAGGGCCTGCCATAAATTCACTCTTTTTTATGTCTTGAACTAGAGCATCTATATTTCCAACTAGGTCATCCTTGCTTCCAACTAGAGGTTTTCAATATGTATTTCCTTCCATGCTACCTAAATTTTCCTTATAATAATCCTTTATATTTTAATCCCCCTAAAATCATGAACAAAAAAATATAAATCTCACTTCATACTCCCATTTGCTTCCTTTTTGCACGCTCTATATACTAGAACGTGCTCCCTACTCTTTCTTAAAGATCTGAATTAAGAAAAGATGAGTCTTGCTCCTAAATTTCATAATTCATCTATATATTACTATGTGGTTTGCTAGATATATTTAACATAAAGATATTATGTGTGTATGTGCAGGTGGATGTGTTTGTGTTTAAATTTTATAACTCTATAACATGACTAAAGTTTAGATTTATAGCATGACAAAGAAAATGTCAATACAAATAGACTATACTTTTGATAAGACCAATCCAAACAAGAAAAATGTATAGGTGGGTGTGTGTGTGTGTATGGGTTTAAATTTTCCAACTCTATAACATGATTAAAGTTTAGATTTATAGCATGACAAAGAAAAAATCAGTACAAATAGACTATACTTTTGATAAGACCAATCCAAATAAGGAAAATTATATTATATTCCATACTTGCTACTCAAAATTGTACTATGAATAACATGCTATATGTTGTTTGTCATTGAATTCATTATGATATATTGTTGTCTTATAAGGACTTATATGTACTAATTATTTTCCATTAAAAAAATAGACATTGGGGTGAAAGTCCTCATGATGGTGTGTTATCATATTCGTTATCTCTAATATTAAGATTACATAATATATGTATGTTATTTCTAGAACTTCATATATTAAAAAAAGTAAATACCTTTATATGCTTGATAGCATTGTTAATATGTCCATATTTACATCCAATATAGACTCTTATTTATGGCATCCATACTATAACTAAGTTACCTTGAAATGAGAAATATCCTAAAGCATCAACCTACCATTAGAGTGATTACATAATAAGTTCTCTACATCATCTCACCATTCCTTACCATTTTCAAAATTTATATTTAGTCTTAATAAATAAAAACAACCTAAATCTTTGATCTCTTCATCAAGCATTATAAAATTGAAGTTTTGAGACAAATTTATTTTTTTCTAAACAATTTAAGGATTAAAAGGTAAAAGAGCTATTCTATTATATTGTTTTGATATCATTATGGATGTTAAACTTTCCACAACCAAAATTTGACACTCCTTAGATGATGTTGATACACTATTATTGAAAGCAAATAACGTTAATTTTTATAATTAGGTTTATAATTTCACATCTATGTGTCAAAATTAACATTTTGGTTTTGATTTTGATTTGTTTTGTATATTTAATATTAGCATGTTTTAAATAAAAACATGTCAAAACTTGACAAGTTTGAATCATTAAAAATAAATGTTACTTTTAGTTTCAATATGCAATAGTGGCATTCATTTCAATGGTTGAGAAGTTACCAGAAGTTAGTAATCATCATCAAATGAACATACTTTTATCAAGTTTATCTTACCTAGTATATAAAAGACCACCTCATAGAACATCATAATTTATGGCAACTATTCACATCATAGTTATATTACAATAACATCTTCACAATATTCTGATATATAATACCTTACAATATTAAGATACATATCCTTTAAACTAATTAAAAAATAAATTATAGTACTCTCCTAAGATCATATCCTTAGTATCTTCTTTATAAATAAAAAAATTAATATAAATTACAAAAAAGAGATCTAATAATTGTAAACTATATGGGCTAAAAACTAAGCTAAATTTCAAACGTTGAACAGGTCTTACCAATTTCATAGCCTTTTGGTAGTGATAACATCCAAAATTATAGTACAACATTTTCTACAATGATGTTGTTATTACTTTGTTTTGAGTTTCTACCTTTTCAAATCACTTGTATTTGGGAATTATTATCGTCTTTGATTTTCTTGATAGAAATAAGCATACCTTGTGAGGAGTGACATAGAAAGGACACAACTAAGAGCACAAGGGTCAACTCAATAAGGGGAATCCAAGAGTTTTTACAAGTTTGACTCCTTGTGAGGATGTGATTTTTAAGGCACACTTGAACTCTACATGGGAAAAGGGATGAGAGAAACAAAAGGAAAATAGCTCAACATAAGGAAAAATGTGGTAATGTACCAAATGATCTACTAATATTCCCTTGTATATTAGGCCCAAATACTATGTGCCAATGATGAATGCTTCCTCTCCTTGAAATAGTTAAGCATAGATGAACTTTACCCACATATATGTGCATAATAAAATGGGTCCACAGGAGAGTCATATATGGCTAGTACAAAAATTGATGTAGGCCTCCCACATACATACATAAATAATAATCACAAACATAGAAATGGGTTTGTAAGATATCCAAATATGGCTAGTCCAAAAATTTATGCAAACCTCTCTCTATATATATGTGTGCATGTTTGTGTGCAAGAAATTATTTACAAAGATTCTACCAAAAGTAGGGGTTTGATTTTCCCATAAGCTACTCAAGAGCCAACTTCTCTACAAAAAGAAATGAAAAGAAATATTACAAGAGGATCAAATTCAAACTTTCTAATACTTGGCACAACTCAAACTATTGCTATTTTAAACTTACAATAGGTAAAATTTTCCCTCCAAAACATGCACGATGATTTGATTTTCTTAGCTACAATTTTCTAGGGATTATGAATATTGAATGAGGATACTTTTAGAATTGCTTTTATCAGTCTACAATTGTCATGATTGTAGGTCACATTCCTTTTTCTTTAATGGCTCAACCACCTTCTCTTGACTTTTTGAGATAAAGTGTTCTTGGTAGATAATCCATCATTTCTTGATAATGGTGTGTTATCCTATCTACTTACTTTTTCTAGGAACTCATGCACCATTACTCATCCTTGTCCTCTTTTTTATATTGATACACTCTTGTTGGTTCAATAAGTTTCCCATCCTTTTGAAAAAATTTCTTTGAAAATTTTGTTTGCACATTAGGACTTATGCTTAGTCCTTTTCTTTAGGACTTTGACAAGTTCTGACAATCAAACCCATTGGAATTTTCTTTCTCTGCCTTATTATTATCCACAAAATTCTTGATCATCCTCTGCTTGTGTCTTCTACTTCAAAGTTCATACCAACTCTTTGCCTCTTGGTAAAATAATTTTCTTCTATTATTTTAAGGTAGGATATTTTGGAGTCTCATGTGGTGCAAACTATAGATGATAGTATCTAGTTTGTGGGGCCTTCTATCAATATATTTCTATGTAAAAAAATTTACTACCACCTTGATTTTCTCCTTATGTTGGATAAGTGTTTGGTGTTGAGAAGCCTTACTTTGTTGGCCTTCTACTAGATATGGGGAAGAAGATGTCTTACTAGGCCTTTTTATGCCAAGCCTTCTATAAATTCTTATTTTCTTCCTTGGTTGTTGATTTACCTTGGCCATCCCTCACCCTCAGATAATATCCTAAAATTTGTGTGGAGAGATAAGGTATGAGGGGCTTGAATTTATTGTCCCAAATAGATGTTAGTGAGAATAAATTCTACTCATTTATTACCAATTACTATATAGGTTGGTTTTTCATTGATAAGGCTTTTATAGTTATCATAAAAAAGTCTCATTAAAAACCATCTATGGTGGAATCCAATTCAGATACATCAAAAGGGCTTGATTAAATCATTTAGAGTCATTATCTTACAAGGTTCGGTGATCATCTTGTCCACATAGTGTGAGGGGTTTTACACCCATCCTTACCGCTTGGAGATTTCTAATTGGTGATATTTTACATGAAATTTCAAGAAGTTGGTAATGATTGTGATCCCCTTGTCTATGCTTTAGATCTTACATCATATTTAGGGCACAATATAACCAAGTTGTAGCGATTTATCACTACAAAAACCTACAAGCAATTGAATATTAATAAAATATCATTATCATAATACAACACAAAAATAATCTCTAATAAAAATTATCAATATATAAATGGAAAATGAAAATAACATATCATGATTATATAAAACTTGTGAGTATTGTAAATCATTTAGATAGAATAAAATCGAATTTTTCATATACCCTTATAAACAAGAATATAAATTACCAAAAATTGACTCTTGACATGTAAGGGGTAAGGATAAGGCTTTCCACAAATGCATGTAAAGTAAAAGGAAATGAATTTTTGAAAAATAAGTTCAATCAAATACAACTATACTAGGGGGAGTAAATGTGATAGGATAATGTAAATTAAAAAAAAGTGATATGGGAGTTAGTCTCACCTTTTCTTGTTTTAGAAATCAAGCAAGTATTAAAAGTGTAATCAAAATCAATAATCACCTTTTATTGTTCCATCCTTTTAGGGAAATTCATTAACCAAATAATTATTATGAAGAAAATCTAGGTAGCATGGGAGGAAATTAAATTTTGAAACTTTTATCTAGATGTAAGAATGTCTTAGTTAGGGAAAAGAGGAAGAGTGATCTATAATACCTTCTATAGGTAAATATATTACACTAAAATTGATTATCAAGGATGACATTATTGAATAGGACATAATGGCTCTTATAAGTAGAGGGTTAATATGTAATTTCCACATATTTTAGGCATGTTTTTGGAGATTCAAATTTGGATCAAGTGGAAATGGGAATTGGATTTAAATTACTACATGACTATTCTTCCAATATAATTTTTCCTTATCATCTTCTCCAATTTTGAAATTAAGGATAAATTAATGGTAATGGTCCATGGTCTTGGGGAAATATGCATTATGTTTTAGATCATGGAGTCAGGATTTTTCTGTGGAGGTGAAAACTATTAAAATACATTTAGTGTGGATTTGGCTTTGTATACATCCATGTCATATTATTAATAAGTAGATATTAAATAATATTGGAAATAATTTATGGGAAATCATATAGGAGGCATCAACTACTATAGACCGAAGGCATGTTATATACACCTAAATATATGTTTCCATGGATGTTTCAAAATCTTTATCATAGTCTAATAGGAGTAAAATTGAATCAAGAAAATGGAATCAACAAGTGGATTACAAAAATGTTGCATTTTTATTTTATAAATGTTATGGGACTAGACATAGGGTAAGAGATTGCAAAGTAAAAATAATAGAAAAAGAAACAGAAAAATAGAATATGTAAATATGCAATTTTGGAACTGTTGGACATTTTGAGTCCCTAAGTCAAAGTTGTCATTGATGTCACCATTGATGCCACCAGATGAAGTCATCATTAATACCAAATATTTCAGCAGGAAATAAAGGGGACAAAGATGGTTATTTGATATCCAGGGAGAAGGCCAAAGTTCAAGTAAAACAGTGCAAAAGATAGAAGTTAAAAAGGAGTTATAATATTTATTTTATAAATTATTTAAATTCAGGATGAATTTAAATTTTATAAATAAATATTAAAAGGTACTTTATCAAAGGTGAAATATTATAATGGTTATTATAATATTAGAAGTGCCATGGTGAAAACCCAAAATAAAATATTTGTAATTTTCATTACAATATTTTATATTGCAGAAGTGGGTTTATAAAGTCTAAAGATATTTTAATAAATCCAAAGGTTGGATTTAAATATTTAAACAAGGCATTCAAAGTTTTATTTCCATCGACATCATAGAAGCCAAAGGGAAGCGTCGACATTTTCGAATTATTGGAGATGCATATAAATACCATGCCCAAAGTTTATTTTCGATTATCCTTGCTCGAACGATTGTTGTGTGGCATAAGCGAAAAATGAGCTCGTGGTTTAAAACAGTTGGCAAAGGACGTAGAAGATAACATGGTTTGAGACCACCCCCAATTCGCATTGGGCAGTGTGGCCTAGTGGTGGCTTGGAGAGCGTGAAGGCATTGGGAGCACGAAGGTCGTGCGTTCGATTCCTATGAAGAGCTTTTTGGTGGAGTATTGTGGAAGCGCCCAAGGCGCACATTTTTAAACGTGGGCAAGGAAAAGTGCAAAGAAGAAGCACGTGGTGCTTCTCCCTTTGTGAACGAGCATGTAGCTCGTGTGGCAACCTTAGCCATGGCTAAGGCGCTCGTGGTGTGGGCAGGTCGTGGGGTCAAAACCCCTTGAGGCAGGTACAAAATTTTTAATTACGTTTTATGGTTTATGCCCTAAGGTTGGAGTGATAAGGTTGTTTTAGAGTTGATTAATTTTTGATAAACCTTTCTATTAAAGGTTGTGGTGATTGATTTTTGAAGGTGAAAGTTTTGTTGATTATTTGAGTTCTATAATCTGGAAAGTGTTGTTTTGAGAGTTATGTTTTAGGAGGTATAAGGAGTTATGATAAAGTGTTAATTAAGATTTATTTTTGAGACTTGTTGATTATTATTTTTAAGGGTTTTCTTCTAAAAGGACTTTGGTGGATGTGAAAATTAAGTTGGAGTAAAAAGGTGTATTTAAAGTTATATTTTGCATTGTGATTTTAATTAAAAGTCCTCTAACCCTTATGTGAGTTTGGAAAAGAGATTTTGTGAAGTGTGGCAGATTTTATGGACAACTCCTTGGCAACAAAAAGGTATGGGTAAAATTCTTCTCTATTGAGTTGGTTGATTGGCTTGATTGAAAATTAAGTTTGGAGTGAAAAGGAATTGATTAGGGTTTCCTTTTCAAAAGTGGTTGAGTTAGTGCTTCAAGGTTTTCTGGATTGAGAGTTGTGATTAAACCTTGTTTGATAAGCATTGTTGGTTAGACCATTGGTTGAGTTAAGTGTTTGAGTTAATGCTTCAAGGTTTTCTGGATTAAGAGTTGTGATTAAAACCTTGTTTTATAAGCATTGTTGTTGAAGCCATTGGTTGTGTGAAAAACCTGAGTTAGGGTTTGGAAAGATCATGAGTATCATTGTTATGTGAAGAATGTTTTATAAGCATGGTTGTTGAAGTGAGTTGTTATGCAATGAACTTGAACTTGAGTTTGGAAAGAACATGAGTATCATTGTTATGTGATAGTTGTTGTTGAACATTGTTGGAAATATTTTGAGTTGGTTGATATATGCTTGGACTAGGGTTTGTGAGAAAGGGTTGTTCCTTGAGATGATTGGTTGAGTAGAGTTGATTGAGCCTAGTCAAGTGGATGTGAAGTTGTTGTTCAAGTTCCATGAAACAAACTATTCTATATTCTGATTTGAGTTGAGATTGAGAATAGAACATATTGAGTCTCTAACAATTCTCTTTATGCTTCTATGAGATTGATTTGTGAAAGAGATTGAGCTTTGAGAATAGAACATATTGAGTCTCTAACAATTCTCTTTATGCTTCTATGTGATTGAGTTGAGAAAGTGATTGAGCTTTGAGAATAGAACATATTGAGTCTCTAACAATTCTCTTTATGCTTCTATGTGATTGAGTTGAGAAAGTGATTGAGTTTTGAGTATAGAACATATTGAGTCTCTAACAATTCTCTTTATGTTTCTATGAGATTGGACAAGTTCTGTGTGGACTTGTTAAGTTGATTTGAGGTAAGTCTTTGAGAAGACTTGTGGACTATTTTTGTGTGAGATTTTGTGGAAGCTTACAATACAGATTTGGTTAAGTCCTAGAGAGGACTTGTTGAGAATATTTGAACAGGTTCTGAGTGGACCTATTGAGCAGATTTGATCAGGTTCTGAGTGGACCTATTGAGTAGATTTGGACAGGTTCTGAGTGGACCTATTGAGAAAATTTGGATAGGTTCTGAGTGGACCTATTGAGCAGATTTGGATAGGTTCTAAGTGGACCTATTGAGCAGATTTGATTAGGTTTTGAGTGGACCTATTGAGCAGATTTGAGTAGGCTCTGAGTGAACATGTTGAGAAGATCTGAGAAGGTTCTGAGTGGACCTATTGAGCAGAACTATGCTAGACCGATTAGACTATGTTTAGTATAGTATTGAGATAGAGCTTTGGAGGTGATAGAGAAGAGAGGATAGAGACTCCAGTGGATAGAGATCCATCAACTAGGACATTGAGGATAGGTCTTCTGAGTGAGGACAAGAGTCTTCAAGTGGAGAGAGATCCATAGTCAGTGTAGTGGAGGCAGTGTCTTCTAGAGGATCACCAACCAGAGCAGAGGAGAAGGAGTTCTCCTATGGATAGAGATCCACAAACCAGATTTAGGGGATCAACATCTCCTTTGGACAGAGGTCCATAAACATTGTAATTGGGAAGGATTCCTAAAATATTATTTGAGAAATATTTAGAAGAAATATTTTCTCTATGGAGGTAGCCCACATTGGGTGAACCACGTTAAAATTTGTGTCTCTATTGTGTATGGTGTTTTGTGCATTGCTTTGATTATTGCTATTGATACTTCTATCTATACATTGCATAATATTGATTTGAAAAGAAAAGTAAAAAGTGGTCTTATATTGTTCACCCCCCTCTCAGTATAAGCTTGTGTTCTTCAATTGGTATCAGAGTGGGTTCCTTCAGAAGAGCTTGATAGCTTGAAGGAAAAGTGGTCAAAGAACACAATGGATCAAAAGGATCAAAGGGATGGGTCCATCAATAATGTAGTACTAGTATTTGATGGAAGTGACTTCCTGTATTGGTGTGTGTTGATGAGATTTCACCTGATGGCACTTGGCAATGAAGTTTGGGATGCAGTGGAACTTGGATATGATTCAATAGTCGATCCTCCTACAGATAAGGAAGGTAAGCTCCTAATGCATGCAAATTCAAGAGCTATGAATGCGATTATAAAAGGATTGCATAGATCAGAATCTATGAAGGTTATGGATTGTAAAACAACAAAAGATATGTGGGAACTATTGCATACCATATATGAAGGAGATAAAGGTGTCAGAAAAGCTAAAATCAGAAATCTCAAAGGAGAGTTTGAAAATTTAAGAATGTGGGATGATGAAAACATTCATGACTATCTCAGTAAGATTGATGAACTTGTACATGAGATGAGAGGTCTTGGAATGAAGGTTGATGAGTCTGATGCTTGTGATAAGATCTTGAGAACTCTTCCAAAGAGGTACAGTGAAAAGGTCTTTGCTATAGAAACATCAATTGATAGTGATAGTCTAACAAGAAATTCTTTGCTTGGCATGCTTACAACTTTTGAGATAAGAACAAAAGATCCTATTCTTCCGAAAGAGGCTGCATTCAAAGCAAACAAGAAGATCAAGGGTAAGAAGTCAGAATCAAGTAGTGAGTCTTCTAGTGATGAAGAAGAAAATTTTGGTAGAAGAGATAAAGGTTCTAGAAGACCCATAGATCTAAGATTTGTTAAGTGTTTTAATTGTGGAAAGTATGGACATTATGCAATAGAGTGCAAAGAGCCAAAGAACAACAATGATGAAGAAAAATAGGATCACAGGTACAGGGAATCAAAAAGACACAGGTACCAAAAGAAAAGCAAGGATGGACAAAACAAGCAAGGAAAGAAGTTCTTTCAAAGACAAAAGAGGAGCTACTATGCGGATAATGCAAGTAAGTACTCAAATGATAGTGATGCTAGTCTTTCAGACAATGATAGAGATGAAGTCCTATTTATGGTTGAAGAGAAAGATCCAGTTAAGAAAAAGACTCCAGTTATTCTCAAGTGTTTTAGATGTGGTAGATTTGGACATCTTGAAGATGATTGCACAAGGGATGGTTATAGTTTCAGTGATGATGATTTTGAAGATGCACTTGAAAGACTAGATGAAAATATTCTAATGGCATTAGAAGAAGAAGTGAGTGATCCTATAGAAGACAAGCCAAAAGAAAGAAATGATATGGACAAAGGCAAACAAATAGAGGATTATTCAACATAAAATGGTTATGATCTCAAGGGAGAACTTATATATGCTCTTGACATGGTAAAGAAGGTAAGAAAGCAACATTCCAAGCTTGAAAGTCAGTTTCAAGAATGTGATGAAGAAATATTATTGCTCATAGAGGATTTAGAAAAATCAAAGGCTAAGGCAAGCAAGTTCAAAGATAAGTTAGAAGCAAAGATCTTGGAATGTGAGAAGTTAGCACAAGAAGTGGCTCTACTAAAGAAATATGTAGAAGACTCCAAGAATAAGCTATACAAGTATGTAAATAGTGCAAAGAGTGTGGATAAAATAGTCAAGATACAAAGAGGAGCAACAAACAAGATAGGTCTTGGTTCTAAATAGGTTCAAAAGAAAAGGGAAGAAGAGTCTACTTCAAGTCTTGAAGAAGAAGAAACTTTAGAAGAAGATACATCAAAATAAGATAATGTAAGTGGGAGTGAGACATCAGAGGATGAGTTGGACAACAAAGAGTTCAACAAAGATAGGAACAATGCACAGAGAAGATACATATGGAACAACAATCATAATAGGAGACCAATGAGGTCAAGACAAGGAAGCTTCAATGGAAGATGTTTTTCATGTCACAGGTTTGGGCACATGGCTTCACAGTGCAGGACACATGAAAGACAGGAATATGGGAAAGGATAACTTTTCCATGGGTATTGCTACTCATGTAATGAGTTTGGTCACAAAGCAATGAATTACAGGGTTCATGATAGAAGAAGACATGGCTTCACTAGGAGAAATCCTAAGATAGTTGCACCTCCAAGGAATAATAACATTAAGTGTTATAAGTGCAATAATGATGGTCACACATCAAGATGGTGTAAAGCAAATATTCTAAAAATAGGCATGAATAGGAACAAGAATATGAATAGGAATAGGAATATGAACAAGAATAGGAACATGGATGAGAACAAGAACAGGAACATGAACAAGAATGATGACAGGAACATGGATGATGACTTGGAAAGAAATAGTCAGAGGATTCAAAAAACTCAGAAAAGAAGGGAAAAAGATAAAGGTAAAGAACAGTGCTTTCGGGAGTAGAAATACTCCCACCCCAAAATTAACCACCTCATGAGGAGGTGGGGGAGGGGCTAAGCTAAGAGGCTCATTCTTAGCCCCGAGCCCCAAAGGTGACCCTTTGCCATTGATGTCAAAGGGGGAGAGATTTGTGTATTGAGGAGAGAGTTGATATGGGGAGAGATTTGATATTTGATAGAGCATTGAGCTAGGGGGAGCAATGTCCCAAGGGGAGCAGAAGAAAAAGAAAGGTCAGGTTTCAGTAAAAGGATATGGGTTGCCATCAATGACAAAGGGGGAGATTGTTGGACATTTTGAGTCCCTAAGTCAAAGTTGTCATTGATGTCACCATTGATGCCACCAGATGAAGTCATCATTAATACCAAATATTTTAGAAGGAAATAAAGGGGACAAATATGGTTATTTGATATCCAGGGAGAAGGCCAAAGTTCAAGTAAAATAGTGCAAAATACAGAAGTTAAAAAGGAGTTATAATATTTATTTTATAAATTATTTAAATTCAGGATGAATTTAAATTTTATAAATAAATATTAAAAGGTACTTTATCAAAGGTGAAATATTATAATGGTTATTATAATATTAGAAGTGCCATGGTGAAAACCCAAAATAAAATATTTGTAATTTTCATTACAATATTTTATATTGCAAAAGTGGGTTTATAAAGTCTAAAGAATATTTTAATAAATCCAAAGGTTGGATTTAAATATTTAAACAAGGCATTCAAAGTTTTATTTCCATCGATGTCATAGAAGCCAAAGGGAAGCGTCGATGTTTTCGAATTATTGGAGATGCATATAAATACCATGCCCAAAGTTTATTTCTGATTATCCTTGCTCGAATGATTGTTGTGTGGTATAAGCAAAAAATGAGCTCGTGGTTTAAAACAGTTGGCAAAGGACGCAAAAGATAACATGGTTTGAGACCACCCCCAATTCACATTGGGTAGTGTGGCCTAGTGGTGGCTTGGAGAGCGTGAAGGCATTGGGAGCACGGAGGTCATGCGTTCGATTCCTGTGAAGAGCTTTTTGGTGGAGTATTGTGGAAGCGCCCAAGGCGCACATTTTTAAACGTGGGCAAGGAAAAGCACAAAGAAGAAGCACGTGGTGCTTCTCCCTTTGTGAATGAGCATGTAGCTCATGTGGCAACCTTAGCCATGGCTAAGGTGCTCGTGGTGTGGGTAGGTCGTGGGGTCAAAACCCCTTGAGGTAGGTACAAAATTTTTTAATTACATTTTTATGGTTTATGCCCTAAGGTTGGAGTGATAAGGTTGTTTTAGAGTTGATTAATTTTTTATAAACCTTTCTATTAAAGGTTGTGGTGATTGATTTTTGAAGGTGAAAGTTTTGTTGATTATTTGAGTTCTATAATCTGGAAAGTGTTGTTTTGAGAGTTATGTTTTAGGAGGTATAAGGAGTTATGATAAAGTGTTAATTAAGATTTATTTTTGAGACTTGTTGATTATTATTTTTAAGGGTTTTCTTCTAAAAGGACTTTGGTGGATGTGAAAATTAAGTTGGAGTAAAAAGGTGTATTTAAAGTTATATTTTGCATTGTGATTTTAATTAAAAGTCCTCTAACCCTTATGTGAGTTTGGAAAAGAGATTTTGTGAAGTGTGGCAGATTTTGTGGACAACTCCTTGGCAACAAAAAGGTATGGGTAAAATTCTTCTCTATTGAGTTGGTTGATTGGCTTGATTGAAAATTAAGTTTGGAGTGAAAAGGAATTGATTAGGGTTTCCTTTTTGAAAGTGGTTGAGTTAGTGCTTCAAGGTTTTCTGGATTGAGAGTTGTGATTAAACCTTGGTTGATAAGCATTGTTGGTTAGACCATTGGTTGAGTTAAGTGTTTGAGTTAATGCTTCAAGGTTTTCTGGATTAAGAGTTGTGATTAAAACCTTGTTTTATAAGCATTGTTGTTGAATCCATTGGTTGTGTGAAAAACCTGAGTTAGGGTTTGGAAATATCATGAGTATCATTGTTATGTGAAGAATGTTTTATAAGCATGGTTGTTGAAGTGAGTTGTTATGCAATGAACTTGAACTTGAGTTTGGAAAGAACATGAGTATCATTGTTATGTGATAGTTGTTGTTGAACATTGTTGGAAACATTTTGAGTTGGTTGATATATGCTTGGACTAGGGTTTGTGAGAAAGGGTTGTTCCTTGAGATGATTGGTTGAGTAGAGTTGATTGAGCCTAGTCAAGTGGATGTGAAGTTGTTGTTCAAGTTCCATGAAACAAACTATTCTATATTCTGATTTGAGTTGAGATTGAGAATAGAACATATTGAGTCTCTAAAAATTCTCTTTATGCTTCTATGAGATTGATTTGTGAAAGAGATTGAGCTTTGAGAATAGAACATATTGAGTCTCTAACAATTCTCTTTATGCTTCTATGTGATTGAGTTGAGAAAGTGATTGAGCTTTGAGAATAGAACATATTTAGTCTCTAACAATTCTCTTTATGCTTCTATGTGATTGAGTTGAGAAAGTGATTGAGTTTTGAGTATAGAACATATTGAGTCTCTAAAAATTCTCTTTATGTTTCTATGAGATTGGACAAGTTCTGTGTGGACTTGTTAAGCTGATTTGAGGTAAGTCTTTGAGAAGACTTGTGGACTATTTTTGTGTGAGCTTTTGTGGAAGCTTACAATACATATTTGGTTAAGTCCTAGAGAGGACTTGTTGAGCAGATTTGATCAGGTTCTGAGTGGACCTATTGAGCATATTTGGATAGGTTCTGAGTGGACCTATTGAGCAGATTTGATCAGGTTATGAGTGGACCTATTGAGCAGATTTGAGCAGGCTCTGAGTGAACCTGTTGAGAAGATCTGAGAAGGTTCTGAGTGGACCTATTGAGCAGAACTATGCTAGATCGACTGGACTGTGTTTAGTATAGTATTGAGATAGAGCTTTGGAGGTGACAGAGTAGAGAGGACAGAGACTCCAGTGGATAGAGATCCATCAGCCAGGACATTGAGGATAGGTCTTCTGAGTGAGGACAAGAGTCTTCAAGTGGAGAGAGATCCAGTAGTCAGTGTAGTGGAGGCAGTGTCTTCTAGAGGATCACCAGCCAGAGCAGAGGAGAAGGAGTTCTCTTGTGGATAGAGATCCACAAACTAGATTTAGGGGATCAACATCTCCTTTGGACAGAGGTCCATAAACATTGTAATTGGGAAGGATTCCCAAAAGATTATTTGAGAAATATTTAGAAGAAATATTTTCTCTATGGAGGTAGCCCACATTGGGTGAACCACGTTAAAATATGTGTCTCTATTGTGTATGGTGTTTTGTGCATTTCTTTGATTACTGCTATTGATACTGCTATCTATACACTGCATAATATTGATTTGAAAAGAAAAGTAAAAAGTGGTCTTATATTGTTCACCCCCTCTCAGTATAAGCTTGTGTTCTTCAGGAACATGTAGCTAACTCATGCATTCATTAATTCCACCAATTAATCCTCATACATTGGCCCTCTAATTAGCCAAACCAAATGAACCTTTTTTAGACCTAATATTGAAGCATTTATCACTTCAAATAGAAAAATCATATTTGGATATCATTTTTCCTATCAAATATTTACAAAAATTCACAAATCCACAACTGTTAGAATTGGATTCAAAATATCTTTCCAAAAAGCATATATATGCCTATACTTATATGATAATTGATGCATAAAAATTACTCTTGATAGTGTTGGTTGTGATTTTGCACCTTGGTGGTGAATTTGCTCTGCAAACTTTTCATCTAGGAAATAAATTTAATTTAAGGATAAATAAAAATTTTCCACTCTAATGGTTCACAACCTAGTAAAGTTTGTAGCTACAACCTTGGCTATGCTATAATTTTATCTCTACACCTTCAAAATGGAAAGTTTCATAGACCAATTCTCATGCCTATCCATACCAATAGCTTTCCAACTCAAATAAGATTTTTGTGCCTCAAAATATTTATAATTGGCCCCACCTTTTTCCCATGTCAACCCATTTAGAACATGTCAAATCTTCTAATGCAACATTTTTTCTAGTTGGACATTTCTTTTCTAATCCAACGGTCTACACAAATATTTTACAATCTTATCTCTTTCTCTTCTCAAGAAGCCCTAAAATTCTATAAATTGGGCCCCTCCTCAAATAAAACAAGTGATTTGAGAATATTTTTTTTTTAACAATTTATTTAGTGATTAAATAACATCATTTTGTAGGTTCTTCTTCAAGTACGTTTTCATTCCCAGACATCCTAAATCCTTGCATGCACACCTCACACTTTGCCTAGGCTTCTTCCAAGGGTGAAAGGAGGTGCTTCTTACTTACAAATTCGATTGACCCTTTCCTTTTATCTTTTTTCTTGTGCTACATTAGGTAAATAATGTCCTTATGATTTTATTAATTCCTTCATTTTATTGCACTAATCTTATTTGTTTTATATCATTAAATATTTTTTGCTCTAGATTTATTGCAAGACTTGTAGGTAGCATCTCAAAATTTTCATCATCCTCTTGGAACCTAGATATTTTATATTCTACCTTGACTCAACCTCTATAGTAGCATACTATGAATTTATAACTAGTAAGACTAGTAGACTATGAATTTATCTAGATTATCCTTTGTTTGGTATTTTGATGAAATATTGAATCTTTGACATCCCTTTATCATGGCCATCACTTTCACATTCTAAAACCCTTTTGATTTTGTCTCCAAAACAAGTTCACAATTTATAATACCTATAGGCTACAAATTTTTCTATGACCACCTCTATCTAATTTTCTAATCAAATCCTAAATATCTAGCATCTCTTTAGCTAAGCCACCATATTTTCATCCCATAACCTTTATATTTCTATCTCCAAAATAAGTTTACAAGTTACAGGATTTGTAGGCTATGAATTTTTCTAGGACCACCCTTGTCTAATTCTCTAATTAGAGATTAAATATTTGACATATTTGTAGCAAAACCATCATATTTTTCATCTCAATACCTTTTTTTTTTTACCTCCAAAACAAGTTTGCATATTACAGGATCTATATGTTGTAAATTTTTCTAGGACCACCCATTATTAAATTTCCAATTAGATCCTAAATCTATGAAATTCTTTTAGCTCGTAAATAATTTTTTATTTTTAAACCCCTCTATTTAGCTTTAGAATCAAGTTTTTAGGTCATAGAATCTGTAGATAGAAAATTTGTTAAGCAATGAATTTGCCCTATAGATTGTGAAGTCATTGTTCTTAGCCTTCCAACAAATTTCAACATCAAGAAATCTACAAATAAGACTAGGTACATCCTAGAATATTCACATCACACCCAATTTAGCTTTTGTAGCAACTAAATTTCTAGTTTATGTGGTTAATATTCTTCTAAGAGGTCCAATTTTATTTTACAAAAAAGAATAGAGAACGTGGTTGCAAACAAGGAATTTTACACCTTTCTAAAGCATCAAGAAGGCCCCTTAAATACTAATACATTTATTATTTTCCTCTTTTCATATTTTTTTCATAGGTCATTAGGTGATAAGCTTGTCATAGGAGGCAAACAAGTGTGTAAGTAAAAAACCTATCTCAAGTAGTGAACCAAGGTCCAAATTGTGATTTCATCCCTTGCAAACCTTTCAGCAACCTCATTTCATGTCAAATTTATAGTAATGCAAAGATCTTGTTTGTTGTTTTCAATAGGCATAAATATTCATTTAGTTTTAAAACACAGTAAGGAAAGAAGGATAAAAAAAATAAGTTTAAATTCCTTTTATTAGGCATTGAATAGAAATTACATATAGTTTACACATAGGCTAGAATTTTTTTGTGCATCCCCTCTTGGACCTAGCTTAAAAGAAAAGATATTTCGTTATTATAATTCCTATTTTATTCTTGTAGTTCTCATAAGAAATCAAAAGTTTATATGGTACCTAGACTTTTCTTGATTGCATTGTTGTATTCTTTGCATCACACTTCAATTTTTTTTTCAAAAGTATATAATTTGTTAAATTATAGTTATCAAACTAAGGTGCTTGCATAAAATACACATCAAAAAATAGAATTTAGAGTAAATCCATAAAACACTCTTGGTGAACCCTTTCTCCCCACCAAAGGACTCAAGTATTAACAATGAGATTCAAGAAAGAATCCTTGTCCTAGTGTGAACCTTCGGGCTTGGGGACCAACATAACTAAATATAGATTTACAACATGAGATAAACTTAAATATGAAGTAAGGATATCATATCATAATAGATGTTGGAATAGATTAAGGATTTTCCACTCCCAAGAAACTAAAAAGGAAATTCCATCTCCACCATTAAATGGAAAAGGCAATTATAGTTTAATAAGACAAATAATTAGAAGAATAAAAGGACATAAGAAATGAGTAAGTACAATGCATGAGTTAAAATATAGGAGTTAAAGGTTTAAAGGAATATGGAGATAAAAAATTTAAAGCAAAAAAAGAAAAATAAGTTAATAATAATCTAGATAAATCATCATAATTTCACTCGAGTAGTATATAATCCTCTCCTTGCAAAAAAATAAAATTAATATAAAGCATATCCATTATATGTTAGGGTTCAAGAGAAACATAATAAATAAATGACTATGGAGGACATCCATAGAAATTTAGGATTCCTAGAGAAACAATGGAAATTAATAACTATGGAGGATCATTCTTACACTTTAGGGTTTCCAAGGAAATATTTAGGGCTTTTAAAGTAGTATAAGAAAAAAATATTATGGAGGATCATTCTTGTACTTTAGGTTTCTAGCGAAACATAAAAATAAAGTGTTTGCAAGGTTATTCCTTACTATTCAAATGCTGTAGGAAAGTATAAAACTATAGAAAATAAGTCTCATCATAAATAGTATGAAAAAATAGAAGTTACAGGTGACAATAAAAGTAATGGTGGGAATGGGTCTAAGGGCTTGGTTCAATGGTCAAAATTCTTTTGTAGGAGCACTAATACCAGGGTTCCAATCCCTCAGACCCCATAGTACCAGTGGGTGTGTCACATCAACGTAGTCAACTATGTAAAAGGTTTACCCAATGCAACTAGAGGTTATAGTGGCGACAAGGAGCAAGATTCAAACCCATAAAGAGGCATAGAAAATTGTAATGAGTTATCGATTCCTATAGTATAATAAAAAAATTAATGGTGGGAATGAATACTGGGGAGGACAACCATCAAAGAAAAGAACTAAACAAATGAAAATCAAATCATATTTTTGAAGAACACAAGCTTATACTAAGAGGGGGGTGAATAGTATAAGACCACTTTTTACTTTTCTTTTCTCAAACAATATTATCCAATATATCAATGGCAATATCAACAATAGTAATCAAAGCAATGCATAAATCACCACACACAATAGAGACACCAATTTAACATGGTTCACCCAATGTGGGCTACTCCACGGAGAAAATATTTCACTAATATTTTCTCAATAAATATCTTGGGAATCCTTCCCTATTACAATGTTTATGGACCTCTATCCAAAGGAGACACCAATCCCCTAATCTAGTTCATGGATCTCTATCCATAGGAGACACCAATCCCCTCAACTGGTTCATGGATCTCTATCCATAGGAGAACTCCTTCTCCTCTGCTATGGCTGGTGATCCTCTAGAAGACTACTACCTCCACTGCACTGGCTTGTGGATCTCTCTCCATTGAAGACTCTTATCCTCACTCAGAATACCTCTGTCCTCACTACCCTGGCTAATGGATCTCTATCCACTGGAGACTACTATCCTCTACTCTGTCACCTCCAAATCTTGCTCTCAGCTCTGTCTCAAATTTACACTAAACATAGTCCTTCGGTCTAGCACAAATATACTCAATCTCTATCTCTAATATGCACTAAACATAGTCCTTCGGTCTAGCACAAATCTACTCAATATCTATCTCTGATATGCACTAAACACAATCCTTCAGTCTAGCACAAATTTGCTCAATATCTATCTCATCTACACTAAACATAGTCCTTCGGTCTAGCACAAATATGCTCAATCTTTCTCTGATATGCACTAAACATAGTCCTTCGATCTAGCACAAATATGCTCAATATCTATTTCTGGTCTAGAAAAAACTTTCCTCAAATCTGCACCAAACTCTATCCTCAAATCTATCCTCAAGCCTTAACACAAAGCTTGATCCAATCACTAATCAACTCTGCTATATCTACCCCAAGCCTTAACACAAAGCTTGAACAAATCAATCAATCAAATCTACTCTCAAGTCTTCTCAAATACTTATCTCAAATATGTCCACAAGTCCTCTCAAGAACTTTCTCAATCTGCTCAACAAGTCTTCACCAAGACTTACCTCAAATCTGCTCAACAAGTTCTCACTAGAACTTGTCCAATCTGATTGTAAGCTTCCACAAAATCTTACACAAATCTGTCCTTAAGCTTTCACAAAAGCTTACTCAAATTTGTCCTTAATTCCACTCTAGGACTTACTCAAATCAGCTCACAAGATTTCACCAAAGCTTATTCAAATCAATTGCAACACTTGCATACAAAAATCAACTCAATCTCTTTCAGAAAACTTCTTCAATCACTCAAACAAGTTTCACTCAGAATCTTGTTTAACCTCAGAAACATATAGAGAATGGTTAGAGACTCAATATGTTTCACACTCACAAAACACTAAAATCAACTTAATCTCTTTCAGAAAACCTCTTCAATCTCACAAACAAATTTCACTCATAATTTTGTTTGACCTTATAAACATATAGAGAATGGTTAGAGACTCAATATGTTTCACACTCAATCACTTTCAATCTCTTTCTCAAATTAGTAAAGAACAATTTGTTTCATAGAACTTGAACTATCACTCCAATGCTTTCAATCAATTATGCTCAATCAACTTCACTCAACCAATCACTCAATGAAACACAACTTGCTTACAAACCCTAGACAAGTGTTTCACTATACTTCCAACAACTCACACTATGGAACTCAAACCTTGACTCAAGATGATTCCAAATTCACATAACAATGATACTCATGATCTTTCACAAACCCTAGTCAAGAATATGAAAGCTTACTCAATATTTCAACATTTTAATTCCTAAATGATTATGTTCAAAACTAGTACATATGAAAGCTTACTCTAATATTTCCAACAATTCTTATCAAACAATCTCACATAACAATGATACTCATGATCTTTCACAAACCCTAGTTCAAGATAGTTCTCAATTTCTCACTCAAATGTTCTCACAAACATTCACCAATCATGCACATGAAATCTTACTCAACAATGCTTATCAAACAAACCTTTTCACTCCAACTTAGCATTCACAACATCCAACCCAACAATATTTCACTCACAAGGATGATATGCCCATACCTTTTGTTTGATGAAGAATTGACCTCAAAACCTATCTCAATCACAATCAACCTCTTTGCCAATATCAAAGGTTAGGTAGCAAAAACCTTCTCAAATTTTCATTCAAATATTCCCTCAAAATATTTCACCATACAAAACATTAAATCTCAATTACACCTTATAATCTCCACACTTCAAAAATGATTAGCAAAAATTAAACAACTCACTTCAACAATTAATTTTCTTTTTCACCTTATTACTCCTTCCAAATTCTAATCATCAAAATCACAATATAATATTTTAATTTTTATAAACCTTATATCTCCCTCCTAACAAAAAAATTCATGCCACATTAAAACCTTAGGAGCAAATTTAATTTAAAAAATTAAATACCTCTTTTGCCCTCGATGGGATTCGATCCCCCGCTACACTGCCACCAACGCCCTAGTTGTGGCTCAACTACCACATGAGCTAGGCACTCACCTTGGTAGTCAAAAGCACCTTGTGCACTTTGACTCACGTGCTAGGTGCCAAAACCTAAAATGACGCTAACAAAACACTCCTAGGCCTACCATCGAGGTTCGATCATGGGACCTCCCACCTTTCAACGTCTCAATGCACAACCACTTACCACTAGCCCAACCACTAGGTTGGAAATGAGGCTTTAAGCCTCCACTCCTTTATCCCTTCGATGGCTACCAAATAAAACAAAAATTTATCCTTTTACTTGCACGTAGATCATGGAAATTCATAGGCACTCGCAATGTGAATCGATCGAAGGTACGACCTTAGTCAACCAAATGCACATGGTATTTATACCATTGTGCCATCTCCCTTTGGATGTCGGTGGAGGGGGAAAATGCATATGACATCGGTACTTAATTAAACCTTTTCCCTTATAACCCTAACCTTAGGGTTAATTAAATTAAATTATAAATTAATTTATAATGAAATTATTATAATTAATTTAACAACTTTAGGTCTTAACATTAGACCTTTAAATATTATAATAAAATATTATAATATTATTTTTCTTGGGCCTTCCTATTGCTCCTTTAGACCTTATCTGACCACCTTGAATATTATAATAAGAGATATTATAATATTATTTCCCTTAGGCCTAGAAGCAATCTTTCTCTTGCACTGCTTACTAAAACTGACTCTTGACATCCTTCCTTTTGTACTGCTCACTGAAACTGACTCTTGACATCAATGACAACAAATCTTGCTCATATTTCCAACAATATCCCCCTTTGTCATTGATGGCAACCCATTTACATTTTACCATTTCCTTTACCTCTTTCTGTTCTGCTCCCCCTGAGAAACTTCTCCCCTTGACTGAATGCTCTCCCCCTAACTCAAATCTCTCCCCCTTTGACATCAATGGCAAAGGGTCACCTTTGGGGCTTGGGGCTAAGAATGAGACTCTTAGCTTAGCCCCTCCCCCACCTCCTCTCTTGAGGTGGTTAATTTTGGGGTGGGAGTATCTCTACTCCCAACATACACTGATCTTTACCTTTGTCCACTTTCTTCCTCAACTGATCCTTCTGATTCCTTCGACTATTCCTGTTCTTGCTTGTCTCTGGAAGTTCTGCTCTACACCACTTGGCTATATGCCCAAAATTATTGCACTTATAACACTTAATGTTGTGATTCCTTGAAGGTGCAAATATCTTGTAGTTCCTCCTGGTGAAGCCATATCCATTCCTATCATGAACCCTACAATTAACTACCTTGTGACCAAACTGATTACAAGAGTAGCAATACCCTTGAAAGAGATGTCTATTTCTGAAGTTTCCATATTCCTATCTTTCATGTGTCCTACACTGTGTAGCCTTGTGCCCAAACCTATGATATGAGAAGCATCATCCATTGAAACTACCTTGCCTTGACCCCATTGGTCTCTTAGTCTCTTCTACCCTGTGCTGTTTCTTGTTCCATCTGTTCCTCATTTGTGCATTGTTCCTTCTCTTATTGAAATTTCTATTGTCCAACTCATCCTCTAAAGTCTCACTTTCTCTTACACTCTCCTCTTCTGAAGTTTCTTCTTCTTTGGAGCTTGAGATTGACTCCTCTCCTTGTTCTCTTTGTACCTATTCAAAACCAAGTCTTGTCTTGTTTGATGAAGATCTTTGTACCTTGATAATCTTATCCAATTTCTTTGAGCTTCTCCCAAACCTGTGTAGCTTGTATTTAGACTCTTTTACTTCCTTCCTTAGTAAAGCTACTTCATGCTCTAACCTTTCACATTCTAAAACCTTAGCCTCTAACCTCTCTTTAAATTTCCTTGTCTTGGCTATTGAGTTAGTTAGATCTTCTATAAGCTTTCCTTTCTCTTCATCACATTCTTGAAATTGAAGCTTGAGTTTTGAGTTCTGCTTTCTTACCTTCCTTAATGCATCAAGGGCAGAAATAAGCTCACCCTCAAGATCAACTTCTCCTTTCTTTGATTCTTCCTCTATTTCTTTGCCTTTCAAAATCATCTTTATTCTTTTCTGATTCATTTCCACTAGAAGCACTTCCTTCTTCTTTTATTGCCATAAGAAGACTTTCTTATTTTGAACCTTCAAGAGCATCTTCATATTCATCATCACTAAAACTGAATCCATTCCTTGTACAACTATCTTCAAGATGACCAAAGTTACCACATCTAAAACACTTGAGAATTATTGGTGACCTTTTTCTAACATCATCTTTTTCTTCTACTAGAAATAGAATTTCTTCTTCTTCATTATTTGAGGACCTTTCATCACTATCACTTGAACTCTTACCTACCTTGTCTGCATAAAAACTCTTCTTATGCCTTTGGAAAAACTTCTTTCCTTGCTTGCTTTGTCCATCCCTATTTTTATTTTGATACCTATGTTTTCCTATTTCCCTATTCTTATGATCCTATTTCTCATCTTCACTACTATTTCTAGCTTCTGGACAATCAGTTGCATAGTGACCATATTTACCATAATTAAAACATCTAACTAATTTCGTACCTTTATACTTTCTTGAGTCCTTGTTCCTTCTACCATAATTTGCTTCTTCATCACTGGATAACTCATTGCTTGAATCTGACTTCTTACCCTTTGTCTTCTTAGTAGCTTTGAAGGCTTCTTCTTTCTAGGGAATAGGTTCCTCTTTTATTCTCATCTCAAAAGCTATGAGAATTCCATGTAATTCATCCCTTGTCAAAATTTCAATATCTTTTGACTCTTCTATAGCTGAAATATTTTCACTATACCTCTTTGGGAGTGACCTTAAAATCTTATCACAAACATCTATTTCTTCAACTTTAAGCCCAAGTCCTTGCATGGAGTTAACAACCTCATCTACATGAAGTAGGTATGCAATAATATTTTCCTCATCCTTCATCTTTAGGTCTTCAAATGTTCTCTTGTAATTTTGCAACTTTACCCTTTTGACCTTTTTGTCTCCCTCATATATACCTTTCAACTTATCCCAAATTTCCTTTGTTGATGTGCAATGCATAACCTTTATAAACTCTATTTCATGCAAACCCTTTAATATTCCATTCATTGCCTTTGAATTATTCAGATGTAGGAGCTTACCATATTTATCTGTAGGTGGAGTAGTTGGTGGTATGTATCCATTCTCAATTGCTTCCCATATTTCATTTCCAAGTGCCATTAGGTGAATCTTCATTCTCATACTCCAAAGTACATAATTGTTCCCATCGAACAATGGTGTTGAATTCCTTGAAGATCCATTCTGAGAATCCATCTGTGTTCTTGTGAGATTTTCCTTCAAGTTGTTAAACTCTTTCGAAGGAACCCACTCTAATACCAATTGAAGAACACAAGCTTATACTGAGAGGGGGGTGAACAGTATAAGACCACTTTTTACTTTTCTTTTCTCAAACAATATTATCCAATATATCAATGGTAATATCAACAATAGTAATCAAAGCAATGCATAAATCACCACACACAATAGAGACACCAATTTAATGTGGTTCACCCAATGTGGGCTACTCCACGAAGAAAATATTTCACTAATATTTTCTCAATAAATATCTTGGGAATCCTTCCCTATTACAATGTTTATGGACCTCTATCCAAAGGAGACACCAATCCCCTAATCTAGTTTATGGATCTCTATCTATAGGAGACACCAATCCCCTCATCTAGTTTGTGGATCTCTATCCATAGGAGAACTCCTTCTCCTCTACTCTAGCTAGTGATCCTCTAGAAGACTACTACCTCCACTACATTGGCTTGTGGATCTCTCTCCATTGAAGACTCTATCCTCACTTAGAAGACCTTTATCCTCACTACCCTAGCTAATGGATCTCTATCCACTAGAGACTATTATCCTCTACTCTATCACCTCCAAATCTTGCTCTTAGCTCTATCTCAAATCTATACTAAACATAGTCCTTCGATCTAGCACAAATCTACTCAATATTTATCTCTAATATGCACTAAACATAGTCCTTCGATCTAGCACAAATCTACTCAATATCTATCTCAAATCTGTACTAAACATAGTCCTTCGATCTAGCACAAATCTACTCAATATCTTTCTTTGATCTACACTAAACATAGTCCTTCGGTCTAGCACAAATATTCTCAATATCTATCTCTAGTCTGGCATAAACTTATCCTCAAATATACACCAAAATCTATCCTCAAATATATCCTCAAGCCTTAACACAAAGCTTGATCCAATCACTAATCAACTCTTCTATATCTACCCCAAGCCTTAACACAAATCTTGAACAAATTAATCAATCAACTCTGCTCTCAAGTCTTCTCAAAGACTTATCTCAAATCTATCCACAAGTCCTCTCAAGAACTTGCTCAATCTGCTCAACAAGTCTTCACCAAGACTTACCTCAAATATGCTCAACAAGTTCTCACTAGAACTTGTCCAATCTATTGTAAGCTTCCACAAAATCTCACACAAATATATCCTTAAGCTTTCACAAAATCTTCCTCAACTCTGTCCTTAAGTCCACTCTAGGACTTACTCAAATCAGCTCACAAGCTTTCACAAAATCTTATTCAAATCAATTGCAAAACTTGCATACAAAAATCAACTCAATCTCTTTCATAAAACTTCTTCAATCACTCAAACAAGTTTCACTCAAAATCTTGTTTAACCTCATAAACATATAGAGAATGGTTAGAGACTCAATATGTTTCACACTTACAAAACTCAACTTAATCTCTTTCAGAAAACCTCTTCAATCTCACAAACAAATTTCACTCAGAATTTTGTTTAACCTCAGAAACATATAGAGAATGGTTAGAGACTCAATATGTTTCACACTCAATCACTTTCAATCTCTTTCTCAAATCAGTAAAGAACAATTTGTTTCATAGAACTTGAACTATCACTCCAATACTTTCAATCAATTATGCTCAATCAACTTCACTCAACCAATCACTCAATGAAACACAACTTGCTTACAAACCCTAAACAAGTGTTTCACTATACTTCCAACAACTCACACTATGAAACTCAAACCTTGACTCAAGATGATTCTAAATTCACATAACAATGATACTCATGATCTTTCACAAACCCTAGTCAAGCATATGAAAGCTTACTCCAATATTTCCAACAATGCTTATCAAACAATCTCACATAACAATGATACTCATGATCTTTCACAAACCCTAATCATGCATATGAAAGCTTACTCTAATATTTCCAACAATTCTTATCAAACAATCTCACATAACAATGATACTCATGATCTTTCACAAACCCTAGTTCAAGATAGTTCTCAATTTCTCACTCAAATATTCTCACAAACATTCACCAATCATGCACATGAAATATTACTCAACAATGCTTATCAAACAAACCTTTTCACTCCAACTTAGCATTCACAACATCCAACCCAATAATATTTCACTCACAAGGATGATATGCCCATACCTTTTGTTTGATGAAGAATTGACCTCAAAACCTATCTCAATCACAATCAACCTCTTTGCCAATCTCAAAGGTTAGGTAGCAAAAACCTTCTCAAATTTTCATTCAAATATTCCCTCAAAATATTTCACCATACAAAACATTAAATCTCAATTACACCTTATAATCTCCACACTTCAAAAATGATTAGAAAAAATTAAACAACTCACTTCAACAATTAATTTTATTTTTCACCTTATTACTCCTTCCAAATTCTAATCATCAAAATCACAATATAATATTTTAATTTTTATAAACCTTATATCTCCCTCCTAAAAAATAGAATCATGCCACATTAGAACCTTAGGAGCAAATTTAATTTAAAAAATTAAATACCTCTTTTGCCCTCGATGGGATTCGATCCCCCGCTACACTGCCACCAACACCCTAGCCGTGGCTCAACTACCGCATGAGCTAGGCACTCACCTTGGTAGTCAAAAGTACCTTGTGCACTTTGACTCATGTTCTAGGCACCAAAACCTAAAATGATGCCAGAAAAACACTCCCAGGCCTACCATCGGGATTCGATCGTGGGACCTCCCACCTGTCAACGTCTCAATGCACAACCACTTACCGCTAGCCCAACCACCAGGTTGGCAATGAGGCTTTAAGCCTCCACTCCTTTATCCCTTCGATGGCCACCAAATAAAACAAAAATTTATCCTTTTACTTGCATGCAGATCATGAAAATTCGTAGGCACTCGCAATGTGAATCGATCGAAGGTACAACCTTAGGCAACCAAATGCACATGGTATTTATACCATTGTGCCATCTCCCTTTGGACGTCGGTGGAGGAGGAAAATGCATATGATATCGGCGTTAATTAAACCTTTTCCCTTATAACCCTAACCTTAGGGTTAATTAAATTAAAATATAAATTAATTTATAAGAAAAATTATAATTAATTTAACAACTTTAGGTCTTAACATTAGACCTTTTAATATTATAATAAAATATTATAATATTATTTTTCTTGGGCCTTCCTATTGCTCCTTTAGACCTTATCTGACCACCTTGAATATTATAATAAGATATTATAATATTATTTCCCTTAGGCCTAGAAGCAATCTTTCTCTTGCATTGCTTACTAAAACTGACTCTTGACATCCTTCCTTTTGCACTGCTCACTGAAACTGACTCTTGACATCAATGACAACAAATCTTGCTCATATTTCCAACATTTTTTTGAAAACCAAAATGAATAAGAAGTGGGGCTAATCCCATAAACAAAAATAAAAAGTGATGATGAAAGTAGTATCATGGTATATTAGGGCTATGAATAAGACACCTAAAAAATGAGTTATTAAGGAATTAATAAGTTGTTACAGTCTCCAAATTATTTTAATACAAGAAGCAAAATTAAGTAGTTATGAATTTAAGGATACACTCAAAAATATTTGGAAGATGGTGAATTGTCTAGAAATTTCTTCTATAGGATATTCTAGAGGTATTGAGACAATATGGTACAAACAAAAATGATGTAGACAATTGCTAAAAGCAAAATGTAATTGGGATGCTAGTCTATTTTGTAAGAAAGAGGAAAACATCACAATTAAGGTCTTTGTGAAATATTTTTTAAGGACCTTAATATATTTTTATAAAATATAATGATAATTCATAATTGAGGTCTATGGATTCTTGCAAGGCTTCATTATAGTTCCATACCATTTGGAAAAGAAGGGTGGTACTCCTAAATGGTCTAAATCAATACATGATTTTGCTTCATTTGTCAATTTAAATTGCCTTTGGCACATAATTCCTTAAAGTTTTCAATATACATGGGACAATAGATACATTGGTTAAACTCATATAGAAAAATAAATTGATAAATTTATGTTATCCAACGCATGGTTACAATCAAAGTATACAATCTCTTTAGATGTTATATTGTGTTGGAAATTTTAATTATATTGTTGTCATTGATGTCAAAGAATTAATGGCATAGGTTAATGACATCGGTTGTCATTTATGACCATAAAAATAAAGGTTTAATGTTTTACCAAGGTGGTATTTGCAAAAGAAAAAGGAAGAGATTTTCGAAAGACAAGGTCCAAGAAGAAGACAAATTATAATATTTATATATATGAAAATTTAAATAATAATAATAATTAAATCTTAAAGGACCCAAAGGTTAAAATAAAATTATAATAATTAAATCTACCTTAGATTTAATTTATTATAATATTTTTGAAAAGGTTTAATGGTGCCAAAAATCAAAAATCAAAATTGCATGGAGGTATTTGTTTCAAGTGTGCCAACTTCCAAAGTCAAAATGCAATGTGTATAAAAGGGCTAAGGTATTGCAAAGCCAAGGTGTTCGATTTGATAAAAACCCCCGAATTATTACTTGCATATTCATTCAGAAAAGGTGTGAAGGCAGACATAGAAGATTCTACAAAATTCAAGGAAGCACGGAGATAAAGGCGGAGGGTGTCCAAACTCCATTCGATGGTGGATGGTAGCCTAGCTGGAAAGCTCATCTTGTAGAGTGCATAGTTGGCAGCAGGTTCGACGTTCGATTCACATGGAGGGTTTTTACGTGTTGAGGTCTTTTGCACCAGTGGTTGAGGAGAAGAAGGAGCATGTGCTGCTTGGGTTTGTGTGGGCAGCTAGACCACATGGTGTTTGCCCATGTGCTAGAGTGCGGGAGCCAACGAGGTCGTGGTTTTGAATAGCGGTGGCAACGCTTGAGGGTAAAATTAAATTTTGTTAAAAGGTATGCACTTTAAGCTTGGTTAGGGAGTTATAAGGGTTAGTTAATTTTATTATGTTGATATGAAATGGTTAGGGAGCCATAAGGATAGTAAAGTGATTTAATTTTTTATTTTAGAAAGGGTTGAAAAGTGAAATTTCAGATTTCTAGTGCTTGGTGGATGCATGAGATGAAGTGATAATTTCTTTGGTCTTATTGAAATTTGAAGTGCATTATTTTTGTTTTCATAAGAAAGAGGTATAAGGTGTATATGTGAAATTCATGTGTGTAATTTTGTTTTGTTTTGTTGAAGCATAATTTTCCATGAGAGAATAGGAGTAATAAGGTGTTATAGTGGTTGATATTTTAATGTAATCGGTGTATGGTGAAATATATTTTGAAGTAAAAATTCATATGGATGTGTTGAGAAAATATCTTGCAATCTAACCATTGGAGTGGCATTAGAAAAAATAGTTATTTGTGAGATAGGTTTTGAAGACATTTCTCCATAAGAACAAATTAAGAGGTATGGGCACATCATCCTTTATTTAAGATGTTTATTGGAATGAATGTTTTGGAACATAAGGTGGAGTGGAAAGGATTGTTTGATAAGCATTGTTGGAAATTTTTGAGTGAGGTTTTGTGTTGCATTGTTGAATTTTTTGGAAATATTTGGAATAAATGTTGAGAACAAGTTGTGCTTTCATTGTTGAAAGAGATTGAGACATTTGTGCTAGAGATTGTGAACTACTTGTGCTAGGGTTGAAGACAAGTTAGTGCATCTTTGT
Organism: Wollemia nobilis; assembly: GCA_028583015.1. NCBI lineage: Eukaryota > Viridiplantae > Streptophyta > Pinopsida > Araucariales > Araucariaceae > Wollemia > Wollemia nobilis. The sequence goes on along the minus strand of JAQPPZ010016892.1, from coordinate 4,872,839 downwards.
GAAATATTTTGAACATTGATTTAAAATATATTGATAGCAATTGTGAAGGTGTTTGAGATAAATTTTATGAGGGAAATTGTGTTTTGGAGTGATTGATCTTTGAGAGAAATTTGCAAAAAGAATAAACCAGTTTTGTTATACATTGTTTTGATTTAAAAGGGATTAGCAAGAGAAAGAGATTGGTTGATTGAATACAAGTTTTCTGAGTATGAAACATATTGAGTCTTTGATAGAGCATATCATTCTCTATATGTTCCAGAGGTTAAACGAATTCTAAGTAGAGTTTATTTTTGTGAAGAAATATTTTGAAAGAGATTTAAATTGTGTTTGTGAGCAAGTCTTTGAGAACGCTTGAGGGTAGATTTAAGCAAGTCTTTGAGAAGGCTTAAAGGTATATTTGAGAAAGTCTTTGAGAAGGATTAAGGGTATATTTGAGAAAGTCTTTGAGAAGACTTGAGGATAGGTTTTGATGAAGTATTTGTCAATGCTTGAGGACAAAATTGAAAGCAGACTTGTTCAAGATTTGTGTTAAGGCTTGAGGACAAATTTGAGATAGAATTGAGAGCAAGTTTGTTCAATCTTTGTGGTAAGGCTTGAGGACAAATTTGATATAGAATTGAGATAAAATTTATTCAAGCTTTGTGGTAAGGCTTGAGGACATATTTGAGACAAAATTGAGAACATATTTTTTCAAGCTTTGTGTTAAGGCTTGGGGAAGATTTGAGATGGATTTAAGAGTAGATTTGTGAGTAGAGTTGAGTAAAGTTGTGTTAGACTTGATACAAATTTTGGTGTAAATTTGAGATAGAGTTTAGTGCATATTTGAGATAGATTTTTAGTGCAAATTTGTGAGCAGAGTGAGAGTAGATTTATGCTAGACCAGTGGTAGAGTTTGGTATAGATTTGAGAGCAGACTTTGGAGGTGATAGAGTAAATAGGATAGCAGTCTCCAATGGATAGAGATCCATCAACCATATCAGTGGGGATAGAGGTATCCTATGGAGAGATATCCACAAGCCAAAGTAGTGGGGGCAGAAGTCTTTTAGAATTTCACCATCCAGAGCATATGGGAAAGAGTTCTCCTCCATGAACCATAGCAAGGGAAAATATTTCTCTTGTGGATAGAGATCCATGAACTAGAGCAAGGGGATAGAGTTCTCCTATGCAGTAAGATCCGTGAACCAACTAGGGAGATAGATTTATTCTATGGAGAGAGATCCACAAACCATTTGAGGAGATATATTTCTCTTGGATTAAGTTCCATGAACCAGAGCAAGGGGATAGAGTTCTCCTGTGGAGAGAAATCCACAAACTAGAGAAAAGGGGAAAGAGTTCTCCTGTGGAGAGAGATCCACAAATCAGAGCATAGGGGATTGGTGTATCATTTGGACAGAGGTCCATAAACATTGTTATAAGGAATTGATTCCCATGAAATTTGTTGAGAAAATTTAGAAGAAATATTTTTTCCATGGAGTAGCCCACATTGGGAGAACCATGTTAAATTTATCTCTCTCTTGTGTGTGATGATTTGTGCATTGCTTTGATTATTGCTATTGATATTTCCATTGATAATGTTGGATAATATTGTTTGGGAAAGAAAAGCAAAAGTTGATCTTATACTGTTCACCCCCTATTAGTATAAGCATGTGTTCTTCATATTGTTAGTAGGATTAGATAAAAAATCTATTCTCTTGATATGTTGTTTACTCAAAAATGGTCATCCAAATCCATTTGGTTTTCAATATATGTGGCTCTAAGAATATAATTTCTTCTAGATGATTATATTAATATGGGATAATGTGAACATGGATTTTTTTGAAATATGAAATATCTAAAGGAGCAAATGAATATTTGAAATGCCAAATATTTTGGTAAAATATTTAAAGAAAATGAGTAAATTGAATCTAACTTAAAAAATTATAAGAGACATTAGAAATCAATGGAATGGACCTATAGTTCCTTGACACTACCTTGGAATTCAATGTTCTAGAAAGGTATAAAATAGTGAAATCAAGCAGCCAATGCTTTGAAAACCTCCTCAAAATTTAATAAAGTCTAGCTCAGGTTCTTCATTGGTTCAAGAGTGATCCACTTGTATAGGCACTCAACTGGACCAAAGGAGCAAAGCACTTTGAGTCAAATAGTGATTTTTTCATTTCCTATAGTGATTCATTCATCAACCAGTGGATGGGTAAAAATAAAGGCACAAATATTGAGGAGAATATTTTTACAGTGACATTCTGACATGTAGTGGCATACTAACTTATTTTAGAATACTTCTAAACTTATTAAATGTTATTTAGAGGTATTAACATTTGAAGGTGCAACATTTTATTATATATGCCCTCATATATTTATTTTTACATGGAATAATAGTTTCTCACCTTAGATAACTTAGGAGTAAACTTCTACTATAAATATGACCTATTGGATCCATTCTATTCACCTTTTAGCTATGAGAATTTTGAGCTACACTCTATGAAATCCATATTATGCTTTTGTATCTCATAAAATTGTTAAAAATTGACAAGTTCTTTTGTATTCCATTAATGGCACTTCCTTCCTAGTTTGCTATGAATTCAATGATTGAGACATATCCTTTTGTCCCATCTTATAATTTGCCTAATAATTTCATACTTAATTAATATGGAACATTGATGTTATTTGAATTTGCATGTATTAATTGATTGCACATTTCCTTACTATGGTTACAACCATATTTTATTTGAATGCCTCACACCCTTAAAAATTTATGTATTTTTATTTTTTGCATTTACTTTTAAGCAATTATTATTAGATCATTCAAGAGAGATAGTTGGGACACAACCTCAATCTAAAGGTTGGGAGGCTCCATTGGCCATTCCTTTTAACTTTGCTAAGAATAGAATTGGGACACATCTTTAAATTAGAAGTCAGGACAATTTCCAAGTTCAACACATTTTTTGCAATGCTTGATGGAACAAATCCCTATTTTTCACCCCACATAAACTCTTAATGAGATCCCTACCATGTTTCATTCATTAAATATGTTTGGTGGGACCAACCATCATTGTTCATCATCAACGATATATTCTAAGGTCTTTGGGCCTCTATATAAGGCACATCAAATCACTTTCAATAATTATACATCTTTGATGACTATTCAAGATGCACCTATAGATTATTGTATCCCTCAAAATATAAAATATATGGCATCTACAAAAATTGTGTTCTTAAATATATCATTTAAAAAAAAAATTAGCTTATGATTGTATGTTTTGTTGTCACATCTTGCATGATAGATTTCCATTGTCATATTAGTTTGTTATGTATTGGAACTTATGACCTTTAGCACTTTATAATTATTATATAAACCATCATTTTTCCACATCTTAAAAAAATAAACTTCTAATATATAAAGAGCAATTTTATTATCTCTTCATTTTACCCTTTTAAAATATTTGTCAAGTTATTTTCATCATTTTCTCCTATGTGAGAGTTGTTAGGGTTGATTTTTCTTGTTCCTCTCAACTTATCCCTTGAAAAAATAAAATGGGTTTACATTAATGTGTATAAACATTGGTGTCATTGATTTCATTCATCTTTATGTCCAAATATAGATCAAAATCAATTCTAAGATAAGGGAATCAAATCAAAACCAAATCAATTAAACAATAATAACAAACAAAAGATAAACAATATTTGAACTAATTGGTTGGTGTGGATGCATTTAATGTGCTACATGTTTACACACATCCCCTATGAACATATTAAAAAGGGATAAAATATTGACACCCAAATTAGATCAAAGCAAAACATGCCAACTTGAATCATATATGACTTAACTAAATCGTATGAAATAAAAAAATTAAAAAATTAAAAATAAAAACTCAAGTAAAACTAAATCATTTTGATATAACATAATGTTAGAGTATATTACATCATATGGGTCATGTAAATGTACCACCTTTGGTACATAGTTAGAGTAGGAGATTACTTTAGGAGTTGTAATATACAAGGTGTCCCCTTGTACAGCTAGGTAGAGTGTTGGCCAAGGAATCTTTCTTCCTATATAAAGGGCCTCATAGTGAGTACATCAAACATATTGAGTACATAAAGAACATCAAGTTCATCAAGTTTATTATAGTGGAGAGTAGTAGATAGTGGTAGAACTCCTTGATGGAGTACAATGTAGTTATTTATCTTATATCAATGGAATGACCATCACCTCCATACTACATTGTATTTTCACCACTTTCTATTTATAGTATATTTTAGTCATATTGCATAATTTCATTCTTTTGTAATTTATGCATCTTATTAGGACCTGTGATATATCTCTCTCACTACACATATCCTCAAAAATTAATAGTGGTATAAAAGTCATGGTGCATCCAATATGATTGGGGAGAGTCACAAGTGAGGACTAAAACAAATCTTAGCTACAAAAATTTTGAGATTACTATTGTAACTCCTTCACAACGACCCCAAAATTTTGGGGACCCACTTGAAATTTTGGAAAATCATTTGAATTTCATCTTCATATGTAGTCGATATCATTCATCATCTAATGTCAAAGAAAAAGCCATATTCATAATGGTATTTTTGGTCTCAATGTCAGATTTTATCTCACGCTTTCAATAGTTCTTTGTTTGTTCTAGTAGGGTCATGTGGTGATAGTTATGATGATTATGTCATGTTGTTATTGTTTGTTATGTTATGTTATGTTTCTTGTTATTTGGATATGTTATGTTGTGTTAGTTTATAGTATTTATTTGTTTAGTTAGGTTCTTTATGTTATGTTTATGTTTTGTTCATATTATAGTTTGTTATGTTTTATTTTTAGTTATGTTATATTATTTTATCTTTATGTGGTGTATTTTGTTATGTATGTGCCATTGTTATATGTTTATTTGTTAGGTGGTATTGTTAGTTATTTTATGTTATTTTATTATTTTCTTATGTTGTGTATTATTATATATGTTAATGTTATTATGTTAAGTTTCCATTTTATGTTTATGTTAGTCTTTTTGTTTGCATGTCTTTATTGTTTTAAAATTTTAGAAGAATGGAAAGAAAACCAATTAAACCAATTCAAATAATGAATTTATAATATATAAAAGGAGGAAGAAAAGCCAAGCAGAAGGTCGGACATTTTATGCAGGTAGAGAGAAAGAGGAATTAAGGAGCACAAGTGGAGAGAAGAAGAAGCTACAGAGCACTGGAATTACAGAGAAGTTTGATTTTTATTGTAATATTTTACTATGCCAATATATTTTATGGATCCATATAAGCATTAATTTGGTATGTGGATTGTAATTAAAGTATTGGGTATAATTTTCAATGAGTAAAATCCCCTGAAGATTGCATCATACCATTGTCATACTGTGTGAATACTGGTGGGCAATGATTTGGTTTATGTCTCTGTGATTTATTTTTTTGTAGCATTTGTCCGAAAAAGAAAATTTAGTTTCTTAATCATAGAGATTTTGATTATTTATTTTCTGAGAAATTATTATTTTTTTATATAACCTAGTTCACTTCTTATAATCTCATACTAGGTTATTAATTATTTATTATTTAAATATTGAATTATCTTTAATATTTAAATAAAATCCGTGTAAGGTAAATGAACATTTTGTTTCCAACTTTAATTCAATAAAGTTGTGAATTAGAGTGAATACCTTTTATCAAAGTATGTTTAGATTTTATAGTTTAAATAGTTTTATTTATGCACAAATCCAAACAATACATTGGAGGATTATGTTAGTTATTAAATATTTGATTTCATAAATATTTAATAAAAAAATATAATAAGGAAGTACATTTATGAACTTTTTTTTAAATCATAGAACTCACAGTTCATAAATAATATTTATAGAAAAACCCTATAAATTTATGATTAATAAGGTTTCCAAAACCTTATGATTTTCGGGTTAAACATTTTTATTTTTTATTCATTATCTCAAATATTTTAATGTTAGTTTTATATTTGAGATGAATAAAATATATTCATCGATTAAACCATAGTTTTTAAAGGTGAATATTTATAATCAAGGTTTATATCATCATTTTGAAATTTCACATACTTTAATTTTTATTAAGGTAATTGAAATTTCACATTAATTAAAATGCTAAGACAAATTGTTATTTCAAATTAGTTTTGAAAGCATTTTAATCAATGGTATTGTTAAGTTTGCATCAATAGATCTTAATCATAAGGTAGATTTAATTTATCATTTGGATAATATAATTTAGTGAAAATCATGTTGTACATGATAAACTTGAAATCATTTACTTAATTCTCAGGCCCCTTGTAAACAGAAACTTGCAAACCCAAGAGTTTATTTAGGCACTTATATAAACATTTATGCATGACACATAAAACATTAAGTGAGAACCTTGGAGAAACATTACGTTCTTTGCAAGAGAGAATTTAAATTCTAATTTTTCGAGTGGTTTTTGTGATTAGACAAAATCAAACCTCAACAAATTGGCGCTAGGAGGGCCCAAAAATGAAAAATAGGTAGTTTTATTTTAGCTTATCATTAGTGCATTTTCAATCATTCATACATTCATTCTTGAAGTTTCATGTTTAAATGCATACTTGAATATTGCAATTACATTGTTACATTAAGATCATATTTCAAGTATTGTATATTTCAAAAAGTGGTTAGATTTCATTAAACTGGAGTCTAAATAAATTATCACGAGGTCAAAGTCTACTGGATCTACCATATTTCAAATTTTATCACCAACTAAGAAACACAGAAGAAGTAAAACTCAAACGGTAATTCTTCCTAGTACTTCTAACGTAAGTTCACATTTGATTGTAAATCCACCACTTGTCAATATGGCTGCACCTGTTGCACCAAATCTGGCATGGATGGGTAACCAACGAAGTCCATTAAACATAGCTAGTGTTGTACATGATATGCCAAAGAATGTGGAAAAGTATTTACCAAAATATAAGCACGATGGTTCTCGTTTGGCAGAAGAGCATATACAAGCATATACTAATGCAATGTCCAAATTGCAGATTGAGCATGAAGATGTGGCATGTAGGTTGTTTCCTCTAACTTTGGATGAGATAACCTATGATTGGTATGTTTGCTTACCTTCTAATTCCATTACTTCATGGGATATGTTGAAAAATACTTTCATTACTCAATTCAAGTTTGCTATTGATCCAACAAGTGTTTATTTGCAATTCGCTTCTACTCATAGAGAACCTAGTGAACCATTGCATATGTTTAATACTAGGTTTCATAAGATGTATTCAAGACTGACTGCACCTTATAATATTGCAGAAGATGCAGTGATCCAAATTTATTTTGGTGCTTTGGATCCATTAACGGCAATATTCGTCAGGAGAATGGGGAAAATAACTATACTTACAAGAGCTTACACTGAAGCGCTTACGATTGAAGAGTAGATGATGCAATGAAGTTGTGGATTAGGGAAAATTTTATCTATTGGTTATCCTGGTATGCAAAATCATATTCCTATGATAAATCATGCTTTAACTAATCAAATGCCAATGTTGAATTCAATTCCACAAATTCCAAATCAAATGGCATATGCTCAGTCAAGTAATCCTTTATTTTTAGAAAGTCATTATGTTGCACACAAAACAATGAATAACAATGTACCTAATTTGAATAGTTTTGAGAATGTAGCAGCAATGCAAAATGGGAATTCTTTTCAAAATTTTCAATTACAACAAAATAATCCTATGTTTGCACAAAATTCACAAAATCAAGGCAATCCAATGTATACAAATTCATGGTTGAATCAAAATTCTTTACCAAATCAAAATGTTCCAAATGTTATGCCAAGTCCAAATGTTCCAAATTGGATGAATTCGAGTGTTCCAAATGCTTTACCAAATCAAAATGTTCCAAATGTTATTCCAAATCAAAATCAGAGTAATCCTCCCAATGATTCTAATGAATCGGTAGATCTAAAGATGTATCAAAATTTAAGTAATGATTTTGTTCAAATGCAAAAACAAAACACTCAAAATTCACAATCAAACCGAAATTTTACTATGCAAAGACCAAAACATTTCAACACAAAACCAAATAATGGGGGTGTACCAACTCCTATTGCTAATAATAGTGGTGCTTCTAACAATAAGACATCAACTGTTAATGTATCTGAAGTTGTATTGGATAATTGGTGTAGGTTACATCGTACTGGTGAACACAATGAATTTGATTGTAATGAATTTAGTTGTGTTACAAATTGCATTCAACAGGGATTTGAAAAACTAGAATGGGTTGATAATGATGACGATGATGAAACTAGTACAAATAAGGGTAAAAGTTTTGCTTATTATCTTGATATTTTTGGTTCAAGTGAAGATAATGATGATGAAGAAAAATAAGAGGATTAAGGTATTGAATAAATACATACATTAAAACAGTATAGAAATGGGAATCATAGTTATAATGTGAGAAGTAAAAGTAAGTATTTCAAAAATACTTCTACTCCCAACAATGTAAGTATTCCCCCTGATGTTAACACAAATAATAATCATGTTCCTCTATAACATGTGGCAGGATATAAATATCAACAGGTGGAAATACATCAGAGTACAAGGTTTTAAAGCAGAGTCTGAAGAGCTTTATAACATTTTAACTCAGCAAATTATTCCCTCTAGAGAGAATGAAGATCACATTGTTTGGGCTGAGATTGAAAGTGGTGACTTCACAGTTAAGTCTGCCTATAATTTGCTTCTCAATGTGGAAGGTCAACAATTTCAATCGAGTTTGGTTTGGATCAAAGGCTTAATTCCTAAAATATCCTTTTTTTCATGGCTGGTGATTCAAGGAAAAATCCTCACTATGGACAATATGTTATCCAAAGGTATGGTTATTGCTAACCGTTGCTACATGTGCAGGGCAGGATGGGATACAACCCAACACTTGTTTTTGGAGTGTCCGATAGCGGAATCCATCCTGGATGAACTTTTCCAGGCCTTTAGGATCTCTTGGGTTAAGCCTACTCTTATATCTGAAGTGTTCCATCAATGGCCTCAACCCTTTGTTAGCCTAAAACTTAAGTACCTATGGAAAATTTGTTGGCATCATTTTCTCTGGTAGATTTGGCTAGAAAGGAACCATAGAGCCTTTAAGGATACCATTCACAACCCAAAAACCATCCTCAATAGGATTATTGTCTTTGCGAAAGAAAACATTAGCACCTTAGTGAATGAGAACCACTCAATTCTTCCCCAAGAAAAACAATTAGCTCGGGCCTTAGGTATTGAGGACAAACCTTCCATTCCTTTGCCTAATCCCAAAAATGGGATTTCTTGGGAGCCACCCCCCTAGGGTTGGTTTAAACTAAATTTTGATGGTGTAGCCAAGGAGAACCTGAGAAGATATGGATCTGGAGGAATAATCAAAGATCATCAAGGAAATTTGGTCAAGGCCTTCGTTGAACCATTGGGAATCAAAACTAATAACGAAGCAGAAGCTAGAGCCCTTTGGAGAGGGTTGCAAATTACCCAAGCAACTCAAGGTAACTTGATGATTGAAGGTGATTCCATGAACATCATCAACCTGTTAACCAATGGCAAAAAACATCCATGGAGAATCGAGGGAGTCATCCATGAAGTGAGGATCCTTTTTGTGGCAAGACAGAATAGGAGGGTTTGTCACATGTACCGTGAGGCCAATAGGTCAGCTGAAAAATTAGCCAACATAGGTGTTGATGTTGGTAGTTTGGTGACATGGACACAAGGTGTGCCACGTGAAGTGGAAAACATTATTAGTCATGAAAATAAACCTACCTGTTAAGGAGAAATATGAATGGGTGTTCTTTCCCCATGGAGTTGGTAATAACTATGGGGTTTCCCTCTAAATCATACCAAATTGGAAATGAAGGTAATAGGGTGTAAGCCTTGGAATATTTTTACAGAGAATAGGAAATGGGCAAGCAACAGGTTTCACAAGTGCAAAGTTCCAAACTTCAATTCCTATTAATGTAAGTACTGTTTACAGTTATTTTAAGTATGGGTGTGCTTTTTTAGTAAGGTGTTATAGGGGATTCAACACAATTTTTGGTAAGAAATTTTTAAGGATGACTAGGATCTACAATCTCAGCAGAAGGCTGGATATTGTAATAGGTTTTGGGTTAACCTGCAAAACCCGATAATTAACGAAGACTTTTATTTACCAAAAAAAAATAATCATGTTCCTCTATATTCTCTTGATGCACCTGAAATTGCACATAAGGTACAAAACAATGAAAGGATTACTTATAACATTATTTAAGATCTTAATAAAAATAAATCTAGTATCAATTTGTTTGAAGCTACACAATTATCTAATCAACATGAGTTATTAATGGAGGCTTTTGGTAATCAAAACATCAAAGAAGTTAATAAAATCATTAAAATATAATATGCTACATGAAAATAAAAATAGGAGGCTCCTCCTTTTCCTTTAACTATTATAATTGCAGATAAAAAGTTGCATAATTGCATGGTGGATTTGGGAGCTTCAGGTAATGTGATGCCTTTCGCAGTTTGTCAAAAGTTAGGTTTTTAACCGACATCTTCAAATAAAATTGTTGTGTAGTTAGATAAAACAGAAGTAAAAGTCATACGTATGCTTAAGAATGTGCACATATAGTTGTCATCAGAACCTACAGTTTAGTATTATATAGATATTCACATTGTTGATATTCTTGACAAGTACGATTTGTTATTGATCGGGGAATGGAGCAAGCATCTGAACGGATACCTTTCCATAGATTTTTTACATTTATGGCTGCCTTGGAAAGGCATAGCTAATAAGATTCATGTTGAAATGGAGCCTAGATTAAAGAATATGATTATCTATTATGATAAAGAGTCTAGTGAGATTTTTTATAATGATATTGAGCTAGGCATATATACACTTGATATTGGTTCAATATCAAGAATCCTAGAGTCATCAAAAATGGTTGTCGATGATTTTGAAGAAGAATTTCTTAAAGAGCTTGAATATTATGAGGAGGATGCAATAGAATTTCATCCCATGAGTTTAGATGATCATTTTTATTGTTTGAAAAAACATGAAGAATTATTATCTGTCCAGATGAAATTTCTAGTTCATTTGAAATGCAAGTTATAGAAAATGCTACCTCAAATAATTTTTTTGAAATTCGCATGCAATCATAAAATAAAATTGCAAAAGTGGATAAGGTTCTAAAATAGAATCAATTTGAAGATAAATTAATTGAACACTTTGTTGAAGCTAAAAATGAAGAAATGGTAAATATTACTTATGACTCATTTGTTATAAATGACGAAAAGGTAAAATCTTATATTTTACTATTGACTACTAAAAATTCAAGTACCAATTCATCTAATTGCTTTGAAAGTGCAAATAAAGAAATATCATTGATGGTTGACAAGGGATTAGAGTTGAATTGTGTTCATTCAAATGATACAAATGTTATATTAGAAACAACTCAAGTTGTTGATCGTAGAAATGTGTTATTTGATACATCCTTATATAGACAATATTTGTGGTTTGAAAAATATGGACATATTATTAATTGGGTGTCTAATTTTTGGGTTTTTGAAAAGTAGGAAGTTGATGAAAATGAAGGGCTGCAAGATGACAATGATAGAGCTTATGAAGAAAAGGAAAAATTTTGAAATGACTCATCAAATTTTGGTAAATGCTACTCATGGTGTCTTGATCATGGATGACAAGGTAGAATCTATACTTTTGTTATTGATGGAAATTCCAGGTAATAAGTTGTATGATGTTCCTTTGAGTGTTTATGTTGTTGATAAGAAATCGAATATAACTTCTAAAGTTTTGACAGTAAATACAATGAAGGAAAAGGGTTTGACTCTGAAATTGTTTCAAATAAGTTCTTACTTGCAAAATTTCATGTTTGAAACAATTAGTCTAATTCTAAGTCAGGAATTGACTTATGACATTTACATTATGAGGATTAGACACGAAATAATTTTGAATCAGTCATTGTTTTGTCTATCTATTGATTTGGCATTTCACTATGGGTTTGATAATGGAATTAAAGTGAGAGTTTTTGTTTGGTCTATTCCATTGTGGTTGGAATTATATGAAATTCAGTATGCATATCATAAGAGGGATTGTTTATTCTGTGATGATAATATTTGGGATCCAGGGAGAGAATAGTCTTACTTGTATATTGTTGTATATATGTGTTTCATCACATTATGTTGTTGATGTTGTTAATGTTTGTTTTTATTGATGTTATGTTGTTTTTTATTGAATTTTATCAGTCGTTTGTTGTGTTTTGTTGAGTACAGGAATAAATTGGCTTTGCCAGATTTTGGGAGCTTCATGATTTTAGTGTGTCATTCAAGTTGGTATAGTTTTCAAGGAGGTTTTCAAAGATTAAGGTAGTTTTTACTGAGACACTTATCATTTTATGGCTCTGTTTGGTGTTTGATCATGGGCCGTATAGGATGAAATTACTTGTTTTGAAAACCTGTGAAACCTGGAGAAAAATAAAATTAAGTTGTTAGTCTATATCTTCATGAATGTGAAATAAGATAAGGAAATTTGAAATATTAAAATCGTATTGCAAAAGATTCACAAGTACCACAAACATATTAAATAATATCTTTTAAAATTTTGGATGTATGAAGTTATCAATTTTACAAATTAGGGTGAAAATTTTATATACTCTTTCAATCCTACTTGATCTCTAACCCAGGTAGCAAGTGGATTTGTTGCAAAGTACCATTATACCAGATATATATATAAAAAAAAAAGAGAAAAAGTGAAAAGAGAAAAATTATGAGAAAATAAAAAAATGAGAAAAAAATAAGTGATGAATACAGTTGGAAATAAAGTCAAATATTTTACCAAGAACTAGATAATCTTCACCGGAGCTATAAACACTCGGTCGATAGTGAAGTAATGTCTAGAATAAAGGAAACACAACATCCACTTAATATCTAGAAGTTTTAGATAATCTCTACTAGAGCTATAGATGCTCGACAAACAATAGAGCAATGTCTGAAGGGAATTAGATGAAGGTATTTCTTAAAAGAGAAATTTTTCATAACCCAAAATGTGAAATTGACAGTGGAATGCTAAATGGATTTCAAAATATATAGAATGAATCACTTTGTACACACAAAGCTGATGTTGATGATTCTGGTGGTTCATGTCAAATTGGTCTATTCTCATTCTTTGGATATCAATGATGCTTATAATTCTAATATTTGGGCTTTTGTTGTTTTCAAAGTTTTATTTTTTAGTTCGAAATGTCCAGGGACATTTACCAGTAGAGTCACCATTTGTTGTGACTCCTTCACAACGACCCCAAAAGTTTGGGGACCCACTTGAAATTTTGGAAAATCGTTTGAATTTCATCTTCATATGTAGTCGATATCATTCATCATCTAATGTCAAAGGAAAAGCCATATTCATAATGGTAGTTTTGGTCTCAATGTCAGATTTTGTCTCACGCTTTCAATAGTTCTTTGTTTGTTCTAGTAGGGTCATGTGGTGATAGTTATGATGATTATGTCATGTTGTTATTGTTTGTTATGTCATGTTTATGTTTTGTTCATATTATAGTTTGTTATGTTTTATTTTTAGTTATGTTATATTATTTTATCTTTATGTGGTGTATTTTGTTATGTATGTTGCATTGTTATATGTTTATTTGTTAGGTGGTATTGTTAGTTATTTTATGTTATTTTATTATTTTCTTATGTTGTGTATTATTATATATGTTAATGTTATTATGTTAAGTTTCCATTTTATGTTTATGTTAGTCTTTTTGTTTGCATGTCTTTATTGTTTTATTTTAAAAGAAATGTGTTATTTTAAAATATTTAAAAGGATAAAGTTTAAAATATTTTAAACTTTATAATTTTAAATACTTTAAAATTTTTGTTTGCATGTCTTTATTATTTTATTTTAAAAGAAATGTGTTATTTTAAAATATTTAAAAGGATAAAGTTTAAAATTAAATACTTTAAAATTTATGTTTGCATGTCTTTATTGTTTTATTTTTGTTTTAATAAAGTAGTTTCATTTTATGTATGCAGGGATACAAGAAGGTTGTTCTCTCGAAAATTGATGTTGGCAGTGGATAAATGATTTATCAAATGGACGCAGAAATGAAAGAATATTAATGATAATATTATGGATATTTAAATACTTTGAAGAAAGGTATTTAAATGAAGTTCATACATTATAAAGTGGAAGTGTTGGTTGATATTAGGGTTTTAAAATTCATTTTAAAACTGTAGAAGAATGAAAGAAAACCAATTAAACCAATTCAAATAACAAATTTATAATCTATAAAAGGAGGAAGAAAATCCAAGCAGAAGGTCGGGCATTTTATGCAGGTAGAGAGAAAGAGGAATTAACGAGCAAAAGTAGAGAGAAGAAGCAGCTATAGAGCACTGGAATTACAGAGAAGTCTAATTTTTATTGTAAGAATTTTATTATACCAATATATTTTATGGATTCATATAAGCATTGATTTGGTATGTGGATTGTAATTAAAGTATTGGGTATAATTTTCAATGAGTAAAATTCCCTGAAGATTGCATCATACCATTGTCTTACTGTGTGAATACTGATGGGCAATAATTTGGTTTATGTCTCTGTGATTTATTTTTCTGTAGCATTTGTCCGAAACAAAAAATTTAGTTTCTTAATCTAGAGCTTTTGATTTTTTATTTTCTAAAAAATTATTATTATTTTTATATAACCTAGTTCACTTCTTATAATCTCATACTAGGTTATTAATTATTTATTATTTAAATATTGAATTATCTTTAATATTTAAATAAAATCTGTGTAAGGTAAATGAACATTCTGTTTCCAACTTTAATTCAATAAAGTTGTGAATTAGAGTGAATACCTTTTATCAAAGTATGTTTAGATTTTATAGTTTAAATAGTTTTATTTATGCACAAATCCAAACAATACATTGGAGGATTATGTTAGTTATTAAATATTTGATTTCATAAATATTTAATAAAAAAAATATAATAAGGAAGTACATTTATGAACTTGATTTTAAATCATAGAACTCACAATTCATAAATAATATTTATAGCAAAACCCTATAAATTTATGATTAATAAGGTTTTCAAAACCTTATGATTTTCAGGTTAAACATTTTTATTTTTTATTCATTATCTCAAATATTTTAATGTTAGTTTTATATTTGAAATGAATAAAATATATTCATCGATTAAACCATAGTTTTAAAGGTGAATATTTATAATCAAGGTTTATATCATCATTTTGAAATTTCACATACTTTAATTTTTATTAAGGTATTGAAATTTCACATTAATTAAAATGCTAAGGCAAATTGTTATTTCAAATTAATTTTGAAAGCATTTAAATCAATGGTATTGTTAAGTTTGCATCAATAGATCTTAATCATAAGGTAGATTTAATTTATCATTTGGATAATATAATTTGGTGAAAAGCATGTTCTACATGATAAACTTGAAATTATTTACTTAATTCTCAGGCCCCTTGTAAACAGAAACTTGCAAACCCAAGAGTTTATTTAGGCACTTATATAAACATCTATGCATGACAAATAAAACATTAAGTGAGAACCTTGGATAAACATTACATTCTTTGCAAGAGAGAATTTAAATTCTAAGTTTTCGGGTGGTTTTTGTGACTAGAAAAACTCACACCTCAACAATTACATTTGGCTAGATTCTTTCCATAGAGTTGCAGGAAAACTCATGAAGACTATGACTCAACATTTATTCTGCTAGTTTGATGAATCAACTAGTGAAGACTATTGATCTCAAGATATCTAGAACTTTTTCATGCTAACTACTATCTAAAGTTTCTTTGTTGCAAAAAATTAACTCTCAAAATTTGGTACACTTCCTACAACAGATAAAGAAGAATTTCACATTTGTTGGCTGAAATTCTATGTGCTTTCCTCATGCAGAGATTAGTTTTTTTGTTGCAATAAAATAGACACTTTAAAATAGTGCAAGAGAGACTCGATGAGAAGAGTCATGGTGAAGTTTGGAGATTGGATATCTCCATTTCTATATTTAAAAACTTCACATTGCAGTAGAAAAGGCTATAGAATACTTTCACTTGAAGAAAATACCATAGAAGCCTTGTACAAAAAAAAAAAGGCCATAGAAGCCTTGTATTGGAAGAAAAGACCACAAAATCCTTGATCCAAAATAAAAGGCCATAGAAGCCTTGATCCTAAAGAAAGGGCCGAAGCCTTAATTTTGAAGAAAAATCTAGAGAATGGTTCCTGATCCATAAGAAGACTCCAGAGAAAAGTTCTTAAAGAAGACTCCAAAGAAGAGTCCATGAAATAGGATATTGGTGATCTCCTTTACTTATTAAATACTTATTTCTAAATAATCTGAAGAGATACATCGAAGATCTCATTGGAAAACTTCTAGTCATGGAAAAAATAAAAAAGAACTAGCAAAGTCTTGTTCCTGATCAAATAAGTAACAAATTTAATAGTGAAATACACTACCAAGGAGAAGCTCCTGATAGTGAAGGACTTGGGAAAATTGTCACCATCCAAAAATAGGCCAAAGAGGAGAAGAATTTGGTAAAGAGTGCCAAATCCCAAAGAAGAATCCACTAAAGACCTCAAGACATTTATAAATCTTGAGAATAAAATCATGTTTGAATTTAGAGTTCAACAAGAAGATTGAAGGAGGATTCAAATAGAAGAATCCTACCAAATCCAAGATATTTTGAGATTGCCTCTCACAATAATAAGGCACATTTTAGAGATAATATCTTTTTGAATCTACTATAGAAAATATAAGATCACTTGAAATATCAAGCCACCAAACCCTAGGCTCAAAATAGAAGGTTCGATACCACAATTTTGTGAAGTAAGAAGTTGTTTTAGACATCCAACAAGAAGCTACAGAATTAATTCATCTCAAGCCATCAACTTGGTGAATCTAAAAACCAAGATCTACATCTGAAGAACACAAGCTTATACTGAGAGGGGGGGTGAAAAGTATAAGACCAAATTTTACTTTTCTTTCCCAAACAATATTATCCAATATTATCAATGGTAATATCAACAGTAGTAATAAAATAAATGCACAAATCATCACACACAAGAGAGACACCAATTTAACGTGGTTCACCCAATGTGGGCTACTCCATGGAGAAAATATTTCTACTAAAATTTTCTCAACAAATATCTTGGGAATCAATTCCCTATTACAATGTTTATGGACCTTTGTCCAAAGGAGACACCAATTCCCTATGCTCTGATTTGTGGATCTCTCTCCACAGGAGAACTCTTTCCCATTTTCTCTGGTTTGTGGAACTTGATCTAGGATAACTCTTTCCCCTAGATATGATTCATGGATCTCTATCCATAGAAGAACTCTATCCCCTCTACTCTGGTTGATGAACTTCTAGAAGACTTCTACCCCCACATCTCTAGCTTGTGGATATCTCTCCACAGAAGACTCTATCCTCACTACCCTAGATAATGGATATCTATCCAATGGAGGGCTATCCTCTTTACTCTATCACCTCCAAAGCTTACTCTCAACTATGTCTCAAATATACACCAAAATCTATCTCAAGTGTACTACAAATATGCTCTAACTCTGCTCACAAATCTACACCAACCTTTATCTCAACTCTATCCTCAAGCCTTAACACAAAGTTTGATTAAATAACCAATCAACTTTGTTTAGATCTACCTCAAGCCTTAACACAAAACTCTAAACAAATCATGAATCAACTTTGTTCAGATCTATCCCAAGCCTTAACACAAAGCTTGACCAAATCACCAATCAACTCTATTCAGATCTGCCCCAAGCCTTAACATAAATCTTGAACAAATCAAACCTGCTCTTAATGTTATTCCAAGTCTTCACAAGACTTGCTCAAATCTTCCTTCAAGTCTTCACAAAGACTTGCTCAAATATACCTTCAAGTCTTCACCAAGACTTGCTCAAATCTGCCTTCAAGTCTTCACCAAGACTTGCTCAAATCTACTTTCAAGTCCTCTCAAGAACTTGCTCAATTATACCTTCAAGCCTTCACAAAGACTTGCTCAAATTTTCTCTAGCACATGCTCAAACCTGCTCTAACACATGCTCAAAAAATCTCACAAGATATGCTCAATCAATCTCAAATCTTGCACACAATGCTATCAAATGCTTTGTCTAATCTTCAAAGTAATTCCTTTAACTTGAAGCAGTTTAGACATATTCTATCCAGAATTCATTTAACCTCTAGAACATATAGAGAATGATGTACTCTATCAAAAACTCAATATGTTCTACTCAATCATTAAGTTTGTCGCTTCCACATGTCTTACTTTTATTGCTCTTTTTAAAGATAGATCTAGTCTAGCACATGACACCTATCTTCTTGATTTGCACATTCACTTTCAGTATCACTCAAAACCAATGTTCAAGAGTTTCATATAATCATTCAACCAATGAAGCACAACTTGCTTACAAACCCTAACCAAGTGTTTCACACTTCTTCCAACAAAGAGCACAATGTAGGTCTCAAACCCTAACTCAAATAATTCATAATCTCTATCTCAAATATTCTCCAAACATTCAACAATGAAGCACATAACACTCACTCAAATATTTCCAACAATGCTCATCAAACAATCCTTTTCACTCCACCTTATGTTTCACAACATTCAATCCAACAAACACTTCAAACAAAGGATGATGTGCTCATACCTTTTTGTTTTGATGGAGATATGTCTTCAAAACTTGTCTCACTCACAACCAATTCCTTTTGTGCCACTTAAAGGTTAGATAACAATAGTCTATCTCAAAAACCTCCACATGAATATTTCCTCAACAAGATGCTCAAAGAATTCTGAAAATAATATTCTAGAATTCTTCTTTAGCTTTCATGGACAATGCAAAAACTCACTCAACAATTTCCCCCTTTTATAAAACAAGAATTACAATCAAATAACAATACTTTTACACCTTTTATCTCCACTCTTTCAAAATAATTTTCACTCCAATTTATTTTCAAAGAAAAAAGAATTACAATGATAAATAAACCAATTACACACTTATCACTCCAATCTCAACAAATAAAATAAATGCCATTCAAACCCTTAAAAATAATGCAAAAATATTTCTCCTTATAACTCCTAAGTTTCAAACTATAGGTCAAATATCATCCGCCAAATATTACTATAGCCAATAGTCAACAATATAGCACATACCTCACAAATTAACCATGGCACATACCTTTATCAAAAAAAAATTAACTTGCTTTTTCACATACGGGAATCGACCCTCTAACCTCAGCTCACCAAGTGCAGCATTCGATCGTTTGCACTAGCCAAGCATTTGAAACTAAGCTTTAGCCTCACCACTTTATACTCGTCTCCAAAAATTAAAACTTAAAAACCTTCAACCGGTGTTGGGGGGAATCAAACCCCGAACCTTCCTTCTACCAACAACTAATGTAGGACCCACTTGCCACTCGGGATACCAGCCCTTGCTGCACAAAATTTCTCATTGCCTTTATTTTATTCCTTTGCCCTCATTTGATGAATGAGAAACCTCCACATTTCTCTTATCTTCTTCATTCGATTTCCTTCACATGTGCATGGAAATATAGATGCCTCCAATATTAAATTTTATTTTTTGTGCCTTTGCCAAATTAAAATTTAATTATTTATTAATATAATATTTAACTTTAGGTTAAATATTATATTATTTAATTTAGTATTAAATAATACTTTTGTATGGGGGTCTTCATCAATTCTTTTTCCCTTCTTTTTAATAAGCCCTTCTGGCTTAATTATTATAATATTAAAATATTATAATATCTTCTTTTCTCTTTAAAACCATGGGGTTAATATTTTGTCTTCAACCTTTTAGCCAACCTTTTTGGCTTATAATATAAAATATTATAACCAATTATTTTACCACTTTGCTTGTACCAAAATGGACTTTGCCTTGCACCAAACACTTGACATCAATGACAACCTTATTACTCAAAATTTCCAACAATATCCCCCTTTTTCATTGATGGCAACCCCTTTTTTTAAACAATCCTTTTTCCTTTTTCCAATTATGCACCCCTGAGAAACTAATCCCCTTGACTGAATGTTCTCCCCCTTACTCAAATCTCTCCCCCTTTGTCATCAATGGCAAAGGGACTCCTTTGGGGCTAAATATAAGACTCTTAGCTCAGCCCCCTCCCCACCTCCTCTCCTTGAGGTGATTAATTTTGGGGTGGGAGTATCTCTACTCCTAGCATACAATGCTCTTTTCCTTTGTCAACCTTCTTTCTCAACATACCCTTTTGATTCTTTTGAGTGTCCTTGTTCTTGCTTGTCTCTGGAAATTCTTTTCTACACCACTTGGTCTTATGTCCAACATTATTGCACTTATAACACTTAATGTTGTGGTTCCTAGAAGGTGAAAATATCTTGAAGTTCCTTCTGGTGAAGCCATATCCATTCCTGTCATGAACCCTGCAATGAATTGCTTTATGACCAAAATGATTACAAGAGTAACAATACCCTTGAAAGAGATGTTCATTTTTGAAATTTCTCTTGATAGAACCATATTCCCTCTTTCCATGTGTCTTGCACTGCATAGCCTTGTGACCAAACCCGTTACATGAGAAGCAATGTCCTTTGAAGAAATCTTGCCTTGGACCCACCGGTCTCTTAGTACTTTCTTCTCTGTGATGATCCTTGTTCCTTTTTTGTGCATTGTTTCCTTTCTTGGTGAGACTTCTATTCACATAGGTCTCACTTTCTCCTTCACTCTCTTCCTTTGAAATATATTCCTCTTTTGAGCTTGAACTTGACCCTTCTTCTTGTTGCCCTTGTCCTTCTTCAAAACCAAGTCCTATTTTGATAGATGAAGGTCTTTGTGCATTGATAATCTTATCCAAGGTCTTTGAAATTTTCCCAAACTTGTGTAGCTTGTCTTTAGACTCTTCCATTTCCTTTCTTAGAGAAACTACCTCTTGTTCTAATATCTCACATTCTAAGACTTTTACCTCTAGATTTTCTTTAAATCTCCTTGTCTTAGCTATTGAGTTTGTTAGATCTTGTATAAGCTTTCCTTTCTCCTCATCACATTCTTGAAATTGAGCCTTGAATCTTGAATTCTACTTTCTAACCTTTTTCAATTCTTTGAGAGCAGAAATGAGTTCTACTTCTAGATCTACAACACATTCATATTCATTCTCTACTTCTTGGTCTTCTAGAGCATCTTCATACTTTTTAGATTTATCTTCAATAGGAGCACTTCCTTCCTCTTCTATTGCTAAAAAGAGAATTTCTTCTTCTTCACTATCTGAGGATATTTCATCACTATCACTTGAAACCTTACCTGTCTTGTCCGCATAGAAACTCTTCTTATGCCTTTGAAAGAACTTCTTTTCATGCTTGCTTTGTCCATACCTATTTTTCTTTTCATACCTGGATTTTCCTGCTTCCTTTTTCTTATGATCTTGTTTCTCTTCACTACTACTACTTCCAAATTCTGGATAGTTAGATGCATAGTGACCATATTTACCACAATTAAAACATTTCACTATTTTTATACCTTTTTACTTTCTTGAATCCTTCTTGTTTCTTCTGCCATAGTTAGCTTCTTCATCACTGCTTGACTCATCACTTGATTCTAGTTTCTTATCTTTTGTCTTCTTTGCTACTTTGAAGGCTGCCTCTTTCTTGGGAATAGGATCCTTTACTATTCTCATATCATAAGCTATGAGAGTTCCATGTAACTCATCCATAGTCAAATTTTCAATATCTCTTGTTTCTTCTATGGCTGAAACCTTTCCATCATACCTCA
This sequence comes from Wollemia nobilis, assembly GCA_028583015.1. Lineage (NCBI taxonomy): Eukaryota > Viridiplantae > Streptophyta > Pinopsida > Araucariales > Araucariaceae > Wollemia > Wollemia nobilis. Next base: position 4,851,040 of record JAQPPZ010016892.1, on the reverse strand, counting down.
TAGGAAGTGACCTTAAAACCTTTTGAGCAACATCAAATTCTTCAATTTTAAATCCAAGTCCTCGCATGGTGTTAACAACCTCATCCACATGAAGTAAGTATGCAACAATGTCTTCCTCTTATTTCATCTTCAAGTCTTCAAATATCTTCTTGTGATTTTGCAATTTTACCATTTTGACCTTTTTATCTCCCTCATATGTTTGCTTTAATTTTTCCCAAACCTCTTTTGTTGATTTGCAATGCATAACTTTTACAAACTTTGCTTCACGTAAACCACTTAATATTGCATTCTTAGCCTTGGAATTATTCACATATAAGAGCTTACCATATTTATCTATGGGAGGAGTAGTTGTAGGTGTGAATCCATCCTCAACTACTTGTCATGTCTCATATCCTTGTGCCATCAAGTAAGTCTTCATTCTTATGCTCCAAAAAGCATAATTGTTCCCATCAAACAATGGTGCCTTATTTTCTAAAGATCCACTTTGAGATGCCATATGTGTTCCTATACACTTTTCCTTCAAGCTGTTAAACTCTTCCGAAGGAACCCACTCTGATACCAATTGAAGAACACAAGCTTATACTGAGAGGGGGGTGAACAATATAAGATCAACTTTTACTTTTTTTTCCAAACAATATTATCCAATATTATCAATGGTAATATCAACAATAGTAATAAAATAAATGCACAAATCATCACACACAAGAGAGACACCAATTTAATGGCATTCACCCAATGTGGGCTACTCCACGGAGAAAATATTTCTACTAAAATTTTCTCAACAAATATCTTGGGAATTAATTCCCTATTACAATGTTTATGGACCTCTATCCAAAGGAGACACCAATCCCCTATGCTCTGATTTATGGATCTCTCTCCATAGGAGAACTCTTTCCCCTTGCTCTAGTTCTTGGATCTCTATCCACAAGAGAACTCTATCCCCTCTGCTCTGGTTGATGAACTTCTAGAATACTTCTGCCCCCATCACTCTGGCTTGTGGATCTCTCTCCATAGAAGACCTATGTCCTCACTACCCTGGCTAATGGATCTCTTTCCACTGGATACTGATGTCTTCTTTAACATGTCACCTCCAAAGCTTGCTCTCAACTCTATCTCAAATTTACACCAAACTCTGTCTTAAGTGTAGTAAAAATATGCTCACAAATCTGCACTAACCTCTATCTCAAATTTATCCTCAAGTATTCACACAAAGATTGACCAAATCACAAATCAACTCTATTCAGATCTATCCCAAGCCTTAACACAAAGGTCTAAAAAAATCACCAATCAACTCTTTTCATATCTGCCCCAAGCCTTAACACAAAGCTTGAACAAATCACCAATCAAAACTATTCAGATCTACCCCAAGCCTTAACACAAAGCTTCAACAAATAAAACATGCTCTTCATTTTGTTTCAAGTCTTCAAAATACTTGCCCAAATATTCCTTCAAGTCTCCACAAAGACTTGCTCAAATCTGCCTTCAAGTCTTCACCAAGACTTGCTCAAATCTGCTCTTCAAGTCTTCACCAAGACTTCCTCAAATCTACTTTCAAGTCCTCTCAAGGACTTTCTCAATTCTATCTTCAATCCTTCACAAAGGATTGCTCAAATCTGCTCTAGCACATGCTCAAACCTACTCTAACACATGCTCAAAAAATCTCACAAGATATGCTCAATCAATCTCAAATCTTGCACACAATGCTATCAAATGCTTTGTCTAATCTTCAAAGTAATTCCTTTAACTTGAAGTAGTTTAGACATATTCTATCCAAAATTCATTTAACCTCTGGAACATATAGATAATTATGTACTCTATAAAAAACTCAATATGTTCTACTCAATCATTAAGTCTATCGCTTCCACATGTCTTACTTTTATTGCTCTTTTTAAATATAGATCTAGTCTAGCACATGACACCTATCTTCCTGATTTGCACATTCACTTTTAGTATCACTCAAAACCAATGTTCAATATTTTCATATAATCATTCAACCAATGAAGCACAACTTGCTTACAAACCCTAACCAAGTGTTTCACACTTCTTCCAACAAAGAGCACAATGTAGGTCTCAAACCCTAACTCAAATAATTCATAATTTCTATCTCAAATGTTCTCCAAATATTCAAAAATGAAGCACATAACACTCACTCAAATATTTCCAATAATGCTCATCAAACAATCCTTTTCACTCCACCTTATGTTTCACAACATTCAATCCAACAAACACTTCAAACAAAGGATGATGTGCCCATACCTTTTTGCTTTAATGGAGATATGTCTTCAAAACCTATCTCACTCACAACCAATTCCTTTTGTGCCACTTAAAGGTTAGATAACAATAGTCTATCTCAAAACCTCCACATGAATATTCCCTCAACAAGATGCTCAAAGAATTCTGAAAATAATATTCTAGAATTCTTCTTTAGCTTTCATGGACAATGCCAAAAACTCTCTCAACAATTTCTCCTTTTTATAAAACAAGAATTACAATCAAATAACAAGACTTTTACACCTTTTATCTCCACTCTTTCAAAATAATTTTCACTCCAATTTATTTTCAAAGAAAAAATAATTACAATGATAAATAAACCAATTACACACTTATCACTCCAATATCAACAAATAAAATAAATGCCATTCAAACCCTTAAAAATAATGCAAAAATATTTCTCCTTATATCTCCTAAGTTTCAAACTATAGGTCAAATATCATCCATCAAATATTACTATAGCCAATAGTCAAAAATATAGTGCATACCTCACAAATTAACCATGGCACATACCTTTATCAAAAAAAATTAACTTGCTTTGTTGCAGATGGGAATCGACCCTCCGACCTCAGCTCACCAAGTGCAGCGCTCGACCGCTTGTGCTAGCCAAGAAGTTGAGACTAAGCTTTAGCCTCACCACTTTATACTCGTTGCCTCCAAAAATTAAAACTTAAAAACCTTCAACTAGCACTGGTATGAATCGAACCCTGAATCTTCCTTCTGCCAATGACTAACATAGGACCCGCCTACCACTTGGGCTGCCAGCCCTTGCTGCACCAAAGTGCTCACCACATTTATTTTATTCCTTTGCCCTCGTTCGATGAATGAGAAACCTCCACGTTTCTCTTATCTCCTTCATTCGATTTCCTTCGCATGTGCATGGACATTCAACATTTGAATTGCGTATTTAATTTTTCTTTCCTCCTTTTATATGCTCCAAGGTGTTTTTATAAACGTCGATGGAAATATAGATGCCTCCAATATTAAATTTGATTTTTGGCGCCTTTGCCAAATTCAAATTTAATTATTTATTAATATAATATTTTTTTTGGTAGATAAGATACTATAGCATTAATACCAAGTTTTACAAGTTGACCCAAAACCTTTTACAAAAATCAGCCCAGGGTTTTTGATGAACATGTCCTTACTAAGTATCCTATATATGTAAAATCTACATGTCACCAAAGTCATTACATTCGGTAAGGCACATAGCCTTTTATCAAAAAGAAACTTCTCATACAACATTTTGGGTATACCCCAAGAAAACACACCTACATCATAATTATAAAAAAATAAACAAACACAGATCCCTTCCTTGAAACAATGGAGAAAAAAAAAGTTGCAAACACACATAGCAAAGTATTGAAAAAAACTCCCACAAGATCTGTATTGATAGTTACTCTTAATAATTATTTGGTAATTGCTTTCTTCCATATATGACATGCTTTGGGACCACATCTTATCTTGGCCAATCAGCCTTGGAGAAGTGAACCTTCTAGCTATATTTATGGCAATGGCTATCTGGTGGTCCGTGTGGCTCTGGTTCGAAGTCTTATATTGTTGTTTCTTTCCTGCCCTGTGATTATCAAACAACCTCAAATTACTAAGATGACTATGAGCCATGTTATCTGACATGTGTCTATCCCCATTAGTCTTTGTGGTATTTCCAAGCAGCATCCACCAATACCGATAACTCAGATAATTTTTATTGTGAGTCCATTTCAAAAAAGATACAAGAATACTTATAGCATTCAAACTTACAATGCCTTCCCTATTGGTAAATTTGACTATCATTATTGGAATTCTTGTTTAATAAGCTCCTATACTTCACTCGGGATATCGTGTTCCCATTTAAAAATTCTATCACCATCGACACCCAAATTGGCCAGCTTATCAGCAACTTTGTTAGCTTCTCGAAAGACATGTTGGGCTTTTTTGTCTTGTCTTCCCTGGAAAAGGATCCTAGCCTCTTCAACAATTGTTTTAATCCTCCAAGGAGGTGTTTTCCAATTATTGAGGAGATTTATAATATGCATAGAGTCTCCTTCTATGATCAAATTGCATTCTAAGTCTTGAGTCATTTGAAGGCCTCTCCACATAGCTCTAGCTTCAGCTTCATTGTTCATCCTTGTTCCCAAATATTCAGAAAATGCAAGCATCATATTCTCATTATGATCTTGCAAAATGCTGTCAGTGCTTGCTCTTCCAGGATTTTCCTTAGCCGCTCCATAAAAATTAAGCTTAAACCAACTCGTAAGAGGTGGGGACCACTTAACATTGGCTCTACGGTTGACTACCCTAGGCACAGACTCATATAACAAGGTTAAGCTTAAATATTGAGCAATCGTGGTCTCCTGTAGATGAGGTTTACGACTATCAAAAGGGATAAAGTTCACATTCTCTTTGGCAAAGGATAGGATCTTGGCAATGATAGTTTAATGATCATGGATAGACTCATTAAAGACTCTATGGTTCCTTTCTAACCACACCTACCAAAGATAGTGATTGAGACAAATTTTCCACATGTATCTAAGTATTTGGCTTGAAAAGGGGTAAGGCTACTAGACAAACAAATCAAGTACAATGGCTGGTTTAACCCAAGAAATATTGAAGGCCTAAAAAACCCCACTTAGGATAGTCAAGGAAAAAGGGCACTCAAGGAAAATGTGATAAATGGTCTCCCAATTAGCCTTGCACAGATAAAAATGATTAGTGATACAAATACCTTTATGCATCATATTATAAATGGTTAGAATTCTTCCTTGGATAACCAGCCATGAAAAGACTACAATTTTTGGAATTAATTTTTTTATCCAAACTAAGTCCTTTTGGAGGACAAAATCCTCGTCATCAAGCAGAAGCTTGTAAGCTGATTTAACAGTGAACTACCCATTTTTTGTAGGAGCCCATGTCACTTGATATTCCTTGGGTCTCATGGGGATAAATTATTGTTCGATAATGTTACAAAGATCATTCCATTCCGCTTGAAATCCTTGAATCCTTATTTTTTTCCACTTCATTTTGCCTCTATCCTCAACCATATAATCGGATACTTTTTTGCCAATGAGTTCTTTTGTGATATATCTAATTAGGGCTAAGTTAGGATATTGAATCAATGGTTTGTCCTTAGCCCACTTGTCATTCCAGAAATTTATCCCCTCACCATTACCTAAAACCCATATAAATCATTTTTTTATGATTTTCTTACAATTGAGAATTGCTTTCCAAAAATCAGAACCTCTGATTGGAACTGAGTCACTTAGAAATTCCATATTTTGAAGATACTTTCATTTGATGATAGTTATCCATTCATTTTCTTCACCAAAAATGAGGCACCATGCCTGCTTAGCTAGTAAAGCTAAATTCATATGAGAAATTCTCCTCAGACCTAAGCCTCCATTTTTCCCTGGGTCTGCACACTTTGGTCCATCCTACAAGATGTATCCTTTTTTTCTCCTCTGATCCAGTCCATAAAAAATATTTTTGGAGTCTCTCAATTTTTTGGAAAACCTTCACAGGGGCTTTTAAAATGGAGAGGAAATAGACTAGAATGCTTTGAAGAGAGGCCTTAGTAAGGGTCATCTTTCCTACTTGAGATAGAAGATGACCTTTCCATCCAGCAAGTTTTTTTTGAATTTTTTCAATAACCCTGTCCCAAATTGACTCTCTCGAAGAACCAATAAAAGGAGGGAGACCAAGATACGAAGTGGGGAGGTTTGCTATATCACACCCTAAAATTTTTGCAATCTTTCTTTACCATTGAATGGGGGTGTTCAAGAAATATAACTTGCTTTTACTAAAATTAACTTTCTGACCAGCAGCGTCTTCGTAGAGTTGCAGGATGTATTTAATTCTTTTGGCCTCAACCACTAATGCCTTAGTCAGTATAAGGGTATCATCGATGAATTGTTGGTGAGAAAAAACCCTAGTGAGAGATGTTGCCTTGATTCTTGATATTAGCCTTGAACTGCAAGCATTTTTTATGGTTCTGCCTAAATATTTTGCCACAATGATGAATAACATGGGGCTGATAGGGTCCCCCTACCGAATTCCTCTATGACTTTGAAAGTAACTAGCAGTTGTTCCATTAACCAGAATCGAGAACCATGCTTTAGAAATACATTCTTTAATCAAATTAACCCATTTGTGGTGAAAACCAAACTTAAGGAGGACAACAATCAGAAAGTCCCAATTTAGCCTGTCAAATGCTTTGTTCATATCAAGCTTGAGGGCAAAAATAGACTTGTTAGTCTTATGAGTAGAGTGCAGAGCTTCATGAACTATGATAACTCCATCTAAGATTGACCTACCCTGGATAGAGCTTCCCTAGCATGGATCTATGATGCGGGGAAGAACATCTCTCATTCTATTTGCAATGGATTTAGTTAGGATCTTGTAAGAAACATTGCACAAACTGATTGGCCTGAAGTTAGCCATAGATTTAGGGGTTTGCTTCTTAGAAATTAGAGAAATAAAATTAGAGTTGAGACCTTTTGGGATATGTTTTCTTTCTTGGAATTCTCTGACAGCAAAAATTACATCCTCACTTACAATGTCCCAAAAATATTGATAGAAATGAGGGGGAAATCCATCGGGTCTCGGGGCTTTGTCTGGCTCCATGCTAAACAAGGCTTCCTTAATTTCCTCATCATAAAAGGGACCTAGAAGCTTAAGGTTTATATCCTCATTTATTATGGTAGGAATGGATTGCAAGAGAATATATTGGGCCTCCTCATTGCACTACGATTCCTGACCAAGGATAGAATTGAAATAAGTTACTACCTCTTTCTGATTTCTGTTAAGTCCTAAGTAATAGAACCATCTGCTTTTTAAAAAAATTTATCTTGTTATTGCTTCTATTTCTAAGCATGGTGATGTGAAAAAACTTGGAATTTGAATCTCCATATTTCAACCAAAGAGCCCTTGATTTTTGCCTCCAATATATTTCCTCACAGGCCAAAATGTTATGAAACTCTGCTAGTTTTGTTCATTCCTCCTGACTTGTAGTTTCATCAACATCACCATGTTGAATCCTCTGATCAATTATCTTCAAACTTTCAACAACCTATTTTTTATTTTCAAATAGGTTCCCAAAGACCTCTTTGTTCCAATTTTGAAGCTTTTCCTTAACAAACTTTAATTTGCCAGCAAGTTTAAAAGTTGCACTACCCCTGATAGGCTACTGCCACCACTGAATTAAGTTATCTCTGAAACTAGAATATTTGATCCACATAGATCAAAATTTGAAAGGTTTCTTGAAGGATAGAGAGTTAGGAATATCCAACAAAATGGGATTATGATTAGAGGTAATTTTAGGAAGGGCTTGCAGGGTAGAATCACCAAACAAAATTGTAGCCTCCTTTGATAGAAAAAACCTGACAAGCCTTTCTTGAATGATATGACACACTATCCACCGATTTCTCCAGGTATAATTTGCTCCTCTAAGTTTTATATCCATCAACATGTTGGAGTTCACAAAGTCATTTAACTCATCCATGCTCTTGATAGGTGGTCCATTTCCACCCATTTTGTCTGAAGGGTAAAGAGGAGTGCTAAAATCCCCAGCCAAAATCCAGGGGACATTATGGAAGATTTCACTCAGATTGCCTAAGTACTCCCATAGTAGAGCTCTCCCTTGAATTGAATTCAAGGCATAAATATTTGAAAGGATCCATGACCTGTTGCTATTTATTTCCTTAAATAAAACACTAAGAACCCTGACATATTTCTGAATAATGGTGTCTTCTACTATCCGGGGATCCCACAAAGTCATAAGGGCCTCTAGACGTTCCTCTGGCTAATTTGCAAACCATCTCCCCTTGATTCCAAAATTTTTTTGCTACTTTTTTTGACTAAATCTCATCAGTTTTTGTTTCTTGCAACATGATAATAGTTGGATTCACTTGATTTCTTATTGCACTAACTTCCCTATGTTTGGGTAGGCCATTGAGGCCTCTCATATTCCATGAGAGGAACTTCATTTATATTTTTTGGGATTTCTTCCTCTCCCCCTCCCTTGAGGGGGTTTTCCTAATTTGTTATCTTCAAAACCCAGAATAACTTATTGAAACAAGGTTCTCTATTTTCTATTGGCAATGCCATTATCAGTTTTAATTTTTTTATGCTCAGCATTTGATATTATCCCTCTTATTTTTTCACTGCTAAAATCTATAGGAGACTTCATAATGCTCCTGGTTTATTTAGTACTAAACTGGGGGGAGGCAATTTATTGCATAACCGGACTGCCATATTCCTCATTCTGAAGAGTTTCACATATCTCCACCCCTAAATCCAAATATTCTCCTTTTTTCCTATATTCTCCTGGTCTGTGGGATGGTCCCTCAGTAGGTTTCACCTGGATCCTAGTGATGATGTTAGGGAGATGAGATTTTTTATTTTTCAATGCCTCAACTTTCTTCCTAAGTTCTTCAACATTAGGGTTTGGCTTTGGTATGCCCATTGGGCTTGAAGTATTTTTAGCATTAGGGTTTAAGGATCCCGACTTGGATGGGGATTCTAGATATCGGGCATTAGGGTTTGGCTTTGTGATTCCCATGGGACTTAAAATAATTTTAGAATTAGGGTTTGAGGATCTTGACTTGGATGGGGATTCTAGAGATTCATAAAGGTTAGCCTGAAGGTTCTGGGCTTCGATGTCTTTCAATAATCCTCCTACTCCCATATTGGATAGAATTGAAAATTTATTTGAAACTAGAGGATTGGAACTTACTTGTGTATTTTGGTTGCCAACAACCTATTGTTTTCCTTTGTCTTGTTAGGACCCTATACCCTCTCTTTTCTTTTTTTGGTAGACATAGTTTGCCTGATTGAAATTGCCTCTACCAGGGAAACTCCTCAAATTTCCTTTGTCTAGAATTCCTTGCTTCTACTTTTCTCTATTCATTGCTAGGTTAGGGCATTGATTGCATAGATGTCCTTGATTTTTGCATTCTACACAGAATTTTAGTTTGCTCTCATATTCTACCGATTGTTTTTTATAGTATTCTTCATACTCTAGCTCCAAAAACCTTTGCAATTCATTATCCAAATTAGCATTTATGCATATTCGTGCATGATTCATCTTTGTCCTGGCCAAGGTCACATGGTCAATGGAGATAAGGTCCCCTATATTTCTAGGTATGCCCTGCAGCCAATATTCATTGAATAACTAGGCAGGTAGACTCGGGAGATGAACCCAAATAGGGGCAATGTTAATATTTTTCTTTTTAGGGTCAAAATATTCACCCCATCATCTGAGAAAAAGGATCCTTTTGCCCAAAAACTAAGGACCTCATGTTAAAATGCGGTTAGCATCCTCAATATTGTTAAAATGGATAATGAAGAACCCTCGAGTTAGAGATACCAACTCCAAGTTGCCTATCGTTTGCCATTTACCCATCGCCCAAGCCCTGATAGTCTCCATGTACGGCCTACCTCCCAAAAACTTGCCTACCAGGGAGAATTCTTCCATTGGAATAAAATGGCTCATGGAACTTGTCGGGGCCAAAATTTTATTATTTACTGGAACTAGGGGTGGAAGATAGAGAACCTCCTTTCTTTTTCCTCTAAGAGTCTCAGCAAAAGACAGCCACTTCTTGGGCCCCGCATTGTCCTTCGTATCTTTTTTTTTGGGTCTTTTTGAGGAGTGTCAAGCCCCCCCATGATGCTCACCTCCAAATATGCTACAGCTTGATCACCTTCCTCTAGATCCTCACTTGATCCATTCTTGAGGTTCCCACCCACCCCTTTCATACTTGCTCTACCTCTACCGCCTTGGCTAAGATTCCTACCTAGAAAATTCAAACCCTCACTCTCGTCGCACCCGCTAAACCTCATCTCACTCATTCGTGCTCTACCTCTACCACCTTGGTTGAGATTCCTGCCCAAAAAATTCAAGTGACTTATTAAAAAAGAGAAATAGAATTGACGAAGACCCCCATACAAAAGTATTATTTAATACTAAATTAAATAATATAATACTTAACCTAAAGTTAAATATTATATTAATAATTAATATTTAACTTTAGGTGAATTATTATATTATTTAATTTAGTATTAAATAATACTTTTGTATGGGGGTCTTCGTCAATTCTATTTCTTTTTTTTAATAAGCCCTTCTTTCTTAGTTATTATAATATTAAAATATTATAATATCTTCTTTTCTCTTTAAAACCATGGGGTTAATCTTTTGTCTTCAACCTTTTAGCCAACCTTTTTGGATTTTAATATAAAATATTATAACCAATTATTTTACCACTTTGCTTGTACCAAAATGGAATTTGCCTTGCACCAAATACTTGACATCAATGACAATCTCATTACTCAAAATTTTGAACAACATCATCTATAGAAGCCATTAAAGGCAAGCAACTTAGGTGAAACTAGTTGAACTTTAAATTAGGGTTCATTATCAAGTATCATCAAGCACCATATTTGGATTAAAGTTGCAAAAATAAAGGGCTCATATTACAGTCTTCAAGAAGGTGCAAAATATAGTTCTTTTAAGAGATTCACTTGCACATTAAAATAGGAATTGGATGTATTTCAAAATAAATAAATATATCATCTACCTATTATCTATCTAGAGAGCACAAAGACTGCATCCTACAACACTGATTATAGTGAAAAAATACATATTGTTTTTTAAGGTTTCATTATAATTACTCTTAAGAATTGCAGAGATTATTAAGTGCATTAGAAAATACTTTGAGAGTTTATTTATAGGAGTAATAAGGTGATATTATTTTTACCATTAAAGTGTATTAAGTTGGAGGTATTATTAATCTATTTGCACTATACTAGTTGATATTTAACTAGTTACTCTAAAAAAGGGTTAGTTTGTGTTTTTTTATTGTTAATATCAAAGGTACAAAACTAGCAGATTATCAAAGTGTCTAGAAATACTATTTGGTGCACAAAACCTAAAGCAATTTATGGTCCAAAGAAGACACCAAAAATAGATCAGATTCCTCCAAGGAGTGGATAAGAAAGCCACCACCAAATAAGCTACAAATAAAGACTTGGTGAGTCTTTTATTTGAGGTGCACTAAGGGTTTTTTACAAGTAAAAAAATAGTGCAAAAACTACTTCTTCAAAAGCTTCTATTTATGTGGTTATTAGCTTAAATTTATTACCAGATTAATGAATCAAAAGGAGAGAGTTTTCTAGCAAAACAAACAACGTCAAATCAACCTTTACCTACAAGAAATTTGCCATTAAAACCAAAAAAAAAAATCTTGCAAAAGGAGGTGCAAAAATAAGGTATTCTATTACACTGTTTATTTACATTATCTTGCACCATAATATTATGTCCTATGTAGGAAAAATGATAAGGTCTAAGTGTCATAAATACACATTATTCACAATCAAGGAATATCTCAAAGTGGCCATAGAGAAGCATCATTTAAGAAAGATAAAAATAGCCTTCAAAGAACTCACATCACCCACGATTTTGGATAGCCTCAACAAGGAACTTGCAAGTACACATAGCATAGCACAAGTAAGGAGCCATCATTTACAAATGGAGAAACACATTAGCTTAAAATTAGAAAGTAATAAAAGCATAAATAAAGCAATACTAGAAGCTAGATGTACACCCATAATGAGCATCTAAATCCACCATTGGAGTATCATAAAACTCCACCAAAGTATTTTTTAGCTAGAACCAACTCACATACCAAGCACCATCGAAGCATTGAGGAGAATATATAGCAAATAAAGAGCTATAAATAATACATTGAAGCTTGCAAGAATACATTAAGGAGGCATCTAGAGATGTTGAAGAGGAAGGTTCATGCAAAAGAGAAAAGGTGCCACTTGTCACCATTGAAGAAACCCTAATGTCTCTCATTTGAGTGCTCAAAATAATGCTCAAGCTTGCACACATGAAAGGAATAGTCCAAGGAAGCATTACATAGGAGAGCATTGGTTGTGTTAGAGAAGGGGTGACACTTGTAACCAAGGTATACAAGCGCTCACATAAAGACTGTAATGTCTATCCTCCATTCTACAATAAATTCCAAGTTTCAAATAGCATATACCTTCTTCAAGAATTGAAATAAAATTGCCATGACACTTTTCATTCTCTAAAAATACTCTTCCTATTTAAGGTACCTAAAGCCTTGAAGAACACAGGCTTATATTGATAAAGGGGTTAATAGTATAAGATCAACTTTTACTTTTCTCTCCCAAACAATATTATCCAATATTATCAATTGCAATATCAATAACAATAATCAAAGAAATGCATAAATCATCACACACATGAGATACACAAATTTAACGTGGTTCACCCAATGTGGGTTACATCCATGGAGAAAATATTTCTTCTAAATTTTCTCAACAAATCTCTTGGGAACCAATTCCCTATTACAATGTTTAGGGACATCTATCCAAAGGATATCTCAATCCCCAATATTTTGGTTTGTGGATCTCTCTCCACATGAGAACTCTTTCCCATTTTCTCTAGTTTGTAGATATCTCTTCATAGGATAACTCTTTCCCCTTTGCTCTGGTTCATGTATCTCTCTCCACAGGAAAACTATATCCCCTCTTCTTTGGTTCATGGATTTCTCTCCACAAGAGAACTCTTTCCCCTTTGCTATGGTTCATGGATCTCTCTCTATAGGAGAATTTTATTCCCTATACTCTGGTTTGTGGATCTCTCTCCATAGGATAACTCTTTCCCCTTTGCTCTAGTTTGTGGATCTCTCTCCATAGGAGAAATCTTTCCCCTTTGCTCTAGTTTGTGGATCTCTCTCCACAGGAGAAATATTTTCCCTTTGCTCTGGTTCATGGATCTCTCTCCATAGGATAACTCTTTCCCCTTTGCTATAGTTCATGGATCTCTTTCCATAGGAGCTATATCCCCTTTGCTCTACTCAAATCTATTCCAATCTATCCCAAGACTTAACACAAAGCTTGATCAAATCAGTAACCAAACTTACTCTCAACTATGTCTCAAATCTACCCCAAGTCTTAACACAAATCTTGATCAAATCAGCAACCAAACCTGCTCTCAACTCTATCTCAAATCTACCCCAAGCCTTAACATAAATCTTGATCAAATTAGTAACCAAACCTGCTCTCAAATCTATCTCAAAGATACCTTCAATCCTTAACAAAAATATTGATCAAATTAGAAACTAAACCTACTCTCAACTCTATCTCAAATCTGCCTTCAATCCTTCTCAAAACACTTGCTCAAATCTGCCTTCAAGCCTTCTCAAAAGACTTGCATAAATCTGCCTTCAAGCCTTCTCAAAATACTTGCTCAAATCTACCTTCAAGGCTGCTTCAAGTCTTCTCATAAGACTTGCTCAAACCTACCTCAATGTTGCTCACTGTACTTGTTCAAATATTTCCAAATATTGCATACAAACAAATGCTTATATCTCTTTTAGAAATACTTTCTTCAACTAGGCAATTCAAACATATTCTACCTAGAATTCTTTTAACCTATAGAACATATAGATAATGATATGCACTATCAAAAACTCAATATGTTATTCACATTCACAAATATTTCATTCAAATTATCCAATCTCTATCTCTTGCAATATCCCTTTTAGATCAAATCAACACCAAACTAATGCTTCACAAAATTGGTCTATTTTTCTTACAAATTTGCTCTCAAAGACCAACCACACTAATGCATAAATTTCCCTTACAAGATTTATCTTAAATACTTTTACAATTGCTTTCAATATCTCTCAAACCAATGCTCAAAATGTTTCACAATTATGCACTCAGTTGTCTTCAAACCTAGTACAAGTAGTTCACAATTTCTAACACAAATGTCTAGATATTTTTTAATAATGGAAGCACAACTTGTTCTCAAACTCTATCACAAATGTTTCCAAAACAATTCAACAATTAATCACAAACCCTAACTCAAAAATTTCCAATAATGCATATGAACTTAATCATTATATCTCCTCCTTATGAAATCACAAGATATGACCAACCAAATGCCTCAAATAAGGAGTAATGTTACCATACCTCTTAGCTTGCTTTGGATGGAGATGAGCTCTCAAAAACCTATCCCAAAAATTATTCTATCCTTTTATGTCACTTCAAAGGTTAGTTAGCACAATATTTTTTAACCATCCATATAAGAAACCTTTCCTCAAAAATAGTGCACAAAATATTATTTTACCACTCCTTTTATTTTTCAATGCAAGGTTTTTAATCACTAAAAAACTCTCAAATTCTCTTTCACAATGTTGGACTACACACAATACTTAACCATTTAACAACTTATTACTCCTAAGTGATTTTCAATATTAGCAACCAAACCCTAAGTGCATATCACAAATTAAATCCCACTTCAATATACCTTATACCTCCTAATATATCTTAATTTAATTAAACATAGAATCAGAAATGTCACACAACAAAGCTTACAACCTTATGTCTCCCTAGAAAATTGCACACCAAATAATAAAAATTTTAATCCTTATATCTCCCTAAGTTGTACGCTATTCATACCTTATTTAATCAAAAAAATTTACCTTGCCTCATGCACTACCGCGCTACCATTATGACTTAATCCTATGTCTCCCAGCTGGCCCACACCCTAGAGCTAGGGCGAACACCACGTGGGCTAGGTGCCCACATGATCACAAAGGATCATGCACTCCTTTTACCTTCTACGTTCAGTGCTCCTCTCAATCAAAACAAAAAACCTTCATCGTGATTCGAACATGTAACCTCTCACCTACCATGCTCTTCGCAATACGTGCCTACCACTTGGGCTATTCGTTCATGTAGGACAAAAAACATGTTCTTCCTCCTTAATTTATTCATTGCCCTTGAAATATACAAAAATACTTGTCTTATTTTGTGCCTCCACAACATGCTCGAATGAATGCGATTATACCTTGGTCACTTGAAAAACAAAAAACATTAGTTTATGCAAATAATTAAACCCTTTTTATACACTTTT
Organism: Wollemia nobilis; assembly: GCA_028583015.1. Lineage (NCBI taxonomy): Eukaryota > Viridiplantae > Streptophyta > Pinopsida > Araucariales > Araucariaceae > Wollemia > Wollemia nobilis. The sequence continues at coordinate 4,835,823 of JAQPPZ010016892.1, read as the reverse complement.
GCTTGCCCTACTTGGATGTCGGCTCAACCTTTTATTTGCCACCTTTTAAATTCAAATTCTTGGTGCCTTTTGATAATTCAAATTTATTTTATTTTTAATATAATATTTAACCTTGGTGTTAAATATTATTTATTATATTATTTAACCTTGGTGTTAAATAATATTTTTTCTTGTAGTAATTTGTCAATTTAATTTCTTTTTTAAACCATTGTCCAATGCACTTTCAATCCTTCTTTTAATAAGTCCTTTTGGCCTAAATATTATAATATTATCTCTTTTAATCACTTGCTTTCTTTTGAACCATGGTCTTAAACTTGGGCCTTCAACCTTTTAACCTTAATGACTTTGACATCAATGACAAAAATATACTCAAAATTTCCAACAAGCCTAGGAATAAAGAACATTCGTAGCAGCAAGGAGTTACAACATGTACAAAAAAGAGAAAAGCATTTAAAGCTCTTGGTCAAGACATTCAAATCAGGTCATAGAAGACATATTTGAGATGCCACCATTCAAGAATTGAATTCAAGGAATAATCAAAGCCTACCATTGGTCATAGCACCCAAGAGAAGCATTAAATATTATTTTCATCCTTGTTTGAATTTAGTGCCAGTTACTTAAGATTTGCAGCATTGTAAAGGTAAGAATTTACCTTATTTTAATTTGATTTCATCAAAATGAGTTATAAGGGTATAATATAAGGTTGAAACTATATGGAAATCAACCACATTTGGAAGCAAAATTAAAGGAGAATTATACACCAAAAATAGCTTAATTACAATTTAAAACATAGGATAAATAAGGATTTCTACTTGGAAAATTTAAATTTCTATTATTACAAATATTATTGTTTTCTAATATTCCAAATTAGAGAGTTATAAGGAATTCTACACCAAAACTAGATTATTGGAATTTAGAAACATTAAAAGGCTATAAAAGGAATTTCATCAAGGAATATCAAGGGTTGGAATTAATTGGTATACTTGTATCAAAATCACATTAAAGGGACAAAAGAAACCCAACCGCTAGAACTTCATCAAATTAACAAGTTCTTAGTTCAATAGGAGAAATAAGGTGTAATAGAAGTTGATTTTTTCTATTTACAAAACTTTACAAAATCAACCCAAAATTGAACTACTATTCCCAAAAGCACTTTATCACTCATATAGCATATCCAAAATCACTAGGGAGTCATAAGGTATTCTACAAAACTTGATAATAATAGCATTTATCAAAGTTTATCAAGTACTCAATCCATTTGGGAGTCATAAGGTCTCTACAAAACATAAATTCTAAAAAGGTTCTATCAAATCCTTTCTACAACCCTGAGGAATAGCAATAAACACTATCTCAAAACCTATAAAGAAATAATATGAATAAAATATTAAGAAATACCTTTATTAATGAAGAATTATTTCATGAAATGGAATTGTATTCTCAAAACCTAATAGATACCCTTGAAGGGTATGAGAATATTAACTAGTGATAAGGAGAGATTCTCCTTATTTCTTAAAGAAGCAAAAGAGGGTATTTTTGAAGCATTAATTTGTATCTGCATGAAAACCTCAAGGCATGGTGGAATTCACAAAATATAGTTATATTCACATCCGAGGAGTGTTTGATGATTTACCTATCATTAATTATGTTTGTACTCACTCAACACATGAAGCAAGCTAGCAATACAAATAAATATTATTGTCATGATAGACTAACTTCTCATGAAGCATAAATTCCACTAGTATAAATGCAGAATCATAGGAGAAGAAGGAGAAAAAGGAAGAAAATATATGCTAGAATAGATCATATCCAAGAAAACATGAATAGCAAAGAAACCATAAAGATTGAACTAGACAAGCATTTTCAAAAGACAAAAGAACCCTCAGCTAGAAATCTCTTTGCATCATATAAAGATACTAACTACTTGCTTGATCAAGGTACAGTAAGCAGTGAATGAGGATACAAGTTCCAGTACCCAATAGAAGAAGATCCATATTGAAGATCAAAGTCTTAAAATACCCAAATAATATAATACAAGGAGATGTTAGAGTATATTACATCATTTGGATCATGTAAATGTACCACCTTTGGTACATAGTTATAATAGGAGATTAATTTAGGGGTAAGTTAGCTAGTTACTTCAAGCAATGTAATAAATGCACAAGTATCAATGTGCAAGTTGTAATATGCAAGGTGTCCCCTTGTACAACTAGGTAGAGTGTTGGCCAAGGAATCTATCTTCCTATATAAATTATAGTGAGTACATCAAAAATATCAAGTACATCAAGAACATCAAGTTCATCAAGTTCATTATAGTGGAGAGTAGTAGATAGTGGTAGAAATCCTTGATGGAGTACAATGTAGTTCTTTAGCTTATATCAATGGAGTGACCATCACCTCCATACTGCATTGTATTTTCGTCACTTTCTATTTATAGTGTATTTCAATAATATTGTAGAATTCCATTCTTTTATTTTTTTGCATCTTATTAGGACCTATGATAGATCTCTCCCACTGCACATATCCTCAAAAGCTAACACATAAAACTTAAATTAAAAATCTCAGTCAATAATAAAAATATTATAAAAATTTAATAAATAATAAAACATAACTTCAAAATAATCAAAATAGCATTAGCTCAATTGGTAAAATTCCTCAAGTATGAAAGAGACCCAAATTTGAATTTTGCCAAGCTATATAGGCATATAGCCAAGTTAGTGTAATATCACTATGTGGTCATGATAAAATACAATGGGGTCCATTTCAATTCCATATAGCCAATTAAATAAAAATATAAGTTAGAATATTTTATTAATATTAAATTATAAATTAAAATCAACTCATTAATCAAGCAGGAGTTAGCCACATATACTAACTCCCAGTCTCAACCACATTACCTCCAATTAAAGACTATAAAATATAACCACCAAAGAAATTGTATATTTTGTTTCAACAAAGCAACCTTCCCAAAAAATAAATAAATAAATAAACAAAAAAAAACTGTTTTAGCAACTTTGGAAAGGAATCAAAAGGTAGCTTTTCATTTCAATGCACTAATATTTTAGCATTGTTGGATTGTTTTGAAACTTGGATATTCATTTGAAATGGTATTAAATTTACTACAATTTTTGCTTTCTAGATATACTATTACTATTAGTGGCTCTGATTCTTGGTCCTTTAAAGCTTTTAACATTCAATAGCTTGGTTATCCTAAAAGAGAAAGTTGTATGCCAAAGGTTTTTGTTGCAAAAACTTTGTGGGTGCACATTGTCTTTCCTAAATTGTTGGATAAGCGTCGTTTTAACCCTTTTGCTTTAATCTATATCATTTTTATCTTATTACAATATCTTATCATTAGTTTATTTTTTTCATAATTTTTTTTAACTCTTCAAAAATTATTATGCATATGTCATTTTAGTGGATTCCTTATAGGATTTACATAAATATTTAGATATTAAATTGTGGGGAGGGATCTAAATTCACAACCTTAATCATTCATTTCATTATTAGATTTTATATCTTAAAGTATGCATTCCATATGTTTGCATTTACCTTGGTGTAATATTTTATGTTATACTTTCTCTTGTATTTACATGGTGCTTTAAGTTGCAGAAATTGATTAAATTATTCAAATCTTAGCATCCTCATCAATAGTTGATAATGTTTTTTGTCTTAGCCCTTTCTATGATAGTGACAATGACACTAATGCATAACCACAAGGTTTCAATGGTGTTATTGACAAAATTGTCATAATAGTCAATTTAGAGATATGATACTTCATATCTCTAAATATGTGTTTATTTCCAATCATTTTGGACATATTGGGCCTTATTTAGATATTGTATATTGTAACATAATTCCTTTGCATTATAGTGTAGCTTTTTTATATTCAATTATTTTCTACCTTCTAATATTATTGTCTTGTATTTGTTGCAAAGACATTACTTTATAATAGCTTCATTTTGTAGTATTTTTCTATATTTCCTTTAATTTTTCTATTGCAAAAGTGATAAATATGTAAAAATTTCACATTATTTTAGGCCTTGCACATAAATTTACTTTTTTAATAGCTATATTTTTTGAGTAGCTTTTTTTTTATTTCCTTTGCTTTTTACATTAAAGAAAGGATACACAAATAAAATGTTAAGAGTCCACATTATCATAGGGCTTACATGTCAGTTTGCTTTTTATTCAATAGTTATGTTTTACAATATCTTTATTCATATTTCTTTTCTTTTCACATTAATTGAGAAATACTTAAAACACTATTGATCATATATTGTTGTAATAAATGCATATTAGTTTGTTGAACAGATAAACTAGTTTGGAAATGGTTTTGCATATCATAATCTAATGTAGATTTCACTATAGAAAGATCAACCATGAAGTTCAACTTTATCCACATCTAGTCAATAGCACCATTCACATATTTTTGACAAACAATCAACAATAGACCCAAGCATAAAATAGGTAAAACCAGAGATTTCTTTATTTTTCTGAAGTTCTATTATCATTTTTTTCTAAGTTTTTACTCATTTGTTATCTAAAGCTTAATTGTATCAAGAGCTTGACTAGGGTTATGCGTAATGGGTCGGCCCCAAAATGTATTTATAAAAATTTAGCAAATCATTTTTGAAATCCAAGAAAATAGTGTTGAAACACATGTAGAAGGTTCACTATTATTAGGGGTAATGTTGGAAATTTAAACTTGAAATGGTCAAATTATTATAAAATTGGGGCGAATCGACCCCCAAAAAAAATTGCACCCAAAAATTTTTGGCTAATGGACCCTAGTCAAGGGTCCCAAATATTAGCCAATTCCAAATTTTGAAAATCCTAATTTTAGCCAATTTGGCAATAAATAGCCACTATGCATAACCCTAAGCTTGACTAAGGCAATATCTCAAATCCAACATCACCATGTTTCTATATTTTTGTTGCAAAAGTGTATATATCTAAGTTAATCTCAATATCAATCCTCAAAAATTGGATAAAACCTCCTTTTTTTTGCAAAAATCTAAATTTTATGGGAAATAGCTTATATCAAGTATATTTTTACACATTATTTTCAATATTAATTTACTATTTAGCATGTTAGTTTTCATGATATAGTCATGACTTTTAAAAAGAAAAGAAAAATATTTTTATAAGTATTTCCTTTCTATTTTTGGTTACTCTTATAATAATTAAATAGATAAAAGCACTTTGGCCTTATCTTTCTATCATTTTCTTAAACCTTTAGTCATGATCCTTTTAGATTTCTCATCCTTTTAGAAAAGTTGATGTCTTCTTTTATTTATAACTTATCATCTATTTCTTATTTATTTATTTCAAAATTCCTTCTTTAGAGTGTAAATCTACAAAAAGCCCTAGTGTTGTTCAAATATAAGTTGAACCATATTTACATCTAAAACCTTGTTTCTTATTCCCATACCTTTTGAGGTGACCCTCAAACCATGAATATTATTCTCAAAAATCCATCATATTCACTTGCAACATGTTTCACAAATCCTTTTTTAGTATTTTGTATGAATAATTCTATATATTAATTATCCATTATGAATTTAGCACTTAAATATTGAATCAACAATTACTTTAAGGGTTATGAAATATTTCTCTTATTTTAACTATCTTAATAATACAATCAAAATAGCCCTGCTCCCCCTCCCATGGCTTCTGGTTCTTGCCCAGTCCCTGGCTCAACCCAGGTCATCCCTCCCAGGGAGTGGTTGTTTGCAGATGATCTCCTAGGGGGAGATCCTTCTCCACTATCTGCGTCCCTCCCGACTCGGCTAGGGTTTCCTTGGTTGTTTTTTCGGATCGGTGCTTCCCAGGGATCCCTGTTTGGTTGGGGATCCCTTCCCTTTTTCCCTCAGGCTTCCCCCTGGGGTTTTTTTGCAGGTTATTCGCGTGGATCTGGTCCCCTACGTTTCTCGGTGCGGTGGAGGTGACGGTTTAGGGTTTGGACAGCTTCCCATTTTTTCTTGTGAATCCTCGACGGGCTCTATGCTTGGACGAGATTCTTGGTCCCTACTGCTGGGATCCTCTTCTATTTTCCCGGGGCGGGTTCCTTGTGGTGCAACTCTCTGGTCACTTCCTGATGGGTTGGATCCTCTCTGTGCTGGCTGTCGGCTTCCTGCAGGATGGCTCTCGCTGAACGGAATGTTTTCTCGATGGGCGGCTGGTTTCTCCACAGGGCGGGATCCTCCAAATCTGCCGGTTTTTCCACGAGGCGGGATCCTTTCTTTTTTGTTGGTTTCCCAGATGGTGGGATTTCCCTGTTGCTTCCCGCTAGGCGGGACTGTTTGTGGTGGTTTTGACTACTTCCCATGAGGCGGGATTTTATTGTAACAATTTTTCTTTGCTTCCTGTCGGGCGGGATCTTCTCGATGGTGGTTTTTGGCTACTCCCCGCTGGGCGGATCTCCAAAACTACTTTCTTTCTTATTTTTTTGTTTCCCGCTGAGAGGGATTGTTTCATGCTTACTGTTACCGCTAGGCGGGATTTCTGTTTTGGTGTTCAGTTTCAAGGGATTGATGCCCTAGGCCCATTGCTTATGTAATCAGGTTTTGGGATCCTTGTTAAAACCCGCTGTAAATACAAACACTACTTACCAAAAAAAAATAATACAATCAAAATAGGATAGTTCTCACAAGGGGATCCTAGAACTTAAAATACTCTTTCACATTCTACTATTACTAATGGTCTTAATAGTGGATATTTTGTAACTCTTAATAGATATCCATGGTTTAAATTCTACAAGAAGTAGGGTTATACACCATTCTTTGATAACTTTTGAATTGTTGGATAACCACATATTTAATAATTAACATTCTCCATGAGAGTCATATTATATGGCATATGGACTCATGGATGTTTAAAAATTATTTGCCTTTAGCTTTACATATAGTTTTAACTAAATCACAATGTTATAGAAGAAAAACATACCAAATTTTGAAAGCAAGAGAAAAAATTTGGATACGAATCACTCTTAGTTCAAATGTTGCTTGTTGGAAATTTTTAGTTATAGGATATCACTTGTCCTAAGTTTAACCTTCTATGGGTAAATAAAATCATTTTTTTGATACCACTTATAGCAAAATAACTTACAAAATTAAGCAAAACTAATCCACAATATCTCACAATTCATAATATAAATAGCAGCAAGATATATCCATGAGATGAATAATGGCATATCCAAAGAAAAGAGAAGAACTTAATATCCAAATCAAAATGACATGCATGTCCATGTCACTTAAATAGGAGAAAGTCTCATAGGTTTCTTAAATAGTATAGAGTCTCTCCATGCACATAAAATACAAATAAAGAAGTAATATGTAAATGTTGATCAAGTAGAACATATATCTTCCTATTTATAGACTTGTAAGCTAATACCCTTAAACCTAATTCTCATAGGCCAATTTTATCCTAATTTATGAGCCTGATATAATAAAATACAAGATATTCAATGAGGCTATATCAAGATAATTACAAATACTTCTTTCAAAAAGGATAATAGTTTCTTAAAAAAAATGGAAATTAATATTTTTTTAATTGGTTAATCATCCAAAGCAAAGTATTGTGAGGATTATTTCCCTTAAATAAAGGTGCAAAGATACATATGTCATGTAATTATTAGAAGCCTCCTCTTGGTGTAAGGTTTGATATAAAACTTGAAATGAGTGAAAGGGGGATGGATTTTTTGTTATATTAAAAAGATAATGGAAATAAGGTAAGGAAAGGAAAATAAAAATAGAAGATGTATAAATTAGGATCTACCACTAGTAAAATCTAGGAAGATAATTTCCCTAAGGTAAAGAGAATATTAACATGTCATAGTTGTTCTATGAATCTGTGACCATATTCCCTTTTACTATTAAGGTTTCTACATTGGATATTCTCTTGCAAGACATTTAAATCACTAACAAGTATTGTCTAGAATGCTCAATTGACTAGAGATCCTTGATAAATATAGTACCCATACCTTAGAAAACCTTAGGATCTACCAAAAGAGGATTAAATAATCCTATAAAAAAACATCAAAATTTGATACTTTGAAATTAGTGATTTTATCTTGAAAGAAAACCAAAATAACACCATTGTCAAAATAGATCTTAAGTGTAAGTTTGATCCCAACTAGCTAGGTCTAGTTATCAAAGTACCAAGTATGGTTTAGGTGCATATATCCTAGTCATACTTGATGAAAAATATCTTAAAGAACCATAGAATATCAAGCATCTTCAAAGATACTATTCTTGATAAAATATTTATGCATTGTTATTCATTATTATTTTTATTTTTCTTTGTGCACTTTGTTGACTTTTATTATCTCAATTTGTTTCAGTGATGAAAACTTTCTTTTTATATTGTCATATCCTTATAAAAAATCAAATTTATCTTCTATTTTTGTTATACCCATGCAATATGTTTAGTGGTAGATTACATCTAAGCAGGACCACATTCTTTATCCAAAATATTTTTGGTGGACCATTCCACATGTTTAGTGGTAAATTGCATCTAGGCATGATAATGATATAATTACGAAACTAGGTTTTTTATGGACCATTCCACATGTTTGGTGGCCTTAATGTGGCTTACCATGCACATCCATAAAATATTATTTATCGCATATAGGGATGGGGATAAATTTTATCTCCAATCCATCATCCTAAGAGCTTCTAATGCATTACTAAGCATTCAACAAACTCTCCTTATTTTTCCACATCTTGTGAGAAATTGCAATGTTTATTCATTCTATCATTAATCTATTTTACAATTTAGTTATCTATTGTCTAGCCATTATGTTTTTTATTTTAATGTATATAATTTTCATATCACCTATATTTGTACATAGAAAATTATATCAAAATATTAATCTTATGCATAAAAAGTCTTGTTTAGTACAAAAAAAGTCCTTGGGTGTCCTATACAAGAAAAATCTAAATTTACATGTGGCATATTAGAAGTCCTTGGGATTCCATCCAAGTCAAATACAAAGTCTTATATGGAGCAATAGAAGTTGTTGGGTTTCTATCCAAGGAAAATTTAAAGTTTATATAGCACAACATAACACCTTGGGTTTCTATCCAAGGTAAATCTAAAGTCCTATATAGTATAGAAAAATTCCTTAGATACTCATCCAAGGAAAATATTAGTCCCTCTAGGTATAACAAAATCAAATAGTAAAGTCCATTTAAGGACAACTAAATCTCATCTAAGAAGTCCCATGTGGAATTACTAATATCTCAAAGTCTCTTTAAAGCACAATTATCATCCACATAGTCCTTGGGCCCCTATCTAAGGTACAACAAGTTACTTTTAATAATTATATGTCCTTGGTGGCTATTCAAGACACATCTACAATTTATCATATCTCTTAAAATCTAAAACATGGGGACTCTATAAATAATTATGTTCTTAAATATCTCATTTAAGTATTTTTCATTTTTTCTTATGATTGTGTATATAATTTTAGATGTGTATACTTTGTTGTCATATCTTGCATGATATATGAGCACTGTCACCTTCCTTAGTTTGTTATGTATTGAAACTAATGTCCTTTAGCACATCATCATCATAATATAAAACTTAACTCATTAACCTATTTAAAAAAATAAAATTCTAACATCTAAACCATAATTTTACTATCTCCCTATCTACCTTTTTTAAATCATAATCAATCTATTTTTCATCATTTTATCCCATGTGAGTATTTTTAGAATTGATTTTTCTTGTTCCTCTCAACCCATTCCTTTGAAAACTCAATGGGGCTCACATTAATGTGTAGATTTTCATTAATGACCTTCACCTTTATGATCAAATCTAGATCAAAATAAATTATAATATAAGTAAATCAAATCAAAACCAAATTGATTAGACAATAACAAATAATAATATCTCCCTTGGTTGCAATTAGAGTAATTTATTTTAGAAAAATATCTCATCTTTCAAGAGCCATATATTTGCATAGATTTTTCTTATTAAGATGATTATTATACCATTTTATGCAAAATTTGAAGATATTTGAAATGATTGGTCATATGAAATAATCTAAGAAATATTGAGGGAGTACTTCCATGCAAAGACAAATATCTAAAACCAGGGTATCATTAGGGAAACATTTTATAGAAAACACTTCTCATCTTTCAGGAGCCATATCTTTGTGAAAGGATGTTTGATTTAGATGTTTCGTGGAGAAATTTATGTGGAATTTTAATAGCTTTTAAATTATTGGTCATATAAAGGAATCCAAGTAGTATAGAGGGAGATAAAACCCTATGAATTCAACCATTTAGAAAAAGAGAAGTGACGATTTTTTAAGTCACAGGAAAATGAAATTGCATATATCTATCAACCAGGGTTTGTATTATGGGAGGATAAATAAATGTCTAGGGCATCGATGAAGTAGGAAATTTTATCTAGGTATAGATTTTTTTAAGCTAAGTTTAGTTATCCCTTCATTTTTTCAAAGTTTTGCATGCATATTATTGTAGATTTATTTTCAAATAATTTGTTGTAGAATATACTGGTAAATTTAAGTAGATATTTAGTTCTAGTATCTTTCTCATGGATTTATTTCTAGCTAAATCCTTATAATCATCCCTAGTAGTAGATATTAAGGAGTATCTCATAGAGTAGTGATCTTCATTTCTCAAATATAAGAAGTCATTGGTAAATTTAATGGGTCTTGGCCAAGGGTTTCAACTCTATGAAAATGGATTGATAGGATATGGAAGTCTCCAGGAGTGAGTCTATAATTTCTTCCCAAAGGTTTCTTCTTAGTCATTTTCTATTCTAGGGAGGAAATAGATATAATACTAAAAGGGGATCCTTGTATTATGGGAAGAGTAAGACTCTTCCTTACTCATTTCTTTGAAGGCTTTACACATATAAACATAAATCTATCCCTAGAACTAATCTAGGTTAGGATGTATGGGTTACCCATTGAATTTTTGGAAATGAATACCTTCAAGGCAATATAAAAAACTCTAGGATAATTCCTTGATATTTTTGAAACTAAAAAATATGGATTCTTGGCTATTTATTCCTAAATACTGGTCATGATTAATATCAGTAAATCTTTACCAAAAACAATCATTCTTAATTATAGGGGTAAGTTTTGGATCCAATATATGGATTAATATTTCATATGTAGAATATGTCATGAGATGGGGTATATTGAGATATCATGCTCTAAGAAGATTCTAGAAGAAACATATGTAGAAAACCACAATAGAAACTTATAAATGAACATGTGTTAGGATGGTTTTCAATTTCCAAAAAATAGATCTACATATATGAAAGTAAATAAATAGTGGATATCAATATGTAAGGATTTCTTTTGAGGCTTTAGCCAATGAATAAAAATTAGATCAAAGCTTAGAGGACATGATAAATATGATTAAAATATTAACAAGGAACTATCTACTTGGTTTATACCCAATTTAGGGATGAACATTCCTGTTGAACATAAGGAATATGCTTCATTAGATTTTGAAGAATCTCTTGAAGTACCATGCACCATTCATGAGAAGAAAAATGCTAGAAAAATGTAGTTTTAGATGTTAATACCTCTACAATTAACAAGGAAATACCAAAAAATGATGGATAAGTTAAAAGCTTCCATAGTAGAGCTAGGAGAGGATATATCTAATGTAAAGCAAAATTATGAAATAATGTTTAGATATAGAATAATAAGACATACCCCTGATACTAGCAAAGCAAAAAGAGAAAAATATTCAAATTATCAAGCAGAGCCAGGGAAGAAAGAGCAAACATAGAGAAAGAAACACAATATAAGTTGGTTGAACTTATCTTTACCAAAAAACAAAATTATATTTGTAATTCATAGGAGGGGCTAGTAGATACATGATTAGAATCTGATGGAATATAAGGGGTGCTAATACTCTCTCAAAGTAGAGGTGTACAAGGGACCTCTATTTAAGTAATAAGCATGATATTCTTTGTATCCAAGAAACTAAATTGACAAAGAAAGAAGTTTTTAAAACTATGAATGTAGCATGAGAAAAATTTGTATGGGATGTTATGGATTCATAAGGAGAAGTATGGGGAATTCTAACATGTTGGAATTCAATTAGAACCTCCTATAAAACTATTCATAAAACTAGACATTAGATAGCCTCATTAGTCACATGCTACTTTGCAAATATTCATTTCATCCTTATCAATGTCTATAGACCTACAAATTAGTTAGGAAAATCAAAAGTATGGAGTGGGATTGAAGAATTTATGAGAAGTAAAGACCAAGAAACCCAATTCATGATCATAGGAGAATTAAATTCCATAACCAGACTGGATGAAAAATTTAGGAAAATTAGGAAAACGACCCAAATTATGAAATATTTCTTAGCTTTGATTCAAAACAATAATCTATGGGTTGAATTTGAAGAGGACAATTATACATGGACCAACAATAGGATAGAGTAAACCGGTTAGCAAAAAAATTGGAGAGATGCATACTCTTAGATCATTGGTTAGATGAAGGGACTTATGATAGAATTAATACCTTGACAAGGATTGGTTTAGATCACCATCCAATAAGAGTTAAAATGGTGGTAAGTGAATTTAAAAATATTGTATTTTAAATATGATAAAATATGGGAAGACCATCCTCAATTTTTTGATATGATAACACAAACATGGAATTATCTAGGAAATGGTGGGTTGTATACAGTTCCAAAATAAATTAAATCAATGATATTTAGATTAAAATGAACAAGAACACTTTTAGAGACATTTTTTAGGAAAAAAAAAAAGAACAACTAAAACAAGAAACTTCAAAATTTCAAAAAATATGAGCACAATAATCCAAGCTCAAAGGAAATGGAGTTAGTGAATATCATAATATTTTGAGTAAGGAAGAGAAATTTTGGAGATTAAAATCAAGACAAATATGGTTAGAAGGAGATAAAATACAATTTTTTCATAAAATGGCAATATGGAAAAGATCAACATCTAGAATTAGTATAATTAAATTAGTATAAGGGGTTTGGATTGAAGACCAAATCAAAATAAAAAAATGAGGTAAGGTTTTTTTACCAAAATAGTTAGGATTGGAGGATATTGAAGTTATTAACGATAAGCTACTACAAGAAGTACTTTCAATCTTAACAAATTAATATAATAGCAAATTGATGGAGCTTATTATTGTGGAGGAAATATTTTTAGCTCTTTTCTCTTTTTACAAGGATAAATACCTAGGTCCAAATGGACTCTCTACAATATTCTATCAACATAACTAGTAAATATTGAAGGATTTTTTATAGGTGGTAGTGAAATAGTCTAGGATATAAAATAAATGCAACTATATTACCCTGATTCCAAAAAACAAGGATGTAGAATTGTTTGATTCATTTAGGAACATAAGCCTATGTAATATGGCATATAATATAATCTCCAAAATCATGGCAAATTGGTTAAGACCACTATTAGATAAAATTATTTCAAAAGAGCAAGGAGGTTTTGTAAAAGGGAGATAAATTCTAGATAAAGTTATAGTAGCTCATGAATTAATGCATTTAGTAGCTTTTTGAAAAGAGAGCAATGATATTAAAATTTGATATGAATAAAGCCTATAATAGGGTTCAATGGGATTTATTTTTATAGTATTAAAAATATTTGGATTTGTGAATAAATGGGTCAGATGGATTAAATATTGTGTCTCTATAGTATCATATTCAATGTTGGTATATGGGCTAGTAATAGAATCATTTAAATACAATAGGGGTATTATATAAGGAGATCCTTGATCATCATATTTATTCATTATTATGGTAGAGGTATTGGGAAGGAAGCTAAATAAGACACACAAATGATAAGGCTAGTAATAACATTGATAACATCATCCATCAATAGTTTGTAGATGAAACAATCCTTTTTGGGAGGGTATGGAAAATAAAACCATAGCTTTGAATAACTTACTAAAGGAATATGAAAGAGCATATGGGTATAAAGTTAAAAGGAAAAAATTCAAAAAAAAATTCCTAAACACTCTAGCTAGAACCAAAGTAAGGATATGTTGGTTACTTCAAATGGAGGAGACAAATTTTTCAACAACATATCTAGGGATACGCTTATTTAATTAAAGGTCTAAGATGGGTGATGAGAACTAGAGAAAAAAATTATAATTGGATGGATACTTTGTGTGATAAAATACCACTCAATCTAGATTCAATTTTGAAACCATGGATGAAATTACTTCAACACAAATATGGTGATTTTTGGAGAATATTACATTATTTGGAACTTGCTAATGTACCTGCATGGTACCTTTTATACAATTGTAAATATTATAAATATTAAAATAGGGTATAATTCCATAGTTTAGGTGTGTGATTTATATTTCCCTAAAGTATGTATCTATGTGTAGGATGTGTACAAGTGTTATGTAATAAAGTGTGCAAGTGTGGAGTGTGTTGGAGAGCGCAAAGTGTGCAAGTAAATAGAATGTCAAGAGTCATGTATTCAAGTGGTAAGATGTAAATCCAAGAGGCATGAGAGGTTTGTCTTATGTGTGGAATAGGAAAGGATGCATCTCCTATATATGTGAGGAGAGCAATAGTCAAAGTATTGAAGAGTCACATTTCTAAGGTTATATTATGGATACAAAGCTCCATGTATTGTATCCAAGAAGTATTGAATGAATTCCATTGTGACAAAAGACTCATAAAAGAATATTTAAGCTTGTATACAATATTTTTGATCAATTATATTACAAGTTTGTTTATACATATTGTTATTGATATTGACCTATTAATCTATATTATTGTTGTTATTTCATGAATTTTATGTTCATTGATATTGGTCATTTTATATTGATTGCTCTAATATTTGAGTCTACTCAAGATCCTATTTATTAGGACTTGTGTTAATCTTATTAAAAATCTAATAGTGGTATTAGAGCTACCTTGAGTAGTATTTATCATAGCTAAAATCAATCCAAGATAGAGCTTGGATAATTATGCTTTTAGAACCACATATATCCTCATTGTGAGAAGAATTTGAAGGGAAAAGCTAGAATTGGATGAAGTATCTAGTGTGAATTTAGAGAAATATCCATGTGAAGAAATGTAAGCCAAAGTTGATATATGTAGGAAAATTTGAATATTGAGTGCTTTTTCTAGCTAAGATATATTGAAGAGAAACATAGGTTGATATTTACACCCAAAAATTAAGGACAGTGATCATTGAAGTCATTTATTAAAGCTTGAGAAAGCTAGAATTAAAAAATCAATAAAATAAGGGTTGATATTGCACCCTAAAATCTTCTATTTGTTGTAAATAATCAAGAAGTCAACATATAAGAATCTAGTAGAAACAAAGCTAAAGAAGGTTAAGTGCTTGGTGATAAGGTAGAATCCATTATAATTTCAAAATAGAAAATTAAAAGATTGAAGAGCACCTATTGAAGAGTGTCTACAAGAAATTTGATGAATGCCTACAAGAAATTTGAAAAGCGTCTATTGAAAGAGAAATTAAGAAAAATTGAAGAGTGCCTATAGAGTTTGAAAGTGCCTAAAAATATCGAAAGAGTGCATGCATAGCCATCTAAAATATTCAGAATATCAAGGTTGAAACCATTTGTTGTCCATAAGTTGATTGAGGTTGTTGGAATATACAGTCTGAGTAGCCTGTGAGGTGAATCAATATGGCACATATTTTGGTTAGCATCTGAAGAGAACAAGAGGAGAGCATTTTTTGTGATATCTCTATGATACAGTATAGCATCTTAGGAAGAGAGGAGCATTGTTTGCAATGTATTTATTGCTAGAAGGATAAATGATAGTGAAAAGTAACATCTTGGGTAATGCACATTTGAGGGTAGCCTTTGCATGGGAATCAATGCAAAAACATAGTGAAATGTAGATGCTACAATATATTCACTGGCTTTAGTAAACTAGATAGGTAAGAGTTAGAGGTAAGACCTTTGGTTTAAAAAAAAAATTGGGCACATATCATTTATCAGAATCAATTGAAATTTGGGTGCATATTCTTATCAAAGCAATTTTGAAAAAATAGGGCACATAATCATAAGATTTGATTATTTTTTCAATAGCAATTATAAGGAGTTAAATAAATTATTTGAAATTTGATTAATATAATTGAAAATTAATATGGAAGTGGACTGTGGCCACAATATTTCCCATTAATTAGTGGTGGAGGAAGCAGAGGATTGGGAGAGATGAGGAGTGGTGGAGGAAGCGGAGGAAGCGGAGGAGGAGCAAAAATAGCAGGCAAGAATTTTGATCCAACGGAAGGAGAAGATCCAGAGTTAAGGCAGAATGTTGTAGCTAGAAAGGAAAATGATTCCCTATCAGCTTAGTTCAAAAATGCTAAAGGTACAGATCCTCCAGATAAACCCTCAAAAAAAGGGTCCCACTGGGGTTTAGGAGATGGCAATAAGGGCCAAACCTTTTTGGAAATGCTGAAAGGGAAAAAGAAGGAGCCATTCAATGAACTACCACCCCTAATACCAAACAATAACAGGTTAACTACACCAGTGGATATTATGGAAAGATTCTTGGATATGGAGGCA
This sequence comes from Wollemia nobilis, assembly GCA_028583015.1. Taxonomy (NCBI): domain Eukaryota; kingdom Viridiplantae; phylum Streptophyta; class Pinopsida; order Araucariales; family Araucariaceae; genus Wollemia; species Wollemia nobilis. The sequence goes on along the minus strand of JAQPPZ010016892.1, from coordinate 4,819,271 downwards.
TCATCCTTAGTTGGCAAGTTTTTGGGAGGAAGGCCGAACATTGAGACTATTCGCTCATGGGCCACGAAAAAGTGGAAAAATTTAGGAAGCTTAGAAATCATAGCCATGTCAAGAGGTTTTTTTATGATAAGACTCAACAACAAAGATGATGTAGAGCGCATCTTGACAGGAGGACCCTGGTTTCTAGGAAGGCGTAGCCTCTTTCTGAGGAAGTGGGGGGAGTATTTGAACCCTGAGAAGTAGAACATTAATATAGCACTCTTTGGGTCCACTTACCAAACCTCCCAGCCCAGTTTTTTAATGAGTACTGGCTTAGTGGCATAGCAAAGGCGATAGGAGAGCTCGTGGCAATAGACCATTCAACCCAGGCAAGGACTAGACTGACGTATGTCAGGATCTATGTAAATGTAAACTTGAATTCTGATCTACCTTCTCAGGTGGAACTAGCATATGGAGAGTTTTTAAGGATTCATCCTATGGAGTATGAGAACAAGCCGACATTTTGTAGCGTGTGCAAAACCCAGGGCCACCTTCAAGCCCAATGTTTGACAATAATTGCAAAAAAGGAAGCCATGAGCGAAGTTTTTATGGGGAAATCTAATGGGAGAGGGATCCTAAAGTTTCAAGGACCGCGTCTTAACTTGGAAGGATACAGACAAGTTAATAATAACCAGGCTAACCAAGCCAACACAGAACTAGCAAAAATCCAAGAGAAATGAAAGCAACATAATGAGGGAGGCAAAAATCATAAGGTATGTAATAAAGATCCCAGCTTGAACATGTTTGATATCCTAGAAAATCTAGAAGTTGAAAAAGAAAACAGTAAGGATGATACCATCAGTGTCAATTTTCCTAAAACCCTAGACTCCCCATCCAAATCGGGACCATCCACAACTATGACAAAAAGCCCCAAAAGCTATGCTCAAAATGAAGAAAAATTGCCAGGTCATTTCAATTTAAACATGGAAAAAATAGAGTCAAGAGTTGAAGTTGTGGAAACAAGAGCCAAGAATGTAGCTCCTAATCCGGTAGTGGAGCAAATTATCCCTTATCAGACGAGCCCAATGGTAAAAGTTTCCTTGAAGGAAAGCCCTCTGTTTAGGAACTACATAGGAGAGGTGAACCAAAATAAGGCTAAGGATGAAGAGGGAATTGAAAACCCCCAAAATGAGGAAGAAGGTTCAAGCCCTAGACAGTATATGCCCCCTCATTTCAGTCCAAAATAGACTAGAAGAACTACCAAGCCTCCGATAGATTATGGAAGTGAAATAAAGAAAGAGAGAATATCTACAATAGAGCACTATAGAATGAGAATAAATGAATAAATTACAAACGAAAAGCAAAGAACATTGTTACAGCAAGCTATTCCTGGCCAGGATAATAGCAAAATTGACAAACCCCCTTTGGATCAGGAAAGGGGGCGGGGAAAAAATATCAAATAGTCTAAATGAAGGTTCTCTCATGGAATGTGAGAGGCCTAAACGACCCACCAAAACAAAGGATGGTGAAGTCTATAAGGAAGGATTGGAATCCTACTATCATTTTTCTTCAAGAAACCAAAACAGATGTGGCACAATCAGCACTTATAGCTAGAAGGATTTGGAAGCAAGGGGAAGTGGCCTTTCAATAGGCGAGAGGAGCATCTGGGGGCCTCATGATCTTATGGGATCCTATTAAAATAGAAGGAAGTATTATTCAGGCAAATGAAAGTCTTAAGCGTATTATTTCATGATTTTGATACTAATAAGAATTGGATTATGTCAAATGTTTAAACCCCCACCTCTGTCTAAGGGCGGTCTAAACTATGAGAGTTTTTGGGGAATTTGAGCCAAGATTTTAAAGACATTCCTTGGGTGATTGGGGGATATTTCAATACCCCCTTTACCCATCTGATAAGAAGGGAGGATCTAGGTTACCCTCAAGGAGCATGGAGGACTTCAATGAATTCATTAACACAAATGAATTTATGGATGTAAGACTAAAAGGAGCCAAATTTACATGGAGTAACAAGAGGATAGGAAGTTAGCTGATTCAAGAAAGGTTGGATAGGTTTTTTTATCCAAGGAAGCTACAACAATGTTTGGTGATTAAGCATTACAAGCCCTTCCTAAATGTGCTTCATACCATAATATTATTCTATGGGAGGCATTTTAGGCAAAATCCAAAATGGAACCTATGATGAGGCGACAAGGACAGAAGAGAAGGAAACCCTTTGTGAGTTTTATAATATTTTAGCTTGTGAAGAAATGTATTGGAGGCAGAAATCAAGGGCATTATGGCTAAAGGAAGGGGACTCTAATTCAAAAAAATTCCATGTTACCACATTGAGCAATAGAAGCAACAATAATATTAGAAATTTAACTAAGGTGGATGGATCCTCAACTCAAAATATTCAGGAGATCAGGGACAAGGCTGTTAATTTTTTCAATTCATTATTGGGTGAAGAACAGGCCTGTAATGCCCAAGCAAAGGACTCTCTCCTTTAATTCATTCCACAACTCATTGATGAAACGATTAACGAGTCTCTTACAGCAGCTTTTTTAGATGAAGATATCAAGGAGGCTTTGTTTAACATGGATCCTAATAAAGCTCCTGGGCCGGATGGGTTTTCATCGTGGTTTTTCCAAGTTTGTTGGGATATTTTTGGAGCAGAAGTTATTGCTGCAATCAAGGAGTTCCAAAGTTCAAATCATATTCCAAGGGGTTTTAATTCAACTTTCATTGCTTTGATCCCTAAAGGCCCCAACCCCAAGACTATGGTTGACTTTAGGCCGGTTAGCTTGTGTAATATATCCTATAAAATTCTATCCAAAGTTTTAGCCAACCGTTTGAAGAAATTTCTACCAATTATCATTGATCCAAGTCAAGGAAGTTCTGTACAAGGAAGATCAATCTTAGATGGAGTTATTACTATTCATGAGGCTCTTCATACAGCTGCTCAGACCAAAAAATCAGTCATGGCTTTAAAGCTAGACATGAACAAAGCTTATGATAGGATAAATTGGGAATTCCTAGAGGCAGTTTTATTAAAATTTGGCTTCAACATGAAATGGGTCAAGTTAATAAGAGAGTGTATTTCTAAGCCTTGTTTTTTAGTTTTGGTTAATGGGTCTAATACAGGTTTTTTTCAAAGCAAATGTGGTCTAATACAAGGAGATCCTATAAGTCCTATGTTGTTCATCATTGTAGCTAAGGCCTTGGGAAGAACCATTAAGGTAGCAATGGTAGCTAGACTCATATCAAGTATCAAGGCCACGTTGCTAACTACCCCGATGACACATCAACAATTTGTTGATGATACATTGCTACTGACTTTGGCTTTTGTGGTTGAGGCAAGAAGGATTAAAAATATTCTCATAATTTATGAAGAAGCGGTCGGATAGAAAGTGAATTTTGATAAGAGCAAACTTTATTTCATCAATACCCCCATTCCTAGGCAAAATAGCATAGCAAGGATCATGGAATGTCAGATTGCATCCCTTCCCACCTCCTATTTAGGTCTTCCCCTATTTACGGGGAAACTTGAAGGATCAATGTGGAACATAGTTCTGGAGAGGATCCAAAAAAATCTAGCAGGTTGGAAAGGACATCTATCATCTCAAGCGGGCAAAGCAGTTTTAACTATGGCTTCACTTCAAAGTATACCCGTTTACTTCCTATCAGTCTTCAAAGATCATAGCAAGGTGTATCACAAAATTGAGCAGCTTCAAAAAAAAATTCTCTCGTCAGGGACTGAGGATAAGAAAAGGATCGATTTAGTAGGTTGGAACAAGGTTTGCAAACCTAAAGTTGATGGGGGGTTAGGATTGAGGAGAGTTTCTCATCTCAATACAACTTTGTTAGCCAAACAAGCATGGTGGTTATTGACTAAGGTCGATAATGAATGGACTGCCATAGTTAGGAGGAAATACCTCCAAGGTGTGAACTTCCTTAATGACAACTTAGTAAGCAGGGGGTCTGCTTTTTGGAAGGCAATCCTCACGAACAAGGATCTTGTCAATAAAGGTCTTATATGGATTCTAGTAAATGGGCAAACAATAGACTTTTGGAAGGATCGATGGGTGAGAGCTGAGGAGTTATCCCAGAATCCTCGTTTGGCTAGGATTCAAGAGCATATGGAGTAGCATATTGGGAAGAAGGTTGTAAATTATATATGGCAGGATATAAATATCAACAGGTGGAAACACATCAGAGTACAGGGTTTTGAATGAAGAGCTTTATAACATTTTAACTCAACAAATTATTCCCTCTAGAGAGGATGAAGATCACATTGTTTGGGTTGAGACTGAAAGTGGTGACTTCATAGTTAAGTCTACCTATAATTTGCTTCTCAATGTGGAAGGTCAACAATTTCAACCGAGTTTGGTTTGGATCAAAGGCTTAATTTCTAAAATATCCTTTTTTTCATGGCTGGTGATTCAAGGAAAAATCCTCACTATGGACAATATGTTATCCAAAGGTATGGTTATTGCTAACCGTTGCTACATGTGTAGGGCAGGATGGGAGACAACCCAACACTTGTTTCTGGAGTGTCCGGTAGCGGAGTCCATCCTGGATGAACTTTTCCAAGCCTTTAGGATCTCATGGGTTAAGCCTGCTCTTATATTCGAAGTGTTCCATCAATGGCCTCAACCCTTTGTTAGCCTAAAACTTAAGTACCTATGGAAAATTTGTTGGCATCATTTTCTGTGGCATATTTGGCTATAAAGGAACCATAGATCCTTTAAGGATACCATTCACAACCCAAAAACCATCCTCAATAGGATTATTGTCTTTGCGAAAGAAAACCTTAGCACCTTAGTGGATGAGAACCACTCAATTCTTCCCCAATAAAAATAATTAGCTCGGGCATTAGGTATTGAGGACAAACCTTCCATTCATTTGACCAATCCCAAAAAGGGGATTTCTTGGGAGCCACCCCCCCAGGGTTGGTTTAAACTAAATTTTTATGGTGCAGCCAAGGAGAACTCGGGAAGAGCTGGAGATGGAGGAATAATTAGGGATCATCAAGGAAATCTAGTCAAGGCCTTCGCTGAACCATTGGGAATTAGAAATAATAACGAAGTAGAAGCTAGAGCCCTTTGGAGAGGGTTGCAAGTAGCCCAAGCAACTCAAGGTAACTTGATGATTGAAGGTGATTCTATGAACATCATCAACCTGTTAACCAATGGCAAAAAACCTCCATGGAGAATCCAGGGAGTCATCCATGAAGTGAGGATCTTTTTACGGCAAGATAGAATAGGAGGGCTCGTCACGTGTACCATGAGGCCAACAGGTCATCTAACAAATTAGCCAACATAGGTGTTGATGTTGGGATTTTTGGGACATGGACACAAGGTGTGCCACATGAAGTGGAAAACATTATTAGTCATGAAAAGAAACCCACCCGTTAAGGATAAATATGAATGGGTGTTCTTTCCCCATGGAGCTGATAATAACTATGGGGTTTCCCTCTAAATCATACCAAATTGGAAATGAAGGTAACAGGGTGTAAGCCTTGGAATATTTTGACAGAGAATAGGAAATGGGCAAGCAACAGGTTTCACAAGTGCAAAGTTCCAAACTTCAATTCCTGTCAATGTAAGTAATGTTTATAGTTATGTTTAGGTATAGGTGTGCTTTGTTAGTAAGGTGTTGTAGGGGATTCAACACAATTTTTGGTAAGAAATTTTCAAGGATGACTAGGATCTACAATCTCAGCAGAAGGTTGGATATTGTAATAGGTTTTGGGTTAACCTGCAAAACCCGGTAATTAATGAAGACTTTTATTTACCAAAAAAAATATAATTGAAAATTTATTAGGGAGTCAAAAGTTTGTCTACTCCAAAGGAATTAATTAAAATTTGAAGAAATTGATAGCATAATTGCTTAATTGAAATTGAAGATATTTTGATTGCTCAAATTTTTGAAATTTGGGAGACATAAGGACTTCAACATCAAAGGATTTCATTATGGAATAAATCATTAAAAATACATTTTTAAAAGATAGTGAAGAAATGTTGAACAAACTAAAATTCTATACACAAAATTTGATGGATGATTTTGATGAAAAAAAAGGATATTTCAAATGGTTTGAAGATGATATTGTCTTTAATGCTCAAAAATGAAAAATTAAAAAATTACAACATTCATCAACTATCTTCATGAAAAAAAATTGGAGCATGGTGGAATTCCCAAAAAGTTATTATGTTTCCTATTGAAGTAGGTATAGTGATGTATATGGCACTACTCACTTTTGAGATCTATCAAGAAAAGAAACAAGAAGGAAAAATGATGCTAGTTGTGACACATATGATTTGAATACAACATATGTTAGCTTCAATGTGGAATCTTTAAATTCCAAAATGTATTATTTTGATGACTTGCTAACTCATTATTCAAAAGTCACACCGATGGCCATACCATGGCAAAAGATAAGGACAAGAAGATCAAAGAAGAGGAATAAAGCAAAGAACAAAATAAATAAGAACAAAAGACATGAATCAAAAAACTAAAGATCAATAAGATCAAGAAAAATGACTAAAGGGAATAGATTGAAGAATAAAATCTTTGTAACCAAATAATATAATACAAGAGGTGTTGGATAATATTGCATTATTTGGTACATGCTAATGTACCCCCATGGTACCTTTGGTACAATTGTAAATATTGTAAATATTAGAATAGGGTGTGAGTCTATAGTTTAGGTGTGTGATTTATATTTACCTAAAGTATATGTCTATGTGTAGGATGTGTACAAGTGTTATGTAATATGTGGAGTGTGTAGGAGAGTGCAAAGTTTTGTACAATATAGTGTAAAAGTAAATAGAATGTTAAGAGTCATGTATACAAGTAGCAAGATGTCAAACCAAGAGGCATAAGAGTTTTGTCTTATATGTGGAATAGGAAAGGATGCATCTCTCGGATATGTGAGGAGAGAAATAGTCAAAGTATTGAAGATTCACATTTCTAAGGTTATATTATGGAGATAAAGATCCATGTATTATATCCAAGAAGTATTAAATGAAGTCCATTGTAATAGAAGACTCATCAGAGAATATTGAAGCTTGTATACAATAGTTTTGAGCAATTAAATTGTAAGTTTGTTTATAAATATTGTTTTTTAATATTGGCATGTTAATCTATATTATTGTTGTTTTTTCATGAATGTTATGTTCATTGATATTGGCCATTTTATATTGATTTTCCTAATATTTGAGTCTACTCAAGATCTTGGATATTGGTACCTGTGATATTTTGGCTAAAAATCTAATAGTGATAGGGTTTCAAAAATTATGTACACGGATTAGGAAGGAAGATATAGATGGAAAGAAGATTTGTTTACAAGTATACTAGACATTTTTGTTAGGACGTATTTGAACAGAAAGATAACAACAATTATTATCTTGAGGGAGCCAAGGATAAGCTTATTTAGGATTTGAATAGCTCAGGAGTGTTGAGGATTATTACATTATTTGGTACATGCTAATATATCCCCATGGCACCTTTATGGTACAATATTAAATATTTAATATATTATAGGGATGAGTATTTAGTTTAGATGTGTGATTTATATTTTTCCTTTCATGTAAGTGTCAGCATGTAGGAAATGCACAAGTGTCATGTAAGAATAAAAAATGCACGATGCAATGTGTAGAAAATAGACAAGTTTCATGTAATTTAGAGTGCAAGTGTATATTGATAGAATGTGCACAAGTGTCATGTATGTAAATGTGCAAATATGTAATGTGAGGATGTGCACAAGTGTCTTATATTAGGAGTGCATGTAGAAGTGTAAGAGTCATGTATAAGTGTACAAGTGTCATAGAGTCAAGTGTGCATGCAAGAAGAAAGTGAAGAGTCTAGTATGCAAGTGGCAAGATGATAAGCCAAAGGTCATGGGACTTTTCATATGGAGATAAATAGTCAAGTACTTGAAGAGTCATATTACTATGGCTATATTATGGAGACAATACTCCATGAGAAAGTAATCCAATAAGAATATGATTATCTGATTGTAAAGAGGATGAAAAGAAATAAACCTTGTATACATATTTTTAGCAATTAATATTGTAAGTTTTCTTCACGCATTGAATGATTTAGGTCATTTACATTCATATTTGATTATATAAGTGAATGTTATTTTTATTATTATATTAACCTTGATATACATATTAAATTGCTCATATATAATTCTACTCTTCATCATTGATATTTTAACCTTTAATATTATGGCTTCTTTATATTGGGACATATGATATTATGTGGTAGTAAGACTTAAAAGTCATTAACGATATCAGATCTACCACCTAACTCTCCATTTTTATAGAATTTATTTTATTAGCCACCATTATCAATAGTTAACTTTATCCATTCTTAATAAAGTTAATTTATAATTTGTCCACGTTTAAGGTAGTGTAGACTTGGACTCTATTTTTAAAGGTCTTATTGAGTATAGTTTGAAGAGACAAGGATTAGTCACCCTGATTTGGATTCTAGAGTCTTTCCACTTGGTTTAAGGATAACCAGTTAGACTAGGACTCAGTTATATTGATACAAAGGGATAATGTAGGAGAAACGTTGGACATTTGATAGAGATAACCAAATAAAAAGATAGTTGGAGATTCAAGGACATACAAATTTACCCTAATAATATTTATGTTTCTCTAGAATAAGAGGATAATCACTATTTAATATCGAGAAATAACCAACTAAGGAGAAAGTTGGTCATTCAGAATAACCCTAAAATTGATATTGGGTTCTCTAGAAAGGAGAAGAATCCTATTTGGTTCTTAGGTGTAACCTAAGACATTGAATATTTTAGATAGACAGAGGAACAAATTCCTACAAAGATTGAGAAGCATCATAGATTTCTACAAAGATAGAGAAGTATTTTAGCTTCCAAGGATTGAGAAGCATTCAAAGCTTCTTGAATAAAAAATTTGAGAAGCAAAAGTATAAAGAAGAATGGTACTAGAGAGTACAGAGAATTAGAGGAGCATCTAAGCTTCCATAGAATAGCAAAGTTTTGAGAAAATAAGCAATAAAGAGCTTCTATAATAGAGGTTAAGAAAATCACAAAGAAGAAGAAACCATTATAATTTTTCTAAGGTTCTTCAAGAAGGAATACATTTACCGCAATAGTGAAAGAATAAGAGGCCATATTATAAAGGCCATTATATAGATTATCTAATATTATAGCATTATATCTAAGGCAAGCACTAGTATTCAAGTATTTAGGTGCTAATAGAGTGAATTATTCCTTCCAATTCAAGTGCAGGTTTGACGCTAGTCTTCAATGGAAAACTAGAATACATACGTTGCACAGGTAAAATATAAGAAATCTATCCATCAAAAAATGATAGATGAATATTTTCTTCAAGGTAAAAGAAGTGGGATACTAGAATCGAGTGCTGATAGAGCACCTAAAATGGGTTATTTAGTGCTAAGCAAAAATAAGCACTAAGATTTGAGTAGTGCTCAAATTACTAGGAAGGAAATAACATCTTACCACCAGTTAGGCAATGTGTGAACAATAGTTAGAAGTAACCTATGGATACTAGAAGAGTAATTCTCACTCAGAGAAGGTGTAACTTATGGATACCATAAAAGAAATAGAATATTTTCTTAGCCTCTAGTGGAAGATATTTGGAGATGAATCACTCGATCTCTAGCAAAAAATATTTGGTGATGAGTCACTTGTGGACTAGAAAAATAAAAGCCACTTGGCACTAGCAGAATATGTTAAGCCACCTCTATAAAAGCATCTCTTGACCATCTTCAAATAAGGAACTCTTGACCATCATCAAAGTAGAATTACAATGGTAAATATGAAAAGTCATGCGAAAGGTGAAAGTCGATAGTGGAGCAAAGGGATTGGAAATTCTAACCAATTCATACCATTCAACAGATGCTAAAAAATGTCTCTTACACTTGTAGCAAAATTCATGTTGATTAAGCCCATGTAGCATTAACATTCGTTACATGCTATTCTTGGTATTTTAGAGGGAAAAAAAATTAGTTTGATTTTTGAAAAGCTAGTTGGAGTAATAAGGGTTAGGAATTTTTTAAATGTTCAAAATCATCATTAATTTGAATTTATTTTTAAGATATGGAGTAATAAGGTTGCAACTTAAGTTTAATATTTTTTAATATTTGAAGGATTTAAAGCTTTTATTTTTTTTAGGTTGAAATTTAAAATCTTGATGAACTAAAGCATAGTGGAATTAAAAGGGTTTAGAATTCATTTTTTTGAAGTTTTTGAAAGCTTTAAAGTGTGAAGTTTTTTAGATTGGAGTTTTTCTTAAGTTTTTGAATTTTTTTTTTTTTTTTTAAATGGAAATTTTCAAATTTAATATATTAGGGAGTTAAAAGGATTTCTACTTGAAAGGTAGAAAAATTAAAATTTATAAATTTCATATTTGAAGTATTTTATTAAACTTGGGAGATATAAGGTTTACTACTTCAAAGGAATTGAATTGCAAAATTTGATCATTATGGAAGGAAATATGGAATCCATAATCAAAAAGAAAAGATTAGAAGTTATCAAATCTGGCAATAGAAATTTGACTAAAAAATCTAAGGGTAAGCTAGATATTAAAATATAATATATCTATAGAAAAGCTATGGATGAGAGTTTTGAGACATTTTAATACTATTTACATTCAAATCTTGTTGAAGCAATTGATAATTCTAAAGATGATATTATGATACCTATTGATATAGGCAGTATAATGTATATGGCATTGCTTTCACTTGAACTCCATAAATATGAAAATTGAAACCAAAAATAGTTGATTGAAACTATAAAAATGAAAATAGTTGTTCCAAATGGATCATGTGAATCATCTCTAAAAAAATATTTCATTCTTCAAGCAATATTGACATTCCAAGTTCATCCAATTCAAGAAATTATTATGATGCTCTACGTGAATGTTCATAAGATACAGGACAATGTCAATATTATAATAAAACTAGATCAAATGAAACACATGATCTAGAGGTCAAATACAAAAAAAATTTAAGCTATTCAGGCACATGAACTTGAAGTCAATGAAGAAGCTCAAGTAGTTTATGATCCAAATCATGAAGATACATAGACCGAGAATTTAAATAATGAATATAAAAAAAACTCAAAGAAGCCAAAGAAAAACTCAAACAGAGTTTCCTAAACAATGCAAGTTCACTTGAATATTTAATACAAAAATGAAGACCAAGATTAAAAACAAAAGTCTTCAATAACCAAATAATATAATACAAGAAAGTGTTGAGGAATATTACATTATTTGGTACATGCTAATGTACTCCCATGGTACCTTTATGGTACAATTGTAAATATGTAATAGATTAGGATTGAGTCTTTAGTTTAGATGTGTGATTTATATTTTCTCTTTCATGTAAGTGTCAATGTGCAAGAAATGCACAAGTGTCATGTAAGAGTGTAATGTGCAGGAAATGCATAAGTTTCATGTAAGAGTGTAATTTGGAGGAAATGCACAACTGTCATGTAAGTTAGAGTGCAAGCATAGATTGATAGAATGTGCACAAGTTTCATGTATGTAAATGTGTAAATATGTAATCTAAGGATATGCACAAGTGTCTTAGATTAAGAGTGCATGTAGAAGTGTGCAAGTGTCATAGATTCAAGTGTGCATGTAAGAAGAAAGTGAAGATTCTAGTATGCAAGTGGTAAGATGATAAGCCAAAGGTCATGGGACTTGTCATATAGAGAGCAATAGTCAAGTACTTGAAGAGTCACATTACTATGTCTATATTATGGAGACAATGCTCCATGAGAAAGTAATCCAATGAGAATCTGATTATCTGGTTGTAAAGAGGAAGAAAAGGAATAAAGCTTGTATACATATTTTGAGCAATTAATATTGTAAGTTTTCTTCATGCATAGTTCATGAATTATTTAAGCCATTTACATTCATATTTGATTATATAAGTGAATTTTATTTTCATTATTATATTGGCCTTGATATACATATTAAATTGCTCATATATAATTATACTCTTCATTATTGATATTTTGACCTTTAATATTATGGCTTCTTTATATTGGAACCTATTATATTTTGTGGTAGTAAGGCTTAAAATCCATCAAGAAGAATACACAACAAGAATAAAATATAATGTCAAGCACAAAAAAATTATGAATAACACAAGAATATGGAGAGATATGAAGAACACAAGCTTATACTGAGAGGGTGGGTGAATAGTATAAGATAAAATTTTACTTTTCTTTCACAAACAATATTATCCAATATTATTAATTGCAATAGCTATCCATATTTATGTTAACCAATATCATCAATAGCAGTAGCAAAGCAATGCACAAATCATCACACACATGAGAGACACAATTTAATGCGGTTCACCTAATGTGAGTTACGTCCACGAAAAAAATCTTTCTTCTAAAATTTCTCAATAAATCTCTTGAGAACCAATTCCCTATTACAAGGTTTATGGACCTCTATCCAAAGGAGATCTCAATCTCCTATGCTCAAGTTCGTGGATCTCTACCCATAGGAGAACTCTATCCCCTCTGCTCTAGTTTGTGGATCTCTCTCTATAGGATAACTATATCCCCTCTACTCTATTTTATGGGTCTCTCTCCATAGGATAACTATATCCTCTCTAATATGATCTACTCTAAAGCCTACTCACAACACTGCCTCAAATCTACACCAAACCTCATCACAAGGCTAGCACAAATCTACTCCAAATATTCTCACAAACTCTGCCTCAAATACGCACACATTACATGCACAAATCTACCTCATAAATTCTCACAAATATACCCAAATCTGCACACATTACATGCACAAATCTGACTCAACTCTACCTCAAATCTACATACATTACATGCACAAATCTACCTCAACTCTACCCCAAATATGCACACGTTACATGCACAAATTTGCACACATAAACTGCCCAAATCGGCTCACAATATTTATCTCAAACACATGCACAAATATGCTCTAGCATATGCTCAAATATTCCTCAAACACATGCACAAATCTGCTCTAACATATGATCAAATCTACCTCAAACACTTCCACCAATACTTTCAATTTTACCCAAACCAATGCTCAAAATGATTCACAATTATGCACAAACTTGCTCTTTAAACGTAGCATAAATGATTCCAATTTCTTTCAAAAAAGAAGCACAACCTATTCACAAACTCTAGCAAATGTTTCCAATCTCAACCAACCATGAATTTCAAACAATGAAGCACAAACCCTAGCTCAAATATTTCCAACAATGCACATGAACTCAATCCTTATATCTCCTCCTTATAACATCAAAAGATATGCCCAACCAAACACTTCAAATAAGGAGTAATATAACCATACCTCTTAGCTTACTTTGATTAATATGAGCCCTCAACACTTGTCTCAAAATTATGTCTTTCTTATGCCACTTCATGTTTAGCATAACACTTTTCAATCATCCACATGAAAAAATCCTCTCGAAATGTGCACAAAGATATTGCTTTACAATTGCTTTTGGATTCACAAAATAAAGTCTTTAATCACAAACAAAAATTATAATCAACAAATAGTCCATAATACACCCTTATACCTCCTTTATTTAGAGTTCACATAAATAAATCACAATATCAAGAGAACGCCTTTAATTGAACTTAATCGCCATGATATGTCTTTTCACCCTATTTTTTCTTTTTGATTAAATAACATTATGTGCCCTTATTACTCCTAATGACTCGAATTCAAAATATTATCTCTTGAGTTATTCCAACTACTTTGAAGGGAATTTAAAACATCATACCTTAACAAAATTCATGCAGGTAAGCTTCAAACCCGACATCTTCTATTTGCAATTTCTTAGCACAGACTCATGACCAACTGCGCTATCTGATGGTTGAGTCAAGGGAGGCCCAATATTGACTTTGACCTCATCTTTTTTCGTAAATGATTTCCAATCCTCTTTTATCAACAATTTCATGTGCTCAAAAACTTTTAGGGTTTAAACTTCACTTGTCTCCTTTTATTTTGCCATGAATTTAAGTCTGCTAAGCAATACTCCCGAAGATGATTTTTCTTTGAAAAAAATGTTGAGAACCGGTATGTTTTTGGCTAACAAAAAGCTGCTATGGCTGGAAATTTCTCATGTGAACCAAGGTATCGTTGTATTTTTCAATATTCATTCAAGCTATTTTTCACTACTTCTTCAAAGCTATCCAAGATGCTCAAACAATTGTTTTTACCAATCGCTCGCTTGTTGATGTAGACTTCAACGTATTTTACTGATTGGTTTTCCTCAACAAGTATGTATAGTGCTCTTTGTGTTCACCACTTTGCTTTATTCTTAGCTAAAACTATGTGCTCATATGGTCAACACCACCTATGATACTCTCCACAATATTCTCTATTTTTTTCCGACACACAAGATCATTTGCTCTCACCAAAAATATCATTTTATTTGATCAGCTTCAAGATTATTTCTTTTACTTTGAGTGCATTCCCTCACAATGCTGTATTTTTTTATTTTCTGAACTAGCACTCCTCACATGCTTCTATGAATACCTTCTCAATGTATCATTGTTATCTCTTCACCATCATAGTGTTGAAGACTTCACAAATCTCCTTCGACAAATCAATATATGTTATGTGATGTTGCTCAAATAAGAATTTTGTCATTTGTAGGTTCTTGTTCGTTGCTTGAGTTTTCAATACATGAAAGGTGTATCGCCATTACCATGTGTTCCAAGTCATAGAGTCACACACCCCAAAGTAATTTTTAGGTTCTCATTAATATATATTTTTATGTGTGCTCAAACCTAAACTTTTGATGTCAGTGCTCTAAACCGTTGGGCTCCCTTTTTTAACATTGCTCACTTGATAATATTTTGTCAGTGCTATAAACCGTTGGGCTCTCGTTGCTCACTTGATAATATTTATTTTTAAAATATTTGCACCTTCAAAATTTCATATGATAATATATTTCAATATATTATAATATTATTTTAAACATTTTTGTCTTTGTTTATAATATTTAAAATAAATATTATTGTAGACACTAAAATCATGTCAATACGATTAGGCAATCGAAAGCATTCATTAATTGGCATCATATGGCCCCCTTGGCAAACCCTTAGAGGTTTTATAGTGGTTCTAACCACTCTTGTAAGGCTCTACCCCACTTTTGGGATCTTTTGGGCCATATAGGCATGATCGTCCCACCTTGGGACAATCACAATTTGTGGTCGTCCCACCTAGAGACAATGGCAAAGCGATCATCCCTGGGTGGGATGACCATAAGTTTTGACTCCCAAAAAGTCAAATTTGAACATATGGCATCCAAAAACTCCCATTTATCCTTCCTATGAGAGCATGCACGACCTAAGGGTGCAAAATCCTTATGACATGTTGCAGAATGGAGGCCAAAATGGGAGATTCTCTTCCTCCTCTAATGCATCCTTAATTTTTGACTCATGCTCTCATGGGTGGGATAAATGGAATTTTTTGGGTGTCATTTTGTATAAATTTAACTTTTTGGGAGTCAAAACTTGTGGTCGTCCCATCTAGGGATGGTCGCTTTGCCACCATCCCTGGGTGGGATGACCACAAACTGTGACCATTCCAGGGTGGGACGGTCATGCCTATGTGGCCAAAAAAGCTCCCAAAAGTTGGGTAGAGCCTTCTAAGAGTTATTATGACCACTAAAACCTATTATGGTTTCCCAAGGGGGACATATGATGCTAATTAACCAATGCTTTCGATTTTCTAATCGTATTGACATGATTTTAGTATCTACAATTATAAACCTATTTATTTACAATAATTTCTTTGCTTGAAATATACTTTACCTTGCCATACACTTTGTGTCATCAACTCCTTTGAAATAAATGAAAACTAAACATGCTCAAATTTCCAACAATATCCTCCTTTATCATTGATGTCAACCCTTACATAAAAGTATTCTTTTAGTGCAACTGGATACCAAAACTGCTCCCCCTGAGAAGCTAATCCCCTTGACTAAATTCTCTTTCCCTTACTGAAATATCTCTGCCTTTGACATAAATGGTAAAGGTACTCCTTTGGGGATAAAAATAAGACTCGTAGCTCAGCCCTCTCACCACCTCCTCTCCTTGATATGATTAATTTTGGGGTGGGAGTAAATCTACTCCCAACTTACAATGCTCTTCTCCTTTCTCAACCTTCCTCCACACCTTTGTAGTCATACCTCTTTGAACCTTTTGGTTGTCTTGCTTCTTGCTTATTCTTGGTAGTTCCTAAAACATTGTTCTACACCACTTTGCTTTGTGCCCAAAATTATTGCAATTGTAACACATGATGTTGTAGTCCTTGGAAGGTGTAAATAAATTTTAGTTCCTCTTGGTGAAGCCATAACCATTTCTATCATGAACCCTGTGATGTATAGCTTTGTGACAAAAATTATTACATGAGTATAAACATCCTTGAAATAAATATCCATCTTCAAATGAGTTGAAGTTTCTCTTAGTGAAGCAATAATCCTACTTTCTTTGAACCCTGTAATACACTACTTTGTGACCAAGATGATTACATGAGAAACAATAACCTTAAAATAAATATCCATCTTGCCTTGATCTCATTATTATTTCTTTGATTTTCCTATGATGATATTTGTCTCTTGATGGTGCATTGTTTGCTTGCTCTTTGATACTATCACTTCTCAACACATCAGCATAATTCTTAGGTTCTTCTTCAATCACTTCTTTTGATGCTTCCTTTGAGACTTCCTTTTCTTTTGAGCTTGACTTCCCTTTCTGTACCTCTTGACCTTCTTCATAGCCTAGTCATATTTTGATAAATGAAGATCTTTGTGCTTTGGTAATGTTATCCAAAGCTTTTGAAATTTTCCCAAACCTGTGTAGCTTATCATTGGCATATTTCACTTCCATCCTTAGAGAAACCACCTCATGTTCCAATATTTCACACTCTAGCTCTTTTATCTTTAATTTTTCAGCCATACCTTCTTCAATTTTCCTTGACTCTTCAACATTAACCTTAAAGTTAGTGAGATCTTGTAGAAACTTTCTCTTTGTTTCCTTATCCTCTTGTACTTGGGCTTTCAATATTGAGTTTTCTCTTTTTAATTCTTCAATATCAACAAGTCTTTCACATTCTAGCTCTTTTACCTTTAACTGCTCAACCATACCTTCTTCAACTCTTCTTGCCTTTTCAATCTTAACTTTCAAGTCAGAGAGATCTTGTAGAAGCTTTGTCTTAGTTTTCTCATCCTCTTGTATTTGAACCTTCACTTCTAAGTTCTCTCCTTTCATCTCAACAAGTTCCTCAATTATGCTCCTCCTTTTCCGTTTTTGAATCTTCCTCTTTTTCTATAGCTTTGATCATAAGAGCATCTTCTTTCTCTTCTTATTGGTCATAATTGTACCTATTTTATTTTTCATGATAAAAT
The DNA here is from genome assembly GCA_028583015.1 of Wollemia nobilis. Taxonomy (NCBI): domain Eukaryota; kingdom Viridiplantae; phylum Streptophyta; class Pinopsida; order Araucariales; family Araucariaceae; genus Wollemia; species Wollemia nobilis. The sequence goes on along the minus strand of JAQPPZ010016892.1, from coordinate 4,801,853 downwards.
TTTCGTTGATGTTTCTAATTCTGATCTTCAATAGGAGAATCTTCTTTTTCTTCTATTGCCAAAAGTAGAATTTCCTCTGCATACCTGATTTGACTATCCCTGTTTTTCTTTTCTTCACTACTACTAAACCCATTACAATAAGTTGCATCGTGGCCAAGGTTACCACAAACAAAATATTCTTCTTCACTACTACTATACCCAATTTTTGAACAATGATCTTCAAGATGACCAAAGTTACCACAAATAAAATATTTGAGTATTCTTAGTTCCTTCTTAGCTTCTTTTCCACTTTCTTGGATTTCAATTATAGGAGCATCTTCCTTTTATTTCATAGTTATGTGTGTTCCTTCCTTCTTAGGTCTCATGGTTCTTATTTTACCTTTCCTTGCCATGTGTGTTCTTGTAATATATTCCTTCAAGATGTTAGGCTTCCCTAAAGGAACCTGCTCTAATACCAATTGAAAAACACAAGCTTATATTGAGAGGGAAGGGTGAACAGTATAAGATAAACTTTTACTTTTATTTCCTAAACAATATTATCCAATTTTATCAATTGCAATACCTATCCATAATAGTGTTAACCAATATCATCAATAGCAGTATCAAAGCAATGCACAAATCATCGCACACATGAGAGATACAAATTTAACGTGGTTCACCCAATGTGGGTTATGTCTACGAAGAAAAAATTTCTCCAAATTTTCTCAAAAAATATCTTGAGAACCAATTCCCTATTACAATGTTTATGGACCTATGTCCAAAGGAGATCTCAATCTCCTATGCTCAAATTCATGGATATCTATTCATAGGAGAACTATGTTCTCTCTACTTTAGTTCATGGATCTCTCTCCACGAGAGAACTCTATCCCCTCTACTCTAGTTTGTGGGTTTGTCTCCATAGGAGAACTATATCCCCTCTACTATGGTTTGTGGTTCTATCTCCACAGGAGAACTATATCCCCTCTACTCTGGTTTGCTCCAAAGCCTACTCATAGCACTACCTCAAATCTGCACCAAACCTCATCACAAGGATAGCACAAATATGCTCCAACTCTACTTACAAACTTTACCTCAAATATACATACATTACATGCACAAATCTACCTCAAACCTGCTCATAAATCTACCCAAATATACACACATTACATGCACAAATCTACCTTAAATCTGCCTCAAATCTACACATATTACATACACAAATCTGCCTCAAATCTACACATATTACATACACAAATCTGCCTCAAATCTACACATATTACATACACAAATCTGCCTCAACTCTGCCTCAAATATGCACACATTACATGCATAAATCAACTCACATAAACTGCCCAAATATTCTCATAAAATTTATCTCAAACACATGCACAAATCTACTCTAGCATATACTCAAATATACATCAAACACATGCACAAATCTGATCTAACATATGCTCAAATCTGCCTCAAACATGTCCATCAATACTTTCATTGTTACCCAAACCAATGCTCAAAATGCTTCACAATTATGCACAAACTTGATCTTTAAACTTAGCACAAATTATTCCAATTTATTTCAACAATGAAGCACAACTTATTCACAAACTCTAGAAAATATTTCTAATCTCAACCAACCATGAATTTCAAACAATGAAGTGTAAACCCTAGCTCAAATATTTCCAACAATGCACATGAACTCAATCCTTATATATCCTCCTTATAACATCAAAATATATGCCCAACCAAACACCTCAAATAAGGAGTAATGTCACCATACCTCTTAGCTTTCTTTGATGAATATGAGCCCTCAAAAATTGTCTCAAAATTCTATCTTTCTTATGCCACTTAAAGGATTAGTTAGCATAACACTTTTCAATCATACACATGAAAAACTCCTCTCAAAATGTGCACAAAGATATTGCTTTAAAATTTATTTTGGATTCAAAAAATAAAGTCTTTAATCACAAGCAAAAATTACAATCAACAAATAGTCCATAATACATCCTTATACCTCCTTTATTTAGAGTTCACATAAATAAATTACAATATCACGAGAACGCATTTAATTGAACTTAATCACCATGATATGTATTTTCACCCTATCTTTTCTTTTTGATAAAATAACATTATGTACCCTTATTACTCCTAATGACTCAAATAAAAAATACTATCTCTTGAGTTATTCCAACTGCTTTGAAGGGAATTTAAAACAGCATACCTTAACAAAATTCATGCTGGAAATCTTTGAACCCCACACCTTCTATTTTCAATGTCTTAGCATAGACTCATGACCAACTACAATGAAAACACACCTTATATTTTTTAGGAACATCTTCTAGTGATTTTGGTAGCAAAACGTTGCCATAATTGGTGGGTATCCCCTTCCAAGGTGCCCCCCAAATAGTTGCAGTCACCATCGTCCTAATTTATTACACAATTTCATTACTATTTTTAATTATTATTTTTCCATATTATCCCATTATGCTAAAGTTAAAATTTCAGGTGATTTGGAGTTAAATTGACAAAGTTATATCATTTTTAAGTTTTTGTGGGCTCGTAGGGCCCTTTCGGGCACCCCAATTTTATGCAAGATTATCTGGGCCCCAATTTGAAAATATAATCATATGGGTTGTATTTAAATTTCAATTTATGTATACTATCAAAATTTCATGAGTTTTGGATATGTTTAGGTTTGGGATTTGCTTGTCTTCTTCTTTGCAGGTTGTAGGCAGGCGATGCCAAATCAATGGGTCTACAAATGCAATTTCTGATATTTTTTTGGTGATATCATTGAAAAATATCCTCTTTAATATTTCTGCAAATTTTCAAGTAATTTGGAAATGTTTTGATATATTTTTAATAAATGTGTCATTTAGCCCTGTGGGGATTGCATGTTTTCACCATACACCCTTGTTATTTGACCCCTTGTGTGCAGGTGCAGGTTATTAGAAGGCATTGGGAAGGAATATCAGACATCAGATATTGAATATACAAGCAGCGGTGGCATTGGCCCACCCACCTCGATTGTGGGTATGAGGAAAAGCACTGGATGTGCACCTTGATTCCTTGGAGGAATTGATCCTTGGGCACCCCAAAAATTGTAACAATTGTATCACATTTTGAGCCCTCAATTGTACTTCTGTGTAACCTTGTATCTGATCCACCCAATTAATAAATAATACACTCGTTTCATTTCATTCTTTATTTCTTGGTATTGCTTCATTTTCATATGCATGCTTTCGTTTGATGCTCATGTGCGATATGGGATAGATACACATATTGTTTCTTTTCATTAGGTGCACCACTTTTCCCTAATTCAGTTTTTATCATGGTGGGACCCTTGTCCCTTATGATTTGGGTGAAAATATTACCTCAATTTTGCAATTTTTGGCCTTTTTGTGTTGTGGGTGCTCCCCTCCCCACCCTGGAACGGTGGCAGAGCCTTTATCTGGCACACCCTAGGAATGTGGCTTCAACATCCCACCCTAGGATGGTGGTGAGGCTTATAATTGTCCTACCTTAGAGCAGTGGTGAAAAAGATAGATTTTTGCCCAAAATTTTAGAATTTGGAGAGCTCAAAATGGACAAAGTAAGTGCCTAAACCCTCTGTTTATCTGCTACATTTTTAGAGACTGTCAAAAATTAGTTTTCTTGCTTCACTTGCTTGCATATAAAGGTTAAAATTTATGTTTTTTATTTTCTTATAACATCACATACCAAAATGAAGAAGAAAACTAAAAGAAATTTGAAGTAGCAATGCTTGTGGTTTGATTGCTTGTGGCTTACCCATTGGGTAAGCTAGCATTTACAGCTTGCATCTATAAGTGACATTTGTAGGTTCCTTTTATCCTAAATTTTTGAAAGTAAAACATACCTATTACATGCATTTAGTGAATGATCATTGAATGCTTCTTTGATTACTTTCTTTGGATTAAAAGGAACCACACACACTTGCATGTTTCACTACAATATTGGTAAGGTTGGATTTCATCACCAACCCCCAATTCAGACTAGTGACGTTGGATTTCACCTCCTTCCACCAGCTTGCCCATATATTCCTTAAATAGAATAGGGCACTCTCTCAATATGGAATAGGTCACTAATGTTCAAACTTCCTCCCACTATTGGAAACACTGTTTCAGAGTGGAAGAACTAGGCGAACCCCCCACTGGGATTTTAGCAGTGTACCCTAAACTCTTTTGATAAATCATGTTTGGCACTAGTGTCCCTAGTCACCACATTGGTTGAGTTACCTCATTCTAATTTCATAACAAGAGCAAAGAGCAACAACAAATCTAAACACATTGAAACCAGTTTAGGGCACACATTTAATCAGTAAAAATATAATCATATTGTTTGCTTTGTGTGTTTCTTTGTTATTCGGGACAAAACCCTAACCCTAATTTTTCAAAAAATAGGGTTCAAAAAAAAATTAAAAATCTACTTTTTTATTTTGCATCGAACGCTTCAAGAATCATGCAAAATGGAGCTATAACGAAAATTTTATTTTGGTTTTATTTTTACTCTATTTTTTACCCCGAAAATAGCGAAAAACTGCACTAAAATGGTCATATAGTGGGCTAGACAACTCCAAAAAGTGCCAAATTTATTTTTTTGTCTTAGCTAGCCCCTAGGGCACCTCTCATTGAAATTTTGAGTCCTAAATTTTCATGATTTAAATTTTCCTAAAAAATCCCAAAAGTGGGCATTTCCCCACGGGCCCCGGTTGGCCAAATATTCCAAAAATACAATTTTTTGATCCAAAAATCAAATTTTGGAGACCTATACCATTATGATCAGCTCATCGCACTGATCATTTTGATATATAACACTTATAACCTTTTTGGGAAAGTCAAATTTTTCTAAAAATGGTCGATGGACCCCTGTTTTACCAGTTTGGTCCAAAGGTGGTTGAAAACAAGACCTCCAATTTAGTGAGAGATTCAAGATCCATAGCCAGTGAATATATCCAAATAAGTATATAGGACATGCCCATACTTTAATGGCAGCCTAGGTCCTATCATAACAACAATATCATCCTAGCTTACTCTATACATCAATTAGAATATGAACATGAGAGTGCACCATGGCCTAGCCTGGATGAACAAACCACCCCATTTGATCGAGAAATTCACCCTCATACTCCTCACAGAGAGCACTCAACATCCACACATCATGCTTCTATTCAACCTAAATATATAGATCTTACATCCAAAACTGAATATGAGGCTTTCCTAATAGATGAGGGAGAAGATCCCAACCATATACCTACTCCTCGTGAAGAGTACTTGGTGCAACCATATGATGGCTCTACATCATCGGACTATACAAAGAAAATTCATAAATTAGAGTCTCAAGGTAATGTGATCCTTAGGGAGCATGGAAAACAAGCATTAGACCCTACTAGGGGGGAAAGACATGATAAACCCATCCATATTTCAAATATGAGGATACACAAACCCCATGCAACGGAGCAACCAAATCATACTCATTAGGCAATTAGGCCAAATATTAATAGGCAACAACATACGGATCACCTCCAGTTGGCTCAACAACAAGTACATCAACAATGGGTGGACTCACAACGAGCACACCTACAAGAATTGTATCAATGAAAGATACAAGAACAACAAAAGATACAACAAGAGAAATTACTTAATGCAGTACCTAAAGTTGTGCTTACACCTAGCACCTATATGATGCAACAACGGGCAAGACACCCAATACAATCTCAAAATATTCATGCCAAACCCGCATTCAACATCAAAGGCCATTATCTAGTAATCATCAAAAGCCTCATACTCCTCAATAGTACCAAGATCAATACAAGGAGGAATCATATGAAGGGTCCCAATGGGAACATCAGGATCAAATAGATGCCTACCCTGAACCCAATTATGATGAGGTACCTAATGATCATACTTATCATCCACCTCAACATCAAAAGCGACCTCCTTCATCTAATAAAGGGCGACAACAGGATGATCATATTATGTCGCCAGGGCCATACAAAGTGCTAGTTGATCGATTGAAGGCATTAGAAAAGCTAGATCAAATTTTGGGTTATCAAAAACCCACACTAAAGCAACTTAGTAATCAGCCTGTACATCCATCAGTGTCATCACTGACATACCCATCGAATTTCTAGATGCCCAAGCTTGAAGATTTCAAATATGATGAATATGCAGAAGAGCACGTGTCAAGCTTCATTCTTAAGTGCTCTCCTCTTAAATATTATGACCCTTTGATGTTGAGAATCTTCATTACAACATTATCTAGAGATGCTTTAGAATGGTATAATAATCTACCACGTCATAGCATAAACACCTTTGAGCAATTGGCCAATGCATTTTTGGGACGTTTTGCCTCTAGTTCTAAGAAAAGGACAAACTTGACTGACTTGTCTAGCCTTCATCAACTTGATGATGAGCCAGTCATGGAGTATGGTAATAGATGGATAAAGGTGATGTTAAAACTACCTTTCACCCTACCCACAACATAACTCATCCGAATGTTTACTAGAATTTTTTCAAAGCAGATTTCACTTATTTTACAATTACAACGATATCAAACATTTGAGGAAGCCTTAGCACAAGCCCAAATCATTGAGGACATCAAGGTCCAGGAGGGTGATGTACGACTCCACAAAGGGGAACAGCCAAAAAATAATGTTAAAGGTGGTAACACATAGTAAAATGTAGCCCCAATCAATCAAGTGGTTCTAAGCATCTCTGAACCCTTAAACCAAGCTCCCCCACCACAATTACCAGTGCAACCTAATTACCAGGCTCAGTCTCCATTGGTCAAAAACCACCTGCAACAAAAACAAAGACAATATAGTCATTTATCAGAGCCCTTAGCATCAATATTCAATCGATTGTATGAGGCACGAGCAATCATGCTTCTCGAGATCCATCCATTGAAACCTAACAAACGTAGATCAAAGGCACACAAGAAATATCTATACTATGTTTACCATAGACAAAGAGGTCATGACATCCAGACATGTTATCCTTTTAGAGATTTAGTTCAGGATATGATAGAGAGGTGAGAGCTTCCAGTCGGCAATCCTCTTACTCCTGGCAACCAACCGATAGGAGAGTTCCAAGACCTTTGGCCCATACACGAAGCAAACACATCTGCCAACCACTTTTAGCAACCAAAAGGTAGCATACCTTCCCCACCATCCACATCACAACCAATGAATCATAGTGAGAACTCTAACGATATCACACCTTTCTCACCTTCATTGAGTAGCACACACACAGGGGGTGCCTAAGGTATCGTGCCTTCCCCCTCGCAAAATACTCAAAATTCAAAAACAATTTAAAACACCAAAAATCCAAACAAATCATAAAATGTCAAAATCCATAAACATTCAAAATAATCAAAATTTCAAAAATATTGCAAAACATTAAAACACAAAAACATTTGGCATGTACCCTTGCATACTTTAATTGCTTTGCATTAGGTATTTTTCAGCCATTATACTTGTATTAGGATAGGTCATGTTTAACATCACATCAATCACAGTAAATGTTGGGGTTACATAAGGTATTGCACCTTCCTCCTAAGAACACAAAGTAAGCAAAGTTACAAAAGGCTCTAAGGGTGTCTACAATCTGCTTGGTCAACCTAAAAATTCTCCTGGACTATCTATGATCGTCTAGGTCAACCCTAAAATCCCCAAAGGCATCCATAAGCCCTTTGGTCATAGCCAAATGCCCCTAGGTAGTCGTAGACACTAAGTGTCGTTGACCGTCTAGGTCACCCAAAAGGCTCTTAGCAGGTTTTCATCATCTAGGTCAAGTAAAAACTCTCCTAGACTATCTACGATCATCTAGGTCAACCCTAAAATCCCCAAAGTTATCCATAAACCCTTTGGTCACAAAACAATTCCCCTAGGTAGTCGCAGACACTTTTTAAGTTTTTTTGAACGCCTAGGTCACCCAAAAGGCTCCTAGTAGGTTTTCACCATCTAGTTCAAATAAAAATGCTCCTAGACTATCTACGATCATCTAGGGCAATCCTAAAAGCCCCAAAGGCATCCATAAGCCCTTTGGTCACAACCAAATATCCCTACGCAATCCCAAACACTTTTTAAGTGTCGTTGAATGCCTAGGTCACCCAAAATGCTCCTAGCAAGTTTTCACCGTCTAGGTCAAATAAAAATGCTCCTAGACTATCTACGATCATTTAGGTCAACCCTAAAAGCCCCAAAGGAATCCATAAGCCCTTTGGTCATAGCTAAATGACCCTAGGCAATCGTAGATGCTTTCTAAGTGTCGTTGAACGTTTAGGTCACCCAAAAGGCTCCTAGCAGGTTTTCATCGTATAGGTCAAATAAAAATGCTCCTAGATAATCTATGATCATCTAGGTCAACCCTAAAAGCCCCAAAGGCATCCATAAGCCCTTTGGTCACAACCAAATTCCCCTAGGCAGTCATAGACACTTTCTAAGTTCCACTGAACTTCTAGGTCACCCAAAAGGCTCCTAACAGGTTTTCACCATCTAGGTCAAGTAAAAACACTCCTTGACTATCTACGATTGTATAGGTCAACCCAAAAAGCCCCAAAGGCATCCATAAGCCCTTTGGTCACAACCAAATACCCCTAGGAAGTCGTAGAAACTTTTTAAGTGTTGTTGACCATCTAGGTCATCCAAAAGGCTCCTAGCGGGTTTTCACCATCTAGGTCAAACAAAAATGCTCCTAGACTATCTACGATCGTCTAGGTCAAACCTAAAAGCCCCAAAGGAATCCATAAGCCCTTTGGTTCCCCAAAAATGCCCTAATGACCCCCAAATAAGCCCGTTGGTCACATGTATATATATCAATCAAAAATTCAAAAACAGCATCAAAACATCAAAATACAAAAATATTGCATCGCATTGCACTTTCATACATATATACCAATCCAAATTTAAAAAATAATGACATTATAAAAATTTCAAAATTTCAAAAAAATAAAAGCCCCAAATGCTCCTAGACGGTCTAGAACCATCTAGGTCAACCAAAAAGCCCCAAAGACATCCATAAGCCCTTTGGTTCCCCCCAAATGACCCAATGGCCCCCAAATAAGCTCGTTGGTCATATGTATATATATATATATATATATATCAATAAAAATTTCAAAAACATCATCAAAATACAAAAATATTGCATCACATTGCACTTTCATACATATATACCAATCCAAATTTCAAAAAGAAGGGCATTATCAAAATTTCAAAATTTTAAAATTTCAAAAAAAAAATATTGCATCACATCACATTGCATCCCATTGCATTTTATCATCGCTTGCATTTAGGCATATCCATCATTTGCACTTTGCATTTTAGAGTGGCTCATACATGTCTAGCACTAAGATGGTACACTAAGTACAATTTGCAATCAATGTTGTCAAGGTCATCATTCACCTCATTCCATAGTTACTTATCATTTCCATCTACATTTCATACATTACCATAGTCGTGGCCATTCCCTTCACTTAGTCATTTGTTTTTAGAATGTCATTAGGATTCTCGGTCACTTATCCATATCTAGTTTCTTCTCAAATTTTGTAGAAGGCTAGAGAGATTTTTAGGAGGTAGAGTCTTTCTTATATTGTACCTCATATATATCAAATCCCAACACATTTCACACTAATAAATCCAAGTTTCATGAAAGGAAAGATGAAACCCACAAAGTGGTCTAGGGTACCTTGAGTGAAAAAGTTTATCCTTCTCGGCCCCCTGTGCGAATGGTTCAAGGATGCTGAGAATTGGCAAAATGACAAGTTCTTCCCTACCCAATTCCCCAAAATAAACAGTGGTTTTCACCACTATCAACAATTCTCAAACACCCTTGATCCCTAAATTCGTAAGGATTTGTACTACACGTCCCTGAGAAGTATGGGTAGTCATCCCTAAGGCCTAAAATATCAATATCATTCAAAAGCAAAATTCCAAAAGTTCACCATAAAAATTCCCAAACACCCTTGATACCAAAAGTCGTAAGGATTCATACTACATGTCCCTAATAAGGATGGGTAGTCATCCCCAAGGCCTAAAATATCAATGCCATTCACAAGTCAAAAATCCCACAAGCTCAACTTTGAAATCAAAATTCAAAATCAAAATCCTCAAAAAGCAACAATCAAAAGAAATAGTGGTTATCACCACTCCCCAAATCCCTTGCTCAAAGAAAATCAAATACAAAATAAATAGTGATTATCATCACTACATATGAGCAAGTATCCTTGTAAAATTGAATAAAAGAAAGGCGCCTGATCTTGAATCCCTAAAATTCTCAGTATTTGAAAAACCATTTAGGTGATCCTAATTACGGGTTTGGTGGATAATCTATCCGACAATTACAGTATCCTAAACGCATGATGATATGTCTACCACATTAGCTTTGCGTGTGTGCAGACTAATGTTTGCATGTGGACGAGCTAACTTTTGGTCACCTATACTACCTAGTGGTCTAATACAACTGAGTACATAACTTCGGATTATGGCATTCATAGAGTGATCCTCATTACAGGTTTGGTGGATAGCCTACTTTTCAATGGCGGTATCTTTATGCATCTCGCATGAATGAACTCACTTGCACACATAGGGATATTGAGTATCTTGGTCATCCTAATAGATTCATACCTTGTCAAAAAGTATTGCATGGTTAGTATACAACTTTTGATCAGTTGACTAGAGTGTTTGAGTCTCATGAAAACCTCATAGGCCTTCTAGAACATTCATTTATTCATTCAATTTTGTCACATGTATGTTAGTTTCCATTTGCACAAATCCATTACATAGTCTCATGACAATATTCCACATGAATTTATGAATTCTATACAGTTTATGGTGCTAACATAGTATGTCATATAGTGTTCATATTCCATCAATACACATCAATAGATCATCCATTTCATTATGCATACACACATTGCATATCATAAAATAACGTCATAGTACAACACATGCATCCATCAATGTATCCATAGATCATAACACATAATGCATTTAACGCTACAAATTATCATAATTGCAAATCAAGAAAACATTTTTGTAACATCAACTAGGGCATTATTGGTATCATACCTTCCCTAATCACCAATCAAATAGTTAAGCAATCAACCTCAAAAATCCCCAAAGGTATCCATAAACCCTTTGGTCACCCAAAAGCTCCAAAGGTATCCATAAACCCTTTGGTCACTCCAAAAGCCCCAAAGGTATCCATAAACCTTTTGGTCACCCAAACACTTCAAAGGTATCCATAAACTCTTTGGTCACCCTAAATGCCCCAATGGCATCCACTAAGTCCATTGGTCATAATAACATGTTTAATCTAAATCAACAATGGATAACTTGATCAAGTTAATCGTGTTCATATTGCAAATCATTACGAATGATAGTCATGCACCCCCTTTGCTTGGGGCAAATAAACAAAAGATCAAAAGTAAATTCAAGCAAACTAGTAAGCTTATCTCCTATTGCCATCAAGGCTAGGATTTGATTTAAGCTTATATCTTATTGTCATCAAGGCTAGGATTTTATTTAAGCTTATCTCCTATTGCCATCAAGGCTAGGATTTGATTTAAGCTTATCCCCTATCACCATAAATGCTAGGATTTGATGTAAGCTTATCTCCTATTGCCATCAAGGCTAGTATTTGATTTAAGCTTATCTCCTATTGCCATCAATGCTAGGATTTGATTTAAGCTTATCTCCTATTGCCATCAAGGCTAGGATTTGATTTAAGCTTGTCTCTTATCGCCATCAAGGCTAGGATTTGATTTAAGCTTATCTCCTAATTGCCATCAAGGCTAGGGTAAAGCATAGACTTTATCTTGTCTTCCAAATACCACCAAGGCTAGGATTAGACTTAAGCTTATTTGCCAATATGCCAAAGAACACCAAAATCAAGTTCCTTAACTTGTCGAAGGCATTAATTTTTAGAGGCATACCCTTTCCATGGTTGGGGCATCCAATGTTGACGAGGTATTCTTCTCTGAAATATCATCAAAACTCAAAAATTCAAAAACAATTAAAACACAAAAAAAACAACACAAAAATCTTAAGAAAATATCCAAAACCCACCAAAATCAAGTCAATTGGGTCAAGCGAGTTGTCGATTTTCTAACTAGTCATTCCCTCATCGACTCATCGCTTGAGGGGGTAGTCATACTTAACAAATTCATAATCAAAAATAAAAAATGAAACACTCAATAATGCAAGTTTCATTCATCCAATGAACCTTTGACACAATCATGCCCTTGCTTGGGGCAGAAAACAACCAAATATCACAATTAAGCACATAACAGTGCAGATGAACCTGCCTGTTTGTAACCTCAAAAGTTACCAAATACTTGGTTTTCTTTAACTCCTAGGGTTATAAGTCCCCTGAGAATACCTGTAAGCTGAAGAGAAACCAAGACCAATGTCTTTACGAGTCAAAAACAAGGTTTCAAGAACACATGCCCTTTTCATGATTGAGGCATCTAAAGTTGGTTAGATTATCGAGTAACCTTAATAATTCAACATTTTGGTTATCTATTTTTCCTTAGCATTGTGCTGCACATAATGCATCTCAAAAAGAGGCATATGTAGACACTAAAATGTGGTTAATATGATTAATCACCCACAAACAATGATCAAATTGGCATCATATGGCCCCTTGGGCAACCCTCAGGAGGCTCATAGTGGTTCTAGCCACTCCGAAAAGGTTTTTGAAGGCTACCGGTCAAATTTTGGGAGATTTTGGCCCATAATTCATGAAACTTCTTAATGGAGGCCCAAATTGGAGATTCTCTTCCACACCCATTGCATGCCCCCCTGTTTGATAAGTGGCACCTCCTGCCATGCATGCCCTTGCATGCCTTTTTGCACATGAGCCCCTTTGGGCTATAAAATGGATTCAATGTCCACACAAAATAGACATATAATATATAGAGGAGTTCTAGAATATGCAATGGAGTGCTTTAGAGATTTCCCCTCACCTTATTACACCTTTTTTTCCTTAAAATCTCTCTTTTGCCAAGGAGGTTACCGAGTGACTTCAAGAAGATAATCCGAGCATAAATTTTCCATCTAGGTGAATTTATTCACCAAATATGATGACAACACACCTTATATTTTTTAATAACATCTTCTAGTAATTTTGGTAGCAAAAAGTGGCCAGAATTGGTGGGTATCCCCTCCCAAGGTGCCCCCCAAATAGTTGCAGTCACCACCATACCCCCTGGTATGAGGGTAAATTCTTACACAATTTCACTAATTTTTTTAATTAGTAATTTTCTATATTATCCCATGATGCTATAGTTAAAATTTCAGGTTATTTGGAGTTAAATTGACAAAGTTATAGCATTTTTAAATTTTTGCAGGCTCGTAGGGCCCATCCGGGCACCCCAATTTGATGCAGGTGGATTTGGGCCCCAATTTGAAAATATAATAATATGGGTTGTCTTGAAATTTCAATTTATGCATACTTTCCAAATTTCATGAGTTTTGGATATGTATAGGTTTGGGATTTGCTTGTCTTCTTCTTCATAGGTTGTAGGCGGGCGGAACAAAATAGAGGGGTCTACAGATGTAAATTATGATATTTTTTTGGTGATATCCCTTCAAAAAATCCTCTTTAATATATCTGCAAATTTTAAAGTCATTTGGATATGTTTTGATATATTTTTAATATATGCACTATTTTTCCCCTGTGGGGATTGCATGTTTTCACCATACACCCTTGCTATTTGACCCCTTTGGATTCCTTTTGTGCAGGTTCAGGTTCTTAGAAGGCATTGGGAAGGAATATCAGACCTCAGAAATCAGATATACAAGCAGCGGTAGCATTGGCTCGCCCACCTCGATTGTGGGTATGAGGAAAAGCACTGGATGTGCACCCTGATTCCTTGGAGGAATTGATCCTTGGGCACCCCAAAAATTGTAACAATTGTATCACATTTTGATACCTCAATGGTACTTCTGTGTAACCTTGGATCTTATCCACCCAATTAATAAAGAAGACATTCGTTTTATTTCATTCTTTATTGCTTGGTATTGCTTCATTTTCATATGCATGCTTCTATTTGATACTCATGTGCAATATGGGAGATACAAATATTGTTTCTCTTCATTAGGTGCACCACTTTTACCTACTTCAGTTTCTATATAAAAAGAAGGAGGAGACTATATATTGTATCTTGGGGCACTATTCAATAGTATGGAAACTATGGAAATGGATTCTTAATATATTTGGTAAATGCATGATGATGAATGGTAGAATTGAAAATGGTTAAATAAATGGTAGATCACTTTTAATAATGAGGCATTACAAACAATCTAGAATACATTGAAATATATAATACTTTGCATCGTATGGCTAGAAAGGAATATAAGAATTATTTAAAAGAAAGGAAAGCAAATTAGAGGCAATGAAAAGGAAAATTTGTTTATCCATAGAGGAGTCTAAACCAACCATATCAACCCACATAGTCCCTAATTTTGATGCATAGAGCCTTGATATATGGATTCAAGTCATCAATTGGAATTATGATGTTGGGTACAAGATAAACAAAAGGAAGAAAAATTACAAAGTGAAAACCATCAAAAGCAAAGTTGGTCAAATTGAATATTGATGGAGCTTCTAAAGGAAATCCAAGACCAATAGGAGGAGAAGGAGGAATAATTAATAATCATAAGGATAAAATTTTATCACATTGTAATTTCAGAAGTGGATTTAAGATAAATAATGAAGGTGAATCTTAGGTGATTTTGAAAAGATTAAAAATATGTAGACAAAGGAAATATAATAGAGTATTGATGAAAGGCAATTCACTAATAATAATAAATACAATTTTGAGGAAAGCAAAGGCTCCATGGAACATATAATAGATCATTATGAAAATACAATACATTGCTATATATTTTGAAGAAATCAAGTTTACACAAACATTAATGGAAGGGAACAAATGTGCAAATACGCTAGCCAATAGAGAGGTTTTAATAGAGGATCATGAAGTTAAATTCTCTTTTCCATGGTTAGAGGAAGTAGTAAGTTTAGCTAAATCTGAAAAGACAAGTATGAAAGGATCATATTCAAAATAATATTCCAAAGGATTACAAAATGTTTTAGGGGATCCATTTATAGATCAATGCATTAGAGTAAACTAATAGTCCAGATTTGGTAAAGGGGGCTATGATTTTATGTGTAACAACCCTCCAAATACAACTACTATATTTGAATAGAATGATAAGCTATACTTGATTTTGCTCCTAGAATGAGGTATTGTTGATGGTATTTGTGATTGCATAAAATAGGTACCCTCCTTCAAGCGATAGATAAGGGTTGACTGCAAGAGGTAAGGAGGGATATGATGGAGGTGTGAAAAATCACCATGGCTCATGAGTACATGGAAGCTCACACAAAAAAAAATGCATTCATATAGTTGCATCCATATAGAATATTTGACTTTTTCTATATGAATGTCTTGTTTGTTGGTTTGTATGTCTTATGTACCATGTTTTAATTGTTTTATGTTTATTTATATAGCATGAAATTATGAAATAAAATAAAAAGAAAATAAAATATTTTTATCTAATATTATAACCCATCTAATAAATTAAATACCTAAGTATTTATTTTACCTATTTGGATAGAAATATATATGGTTTATGATCTATTTACACAATGAATATTACTTACCTCCACTTAGCAGATGAATATGGTGAATGTTTGTATGATTGATCCAAGTGTTTAGCTAACCATTTTCATAAATCCTTTATAAGAAGGTAAAAGCCAAAAAAGTAGAAAATGTTCAGTAGTGTGTGTTACTTGTGAGTACTATACATGTTGTTGAGTACAATAGCTTAAAATAAGAGAAAAAATATCTAAAAGTCAGCTAAAGAACCCAGGTCATATATTCTATGGAATGAATGACTTTGTTTGCATGTGTAGTATTGTTTCTTCTCTACAAGTGAATGGTGAATTGAGTGCCAAATGAAATCAATTATTTTTGGTCTTGTTCTTTGATTTTGGTTGAAAATGTTCTATTTTGAAACATAACGACTACTTGAGTCTGAGTAGAGTTTCATATAATTAATTCATGATAAGTTAAGATATAGAATTGTGTTGGATCATTCTGTTTTAAATTAGAAATATTGTTACTGAGGGAATGTGTTTGCTTACATACAAAAATGGGATGTTGATTGGATGTAATGAATCCATAAGAAATTGAAATATCTTTTAGAATATTTTCATATTCAATGTTTTTGTGTTGTGTATGTGTTGAAATAATTGTTGCTTTTATATTGTCTCCTTGTATGTGTTATTTAAAGAAAATTTGGTAGGTTGAATATAGTCATATAGATGCATCCATAAAATTATATGGAACCGTTATGATCCCCTGTATTCACCCTAAGACCTTTAGAGGGGTAACACGATAATTTAAGAAGAAATTACGAGAATGTTTTATCACCAAGGTTTATAATGACGTGTTGTGCAGCTGTGACAGGCTGAAGAGACCAAAAACAGTAGTGATATATCCAGTAGAAGCTACACTCGACCAATTGGTCTTATAACTTAGGTGTCCTCTAAAGTAATTTATGTTTATGTATGTAAATAGATTAACTTTGATCAAGCACTAAATTTTAAACTACCTATGCTTATATAAATAAGTTTGATAATAAAGCTATTACAAATGTAAAATTTTAAATTTGCATCTTTTGTAAAAAAAATTCAAACTTAATATTCTGTAGTAGCATCCTTCCATGTTTTATATTAAATCTTGGCTACAATTTTTGTATATTTTTTAGTACTTCCATTGATAAGACTATTTTAAAGAATTTTAAAACAAAATTGTTTCTTTAAAGGTGCAATTGTTTAGGTCATTCTATTAGTATAGTATGACTACATATAATTAAATATTGGCCAACTAACAAGTCATGAAAACTGATTAAACCCCTTTGACTTTAGATATGTAATGTTAGCCTCCTTATATTACAAGTATAACAATATTTAATTCATATTAGTGTGTTGAGCCATACATCACAATAATACTTGAAAGGCTAAATTTTGAACTATTAACTTCTTAGAGTTGACAGCACCCAGAGTTGCCTTTGGTAGATTTAATAGTGTATGATTTAATTAATTTTATAAATGTCCATTCATTTTAGTTAAATAAATTATCTCTTTTACCTATGTGTTAGATATTTTACCTATAACCAAGTAAAAATTATATTAAAATTATCATTTTCTTGTTAAATAGAGTCGGTTGAGTAAGTGGACATTCTCTTAAATGAAATTTTAATGGGAGAACAAAATGATTGAATGCTTTAAAATCTCAGGATGTTTTTTTTGAAATGAGAATCTCATATTCGAATGACATTAATAGTAGGCAATAATATTAAACATTAAAATGTGAACTTTAGAATAATATAGATTAAAACATATTATCTTTTCCTACCCTAAAACCATAGTGAAACCTTATAACATATAGATTTTATTTTAATATATCTACCCTTTTATTGTGAAATGAGTAAACTATTTAGTTTATTAAAAGTTTATTTTGATTGTTTAGTCAACGCTTACTCACCCTCATCTAATAAGGACCTTAAGTTGTTCTTTGCAAGATTAATTTTAATAAAGTATTCATTTACCAAATTGCTTAGTTATATTGGCTAATCATTGTAGAAACCATTTGCTTTCTCATAAAAATATTATTGTTAAAGGTCTTACTTACTTCATGAGAATGTTATGAATTAATGCATTAGTGGTCCTTTCATTTCAAATTAAAATTTAGACTTTTGTCTTTTAGTTATTTAAAAGATTATTTATAAATATAGTTTTAGATGAATAAGTGAATTTAAGCTCCTTAGATAAATATTACACCTTATCTACCATGATGATGTCCATTAAAATATCCAATTTCGATGATTGCAAGAAAGGTATCACTGTGATTGGAGAATGAACGACTATTAAACCTCACACCCATTTAGAATATCACTTACAAAGGATGAGTTCCATAAACACCCTTGAACCTATCTAGAATAACATTGATATAGCCCATTTAGGATGAGTTCTATCAACACTTTTTAGAATATCATTGATGTAGGATGAGTTCTAACAACACCCAATACCGATGATTATGGGGAGAGGCAATCACTATGATTCAGGAGCAATTGAACTCTTGATGAGAAGAGTTAGGACGTGAGGGTAATTAGGGATAGTATGGTACATCACCTCTAGGCTATTGTACAAGTAGTGCGATAATGGATCCTTGCTCAAGATATGATTAAGAGGAAATCTAGCAGGTGCTGAGAGCTAGACTACCCTATGATAGATGGTATGGGACATATCATCGTTAATCATGTCTTGACAAGAGATACCATGTTATAAGCCAAGGAAATTGCAAGGACCTAACTAACTTCGATGTAGAGGACAATCAGTTAGGCACTAGGTGTATACACTAACTCCTTGTATGTTAAAATATAAAGAATAAATGGTGAAACAAGCCTAGCTTCCTTATGTTAAGGTATTTGGAGAGTATGTATCCACCCTCTAGGTGTTATAGGTCCTAGAGGATAACCATAGCCATGGATATACATCCTCATATGAGGATGAGGAGATGAATCCATAAAAAGACACCTTTTTACAAGACTTGGTCGATCTCATCCACTTGGAAGGCCATCTGTAGTGGTCCTAATTCCCAAAAGTGGTATTATATACCTCATACTAACAAAATTTTGGGTGAACTTCTAAACTAAATTACATAAAAAAATTCACCTCGAGCCTTCTCTAGTCTTAAGTCCAGCTAAAATTTTCACTTTTTGAAACCAGTGGGCTAGACTGGATTGTACAACTAGGTGGGTTAGGCTTGGGTTGTTATAGTTGGTATCAGAGCCCTAGGTTGTAAGACCCTAAGATGTAAAACTCTTGTGTGTTAATTTTTGTGATCTTAGAATACCTAAACCAAACATTTAACAAAGCTCTTTTTGCATCCAAGAAATAGCTCCAATATTAAGGGGTGGGTCTTCAAAGAATCATGTAACAACTAAGTGGGAAGAGCAAGCTATCACCCCAAAAAAAAGGCTACATAAAGGAGTAAGAAGAGAACTTGGAAAAGAGGTTAGGAAATATAATTTAAATGATAAACCTCAAAAATAGAGGTTAATGAAGGAAACTAATGAGACTCAAGTTACTAAGCCTCAAGTTAGCAAGTCTCAAGCTAATGAGAAACAAGTTAGTAAACTTATTAGGGAAGATGAAAACTTGGCCAAAATAATTCAAGTATTTTAGGGACAAATAGACCAACAAAGAGAATGTGTGGAACAACAAAGAGACCAAATGGATCAATAACATAAGTTGATTGTTCAATAACAGAGGTTGATATAAAATATAACTAGGGGTAAAGATCCTGAGGTTAGGTAAGAAGAAGCACCCGTGGGATAAAAAGGGACTAGCAAAAAATGAGTAGGGACTGAGTCAGCCAAGGATATGAAAAATTTTAAGATCACCATTTGATGGTAGAGAAGATGGTGATGTGGCAAAAAAATTGGCTAAATGAGGTTGAAATTTATTACTCTATGAAACCCCTATCATCTGAATTTAAAATGTCATGGGCAGTCATCCATATGGTTGGAATAAACTTAGATTAGTGGACCACCTATAAGAAGGGTAAGAACAATGACATTTTCAATCTCAAGTAGGAGATTGTTAGTCTTACAATGGCACTAAGAGGGGGGGTGAATCAGTGTAGTTCTTTAAACTTGAAATTACAGCTCTTAAAACTGAAATAATGAAACCTTAAAACCAGATAAAGAAAGTATCACAAGAGAACATCACACAACACAAGATTTAATGAGGTTCACCAATTTGGCTACTCCTCAAGAATGACTGCTTGGACTACCATCCAAATCTAGCCTTTGCACAGAAACAACTTTACAAACAATTTACCAGCATCCACTAGAAGGAGCACCAACCCCTGATTTATCTATACCAACAGAAAGGAGAACCAACCCCTGATTTACTAGCACCAACTGGAAGGAGCACCAACCCCTTATTTATCTGCACCAATAGAAAGGAGCACCAACCCCTGATGCCAAGCTGCAACCTGGACTTCAATTTGAATCAAGAAGTTTAACAAAAAATACCTACGCTTTTACAAGACCCTGACTGGTCTACTTCACCTTTGCGTTCTCTATGCACTCTACTCTCTCTATGCAATCACTTCACACACTCTACTTCGTCACAGTCAAACTTCACGATCGTCTTCTCCCTTTTGCGCACTCTGCTTTCTTTGCAAGTTTCACACTTAGCATGATTCGACACGACTTGCTCTCTGCGCACTACAACCAAACTTCCTCACTTTGCACACTTCGCCATCATCTCGCCGCTTCTGTGCTTTTTGCACTCTTACGACCGCATTTCACACTTCGACTCGCATTCGACGACTTATGCAATACACTTTCAATTCTCCAAATAGCCCTACTTTTGTTAGAGTTACTATAGTAATTCTATGTTATTCCTTTATTTATGTTAGAATTATGTTGTTAGGTTAGTTGCGCTATTGATAGCGTACATAATATTTGGTTTATTTCATTTAGACCTAAGCTGTTAATTAGATCCTATAGTTACGAGCTATTCTGAGCTCTCCATGTATTATTTATACAGATTCTGATTAATAGAAATTGTTCGCTTACTCTAACATGGCATCAGAGCCAGAAGCGTGAGAAGAGAAAGGAGGCAGCAAATTATTTGCAGAGTTGGGCTGAAGGAAAAAAAAATAGTGGAAGAGTTGGCTGGAAATTTTTTTCCGCACATAGTCTGCTGTGCGTTTTTCTATGCAGCACTACGTGTCCGCAGTCTTTAAATTTTTTTTTTTTATAATTTCTGCACTTTCACGCATAGTATTTTTTTTTCCTGTGCATAGTGCATTTTTCTGTGCACAGTGCCCTCCCCTCCCGCCCACCATTGCCGCATTCAAAAAAAAAAAAAAAGCGAAAAACGTCGCGCGCAATCGCGCGACGTTCCGCGGCATTTTAAAAAAAAAAAAAATTATGTCACGCGCAGACGCGCGACGTTGGGAGGACAATCCTCCCCCTCAACACGTCGTGCATCCACGCGCGACGTTGGGAGGCTACACCCCCCCCAACACGTCACGCAGACGCGACGGTTGGGAGGCCCCCCCCCTCCCCCCAATCCAGTCGCGCAGACGCGACTGTGGGAGGCCCCCCCTCCCTCAACACGTCGCGCATCCATGCGACGTTGGGAGCCCCCCTCCCCCCCAATCCAGTCACGTAGACGCGACTGTGGGAGGCCTCCCCCTCCCTCAACACGTCGCGCTTCCATGCGACGTTGGGAGGCCCCCCTCCCTAACTTCCACGTCGTGAATCACGTGACGTTGGACCCCCCCTCCCCTTCCCGAGGTCACGCTATAGGCACGACAGTCGAGGTCACACGCTTGCTTGACCAGGCCACAGCAGCCACCAGCAATGAGAGGCTGCAAGCCACCCCCGCGGCCACCTGCCATTGCCAGACAAGGAGAGGAGGAGGAGCGAGAGCAGCAGGGCTGCCGGGACCTCCTCAAATACGAGGGGGCCCCTGATCCTGACGGATCAGCCCGCTAGTCCACCTGGTGGTGGACTGTGCGGTAAGGCTCTGGGAGCCTGCAGGTCGCGGGTTCCAATCCCGCCGACCCCCTTCAACACAGGTAAAAAAAAAAAAATTCCACATTTTTTTTTAATTATTTTTCCTAAAGTTAAACTTTAATTTTTAATTTTAATTTATTTTCTATAGTTTAACCTTTATAAATTAAAATTAAATTTTCTAATTTGATTTTAATTTCTTTTTAAAGGTTTTTTTAAAAACTATATAAATTAAAATTAATATTTTTTTTTAACTTTAAGGTTATAAAATAATTTTCAAAATCATTTGTGGGGAATTTTTTTTTTAAGATAAAAAGAAGGGGGTATTTTTTTTTCAAAAATCAAAGGGGGAAAGTGAGTAATTTTCTGAAAAGCAATTTTGGCATTATTGTAAAGGTGCATTTTTGGCTGTGCCCGACACCTAGTGGGTTATTCCTGTGGGCATTTTTTTTGTTGTATGTTGCATATTTGTTTTTTGCACTATAACATTAAAAATTAAAATCAAATTCACTCCCTAAGTCCCCGAAATAATTAAAACCCATCCGTGCAATTTATTGCACTGCAGCGTTCGGTATTTGTGATACCTCTGGCCAGCACTTACAGGTAAAGCTATCGTGATTGCGCTACTGTATCCGCCGCCTAATATAGCTGCTACAACGACGTCTGAGCTTGTTCTCTATAAATCGTCGGGGAGAGATAAGTTTGCCATTTTGCATTTTTTTTACTCCATCCATTACCCTAATAGTTCTTGTGTTTAGGCGTAAATCCTGACGAGAGTTCTGAAATCCAAAGTGTTTAGGGGAAGTTACGCCCCACGCATGCGGATTGCAGACTTTCTATGGTAGGTGCCATCAACAAGACTATTCCCTTTCAGTACTGCTTATGTACCACGTATCGTATGATCTCTAAAACTCACCTATAGTTTCCCTCACGTAAGGGCGGGTGATTTTTGTTGATCTTTCTAAATACCTATAGTTTCCCTCACGTAAGGGTGGGTATTTTGTACGGTATAACGGCCTAGCAAAAGGTATATCGAAAGGGGGACCAATTGGTGTTATAAGGAACCTTCATCATGTCCGCAAAACTAATGACTGATTCTCATCAGTTGTTGAAAGGTCCTAATTACACACCATGGAAAAATAAGATGAAGGCCATCCTAGCAATGGATGACTTATGGGATGTTGTATCTGGAGCAACAACCAGACCTTCATCTGCTGCTGGTGCTACAGCTCCATCTACTGCTCAAAGAGACTTTGATAAGCTAGACAACAAAGCAAAAGTGCTCATCTTGCTTGTTGTGTCTGATGAAGTCCAACCCCATATTGCTGACTGTGCAACTAGTAAAGCGGCATGGGATGCCCTTAATACTATATATGAGGGAAAGAATGATTCCACCATTCTATTTCTTCAATCTCAATTACACAGTCTAAGCATGAAGTAGGGTGAGACAGTTGAGTTCTTTCTTTGCAGAGTTTCTGAATTGAAAGCAAAGTTGAATTCTTTGGGAGAACCAGTTGAAGACAAGCTCCTTACTTCAGTTGTATTGAGAGCTTTACCTGATTCTTATCGGGTGT
Source organism: Wollemia nobilis (assembly GCA_028583015.1). Classification (NCBI taxonomy): domain Eukaryota; kingdom Viridiplantae; phylum Streptophyta; class Pinopsida; order Araucariales; family Araucariaceae; genus Wollemia; species Wollemia nobilis. The sequence continues at coordinate 4,778,678 of JAQPPZ010016892.1, read as the reverse complement.
TGATCACTTCCCTTCGGGTATCACAACGGAAAGTTACTTTTGTAGAATTGGTTAATATGCTTCAAGAGGAGGAGGCACGCCAACTACAACGAGATGATTCTTCTAACACCGCTCTCTACATCAACAGGAAAGGGCAGAACCAGAAGAAGGGTAATTTTTAGAAGGGAGGGAATTCACAAAAGGATTCAAAAGGGAAACAAACTCAACAACCTCAACAGAAAAAGAGATATTGCAAGATCCGTGACAAAGAAGGTCATGATACAAACAGATGTTGGCATAAGAATAAGCAATCAAAATAGAAAGGCCAAAACAAACCACAAAAGAACAAACAACAAGTGAATGTTGTTGTTGAAGAATCTGACATGGATTCCGAGAGAGCCCACAAAGTTCTCATGACTACCACAGTGTCCAAGCAGACGGATCCTATATGGTATGTTGATTCTGGAGCCGTAAGCACATGACTCGGTGACAAATCATGGTTTGAGTTTTTTGAGGCCAAAGAGGGCAAACCTGTCACTATTGCTGATGATAAAACCTACAAGGTTCAGGGAGAAGGCACTGTTTCAGTCACTCTTCCTGATGGCAAGTGTCAGATTGATAAAGTTCTCTATGTTCCAGGATTGGCAAACAATTTGTTGTCAATCACACAAATTCTGGACAAAGATATGGTTGTGAACTTTAGTGTTGAGGGAGGCAAGAAGTGTTGTTCTATTACCAGGAGGGGTAAGAACATTGCAACCGCTTCATATAAGCATGGCTTATTTGCCTTAGATACTATCTCTACTCCACATGTTGCCATGACAGTCTCTACAAAGGAGGCAACTTCCCTATGGCACAAGAGATATGGACATTTGAGTTCTGGTTACTTACTTGAGCTAAGTAAGTATGAGATGGTAAAGGGTCTTCCTTCCCTTTCTACCACTTTACCAGTTTGCTCTGACTGCTTGGCAAGAAAGCAGCATAGAGTGCCTTTTGAAAAGAGCTCTACAAGAGCAAAGAAACCTCTGGAGTTGGTTCATACCGATCTGTGCGGTCCCTTCACTCCCAACAGTTGTGGGGGTAAGAGGTATTTTTAGTTATTTGTGGATGATTACTCACGAAAGATGTGGGTATTCTTTCTTCAACTGAAATCTGAAGCATTTGGCTTCTTTCAAAAATTCAAGAAATCTGTTGAGAAGGAGTCAGGGACTTCTATAAAGACCCTCCGCTCGGATCGAGGGGGGAGTTCACCTCTAAAGAATTTTCTGCATTCTTGAAAGAAAATGGGATCACAAGACAGTTAACTACTGCTTATACTCCTCAAAAAAATGGAGTTGCTGAAAGGAGGAATCGTTCCATCATGGAAATGGTTCGTTGCATGCTCACAGGAGCTAGACTTGAGCAACTATATTGGGCAGAAGCTATCACCACAGTAGTATATCTATTGAATAGGGCACCCACAAAGGCCCTACAAGGAATGACTCCACAGGAAGCATGGAGTGGTAGGAAACCCTCCATTTCTCATCTACGCATTTTTGGATGTAAAGCTTTCATGCACATACCAAAAGAGAAAAGGAAGAAGCTAGATGAGAAGACATTGAAGTGTATTCTTCTTGGGTATGATGAGCACTCTAAGGGTTATCGTTTGATTGATCCCTTGACCAAGAAGATTCACATAAGTAGAGATGTTGTTTTTGATGAGGCTTTCACATCAGCAAACACATCAGATGTATACCTAGACCTTGTGGAAACTCAGGTTGTTAAATCTCCTTCATCAAAGGTTGGAGGTTCTTCTGGATCTTCTTCAACACCTAAGAAGAAGAATCCAAAGTGGTATACAAATACAATCAAAGACTCTAAGCTATCTACTCCACCAGATTTGACTTTGGATAGGCCTCGTACTCGCAGCATGGCTCGACAGGAGAAAGCTGCAACAGAGAATACTGGGGTTGATGATCTGTGTCAATCTTTTGAAGAACTTTCTATAGATCCAATGAGAGATACAGAAGATATGGATATTGATAGTGATAAGGTGTTTATGTCTTCCATAGATGATCTTGAACCTGCATCAGTACAAGTTGCTCTCGGTGAGCCTCAGTGGAAGGCTGCTATGGATGCAGAATATAAGTCTTTGATGAAAAACAAAACATGGAAGCTTGTCGATCTGCCACACGAAAAGAAGCCCATTGGCTGCAAATGGGTGTATAAAGTCAAGTACAAAGTAGATGGGACAATTGATAAGCATAAGGCCCATCTTGTTGCAAAGGGCTATGCTCAAAAGGAAGGCATTGACTACGAGGAAACTTTTGCACCTACTGCTCGGATGACAACAATTCGAGTTATTTGTGCTATGGCAGCACAGTTTGGGTGGAAAGTTCATCAGATGGATGTCAAAAGTGCCTTTCTGAATGGTGATCTCCAAGAAGAAGTCTATATGACTCAGCCAAAAGGATTTGCAGTGGAAGGCCAACAACAGAAAGTTTGCAAATTGGTCAAATCCTTATATGGCCTGAAACAAGCTCCTCGAGCTTGGTATATAAAAATGGACAATCACCTCCTACAGCATGGTTTTAAGAGATGTCCGTCAAATGCAAACCTCTATTTCAAGAAACAGGGTTTTGAGATAGTGTTGCTTGTACTCTATGTTGATGATCTGCTCATTACAGGGAGTTCAAAAAATATGATCTCTACTATCAAAAGAGACTTGTGTCAATATTTTGAGATGTCAGATCTCGGACTTCTCCATTACTGTCTTGGTCTAGAATTCAGCCAGAAGGAGCACTCCATCAAAGTGTCTCAAAAAAAATATGCCAAGACATTGTTGGAAAAATATCGCATGACTGATTGCAAGCCAATGGCAACTCCGATGGAGACAGGACTTCAGTTATCGCGATATGATGATTCACCTCAGGTAGATGGTACTCTCTATCGACAGTTGATTGGGAGTCTCATATATCTGACCAATACTAGGCCAGATCTCGTATTTGCTGTCAACTATCTTTCGAGGTTCATGCAGGAGCCTAAGACCACTCATTGGAAAGTAGCAAAACGTGTTCTTCACTATGTCCATGGCACAATGGAATATGGCCTAGAATACAAGAGGAACAACAAATTCTTCTTGCAAGGATACACGGACTCCGACTATGCCGGATCATTTGATGATCGCAAATCAACTTCAGGATATATTTTTCATCTAGGATCCGGTCCTGTCTCTTGGCACAACAAGAAGCAACAGGTGGTTGCTATTTCATCAATAGAGGCAGAGTATCGCGCCGCACGTGAAGCTGTGTGCGAAGTGATATGGTTGCGTCACATTCTGACAAGTATGGGTCATCCATCCAAATCTCCAATACACTTGTTTTGCGACAATCAGGGTGTTCTGAACCTAGTCAAGAATCCAGTCCATCATGAAAGAACAAAACACATTGACACACAATGTCATTTCATTCGAGATGAAGTTTCGAGGCACCGAATTCAGCTTCAGCACATTCCCACCGATGCTCAAGTTGCAGACATTTTCACTAAGGCACTTGCACGTGTCAAATTTGAATTGTTTCGCAGCTCTCTTTGTATTGCAAAATGATGTAATCAGGGGGGATGTTAGTACAACTAGTAGTTCTTATATTACATAAATAATGTAATAAGGGGGGATGTTAGAGTTACTATAGTAATTCTATGTTATTCCTTTATTTATGTTAGAATTATGTTGTTAGGTTAGTTGCGCTATTGATAGCATACATAATATTTGGTTTATTTCATTTAGACCTAAGCTGTTAATTAGATCCTATAGTTACGAGCTATTCTGAGCTCTCCATGTATTATTTATATAGATTATGATTAATAGAAATTGTTCGCTTACTCTAATAGCTTTTATAACAACATTTTCATGATGAAAACCCTAATCTCAGTCGACTGTAAACCCTAATCTTAGTCGGCTGCAAGCCCTAATATTTGTCGGCTACAAACCCTAATCTTCGTCGACTTACATCGGTCTTCGTCGGCTTCAACTTCCCCTATAACTTTTCTGTTGTTGTTGCCGCAAAAACACAACATGTCACGATATCGTGACACTTTTTTTTCCATACACTTTCTCTTAGCTTTGGCCCGCGAGAATACAACATGTAGCGATATTGTGACACTTTTTCATCTGTATGCTTTCTCTTGGCTTTGGCCTACGAGAATACATGTAGCGATATCGCGACACTTTTTTGTCTGTACGCTTTATCTTTTCTTTGGGTTGTGAAACTACGACATGTCACGATATCGCTACACTTTTTCTCCTTAGCACTTTCTCTTGCCTTCGGGTTGCGAAAATGTGACATGTCGCGATATCGCAACACTTTTTCTCCTTAGCGCTTTCTCTTTGCTTTGGGTCATGAAAATGCGACATGTCGTAATATCGTGACACTTTTTCTCCTTAGCGCTTTCTCTTTGCTTCGGGTCATGAAAACGCGACATGTCGTGATATCGCAACACTTTTTCTCCTTAGCGCTTTCTCTTTGCTTCGGCCCCCAAAAATACATGTCACGATATCATGACACTTTTTCTCCATGCTCTTTCTCTTAGCTTTGACCAGCAAAAATACAACATGTCGCGATATCGCGACACTATTTTCTCTCTCCTCTTTCTCTTTGCTTTGGCCCGCAAAAATACATGTCATGAAATCACGACACCATTTTCTCTCTCCTCTTTCTCCTTGTATCGAATTGTGAAAATGCTACATGTCATGATATCGTGACACTTTCACCTCCGTACACTTTGTCTCTACTTTTGTCGTGAAAATGCAACATGTCACGAAATCACGACACTTTTCCTTCTCTGCCTTCCTGCTTTCTTCAAGTCACGAAAATGCGACATGTCATGAAATCATGACACTTTTCCTTCTTTGCCTTCCTGCACTTTTCAAGTCGCGATAATGCAACATGTCACGAAATCATGACACTTTTTCTTTCTCTTCATTCTTGCACTTTTGAGTCATGAAAATGCGACATGTCGCGAAATCGTGACACTTTTTCAACTCACTTTCTCTCTCCTATTTTAGTTGCGAAACTGTGACATGTCATGAAATCACGACACTTTTCAAACTTGTTCTCTTTCTTCGAACTTGTCACAAAATCGTGACACTTCTTCCTGCTTTCTCTTTTTCTTCCAACATGTCACGAAATCGCGACAGTTTTTCCACTTGCCTTTTTCTCTTCCAACATGTCACGAAATCGCGATAGTTTTTCCACTTGCTCTTTTTCTTTCCAACATGTTGCGAAATCACGACAGTTTTTCTTTTTTCTTCTTTCTCTTCCAACATGTCGCAAAATTGCGACAGTTTTTCTTTCTTCTTCTCTCTCTTCCAACATGTCGTGAAATCACGATAGTTTTTCTTTCTTCTTCTCTCTCTTCCAACATGTCATGAAATTGTGACAGTTTTTCTTTCTTCTTCTCTCTCTTCCAACATGTCACGAAATTGCGACAGTTTTTCTTGCCTGTTGTATATGTCGTGATATCGTGACACTTTTCTTACTTGTCTTTTTCTTTGATCTTTTGCAAGTGGTCCACTTTGGTCTTCTTGGAAAATCATTGTACATACTTTGAGTAACCTTTGAACTCTTGTCTTCTGCATCTGACTAGCTTTTGAACTTCCTGTCCATTGCATCAACAGATCTGTCTGACTGTGTTGACAACAATGACAATATTGTTTGTTGCACCTTGCTCAACAGAGACCTTTATATAAGAATTTAAGAAAATATTCTTGACCAAACAATTTTATATAGAGAAATTTACAGAATTCTCCACCTTGCAACAAGAAAACCTCACTATTCATGAGTACCACCAAAAATTAATTCAACTACTAAAGTATGTACCTGAGTATGAGAGTAAAGAGCATATCAAGGTATAGAAGCTTATTTTGGGACTGCATACAAATATCAAATCCATAGTTAGTTTACTTAATCCTGAGGATCTTCCTAAAGCCTCTAACTTGGCTCAATAAGAAGAAGCCAACTAGAAGGCTAAGAAATATTTCTTCAATTATCAAAATCTATTCAAAAAATATAAAGAACTCAAGAAAAGAAAGAGTGCAGGATTTTTAAGGTGGTAAAAGGACCAAAATAAAAGAGTTAAATAAGGGGATAAATCTAGGTTCGATAATAGAAATAAGAATAGATTTCAAAATAGCAGGGATAGATAGGATAGGAAGAGCTATACTGAGAGAAATGAATAGAAACTTCTAGTTTGAGAAAAGGATAAGAAATCAAAACCTTAGGGTAAAAACAAGGACAATAGAAGGTAAAGAGCTCCTACATCAATATTTTTTGTATGTGGTAGTCCTCAGTATGCAAATAGATACCCCTAGAGAGCAGATCAGAAGAAAGCATCAGAATACCCTACTCACTGAATCTTTGCAGCTACAGGTAATTCTACACTTGATGGGAAATCAACACCTTTACTTTTAAAGGGTAAATTTTATGGTAGGAATTTACATGATGATGTTTACTTTTTAATGGTAAATTTTACTTTTAAATGGTAAAGTTTACTTAAAAAAACCTTACACCTTATCTACTATGATGATATCCATTAAAATACCCAATTCTGATGATTGCGAGAAAGGTATCACTATGATTGGAGAATGAATGACTATTAAAACTCACACCCATTTGGAATATCACCGATGAAGGATGAGTTCCATCAACACCCTTGAACCTATCTATAATATCATCAATTAGGATGAGTTCTATCAACACTTTTTAGAATATCATTGGTGTAGGATGAGTTCTAACAATTGGAAATAATGTCTATTCCATCATTTGGGTTATGTAAATGTATCCTCCAAGATACATACCTAGATTACTTCCTATGCAAGTTATCTAGTGACTACATGCATTGTAATAAATGGACAAGTTTCCATGTGCAAGTTGTACATGTGCAAGGTGTCCTATGCACAACTAGATAGAGTGTTGGGCAAGCATCCTATTTTGCATATATAAGGATGGCCTCTTAGATAGATAGATAGGATAGTTGAGAGACATTTTTTGATAGCATAGGTTAGTGGATTGTGTTCCACACCATTTACTGGTGATGGATATGATGTAGATCTGTAGCTTTATTAATGGAGTGCTCACTTCCTCCATAGCTACATTGTAATATTTTATATGTTTTATATTTTAGCATACTTTAGTCATCTAGAAGATTTACTTTCTTGCATGTTATTCTGCATCTTGTGATTTTTATCTCTCATGGCTCATTCATCAAAATCTAAAAGTGGTATCAAAGCCACAGTAGATCTAATATGTGCAGGTCAATAGGGAAACCACCATTGTTGGTTTACCTGAGAGTTTTGTCAAACTGACGTGCCATTGGACCAACCACTAGCAAAATATCTCAAGAGCATCTAGGTGGTAGATTTTGGGAGAGTCACAAAGATAGGACTGAAAGGAATCTCAGTTTCAAAAAATACTAAGATCATTTTCGTCTAGAGTCTTTTCCATAGAGTTGTTATGAAAACTCATGAAGACTAGGACTCAACATTTCAATCCACTAGATTGATAGATCATCTAGTGAAGATCATCCAGGTCATATGGAATTTGCTAACTGGTGCCTAAATTTTCTTTTGTTGCAGGAAATTAATCCTTAGAGGATTGGGACTCCTCCTACGATAGAAATCTAGGAGACTCCAACTTCGTTGCTCGATGGTCGGTGTGCCCTCATAGTGTAGAGGTTAGTTCATCGTGCGAGAGAAGAATACTACGGAAGAAGACTTCTAGTGAAGGATCATGGTGAATATAGGAGATTGAAGATCTCCATTGCTGGATTGCAAAAATCCACACTTGAAGAATAGGCCACAAGAGCCTTGATACAGAAAGGCCATAGAAGCCTTGCAGAAGAAGCCACAAAAGTCTTATACTGAAAAGGCCATAGAAGCCTTGATATTGAAAAGGCCATAGTAGCCTTGATACTGAAAAAGACCATAGGAGCCTTGGTACTAAAAAAGGCCACAAAAGCCTTAACATCAAAATAGGCCACAAAATCCTTGATCCTAAAGAAGAATTTGAGAAGAATATCTGATTCAGAAGCAGACTAAATATTTTAGTACTAATATTCTTGTTACAAGAATAGAAGATTCAGTGAGTTGGGAGACTTCCTACAAGAAATTTAGGAAGAGCATCTTCTTCAGAATTAGCTTAATCCTAAAGCAAAATAGAAGATATCAGGAGAAGATCTCATTGAAGAACTTCCAGTCTTGGAAGAAGAAGAAGGACTAGGAGAGTCTTGCTCGAAGCCAGAAGCAGCAGAATTGGAAGATCTAGGAGAAGATCTCACCACCAACACTTCCAGAAGTAGAAGGTTGAAGAAAAGGTCTAAAGGAGGACCATCAAGAAGTTGCTAGATCAAATACCTTGAGAAGGTCTCATCGAGCATCCAGGAAAGGCTAGGAGAGCCTTGCTGAAGATCAAGAGAGTTCTTTGAGAACTCATTGGAGAAATCCACTATCTAGGTGAAGTCCCTAATAGTGAAGGACTTGGGACAATTGTCACCATCCGAAAACAAGCCCAAGAGGAGAATTTGGCAAGGAGTGCCAAATCCGAGAAGAAGAAGTTTGGCAAGGAGTGCCAAACCCTAGAAGAAGATCCTGCTTGAAGTCAAAACTCGGCAAGAGGACTTGAAGATAGAAGAAGCTCACCAAATCTTGGATATTTGAAGATTACCTCTCATAGCGAGGAGGCACCACCCTAGAGACATAGACTTCTCCAAATCTATAGCATAAGGAGGAGAACACAAGAGGAGAACAAGCCACCAAATCCTAGGCTTGTAAAAGAAAGTTTGAGACCATCATTTGGTGAAGAAGGAGTTGTGCAAGACATCCTACTAGAAGCAGCAACTTGGTGTTTCTAGACACCAAGGTCTACATCCTCTACAAAGGTGGGAGAAGAGCTACAAAAAAAGGTATGCAACTTATGGTGCAAAAATATTCATTAAATTGAACTACTTATTAGATTTATTAGAGCACCTGAAATTGGATTAAAGTTGCAAAAAGGAAATTAGATTTCAGTCTTCTAAAAGTGCAAAGAAAAACATATTCTTTTTAAGGATTCAATTGCACATTTATTAGGAGTTTATTAGATTCCATATTAGTTTCTATCAACTACCTATTATCTATTATTGAAAAAAAAGACTAAGTCCTACAACATTGATTGTAGTGAAATTGCAGAATAACTCCTAAAGATTCATTTTAGGTTATTCTTGATTAGTTGCAATAGATTATTAGTGCATTTATTTGAGAGTTGATTGGAGTGATAAGGTGTAATATTAGTGCATTAAAAGCAAAGAGCTTGTACTATTATACCACTCTCAAAAAGAAAATTAGTTTTGTGTTTCCTGAAAGGCACAAAGTCTGATTTGTATCAAGTGTCTAAAGACACTATTGAAGCACAAAAATCTGCAACTTGATGTGGCCAATAGAAGCCACCAAAAAGGGTTAGAATCCTCCAGATTTGGAGAAGAACATAACTAAACAAAAACAGAGATAGAAGCTTATGAAAGTGAGACTTGGTGAGTCTCAAAATCAAAAGCATTACAAGTGAATGCAAAAGAAAAAATGCAAAAAAATTGCATCAATTAAAAGAACTTCTATCTATTGTTATTGAAACTTGGACTTGTTATCAAAAGTTTCCAAGTAAAAAGGGAAAGGTGTGTCTATTGTTAAAGACAACCTCAAACCCTTGTATTGCAAGAAATCTGCCACAAAACCAGAATTTAACAATCTGGAAATAGAGTGCAAAAGAAGGTATATTAAAATCCTTATTATACAAAATATAATACATTATCTTGCACTACTCTAATCTGGTTTTTGATAGCATAAGTGTAGATTTGAAAGTGCCATATTAGGGCACATTTTCCTATAGGGAAAAGAACAGCCAACAAAGGTTGGATGTCAACACTCTTCCTCCCAAGATAGAAGGAGCCATTCAAGGGCTCATCTTGGATGTACGTACCTATAGAATCAAAGCTCATTTTAGATCATCCATGAGCCACATTTACGTAGACAAGCGAGTGCAAATAAATCTCAAAAAAGACATCAAAATAGCAATAGGAAAAACAATGCATTTGGAGGCATAAAAGAAAGGGATAAAGGTGTTACATTCGTGGTCTCAATATTGGAGAAGACCACTCACCAAAGGAAGCATCGAACTGCCATCCAAGCTCCGTAGCACATCGCCCATCCACCTATAGAAAAGAAAGCTTGCTTGCTGCCCAAGAAACATTGCAAAGCAAGAAAGTTATGGAGTTATAATCTCCATCTTCGAAGGCATTACAAGAATGGTCTCCATGCAAAAATGACACTTGGCATTCTATTCATCATTCCTCTCAACATTCTAGAGGCTTCTACAAAGGAGTTACAAGCAAATATGTGCCACTTGGTATTATTCACCAGCTTCACACAAGGGCCTATATATTTTTAAGAAGAGTTGGACAAAGATTCTGGAGTGTTACGTAAAGAAGGGAGTGCTCACTTGTAATGGACGTGACACTTGTCACAATGCCTATGATCAATATTGCTTAAAAGGTATATTTTAGTCCAAGACCAGCATGCAAGAGTGAAGCACAATCAAGACGTTCAAAGGAGGAACATAGCATAGTCAAGGCATGAGAGAAGCAGTATAAACGTTCGAACTGTAGCATGGAAGACAAAGGGAAAGGAGCATTAAAAGCTCCCCATTTTTAGAAGGTCAACAATTCAGCACCTACGTACAACATTCACGTCTAGCCTTCCATCGAATCTCCATTAACCAAGAGCTCAAGGTACATTTTAGACATTGTTATATTCAACCGTGGAAAGTACCGAACATCAAGGAGATATTGCATATAAGGTAAGGTCTAAATCCCATTAATTATTGCTTTCATAAGTTGGAGTTATAAGGATTATAAACTAAGGTTAAAACTTAGGGTTTTGAAAGCTAAAGGGGTGACTTATCTTATTATTTTAATATTTGCAATCTTACTTAGGAGGAATAAGGAATTTAACTTGGATTAAACTATATTGCAAATATTATTATCATTTCTCTAATTTTCCAAACTTGGGAGTCATAAGGGTTACTCCATCAAATTTATTTTATTTGGAAATTAGAAATAATCCAAGGGATATAAAAGAGGTTATTAAGGGATTTTATTAAGGTTGGATAAATTTATTTTTACTTGTCTCAAATATCTAAAAGGGGATAAAATATTTCCAACATCAAAACCTCTTCAAAACAGAAATAGTGCTTAGTTCAATTAGGAGTAATAAGGTGTTAAAAGTTGATTTTTGATTCTTGCAAAACTTGTACAAAATCAACCAAACTTGAACTATTTCTTTACAAAAGCACTATAGCATACTTCAAAATATTAGGGAGTCATAAGGTATTCTACAAAACTTGATAACATTAATATTTGTCTAAGATTATCAAGTTGGGAAGATATAATCTTAATTCAAAACCTAAAATTAGGTGGGAGTTACAAGGTAGTCCACAAATCTAAGGATCTATAAAGGTTTCTTTTACAAAATCAAGCTTATATATTTCAATCAAGGAGCTATATATAAAAATGTCTACTTCTACTAATGAGTGCTACAGAAAGCAAAAATCTAATGCCATAAAACTTGGAATCATGAATCTTCTCATGAAATCAGAAGGAAGGTTAGATTTAGCTTCAAAAATAATCCATAGTGAAGCCCTAAAAGATAATTTTGATACTATGGAATGCTATCTTCATACTTGTCTCAATGAAGCAATTACCACTGGAAAAGGTGATATAGTACTTTCCTTAGACTTTGCAAGCATATTATACATGGCATTGCTCACATATAAACACTACAAGGAAAAAAATGAAGAACATAAAGAAATGATAGAATCACTCAAAAAGAAGTCAGAACTTGATGAATCATATCTTGGAGAATTTTTTCAATCCTCATGTAGCATCAATACTTTTGGTTCTACTAACTCAAAATATTATGCCTTAAGTAGTTGTTCAGAAGCTTCTATACATAGGAAAGGAGAATCATCTTCACAAGAGCCTGATAGTAGCTCAATCACCAGTAAGAAAACATAAATCAAAATCAAGGGCAAAGCCAAGGAAGAAGCTCCAGACACAAATTACCTACTGAACCTGAATACAAAGAATGCAGAAGAAGAAGAAGACGAAGATCAAGCAAAAGCAGATGAAGAGAATCCATATTGAAGACTAAAGTCTTCAATACCCAAATAATGTAATACAGGGAGGTGTTGGAAATAATTTCTATTCCATCATTTGGGTTATGTAAATGTATCCTCCAAGATACATACCTAGATTACTTCCTGTGCAAGTTATCTAGTGACTACATGCATTGTAATAAATGGAAAAGTTTCCATGTGCAAGGTGTCCTATGCACAACTAGATAGAGTGTTGGGCAAGCATCCTATTTTGTATATATAAGGATGGCCTCTTAGATAGATAGATAGGATAGTCGAGAGATATTTTTTGATAGTGTAGGTTAGTGGATTGTGTTCCACACCATTTACTGGTGATGGATATGATGTAGATCTATAGCTTTGTTAATGGAGTGCTCACTTCCTCCATAGCTACATTGTAATATTTTATATATTTTATATTTCAGCATACTTTAGTCATCTAGCATATTTACTTTCTTGCATGTTATTCTACATCTTGTGATTGTTATCTCTCATGGCTTATTCATAAAAAGCTAACACTTATAGCATTCAATACTGGTGATTATGGGGAGAGGCAATCATTGTGATTCGAGAGTAGCTGCACTCCTGACAAGAAGAGTCGGTATGGGAGGGTAAGTAGGGATGGTATGGGACATCATCTCTAGGTCATTATACAAGTAGTACGGTGATGGGTCCTTGCTCAAGATACAATTAAGAGGAAATATAGTAGGTGTTGAGAGCTAGACTACTCTACGATAGATGGTATGGGATATGTCATCATTAACAATATCTTAACAAGAGATACCAGGTCTTGAGCCAGGGAAATGGTAAGGCCCTAACTAACTCTGGTGTAGAGGACAATCAATTAGGCACTAGGCATATAAGCTAACCCCTTGCATGTTAAAATATGAAGCAAAAAGGCTAAAATAAGCCTATCTTCCTCATGTTAAGGGATGGGGAGAGTATGCGTCCACCCTCTAGGTGTTATGGGCCCTAGAGGATAACCCCAATCATGGATCTACACCCTCATATGAGGATGAGGAGATGAATCCACAAAAATACATCTTTTTATGGGACTTGGTCGATCTCGTGCACTTGGGAGATCGTCTAAAATGGTCCTAATTCCCAAAAGTGATATTCTATACCTCATACTAATAAAATTTTGGGTGAACTTCTAAACTAAATTACGTCAAAACAATTCCACTTTGATCCTTGTCTAGTTTTAAATCCAACCAAAATTTTTACTTTGTGAAACCAATGGGCAAGACTGGGTTGTACAACCAAGTGGGTCAGGCTTGGGTTGTTATATCATGAAGTGAGTAGAAGTTTTGTATGTTGAAGCAAAAGAAGATGATATCAAATGGAATTCATGGTTGAATGGATTATTTGAGTTGTTGGTTGTTGGTTGAATTATGGGATAGAGTATGGATTGGAACTTTTAACTTTTTTAGACTGATAAACTATTTTTTAAAATTATACCTTATAATTTGTTAAAATGTCTAATATAAATGAGACACATTTCATAACTCATTAAAATAATATGTTTTCTAAATTGGTTATTTGGAATTAAAATGAATTCCACTTGTATTATGTAATGACCCATAGTTTATTTGTAATGCATATTTTCCTTGATATTTAATTATGAACTTTCAACTTTTTCACATTATCAGTGATCTTATTACCCAGTCGCCAAACCCCTTTAATTCCACCCACATGAAGTTTTGGTGGTCGATAATTCTTCCTCACATTATATGGTAAATTTTGTTAGAAATGAATAATCGAGCTTTTCAATTTTCGTTCCTAGATCCAGAGTCGGTCTATTTGAGATCTGTGACTTTTGCCTCCAAAAATACCAATGTCATGTCTTCTGAGAATTGTCCTTCATCATCATTTGAGATTCAAGTGGCACATTATGCTAACCTATCTTTTGAGGTTTCTGGTCATTCCTAGGTTGTTGTGGACAGATCCCTTGTCTCTTAGATTCCCCCTCCCCCTCAATGGTTCAAGTTAAATTTTTATGGTGCATCAAAAGGCAACCCCGATGATGCAAGTTGTGGAGGCATAATCAGGGATGACAGAGATCATCTCATCCTGGCTTCTACGAAAAAACTTGGAGTCCAATCTAACAATTTTGCAGAAGCTTGAGCAACTTTCTGAGGAATCCAAATGGCTATCGAGCTCAATATACAGTACTTGATAATCAAGGGAGACTCATTAAATACTATAAATTATTTGAAAGAGGTCTCACATCCACCTTGGAACATGTAGCCAATCATCGAAGAGTCCATTGTCCAGTTAAGGGTGATTAACAATAGGTGTATTCAACACGTGTATAGGGAAGGCAATCAGGTGGTAGATACAATGGTAAACTTTGGGTTAACTATCCAATCCTTGGTGATATGGTAGGGCAACCTTCCCCAATGCATCGTTGATTCTTGTAGTGAACTTGTAGTTACTAATGTTGAATAGTGCCATGATTTCAAGGATCATGATGGCTCACAATGCGAGGCAAATTGTGGGACCTTATTACACTGATATGCTAAGGTGGCACATTGTCACTTAGAAAAGAAGGATAGGCTATAGAACCTCACTCTTTATGTTTGTGCCCATGGGCGGTGTTGTAATAATCTAGGCTATTTTTAAGCTTATGGACCATGTGTTTGGCCCAATTTTGGCTTGTTCTGTAGGGAGTCGAACCTTCATGGGATCCTCCTTACAGCTTGTATATAAGGTTTTAGATCCCTTATAAAACCCGTTACTAATAAAAAAAAAACTTTACTAAACTATTTAATTTAGTTCTTGTGGTTGCACTTATGCTTCATGAAGAAAAATAATAGTCCAAAGCTAGTAAAGCGGACTATGATATTGCAAATTTTTAGAAATATTACTCTACTAAGATGTAGTGCATAGACAATAGAGGTGGAGTTTTGGTATTGTGAAGGCTACTACAGGAAAATTTCAAGTAAAAGGATATTGAATGCTAGAATATTTGTGTTTACAAAGAAAATTGAAGAAGATCCAAAAAATAAAAATCAAGAATTCAAACATTTTTTAAAAATGATGTAGTTATCTAGCTATAACAACTCTATTGAGATGAGAATCGAATATGTTTGTAAAATTTCAATCTCAAAAAGAGAGATTTGTGATTTTTCAAGGGTAGAGGACCTAAGTATAGCCTATTTTTCTTAAGACAAAAAAAAAATAATAATAATAAGCAAAAGACAAACAACAATTGAACTAAAATTTCAAATCGATGTTGAGGCATTTAATGTGCTACTTTTTTGTACCTTTATCTCCTAATGTACATATAAAAAATGAGCAAAATGTAGACACCCAAATTAGAACCAAGAAAAACATAACAACTTGAATCACCTATGACCTAACTAATTTGTATGAAAAAAATGAAGTAAAACTAAGGGATGTCAATATATCATTAAACATAAATTAAAAATATCAATCAATAATAAAACATAAATTTAAAAAATAATAATAATCAATAATAAAATATAGATAAAAAATCTAAATCAATAATAAAACATAAATTTAAAATATCGAATGGCATTAGCTCAACTAGTTATATTTCTCAACTTTCAAGGAAGAGCCATGTGTTCAAATCTTGTCAAGTAATACATGCATAATTGTCAATTTGTTATAATACCATGAAGTGGTCATGATGTAATATAGTAGGGTCCATTTCAATCCTGTATAATTGATTATAAAATTTAAGAAAATTAAATCAATAATAATAATAATAATAATAATAATGGCATTATCTCAATTGGTTAAATTCCTCAACTTTTTAGGAAACCCAAGTTTGAATCTTGTCAAGTGATACATTCATAATAGCCAAGTTGTTATAATACCACTATGCAGTTTTGATGCAATATTAGTGGGGTCCATTTAGATCACATATAACCAATTAAAGAAAAAAATAAATTAGAAATTTTTTTTTTGGTAGATAAGATACTATAGCATTAATACTGGATTTTATAGGTTGACCCAAAACCTTTTACAAAAATCATCCCAGGGCTGTTGATGAAGATATCCTTACTAAGGATCCTATATATGTAAAATATACATGCCGCCAAAGCCATTACATCCGGTAAGGCACATAGCCTGTTATCAAAAAGAAACTTCCCATACAACATTTTGGGTATACCCCGAGAAAACACACGCATCATAATTACAAAAAAGAAACAGATACGGATCCCTTCCTTGAGACAATGGAGAAACAAAAAGCTACAGACACACATAGCAGAGTACTAAAAAAAACTCCCACAAGCTCTGTATTAATAGTTACTCTTAATAATTCTTTGGTAATTGCTTTCTTCCGTATATGACATGCTTTGGTACCACATACTGTCTTGGCCAATCAGCCTTGGAGAAGTGAACCTATTGGCTAGATTTATGGCGGTGGCTATTTGGTGGTCCACGTGGCTTTAGTTCGAAGTCTTATATTATCATTTCTTTCCTTCCCTGTGATTATAAACCAAACTCAAATTACTAAGATGACTAGGAGCCATGTTATCTGACATGTGATTGTCCCCATTAGTCTTTGTGGTATTTCCAAGCAGCATCCACGAATACTGATAGCTCAGATAATTTTTATTATGAGTCCAATTCAAAAAAGATACGGGAATACTCCTAGCCTTCAAACTTACAATGCCTTCCCTGTTGGTAAATTCCACTATCATTCTTGGAATTCTTTTTGAATAAGCTCCTCTACTTCACTCGGGACACTGTGTTCCCATTTGAAAAGTTTGTCACCATCGACACCCAAATTGGCCAGCTTATCAGCAATTTTGTTAGCTTCTCGAAAGACATGTTGGGCTTTTCTGTCCTGTCTTCCCTGGAAAAGGATCCTAGCCTCTTCAACAATTGTTTTAATCCTCCAAGGAGGTGTTTTCCAATTATTGAGGAGATTTATAACATGCATAGATTCTCCTACGATCAAATTGCATTCTAATTATTGAGTCATTTGAAGGCCTCTCCACATAGCTCTAGCTTCAGCTTCGTTGTTCATCCTTGTTCCCAAATATTTGAAAAATGCAAGCATCATATTTCCATTATGATCTCGCACAATGCCACCAGTGCCTACTCTGCCAGGATTGTCCTTAGCTACTCCATAAAAATTAAGCTTAAACCAACCCGTAGGAGGTGGAGACCACTTAACATTGGCTCTGGGGTTGACTACCCTAGACACAGACTCATATAACAAGGTTAAGCTTAAATATTGAGCAATCATGGTCTCCTGTAGATGATGTTTACAACTATCAAAAGGGATAAGGTTCATATTCTCATTGGAAAAGGATAGGATCCCGGTAATGATAGTTTGATGATCATGGATAGACTCATTAAAGACTCTATGGTTCCTTTCTAACCACACCTACCAAAGATAGTGATTGAGACAAATTTTCCACATGTATCTAAGTCTTTGGCTTGAAAAGGGGCAAGGCCACTGGATGAACAAATCAAGTACGGTGGCTGGTTTAACCCATGAAATATTGAAGGCCTGAAAAACCCCACTTAGGACAATCAAGGAAAAAGGGCACTCAAGGAAAATGTGATAAATGGTCTCCCAATTATCCCTACACAGATAACAACGATTAGTGATACAAATACCTTTACGCATCATATTATCAATGGTTAGAATTCTTCCTTGGATAACTAGCCATGAAAAGACTACAATTTTTGGAATTAAATTTTTCATCCAAACTAAGTCCTTTTGGAGGACAAAATCCTCATCAAGCAGAAGCTTGTAAGCTGATTTAATAGTGAACTACCCATTTTTCATAGGAGCCTAGGTCACTTGATATTTCTTGGGTCTCATTGGGATAAACAGTTTCCCGAGAATGTTACAAATATCATTTGATTCCGATTGAAATCCCTGAATCCTTATT
Source organism: Wollemia nobilis (assembly GCA_028583015.1). NCBI lineage: Eukaryota > Viridiplantae > Streptophyta > Pinopsida > Araucariales > Araucariaceae > Wollemia > Wollemia nobilis. The sequence goes on along the minus strand of JAQPPZ010016892.1, from coordinate 4,760,626 downwards.
TGTTTCCACTTCATTCTACCTCTATCCTCAACCATATAATTGGAGAATTTTTTTCCAATGAGTTCTTCTATGATATCTCTTATTCAGGCTAATTTAGGATATTGCGTCAGTGGTTCATCCTTAGACCACCTGTCATTCCAGCAATTTATCCTCTCACCATTGCCTAAAACCCATCTTAAACCTTTTTTGATGATTTCCTTACAATTGAGAATTGCTTTCCAAAAAACAAAACCTTTGATTGGAGCTGAGTGACTTAGAAATTCCATATTTTGAAGATACTTTCATTTAATGATAGTTTTCCATTCATTTTCTTCACTAGAAATTTTAATAAAATCATAAATCAAATATGCAGTTAACTACTTATGCCAACTCACATCCTTCTCAACCATATTTCCTTTAATGGAAGAGTATGAATTATGGAAACCAAATAAAATTCATATTGTGTTCCAACAAAGCAACCTTCCCAGCAAAATAAATAAATAAATCTTTTTTTAACAACTTTGAAAAGGAATTAAAAGGTAGTTTTTTCATTTTTATGTATTGATATTTTATCATTGTTGGATGCTTTCAAACATGGATATTCATTTGGCATGCAAGAGACTCTAAATTTTATGCTTTTTACATCTACTACCATTATTAAAGGCTCAATTTTTTTCTCTTTAAATATTTTAACATTCAATAGCTTGCTTTTCCTAAAAGAGGAATTTGTAATCTAAAGGTGTCTATTACAAAAACTTTGTGGGTGCATGCCATATTTCCTATAGTTGTTGGTGTTGGAGGTATTACATTATTTGGTCTGATTCTAAATATTTAGATTAGGGTGTGAGTTTGATATTTAGGTATAAAGTAGGTGTCAAATTAGTAGGTATGAGCATGTGCCATGTAATTAAGTGTATGAGGTGTCTAGTTAGGAAGTGAAGAGTTATTAGTGTGATGTGTCAAATTTAGAAGTAGGGAGTTATATGTAATCATGAGAGACTCTGTCTTTATGTCATATGTGAGATTTATTATGTAAGGAATATAAAGAGTCATGCTCTCCCATGAGTTTGAGGAGAGCAAATGCCAAGATATATGTAATGCGAAGAGTCTCGTGTGTCTTTATATTGGAGATAAACCATATAATATGTAACTCGAAGAAGCTTTGCTTTATACATTGCTTAATTTTTTTATCAATAAATATTTTAGTGTGATTAATGTGAGATTGATGTTCATTTGATATATGATCCTATGATTGAATCCTATGAGATAATATTGATTATTTTCTAACAAAGGTATTAGAGCCACATAGCAACATGAAAGGATGTATGAGAGATAGGTGAAGAAGGATGTATGTTATTTACAGAATTAATATATTATTAGAAGATGATTATTGGAGTTGAGGTATTGGATAAGATATTGTTGGAGAATGGAGGTAGAAGAACTGGAAGGAAACCACGTTAAAGGAAACACTTGTAGGTTTTGAAGTGATAGATGATTTTGTAGAACATGAAAGGAGATATTGTTGATTGTTGGTGGAAGATTGTAAACTAGAGAGGAAAGGATTAAATAACAAACGTTGGAGCTTCAAACACTATTAGGAGAGTTGAAAGTTGTTACTACGGATAAACCAGAGATAAATATGAATATTGAGAACACTATGAAGTGTTAATTATTGTATTAAAGATAAGTATGGATATTTTGAAGCCTAAGACACATTGAATCCCTAGATGTTTGAAAGTATTGAAGGAAGTGCTAAAATTTGAGATGCTAAGTATTGAAACCTGATAATGGAGAGGATAGTTGAAGCCTATTTTGTATATGTTGGAAAAATTTTGATTTGAGTCATATTTGGGCTTGTTGGTGAATGAAATGATGTCTAAGTATAGAGAAGATAAATGTGATTGGGTGTTAGTTTTTAGTAAAACCCTACCATGAGATATTATTGGAAATGTAATTAAAGAAAAACAAACACTACATATATAGCACCATATAAGGTAATTATCGACCTTTGGTTATTTAATATTTTGGCACATATCTTAGGAGATTTATTTTTAATTTGATTTGGAGTGATAAGAAGTTAAATTATAAATTAATGAATGGTCAAGAGTTATAAGTGGAATGAATTAATTATTTTATTGGAAGAAATTAATTGATTAGAGAATTAAATTAATGATTGGTGAAATTGATTTGAAGAACGAAGGAATGAATTAAGAAGAAAGAAGAAATTAATTTTTATAGAAAATGCATAGTTTTTTTTATTGAAAATAGATGGTGATAAATATACATTCTCAACGGTTCTAAGGTGGTTATGGAACCACCAAAGTGGTTGTGTAACCACTTAACTTGGAGAGCACCTATGAGTGCTATTTTACCATCCCATGATGATGTAATAAACTATTTGAATAATACATTGCACTAACATCCCCCCTTATTACATTATTAGCAACTATAAAAATCATTATGAAACAATTCAAATTTGACACGTGCAAGTTCTGGTGAAGATATATGCAACTTGCTCATTAGTGGGAATGTATTGGATTTGTATATGATGCTTTGGAACTTCATATCAAATGAAATAACACCTAGTGTTGATGTGTTTGGTGTGATCATGAAATATTGGATTCTTGACAAGATTCAAAACACCTTGATTATCACAAAACAAATGAAGGGGAAGGGTCTTTTTAAGACCCTTGTTTGTAATAATGTGACTTAACCATATTATCTCATAGACTTCTCCACTGGCTATGCGATATTCTTCCTCTATAGATGATATGGCAACTACCTTTTGCTTCTTACTGTACCAAGATACAGGCCTAGATCCAAGATGGAAAATGTATCCAGAAGTTGATTTGTAATCATCAATGGATCCAGTATAATCTGAGTTCGTGTTTCCATGTAAATAGAACTTGCTATTATTTTTATACTCTAATCCAAAATCTATAGTACCACAAAAATAATGAAGAACTCACTTTGCTACTGTCCAATGACTCACTTATGGTTCCTGCATGAACCTCAAAAGGTAACCCACAAAAAAACTGAGATCAAACCTAGTATTTTTTAGATATATGAGATTCCCAATCAGTTGTCGATAGAGAGTGCCATCTACCTGTGGTGATTTGTCATATCATGGTAGCTTGAGTCCAGGATCCATTGGAGTTGCCTTAGACTTGTAGTCAGTCATGTGATATTTATCCATCAATGTCTTGGCATACTTCTTTTGTGTCACTCGAATATGGTGTTTTCTTTGAGTCACTTCCAAACCAAGACAATAGTGAAGAATTCATAGATCTATCATTTCAAAATATTTGTTCAAATAATTTTTCACTGCATCGATCATACTCTTTGAGCTTCTTGTTATGATCAGATCATATACATATAGCACCAAAATCACTATGTTAGAACCATTTTTATTGATATAGATATCTGCATCTGAATAACTTATTTGAAAACCATGTTGCACTAGGTGATTATCTATTTTGATGTACCAAGCTCAAGGAGCTTATTTCAGCCCATACAAGATTTTGATCAACTTACAAACTTGTTTTTTCTTGCCCTTCAATAAAAAATCCTTCTGGTTGGATCATGTACATTTCTTGTAGGTCACCATTCAAGAAAGCACTTTTTACATCCATATGATGTAACTTCCACCCAAACTGAGCTGCCATGGCATGAAGTACTCGAATGGTAGTCATTTTGGTAGTAGGGGCAAAATTCTCTTCATAGTCTATGCCTTCTTTTTTAGAATAGCCCTTTGCAACAAGACAAGATTTATGCTTATCAATAGTACCATATGCCTTATACTTCACTTTGAACACCCATTTGCAATCAATGGGATTTTTTCCTAAAGGAAAATTTGCTAGATTCCATGTATAATTTTTCATGAGAGATGTATGTTCTACTTCCATAGAAGCCTTCCACTGAGGCTTACTAAGTGCATCCTAAACTATTGTGGGTTCATTTTCATCCAATGCGGTCATATAAACCCTCTCATCCTCCATATCGATTTCCCTATCTTCCTCTACATCTACCAAAAGGCCGTCAAATTGTTAGAAAAGCTCATTAACCTCTAAATTTGATGCCTCTGCTCTTTTCTGATGTGTCATACTGTGAGTACAAGGTCAATCTAGAGTTAGATTTGGAAGTGATGTTAACTTGGAATCTCTCAATGTACTTGTATACCATTTTGGAATTTTATTCTATGGGGAAGGAACCTCTTTCTTAGGCTCATCATCCTCAAGGTATACAGCTGAAGAAGTGTTATTTGATGTGAAATCTTCATCAAATACCACATATTGACTTATATGTATCTTCTTGGTCATAGGATATATCAATCGATATCCCTTTGAATGCTCATCATAACCAAGAAATATACATTGTAGGGTCTTCTCATCTAACTTCTTCCTTTTTTGTTTTGGTATGTGCATGAATGCCTTACATCCAAAAACCTTTAGATGATAAATGGAGGGTTTCTTACCACTCCATTCTTCTTGTGGAGTTTTACCCTGTAGAGCTCTTGTGGGAGCTCTATTCAGGAGGTATGATGTTATGTTTACTACTTCTGCCCAATACTCATTCTCAAGGTGTGCTCCTATAAGCATACAACAAACCATTTCCACAATGGAATTATTCCTCCTTTCAGCAACTCCATTTTTATGTGGAGTATAGGATGTAGTCAACTGTGTCTTAATCCCATGTTCATTCAAAAATGATGAAAATTCCTTGGAGGTATATTCCCCCCTCGATTGGAGCAGAGATTTTTTATGGAACATCATGACTCCTAAAAAAGCTTCTTGAACTGCTGAAAGTATAGAAATGCCTTTGACTTCAAGTGAAAAAAGAAAACCCACATATTTTGTGAGTGATCATATACAAATAATTGAAAATACCTCTTTCCACCATAGTTGGTTGGCATAGGTCCGCACAGATCAGTGTGGACCAACTCCAAGGGTTTCTTAGCTTTGGAAGAGCTAATGTCAAATGGTACCCAATTTTGCTTCCCTGCTAAGCAATTCGAGAAAACTGGCAATATGGATGAAAGATTAGGAAGTCCTATCACCATCTCATATTTTCTCAACTCAAGAAAATATCCTAAACTGAGATGCCCATATCTCTTGTGCCACAGATAAGTAGACTTCTTTGTAGTTGGTTCCAGGGCAACATGAGGTGTGGAAATGGCATCTAAAATGAACAATTTATGCTTGTATGATCCGGTTGCTACATGTTTTCCTTTTATAGTGATAAAACATCTCTTCTTTCCTTTCACAACATCCATATCGTGATCCAACATTTGAGGGACTGAAAACAAATTATTAGCCAATAAAGGAACATAGAGTACATTTTCAATCTAAAATTTTCCATCTGGAAGAGTGACATACACATCACCTTCACCCTTCACTTGGCAGACTTGATTGTCAGCAATTGTTACTAGCTTACCTTATTTCTCCTAAAATATTTCAAACCATGATTTATTTCTAGTCATGTGCTTACTAGTACCTGAATCAATATACCATATAGCATCTATCTACAGAGATGAAGTATGAGTCATGAGCACCTTGTGTGCTCTCTCAGATTTTGAGTCTGATTTTATAGAATTTGAGTCTAAATTTGATTCGGCATAAGCAACATTCCCCTTGGGTTGTTTATTCTTTTTTTGTGGTTTCTATTTCTCTTTTCCCTTCTTTTTATGAGATTGGTCATTCTGTTGATTGTTCTTAAACTAACACTTGTTGGTGTCATGGTTATTCATATCACAAATATTACAATATTATTTGTCATTCTAGTGATGTTTTTTTCCTTTTCCCTTGGATGAAGATCCTCCTTTTTGAAACTGAACTTGTTTCTTACCTGCTTGTTTGGTGTATAGGGCATTATCTAGAACTTCATCCTTTTGAAACTGATTTGCCTCCTCAGTTTAAAGCAAAATCACCAATTCCACAAAAGATACTTGTCTTCCAAATACATTAAGAGAGGCTTTCAACCCCTTATAGAACTCGGGAAATACTCTCAATATGATAGAGGTTAAGATAATACTAGTTTTCCCATAGTATTCAATTTGGCTTTCAATTCTACCACTTTTCATTAGAATAGATCAACTGTTTCACCAGATTTCATACTGAGTGTATGAATTTGAGTTTGAATATGTAGAATAATGGACCAATTCTTACCTTCATAAATAGTAATCAAATTATCCCAAGCTTCCTTACTAGTTTTGGCATCATAGATATGAGGCTAGATCTCATATGTAGTAGCAAGCAGGATAAACATGAGATATCTTTTGTCCTTCTTATAAAAATCTTCTTGATATGCTCCTACTATTGTAGGGCATTTTGTAGTGCCAGTCACTACATCCCATAAATCTTCCACTTGAATAATAGCACACATCTTATTCTTCCATGGTGTGAAGTTAGAACCTTTCAAAAACTATGAATCTGATAGATATTTGTGAATAGAGGCCATTGTGAAGGTTCCTTATAACACCAAATGGTCCCCCTTTCTTTATACCTACCAGGCCTTTATATCGAACTTCTCTATATATACCCGTACTTACATGAGGGAGACTATAAGTATATACGAGCAGAACGATACGTGGAACTTAGGAGATACTAAAGGAATAATTTTGTTTATGACATCTACCATATAAGGTATTTCCTCATGCATGGGACGTAACTTCCCCTAAACACTTCAAAAATCACTTCGTCAGGATTTTTGTCTAACAACAATAATGATTAGGGTATAAATGGAGTGAATATTAGAATTGGTTTACCTTATTTCTCCCCGACGATTGATAGATAACAAGCTTAGACATCATTGTTGCATCTATATTAGGTGTTAGATACAATATTCCAAGCACGACAACATTACATGTAAGTGTGGACTAGAGGTATCATAGATACCGAACGCTATTGTGCAATAAATTTCACAAATAGGTGTACAAATTTGGGGTCTTTTCTTTATTTTATGATTGTTAATGCAAGAAAACAAGAAATTTAAATGCAAAAAACAACCACAAATGCCCATAAATTTAACTACTTTAGGTGTCGGTTTCCATCAAAAATACACCTATTACAATGCCAGTTTTTCAAAATATTCACTTTTCCACAAAGCAACAATTTGTATTCCCCCCTTTGTCTTAGAATTTTGCAAAAAGAAATGCTTAAAAGATCCCCCCTTTTTGTTGCAAAATTAACAATGAGGAAAAAAAATGAACTTTTCCAAATCTATAAGACAACTTATCGCTCTAATAAAAACACTGCATGGAAAGGGGAAAATTTTTGAATCACTGAAGAATAACTTAAAAAATAGCCTCTCCTTGTGCTTTGGAAAAAAAAATTGGTCCAGGTGGTCCTCCGGTGCTCGGGAAAAAACTTAAAGGCGAGCCAAAAAAATGTTTTTAAGCAACTTTTAGCAATTTTTTCGCGGGCAGCAAATTCTGGCACGGGTAGCAAGCAATGTTGTCAACACACAAAAAAATGGTCCACGATGGGATTCTAAATGTGGACCTCATCCACATGAAGAAGCGCGCTAGACCAAGCACGCTATAGGGCACACTGGAAAGGCAATTGACCAGTTTTCCTTTGTATTAAACCGCGAGTGAAATATTTTAAAAAAAAAACTATGGGAATCATCCCACATGCATCATTCTATGCACTCGCCAGCAATGTAAAAATATCAAATCACTCCTTAGAAGGTGAGCAATTACCTCTTCCCTTCTGTAGTTTTTCTACCTCGAATGGCGTGCACCACCTTGTCTGCCATGTCACACCCTCTGTCAGTAGTCTAGTCAGGTCCGATCTACCACGTCACTACCATGATTCCTCTACCACATCACTACCATGTGTCCTCTGCCACATCACTACCATGTGTCCTTGGGCAAAAGTCTAGTCAATAGTCAGCATCCTCTATTAGCAGTCTAGTCAGGTGGTTTGGTTTACCTTAGGAAGCGTGCATCCTCTACAACTGTCCTGGCATGCACCCTCTGCAATTGTTAGATCTATATCAGGGGAGGATCTAGTCTTGGTTTGATCAGCCTTGGGAAGCATGCCCTCAGCTACACTATTCTCCACTCGCCTTGCCTGCCTTATGTCCGCCTGGTCCGTTATGGCTCTGGTACCATGATAGAAAATGCATAGTAGTTTGTATTGAAAATAGATGGTAATAAATATACATTCTCAACGGTTCTAAGGTGGTTATGGAACCACCAAAGTGGTTGTGTAACCACTTAACTTGGAGAGTGCCTATGAGCACTATTTTACCATCCCACAATGATGTAATAAACTATTCAAATAATACATTGCGCTAACATATTTGATGAATGAAGAAATTGAATTAACTTGAAGAATTGAATTATTGATTGATTGAAATTAGGAGATATAAGAAGATTCAAAATTTAAAATAGTGATAAATTGAATTGGAGAGGATATAAGGAGAATTAAATTGATGATTGATGAATGATTGAATTGATTTGAAAAGTATAATTATTGATTGATTGAATTAAAAGGGATATATAAGAAGTTTATTAACTAAGAATTTTAAATTTTAAATTGAAAAATTAAATAATTGAATTATTTAAATAAAAGGGAGCAAATTTGAAATTAATTTAATATTTGAATGAATTGATTGAAATTTGAAATTAAAAAAATGAAGAAAAATTATGAGTAAATGATTAAAAGGATAATTGAATTGAAATTGTTAATTTGAGAGCAACAAGGAATTCTACAACAAAAGGAGAATTGAATTGATGATTGGAAATTTGAGGAAAAATAAATATTTGAAGAAAGAGAAGAAATTTGAAAAATTGTTCAAAGAACAAATCAACATGGATGAAAATATTCAAAATGCATTATTAGAGGATAGTGAAGAGATGTTGGAAAATCTAAAACATTGCACATAAAACATCATAGAGAATTCTGGAAAATAAAAAGATGTATCAATAAAATTAAAGAGGGTCTTACAAAAAAAATAGAGAAGCCAAATATGAACAATTTGTAACATTTAAAGATTATCTAAGCACAAAATTAATTGAAGCAAGTGAAGGCCCAAAATTTACTATCACAATACTTATTGATATAGGAAATTAGCATAAATGGCATTACTCTCTCTCAAAGTTCATAAAAAAATAAAAATTGTTGAATATCAGAAATTTTGACATGACAAAAAGAGCTTGAACGTTGAAGGAAAATACACAAAAGATATGAAGTCTTCAAATAGCAACAAGAGTCAAAATAAACCTGGAAAATGTACTAAACATGATAGCAAGAATAATAAATTATTTTATTCTATATCTGACAACAATAGAGACAATAATAATGAGAGTCATGAATTATATTATTGTGATGACTTGTTGAGGAATTATATAGAAATGGGCAATAACACAAAGGGTCATATTCAAAATCAGAAGAAAAAGAACAAGATCAAGAAAAATAAGTGCAAGAAAAAAAATGTAATACAAGGGGGTGTTGGAGTTATTATATTATTTGGGTGGCATACCAAATAATGTAATACAAGGGGGTGTTGTAGGTATTACATTATTTGGTCCCATTGTAAATATTTAGATTAGGGTGTGAGTTTGATATTTGTGTATATAGTATGTGTCAAGTTAGTAGGTGTGAGCATGTGTCATGTAATTAAGTGTGTGAGGTGTCTAGTTAGCAAGTGAAGAGTTATGAGTGTGATGTGTCAAGTTTATAATAAGGAAGTTATATGTTATCCTGATATTTTGTCTTTATATAATATATGAATTTCTTATGTAAGAAAGGAATATGAAGAGTCAAGTTCTCCTATGAGTTTGAGGAGAGCAAATGCCAAGAGTCATGTAATGTAAAAAGTCTCATGTATCTTTATATTGGAGATAAAGCCATGTAATATGTAACTTGAAGAAGCTTTGCTTTATGCATTGCTTGAGTTTTTTATCAATAAATATTTTAGTGTGATTTATGTGAGATTGATGTTCATTTGATATATGTTTTATATTGATTATATTGTGATTTATATATGATCCTATGATTGAATCCTCTGAGATAATCTTGTGTAGAGAGGGAAAACCGCCCTACTGCGTACAATTCTCAAGGTTGGATCCATAAGAGAAATCCTTGAGGTGAACTACGAGGATTGTGTTATTCTCTACACTCGATGTAAAAGAGGGGGAAGGGTTCACCAAGAATGGTTTAAGGACTCGCTCCAAGTCCTCTGGTTTTTAGGAATGTTTGATGTATTCTATTCAAGACAATCACCTATGTTTGGTCTTTCTAGATCTATGCTATGAAAGATAAAGGACAATGCAAAAATACAAAATGCAAGAAGACAAGAGCTAACCCTAGAATGATTCTTTCTTTGAATGTTTTCTAACCCTAGGGTTTTAAGATTAAAAAACCTTTAAGCAAGGGCTCAAGAGAAGATGCACAAACAATATTAACCCTAAGTGCACACTATATGTTGTTTATACTTTAAATACCTAGAAATCAATTAAATGTATTTCTTTTTAAATCAGATCTAGGGTTTATAATAGAAATAGAAGGCACTCAACAAATAGCCTAAAGAATAATTAGGGCACTTATCTTATCCAGTGGTTGATCCAAGATTTTATCCTTTGTCCAATGATATCAACAATTCTTGTTCCTACAAGATAACTTGGCAAACACTTGAACAATGTGATTAGCATTAGGGGGCCTACTTAGGCCGCTATATAGAAAATTCTTGGAGGCATAGTAGTCAAGCCCCCTAGGTCCTTTTAGCTAACCTTTGAAAATAGAAGTGAAAGTTGACCTTTGGAAGATGAACAAGCATAACAGAATATAGCAAAACAAAATAATAAAAAGAGTACAGAATGCCCTAATATGGCCTAAATATAGTCTATAACATAGATCTAGGGTTTGGAGGTAGCAACTTACCCCCAAATGTGGTATGTGCAAAATCACACCCCACAAGGAGCGACCACGATTTTGTAGATCGATGAAATCGTGCCCCGATATGATTGAGCATGATTTTGTAGAAGCGAAGAGAGAACTTAGAAAATGTGAATTGATAGATGCATAATCAAAACCTAACTAATATGCAAAATATAGAAGAACGAAAATAACCTAGCGGTAGCGAAGAAGCAAGCAAAAGGGATGGAGACCTCCAAGTAGTAGATTCCTCCTTAGGGCTTCAACACTTGTCCACCAAGAGTAGCAACACAATCCAATGCAGTAGAAAACAAAGCTTCAATAGATCACACTTCACACTTGTGAGTTAGCTTGCTTGTAGAAGAAGAAGAAGACCTCAAGAAATAGAATTTGAATAAATTGATTTTTTTGTGTTAGAACTTGTTTGATTTGATTGATTGATTGGGTAAAAGAAAATTTCAAACCCTCATTTTATAGTGAATTTGAAAGAAGAATGGAAAAGAAAAACTAAGAATAGTCGACCTCAAAGAAATCAAATTTGAAAATTAGGGTTTCCTTAATCGTGCCTCATAAAAATGGACCACGATTTCGTAAGTTTTGGACCCCTATGTGGTTTTAATGCATTTTGGAGGGTCAAATAGAGTAAAAATGGGTCATATCATATACCATTGGAAAGTATCTTTTCGATTCCGATCTAATGGTATAGGATTTAGGAGGAATGGAGAATATTTGGTAGGGGAAATTTGGCTTAAATATGACCCTTATTTTCCAAGGAGAAAACAAGGGATCTAGGGAAAATTACTCACCTTAGTGGGTCAATTTTTTGTGTCTACATTTTACCCCCTCTTTGATGTATTTAAGGCCAAGTAAATGTGTCAAAGAAATATGTAGACTCCTATGGGCAAGAAGACAACAAACACAGAGAAGGGGTGGCCAAGTTTGGACAAAGGGGTGGTGCAAAAGGGGTATCATGATGGATACTCTAGAATTTTGCACACAAGGTGAGATATTACTTCCATTAATGCCTCTATGGCTAGGGTGCCCCCTCGAGTTTTGAAAGGAATGAGAATTCCTTAAGAAACTTGAAAAAGGAAAAGAAAGAAAAGCAAAACATAGAAACATGAAGAATAAAGCAAGCAAACAAACAATAGAGCAATGATCATTGGGTACAACATGAATCTAATATAGCTAGCATTAAATTTAATCTATCTAAGATGAAATTTATGGATGAAAGAGAAGAAAAGGTAAGTAAATAAGAAGGGGATAAGAAAGAAGAAGAACAAGAAGAACATATCCCAAGAAGGTCAACAATAGAAAGCGAGAGAAGTTGATCAAGAACCCTGAATGAAGGGTGTTATACCCAAAATAAGGTCTAGGTGTGGAGTGAAAACCTACTATGGGTGTAGTACTCACTAATATGGATATATGGGCAAAAATATGGAGCGTAACCCACTATGGGTGATTTCTCAAATGATAAAATTATGGAGTGTAACCCGCTATGGATGATTGCTCGCTAGTGACTACTATGGGGCGATTACCTACTAGGATGTATGTCAAGACCTATTGAAATGGTCAAGGAGCTTATCCTGTAATGGGGTGTAGAGCCCACTAAGTCAAAATAAGTGTAACCCGATAGGGGTGATATATTATTACTGATGTGAATGATGTATTAGCAAGTACTACCCGATAGGGGTGTGTAAGAATATGTATAGACCAAGTCATATGAGCATAACACAATGTGAGTGTGTGCATGTGCTAGAAGAAAAGAGAGGAAGAAAATGAGGAGCAAAAAATTGTGTGTGTGTGCCCCCAATTGAAGTTTTAGCTATTGAAAAGTCAAGAGGGAGGAAATGTGCAATCAAAGGAGAGAAGAATGTATATCCTTATCTGAACAAATAAAATAGAGGATAAATAAGAATCATGCAAAGTACAAGGATATACCAAAAGAGGATTGTATTCCTTGACTTTGGAGAGAAATGATAGTCATTGTAAAAACTTTCAAAGTCAAGGGACACAAGAAGAAGAGAGAAGATAAGAAAAAGCAAAGGAAGATGAGAAGAGAAGAAGGGATGAAAATGCATGGGCCCTAGGTTGGGGCTTCGCTAGGCATCAGAGCCCTAGTGAGAGTGCAATGCATGTGAGCTATGACCTAACTAGGTGTCATCACTTGCCATTGTCATGAATCCTCAAAAAGCTATATGATCAAGTAGTCATGAACAAGCAACAATGCAATTATGACAAGCAAAAATGCAAGAGGAACAGAATGTCAGGCAACCATGCAAAATATGATAGGCAATCATGTAGTATGAGCAAGAAAATGGGTATGATGGAATGAAAATGCAAATGCATGCCTAATTAATTATTGATTTTACTTTATTTTATGTTTTATTAAACAAGCAATCAGAATGATAGTTGACACATATTCTAATTGTGCCTCCTATCTTAACAAAAAGAATAGGCATTCAAGGGACTACTTCATCAAAGAAAAATCTAGAAGGTAAGCCATATCGATGATTATAATCATGGAGAGGCTCCTTCATAGCTTTTTCTTTGGCAGCCATAACATGATAATCTATACATTCTCGAACAAAACCATCATTCTTAACATGGGGAGGAGCAATCCCTAACTTTGCAAGATCTCTATGAGAAGCAAAATATTTACCATTAGAACACACAGAATTTATCATATTACAAAACAAAATGTTAGAGGGATAAGGGGGATCCTCATCCTCATTACTCTGCTCCAAACCTTGATGAGATATATCCAAAAGAGGTTCTTGAAGAAACTGATTGTCTTGATCCCATGATGAAACTTTGATTAGAGGTTCCTCACTCACTTTTATATTGTTGAATTGCTTAGATTTTTGAGATGAGGAACTTGGAGAAACAAATGATGAAACTGAAGGACAAACATTGAGACCAAACTGAGCTTGTTCAACCATTGAACAATATTCGAATGGATGAGGGTCACTCGGAATGGTGATAACTTGATCCTTAAATTCAAACTTCAAACACTGATGAAAAGTAGAAGGGACGACCTTCATTGCATGGATCCAAGGACGTCTGAGAAGTAGATTAAAATATGCAGGGAAAGGTACCACATAGAACAATGTATCTAAGATCTTGGGTCCAACTTTAAGGGGAGAGATATAATACCGCAAGCTTCTTGGGACTCATTGTTGAATGTTTTGATGATTGCATTGGATTTAGTTAAATCTTCCTCTTTTAATCCAAACTTTTGGATAAATTGATATGTGCATAAATTGAGGGAAGAACCATTATCAATCATAACCCTCTTGATAAAATTATCCTCAATAAATGTGGTGATGTAAAGAGAAGAATCTTCTTGCAAGTTTGAGGAAGAAATATCATCATCCAAGAATGTGAGATGATGTGTCCCAAGAGAACTTACAACATTGGCCATATCACTAGGGGAAATATCTGGAGGGATAGATTGTTGTTTTAGAACATTTATCAAGGCTTCTCCATGAGTAGGATAATTTTGCAAAAGTTCTAAGAGAGAAATATTTGCTGAAAAACTCATCTCCTATTGAGATCGTTGGATCTATCGATTCTGCACCTGCTGTTTTGAAGTAGTTGTTATCATACCAACCATATGGTTATCATAATGATGTGGTACATTTTTATAAGATACTTTATTAGCTACCTATTGTCCTTTCTTAGGTACATTCTGGTTGGTAGTGGACTTTTGTTGACTATTTGAATATTGAGAATTTCTTACATCAAGACGTCCTGCATCAATTAAATCTTGAACCACATGTTTCAACTTCTTACAAGAATTTGTCCAATGTCCTTCTACTCTATGATATGCACAATGTTGTCCTACCTTATACCAATTAGTTGTAGTATATGGTTACCTTATGGGAGGTAATTCAATCGCATTGGCTTCCAAAAGTTGCTTTAGGACTTCTTCCATAGGTATGCCAAGTCTTGTGAAATTCCTTTGTGGAGGTTTTTGAAGTATTATCTTTTGTAGGTTGTTAACAATATTATTAACAAGCCTACTATCCATTACACCATCACCTACCACATCCTTATTCTTATACTGTGACTTAATGGTTTTATCTTCTTTCACTTTGAGTTGTCCTCTTTTGATAAGAGCTTGTTCCACTTTCCTTGCTAACTCAATTTCTTGATCAAAAGATGTGATAATAGTAGTTTCTAATGCATAAGATAATTGTTCTTGCAAATTTTTGATAAATATCTCAAGCATATCTCTAGGAGGTAAAGTATATCTCAAGCGTCCAACTAGACTTCTCCAATGGGCCAAGAATTCTGAGAAACTTTCCTCTTTACCTTGCTTTAAATCATAAACATCCTTTATTGTTACATTCTTTTCAATATAAGCACCAAACTATTGAACAAATAATTCTGTTGTTTCTTCAAAATTCTTCAAGGAATAATTAGGTAATCGATAGTACCACTCTAATGCCATGCCACCAAGACTCTTAGGAAATGTTTTTAGTAACAACATATCATCATATATGAGATCATGGTAAGTTATTCTAAATATTCTTAGATGCTCAATCGGATCTTTTGTTCCCTTATATATAGGTAAAATCGGCATGGGAAAATTCTTAGGATAAGGTCTAGCAACAAAAATAGGGTCTAGGGGTTGATTGCACATTTCTTTATAGCTATAAGTGAAACTAGAAGGCTGAATCATCTCCACTTTTGAAGCCAATTATTTTACCATATTTGCCAAACTTTGCACCTCTGGGTTATTGTTGTGCAATACCCCTAGATTCCCTAAGGGAGGGGTATAAGTAGGTTGTTGAATGGGTACTTGGTACATGTTGGAAGCATTGATACTATTGTGATATGTGATACCTTGTTGGAGAGGATAACTAACAATTGGTGGAATAGAAGCATGAATATTGAGATTAGTAGATTGAGGAGGAAATTGAAAATAATCTTGAGTGACACTACTAGTTGGAGGAACTTGTAGATTCCTTCCAACATTGGTGGTTATAGTAGTGGCACAAGTTGGTTGTTGGGCAAGATTACCATGATTCAAAGATTCAGTCAAGGAGTTATCATGAACCTGCCTAGGAGAGACTATTGGAGGAGGAGGAGTCTCACCTCTTTCGAGTTGAGCTTCTCACTCCATAGCCTTAAGCAAATCTACCTTATGGCATTTCATGAAACCCCAAACATGATAAAATGATTCAAAAATATAGCGACCATTAGGGTCTTCAAGGGGATCAAGACTATTATCAACCTCTTCTTCTTCAATATTATGATTTTCTCTATCAATTTGATCATTCTCTGGAAAAATATCATCAAACCTTAGAGGCCTTCACTCACTCCCAAGGCTGGAAGCCATTAGGAGAAGGAGAAAAGGACTAGGGTGGAAAGGAAGGAACTAAGACCAATGAAAACAAGCAAAAGATATTATGTTTTTAATGTTTTCTGATCTAAACACACATAATTAATGATCTTGATTAAAGTTTTAAAATAAAAAGGAGGTGTTCATGTTGGGTTCACCAAATATGTAGAGGGGGAAAACCACCCTACCGCATACGATTCTCAAGGTTGGATCTATAAACAAAGAGAAATCCTTGAGGTGAACCATGAGGGTTGTGTTGTTCTCTACACTCGGTGTAAAAGAGGGGGAAGGGTTCACCAGGAATGGTTTAAGGACTCGCTCCAAGTCCTCTGGTTTTTAGGAATGTTTGATGTATTTGATTCAAGACAATCACCTATGTTTGGCCTTTCTAGATCTATGCTATGAAAGATAAAGGACAATGCAAAAATACAAGGAAGACAAGAGCTAACCCTAGAATGATTCTTTCTTTGAATGCTTTCTAACCCTAGGGTTTTAAGATAGAAAAACCTTTAAGCAAGGGCTCAAGAGAAGATGCACAAACAATATTAACCCTAAGTGCACACTATATGTTGTTTATCTTTTAAATGCCTAGAAATCAATTAAATATATTTCCTTTTAAATCAGATCTAGGGTTTATAATAAAAATAAAAAGCACTCAAAAAATAGCCTAAAGACTAACTTAGGACACTTATCTTATCCGGTGGTTGATCCTAGATTTTATCCTTTGTCCAATGATATCAACAATTCCTGTTCCTGCAAGATAGCTTGGCAAACACTTGAAAAATATGATTAGCATTAGGGGGCCTGCTTAGGCCACTATATAGAAAATTCTTGGAGGCACAATAGTCAAGCCCCCTAGGTCCTTTTAGCTAACCTTTGAAAATAGAAGTGAAAGTTGACCTTTGGAATATGAACAAGCATAACACAATATAGTAGAACAAAATAGTAAAATAGAGTACAAAATGCCCTAATATGACCTATATGCAACATATAATATAGATCTAGGGTTTGGGGGTAGCAATTTACTCCCAAATGTGGTCTATGAAAAATCGTGTCCCGTAAGGAGCGATCATGATTTCATAGACCAATGAAATTATACCACGGTATGACCAAGCATGATTTCACAGAAGCGAAGAGAGAACTAAAAAATGTGAATTGATAGATGTGTAATCAAAACCTAACTAATATAAAAAATATAGAAGAGCAAAAACAACCTGGTGGTAGCGAAGAAGCAAGCAAAAGGGATGGAGACCTCCAAGTAGTAGATTCCTCCTTAGGGCTTCAACAATTGTCCACCAAGAGTAGCAACACACAATCCAATGCAGCAGAAAACAAAGCTTCAATAGATCACACTTCACACTTGTGAGTTAGCTTGCTTGCAAAAGAAGAAGAAGAAGACCTCAAAAAATAGTGTAAACACCTAAAATATGTCATGTTTAGGAGACTACTCATATGGGCACATCCAAAATACCATATTATTGATCTTGGGCCTTCCCAAGAACTAACAGTGTTCCTAACCATTCAAAAGGAGCAGTTCTAAACCATACAAGCTCGACCACTATCAACTAGAGTGATCACAAACACAGGCTACTGAAGCTCAGAGCGACCATAGCTACTCGCTACTCTGGATAGCGGCTAGCATTGAAACACTTTTCTTACACCATGGTTTTATCTTCTTATACTTTGAGTTTTCCTATTTTGATAAGAGCTTGTTCCACTTTTCTTGCTAACTCAATTGCTTGATCAAAAGATGTGATAATAGTAGTTTCTAATGCATAAGATAATTGTTATTGCAATTTTTTGATAAATATATCAAGCATATCTCTAGGAGGTAAATTATATCTCAAGTGTCCAACTAGACTTCTCCAATGGGCCAATAATTCTGAGAAAATTTCCTCTTTACCTTGCTTTAAATCATAAACATCCTTTATTGTTACATTATTTTTAATATAAGCACCAAACTGCTAAACAAATAATTTTGTTGTTTCTTCAAAATTCTTCAAGTAATAATTATGTAATCGATAGTACCACTCTATTGTCATGCCACCAAGACTCTTAGGAAATGCTTTTAGTAACAACATATCATCATATATGATATCATGGTAATCTATTCTATATTTTCTTAGATGCTCAATTGGATCTTGTGTTCCCTTATATATAGGCAAAAGAAGCATGATAAAATTCTTAGGATAAGGTCCGATAACAAAAATAGGGTTTGGGGGTTGATTGCACATTTCTTTATAGTTATAAGTGAAACTAGAAGGCTGAATCATCTCCACTTTTGAAGCCAATTATTTTACCATATTTGCCAAACTTTGCACCTATGGGTTATTGTTGTGCAATGCCCCTAGATTTCCTAAGGGAGGGGTATAAGTAGTTTTTTGAATGGGTACTTGGTACATGTTGGAAGCATTGATACTATTGTGATATGTGATACCTTTTTGGAGAGGATAACTAACAATTGGTGGAACAAAAGCATGAATATTGAGATTAGAAGAATGAGGAGGAAATTGAAAACAATCTTGAGTGACACTACTCATTGGAGGAACTTGTAGATTCCTTCCAACATTGGTGGTTATAGTAGTGGCACAAGTTAGTTGTTGGGCAAAATTATCATGATTCAAAGATTCAATTAAGGAGTTATCATGAACCTGCCTAGGAGAGACTATTGGAGGAGGATTCTCACCTCTTTTGAGTTGAGCTTCTTACTCTATATCCTTAAGCAAATTTACCTTATGGCATTTCATGAAACGCCAAATATGATAAATTGATTCAAAAATATAGAGGCCATTAGGGTCTTCAAGGGGGTCAATACTATTATCAACCTCTTCTTCTTCAATATCATGATTTTTTCTATCAATTTGATCATTCTATGGAAAAATATTATCAAACCTTAGAGTCCTTCGCTCAATCCCGAGGATGGAACCCATTAGGAGAAGGAGAAAAGGACTAGGGTCGAAAGGAAGGAACTAAGACCAATGAAAACAAGCAAAAGATATTATGTTTTTAATGTTTTCTAATCTAAACACACATAATTAATGATCTTGATTAAATTTTTAAAATAAAAAGGAGGTTTTTGTGTTAGGTTGACCAAATATGTGGAGGGGGAAAACCACCCTACCGCATACGATTCTCAAGGTTGGATCTGCAAGAGAAATCCTTGAGGTGAACCATGAGGGTTGTGTTGTTCTCTACACTCAGTGTAAAAGAGGGGGAAGGGTTCACCAGGAATGGTTTAAGGACTCACTCCAAATGCTCTGGTTTTTAGGAATGATTAATGTATTTGATTCGAGACAATCACCTATGTTTTACCTTTCTAGATCTATACTATAAAAGATAAAGGACAATGCAAAAGACAAGAGCTAACCCTAGAATGATTCTTTCTTTGAATGCTTTCTAACCCTAGGGCTTTAAGATAGAAAAACATTTAAAAAAGGGCTCAAGAGAAGAAGCACAAACAATATTAACCCTAAATGCACACTATATGTTGTTTATCCTTTAAATGCCTAGAAATCAATTAAATGTATTTCCTTTTAAATCAGATCTTGGGTTTATGATAAAAATAGGGGGCACTCAACAAATAGCTTAAATAATAATCAGGACACTTATCTTATCTGGAGGTTGATCCAAGATTTTATCCTTTGTCCAGTGATATCAACAATTCATGTTCCTGCAATATAGTTTGGCAAACACTTGAATAATGTGATTAGAATTAGGGGGCCTGCTTAGGCTACTATTTAGCAAATTCTTGGAGGCACAACAGTCAAGCCCCCTAGGTCCTTTTAGCTTACCTTTGAAAATAGAAGTGAAAGTTGACCTTTGGAATTTTAACAAGCATAACACAATATAGCATAACAAAATAGTAAAATAGAGTACAAAATGCCCTAATATGGCCTAAATGCATTCTATAACATAAATATAGGGTTTGGGGTAGCATCTTACTCCCAAATGTGGTCTATGAAAAATCGTGTCCCGTAAGAAGCGATCATGATTTCATAGACCAATGAAATTATGCCACGGTATGACCAAGCATGATTTCACAGAAGCGAAGAGAGAACTAAAAAATGTGAATTGATAGATGTGTAATCAAAACCTAACTAATATAAAAAATATAGAAGAGCAAAAACAACATGGTGGTAGCAAAGAAGCAAGCAAAAGGGATGGAGACCTTCAAGTAGTAGATCCTCCTTAGGGCTTCAACAATTGTCCACCAAGAGTACGACACAATCCAATGCAGCAAACAGCAAAGCTTCAATAGATCACACTTCACACTTGTGAGTTAGCTTGCTTGCAAAAGAAGAAGAAGAAGACCTCAAAAAATAGTGTAGACACCTAAAACATGTCATGTTTAGGAGACTACTCATATGGGCACATCCAAAAGACCATATGATTGATCTTGGGCCTTTCCAAGAGCTAGCAGTGGTCCTAACCACTCAAAAGGGGTAGTTCTAGCCCATTCAGGCTCGACCACTATCGACTAGAGTGGCCACCAACACAGGCCACTGAATCTCAGAGCGACCATATCTAGCCACTGCTATGGATAACGACTAGCACTGAAACACAGATTGGTCATAAATGAGGGCCCAAATCATGGATAATGACTACACTTGCATTGTTTATGAGCAGTTTTTGGTGTGGATCTCCCAGAGCTCCTCCTGACTACCCCTTCCATGCAAATATATGACTGAGCCTTCCCCTCTAATGGTCAGTTACATGCAGATCTAGATCTTGGCTTCTCCAAGAAGCCAAGATCTAGATCTAGATCTGAGAAGGCTACATATGCATCCTCCCAAGAACAAGAAATATATCTGAAGATTCAAGTTTTTATGCAGCGAAGCCCTAGAAAATTGGAGAGAAATTCTACACCCCTTGAGGAGTAACAAAGTGTTGTTCGATTGAGCAATGACAACGCACCATTCAAGCATTCAGTTCAACATGATTTTCACCACCAATCAATCTCTGGATATGAAGGTGACCCTTGAACATCAATTCGGATGAAGGATTGAGTGTCATAACCCCTAGTTTTCAAGGCAAAACATCACAGTTTATGGCCGCTATCTTTGATAGTGGCCTATAGTCACGGCCACCCTGAGCAATAGCGGCTAGGGTTTGAGGCACTATTTCCTGAGTTTTTAGCATAGATTTCTCATTGTTTTTATTTTATCAGTTTATATTAGCATAGATCTATCTTTTTCATTGCATTTGCACGATTATTTCCAAGTTATTTATGCATTTCTACCTATCTTTTCTTCATTATGCTTTTATTATGCTTTTATGTCATTTCTTGCAGATCTTCAAAGGGAGCCTCATCATGAGAGGCCACATATGCTACTGATCATTCTTTGTTGTTTCTTGTATGCAGATCACAGGTTCCTGGACTAATTCAAAGCATCTTTGGTATCAGATCCCTCCAAGCAAGTGAGAAGAAGGCATCAGTAAGCCCTTGAGAAAATTCATGTCAACTTCAAGAGGCCTATAGAGTGCACCATCCCCTTTTAGGGGCCCATTTCTACTTGTAATCATTGTATCAAATGTTTGGTATCCCTAAGAGGGACCTATCTATAACCGAATTGCACCATGAATTAATAAAATATATCTCATATTTTTCTATTAATTCTTTGTCTTTATGCTTTCATGGTTTCATGCTTGATATTATGCTACAAGTAGATTAGGTGTATTGCTTCCTGGGATCGTACAGATGGTGATCATGATGGGACCCCCACCTGATTTTCTTTTTTTGGCTGATTTGCTAATATTTTATGTGTTTTCTATGTGCAGGTCTAGCCACTCTCAGTGATAGCACCTAGCAGATAAAGGTCTCTTTTGAAGATAGTGGCTAGTAGCGGCCACCCTAAGCGATAGTGGCCTATAGAAAAAGTGCAATAGAGGGCAGCTTGTGCTTCATCAGATGTGGATTTTAGGTTGGGGGAACTCTCTGTTATTTTTCCTTTCTCTATCTGTGTTTTACTTCTAGAATATAGTAGGAGAAATATCGTTTAATTAGAAAAATATAGAGAAAATTAAAAGGAAAAATGCATAGTTTTCTTAAGTTCTCTTCTAGTCACTGCTAGGAATAGTGGACTTCTAATTTCAAATCTTCCCTAGTCTCTAGTGGTCTAGGCTTTTTTGTAGAGATTGCTTGCATGGGGCCCAACTAGAGGCCATTGTTTCATAAAGTAACAATGCATTCTCTAAAAATCATGTAATCATTTAGATATGCATTTTTCTGAAAATGAAACATTTCTTTTTAGGCATATAGGAAAGAGCATGAGTGCTTCATGATGCATATTTTTCTTTGTGCAACAATTTAAAAGGAACACTCACACACCATGATTCATCTAAATTCTAGTGAGGTGGACTTCATCACCATCCACTAGTAGAGTCCAACGATGGTGGCTTTCATCTCCACCCGTTGGCTCAAATCCCATGAACCTTTTATATTGGCCAATACCAGATCCAAGAACTGATGTAGCCTAGAAAATTTGCATGTACTTCTCTTTAGAGGGTATGACGTTGACCAAGTGATATTGGGTGAGGATCTGGCAGGACCTGTGCTCCCTGACTGGGTGTGGACTTCATCACCACACTTTGGTGGGTTTATGTGACTATGAATTTCATTATCGATTGTCGAGCTGTGAGCATACAGGTGAAATCCACTTAAACAATCTAAGTATATCATCAACAAAATGCAAAACACGATGAGAGTTAGATTCTAAGTTTTCAATAAATCTGAAACACACAAGACCAATTTTAGGAACACCAAGAAAATTTAAAAGAGATAAACACTTGTTTACTTTGTTTATGTGTTCTAAAATCTACATAAAAGATAATTCACAATTATCATGGTCTTCACATGGAGCAACCACCCTCGGTCCACCATCGAGGTGGAAGCTGATGCTCCACAAAATCATAATCACAATGACGTTGAGCCACCCACACACAATGTCATTGAACAAAGTTCAACGAGCCTTAGGGGTGATAACTCAACCCATGGGGGTACTCCTCAAGAAACCCCAGCTAGAGAACCATATCTAGGTTCCTCTCATGGTAGGCATGAGGGGGCTTCAAGGCCCTAATATTCACATAGAGGGGCTTCAAGCCCCAATCTTCACATAGACATGAGGGGGCTTCAAGGCCCCAATCTTCACATGACAGACTTAGGTCAGATCAGCACACTGAGGTGCAAGACACAAGGGCTGCATCTAGTCATAGACCCACAGCACCTCCTAGCCTCCCTGAAGATGGGAGGATAGTCATAGATCATAATCTCATTGGTGTCAATGGAACCCCACGAGATCGACCATGGGAATCCAGATAACTTGATGAGTTGGATCAAGTTTTCTCGAGACCAACTCATAGAAGCAATGCTACTACACATTCCATTTTGGGAAGTTCACATAGCCATCAAACAACTAGGCACACTAATGAGCCGGGGGAAGCTTCAAAGTGCCCCCGCAACATGCACACTACCTCTAATCATGGGGGTATGGAACATAGGTCAGTCTACATAGACTAGGTCACCCTGATAGACAAGGGCAAAAGCATAGCAGGAGCCTCTCCAAGAGGGCTCTCCATTAGGACTCCTTGCATGGAGTTACAAATTCATGGACCTTCAGTGGTAGATCAATCTGACCATGTATGTAGGTTAGAGGAAACACTACGTGCAGAACAAGAGTGCTTAGAAATCCTCGAGTAGGAGGAAACATGGAGAAAGAGGTATTTGTACCTAAATGAGTAGTGCTTGAGAGAGGAACAAATAGAGCGTGAAGAGCAAGCAAATAGGTTGGCTCAAGCCAACTTACATATGGATAGATATGTTATTTCTTAGCATGAGAGATGCACTAGGTAGGGAGATGAGTGCACTCATCGCACATCACATCATGCTTCAAAGCATCAACAATGCCTAGATCTAGAATAGGCACAACATGATAAAGTATAGGTAGAGATGGAGGATCAGGAGCAGACATATCTTGAACCTTCATCCGTAGTCATGGGGGATGAATATAGATGCCCAAATCGAGCAAGATAGGATTACCTCCTTGACCACCATGAGTAAACCTTCAAGAATAAGAGATCATTTCTTTGAAGGTATACAAGATACTCACTGAGAGAGTCAAATCTCTCAAGAAATAGGATGTGGTTGGGCAAAATCCAACCTTGAGTAAGATACATAATCAACCTCTATGTGCCCTTCGGTACCGAGTCCTACTTATCCTAGGCACTTTGAGATGCCTAGGTTAGACAAATTCAAAGGAGAGGAAGACGTGCAAGAACATGTCACCAATTTCATGAATGCATGCTTCCAACTTGAGCATAATGATGCCCTGATGCTAAGAACATTCATCATGACATTATTGAGCGCAACAACTGAATGGTTCAATCAACTACCTAAGCACAACATCATCAGTTTTGAGCAGCTGGTGAATGCATTTCTTGAATACTTTTATTTTGGCATCAAGAAGAAATCAAACTTGTCCGACTTGGAAAACTTAAAGTAATACGATGATGAGCTAGTCATGGACTATGGGAACAGATGGAGAAAGGTGATGGCAAAACTACCATTTTCTGTTCCCACTACTGAGCTCACCCGGATGTTTACTAAGAGTTGTGCAAAGCACATCTCATTGCTCTTGCAACTACAATAGTATGAAACATTCGAGGAAGCCTTGGCTCAAGCCAAGCTAATAGAAGACATCAAGGTTGAAGAAGGAGATCTTAAGCTCCAAAACAAAAAGGACTAGAACAACAAAAACTATAATAACAAGAATCAACAAAAGCAAGCCAAGCCTGCTCTAGTCAATCAAGTTGTATTGAACATGCCAAAGGGAGGAAATAGCCAACAACCATAGAACTATCAGGCTCAACCCCCACCGACCAATTACAACCCAAATAATAATCAAGGTCAAAACAAGCAACGTTGGTCACCTCGCTACTACATGCCTTTGTCAGAATCGATGCAATTGATATTCAATCAACTAAGCGAGGCACAAAGACTCAGGTTACCTGAGGTACAACTTCTTGACCCTAACCATCCCAAGCCTAGGGGATATAGGGAAGATCATTATTGCCCATACCATCGACAACAAGGGCATGATATCGAAGCATGCATTAGTTTCAAGAATGTTGTACAAAACATGATCGAGAAGGGTGAGCTAAAAGTTGATAATCCACTAGCACCTGATAATAGAGACATGGGCATATTCAAAAACCCATTGCCAAATCATGAAGCCCCTAGATATTAGGGTGCTCAAGTAAACCAAGTCCAAGTTGAACCTCCCACTCAGGGATTCATTGGAATGGTTGAAATAGTCAACGTGGTGACAAGAAGCCAATGATACAACCAACCAAAGCCTCCAATGGCTCCTATTCATATCTCGACTGCACCTCGATAGAGGTAGGTGCAGAATAATCCTCCAGGTCTACCAGCATGACCTATGGTAACTATTCGAAGCAGACTTGTGCAAAATCTCCAAATGACATCGACCAAGTTATCAATATATGAGCTCATTCAATAGTCTCCCAGACATAAGGAGACTCTAATGGAAATCTTGAGATCAATTGAGCTACAACCCCAAAATCTTGATGCATTTACAAACTTTGTGGGGCAAGTGCAATAGTGTCAAGAGCTTGTGATTCATTTTTATGATCATGAAATAAAGGTAGTCCCTACTACCATAGCAGACCCACCTCTGCACATCATCACGTCTATCAATGACATACCTTTCAAGTGGGTTTTAATCGACATAGGCTCATTGATTAATATAATCACAACAAAATCTATGGGGCACTTGAAAATCCCTAGGTCAAACATCATCCCTACCTCCTATACATTGAGAGCTTTCAATGATGCACTGTGCTCCATAGTGGGTACAATCATCCTACCTATAAAGGTAGGGTATAAGACCATCCCTATGATATGTCATGTATTGGAGGGGGCCATGCAGTATAATATCCTCCTAGGGCATCCCTGGATAAGGGACATGTAGTGCGTTCCTTCGATCTTACACCAATGCATCAAGTATGTGCATGAGGGATAAGTACATGTGGTACCATCGAATGAAGAGCCATTCAAATATGTGCATCAAGTTGACTTGTCAAGGGATTTTGTCCTTCCATCCATGCACCTGTACATTAGGCCATCATCCCTAACCATATAGCCAAGAAGTAAATCCAAATCAGTGTGAGGTGACCCATCCACATCGGCACCACCTCCAGCTTCTAAAGCTACTGGCACTTCTGAGAAACCAACAATGTCTAAAGAAAAAGACTCTCAGAAGCTAAAAGCACCCTTGGTGGAGGAAAGACCTAAGGAACTTCCAACCATAGTAGTAGTGGAAATTCCAAATCCCATGGAGGAGGAAGATTCCCAAGACATAGTCGAGGAGGTACCTCAACCTACCTCACCTACATCATCATCAATCATCTACACTGTAGGTGATAGTTCACCTAGCTAACATAGGGTTAGGTGAATATCTTGTGTAGAATGTGACTTTCACACCCATTATCGAGTCTGCACAAGACATGGGATGGCCAAGAGTCCCAAACTTGCCAATAGGGATAGTGGTTCCATTGGGGATTCCCCCTAACCAAACCAACTTCATATATGTTGGTTTGGACTATGCCCATGATGCTTCTGATATTGAAGAGGATGAGGATGAGCCATTCACCATGAATGTTCATTACTTGTCCAATCCTGAGTTTTCTCTAAGATACTTTGAATGCAACCATTGGCATGGCTATGGTTTGGGTCTATATGAGCAAGGGTGATAGAACCCATTGGAACCATGATATCAGTTACCTATTGATAGGTCTAGCCTAGGATATCACATCCGAAGCTATGATGATTCATTGGTAGCATCTCTAGATAGGCTGAGCTTAGGGTTTGAGGAAGATATTGAATGGAATCCCTATCAACCAAACATAAGCTACTTGAGTGATATATGGGTGGCTATGGTCAATATAGAACCACCCGATGAGTATCATCCAGATTTCTCTCTCGAAGCAATCCCATCAGGAATCATCCTATGGGAGGATGAGCCAGGCTATGGTTATGAGTGAGAAGAGAATGAGTATGTCACAAGTGAATCTGAGGATGAAGTTGGATTGGCCTATCATGGGCCTCAGTATTTACATCACCTTGCCTGGTCAATTAACATAGAAGGTGGATACATCATAGATGAGAGTGGCTATGAGTTAGAAGATTTGACTAATATGGCCTACCTTGGGCCTAGACACTCACATCACATCGTAGGGCCAATGAAAATAGACAATAGGTTCTTCATCGATGATAGTGACTATGAAGATGAGACCAAAATGGCCTATCTTGGGCCTCAAAATTTAGGTCATCATCCATTTCTAGTGGGCAGGAATGAGGTATTCTTCATATATGATAATGATTATGAAGATGAGATTAAAATGGCCTATCTTGGGCCTTGACACTTACATCATCTCAATGAGCTTGTTGACATAGATGAGATATATCATAGAGTATATCCTGGCCCTCACCTCAGGGGAAGACCACCCAATTTAGATATGATCTATCACATAGTCTTCCTCGATCCACCTACATTTAGAGAGCTACTTCAGCAAAATGATCCCATCTTCTCATCTATCCATAGATCGGATCCTGAGATCCCCATACCCCCAGAGCCTCATCTTGGGTATGGAAGGCAAATCAATAATGTAGAGTTGCACCCACATGGTCCTAGAGATTTCATCCCATCCATCAACATGATCTCCATTGATTTGACCACTCCACTCCATAACCTAGCCGATCCTTCTAAACCATTGTGTCTTAACTTAGATGCTATTGATTGGGATCATGTTGATTCACCCTTAGAGCCTAAATATTTCTTCCCCAATGAAGAAATGCTACAACCATTTCATTTTGCACCAGGTTGTGCACATGATGTTTATCACACTGGTTTTGACCCTGATTTAGTTGAACCTTTAAACCTAGTAGATGACATCCACTTGATCCCCACTCCTCACCATCTTGAGGAGGGGTCACATATGGTAATAGAGGAGACTTTCAAAGTGGACATCAGTGATGATCCTTCTAATCCAAAGAAATTCAAGTTTAGAGAAATCTTATCTCCAAAAGAACAGGCCATCATCATACCTCTATTGAAAGAGAGACCTAATATCTTTGCTTGGACCTACAAGGATATGTCAGGTCTAGATCTAAAATTGGTTGTCCACAACCTTTCGCTAGATCTCACAAAGAAACCGGTCAAGCAGAATCTTAGGAAGATGCATCCAACCATCGCCTTGATGGTAAAGAATGAGCTATAGAAGCTATTGGATGTAGTCTTTATTGTACCCATCGACTATCCAGAATGGGTATCAAACATGGTACCCATAGGAAAACCTGATGGAAGGATCTATATTTGCATGGATTTTAGAGATCTTAATAAGGCAACATCGAAGGATTCATTCTCATTGCCCAACATAGATGCTCTTGTAGATACAACTGTAGGTCATGAGATGCTCTCCCTCATGGATGATTTTTTAGTTACAATCAGATTCAGATTAAACTCGAAGACCAACACAAAACCACGTTCACTACTCCATGGGGGACATTTTGTTACAAAGTAATGCCATTTGGTCTTAAAAATGCTGGTGCCACATATCAACGGGCCATGACATATATTTTCCATGACTACATGCATAAGATCCTAGAAGATTATATCGATGACTTACTGGCCAAGTCATTACTACGTGAAGAGCATGCCGAGATCCTAAGAAAGGTCTTCGATCGTCTGATAGAGCACAATGTCAGGTTGAATCCCAAGAAATGCGTCTTTGGTGTAACTTCTAGAAAACTCTTGGGATTCATCATTTCTAAATGAGGAATCAAATTCAACCCAACAAAGGTAAAGGCTATCCTAGAAATGGCTCCACCCACTAACATCAAAGAGCTGAGAAGCCTACAGGGAAAAGTAGCATCCATAAAGCATTTCATCGCACAACTATCGGATAAATATCAACCCATGAATCGACTGCTACACAAGGGGATCCCATTCCACTGGGATGAAGAATGTCAACAAGCCTTTGCTGAGATCAAGAAATACCTAGCAATGCCACTAGTGCTAGCTCCACCAAGGCTAGACGTGCCATTTTTGCTTTATATATCTGCTACCAATTTTTCTTTGGGCACCATGTTGGCTCAAAAGAATGTGCAAGACAAAGAACAAGTGATATACTATATCAGTCACACCTTGGTGAGTTATGAGATAGGGTACGCATACATAGAAAAGTTGTGCTTAGCAGTGGTCTTTACGACCAAGAAATTGCACCACTACATGCTGAGCCATACAATGTATGTGATATCAAAACAAAATCCTTTGTAGTATATGATGAGCAAGACATATCATAATACACGTACTACAAAGTGGATCATGCTACTGACAAAATTTGACTTGGAATTCATAAGCCAAAAGTCCATCAAGGGATAAGTCATAGTTGATCAACTAGTAGAGGCACCTCTTTAGGATAATAGACCTCTCACCATAGAACTTCTCGATGATGCAGTCTTTGCATTATCGGAAGCACCCAAACTCGAAGAACCTAAAAATAAAGCTGACATGACTTTGTTCTTTGATGGTTCGAAGTGTGAGCAAGGGGTGGTGTAGGGATTGTATTTTTCATGTTGCAAGGTGCTCCAATGCCCTTGTCATTTAAGCTAGACTTCCCTTGCACAAATAACAATGCCAAATATGAGGCCCTAATCTTGGGTCTCCAAAAAGCCATCGCTATGAATATCAAAAGGCTAAACATCTTTGGTGACTCCCTTCTCATAGTCAACCAAGTTAAGGGACTATTTCAATGCAGGGATCCAATCCTGAAATCTTACAAAGAGCTTGTTGACACTTATCTAGCCCAACTAAAATGGTATGACATCGAGGTAATCCCTCGCATGTCAAACAAATTTGCAGACACTATGGCATCTTTGGGATCCTTGATCCCTCATAATCCATCTACTGATTTCACTACCATTCATGTAAAGACGCTCTCACAATCAGTGATGCAATGTGAGGCTTTTGACAACAAAGAATCAGTCAACATGATTCATATAGAACCAGATCATGAGTGGTTCTATAAAGCCAGAGACTTTCTAAAGAAGGCACCTTGGGGGTCATTGATCTTGCAAGGTCCTACGGGGAATGGTATCACCATTCACCACAAGGTTGTTTCTCAATCTGCATTTGTGCACATCGAATTATAGGAGGAACAAGTTGTCTTGTCTATTGAGGTTGTAGCTTATTAGGATTGGCTATCCCAATTACAAGATTTCCTTAAGCTTGGAATCATCCCATAGGGATTTTCGCAGGCCACAAAATGAGCATTCAAATAAAAAGCAACAAGATATGTCTTGCTAGGAGATATATTGTATCGTAGAAGCTTCGATGGAGTCCTCCTTCATTGTCTTGAGCCCCAAGAATCAGCTTGGGCAATTTTACAAGCTCATGATGGTACCTATGGTGGCCATTTCAGTGGCATGGCCATCATCAAGTGCATCCTCTGAATGGGTTATTATTGGCCCACCATGGAAAAGGATTGTTGTGAGTATGTCAGGAAGTGTGCTAAATGTCAGCATCATGCAAATCTGATGCACTTGCCATCACAGGCCTTACAACCCATTTAGGCATCTTGGCCATTTTCTTAGTGGGGTCTCGATCTAATTGGAAATATCTCTCCCCCATATTTAGACCAACACACATTTATCTTAACGGCCATTGAGTACTTCACCAAATGGGTGGAAGTGGTCCCCTTAACATCGATGATAGGACCACGAATTGTGGAGTTCATACTTCACAATATCATCTGTCGCTTTGGGGTCCCATCCAAGATAATTTTGGATAATGGTCCTTCATTCAAGAACAAAAATATGCGGGCTTTAACGTCCAAATATAACATTCAGCATAGTTTTGTGACACCATATTATCCACAAGCAAATGGGCAAGCAGAAGCCTCAAACAAAACAATCATAGCCATCTTAAAGAAGATGGTAAAATAAAATCATAAGGATTGGCATCTGCAGTTACCTCTTGCATTATGGGCTTACAGGATGAGTGTGCAAATGCCCACTAGGGCAACACCATTTTTGCTTGTATATGGCACTAAGGCCATCATGCCCTTGGAGTTGGAAATTCCAACATTGCACGTCACATTGAAAGAGTTCATCGATGACGACACTGCATGGCAAGCTCACCTTGATCAATTGACCCTTCTTGATGAACGTTGCATCAATGCTCTTGAGCATATTCATGTTTACTAGGATCATCTAACATGATATTATAACAATAAAGTCCACCTAAGAGACTTTAAGGTTGGGGATCTCATGCTCAAAGAGAACCAACAGAACTCAAACCTATCACCACACCTACGAGACAAATTTATGACAAATTGGATAGGTCCTTATATTATCTTAGAGAATATTGGACCTAGGATATATCACCTAACATTGTTAGAAGGTTTTGAAGAGCCTGAGCCTCTCAACATTCTTCATTTAAAGGTGTTTTACACATAAAACCATCAAAATACAAATACATTTGCATTATGCATTTTTATTTTGCACACGCATTCATTAAGTTACATTTCATTTAGACACGACCATCCATGGTACTTGCATTAGGATAGATCATGTTAGCAATCCTAAAAATGACACCATGTTTGTATCTCAATCATGCATCCATGCATCAATCATCATCCATAACCCATGTGTGTAACTGTGTTTTTCAACACAACCCCTCATGTTGCTATAAGGAATATACTAGGGTTTTTTGGTCACTCAGCCATACCTAGTGATTTTATCAGATTTTTTAGAAAGCTATCTTCACTAGCAGAATATGAGGTCTAGTTTTGATAGCACCTAGCATATATCAAAATCCTATCACTAATCAAAACATTAAAAACCTAGTTGAAACAAGGGAAATATAAACACCACAAAGTGGTACTAGGCATCCTAAGTGAAAGGTCTTCACTTGCTCATTTTGTGATGCGCATGGTCCAAAATTTTGATCATTGGCAAAAGGATAAGTTCCCCCCTACCCAAATAAATCCCTTGCTTTCATCAAAACAAGAAAAAATTCCTAAAAAAGCAAGATTCAAAAGCACAATAAACAGTGATTATCATCACTACACAAATCCCTTGCTCAAAAGAAAACAAAAATTCAAAATAAAGAGTGATCTTCATCACTAAGCATGAGCAAGTATCCCAAATAAATGTGAAGAAAAGAAGGGGGTGAAGAACTTGAATCCCTAGAATGGTCAATCTCTACAAACCATTGAGTGATCCCTAATACAACAATGGGTTGAATGAATCCTTCCTGGCATTAGGGTAGTTCTAAGCAAGTCACAAAAAGGGCTAGCTTTAGGTGTCCTATATCACCCAATGGTCTAATACAACTGATTCCAAATTAGGATCATGATGAGAATTTGATGATCTCCAATACAAAAATGGGTTGAATGAATCTCGTCTAGAATTGGGGTAGGCTTATGTCTTATCTAATGTATTTATTTGCACACACAGGGATGATGAATATCTAGGTATTCATAACAAAAACTTTATCTTTCAAGAGTCCTGTATGGTCAATATACAACTTTTGATGAAGTAACTAGGATTTTTGAGTCTCATGGAAAACCTCAAAGATTCCTAAATAGCATGCCATCAATCAAATCATTAGCTTTCTTTATGAGGTTTTGTTCATAAAATAGGATAGATGCCGAATAAATATCAGCAATGATATTTAGATGACGACCGACTAATTTGCACACATATTTTAATTTACAGAAGCTTATAAAGAAAGCACAAACATATCATATCATCTCATATCACATAAATTGCTTAAATGATTAATTCTTTTGCAAAGAGTTATTATTTACATGTACTATTATTATACATCTTGTGGTGTCATCCATTAGATTGTTAAGCTCATATCACATTCATTCCTTATGTTTTAAGTGACTAAAGCATACAGGTTCATTTACATTAGATCAACATCATGTAAATAATGCATTACATAAATTGCATTCTCCATATCATAACAACATCATATTAAATGCATCAACAATTGAAACAAATTAAACATGCATTTAACACAAAATATTGCATCCATATATGCATACATCACCATAGTGCATCTATAAATCTAGATCATAGCATCACAACATACATCCATCATATAGCTAGTGCATGTCATCAATACATCACATCATATAGCACAAAAGCATAATCATTGCATCCATATTGCACCACAAAACAATAAAATAATACACATAATGAACCATAATCAAACTGGAATATCATATATATATGTGTGTGTGTGTGTGTGTGTGTAAAATAAGCACATGGAGGTACAAAATTGCCTGCAGGCTACAATAGTGTAGGTCCTTAGACCTTACACTCAAAAATAATACAATATGCCAAAAATAATGATCATGAGTGGCCTACACCACTACTATCACCTCCACCCTCGCTGCCCTCTCTACAAGGCAGCCTAGAGCTAGTACTAGCAATCCTCTCTGACCGAGCCTTGATCCTCTAGTTGGGCTACACTGACGACTACCCTGACTCACTCTAAAAACATATCCTAAGGGGGTGCCACCTAGCCACATAATTTGGAGCCTACCTAGTGTATCCCACTATATGAGCCTCATAATCCTCTAATATGCCCTATATCCATCTCATCTCAGCTCTTGAGTCCAAACCTGTTGGCCCCGAAATAGCTAGGACAATCGATAAAACCTATCCCACAGGAGCGACCATAAATTGCGATCGTGTAGCATCCCTCTCTACATTAAGTTTCTCTAGCATGAGCTATGTTGAGTCCACCCATGCCCATAAAGTGGCCCTCTCCTCCTCAAAGCTCCTGACCTGTCTTGCTGCAAAATTTGAATACGAACTATTTGAAGCTTAGCCTCCACACTGTGCAACTGAGCCCAAAGAGGAAACTCCTACTCCTCTAAAGCTAACTTCTCCTCCTCCTCTGGAGCTACCTGGTCCTCTACTACCTGCTACTCTACTACCTGGCCCCACTCCTCAGTCCTAGGTCACACCCAATGTGCATCAGGATCCTCCTCTACAACTACCTCATCCTCAGTCCGCCCCAGGTGACCACCACCATGCCACAACTACGTAACCCACCATTGGGTAGACACCTCAGTATCCCTGATATCAGCTATACATGCATCAACTGTAGGAAGGTCCTCCTCCTCTAAAATTGTTACAACTCGAGGCAGTGAAAGGTCCCTCTCTATGATAATTCATCTGTACAAAATTAACTCGAAGGGGACATCCTATTGAACCTCGAACTGGTATAGTACTCAGGAGTAATGAAAGAACTCTCTAATACCTCCCTTACATTCGATCATCCATCGATCATGCCTAGTTTGAGCCATGAATCTATCTACCTCTGGCCATGTAGGGCATTCAAAATAAGACCTCCATATAATGTCCCTCGCCTGCAGGCCGATTATGGTGGTTGCATAGTGTGTCTGATCCCCTACATGACATCGACTCTAGTGCTCCTCTTGCTCCTGAGGCCACCTACATACATAGCATCGGGCCACCTCTACTATGGTAGTGATCCTAAGAGGTAATACTCCTAGGAAGTCCACCTTGATGTGCTCCCAACCCCATATGAATAAGCAGGTTGTAAGCAACACTAGCTCGTCCACATCGCAAAATCCTATAGAGCTCGTCATAGCACTGAGCTAGAAATGCGCTCCCCCATGCCATAATAATAGGATCCTCGCTATCCAAGAGGTCCTGAACCATAGCCAAGAGGTTCCATGGGAACCTCACTCCTAAAGTATCCGATAAAATTATGTTACATATAACATGCATCAGGACTGCCTGTCACCGTGATAAAACATCCTCCTGATACCACCGAGCCACGGAGACTCCACCATATCGAGTGTCAGCCAGTACTGTAGTTGCATGAGCTTTGAAGACCCTCTCAAACATAAAATCTCTAGCATCAGTGGGAGAAGACACTATAACCTCTTCATCAAAAGGGATCCTAAATATCCTGTACACATCCTCCAGAGTGATGATCATCTCACCCATAGGGAGATGAAAAGTGTTTGTCCAACAATCCCACCTATGAGCCAGGGTAGTAAGATAGGCCTGGTCTAACATAATCATTGGTGGCCTTATGACGTACATGAGACCGCGGGTATCCAAACAGGCATAATTTACATCATCCATCAAAGTAAGAAGTTGCGCAAGCAAATTGGGGTCCCGAGCCCGCGTAGACAAGAGCTAAAAGTGCAAAATAAATGCCTAATTAAATACACTTAAACTAAAAAAACAAAATAAAAATTCAAAATATGGTGTAAAAATAAACCTAATCAAGCAATGGAACAAACACAAAGGTAAAATACACTGTAACACGTAAAAAAATCAAAATTTACACCTCAAAATTAAAAAAAAAATCAATTAATTTCATTGAAAAGCAGAAAAAAAATCAAATCAAAACAAATGAAAAAATTTCCTAAAGTTGCACGGCCTCTTAAGCCGACAACGGCCAACCTCCAATGGTCAAAAAAATTAACCGTTAGAATTCAAATTGACCTCTTTCGACAGTAGCGGCCCCTCTTTGAAATTTGGGGGCCGCTCTAAGCGACAACAGCAACGAGGCGACACGCCAACGACGTCAGCCCTCGCCCCAAATTCCAAAAAAATAACAAAAAGCAAAAATAAAATAAAACCCACCTAAATTGAACCTATTCTAAGCCTATCCAAGGATGTGGTTCATTACCAACATGTTTATTGAGGTTCATCTACCAATTTACTTAATGTGGTTCATTTTATCGGTTAAATAAAAATTCAGGGTTTAGAGAAATACCTGTGAAGCTCTAGCTCCTCCGTTGGTAGATGCCTCACCTTGCTCCACCATGGTGTCAAGTCTCACCAGTGTTTCGGGTCACTATCTTTCTCTTCTCCCTCAAAGATCAAATGACAAATTGACAAATGGTAAATAAGGAAAGTCAAAATTCCCTACTTTGCTTTTATATTCCCCACTTTTTCCTCGATCACTTTTGGCATCAGTGGCCCACACTTTTTGGTCGCTGAAGCTAACAGTGGCCACAAAATTACAATTGGGGGTCGCTTCTTCTGACAGCGGCTAGCAAACAACAACAAAAACACTCAAATTCTCACCATGAAAACCCTCAAGATGGGCAATTAAGCACATCTACTGGTCCATAATCATCAAAAATTACAAAATACCAAAAAAAATACATAATAACAAAAAAATTCAAATAACAATAAAATCTTGATTACCTTGCATTTATTTATTTTCTCTATACACTTGGTAGTTGCAACGAATGGCACTCCATGCATTCCAACAAGATGAATAAATTATGATAAGGCCATTGAGGCAAATCAGTCATCATTGAATTGAAATGTAGAACTTCAATCTCGAAGAAGGCCACAGTGGCTAGATTTCCCCACGAGAATGAAGCATTCATTTCATGTCTTCTATGATACTTCCAATAAATCATCGAACCTAGTGATTCAACACATGCTTAAATTCAATTGTTATCATATTGATTCTCTAAGAAGACCATTGTGGTTGGACTTCTTCTCAGGATAGAGATGTACAATTACTACAAATGTTTGGAATCACACCTGTAATTGGACCTACGATATAATAACAAAAAGAAACCCTCTTGAGGGATCCAAATCAATCATCTTGGTCAAGCGACTTGTCGCTTTATTCATTGTCCTTCCCTCAACTCGTCGCTTAAGGGGGTAGTCATAATATCAACAATCATAATAAAAATCAACAAATGATCACTCAATCATTTCAAAGCGTGTACGTCCTATGAATCATTGCCAACAACTATCATAAGTTTACCCTTTGCTGGGGAAAAAAACAAATATGATAGTTAAGCTTGATGCTCTTTTCCTTTTGAGCCAATCATAGCAACAAGTCTACCTAATCGCCTCGAGACTTGCAATGAAAGATTTTGTAAATTTAAGTCTTCCATCCTATTGGAAGCAATGATTCTAATATGCGTGCCTTTCTCATGATTGGGGCATCTAATGTTGATCAGATCAATGATCATCATACACCCTACAATATGGCCCTAGGTAGATTTTTGCGTGGATCTCCCATAGCTCCTCCTGACTGCCCCTTCCATGTAAATTTGTGACTGAGCCTTCCCCTCTAATGATCAGTTACATGCAGATCTGTATCTTGGCTTATCCAGGAAGCCAAGATCTGTATCTAGATCTAGATATGAGAAGGCTACATATGCATCCTCCAAAGAACAAGAAAAAGAGGGGAAGATTCAATTTTATATGTAGCGAAGCCCTAGCAAATTAGAGAGCGATTCTACACCCCCTTGAGGAGTAACAAAGTGTTTTCAGACTGAACAACAACTACGCACCACCCAAGCATTAAGATCAACACGTTTTTCACTACCAATCAATCTCTAGACACGAAGGTGAACCTTGAACATCAATTTGGATGAAGGATTAGATTAATATTTGCTGCCATTGCACTCTATAATCTGACCTCAAAATGTGCAAAAAATACAAACAAAAATAAACACTTCTTTGAAGCAAAAAATACTTCTCTTTTGTGTTCAACACTCTGCTATTTATTCTTGTTGTCTTATGGTCAGCAAACAATAGATTTCTTAACTCACTATGAGTTTTAACACAATGTTGTCTTACCAGACAGATCTCTTTCAAGTAAACAAATAGGTAACAATAATGCACTATTTGTTAATGCATTCAAAACCACAGTGCATTGATTAACACAATCTCCAACTTATAATACTTAGAGCAGCAATTTTGATATCAAATGCAACGTTCTCTATGTGATATCAAATACAACATATATTATAAAATAAGATCTTGTTAATCACACTCAAACCTTTCCTTGTTTCTCATGACGATCTCCAAGCTTATTGTGACTGCTTCTTTCACTTACCAACGACACTATCAATTCATTGGCTTTGTTTTTTTAACTCCTTTCATAGGACTCCTCTCAAAAATCAAATTTAGGCCCCTGAACGGGGTTCCAAGGGGCAGCGCGATGGGGAGCCAAATTGTTTTGGAAGTGTTAAACAGGCACGCTGGAAGGCTTCTGTAGGAAAAAATTTACTCCTTTATATTTTCACAAATAAATTTAAAATCTATATTTTGTAT
This sequence comes from Wollemia nobilis, assembly GCA_028583015.1. Taxonomy (NCBI): domain Eukaryota; kingdom Viridiplantae; phylum Streptophyta; class Pinopsida; order Araucariales; family Araucariaceae; genus Wollemia; species Wollemia nobilis. The sequence continues at coordinate 4,722,249 of JAQPPZ010016892.1, read as the reverse complement.
GTTCTCCCTCGCATAGCATAGCATTCCATGATCAGGTTCGCAATATCTTTGTCTTTTGGACGTTCTCCCTCGCACAACATAGCTTCCAGAGATTTCTTCGTCACATAGACAGAAAAACAAGCTTCCACAACTTATGCAAAATTTTCAGATCTCCTTGAGACCTTCACACGCTGACTCTGGCTCTCCTCACATGAAATCTTACAACGTAGATCCCGATCTCAATCAGCAGTGCATAGGTAGCTCGTTGTCTCCTGCACAACCTCCAAGACTCCAAGGCACGTAGGCATCCAATATACCCTCGAACGTCGGGCAACTTTCCTCAACTGTAGGCAGCTTTCTCATAGCTCAAACGCCTTCTAGTGCACGATGTAACTACTCTTCGTAATATATCACGGGCTCAACAACAGCATACAAATATCTCACAGTAAGCTTACGTCTCGACACTCTTAACAACACGCTTTCCCAGCATGCTCACGTAGATCTCTCTTTCCAGCGTTTATGCCTCTCACAGCATTTGCAACGCAGATTTGCACTTCTACACAGTGGATTGAACTCACAGTTGTGATGGGCAATCCATAGATTTGTAGTGCTTATCCTAGCTCTGATACCAAAATGTGATTTTGATTCACATTCTAATTAATTCTTCAGCATACGGGTTACAATTTATACAGAGTTTGGAATAGATTTCAGCCAAAGTTGGAGCTCTCTCTTGATGCACGTCAACCTATTTTGAGACTAAGTCTAACTTCTTCCTAAACTCTCGCTTAACAATAAATATGCCAACCTATGTAAAATCACACAATGCGTTCACACTTAACTATTACAAAGTGCGTTCACACTTAGCTATATACAAGGTTCAACAATGCAAAGGTGATCATTGATGTTGAACTTCAAAAAATTGTTTGGATCATTCACATTTGTTAAAGTTCTCCAACCATCAAACAAAGGATCCATAAAATTTTCTCTAAACAAGTATAACCTATCAATACACATACATATTTATTTTCTAATCCTGATGAAATCAACAATATAAATGGATATCTCTTGCACAAGTTTTGTTAAAGTATTCATTTCATGCAACATTGGAAGAATACCATATAAAATGAGTAGTGTTTCCAAGTCTGTCATTCAGAATAGCAAATATTTTACCTTATCAACTACCCTTTGATTATCATACATAATCCCTGCTAAGGATTGATATTCTTTGAAAACTCTAGATGTAGGTTGAAATAATGAAATCCACCTAGTATCTGCATCTTTTAATAATTATTTACCTTCAATAACTCCTAGTGCAAACACTTGAAACAAAAATTTTTGGACTACACAAAAAATAAGCATGTATTTCACGGACGAGTCCTTCCACTCTCGCAACATTTTTAAATGTGCTAACAATTTTGTATGGAAGATTCATTCTATGAGCCATGCAATGAATGAGAATCAAATATGGGGTAACTGATGTCTGTATTTGAACACAAAGACCATTTTTGTGACCTTGCATTATAGCAACACCATCATCTCCAACACATATTAACTTACTAGCTATATCTGCATCATCCATTCTTGCAATATCCTTTAAGCTTGTTACAACATTGTAAAGGTTTTTCGCATTACAATTTTCCACCATCTTATGAAGTGCCAACAAATGAGGTTTTGCCTTACATAATTTTCAAAAGTGTAAACATGCACGCAAATCCAAGATGTGTTGCCAACAACAATTACCTCATCAATTGAAAGTGAAATAAATTTAGCATTTTAAACTTTCTCTCTCAGGTCCTCCTTCCCAACCAAAGAGAGACATTTTTCCATTTCCCAACCACTTTGATCTGACCAGTGGGCACTAGGAGGGTTTTGCACATCATCTAGTTGAAACAGATGCTTAAAATCAATAAAATTAAAAATTGGTCTACCCTTTTTAAGAATAGTATATATGATAGCAAATTGCAAACTTTTTGAAACTAGAGTGGTTTTATGAATTTTTTGAAATTGTGTTGAAATTGTTCCACCATTCTGAACAAGTGTTTTTTGTTGTTTCATCTCTTTATCATAGTCTTTTGCATATCTGGCATGTATGCATTCAGATGCATCCTTCTACCTAATTATTTTATTAGTTATTTAATTGCTCTCTTTTACTGTCACATAAAATTTACCATAATGTTTTTCTATTGTATCCAACTTAAGTTGCATCTTATTATCCTCCCCTAGTTTCCAACGATAAATAATGTATTTGTATTTTGTTAGTGTATCATTACTGTTCTTTGGTTGCACTGGTTTGATAAATGGATATTTTGATGACCATTCAAGCTGAAATGTCCTTCCAATAGTCCATTTGGTTAACTTTCTATGTTTAGGTTTATGAGTAGAATATTTCCCATAAGTTGGAATTTGGTTAAAATGATCATTTTCTTTTTTGGTTGGTGTGCTAGTTTCAATATTCTCTTCAAGTTGTTGCATGTCATTGTTAACAAAAAATTCATTTTGAGGTATCTCATGCTTGGAAATATCTTCAAGTGGAGGCATATCAGGGTTAATTGGGTATTCTACATACAAAGTTGTTCTATATCATTTTTTGAAATTACTTACAAAAATTACTATTGAGTAGGTAAAATAGGTATGTACCTTGAATTTGTATAGATGTCGATGCCTCCTTGGATTTTGATATTTGGCTAAAATATTTTAGGATACTCCTTTTTTTCAATTTTTTTGCCTCCCTTGCTTTCATTGGAAGTAGGTGCCATTGTACTTGTATAGGAAAAAGTATTTCATGTCCAAAAATTTACATAAGATTAAAAAAAATTGTCATAATTATAGAAGTGCTACAAGGAACATCGTGGTCTACTACGAGTCATTTTCGGTCGTGGTCTACCCATGGTCATATTTTTTTGTCGATCCTGGTCTACTACCGATCGTTGTCTATTGTCGGTAGCGGTCTATTGTCGATCACTATCTAGTTTTTGTATGTTGGAAGGCTACCGGTCCTGTTCTACTATCAATCATATTCTACTACCAATCATGGTCAGCTATCGATAGTGACCTGCTATCGATAGCGGTCTTCTATTAGTCATGGTCTATTTTTTGTCATTGTTTACTATCGATCATGATCTCCTATCAATCATTGTTTGTTGATGATTGTAGTCTTTTGCCTGTAGTGGTCTATTGTCGATCATGAACTGCTTCCAGTTGTGGTATGTCGATCATTTCCAGTCATTGTCTGCTTTCAATCGTTATTTTTTAATAATTTTATTTTACCTTTAGTTATTTGTTATCTATCATGATCTATTATCGATTGGATGTTACAGGTAGCTTTTCGTTGCTACAGGTGTTTTTTTGTTGTTTCAGGTTGTTTTTCACTACTTTAGATGTATGAGTATCGTTGTCACATTAGGTATATATACTAGTGGTATAAGAGGTGAATTTAGTAAGATAAATAAAATTATTTATAATTTCAAGGCAAAAAATATCCACGATTTAGGTGGGAGTGTTGGTGATTTAAAATAAAAATGGTGAAATTATTTTCAATGTGGGGTGAGCCGACCCAAAAAAAATCTTAGACCTAAAATTTTGGGTGAATGGCCCCCGATCAAGGATCCCCATATTTGTTAATTTTAATTTTCAAAAATCCTAATATTCGCTAATTAATGATGATTCGCTACTATGCATAACCTTGTCTATGGGTAACTAGAATCATTGTTTTGATACAACTAATAGTGAAACAACTTACAAAATTAAACAAATTCAATCCACAACATTTTTATGATTTATAATATAAATAGAGTATCTTTCTTTTTTTAAAGTTCTACTATCTTTTATTTCAATATTTTGATTATTTGTCATCTAAAACTTAATTATATTAGGGGCTTCAATGAGGCAAGCCCCTGACCCCAACATCACCATTTTTCTATTTTTTTGCACTTAAGTGTATAGATCTAAGTTAATCTCAATATCACCCCTTGAAAATTGGGCAAAGCTTTGCTTTTTGCATAATTGAAAGTAAAAGTCTAAAATTTAATTGGAAAAAGCTCATAACAAGTATATATTTATGCCTTACTTTTTTCAATTTCAATTTATCATTTTGCACATTCATTTGTATGATAGTGTCATTACTTTGGAAAAGAAAAGCAAAATATCTTATAAATATTTCCTTTATATCTTTTGTTACTCTTAAAATCATTAGATAGACAAAATCACTTTAGTCTTCTTTTTCTTGACTTTCCTTAAATCTCTAGTCACTATCCTTTCAAATTTCTTATCCTTTAAGAAAAGTTTGATGTCTTCTTTTGTATAGAACTTATCATCTCTTTCTTTTTTCTTTAGAGTATACATCTACATAAAGTCCTAGTGTTGTTCAAATGTAAGTTGAACCACATCTATGTCTAAAACCTTCTCTTTCATTGACCCTCACACCAAGAATGGTATTCTCACGAATCCATCAAACTCACTTGCAACATGTGTCAGAGATCCTTTCTCAATATTTTGTTCGACTAATTCCACAAATTTAGTACCCATTATGAATTTAGCTCTCGAATCTTGAATCAAACTTTACATAAAGAGTTATTAAAGATTTCAATTATTTTAATTGTCTTGATGAGACAAGCAAAATGGGATAGGCCTCACAAGGGATATTAGATCTTTCAATGATATTTTGAATTATACTATTACAAATAGGTTTGACTAAATCACAATGTTCTAGAAGAAAAACACACCAAAATTTGGAGGTAAGAGAAAACAAATTGTATTGAAATCACTCGTAATTCAAATGTTTGCTTGTTGGAAATTGCTAGTTCCAAGCTCTCACTTGTCCTAAATTTCACCTTCTATGGGTAACTAGAATCATTGTTTTGACACCACTTGTAGTAAAACAACTTACAAAATAAAGCAAAACTAATCCACAACATTTTGCTATTTGTAATATAAATAGAAACAAGAGATATCAACAAGATGAACGACGAAATATCCTACGAATGGATAAGAATTCAATATCTAGATCAAAATGACATGCAAATCCATACCCCACTTAAAGAGGACAAAATCTTATAGGTCTCTTACAGAGAATAGAGTTCGTCGAAGCACATAAAAGGTAAATGAAGAAGGAATGTGTGAATGATGGTAAACTAGAACATATCTCTTCCTATTTATAGACTCATAAGCTAATACTCCTAACCCTAATGGTCATAGGATAATTTAATACTAACCTATGGGTTTGAGACAATCAAATAGAAGATAGCTAATATGGGGATATTGATATCATTACATTTATTTCTTTAAAAAAATATAATAGTTTATTTTAAAATGTTAAAAATAAATATTTTTTGATTTGGTTAATCATCTATATCAAAGGATTGTGAGGATTATTACCCTTAAAGAGGTTCAAAGAGACATATGTCATGTCCTTATTGGAAACCTCCTCTTGGTGTAAAGTTTGATATAAAACTTGAAATGAATGAAAGGGAATGGATTTTTTGTTATGTCAAAAAAGAGGAGTTAAACAAAGAAAGAAAAGGAAAGGAAAATGAAAAATATAAGATGTATAAACTAGGATCTACCATTATTGAGATCTAGGAAGATAAATGCCATTGATACTTGTGTTAGTTTGTTAAATATGTATGTAATTTTATTTGGAGATTCATAAGGTTTTGGGATTTAAAAATATATTTTAGATTTTCTAATTTTGCAATATGTTTGTATGGTTATGATTTGAAACATTGTGCATATAGGTCATGATAAGAAAGTCATTTTGTTATATTTATTTATTATGTAAAAATATTTGTGTTGATGATAATTTAAGGGTTTGTACAAAGGTTAGGTAAAGAAAAATATTATGTTATGCATATTTCCTACTCTCTAAAATGGAATTGTGCTTTGGTGGCTATGATGTTCTAAAAATCATAAATGATTATTTTTTTAATAGGTTCAACAGGATTGAAATAGAGAGTCATTGTGACCACATAGTAATATTATGACTATTACATATATCACTTAACCTGGATCTTTTTATTAAAAGTTGAAGACTATAACCTGTTAAACTAATATTATTTGATGCATCAAATTAGAAATGAACTACCAATTCCTTATCAAATATATTTTGATACAATACTTCATCCTCAAGTTGGTAAGAGTAACTCTGAGCATCATGTTCTATCCTTATAAAATATCATATGCATAGGTTGTACGTCGCTGGCTTTCCCCATTCTGATTACTAGTTTCTATAGAGAAAAGTAGAGGTTGAAGGATGCCTTGGCACTTAGGTTTGTGATGATGGATGCTTAGGAGAGATTATGCTACATGGCCATATAGGTTTTATGATGTTTGTCTTCCCAACAATGATCATTGGTTCCTAAGGAGATGAGTAGAGCTAGGAGGGGGGTTTATATTATTGTTAGTATTCACATTCTAAGTAGAGGTAGGAAGGGGTTTATATTATTGTTTGTATTCACATTGTTGATGTGATTCATAATAAACTATCTACTTGATTGAATGAAACATGTATTACATGGTAACCGACATACCTGTCTTCAGATTAATAGATTTGATATGATTTGTCCACTCGGGCTCCCAAGGGACAGATGACATAGTGAGAAAATGACATATATAACTATGGATGGTATCACAGTACAAAGTGCATAATAATAGTTGGAGCGAGGAGAAATCGAGGGGATGACGTTGTAGCGCGTGGAGGAGAATTTTTTAACTCCATCTTTAAAAGAGAACTTACTTCGACTGCTTTGTCGCCGGACACGGTTATGTCTTAATGATATTTTTCACGTTTTGTAGCGCGTTGAATAAAGCGAATGACCAGAGAATAACGCGCAGTCGGTCGGTGAAGAGGAGAAGGAAAAGACCAGGAAGATGATAAGAAACCTGTTATCTATAGCTATACGTGCTTGGGGCTATGTGGATACAGATCAAGCCAGATCAAAGCTATCGCTGTATTACACTGGTGATTAGTGACGCGAGATTTTTCTGTTCTTTGTCGTGAAGAAGCTCCCGACTGTGGAGATTTTTCAAGGGCCGAGAATGGCAGATATTCGAGATCCGGTGAGTCGATTGAACCGTCTTACGTTATCTGAGGGGATGTGTTTAAAGATCATAGATAATTTTCGTTTGTGGTTTGATTATATCTTATATCGATCTATCGTTTCTCTCTGCAGGCCGATTGGGCTTGGAGGAAGTATTAATCGGCGGTTTTTCAGCTCGAGTTGCGGATGGCAATCATAACAATGGGAGTTGCTCCTTTGGAGGCGCCCTCGACCTGTCAAAATTATCTGCTCTTCCTTGGCAGGTAACGAGAGGGAGAACACTGTAACGTGGCATCCTGGTCGTTGCTAAATTTGTGACTTGTCTACCAAACATAATGGCAGGCCGTCGTTCGACAAGGAAGGAGGCTGCGCCTGGTCGTAAGCTCCAAACTGATGTTCGAAACAGACCGGAGATTAACTGTTTCGACGGTGGTTCCACGCATAGCTTTTCGATAAGGTATATACACAGTCTCGCTATTCTTACGTGATCGATATTCAATGTATGTCTGAGGCGGAGCAGGTTATGTTTGTACGATAGACGATAGATCTGGCTGCAGCCGAAGCAATTATGAACGAGATTGTATGACCCGCTACATGAGACAAATTCATACCCAATTAATTCTTTTTTGGCAACCACCGCTTATGTAGGTGCTATCCTAAGACAAATCTATCAATCCATTCAAGAGACCAAGTTAAATATTGCTATCAAAATACCCATCTGTCTTGCTGGAACATTATGGAAGTTCCTTTCTGTTGACCTGATGGGGTGGGGTGCCGTCTCAGATTGCTCGAAGGTAGTTGCTACCCTAGCCCAAGATGAGATCTTATGCAGCGGAATAACTACTTGGTTGACGTGAGGTGCATGAGATATAAATGAACAAGATAATAATATGGTCTCAGTGTTTCTGAAAAAATAACAATCTTGTTTGTTTGCTGCAGGGACTATGTGTCAATAGTTAGATCAAGCGATATCAGAAAGAACTGGCTTTTCTCTCAGAGATACTTGCAAATCTGCTTGGACAATGGAAGGGAACCATTGCTGCCACCTTTTGAAAATCCTCATTCATTAAAAGATCCGATTCAGAAGAAGGCCAAGTTGGAAGCTGCTGTCCATGGGAGTGATTCACAAGAAAACCATGTAAGTTTTGGAGATATTGCAGAGAATTTGAGCCGCAGAAAAGCTGGCGACTCAAAATTTTGGGGCAAAAAATTTGTTGTACAGGAAGATGCTCAAGAGGAGTCAGGCTGTACAAATAATGAAGAGATTTCTGATGAGAAATCAAAACAATACCTATCTGTAATATTAGGAAGTCAAAATGGTGATGCACCATACAGAGAAAATGTCAACTTGGTTGGAAAAAGAAATGGTTGTGACAGTACCAAAACCAAAACAGAAGCGTTTGAAGAATTTAAAGGACCGATATGCGAAGACAGTAACAGGTCAAAATCAATTGCAGGCAAATTAGAAGGCAGTCACAGGTCAAAATCAATTGCAGGCAAATTAGGAGACAATCAATTGCCAAACCCAATTAGAGGTACAAGAGAAGATGCAAATAGAGAACTCAGAACTCCATGCAAGACTGAATCCAAGGAGAGAGATTTGCAAACTGAAATCCAACAGTTAATGGAACAGGCTAGTGGACAATCCAGGTCTAAGTTGCCTAATTCAGACATATCATCTAAGCCACGCCGAAAGCGAACTGAAAGACCCAGAATTTTGTCAAGAGTTAAAGGCAGATTTTTCAAGTGCAATAAACAAGCAAATAGAATGTTATCTTTTGAACAGAAATTTCAGCAACATATGGACAGTTGTGAGAAAGAACTTATCAGGAAAGAGCACCATACTGAGCAAAGCAAAGCAGACTCGCAAAGAAATGAAAATTTTGTCAATTCAGGTAGTGTGCCAGACGGTAAGACACTGAAGCTATGCCCTGTTTGTAGGACATTTTCCTCCCCGTCCAACACAACATTAAATGCACACATAGATCACTGTCTTGATGCTGAACCAAACATTGAGAAATCTGCTAACAAGTTCATCAAATATAAAATTAAGGTGAGAAAGAAGCGTTCAATGGCAGACATATGTGCCGTGGTTCCTATTCGTACAGCGGAGGATTTGGAATACGGGAGGAGACAGCACGTGGCGAAGGATGGGAGTCCCTTGAAGTCAGACGATTTTAAATGGAATGATAGTAATGTAATAAGGAAACCTCGGACCCCTCTTTCCCGATTGGCTAAGAGACAAATTGACGCAGAAACAGAACCAAAGGGCAAGACTGTTTGGAAGTTCTCAATATTTACAATGGACAGTCTACCCGATTTTCACAAGGAAAGAGGCGCGGAGAAGTTGGTTTTTGATGATAAACATAATCAATCACATCGCACAAGGGAAAACATGCAATCAGTTTTGAGTAGTCTGACAGCAGAAGGCGAAGTGCTAAATTCTGATAAGCTTGATAATAAGGTATTTTGTTTGATTCCATACATTCATATTAATAGAGATTGTAAAATTCAAATCATTTTCTTTTTTTCGCTTTTTATGTCAAGCTAAGTATGTATGCTTTATTTCAAAAGTTTAGAACATGCAAATGGACTTCAGAAAAGTATCCAACATGGTGATTGGGTTGCTGAAAAGTTATTATGCCTCTCAGCCTCTGTGGAATAGCATCCGCTTCTGTCTGTGTTTAGAGCCTACTTATAGTTATCTTCTTTGCACTACAAAGCTTGCATTCTGAGCCTTGCCTTACCATCAGACTCAGGCAAAATGGAATAAAACACCTGAATTTCATGATTTAAGGTTCATGACTTTGTTTTACCATCAATTAAAAGAAAATTTGATCATTTAGCGTCATACAAAGAATAAAACGTAGTAATGTCATACAAACTTGATCATTTAGTGTCTTTTAAACTAAGTAGTATCTGGGTATATCGCTGTGTAATTATTTGTAGTGTCCTGCTCATTGAAATTGTCAAGAAAATGGACATACAAGACATAAAGGAGCAGACTTTGCTCCCAAAAAATTTTAAAATTTTCAGCAGTTCAGTAAGGCTAGTGGAAATAAAGGAAAGTAGTAATATGTTGTTTTAGCCTGTCAAAAAGTTTCAGACGTTCAGTAGAGGCTTTCAAAAGGTTAAACAAAAACCAATGTAGCATGGGGCATTGTGATAATTTTGCTGCAGTATATGTTTAAATTGAAAAATTAACCTTGTGGGAAACTGATTTGAAACAGTTGAATAATAAACATAAACAAGTACTTGCAATTTTAAATGTTCACTGGAGAAATGCATTTGGGTATAAGATTACATGCAAAGCATAGCAATTTTCAAAGTTTAAAATAGCCATTCTCAGACCACCTTTTTTTTCTTGTATCATTTAGAACTCAATATATCCAGCCTTCTGAAATCTCATAGTTTCAATTGTTTATTTAAAATTTAGCAATGGTAAATGAAAGTATAGACGCTGCAACTGCTACTTATGCTTCATCTGAAGCTACCGGAAATTTATGCCAAATGTTATTTTTTCAGGTTTCAAGAAGTGCAGTTAAACAAATTCTAAATGAAGGCATATCCCAAAATGCATCACAAGAAAGTGCAATGGAGGATATACCCCCCAGCTCTATAAATTCAGCTTCATGGGCATGCTTCAATAAACACAGAAGTTCAAGAAGAAAGGAATTAAAACACAAACTGGTAAGCTTGAACTTAGCAGGATTTGGCCAACAGTCTTTTCATCCAGGTTGTGGAGTACTCATGAATGCCTTGGAAACTAAGCCTCCGAATCATCTAGAGAACTCAACAATGGCAGAAGGAACCCCTGTAGGATCCAAAGAAACAGCAGCGGGATATAGATCTTATTCACCTGAGAAGGGACATAACCTGTCTGTGCTTGTGTCATCAAAAAGGAACAAAGAAAAGCAAACAAGGAAAGGTTTAGAAAAGGACTGCAATTTATCTGCGGAGGTTGAAGAATTATTTTCTTGTAAAAGGACGAAGAACTTGTCAACCTTTAACTTCCAGACCACAACAATGCACACACTGACAAAAGACCATTCATCAATCTCCAAGTTACTGGTTTCAGGAAAAGCCCAAGGTGACCAAGGTGCAACCTTATTGAATTCTTGTTCGAGCAAAGAGAAGCCACACAATTCACATGGTTCAGATGAAAAATGTATCAATGATATATTCACTTCTCAAAAGCCTGAGAGAACTGCAGTGTCAAAGGGTTTGGATTATGAGATAGAAGCTTCTGTGCATGGATCACAATCTTGTCAATTGCAAAGGACTCGATCTCAAGAGCATTTTTCCAAAAATAAAGATTTATTAAATTTGAACAACTTAAATGACCAATTTCATTTCAGCCAGCAGCAGAATCGTCTTTGAAGTCCAGCCTGGAGCACTCCAATAGGAAACCAAAACAAATAAGGCATTCTAAACATAAATCTGGTTTGCCAAAAATGAAAAAAGTTGCACATATAGTCCATCATTTAATGGACATAAAAGATGCTCCTATGATTGATGTGAAGCAAACAGTCCATGACATCAAATTTAACAGGGAATCTCCAGAGCTAACTTATGATGCTGGATCCACCAGTAGTCAAGTTTATAGTATAAAACCCAGAGATTGCATAAGTAATAAAGCACAACTTTTACGTGGAACAGAAACCTCCTCTATGGATAGAGAGTACAAATCAAGCCCCGATCTACAGTTGCAAGCAATTTCAGAAGGTGAACTTTTAATAAAACCTTTAGAAACCTTTCTAAGCATTGGTCATTCTGAGATTTCAGGTGAAACCCATCCACAGCTTGATTCCACAGTTCCCTCCTTTTTTGAAGCTTCAACGACATCTTTTCAAGGTGAAGAAGTTTCCATTGATGAGAATCTGCAAAATTGCATACCTAAACATACAACAGCTGAGATGATGGATGTCGCTTCAGGTGGGTTAGAGGCTTGCAATAACCAACATTCATGTCACCAAGATGCTTTGACTCGAGGTATGAGCAAAAGTGTTACAGAAAGCCTATCACCAAATGAAGAAAAGGTTTTAACTGAATCTTGTCTCTCAATTCAAAACCAATTAAATTCACATTCACTGGGGGAACTTGTAGACATATATTTAGATGATATTGTGGGAAAAATGGATGACCCTCAGAAGACATTTGATAGAGAATCCCTTTGTCTAATGGATGAATCCAGGGAGAAATTATCATCAGTATCTATGGAAAATCAGCCACCAACTCACAAGTCAACTCAAAAAGATATATCTTGCCAGGAGTCTCTGAATATTGTCACTGGAATTGTAAAGCCATTAAATCAGTCTCCCAGGGCTGTTAGTTCAGATTCAAAAAGCCCCATGGAAACCGCACCAACCAATATTTCTTCTGTGGCAACTATATCTTTTCAGGGACATTCTCCTGTTCAGCGGCTGAAACCGCACCAGGCACCTGCAGTTTCAAATGAAACTATTGTTTTGAGCTCAGATAAGATCAGAATTTCTTCCATATCTGGTGATGCTAATTTTGTCGACAAGCCTCAAGTATCATCTGAACTAACTCCCGAAAATGTAGAAATACCAGGCTTTCCAAATATCGATGAGCTGTCTTTCGCAACCATTCCAGATTTTGAAAACTTGGCAGGACCTGCATTTGATTTTTCCATCCAAACATCTACATCTGCAATTACCTCCACAGGTCTCCCATCCACATCTCAAGCAAGAGCCTTGTTACTTGAGAGTCCTAAATATGTTAACACAAATATGACGTTGCCTTCAGTGCCAATGCCTGATGTTGTTGTCTCAGATTCTCTTGCATTTGCAGATTCAAGGGGAAAATGTACAGCAGAGAGGATGCTACATGGCTCTCTCTTGAATGAAACCCCTCTTAAACACCTGAGCATTCAAGATGGGGTTTCACAGTCAACCAATAATACATCTGCCCAATTTTCAGAGAAACGCAGTGTTTTGATGCAAAACATAAGTAGTCCACCATTTGCAGTTTCAGAAGTAATGATGAGAAGCTGTGCTAGGAAGAATGTTTGTGAGTTCTCACCTCAACCATCAAATTTCTCCAACAACATATCTACTCTCCCGAGTCATGAAAATGGATTTCATTCCTGGTCAAAATCGAACCCAAAGATATGTGGGAACCAATTTTCTGATTCCGGTGGAGTTTCCTCCCTAGGCTTGGACACTGTTACAGAGCCAAGATATCTTTCAGGAAGATTATCATCTGTTGGGAATGCAAATTGTTTCAATCACAATAGTATAGTGCATATATTTGGAAATTCTATTTTGCGTCTAATGGGGAAAAATGTGATATTATCAAGCAAAGATGGTACACAATGAAAGCATGTGGAGGGTAGTTGTTCCAAGAACAGTGATGAGCTTCCACACAGAAATTACTCCAAGTCATTGGAGTCCGGATCTGAACTCAGGTTTGAGCAGCATCAATGCATAACGATGCATAACATGTTCCTGCAGAAGTGTGTGTGGCCATGTGCATTTTCTGTCCTTCCATTGTATGTGGTACGCTTGAAACACAAGCAATGCTTTGGGCTCCCTTTCTACAGGGAGGATCTCATCAATTGCAGGAGGGCCTTTCGACGCCAACCCACTTAAATTCAAATTCAATGGTCAGGCAATCAATTGCAGGAGGGCCCTGTGATGTCAACCCACTTAAATTCAAATTCAAACGTCAACTATACATATACATCACTGCAAATAATCTAAGCCATTTTTCAAGAGTATTGATAACCGGGTAATAATATTATGAGTGCAAAGGGCATTCCCTCAAAATCAAAGGGGCAGGAACGGATTTTCATGGATATCAATAATTGTGCAAAACTCCGTTAGAGATGGAATCTACAAGCTGTGTGGGGGTATGTGAATATATACTATAAATAAATAAATACTATGAAACGAGATTCGTACATGTAGTTAACGCAACAACCTGTTTTCGTCCACCGCCATAGTGTTGTCATCCATTCCCACCCATTAATCTCTTCCGAAACTGCTTCTGAGATTCTTAGGTTCAGAGAGAGAAATATTACTGCCAGCAAAAATAAATTTGAGATATGCTGCTGCTGCTTCTAGCGAGGGACAAAAGCCAAACTAAATCAAAGAAATTCCACCACTAATTTGGGCCTGTCAAAGGATCAATTCTTGTGTTCAGATCAAACTGTAAGGCATTTCATCTGCTTGAAGAGAATCCACCATTCCGTACATGTCTTTACAGCCTGTCATTTAGGTGAATGGTCAATCAATGTTTTGTCATGATAGTCTTCCTTGCCCTAGGCATGAACCATTGAAAACAAACCTCTGGATGGTCATAAAAAGATGCCTAGGAAAGACAAAAAGGAGCATGTGGTTGTAAAGAATAGTTTGAAGTTAGACAAAAGTCTTGCAGAATGATAAGGAGTACGTTGGAGGTTTCGCTGTCTCCATTGCGAAGGAAGAGTCTCCTCATATTGACAATATTCCTAGTAATTTGAGGTTTAAATATCTTTAAAATAAATTTAAAACAGTGATGCGAATTTAATTATATTTTTATTAATAAATGAATAAAATTATAGTTGTAAGGATAATGTACTGGTTTTGGTTTTTATTAGAGGTATAAGGATAGCATAGTTAGACGAAGATAAGTATGGTAGGTTTGATGCTTTAGACTGTTGGGGTTTCGTAAGTATATAGTAGTTTTGATATCTTAGACAGTTAGGGTTTTGTTGATTTTGCCTTAGATGGTTAGGGTCTTCGAAGTTCGATCAAGGTTTTGTTGATTGGATGAAGGTAAGATTTATAAAAGCAACATCCAATAATATTATTGATATCTTATATCAAAACCAATAAACAAAATAATTATAATTAATGTATTTTTTAAATAAAAGATTATTTAAAATGTAAAAAAAATATTTTTAATGTCTTTTTCAGCCAAAATGGGCACACATACCTATAATAAAATATAAAATGGTTTTTATGGTTATTGTACAAGATGTTGAAGGGCAAATAAATAAAAATGCTACTAACAATCATTCTTAATTTAATTATATACTTTCATATACATATAAAAAATTACCCACTTTTGTAGCACAAGACCGTCGAACATGAGATCCAATAAAAATTGTAGATATAAAAAATTTAAAATATGTCTCAAGGGTTAGGTGGATTGGTAAGACTTTGGGTACTTACCAAGAGGAGACCTAGGTTCAAACCTTGGGGGCATGCCCAATCTGGGCAAAGGTAGTAATCTGACTTGAGTCCTTTGAGTGCGCGTTAGCTTGACGATGGTGCTACCAATCCACCAGGGATCTCCCTCACTTTGGGTCGTGTTTACCAAGGAGAGGCAGGGCTTATAGAGGCAGCTTCAATGATTTGACTTGTGTTTAGAGGTAGAAACCTCAAGGAGAATGTCTGACCCTTACGTCCAAGTTTTTTATGATGAAAGGATGTTACCAATTTCTCTCATATCAAAAAAAAATTAAATATAAGTATTGTGAAATTTTATTAATAAATAAGTATAAATTAAAGTAATAAGTAAGATGGAGCTTCGCGAAGGATTAAGATTTTTTTTCTAAAAAAAAAAATCTTATATTGTAGGAGTCATATCTTTGCAAAGGGTTATTTGATTTAGCTGATGATTGGACCAACTTGTGCGAAATTTGAATAACTTTAAAATGAGTGGTCATGTGAAAGAATCCAAGCAATATTGAGGGAGATACGACCTTGTAAAGTCAACCATCTAAAACAAAGGTAGTGATGATTTTTCAGGTCACGAAAAACAAAATTGCAAATATTTGTCAGCTAGGGTTTGGATGATAGGAAGAGCAATATAGGTTAGAAATTCAATGAGGCAAGACATTCTATCTGGACAGAATTTTTCAACTAAGTTTTTTTTTTTCCTTTCTTTTTCTTAATAATTTTGCATGCAAATTATTATAAAGTTCTTATCAAATATTATATTTGCTATAACTCATTTAAATAAATTTCAATAGATTTTGAGTTTTAGTTTCCTTTCCATGGACCAATTTATAGTTAACTCCTTAGAATAATCTCTAATGGTAGAGGTTAGTGAGCACACCTTAGAGAGATCCTCGTTGCTCCAAGATAAGACGGTTTTTGATAAATTTAATGGGTATTGGCCAGGGGCTTTAGCCTTGAGAAAATGGATTGATAGGAGTTGGAAGTCTCCAAAATTGGTTCTATCATTTCTTCCTAAAGGTTTCTTCCTAGCCATTTTTTGTTCTAGGGAAGAAAGAGAAAAAATCCTAAAAGGGGGTCCTTGGTTTATGAGAAGAGCAAGACTCTTCCTTGCCCCCTGGTATGATGGCTTTTCACCTGAAAATGTAAATCTATCCTTAGTACCAGTTTGGGTTAGGATGGTTGGGTTACCCATTGAATTTTGGGAAATACATACCTTCAAGGCAATAGGCAACACTCTAGGAGAATTCCTTGAGATTTTAGATATGATGAAAGATGGTTTATTGGCTATTTATGCTTGGATATTGGTTATGATTGATATGAGTAAACCTTTACCAGAATCATTCTTAAGTATGGGGATAAGATGTGGATCCAAACCATTGTTATTTCTTGAGGATATATACAGTGGAAGAGATATAACACAGGTCCTAATAAGATGCAATAATTATAAAAACAAGTGAGTCTACAATATGACTAAAATATACTATAAATTGAAATGACGAAAATGCAATGTAGTATGGAGAAAATGGTCACTCCATTAATATGAGCTAAAGAGCTACATTGTACTCCATACAAAATTACTACTACTATCTACTACAATGCACTTGATATTGACTTGATATATGATCTACCACTATGAGGCCCTTTATATAGGAAGATAGATTCATTGGCCAACACTCTACCTAGTTGTACAAGGGGACACCTTGCACATTGCCACTTGTGCATTTATTACATTGCTTGAAGTAACTAGCTAACTTCCCCCTAAAGTAATCTCCTACTCTAACTATGTACCAAAGGTGGTACATTTACATGACCCAAATGATATAATATACTCTAAATCTAACCCTCCCCTGTATTATATTATTTGGGTATTGAAGATTTCAATCTTCAATATGGATCTTTTTCTTGAGAATAGTCTTTGGCTTGCTCAAAGATATCTTCTTCTTCTATCCATCCTCCTTTATTTTCTTCTTTGTGTGTATCTTCATTTGGTTCTATTGCTTCTTCAGATTGTAGTTGGTTGAGTAGAGCATAGTGTTGTTGGCCTCTCATCTTTTTTATTTTGATTCTCCTATGCTTGCCATTATGGTGTATTGGTTCTTCATTTTATTCAACTCGTTCCTCAAGAAATGAGTTAGTATAATTTTGAAATACAATAATATCTTGTGATATTTCCATTGAATCTAGAATATATGTATTTCAATCTATTGATCCTGTTGCTTCTATCTCACTTTGGTTCATGATAATGCATGTATTGATCTCATTCAAATATCTGAAATTGATTGTCCAATTGCTTTCTACTAACTTGCTTACTGAAATGAGATTGAATGCTAATCTAGGAACATACAATACTTTTTGTAGTAGAAAGTTTGGAAATGATTTACTTGGTGTTACACATCCATATCCGTGTATAGGATAAGTTTGGCTATCTGCAATTCTTAGTTTGTAACCATTAGTAATTTCAAGACAATCAAACCATTGTAGATTTCTAGTCATGTGATGACTAGCTCCTGAGTCAATGTGCCATGTATTTTTCTGCTTTGTTGAATTTTCCATGTTTGAATTATTTTTGCATTTGTGGCATGATGTAGTGTGTGTGCCTTGTTCTTGTTTTTTTGTGAGAAAATATGTTCTTCTTTCCATTGTGGTATAATAGAACCTTTGTAGTAGTCTTCCTTATGACTCCTTACTTTAGAGTGTATGAGCTTGATTTGATAAAACCTTTTAGATCTTAGGTTTTGTAGGCTTCCTTATATCTCCCTAGTTAAGAGATGTGATTTAATAAAATCCCTGTAAGATTTGTAGACACTTTATGATTCCCAAAAGGATTGAGTACTTGATAAATTTTGAATGAAGCTAATATTATCAAGTTTTGTAGAATGCCTTATGTCTCCCTAGTAATTTTGGATATGTTGAATGATAGATAAAGTGCTTCTAATAATTGTAGTTCAATTTTGGGTTGATTTTGTAAAGTTTTGTAAATAGCAAAAATAAACTTCTTTTACACCTTATTTCTCCTATTGAACTTACGCACTTTCTAATTTTGATGAGGTTCTATTTATTGGATTTCTTTTGTCCCTTTAATGTAGTTTTGATACACTTATATCAATTAGTTTCCAACTCTTAATCTTCCTTGATACACCTCCTTTTATAGCCTTTAATAATTGGATATTTAATGTTTCTAAATTCTAATTACCTGCTTTGGTGTAGTATTCCTTATAACTCCTTAACATGGAATATTAGAAAACAATGATATTTGCAATAATAGAATTTTAATTTATCCAGGTATAAATCCTTTTTTCTCCTATGTTTTAGATTGCAAATATTAGGCTATTAATACATATTTTTCCTTTTAATATTGCTTTCAATATGGTTGATTTCCCTTAGTGTTTCAACCTTATATTATACCTTATATCTCCCTAATAATGAAATCAAATCATAATAAGGTAAAGTCTTACCTTTGTAATGCCCCAAACCTCTATGTATCCAACATTGATTTTTAGACGTAGATTACAACACTCTTTAATACTCTTTTGAACGTTATCTCCAACGTATAGGCATAGGCTTTAGTGCTTCTCTTGAATTCGGACAACGATTGTTTTCTTGATATCTTTGATGGCAATACTTGGACAGTAGATGCCTCATGTCTGACTGCTTTGACTAGGAGCTTTAAATGATCTCCTTATGTTGCTTCTATGAACGTTGATGCTACTATGTAAATCTGCCATGAACTCAGCTTTTAGTGCTACTATAAATTTGACCTTGAATGTTGTTGTTCCTTGGTCTTTGGTGCCTCAAATAAGAGTTGAATCTTGACAAGTTTCATAGCGGTCATCTTTGAGTGCTTGAGGGATGATAATATGATTATTGCCACTTGTAAATTTCTACTAGGTAAATTATGAACATTACAGTATTCGATGAGCGCTCACACCAATCTTATTCCCTGTAATATTTTCTTGGTCAAGCTTACAGTGGATGGGCACTCGTGTGGGAAACATTAGAGTTTCCTTCTAGGTGACAAGTGTCACCTTATCTTTGTGCATGAGCTTTCTACGTAATGCCTCTTCAATGTATATTTGCAATACCTTTATTAACAATACAACACTGCCAACTCAACCTTTGTTGTATGCATTCTATGGTGTTTGGAGTGAGTTGTTTCCAGCTAGAATGGTGAGCAACACCTTGGGAACTTAGAGCAATGCTTTGAGCAATGATTTTGAAGGATTCAAGTAATTCTATGGTGGAGTTTGAAATACTCCAATTATGCTCCTTGGACGTACATCTAGTATAATATTTTGTGCATTCTTTTTCAACCTGTTATGAAAATCCCTTTTATGGATAATATTCCCCTATAATGCTTCTCCTTTATTTGTATTATTTTCTTGCAGGTTTTGCTATCCAAATTGTAGAAGATATGAGCCTTTTGGAATATCCTTTTACCTTGCTTGGAGAATGCTTTTACATGGCTACCTTGGACTAATTTTCGCCTTGAAAAATTCTTCCTACGAAGGGAAATTAGAATAGTGCAATATAATGTAAATACTTTTGAGAATATAATACCTCTTTGCACCTCTTTTACAATCTCTAGTTTTATAGCAACTTTTGAAGTAGGCAATGGATAATAACCACTCTCTCTTTTGACAACTCTCTCCTTTGCTTGATTATTTTGGTAATAAACCCAAGCTAGTAACCACTAATATAGAAGATTTTTTTGTAGAGGTATGTAGGCAGCAAATCCACCTCCCAGAAAAAGAAGTGATCAAAGAGGATTTGCTCAATTTTGACATTTTTGACAGTTTTCCAAGTTTTGTAAACCGTATAGGTAGGGGAAAATCATACAACTAGATGGACAAACCATATAATGTAGTGGAAAATCATACAGGGTACTCTGAAATTCATCCAAATACATAGAAAATATAATTTCATGGTAAAATGGTGCATAGATTTGCTAACTAAGGTGTTAGACTTAGTAAAAGGATAATTTAATGAACTAAGTTGTGCATGGGTAGTTGTAAATAACTAATTGCCTCAAGAACTATTTGGAACAACCTAGGTAACATTATATAAGGTCTCATTTTCAATTTTATAGGTTTGGCTACCTATTTAAGGAATACTGGTTAGATTGTGATACATAGATTGATTATTCTGAGTTATTGCAAGTATAGTGATAGATTATCCACACTGTAATTGAATCCATGATACATCAATGAGTATAATGACGTTTGTGGACTATTGTGTACTATTTTTGTATTGATGGATGGTGATTTTCAAGTGAATCTTGTTGCATGTATTTTCTATTGAATATTACAGGTTAGTTTTATGCATTGTTGCAACCTTTTGATAGAATCTGACCTAGTGAATTTTGAGGAATGATTTGGAATTATGGCAGCATCAAGGAAGACGTATTGAACCTAGTTGTACGATTTTTGGACATAATCCCTTGCATGGAATCTCTCAGCAACCCAACTAGGATGTTTTGCATGATATAAAGAATGGATTGATTGGCATATCGAACCCTTACAAAACATTTAGAAAAGATATTGAGGCATCAGAGCATCTAAACTAGCATGCTATAAAGAATGGATTGATTGGCATATCAAACCCTTACAAAACCTTCAAGAGAGAGATTGATGTGCTACAAGGTAATTTTTGCACTATTTTTTCTTGTAAATAGCTTTTAGTGCACTTTGAATCTAAGACTCACCAAGTCTCGATTTGAAGCTTCTATTGCTGATTTTGATGGTGGCTTTCTTCTCCACTCCTTAAAGGAATTTGATCTGATTTTTATGGCTTCTTTGGGCCATGAAATATTGCATATTATGTGCACAAAATAGTGTCTCTAGATACTTTGATAATCTATTGGTTTTTGCATCCTTGATCTTTAAAATTCAACAAACATAAACTAACCCTTTTTTAGAGTAACTAGTTAGAGATCAACCAATATAGTGTCAATGGATTAATAATGCACTTTTAATGGTAACAATAATATCACCTTATTGCTTCTATACATGAACTCTCAAAATAATTTCAAATGCGCTTAATAATCTTTGCAACTTATAAGAGTAATCCGTAATTTACCCTTAATGAATATTCTATATTTTTTTTAGTATAATCAATATTGTGGGATATAGTCTTCTTCCTTTCTAGACAACAAATAGGTAGATGATAATTTTCTTTCTTTAAAAAATATCCAACTCCTATTTAATGTGCAAATAATCCTAAAATGAATTTTCTCTTTTTACACTTGAAGACTATAATGCAATCTATCCTTCTGCAAATTTTAATATAAATATGGTGCCTTAACAAAGTTTGATAATAATCCAATTTGAGGTTTAATAAATGAACCTAATTACACCCAATTTGCTTACCTCTTTGATGGATTCTGAAGTAGATGTAGATCTTGGTGTTTTTTATTCACCAATTTTTTGCCTTGTAATGGTTGAATTCATAGCTTCTTGTTGGCTATCCAGAACAGCTTCCTACTTCACTAAATTGTAGCCTTGAACTTTTTATCTTGAGCCTTGGATTTGGTGGCTTGATCCTTCCAGTGATATTTTGATTTTATTTTTTAGATTCAAAGAACTCCTTTCTTTAAACTATGCTTCTTGCTATGAGAGGTAATCTCCAAATCTCCTGGATTTGGTAGGCTTCTTCTGTGTGAATCTTCCTTCAAACTTTTTTTCAAATTTTGACTTCAAACAAGATCTTCTTCTCGAGATTCTAAATTTCTTGAGGTCTTCACTAGATTCTTCTTCTGGGATTTGACACTTCTTGCCAAATTCTTCTTCTCTTGGGCTTGTTTTTGGATGGCGATAATTATCCCAAGTCCTTCACTATCAGGTGCTTTCTTTTTGGTAGTGGATTTCTCCAATGAGTTCTCCCATGAACCTTTTTGATGATGCTTTTACGAGCTCTGCAATAAGGCTCTCCAAGACTTATTTTTTTTCTTGAGATCTCTCCAAGGTCTACTATATTGCAACTTCTTTGGTCTTCCAATTGATACCTTTTCTTCAACCTTCTACTTTTGGAAGTGTTGGTGATGAGATATTCTTGGATATCTGATTCTTCTACTTCTAGATTTATACAGGACTCTCCTAGTCCTTCTGTTTCTTCCAATAATGGAAGTTCTTCAATGATATATTTTCTTGATCTCTTCAGCTCCTTCTTGAAGGAAAATATTTAATCAGTAAAGGAGATCACCAATCTCCTATTTCTTGGACTCTTCTTTGGAGTCTTCTTCAGGAACTCCATTATGGGGTTTTCTTTTGAATCAGTAAATATTCTCTAAAGTATTATTCTTCAAGAACTCTTCTTTGGAGTATTCTTTTGAATTAGGAATTATTTTCTGAAGTATTCTTCAGAATTAAGGCTTCTACAACCTTCTTCTTGATTAAGGATTCTATGGCCTTTTCTACTTTTAAACTTTGTAGGTATTGACCTTGAATGGAGATCACCAATATCCTATCTCCTTCTTTGACTCAACTTATGAAGTCTCATCTTCCTTGGGTCTACTATAATGCTACTATGGTCTTTTCTTCACTTCTACACTTTGTAGGATTGTAACTCTTGTAATGGGACCTTTCTTGAGGTCTTTGAAATCTTCAATATTCTTCCTTGTTGTTGCAAGTGTTGGAATAGTTCTTAGAAGAAATTATTCCTAACTCTCTTGTAGGAAGCTTCCCAACATTTTTTGAATCTCATTTTCTTGCAACAAATTGTTAGAAACTAGAATTGAAGAATTTATAATTCTGGAGATAATAATATTCACTAGTTGATTTGTCAATCTAGTGGCTTGAATGCTGAGTCCTAGTCTTCACGAGTTTTTTGTAACTTTGTGGAAATACTCTAGCCAAAAATAATCTCAAAATTTCTAAAATTGAGAATTATTTCAGTCCTCACTTGTGACTCTCCCTATTCCTCTTGACCTACTCGACTTCTCTTGTGATGAATTTTATAAATGGCAGTGCACATTGGTGAATCCAGTTTACAAAAATGCAAAGAGGAACTATGATGGATGGAGGTCCTCCTATCTCAATCTACCGTGGCTCTGATACCACTGTTAGCTTTTGATGATATAAGCAATGGAAGAGATCTAACACAGGTCCTAATAAGATGCAATAAATATGAAATCAAGTGAGTCTGCAATATGACAAATATACTATAAATAAAAATGAAAAAAATACAATGGAATATGGAGGAAATGGTCAGTCCATTAATGTGAGCTAAAGAGCTACATTATACTCCATACAGTAGCACTACTACTATCTACTACAATGCACTTGATAAGAACTTGCTATTGACTTGATATATGATATACCATTATGAGGCCCTTTATATAGGAAGATGGATTCCTTGGCCAACACTCTACCTAGTTGTACAAGGGAACATCTTGCACATTACAACTTGCACATTTCCACTTGTGCAATTATTACATTATTTAAAGTAACTAGCTAAATTCCCCCTAAAGTAATCTCCTACTCTATGTACCAAATATGGTGCATTTACACGAACCAAATAATGTAATATACTCTAACTCTAACAACCATATATTATGAAAATATATCTTTTAGATGTAGAAGATGTCATAAGGTGGGGTATATTGAGAGATCATGCCCTAAGAAGATCCCAGCTGAATTATATGTAGAAAATCGTAAGAGAAACATACAAATGGTTAAAGATCAAGATGGTTTTCAACTTCCAAAAAATAGATCTAGAAAAATGAAAGAAAATAAATAGTAGAGACCAGTGAGGAAGGATATTGGAAGAAATACCAATTCTTTTGAGGCTTTAGCCTATAAATAAAAAGTAGATCAAAACTTAGAGGACATAGTACAATAGTAATCATTTATTTAGTATGATCCTAATTTAAGGAAGAACATTCTTGATGAACCTAAGGAATGTGTCTCATCAAATTTTGAATACTCTTGAAGTACCTTGCACCATTCATGAGAAAACAAATGGTAAATAAAATGTAGTTTTAGAAGTTAATCCCTTTACCATTAATAAAAAATACTAGAAAATGATCAGCACAAGTCAAAATCTTCTATAATAGAGCCAGGAGAGGATAAATATGATGGAAAATAAAATTGTGAAATAATATTGAGGAATAGAATAATAAGACCTACTCCCGATATAGGTAAGGCAAAAAGAGGAAAACCTCAAATTATCAAGCAATATCCAAGGAAGCAAGAGCAAACATAGGGAAAGGAACACAAACTAAGTTGGTTGAACTTCTCTTTACCAAAAAACAATATGATATTGGTAATATGTATGCGGGGCCAAAAGCTCATAATGAGATATGATTGTCATCTCATGGAATATAAGGGGTGCTAAAGCCCCCTCAAAGTAGTAGTGTATTAGGGACCTATGTTTAATTAAATATCCTAATATTATTTGTATCCAGGAAACTAAAATGACAAAAGAAGAAGTTTCAAATACTATGAAAGTAGTATGGGCAAGATGTGAAGGCGATGCAGAGCGTGTTAGAATAAGTAATTATTCTCTTAAGTTCTACTAGGATAGACATACTTGAGTTTCCACTCCTCCATGAGTCAGGTGAACTATCAGTATAGTCTAGATCAGATTTGATGAGTTGTTGTAATCCAACGGCTCTCAATGATCAACTTTGCTATTTATACAAAGTTGATCCATGGAATAAATCAATCAGTTCTATTTTGTTTCTTCAAATCTTGTAATGCTTTGTAGTTCTACTCTTGGGAAATTCTAACATGGTACCAGAGCAGGATAGATTCTACTAAGCATTCTCTCTTGAAGGTAGTTTCACAAACTGGTTCTTATCTCTTATCTTTTTTTTTTAAAAGGAGTTTTTTTTCTATTGTAGATTGCTCATATATCATCTGCAATTTTTTTGAAAGTCTATTTATGGTTCTATCTAATTTTGTTTTAGAGTCCATTTTACCATAATAGATTCTCCTTATGTTTAAAAAAAGATATTGATATTAGCTTCAATAGGATCATATTTGAATTTTTTTTTGCCGATTTCCAAGGCAATATAAATAAATTTCATTCTTTTCTTTGGTTCCTGCATTTTTTTAACTTGTTCTCCACAGATCTCAAAAGCAAATCTCGCTGGTCCACTTCTCTTGACATCACTTTTGCCTTGGCTCCTCCTTCGCAATCGCTGCATCCTTTTTTGTGGAAGAAAATCGTGGGTGTTCCTTTTTTCGTGGAGATCCTTCAAAAACGTAGCCTCAAATATCTCATGAGTCTTTGTTTATTTTTAATATACTCCAAAGTAGATCGTGAGATCTTTTTTGTTTTTAATGCAATATTTCCTCACACCTATTTTTTAGACATTGGGTCATTTATTACAAAGAGTGCTTATGATAAATTAAAATACATGGCAAGTCTTTGTTTTATTAAATACTCCAAAGTAGAATTGCCTACATCTCAAGCTTGGAGCGCGACATTTTTTCGTCTTCCTCAATGGGCATTCGAAACGATCTTAGAGCTCGACGGAGGCCAAATATTCAAGATTTTTTCCTCTTCACTTCACTCTAAGCTCACCTTCTATCCATTCTCTAGCACTTCAACATATCATATTCAAATTTTATATATACGATTGTGTGAATATTGCTCTCTCATTCAAGCTTTGATTCAGCTTCATTAATTTTTTGAATATGTTTAGCTTTATTGTGAATTTTTTCTCTTTGTGTTGCTTCCCTTCTATCTCATAGAGCAAGCATCATTCATGTTTCTCTATGATTTTTTGTAAGTACAGTGAACATCCACTTGTCGTTCTTCGCTCTCCCTGCACCTTTCGAAAGTTTGAATCACCTTCCTTGATGTATTTTGCATTGCGTTTTAGGCAGGATAACCAAGGTATTGTTATTTTTTTAAATAATTTTTATCTCATATTTTACCTCTTAAAGTGTAGAAAAGGAAACGTGCTCCTTTCGAAGTGTGTTGTGTGTATTCCTTGCAGAACCATTTTTTGGAGTACATCCTAGGGTTTAATATAGCTCCTTTCTAAATTTCGCAAGTGTTTCCCTTGATTTTCAATTTTTTTGGAAATGATTCCTCAAATTTTGTGAAGAAATGTGCTCCTTCAGAGACCTTCAATGGCCCTTATCTACCCACTCGTTGAAACGGTACAGTGAGGCCTCTTCCAAATCAAAGTAAGTAAAAAAAAAATTATCTAATCATGGGAGTATAGTGAAGAAATCATGGTAGATCCAACGAAAGCATGGTGGACCCATATCTCATATTCATTGACGTCTATTGCAATTCGAATAGATTTTTTTTAGGGCCCTTATAAAGCTCGAGTATCTCCATTCTTGAGAAGAAAAAGTCGGATCTTCTATTCACCACTGGTTTTTTTAAAAACCAGTACTAAATAGAGATCTTCTCTTTATATTAATAGAGATCTACTCTTTGTTGTTATTTCTTTCTTTAGTGCCTATTTTTTGGCCACTAAAAAGAAAAAAATATAGGTTTGTAACCTCATTAATAATATTTTTTGGGGAGGTTTTAGAGGTGCCATTTCTTGCACCTTTGTTCTAAGGCTTCAAGGGGGTGGTTGTTATTGATCTCTACTTCTTGTTTTTTCTCATTGGCTTTATTCTATTTTTTAAGAATAAGTTCTATTTTTATCAACTAAAGGAAATATTAAATGAGAAACTAATTTATGGTTTTTTTTATTATTTAGCCTCTTAGAAATCCACTTTCATTTCATTTCATATTTTTCTTTCAAAGGAACAAGAAGTAAAATTTATAATTTATATGTTTTAAAATTATTCATTACATCCATTCATTTAAAGCACTTCCAATATCACCTATATCAAAGTATTAGACTTCTCAATAACTTATAGTTTCCCTCTCGTAAGGGCGGGTTATTAAGAAAATATAATATCAGGGTCTAGTTGATTACCTCTTCATCAAAAACCTATGTTCCACGTATCAATTCTACTCAATACTTATAGTTTCCCTCTCGTAAGGGTGGGTATTTGAGAAGAATAGGTATAAAGGCCAAGATTTTTTTTGAAACATTTGTCTAATTCACTATATCAATCTACTCATTTACTTATAGTTTCCCTCTAGTTAGGGTGGGTAAATTGAGAAGACTGGTATTAGAATCAGACTTTTGTATCCTTCTTTAAAATCTCAATTGTAATCTCTTAAAGCACTTGAAGTTAAGGGGGGAAACAATATTGGTTCACTTCAAATATCTTTAGTAAAATGAATACAATTGATCCTCTCACCCCTCATAACTATCATACATGGAAACCCAAAATATTAAATCTCATTTCTCAAAAAGGGCTCACACACTTGCTAGAAGAGAAGCAACTTGAATTTGAAAAAGAATATGAAATATTTGTTCATAAAGGGAAGATGTATGAAACAATGGGTATTATAAGCACTAATGTAAATGAAAGCTTATGGTTTCACATTTCAGAATGTAAAACTCCTTATGAAAGTTGGCAGAAACTTAAGAACTTATTTGGGAAAGTAGATCAAATAAGGTCAATGCAATTAGAGGCAGAATTAACAACATTATCTCCTGAAGACTTCAGCAATATTGTTGACTTTCTCACCAAATTTAAAGAAGTCCTCACTCAATACAAAGGTAGTGGCAAGAATAAAATAGAAGAAGAATGCATCTATCTAATTCTTTCTAAATTAAATGGTGTATTTCAAATATTTGCAACCACCTTTCTATCTACAAAAGATGCTCTTGGTGCAAGTTTCAAAATGCCCTCCTTAGAAGAATTTTGTGATAGACTAACTAGAGAAGAAACAAAACTTGCAAAGTATGAGATCTCTTCCTCTTCCTCAAAAGCCTTAGTAGCATCCACCTCTACTAAAGAAAAATTCAAAAAGAAAGAAAGGAGTCCCATAACTTGTACTCACTGCAAAAAGAATGGTCATTCTATGAACAAATGTTGGAAAAGACTTCAACAACTAGAGGCAACAATGAAGGATCAAAAGATAGACACTAAGAAGTAGATAGGAAAAGCCTTAAATGTTCAAGGCAAGACCATAAACACTCCATCAAAATACTGGGTTCTAGATTCAGGAGCAACTCATCACATGACTTCCTCAGATGAGTCATTCACTTCAATCTCCTCAAGTTCAACATGTAGCATAGAAGTTGGTGACTCATCCTTTATCCCAGTCAAAGGAAAAGGTGACATATCCATTGATGGTGGTTATATCAATAATGTTCTCTATGTTCCAAACATTGCAACAAATCTCCTCTCCGTCTATCAGATTTGTACTTCTGGAAATGGCAAAATAATTCTCTTCTCCCCAATAGGAGTTGAGATAAGAGACTTTCAAGACCCTCACTCTCTCATAGCAAAAGGAGATATTGATCACAATACTCACCTATTTCACTTCAAAGGATTCAAAAATTTAGAAGGGGCCTCCTATTTTGTTGCTCATGGAGATCTTGAAAGCAAAATTTGGCATGAAAGGTTTGGACATCTCAGTTATAACTACCTAAAGGAATTGAACACCCATGAAATGGTAACAGGATTACCACAAGTCTCTTCTATTGATGGAGTATGTCCTGGATGTGCTCTTGGAAAGCAACATCAAGATCCTTTCCACCCAAGTGGTTCTCTAAAGGCCTCATCACCTCTAGAGTTAATCCATAGTGACTTGATGGTCTTCCCAGAGCCTTCTTTCAAAGGAGAAAAATATGCTTTAACCTTCATTGATGATTTTTCCAGAAGAACTTGGGTATACTTCCTAAAATACAAAAGTGATGTTCTATCCCACTTCAAAATCTTCAAAGCCTTAGTTGAAAATCAGGCCTCTTGCAAAATCAAGCAAATTCGTACAGATAATGGGGGGAATACTTCAGTAATGAGTTCTCAAAATTTCTATCAGGTCATGGAATAATTCATCAACATTCTGTCTCCCATAATCTATAGCAAAATGGTATTGTAGAGAGGAAAAATAGAACTTTAAAGGAAATGGCAAACTATATGCTCCACTCAAGAGATCTTCCAAAAGTTTTTTGGGTAGAAGCAATTAACTATGCAAACTATATTCAAAACCGCACACCTCATAAAGCTCTTGGCCATTTGACTCTCGAGGAAGCATGGACTGGCTCAAAACCTGATGTCTCTTTCTTCAAAAATTTTGGGTGTACTACTTGGGCACATATCCCAAAGAAGAAAAGGAAGGCTCTAGATAAGAAAAGCAAAAAGCTCATCTTTGTTGGTTATTGTGAGGAAATGAAAGCATACAGGCTCCTTGATCCCACAACTCATGAGGTCTTTTTTCATAGGAATGTCCAATTTGATGAAACATTCCCTCATAAATATCCTCAACCATCCTCTTCCACCATTGATTCTCTTGAGCCTTCTCCAATGTTAGAGCCTCAATATAATGAAGAACCAACTTTAGAGATTAATTTAGAGATTAATGATCAAGATGAGGAACCTATAACTCCAACTCAAAGTCCTACCACTCCTACTACTCCTTCCACTATGCCAAAATGGGCCCGCACCATTGTTAAAGAAGCTACTCCATACATCCAAAATCTTCCATCATCCAGATTAGGCAACTCCATAGGCTCTGGTCTTGTCTGTCAGTCCATTTCCATAGATCCTCAATCCTTCAAAGAAGCAACTAGTATTAAATAATGGGATGATGCCATGGAGAATGAATTCTCTTCCTTAATCAAAAATAAAACTTGGGATTTAGTTCCCCTACCTAAAGGAAGGAAATTAGTTCATTGTAAATGGATTTACAGAATGAAATATGGACCTAATGGAGAAATTGACAAACACAAAGCTCGCCTGGTAGCCAAAGGTTTCTCTCAAATTGAAGGGATTGATTATTCTAAAACTTTTGCACCAGTTGCCAAAATGGATTCTATTAGACTGGTACTTGCTCTAGCTGCTTCCCAAAAGTGGCCTGTCTTTCAAATGGATGTAAAAAGTGCTTTCTTACATGGGGACTTAAAGGAAGAGATATTCATGGAACAACCTGTTGGTTTCACTCAAGACTCCTCCCTTGTTTGTAGGCTAAGGAAGTCTCTCTATGGCCTCAAACAAGCTCCTAGAGCTTGGTATGAAAAAATGGACTCCTTCCTTCTTTCCTCAGGTTTTTCTCATTGTGAGTCTGATGCCACAGTCTACATTTGGAGAGATGAAGAAAAAATCACCATACTTGTTCTATATGTTGATGATCTACTACTCACTGGTAGTGACTTCACTCACATTCAGACTATCAAGGACTCCCTCTCTAAAAATTTTGAAATGGTTGATCTGGGTTTAGCTCATTACTTCCTTGGGATTCAAATAAATCAAATAGATGCAGGAATTTCATTGTGTCAACAAAAATACACTCTAGACCTTCTTCAAAGGTTTAAGATGACAGATTGCAAACCTTCTTCTACACCTTTTCAGTCTGGAGTCACTCTAAGTACTTCCTGCACATCCCCTCTATGTGATGCAACTCTATACCATCAGCTTGTAGGGAGTCTGTTATACCTTACTCATACTCACCCAGATATCTCATATGTTGTTGGCTTGATATCTAGATTCTCACATCAACCTCATTTCAGTCATTGGCAAGCAACAAAAAGAATCCTCCACTACTTGCAAGGAACTCCTCACTTTGGGCTCTTATATGAGGGAAAATCCATGGATATCATTGGTTACATGGATTCTGATTGGGCAGGTTCAGTAGAAGATAGATGTTCAACTTCTGGCTATGTCTTTTGTCTTGGTTCTTCACCAATTGCTTGGTTATGCAAAAAACAACAAGCAGTGGCCTTATCATCTACAGAGGCAGAATACAGGGCAACAATTTTGGCAAGTCAGGAAGCTCTTTGGCTTCATCAGATACTAAGAGAATTTGGTTTTTCCCATGACAAACCTATTACTCTTTGGTGTGATAATCAGAGCACAATTCATATTGCATGCAATCCAGTTGAGCATCAACGCACCAAGCACATTGAGATTCACATGCACTTCATTCGACAGCATATTCAGAGAGGGGAAATATACTTGGACTATATTCCCACTAAAAATCAAATTGCAGACATCTTCACCAAGTCATTTCCTTCTCCGCGTTACATTCAGTTGTGAGAGAAACTTGGGGTAAAGCAATTGCATTAAAACAATAGAGGTCTTTCACCTCTCCTTTCTTCTTATTGTTGTATTCTTTGGAGGATGGTTTTTTCCCATGTGGTTTTTTTATCATCTCTCCTAAAGTATAAATTGTACATGAGTACCTCATCAGGCCAAGTTGTCGGGACTCATTCTTTTTTTCATGAGGACAATCTTCACCATCCGAAGACATGCCTCTATCTTTATTTTTCTGACAGATGGTTTTTTCCCAAGAGGTTTTTTCACCATCTATATATTGTAAATGAGTACCTCATCAGGCCCTATTGTCGGGACTCATCCTTTTTTTGTCAATGAGGACAATCTTCGCAAACCGAAGACATGCCTCTTCTTTTTCCTTTTTTGATAGATGGTTTTTTCCCATGTGGTTTTTACCATCTCATCAAATAAGATCATTGTACATGAGTACCTCATCAGGCCCTATTTTCGGGACTCATTTGTATCATACACCCCTAGTATCACTTAAGGGGGGTGTTAGAATAAGTAATTATTCTCTTAAGTTCTACTAGGATAGACATACTTGAGTTTCCACTCCTCCATGAGTCAGGTGAACTCTCAGTATAGTCTAGATCAGATTTGATGAGTTGTTGTAATCCAACGACTCTCAATGATCAACTTTGCTATTTATACAAAGTTGATCCATGGAATAAATCAATCAGTTCTATTTGTCTTCTCAAATCTTGTGATGCTTTGTAGTTCTACTCTTGGGAAATTCTAACAGAGCGATAGAAGGAATTCTAACTTGTTTGAATCCTTCTAGAAACTCCTGTGTAATCATTCATAAAACTAGGTATTAGATAGCCTCTTTAGTCACTTGCTGCTTTGTATATTATCGTTTCATCCTTATAAATGTTTATGGACCTACAAATAATTCAAGTAGATTAGAATTTTGGAGTGGGATTGAAGCCTTTATGAGAAGTAAATATCAAGAAACCTTATTCATGATCATAGGATATTTTAATGCCATAACCAAGTTGGATGAAAATTTGGGGTAGTTAGAAAATTAACCCAAAGTATGTGAGATTTCTCAACTTTTATTCAAAACAATAATCTACAGGAGATTGATTTTAAATAATATAAATATACTTGGACCAACAACGAGAGAGGCCAAAACCTAATAGCAGAAAAATTAGACAGATGCATACTCTATGATCATTTTATAGATGAAGGAACTTGTGCTAAAATTAACACCTTAATAAGGATTGGTTCAAATCATTGGAAAATAAGAGTTAAAATGGTGGTAATTGAATTAAAAATATCATATTTTAAATATGAGCAGATGTGGGAAGACCATCCTCAATTTGTTGATATGATAGCTAAAATATGAAATTATTCAAGTAATGGTGGGTTGTATGCTCTTCCAAACCAAATTAAATCTATGACATCTAGATTAAAAGAATGGAACAAAAACACTTTTGAAAATATTTTTGAGAAGAAAAAACTAAAAGATAAACTTTCAAATTTTCAAAAAGGTGAACATAATAATCCAAGCTTAGAGGAAAGGAAGTTGCTTAGTGAATATCATAATATTTTGAGTAAGGAAGAGAAATTTTGAAGATTAAAATCAAGATAGACGTGGTTAAAAGAAGGATATAAAAATACAAATTTTTTCATAGGATGGTAGAGATCAACATCTAGAATTAGTAGAATTAAATCAATAGAAGGGGTTTGGATAAAATATTAGAATGAAATTAGAAAAGAGGTAAATTTTTTTTATCAGAATATTCTAGGCTCAAAGGAGACTGAAGTTCTTAATGGTAAAATTCTTCAAGATGTTCCTTCAATTATAACGAATGAAGACAATAGGAAATTTATGGAGCCTATTACTTAATAAAAAGTTCATTTAGCTATTTTCTCTTTTAATAAGGATAAATCCCTAGGTC
The DNA here is from genome assembly GCA_028583015.1 of Wollemia nobilis. Lineage (NCBI taxonomy): Eukaryota > Viridiplantae > Streptophyta > Pinopsida > Araucariales > Araucariaceae > Wollemia > Wollemia nobilis. The sequence continues at coordinate 4,689,058 of JAQPPZ010016892.1, read as the reverse complement.
CATATGGGCTCTCTACAGATTTTCACCAACATAATTGGGATATAGTGAAGGATTTTTTATTGGTGGTAGTGAACACTATAGGGTAAAACAATACATACCTTATAAAAAAAATGCAATATATCTTACCTAATTCCAAAAAAGAAGGATGTTGAATTGTTTGATTCTTTTAGACCCATAAGCCTATGTAATATGGCATATAATATTATCTCCAAAGTGATGGCAAATAGATTAAGACCATTTTTAAACAAAATCATTTTAGAATAGCAAGGAGGATTTTTCAAAGAGAGATAAATTCTAGGCAGGATCATAGTAACTCATGAAGTTATACATTCAACAACTTCAAGAAAAGAGAAAGCAATGATCTTAAAACTTGATATGAGTAAAGCCTATGATAGGGTTAAATGAGATTTTTTTTTTGCAGTTTTAGAAAAGTTTGGATTAAAAAAAAATGGGTTAGATGAATTAAAGCTTTTGTCTCTATAGTTTCTTATTCAATGTTGTTTAATGGTTTAGTAACAAAATATTTTAAATACAAGAGAGTCCTTAGACAAGGAGATCCTCTATCTCCTTATTTATTCATTATTATGGTAGAGATTTTGAGTAGGAACTTAAAGAAGGCTTACAAATATGGGATTATAAGTGGACTTAAGGTTAGTAATAACATAGACAACATCACCCATCAATAGTTTTTAGATGATACAACCATTTTTGGAAGGACAATGATAAATGAGGCTAGAGTTTTGAATGACTTTTTAAAGAAATTTGAAAGAGCTTCAGAACAAAAATTTAATAGGAAAATACCCAAAATTTACTTCCTTAACGCTCAAACTAATATCAAAGCAAGAATTTTTAGGTTACTTCAAATGGAGGAGGCAAACTTGCCAACAACTTATCTAGGGATGCCTTTATTTGAGGGGAGAATGAGGATAGAATTATGGAATCTAGTTATTAGTAAAGTTTAGAATAAAATTCTACCTTGGAAAGGTAGATGGTTATCATTAGCAAGAAGAGTGCAGTTAATTAAGTCAATCTTACAAGCCATTCCAACATATTATATGTCATTGTATTCTATGCTAAAATAATTTGAAAAAAGTTTAATCTATATTATGTGATCTTAATATGGCAATGGATTCTTAATATGTTTAGTAAATGCATGGTGATGAATAACAAAATTAAATATTGGTTAAAGTAGTGGAAAAACACTTATAAAAGTGGGGCTTTAAAGACAATATGGGATATATCAAAAGATACAATACTTTAGACTGTATAGCTAGGAAGGAATATAAGAATATTTAAAGGAAAGGAAAGCAGTTTATAGGTAATAAAAAGTAAGATATGTTTAACCATAGAGGAGTCTAAACCAACCCTATCAACTCACCTAGTCCCTAATCTAGAAGCAGAGAGCCTTGATAGATGGAGTCAAGTCATTAAATGGAATTATGATGTTGGTACAAGAGAAGAAAAAAGAATATAAAGTGGAAACCACCAGATGTGTAGTGGGTTAAATTGAATTTTGATGGAGCATCTAAAGGAAATCCATGACCAGCAAGAGGAGGAGGAATAATTAGAAATAATAGATGAGAGATTTTGTCTCATTATGATTTCAATAGTGGATTTAAGACAAATAATGAAGCTGAAGCTTAGGTGGATTTAGAAGGGTTAAAAATATGTAAAAAAATGAAATGGAATAGAATATGGATGGAAGGTGATTCTCTCATAGTAATATATTCAAGTTTAAGGATAGTTAAGGCTCCATGGAACATACAAGATATAATTGTGGAAATTCAATATCTTTCTAAAGAGTTTGAAGAAATTAGGGTTACACATACATTAAGGTAAGGAAACAAATGTGCAGATTGGCTAGTCAATAGAGGGGTTTTTATTGAGGATAATGAAGTTAAATTCTCCTTTCCATGGTTAGAGGAAGTAGTAATTTTAGTTGAAGCTGACAAGAAAAAGTTGACTGTAAGAAAAAGTTAATTATAGTTATTCAAGGTGCAATAAACCTTCATAAAGTATGAAAAATATCCAAGGAAAACTTTGGTCCAATTTTTATAGCTTTTCCCATAATTCTTGCCTAACAATATTTTGTATAAGATATGATTAGGCATTAAGGTAAGGATCAACCTTAGATACTCTTTAAACCTAATTCTATTCATATTCTTATCCTTAAAATATCATTGAGTTTCCATATAATAGTTTTGACCATAGGTTTATATGAAGGATACATATATTGGATAAGCATCTTGAAAATTAACTAGTTTTAAAATTATGAAATCGTAAATTTGTATAAGTAACACAAAATTCAAATAATTCCATTGTTATAAATCCCAATATTTTAAAGTTATGCTTCGTGTCCTAGAAGTATACACTTATATTATGAATTTAAGTAAATAGGTAAACATCCAATTATATATTAGTGATTTACATTAATTGTGTGATAGATGTATTTACAACATTGCCCACATGAACCTGCACAAACTTCATACATTTGATGCATAATTTATAACATGACTCTGGTCAAATATAATTTAAGTTTGTTTTTATGAAATATAAACCTAATTTTGACCAATCTATACACATTAATACCTAATGTTTTCAATGCATGCATATATATATACACACACACACACACTCCAAATATTCCATGATTTTATACAATTTCATTTCATTAAAAAATCAATTGTATTTCTTAAAAGGGATTTGACTTATGGGATTACCACTCTTCCTTTATTCTACCCTCAAATTCATACCTAAAACCATGTAGACCTATGAGTGGCCTATTTCAAACCTAACACCATGCTTTCCTATTGCTTAAGGATAGGAAATAATAGGCTCATTATACTACTATTTCTTAATCCATCAAGTCTTGCAAGTTTCATATTGAAGCTTTTTAACTTTACCTTTTCATTTCTCCTTGATAATATTTTCTAAGGATTTTGATCCTTTAAGGTCAATGGTAGAAGTCATTAGTCAAGAAAAGTATCTTTAATATCTTCAATCACAAAAATAAGTGATCAACCTAAGGCTCAATTCAAGTCCAAATCATGTTTCTACCAAACAAGTATACTCTCTCATATCTCATCTTGCTAGTTCATTCTTTTTTATTTATTGTATTTACTTGTTTTATAATTACATTTCCACACTCTTGTATCAAGTTGTGCATAATTTAACTTGCCCTCCTACTTATTTTTTTATAACTTAGGATGTACTCTTTTATTTATAGTAATCTAACCTTCTTACTTCTATGTGTTTTGAGTTGTATTCACTTAACTTTGACTTATACTAGTGTAGTTTACACTCAAGGGTGTATTGTCTTACTAGAGTTGTCCCATTTTGGTGATTCTTTGATGAACACAATGTAAGTCTTCCTATACTTTTCCATGGTGTTCACCTTCCATTTCAATCATTAGGAATTAAAACTGAGTACCTTCATATAAATTCCCCTTTAACATGTCATATATTTTCTAAGAGGTATTTATGTTTACCTTGGATTACCCAGAATCGAAATTTGATTCTTAAAATATCTATAGAATTATCTACAATATCCTTCCTTCTTAAAATTTTTGTCAATCCTTGCAAAATTAGGATTTCTCATTTTCACTTCAACTAATCAACAACACTCAACTAATATATATGGAAGATATAAGCAAAATTAGAAAACAAGCATAAAAGTTGTTTGTCCTTGCTACCTATCCTACAAACACTATCACATAGTAAAAGAGGAAACACATAAATACAACATTTGAGAGAAATAATAGTTAACAATTTAGTAAGTAGATTTCACTCTTGTGTACTTTCTCTAAATGCTCTGCATTGATTCATAATCAAGACATTTACAACAAATATCTAGTTACCCTTTCCATCTGAAGGCTACATGTTTAAAAAATACTTAAAAATCAACATCAAGGAGTATCAGGATGCAAATATGATAATAGGAGAATATAGAGCCTTAAGATACATCCATATAGCCTCCAATGTGAGTGCACACATGTCATGATACACATTGCTACTACCACTAGTCATACTAATGTGATGTAATGTCCTAAAGCTTATTGAAATCCATTTCAAGATATAATTAGAAGGCATTGAATTCAATATTCTTCATCTTATCCATGATATTATCCAAACCATAATTCTTTTTGGAAATTAATTACAATTTATAATGGGGGGATTTTTATTAGATACAATTGATTATGCAAATCAAGGGATATGCTACATTAATCAAATGTTTGACTAAGAAATTACCTTCCTTATAATTATGGAAAATTTTCCAAATTTGGAACTTAAAATAAAGTCTTAAACATATTTAATAATTGATTTCAGTTACCTATCATATCTAAGTCCTCTTTATAATGACTTTCCTAGAATAAAATAATCTCCTCCTCAATGAATGTTTTTTCAACCTTATTCTATAACCAATTATTAGATTTAATACCATAGGTTTTTATCGTTGCCTCAACATAGTTATTAGATTTCATGCCATAGTTTTTACACATACAAGAACAACCTCACCTTTACTATTTCTAAAATGTCCTCCCATCTAGATTAGCTTGGATTGACTTTGGAAGCATCATCAAAACTAAGCTTAATCTAATTCTCATTAGGGGCTTGCCATCAAACATACTTTTAGATTTATTTTTTTAGTCTTATCCCATTATTATGGGTATCCAATTTCAAGCAACTTGAATGATTTTTTATAGCCCATGGTTCATTAGAATCACTCTTACCTTTTTGAATTGGATAAGTTTTGAGGCTTTCTTTAAAGTTTGCAATAATTGCATAAAATACCATATTTTTTATTTTGGAAGATTCTAATATTTCTTTCCCCCTAGATGTTCCAAAAAATATTGATGATAATAAGCATCTAAATATGCTATAGTAATATGGATTAAAAGGTTTTATTTCATTCTTGTAACCAAATTGTTAGAGTTTTGGGAAGAACCTAGTTGATGCCAAAGTTTGAAAAGAACCTAAATAAATTATGAAGATAATTAATTGCTAAATGATCAATGGTCTCTTCATTAAAAAAAATGTATCTAGTAAGGCATTAGAACCTCATTTTATTTAAATAATTCTTTGTTATAATTTTATTTCTAGATGTAAACCATAAAAATGCCATATATTTTGAAGTAGCTTCATTAATCTAGACTGATATACAAGAGAAATCTAGTTCACTTTTGGATGCTATATAATAATTATTGTCATTTATAGTTGTAATAGATTCAAATTTATTACTCATTTACATAAAGTATCGCCTTGAGGGGAAGAGGGATTTTTACCCCATTAAAAAGGTTATTCAACCTTTCAAATTAATTCAAGCATCAATAATCAAGATCTCTAGTATATTTTCACTTGTGAAGCAATGATCAATATTATGCAATACCACATTATAAATATACCTAGAAAGTGTTCATTATGTGATGCTCATTTCCTATAAATAGAGAAAGGGTAATTAACCCAACATGAGTCATCCCATAAATCTACATTTAAACAAGGACACAAGTTCCATAGCATACATGATGGGACAAGATTCTTGTATTTCTTAATAAAATTGTAGTTTATCAACCTTTTAGTTAAAATATTTTGTATAAATGACATTTTAGGATTTCATCTCCAGAATGCATTCCCTATATTTTATTATCATATGTTTTGTTATTGATAAGATATCTCAATAGCATTTCCATGTTAATAAAAATGTTGATGAATTAATTTTTTCTTAAACCTAATCCTCCTTATTCCTTGGGCTTACATATTTGATCCAAAATATAAATTTGAGTTTCTTTTTCCTTTATTTAGAACTTGATCAAAGAAAGCATGTATGAATGTTGTTAATATCATTAGATATTTAATAGGTATTCAAATAGTATTATATAAATTGCAAATAATGTGGATTTCAAAAGTTGATTTTTCTAGCAAAGGATAGGAGTTTTTTATTTTATCCATATAATTTTACCTTGAATCTATCTATTAATATGTTTTTTTTTGTTTTTTTATTTATTTACATGGTGGAATCGGTAGCCACCACGAATACGGGCAGGTTGTCTTTTATGGCCGCCGCCATGAATCCGGGTAGGTTGTCCAGTATTTTATGGCCACCATAGTATTTTGCGTTGTCCGCACCAAAATTCGCCACACAGATCTTTGTGCAGTCCGCCCCTATAACCACCATGCCACAATGATTTTAAACCTTTTACGTTGCTGAAAGCACCAGGAAAGGGACAAGCGTTCAGTCCGACGAGGCCCAAGATTTGAACCTTGGACCTCTGCCCTATCTATTAATATGTTACAACCCTCTTTTTTAGCTCTTTCTATAGAGAATGATAGTCTAAGTAACAACCTAGGAGTAAACCAATATCAAAACCTATAATTGCATTGGAATTTTTTATGTTATTCTTGATATATTTTTTTTTGAAAAAATTGAAAAAAACTTGTATTAAAACAAATATCAGTTACAATTGGGAGTAGACACATCCCAGCCGAAAACAAAGAAAGCACATGATTACAAGGCATGAAAACATGACACTATTCACCTCAGACCGTAAAAATTCAACAAGTCGCGAAATCGTGACATGTCACGATATCGCTACAACAATCCATCCTTGGCCGCTCTGGAGCAACATGTCGCGATATCGCGACAACAAACCTTCCTTGGCCGCGATGGAGCAACATGTCATGAAATCGCGACATGTCGTGATATCACGACAACTATCCTTCCTTGGCCATGACGGAGCAACATGTTGCGAAATCGCGACACCACTCCTCCCTTGGCTGCGACAGAGCAACATGTCGCGAAATCGTGACAACTTTCCTCCCTTGGCCACAATGGCGCAACATGTCGTGATATCGTGACAACTTTCCTCCAGTGGCCGCAACGGCGCATCAAGTCGTGAAATCGCAACAACTTTCCTCCCGTGGCCGTGACGGTGCAACATGTCGCGATATCGCGACAACTTTCCTCCAGTGGCCGCGACGGCGCAACAAGTTGTGAAATCACGACAACTTTCCAACGACAGCCGCGACGGCTCAACATGTCACGAAATCGTGACAACTTTCCACCAGGGGCCGCAAAGGCGCAACATGTCACGAAATTGTGACAACTTTCCAACGACGACTGCGACAGCGCAACATGTCACGATATCGCGTCAACTTTCCTCCAAGGGCCGCGATGGTGCAACATGTCGCAAAATTGCGACAACTTTCCAATGGCGGCCGTGATGGCGTAACATGTCGTGATATCATGACAACTTTCCTCCAGCGGCTGCGATGGCGCAACATGTCACGAAATCACGACAACTTTCCTCCAGTGCCCGCAACGTCGCAACATGTCACGATATCGCGACAATTTTCCTCCAACGGCCGCAACGACACAAAAAGTCACGATATCGTGATAGCTATCCTCCAGCACCCGCGATGTCGCAACATGTTGCGATATCGCGACAACTTTCCTCCAGCGGCCGCGAGGCGCAACATGTCGCGATATCGCGACAACTTTCCTCTAGCGCCCATGACGATTATTCTTGATATATTAAAAAGTGATAACATGTATTAATATGATAAAAAGTGACGGGAGATCAAATCCCCTTGTCTAAGCCATTTAAATTTGTTAAAATTTTGATAAACCTACCATTAATAAGCATAAAGTACGTATGGGTAGAGAAACACTAGAAAATCCATTTACACTTAGTCATATTTGAATTTTGTAATAACCATAAGGAGTGATATCTAATTAAATTTGTTGTAGGCCTTATGCAAATAAGATATGTATTCTAATTATTTTGCAATTGTGAATGAAATGTAAAGTCTCAAATGGCAACATAATTTCATATAGAAATTACCTAAATTTAGAAAAACTTCTTATTTTTTGATATGATAAGGGGAAGAAGCTTTAACTTTTCGTGCTATTAGTTTAGACATAATATTATAGATTACATTGCATAAGATAAAAGATCTATAATATACAAACAAATCATTTTATGTATAATTGTTATTAAAGTTGTATTTAGATCCTTAAGAATGGATATAAGTATTTTAGAATCTTTCAGATCCTCTACTGAATCAAACTTAATAATATTCCAAAAACATCAGAAGAAGCTAAATGGAAATCCATTTTCAATTGAGACTTATCCATTTGGAAATAAATAGCATCCCATTAATAATTTTCAATAACTCAATCCATTAATGATTCATTTTAAAATTTTAGAATGGTTGTAGCATTTGGTTCTAATAATTTTTCTAAGACTTAGGATTATCTTTATTTGAGTTAGCATAATTTAAATAAAAATTTTACATAGTGGAAATCCATATAGACATGGATCCTAAAAATTTATAAAGAAAATAATTCCTCGTGCATCTCATTCTTAGTAATTTGATCCATTAATGCTTTATTTTGAATGATCGAGATGATTGTAGAGGTTAATTCTAGTAGTTTGTTAAAAACCTTAGGATTCTCTTCATTTTGAGTTAAATAAATTTTCATAAAATTCACATGCATTTTTTTCCTTTAAAAGTGACTATATATAAGATTATATTTATTAGCTTATGATAATAAGAATGATTTTTTTCTATTTTTTATCTCCTTATTAGATTCATGTTGCTCTTGGATTTTTCTTCCAAAAGAAGTATTCCATATTACACATGTTATGAAGATCAACTAGGATGACATTTTCATAAGGATTTTGACTTATTAATTGTTCCTACATAAGGTCCTAAATTTTATCCAAATTCTTCTTCTATGACATTTTTTTTAAATAAAGGGGTAAAAATTTATTGATAAAAAGTTTGGATTACAGAGTACAACTGAGCTTCCAACCAGGACTCAAATAAATAGCCAAACAGGCTAAAACCACTAGACTAGAATGACACCCAGAAAAGACAACAAGAATAAACCACATTAAGTCTGTACATCCTTGTGGATCAACTCCCACAGGCGTTGAGAGTCCCCAGATGGGAGACTCTCCCAATTATCGATACTCCAAGGATCCAGCAGCTCAGAAGCCCTTTTGGCCAGGTAATCAGCAACCACATTCCATTCCCTTGGAATGTGCACAAAGGATATAAATTCGAACTCTTCACTCATTCTGAGAATCTGAACGGCTACAGAGGCCAACTGCCAATTAACTTCCTCCACCCTTTTACTGTTTAAAATATTAACCACAATTTGAGAGTCAGACTCGCAGATAATCCTATGCCAGCCAAGAGAAAACCCCCTCCGCAAGGCCTCAAGAATTGCAAGAGCTTCCATAAAATTGTTGGAGTGAACACCTTTATAAATGGAAAAGAAAAAACTGACACCACCGGTAGAATCTCTCCCAACACCGCCAATGCCAGCATGTCCGGGATTACCCCTGGACGATCCATCAGTATTAATTTTTAAAACTCCTCTAGGGGGTGGCCTCCACCTACCATCTCTCCTAACCTTCTTGTTGAGCTGAGGAACCCTACTAGGGCTAGAAGAGTTCACACCATCCCCAAAGAGACCAAGGGCTTGTTGTACCTTCTCCTCCCTAGAATCCAAAAGAGGGTCCACATCACATTTGCTATGGATGGTTTCCTGAACCATATACAGGATCCTTTGCCAGATCTGTTGAACAGCCAAATAACTACCCTGAAATATGCGTCGGTTCTGTTCGAGCCAAATTTTCCAGATGATGCAAGAAGGGCCCAAATTCCAAGCCACCCGAAGGAAGGGGGCCTTGGCCGGAGGTCTGCCCAGACTACTCCAAAACTCCACCAGGGACAGCACATGAAAACATGGATGGTTCCAGGCGCTCCACCAATGGTGCCAAATGTCTCTGGCAAAGGAGCATTGGAAAAATAAATGAGAAGAGTCATCCTCATTCTTACTACAAAGGACACAAAAAGAGGGACCCTGAAATCCCCTCTTCCTCACATTATCCCAAGTGAGGCATTTATTACGAGCTACCAACCAGAGAAAGAAGTTACATTTTGGCCAGGAAAATTTGTTCCACACCTTTTTCCACCAAGTGACAGGAAGACTCCCATACTTTTGCTTATCAAGAACCTGATAACCATAGGCTACCGAGTAGGTTCCCTTAGGATCAGGGTTCCAAGCTAGAATATCTTTACCCCTCAATGAAGAACAAGGCCTCCCCATAAGAATAAGAGCAAGCACCTCTCTGTCCTTGGCCAGTCCCCCTAGGGCCATTCTTGTGGATCTTTCCACCTGTACATCTCCATATTTCCAAAAGACTAGATTTTTTTAAAGTCCTCCACATGAGACCAACTTGCTTCCAAGAAAAAAATGCTTAGGGAACGTAACCTAGGATATTGATTCAATATAGGAGGGTGGCCATCCCAAGAATCCTCCCAAAAAAGAGCATTTGATCCTTGATTGCAAATCCAGAACAAACCCTACTTGATTAAATTAGCTCCTCTTTTCAGAGTGTCCCAGATAACTGAACCTTTCCCAACCAAGCTGACTCTAGGGATTTCAGCCTCAGAAATACCTCTCAAGTATTTACAAGATAATATTTTAGCCCAAATATGATCTTGAGAGGTACACCATCTCCAATAAAGTTTTGCAGCCAAAGCCTACCCAAAAAGAGTTGTCTGTCGCAACCCAAGGCCTCCCTCTTGCATCGGCCTACATATAGAATCCCACCTAACCAAACTCCATTTAGATTGATCAAGTTTTCCAGACCATAAAAATTGTCTTGACAAAGCATCCATGTCCTTGATGAAGTGAGAGGGAGCTATTTGTACAAAACATCTATAAATGGGTAAAGCTTGAACAACAGATTTTAAAAGCAACACTCTACCTACAGTGGATAGCCATCTGAAAGTCCAGTGATTCACCTTCCTTCTAAACTTATCAAGCATAGACTACCAAGAAGATCTAGGTAGAGGGTGAGATGAAATTGGAATACCAAGATAAATGAAGGGGGAGTCCCAACTTGGAATCTTAGAATGCGAGCAATCCTGGCTTGAATAAGAGGAGGGGTATTGAAGAAGAAAATAGAAGACTTGTCCTCATTAATCAACTATCCAGAAGCACCAAGATATATGTCAAGAGACTGTCTAATATTGCCAGCTTCCCTGATAGTGGCAACTCCCAACAAAGCAGTATCATCAACAAATTGAAGGTGGGAAAGAGGTGGCAAACTACTATCCCACTTCCACCCCTGAATGAGACCCTGCATGACTTGAGACTTGAGCAATCTTCCCAACCCTTCCGCCATAATGATAAACAAATAAGGAGATAAAGGATCTCCTTGCCTCAATCCCCTTGAGGCCTCAAACAGCTCCGATGGCTCATTATTAACAAGAACAGAGAATGAGGAAGAAGAAACACAACTCATCACCCATCTAATCCATTCCTCCTCAAATCCAAAAGTAACAAGAACTTTCTGAAGAAAGGACCATCTGACCCGATCATAGGCTTTGGCCATGTCCAACTTAATGAACATAGTTTTCTCCTTAGAAGTTTCCATCGAGTGAATAGCTTATGTAGCAATAACAACCCCATCCAAGATTTTTCGGCCAACAACAAACCCTCCTTGCTCCTCAGAGATGATTTTGCTCAACCATATCTTCAGCCTCTCAGCAATAATTTTTGTGATGATCTTATACACAACATTGGAGAGAGCAATAGGCCTGAACATATCCAAGGAATTTGCTCCCTCTTTTTTGGGTATAAGCACCACAAAGGTAGCATTTAGGGCCCTTAGCATCTGTTTGTTCTTTTGGGACTCATGGACCACCTCCAAAAGATCAAATTTGATTAAATCCCAAAACTCTTGATAAAACTCAATCGGGAATCCATCTGGGCCTAGGGCTTTTCCTTTTTTCATCTTGAATACAACATTTTCCAACTCCTCAAGGGAAATTGGACCCATCAAGTGCTCATTCATCTCTCTAGAAACAATCGTTGGAATACAGTTTAGAATAAGCTTTTCATTCTCATCATCTGATAGGGAGTCCTCCTTGAAGAGAGAGGAAAAATACCTCTTAGTCTCTTCTGAAATATCCCTGAAAGAAGAGAGCAGGGCACCCTGAGAATTCACAAGAGAGGTAATGAGGTTACCATTACGGTGAGCCTTAAGCTGAGTTATAAAAGAAGGTTGTGTTCCTATCCCCTTCCTGAAGCCAATCTACTCGAGCTTTTTGTTTCCAAAAAATTTCTTCCCTCAGTTCCCATTCAGCAAGGTCTTTCGCAGCCTCAGATTCCTCAACAAGAAGCTCCTTCGTGAATCCCTGATCTCTAATCTTCCTTGAAGCTTCTTCCATCCTCCTAAGAGCTGCCAGCTTAGCCAAGGAAAGGTTCCCAAAATTTAGTCTATTCCATCTCTTCAATTTATGTTTTACAAATTGTAGTCGCTTCATAAAGGAATACATAGCGGTGCCATGAGGAGGTTTGCCAGTGGTCCACCAGCCTCGCATGAAATCATGAAGCTTAGGATCACGAAGCCACATAAGTTGAAACTTAAAGGAGGGATTCTTTTTTAGCCCTAACTCCAAAGCAGAGAGTTTGATAGGCCAATGATCAGATCCCCTACCCTCCAGAATCATAGAACTAGCACCTCTGTTATTACCCATCCAATAACTGGATATCAAAAACCTATCCAGTCTCTTTGATATGGAAGCTTCCCCACACCTTCTATTGTGCCAAGTAAAGATCCCATTATCTGGCTTGATGTCAACCAAGTTTAGGGCCTGGATATGAGCACTGAAGACAGAAGAAAAAGGCTCGAGACGGTCCACCCCACCACGTTTCTCCTCTAGACAAGTGATAGAGTTGAAGTCTCCAGCCAAAATCCATGGGTACAGGGGAACCAAACTTCTCACAAAGCAAATGTGCTTCCACAAATTCACTTTACCATTGTAATCAACAAGAGCATACACATTTGTAAGTAGGATGATTTCACCAGATTCATTATCATGCCCGACCATTGAAATAGACCATCTACTAGAAATCCAAGTAAGAGGGGATATCTTAACCGGATCCCATAAACAAGCGATGCCACCAGCATATCCACATGCACCAATACACTGGCATTGCCCCCTTCTCCACAACTTGGGAGCAATATTGAACATACTATCAATAGCCAATTTAGTCTCCTGAATAAACACCACATCCAGAGAATGCACATGAACCAAATCACGAACAACTTTTTGTCTGGGGATGCTATTCAACCCCCTTACATTCCATGAGAGGATAATCATTTTTGGGGGTTATAAAAATGGGAGTCCAATGTTCTCACCAAGCTTGACTCCACCAAAGTCTCCCCCATTAACTTAATTTTATCCTGGTCCTTCTTCTGACCCACCTTCATATTCTTATCTAAAAAACTTTTTTTAATTATTTTTTGTTGCAATCCCAACATCGTAGGAGTTTTGCAGTCCAAGGATGACTGCATCAGTGCCTGAGTAGGAGAGGGCATAACTAAATCTGTACCACTTTCCAAAATAGTTTCCCTTATAGGGCTAGACCCAACCATGTCCCCTATACTCAGATCCAAAGCCCTTTGTTCTTCATTTAAACCCCCTAGATCTGATTCCTTAAGTTCCCCCTCAAGAAGAGACATCTGATTCGGCCTTGTTATATTTGCATCAGGTAGCGACGTTTCAGGTATCTCCATGCACTAATCAAGATCATCTAATATTTCAAAATGGTTGAGTAGAGCATCTAGTTGGCTATCCTTAAGGTCTTTGTTTGCCCTTCGTCCTCTATTTTGGGATTTTATCAGAACAAAACCTTCCTTATCTCGTTCCCCTTCCTTTATCGAGGCTTTTCCTTTATCCAAACTTTGTCCAGATCGAGAGGGCCCAGGATTTGAAGCCACAGGCGAGACAAACTTAGGGCATTTTCTTTGCAGGTGGCCATATTCACGGTAAATCCGACAATGAAATGGAAGAGCTTCATAGTCAAGTTTTTGAACCCATGTAGTTGATCCAAATTGTATTTCAATAGAATCTGGAATAGGATTATTTAAGTCAATTTCAACACAAATACGAGCAACAGAGATTACCTTTTTATCCATTGTCTATTGTGACGGTCCAACCGGCTTCCCAAGCAGAAGGGCAATCTTATGCAAGATATCAGTTCTCCAGAATTCCAATGGGAGCCATGGAAGCCGCACCCATACTTGGAACCCATGACGGCCGCTCCTCTGATGGGTTGAAACCCACATGCCGGGGTTTAAGAAAGAGTCCCACTTGGTTATAGAAATAAGGACCCCCTTCAAATGCTTTGTTACGATCCGCAATACAAGAGAAAACCACCATAAAATAGTTGTTCGCACTCAGCATCACCTCCACATCGCCTTCAGGATTCCAAGTCTTCCTGACCCAAGCCTCCACAAAGGGGAGAGAAATTTGGATGCCCAAAAATTTGCCAATAAGGGCATGTTTGGTTAGATACTCCACATCTTCCGCCATCGAGTCTGGTTGAACCACTAGAACTGGCCTGGCTTCACATCGTTCCAAACATCCATTGTTCTTTAACAAGCGGTTCCCGACATGCACTTTGGAAAATCTTGTTCCTTCTAGTCATTTTCAGATGAAAAAATATCACGAGCATGCACTCTCTGTGCCGGACCCGATGCCATCACGACATTCCTCCAATTTTTTAGACCTCCTCTAGAAGTTTTTCTTCATCAAACCCTAGCAGAGTAGTTTTTCCTCATCAAACCCTAGCAGAGATCCAAAGTCTCATGGGATCACTTATTTAAAATCCAAGAAGGTAGTTTTTCTATGACATTTTATTCCAAAACACATTCTTGAATTTAATCTATATTTTAAAAATGACATTTTTAATCCTATAAATATGTTTGATTATTCCTTAATCAATATGCACAAATATGGATTTAGGGTTCACCTTAATTGAAACTTGAATGGTCTTTTGAATTACTTACGACCGTCTTCATTTTTTAACTATATTTTTCAGTGATATGATCTAATACACAAAATAGTCCTAGAATTTATACTTAAACCATCCTCTACCTATTCCATACTAACTAACATTCTATTGAGTCTCAATGGTTCTCATAAATTTATATGTTTTTAAAATCAAAAAGCAACATTGTTAATGTCTCTATGGTTCTTATAAATTTCTTGTCTATTTTTTGGTATATTCATTAATTGTTTTAAATTTTATAGTCTTCTAAAAAAAAGTATTTTTATGTTCTTAAGAGGGATCACCTTTATAATCTAGAAGTAGAGAGCCATGATAGATGGAGTCAAGTTATTAAATGGAATTATGATGTTGGGTACAAGAGAAGCAAAATGAAGGTAAATAATATAAAGTGGAAACCACTAGATGTGGAGTGGGTTAAATTGAATTTTAATGGAGCATATAAAGGAAATCTAGGACCAATAGGAGGAGGAGGAATAATTATAAATAATAGATGAGAGATTTTGTCTCATTACGCTTTCAATAGTGGAATTAATACAAATAATGAAGTTGAAGCTTGGGCAACTTTAGAAGGGTTAAAAATATGTAAACAAATGAAATGGAATAGAATATAGATGGAAGGCAATTCTCTCATAGTAATAAATGAAATTTTGAGGAAAGTTAAGGCTCCATGGAACATACAAGAAATAATTGTGTAAATTTAAAATCTTGCTAAAGTGTTTGAAGAAATTAGGTTTAAACATACATTAAGGGAAGGAAACAAATGTGCAAATAGACTAGCCAATATAGGGATTTGATTGGGGATCGTGAAGTTCAATTCTCTTTTCCATGGTTAGAGGAAGTAGTAAGTTTAGTTGAAGGTGACAAGAAAATGTTAATTTCCTGAATCAATTAATGATTAATATTTACTTTAATATTTTCCATTGGTAATATTTATTTTATTTTGTTATAATAATGTGTTTTTATATAAACTATTTATTATAATTTTTGTAGTTGCACTTGTATTTTAGTAAGGAAACTAGCAATCCATATTGGTAAAGTGGACTATGATAGTGTTATGTTTTGGACATATTACTTTACTAAGATGCAATGCATAGATAGTAGAGGTACATTTTTGTATTGTGAAGGATACTATAGGAGGATAACAAGAAGAATTTTGAATTCTAGAATATTTTATTCAAACAAAAAATTGAAAAGATCCAAAAAATGAAAATCAAGAATTCATACAATTTATGTAAAATGATGTAGGTTTCTAGCTATAACATCTCAATTGAGATGATAAGTGTATCTATTTGTAAACTCTCAAGATCTAAAGAAGAGAGCTATAATTTGCCAAGGGTATGGGGACCCGAGTACAACCCCTTATTACCCAGCCAAAAAAAAAGGGATCACCGTTCATTTTTATCCTTTCTTATATAATCTCTTACTAGATAAATTGTATTAAAAGTAACTATAGTGAACATTCACTATAATTTAATCAAGGAAACTACACTTCACGTTCACTAAGAACATTGTGCAGAATGGACAGCCATCAAATCATTGTCGACTACCAAGAATCCTAGGTCAAATAATCACTAGGATAATATCTAAAAAGGGTGAAGGTGGGTGTAAAAATCCCATATTGTGTGGCCAAGTGGATCTTTGACTCATCTTATATAAAATACTTTAATAGTTCTACCTAGTCCTTTTGAGGATATCTAAACCAGAACCCACTATTGATGGTGTCTAATGAGCCTTTTTGATGATAATATAAATATCCCCATCATTGGTGGAGGTTATATCCAAATGACTATAAATGAGATAGCAAGGTTGGTTATTACTCATTTTTATTTGGATTTATGACCTTTGACACCTCATTCGTCATCTCTCCATTGTACCTACAAGGTACTATCTATTGGGAAGAGATTGTTGAGTAGGACTCAATGGTTGTAAGGAAGAAATGAGGACTTGTGGGAACTCACTATCAAGAGGTCTTGCAGGACATCTACTTCCCCACATTTAACAAAAATAAGTCACCTAGGTGAAGCTTATCCTCACTAATGGCTCATCTAGTAGAAAGAGTGAACCCAAATGATAGTAGAGTGGCAAACATGAGAGACATTACAAATAAAAAATATTGTAAACTCAATGTCATTATTTATTATTATCATATCAAGGGACTTTCGATAATAGTTTCCTTAAGAGAGATTGGGAAAATATAAGTTCTAAAGGTAAATATGGTATAGTCAAAGAATAGATAAGGGTTGCATCAAGGTCATACAAGTTAAATCCTAAAGGTCAAAATGTGGTAAAATTTTGAACATGCATATGCAAAAGGAAGGTTGGAAGTTTTTAAAAAAATTGATTGAAGGGTAAAAGGTTCAATTGTGCAACCTTGAAGTCTCAAGATAACAATTAGAGCTCTAAAAAGGAGGAAAATAATCAATAATTTTAAAATGTCTCGAGGGAAGAATTGAGATAAAAATTTTGAGGAGCTAAAGGATACAAGGCTAAAATCCTAAGGAATGAACAAAAAGAAAGCTCTAAAAAGATGACCAAGTACCCAGTAAGGAGGATATATCAAAACAAATAGGAGATGTAAGTAATGTCATGCAAAATTAAAAAAAAATATAGATGAGCCAAGGCAATGCATCATTACTGATAAAGGACAAGACTACCTACCAAGGTCACTTCTAATCCAGTAAAAGGTAGGTGGTCTATTGAAGAGAAAAGAATGACATCTACAATAATAGCAGCCCAATATTGATAAAAGTGACAGTAGAAGGTGTCTTCATTCAATTTTTAGAATTCCCAAAAGGAGTAACTAAGAAGGTCAAATAATCCTACAAATTCTATAGGAAATTTTTCTTTGATTGTAAACTAAAATAGTAGTTGTTGTACGATTGTAAAGGATCGATAAGTTTGTAAAGATATCCCTTAATTTATCTTTGTATAGTAGTACATAGATTTTTGAGAAATATTATGGGTAACTAAACCCCCATTCCTAGAATAACCTTTCTCCAATATATATATATTGGAGGCCTACACATCTACTTTGAGTCCATCTATGGATATCATTCCCTAACCTGTTTCTTTTATGTGTGTATTTGCATCTTGATATTTATATGCTTAGCTATGTCAAGGAGAGAAAGTATTCAAGACACATTACTGCTAGAGTTGTTGTGTAGGGATATCTTATTTGATCTTTGGTGCATTTTCACCATTTTATCTTAGGTTTTCATTTTGTTGTATTTAATTTTATTTCTCCTATCCTTTTCCTCCCAAGTTGTTAGAGTAGAAAAGTGCACCAGAGATCTGATATTATAAAGGATTTGACCTTTGGTAAAATATTAGAGGTCCCTAACTAAGCCAAACCTCATGCTCTTGGGACTAGCCTTACTATATCACTCTATGTGAGGTGCAATTTTCCCCATCCGCCTAGTCCACACCATGTCTAATGGTCAAGACAATAAGAGACGACAATAGTTTAATGGCATACCCAATGGGACCCCATTGATTTATCTCTAGTCTCACAAACACAAGGTAGGCTTAGACTCTAGTGAGGGTCTCTTATTATTTTTGCTTATTGAAGCATTGTAAACTCACCTTGTGACTCTGCTCTAGAATGAATATCTATAAAACCATCAAACGTCAAAGGGCAAGTGTTGAGAAGTTAGAACATTGAAGAAGGTGGAATTAGGGTAAGGAGAGCATCAAGATACTATTCACCACAGAAGTAGATGTTGGAGGATGCCACTTGTTGACGTAAATGCTCAATCAATTGTAATTCCTTGAAAACATTACATTCCACTCATTATCGAATGTTACACAACAAAAAAAGAGCGTTAGAGAATCAAAGCATGTAAGGTGAAAAGGAAAAGGTATTTTTATCACTTGGTAAATTTGAAAAAAAGCACCAATCACTGTGAAGAGAACTAAAATGTAGTCTGAACACCAAGAAAGCCAAACCATCACTATAGAGGAGACAAACAAGTCCAGCATTGTGGAATTTTGAATGTTACTAATTTAAAGTTCTTGAAATTCAGAAAGTATATTATTGAAAATTAAAATTCAACAGATTTTTTGAAAGGTTGCAAATTTATATTGGTATTATTCTCATGCTAAAATTAATGAGACATAAGGAATCCAACTTATAGTTCTTGAAAATATAAGATTTTTATCAAAATTGAAATTGCATCAAAATAGTCTTTAGCTTTCTATTCATATATAGGGATTCGAAAGGGATTCAACTCAAAAGAAAAACTTAGAAAGATAAGTATCATATCAAAGCCATATTAAAACATTAGGGAGATATAAGGTATTCTACAAAATTTGAGAATTGAAAAAGATATTATCAAATTTGATCTTATATTCAAAATACTAGGGAGCTAAAAGGAATTTTACCTAGAGATTTGAAAAATAAATTCTTACCAGAACTATTGGTTGATCATTATTCAAGAACTAGGAAATACAATATATACTACAAGATTGCAGGACTTGAAAATTAGTATTTGATATTACACTCAAATTCAACTTAAAAAATAGAAGTTGAAAAGATAGAAAGATATAAGGCTTAAAACATAATTGCTTAAAAAGGTTAAAAATTGAAGTGTTCTTATATTATCATATAAAGACTAAGGAGGAATAAGGAATTATAACTCAAAGGATTAAAAAATAAAATTAAAAGAAACATGGATGAAATAGTGAAGAATACATTTAATGATAAATAACTATTTCATGAACTAAAGTTTTATTCACAAAACTTAAAAGATTCTTTTGATAGATACAAATATTTATCTACCAGTTTAAAAGAAACATTTTCTTTGTTTATCAAGGAAGAAAAATAAGAAAAGTTTATGACATTAACTAGTTATCTTCATGAACAACTTTTCAAGGCTTAGTGGAATGCTCAAAACATAGTTAAGTTTACTTCAGAATGATATATCCATCATTAATTGTTTTTGAATTCTTTCAAGGCATGAAAAAAAAGAAAGATGAATGCACTAGTAATGAAGTATTGAATCTTGACCAATACTATTGTGATGATGTAATAACTCGCCATCTTAAATATATATCACTAGTAAAGGTATAATAACGAAGAAGGAGAAGAAACATGAAGAGGAAGCATGAAAGAAAATAAAATATGAAAATGGAAGAAAATACTTTTGAGCTGAATCCAGATATCAATTTATAGGAGATAGATCAAAGTGAACTGAAGGAACAATATGAAGATCCATATTAAATACTAAGTACTTCAATAAAAAAATAATGTAATATAGGGGGGTGTTGGAATATATTACATTATTTTTTACATGTTAATGTACCATATTGGGTACATATTTAGATTAGGAGTGTGTCTTAGATTAGAGTTTGAGTATTTACTTTAGGTAATGTAATAAAAGCACAACTATTGTTAGAATGTGCAATGATGTAAATATGCATGTCATCCATGTGTACATGATTCTATGGAATAGGAAGATGAAGAGTCATGGAAAGGTGAAAGGCCAAGAGTCACATCTCATTATATATAGGCCTTAGATATAAAGAGAGAAGGTAGATATAAGAGTAGTACATTAGAGTAACACAAGGTAGTTACAATGTAGAGCATGGAGTATTTGAGATCTCCATATTTTGTATGAATACCATATTTTTGTGAACTCTCATTAATGGTATTTTTATGAGTTATAACCGAAGTTTCTTATGAGTTTTAATTTCTTAATATATTGTCGTTATCATATATTTATTATCGCATGATCATTTTAGACCTTGTGGTATTTTTTACATTAAATATATAGCATCAAAAGCCAACAATTTTACCTTATATGGTATTTTTTGATACCACTTGTAGTGAAACAACTTACAAAATTAAACAAAACCAATCCACAATATTTTACAATTTGTAATATAAATAGCTACAAGAGATATCCACAATATGAATAATGACATATCCTATGAATGGATAAGAAATCAACATCAAGATCAAAATGACTTGCACATCCATACCATTTAAAGAGGACAAAGTCTCATAGGTCTCTTAAAGAGGATGGAGTCTCTCAATGCACATAAAAGGCAAATAAAGAAGGAATATGTGAATGATGATCAATTAGAACATCTCTTCCTATTTATAGACTTAGAAGCTAATACTCCTAACCTTTGTGCTCATAGGCCAATTTAATCCTAACCTATGGGTTTGAGACAATCAAATATAAGATAGCTAGCTAATGTGGGGATATCAATATCATTACAAATATTTCTTTGAAAAAGGATAATAGTTTCTTTTAAAATGTTGAAAATACATATATTTTGATTTGGTTAATCATATAAATCAAAGTATTGTGAGGATTATTACCCTTAAAGAGGTTCAAAGAGACATACATCATGTCCTTATTGAAATCCTCCTCTTGGTGCAAGGTTTGATATAGAACTTTAAATGGATGAAAGGGGAAGGATTTTTTGTTATGTCAAAAAGGTGAGTGAAACAAGGGAAGAAAAGGAAAAGAAAATGAAAATAGATGTAAAAACTAGGATATGCCACTATTGAGATCTAGGAAGATAAATGCCCTTGATTCTTGCATTAATTTGTTAAATGTGTGTATAATTTTATTTGGTTTCTCACAAGGTTTTACGATTTAAAAATATATTTTACATGTTCTAATTTTGCAAGTATGTTTGTTGGTTATTATTTTAAATGTTATGCACACAGGTCAAGATAAGAAATTCAATTTTTTTATATTTCTTTATCATGTAAATATGTTTGTGTTGATGATAATTGAAGGGTTTGTACAAAGGTTAGGTAAGTAAAATCATTATTTTGTGCATCTTTCCTACTTTGCAAAATGGTTGATAAAAAAATGTGTATTTTTTATTGGTTACATGGGAATGAAATTAGCCCCACTCATACTATATCATGATCACATTATCACAATATTTCAACCAACTATATAGTTGCAATAACAAATGATACCTTAACACTTATTTTATAAATATCAAGCTTTCATGTCTTCTATTTCCTTTTGAATAGCCTTGTGGTTTGCTAGGTTTTTTCGTGCTACCTCTCCAATGTTTATGATCAATGGATCCCTCCTTTATTTAACCATAGACTTTGGATCCTTTGGTCCTTCAATATTCCTCATATTCTTTGGAGGATTTAGAAGGAAAGAAATAACATAATCTTCAAAGGGTCCAAAAGGTATGTTGTCTCTATTAGAATCAAAATACTTAATGTCATTATTGAGAATGTTGTAAGCATACATCTCGACGGATAATGAGATTGATTCTAGTCTTTAGGAGAAGTTAGGTCTTCCTTCTGGGACTAAAAATATGATGCAAATTGGTCTGATAGACAGATCCAAGATTAAATGGAGTTCTCTTTCCCTTGGATGGATCAAACTTAATTTTTATGGATATTCTAAAGTAAATTCAAGGAGATATGGGGCTAGAGGGGTGTTCAAAAATGACAAGGGATAAATCATTCTTACCTTTGCAAAAGCCATTCAAACTAGTCACTTGACGAAAGCTAAAGCTCTTTTCCAAGGAACTGCTTTGCTTGACTCTGTAGGGTAAAAAAAAGTGATCATAGAAGAATATTAATTAAATAATATCAACTCAACAATAGGTACTCACACCCCTAGTTGGAGTATTGCAAACAGGATTGAGAATTCTAAAAGACATTCAATCTCTAGAATAATTCCAAAAGACACACTTATAGGGAATGAAACATTGTTGGAGTATATTACATTATTTGGTACATGCCAATGTACCATTTTGTGGTACATGTTTATATTATGATTGTATATTTTATTAGAGTGTGATTAAATATTTTATGTAATGTAATAATGTGCAAGAAATGCACAAGTGTCTTGTAGTTAAGAATGCAAGTATGATGAGTGTAGATGTGCACAAGTGTCCATTATGTAAGAGTGCACATGTGTCCTTAGAGTAGGAAAGTGAAGAGTCTCAAGAAGAGTGAAGGCCAAGAGTACTCCATATGAAGAGTCACATCCCATTATATATGTGTCTATGTGTGTGTGTGTGTAAGACACAATGTAGAGTGAGAGTGTGTGGAAGTATGGTGTATTTGAGATCTTTATTCTATATCAAGATACTATTTTCATGAGCATTTGTTAATGGCAATTTTATGAGTTGTTGCAGAAGTTATTTATGAGTTTTATATGATTAGAATATTGTCATTATCTTATATTTCATATAGCAACTTTATTTTAGATCTTGTGGTTATTTTGCTTTAAGTATTAAGCATCAAAAGCTAATAGTGGTATCAGAGCCACAAGGGAGATTGATAGGAGATAGGGAGATTTCATTTACAGAATTTGAAAGTTGCTATTTGGCTAGAGTCTTTCCATAGGGTTGCAGGAAAACTCATGAAGACTAGGACTCAACATATATTTCTTTCCACTAGATTGAAGAATAACTAGTGAAGTTTATTGATTTCAAAATTCTGGAGATTTGGATGTATTTGATTGCTATTGTCTAAGATTTTGTTGCAAAAAATTAGTTCTCAAAAATTGAGAAGCTTCCTAAAACAGATAGAATAATTTCACCTTTGATTGCTTAAAATTCTATGTGCTTTCCTCAGGGATTAGTTTTGGAGTTGCAGCAAAAGAGTAGACATTGAAGATTAAGGAGGTCCAAGAAAGAGATCCCATAGAAGATTGAAGATTGAGGAAGACCCAAGAAAGAGGTCCCCATAGAATATATAAGATTGAAGATTGAAGAGACCCAAGAAAGAGGTCCCCATAGAATATTGAAGACTATAGATTGAAGGAAGAAGAGAGAAAGAGGCCAGAGTAGCCCTATTGAAGATTGAGAAGGAGGAGACCCAAGAGAAGAGGTCCCCATTGCAGATTTGAGAAAGAAGATTGAGGAGGCCTAAGAAAAAGGTCCATTGAAATTTTGAAGGAGAAAAAAGGAGAATAGAGAAGCCCTATTGAGAAATTGAAGAAGTGGCCATTGGAGAAGATTTGAAGAAAGTTTGAGGAAGAAGATTGCAAGAAGAAGAAACTCCTGAAAAGAGGTAATCACATCAAAATTGGAAAAATTGTTGTCATCCAACAACAAGCCCAAAAGGATTTGTGAAATTGATTCAAGGAGAAGATTTTTGGCAAGAAGTTTGCCAAATTTGAGAAAGTATTTTTGAAGACTTCAAGACATTCAGATTCTTGAAGAAGAGGCTAGCAAAGAGGCCAAATTTGAAGACAAAATTCAGTTGAAGCTAAGGAGGAGAAAGAAGATTGAAAGAGGCCACAAATTGATATTTTTGGAGACAACCATTAAAGTTTTGAAGGCTGATTTTTGAAGAAGAAGATTGCAGATTTTCAGGGTAGAATTTGAAGAGTTTCAGGACAGCAAGATAGAGGAGAAGAAATCAGAATTTTGGAGCAGCATTTGAAGAGTTTTGGACTACAAATTTGGGCAGCATTAGAAGGAGATAGAAGAGTTGCAAATTGGAGAAGTTTTGGGAAGATTTGGAAGTGATTTTGGATAGTTGTTTGAAGGAGGAATTGATAGCAATTTAAGGCAGAGAATTGAAGGAGACAAAGGTAATTTTTGGACAGCAAAAAGGCAGCACATTGGCAGCATTTGGAGCTGCAAAAATATAGAGTTTGTGAACAGAAAAAAGGCAGTAAGTTGAAGGAGATAGAGTTGTATTTTAGACAATATTTGAAGGAGAATTTGAGCTGCAAATTTCAGAGTTTCTTGGCATTTTTTGGAAGGAGAAAGGAGAAGGTTTGAGGCAGCAAATTAAAACTAAGAAAGTATTTTTTTGGGTAGCATTGAAAGCTGCAAATTTCATAAATATTGGACAACATTTGGAGAAGGAAATTAGCTACGAATTTCAGAGTTATTGGGCAGCATTTGATAAAAGTAAGAGCAGATTTTTTAACAGCATTATTGGAGGAAGAAGAAGATAGTTTTTGGTAGCATTTTGTAAAGGAGAGAAGCTACAAATTTCTACAAGCTTGGACAACAATAAAGCAAGTAAGTAAGCTAGAAGGAGATTGAAAGAAGACTGCAAATTTATATGTCTAAAGTGAATTTCATTTAGGCATAAAAAAATTGTTTATAGTAAATTTGCAAGTGCTATATCCAAGGTTGAAAAACAGCAAAAGGTGGTGTTGTATTTTTTAAGTTGAGAAGGAAGCATCTTCACTGCCATTAAACCTGCATCATATTAAAGCAGGAAGATAAGTTAGAATTTGGCATAAAGAGAAGGTATAAAGAAGATGTAAATAAGGGAGAATATACTGATCAAAAGCAAAGAGTGGGTGTTGTTTTCCTAAGCAACAAAGAGAGCCAACGACAAGGTGATAAGTGCACAAGAAAATACATATTTTAACAAAATCCATGGAGGTCAAATAAGCAAAGGTTTAAGAGCAAAAATTTAAGACGAAATATCATTCAAAATCTAGGCAAAAATTAAGAGTTAAAATCCACCCAAAGTGACATCGAATTTGGAGTACTTTAGGCATCAAATCGAGTAGAATATTAAATGTTAAACCAATAGCATGTAAGAGTGTTCAATCACCAAGAGAATATCATCTGAAGTGCCATCCTATACAACAACTGATTCATGTGCAAGGTGAATCATTTCTGGATGAATCCAAGTGTTGAGAAGGTGAAGCATTAAGGAAGCCAAACGTTGAGAAGTTGAAGAGCTCAAGATGCGATAAAGCAAAGCATTTTGCATGATGAAGAGTTGTTGAAAGAAATATTACCAAGCTACGTGAGAGGAGAAACGTTGCAAGGAGGAGGAGCACCAAATGAATACATAATATCTTCTTGAGCATGCCAAGAGTTTAAGTGACACTTGTCACATCACAAGGAGGAGCGCAAACCATCACCAAGGGCGTTAGAGAATTAAAGCGCCCTATGTAACGTCTTGAATCTGAAGAGAAAGAGTGCCACTTGTTGAAGTGGAAGGAGAAGCGCCAACCGTCTTTAGAGAAGTTTGAAACGTCCCATGTGTGGGAGTTGAAGTCCATTTGACACACTATCATCCAACATCAAGGCAGTGTGCGGCAGAGTGAAGACAATCGCCATACGTGCGGTAGAGAGGAGATATTTCAAGGAGCAACGCCTTTCTAGGGCAGGTCAAATGTCTTAGATCAAATATTTCGTGCCTCAAGTTGGGAGGTAAAGCAAGTTATTTAAAATTTGATTATTTACCCAAGTTAGGAGTTATAAGGTTGGGTAATATTATTATTTTTCTAAGGTTGAAGGAAAATTAATCTAGTTGCTTATAAGATTAATTTAATTATTGGAGAGATAAGGTATAAAAGTGAAATTTGAAACCTTAGAAACATTATTAGTTATTTTTGGAAAGTTTTGAGAAGCCTTGAAATATTTTTGAGAAATTTTGGGAATCCATTTCAAGTTTTGAGAAGACTTTATAAAGTTTTGTAATTGAATTATTGAAGCATTTTTAATATTTACAAATATTTTGAATTTTGGAGAAATAAGGTTTCCTACATCAAATTAGGAATACAAAATTTGCAAATATCCTTTTACTAAATTTCTAAATTTGGAGTTATAAGGAATTCAACATCAAATTAGGTTTGTGAAATTTAGAATTTAGAAACCATATTATTGAAATTTGGGAGATATAAGGAATATAACATAGAGTTTTTGGAAAGTTGGAAATTACATTGACATTAGTCTCTCATTCAAAATCAACAATACATAAGGAATCCAACTTAAAGGTTTTGAAAATAGAGAATATCAAAATTGAAATTGCATCAAAAATTATCTTTATCCTTTCACTCATAATTAGGGAGACAAAAGATATTCAACTCAAAGGAGAACTTAGAAAGCTAAGTATTTTATCAAAGCTATCTTACATTCAAAATCCTAGGGAGCTATAAGGAATTCTACTTCAAAGGTTTAAAATATTACTTTAGAAGAACTATGGATGAAATTGTCAAGAATGCATTTAACGAAAATGATGAAGAACTATTTCATGAACTGAAGTTTTATTCACAAAACTTAATAGATACTTTTGATGGATACAAATATTTGCCTACTAGTTTAAAGGAAATATTTTCTTTGTTTCTCAAGGAAGCAAAAGAAGAGAATTTTATGACATTGATTGGTTATCTTCATGAAGTACTTTTCAAGACTTGGTGGAATGCTCAAAACATAGTTATGCTTTCTTCAAAAGAATGTTTGATGATATATCTATCATTGATTGCGTTTGAATTCTTACAAGGAATGAAACAAAATAAATATGAACATACTAGCAATGAAGTAATGAATTTTGGCCGATACTATTGTGATGGTTTTCTAACACAGTGCTTAGAAGGTGGATCATCAAGTATATCCCAAATGAAGATACAAAAGCGAAGAAAGAAAAAGAAGAATATGAGTCATATCAGAAAGGTGAAACAAGAATCATATAGTGCAAGTCTAGATATTGATCTTAAAGAGATAGAACTGAAGATAAAATATGAAGACCATATTGAAGACTAAAGTCTTCAATAACCAAATAATGTAATGCAGGTGGATGTTGGATTATATTACATTATTTGGTACATGCCAATGTACCAACTTGGGTACATATTTATATTAGGAGTGTGTCTTTGATTAGAGTGTGAGTAAATATTTTATGTAATGTAATAATCTGCACGAAATGCACGAGTATCTTGTAGTTAACAGTGCAAGTATGATGAGTGTAGATGTGCACAAGTGTCCATTATGTAAGAGTGTACGTGTCCTTAGAGTAGGAAAGTGAAGTCTCAAGAAGAGTGAAGGCCAAGAGTGCTCCATATGAAGATTCACATCCCATTATATATGTGTCTATGTGTGTGTAAGCGATAATGTAGAGTGAGAGTGTGTGAAGTATGGTGTATTTAAGATCTTTATTCTATATCAAGATATTATTTTTGTGAGCATTTGTTAATGGTAATTTTATGAGTTGTTGCAAAATTTATTTATGAGTTTTATATTATTAGAATATTGCCATTATCTTATATTTCATATAGTAACTTTATTTTAGATCTTGTGGTTATTTTGCTTTAAGTATTAAGAATCAAAAGCTAACAAACATATTTTTTGATGCATTGGCCAATATCGGTATGCAACAAGGTGGTCTTACAACTTGGGAGGAAGAGTTCCCACAAGTCCTCTCTCAAATATTGTAATTGTCATGGTTTTGCTTTTGTTGGTTCTTGTTTCTTTCTTTGTGATGAGATTTTTTAAAAGTTCTAATTTCAAGGTGGTGAAGTTCTTCGTTGTTTAAGAATCAAGGTCTTCTCTCTTCAGCAACTTGATGGGATCCTTTTGGCACCATCTGATCATTTTAAAATTTGAACTTGTCCCTGTTGGATGCAAGAAGATGGAGACTCAAACTTTTAGTCCTCGGTGGCAAAAAAACCATTTCTTGGTGGGCCCTAATAACCCTCTTATTAGAATTCTTAAAAGAAATAAGGGTTATGTGAAGTGGAGGTGGAAGTTATTTTCTACCCTTATGGTCTCCATGCGACACCTTAGTAGGTTATTTTAATTGGTAAAGTGTACCAATTAGATACCTATTCCAATCATAATCACAAGATCAATAGAAATGTGACATCTCAATCAAATTGTTGCTTGATTTTTTAGCATAGATTTCATAAGGCAAGGTGACAAGATTTGGTTTCGTATGCTACTTTCTTTCCTATCAAGACCTATGCCAACATTGCAGTTTACATATCCTTCCTTCTAATAATGCATAATTGTCATGTCTTAAACCTTTCTATTGTCAACTTCCCATTTTTGAGTTGTACCTCTCGTTTGGCCCTTTGGCAGTGCTTCTTGTGCATAAGATTTGGGTCATTTTCGAGACGGCTCTAGACCTTTTTCAAAGGTTTTTTCAGGCTTGGGATACTTAACATTCATTGATTCTTTTGGAAGTGGGTCATTAGAGATCACTATGTTTAAATTCAATCCCATTTGGGGGTTTTTGAATTCTGGTGGACCAGTCATGTCTAGTCAAAAGTATTCACAGAGCAAGGGAGCAAAATATGGTTGGTGAACTCAATCAAGTGGAACCTTCTATCCTTGACTTGGATGATGAGGTAAAAGATATTATGGAGAAGGGTGGTCTCCTTAACTGTCTAAAGAAATTCAATGGATTCAATACGGGGCTTTCCCTCCAATTGGCCCACACTTGGAAGGATGGCAAAGTCAAAGCAAATGGCTTGGAGTTTCACATTTTGTCCCCCTAATTTCAAAAATTATAGGGTTTCCCATTACAGGTGAATACTTGAATAGGGAGAAGCACTCCCTAGCCAAGGATCTCATGACCTTAGGAAATGAAAAAGAGTTAAAAAAGTTTCAAAATGGGATCCTACAGGATTCTCTCAAGGCCTCTTGGGATAGGGTAACATTATTAATCGAGTATTTTAACCTTGACAACAACCCAATAATTGTCAGGAGCTATCATTTTACCTTCCTAAACTAGCTTCATCGCAAGAAGAGGTTAAACATCCCAATATTTTTGTTCAAATCACTAGAAAAAATGATTCTTCAAACCCAAAAAGGAGATGTTACAGACCCATTGCATCAAGGTCCGTTAAAATTAATCTTTGATTTTGGGGCTAAGAAATGTGATAGAGTAGAAAGTTTTAACCAGTCCCTAATTGGAAGCCCTCCTGAAGCAATCAAGAATGGGGAGTCTTCTATTATGTTAGAGAACAAGTCTCTTAAAACTCCCTCCTCAAACAATTTTGACACGACCCATCTAATATTAAAGCTTCTCTCGACGTTAAGGAGACAGAGTTGAAGAAGGTTCAAGGAGATGTTGTGCAACCGAAAAGTTCCAAAGGTAGTGAGGATAGGACTAGACACTTTAAGCGTCTAAAATCCAAAGTAGTGAAATCTAAGAAGGCTCCTATTTTTATTTAGGACTCAAAATATTCTGATAATTCTTCCCCTATTGTTGTTAGAAAGAAAGCTAAATCTTCCAAGGGGACCATTGTGGGCAAATAGAAAAATCCAATTATTTCACAAGACCCACTCAAAACACTTAAGTCTGCAAGGAAGATGATGAAAAATATTTTGAGATCCTTAGGAAGCACTCTCAAAAAGGTTGTTTTGTTTGCTAAAGAGGTTAATATGATGATGGAGTGGATCCATTAGGACCAAAAAGATTATGAGGCAAGAAAGGAACCTGATGAGGATGTTGAAGTTGAGGATTGAGAAGGGTTCTCTTAGTTATCTTATTTCTCTTTGTTCCTTTTCTTCTCTACTCAGACCTCTTATTTTTTAGTTATGTGCTTGTTTTTTGGAGCCCCTACGTGGGACAATTCCATGTATGTTACTCTTTGGTTAAATTTGTGGAATCTTTAGCTTCTAGTTTGTAAAAGGTTTGAGGACCCTTTAAAAACCCTTTCTATTATCTAATAATAATAATAAATATCAAGCTTTCCTCATCCTAATTTTAAAAAAGTGCTTGTTCTTATAAAGGTAAAGCCAATTGGTAGATTTGAAGCTTTTTTGGTAGGTAAAAATAATTAAGTGTGGGGTTTAAATGGGCCCCAAACCCAAGTATATAAACTGGTAGCTAAGTCAATAGCATAAGATAACACATGTCTGCATATTGGCTAGCAACAACCTGAACAAAAAGGTCCAAACAACAACAAATAAGGTTGGATGGAATGCTAACGTCAGATAAACAAAAATATAGTCCAAGCAATACCCACACAAGGGTTGCTTAAGAGAAGTAACTACCTGAAAAACCTGTAAAGGTGTTATGACAAAAAACCACACAGGGGAAGCTCGCAAAAGATCCATAAAAACTATAATAGACAACTGTACAAAAATAAACACAATGCTCAAAAAGACCCACGTAGGGGCACTATAAACTATAATTAAAATCCCATGCAGGGGATGAAAAGACCAAAAACAGAGAGACCCAGCATGAGAACAGACATAGTACTCAATAGACCCAGACCTAGACCTCTGTAACATCTTCATTTGCAAGAGAATCTCTAGGATGGTTTGGGAGTAGCACCTTAAGAGTCTCGTTGATCTTATCCATGGCATTGATAATGTTGTTGACGATGGTAACATGGATTGTGTTGTGAGTAGTAATGCAAGGATCGTCACTATCTTCGTCTAAAATGTGGTAAGGGAAGCTCTGATTGGTATCAACCCTTGATTTCTTAAGCCGGGTTGACCTCCTAAATTGAGGTGGATGAAGGCTTCAGTGATATTTTGTTTAGCTCCTTTGAACTTGCTTAGAAACAGAATGAGATCATGAGCTTCCAAAAAGATCAAGTTGAAGGGTAGATGGCTCAAGCAAGGCTATGTTGGCAAGACTGGGGAGAAAGGAAGACCATAGAAGCTTCTAACTGCCTAGGACACACAACGATGAACAAAACCAAACAACGATGGACTGACACAGACCAGGGATGTAAATATAGAATTTTTTGGCACCATAGACACCCTTTCCGGAAGCTGAGTTGGTGTGATTGGCAGACCACATAATAATTCTCCTTAGGGAACCGACATAAAAAAAAGACATGGCACAAGACAGACTTCGCACATGATAGGGCTGGGAAAATATTGGGAGTGCCAAATGACTGAAAAAATGAATCTCAAAATTCACAAGACATAAAATTAAGCATATCGAGACTTGACACATATTGACATTGTTAGATAATGTCCAATTGCACAACCTAGACCTACTCAGGGACTTGACATGCTTGGAAAAGACAACCACGAGGTAAACCCACTAACAGGGCCTATCTTGGGACATTGCATACTTCACGGAAGGGAAACGGGAGAACCAAAATCCAACACTAATAGCAAGACGAGAGTCACCCTAATCAGAAAATTTCTGCCATAAGAACTGGAACCAAAGAAACACATCATGCTGAAAAGGGTAGAGTCAACATTGGAGAAGCTAACCCGCCAAAACCTATGACCACATATTTCAAACCAAATCATTATTAGTAGCATTTAAAACTTCTTGGGGAAAGTTTTCTTTCCAAATGGATAGAGATTTATGGATAACTCCCCAATTGGCAATAATATATGTAGGTCTGTTAGCTTCATGGTACACATGGTTGATAGAGATATCATTGAAATTTTGGGATAGCTTCTTAGCTTCTTGAACAATAGTTTTGACATTCCAAGAGGACACCTTGTTTTTAAGAGCATTTATAATGTTCAAAAAATCTCCATCAATAACAAGGTTGCCTTTATAATCCTTGAGAAGATCTGGCCCTCTCCACAAAGCACGACCTTCAACAAAATGATTAGTTTGGCACCCCAGATACTCAACATAAGCCATAATAACTTGTCCACTACTATCTCTGACTAGGCCACCTGCACCAACATCCCCTGGGTTTCCTTTGGAGGCACCATCAAAGTTAAGTTTCAACCACTCACTTGGGGGAGGAATCCAATGGGCACCCACTCTGGGATGGGAGGTTGGTAAACTAGAACTGGAGTTGCAGGGAATATTTAAAGAAGATAACAAAATAGACTCCAATCTAGAATCAGGTGGTTTGGGACAAGGGAAGAGTTGGGAATTCTCGACAGCAAAGGCAATAGCTTTGTTGGCAACAGAGATGGGATCCGTAGAGGAGGAAGAAAAAACCCTGTTGTTTCTTTCAAGCCACAATTGCCATAAGATATGATGAAGGCTCACTTTCCATAAAGAAGATAATTTGAGATTTTTGAATGGAGCAAGCCATTGGATGAAAATGTGACTCAACGAATTAGGAGGAACCCA
The DNA here is from genome assembly GCA_028583015.1 of Wollemia nobilis. NCBI lineage: Eukaryota > Viridiplantae > Streptophyta > Pinopsida > Araucariales > Araucariaceae > Wollemia > Wollemia nobilis. Next base: position 4,656,473 of record JAQPPZ010016892.1, on the reverse strand, counting down.
AGATATATGAAAAGTGGACATAAGGTGATCCAAAGTTGTCTTGGAGAAAGGGCACTCCAGAAGGAGGTGATTGATAGATTCCCAAGCATTCATGCACAAATAGCATCTGTTGGGGACATACATGCCCCTTTTCATAATGTTATCAATCGTTAGAATCTTATTTTGAATGGCCAACCATCTAAAGTGAGCAACTTTATTTATGAGGTATTTAATCCACACTCGATCATAAGGGATATGGACCACTTGATAATCAATAGTCAGATCATGAGCATATTTAACAGTGAACAACCCTGAATCAGTTTCTTTCCAAAAAGGAGAGTCAGGGGAATTACTAGTGGGGATGATTGTTGTATTTAGGATGGTTTTGAGAACTTCTGAGGCATCAGAGATTTGACCATTAGCACATGGAATATGGAAATGTTTCCAACACTTGGAATCCGATGAAATATCAATGAAATCTTCAACCTTGTTGCCAATTAATGTGTCCAGAAAATGCTGCAAGATAGCAATTTCATTGTTCTCTAAAAGCGGTTGATTAGAAATCTACCTGTCAGTCCAGAAATTAATTTTTCTCCCTGTGCCTAGTTGCCACTTTATCCCCTTCTGCATTAGAGATCTAGTTTGGGTAATTGATTTCCATAAATTGGACCCATCTCTGGGAATATCATCATTCAAGAAACAATAGTTTTGAAGATATTTTCTGTTGACAATTGAGACCCATTCAAGGTTGTTGGTGAAAACTTTCCATGCTTGCTTGGCTAACAAGTTTGTGTTCATATTACAAACTCTTTAGATCCCCAATCCCCCCTGACTTTTTGGGGAGCACACCTTGTCCCAACTGACCAGATGAAATTTTTTCCTGTCCTCGACACCTACCCACAAAAATCTTTTCTGGATTTGCTTAATTTTTCATGCAGACAGCAATAAGAACTTTGAATACATACATGAAATAAACAGGAACATTTTGGAGACAAGCCATTGTTCGGGTGGCTTTGGCTACTTGAGAGAGGAGGGTCCCTTTCCAACCTGCAAGTTTTTTGTTAATCCTCTCATTAACATTACTCCACATGGATTCCTTCGGAGCACTGGTGAAAAGAGGGAGACCCAAATATTTAGTAGGTAAAAAGAGATATAAGATATTGAAAAATGCGTGCAATCTTTGTTTGTCTCTCTTGGGGAGTGTTAATGAAATAGATTTTGCTTTTAATATAATTTATTTTCTGACTTGCAGCCTCCTCATATGTATCAAGAATACTCTTAATGGTTTTTGCTTCCCACACAAAAGCAAAAAATAGACAAGGGTAGAATATAGACTTTTATTAATTAGCAATTTAAATGCATTATTGACCTATCATATAGGTTAGATAAATCACTAATATGCATAAAAATTGACTCAATTGGTTGATGGATTCTTTCAAAATCTCATATGATATGACGATATATCACCTAGCAAGATTTGAACCTTGGTTTTTGCCTTGAAAATCCACATTTTAATTACTTTAGTAGACATCATTTTATGAAAGCTTTTATGTATTAAATGTGAAGTGTTGAGAGGTTTCTTCTATTGTATGAGGTATCATTATGAGTGCAAGTGGTTTATTAAATATATCTTCTATTTTATATTTTACGTGTAAGTGTGTTGAGAATGTGATTAATTGTGTTATGTTTCCTTAATTTACATGGCAAAGACGTGTTTATTATATTGTTAATGATTGTATACATGAAAAAGAGTAAAATATTGTTGAAATTTAAAAAGGATGGAGCTATATTTCCTACTAAAGTCCTATGATGCAAGGTAGATATCTTTGATAGGCCACTACTAGGGTATATGGATCTGCTAAAACCATAGCTTATTATAGAGGGTTGTATATTACAATATTTAGTGGGGTTAAAAATACATGGCTAGAAGAATGTAATCTTGCAAGGGCCTTAATGGAAATATGCTTTGGTGGCTATGTTGTTCTAGAAATCATAAATGATTTTTATTTTTAACAGGTTAAATGGGATTGAAATAGGAGCCCATTGTATATCATTGTGATCACATAGTGGTATTACAACAGCTTGATAATTATGCATGTATCACTTGGCAAGATTTGAAGTCCGATCTCCTCCTTGAAAGTTGAGAAATGTAACCAAATGACCTAATGTCATTTGATGCAAATTAGAAATGAACTACTAATTCCTTACGAAATATATTTTCTACAATACTTTGTCCTCAAATTGGTAAGAGTAACTCTGCACATTGTGTTCTATCCCTATAATATATCATATGCATAGACTGCACATCTTATTGTGTTCTATCCTTATAATATATCATATGCATAGGTTGTACGTCGTTGGCTTTCCCCATTCTGACTACTAGTCTCTATAGAGAAAAGTAGAGGTTGAAGGATGCCTTGACACTTACATTTGTAATTATGGATGTGATGCAAACATCTACTTGGGAGAGGAAACGATACGACCTGATGAAAGGAAGGTGAATCGATCAAACAAAGGAAAGTATAAATAGTTGTAGTATGTATCTTTGCAAGGGGGGCTTCTGAATAGGAGATGAGATGAAGGCCTAAAAAAAAAAGGAATTTGAGAGCCACTCAGGGATTTGTTGTAATCCAATAATTTCATCAATAGCATTGCTTTTCATTCCTAACAATCTGGTGTCGTGTATCTGAACCCCATATTTGCAGGTTGTGTGTATTTGTTGTGTTGTGTGTAGGTTATAGGGGAGGAATGCCTGAGTCTAGAGGAAGCCATTTCGTGAATGATTGATTTGTTGTTGTCAGTTGCCAACCTATCGCCTTATTGAGAACTGGAGTGGAGCCATTGAAGATGAGAGTGTCGCCAACAATTTTGTCAACTTTGAAATGACTCATCTGAGACTAGTAGACATCATTGTCGGATTCATCCGTCATAGTGTGGGGTTATCCATCTAAACAATTATCCGCAAAACTAAAGTATTTGTCATAATGTTGCATCCATCTAGAGTTGTCAACATAATTTGTCTAAAGACTACTAGTCGTCTATGCATAAGCATTTGTCATTCGTCTAAGCAAAGGCATACATCATTCATCTAGAAAAGAAATCGCCTACTTGAGACTGGTAGACATCATTGTCGAATTTATTCGTCATAGTGTGAAGTCATTCGTCTAAACAATTATCTGTCAAACGGAAGCACCCGTCATAGCACTGCATTCGTCTAGGGTTGACATAATTTATCTAAAGACTAATAATCGTCTGGGCATAAGCATTCGTCATTTGTCTAAGCAAAGGCATATGTCATCCGTCTAGAGAAGAAATCACTTGTCTGAAGTTGGTATCTATCTTTGGTTTTTGGCATTATACAAAATCCGACAATAGGCCCCAAACTTACCCTTCTTAGTCGTTGCATCATTTGGTATCAGAGCCAAAAGATCTTTGGGGCATAACGTGTGCAAGGGAAGGATAACACAATGGGAAGAAGAAGACCATAAGGCCCTTGAGTTGCATATATAGTTGAGATGCTGAGAGGAATTGATGCCCAATTGGAGGCGATCAAACTACCCAAAGAAGAGGTATTCATCCTTAGGATATTAGTGATAGCGAAATAGAGGAGGATGACTGCACAGAAGCCCATGATGAAGATAAAGGGCAAGAAGTAGAAGAGCAGTTGATTCGAGCAATCTCCAATATGGGTCAAAAACCAAATATAGAAACCCCATCATACAACGAAAGCTTGAATCCAGAGGAGCTTGTAGACTAGATTGTTGAAATGGAGTTCTTTGATTTTGAATCAATAGAAAACCCCAAAAGGGTGAAATTTGGCTGCATAAAGTTGAAAGGGAATGTGTCCTTGTGGTGGGGCCATGTTCAAGCTGAAAGGCAAAGAAAAGGGAAGGAAAGGACTAGGACATGGGACAAAATGGTGGCCACGCTGAAGACCAAATTCCTTCCGTCCAACTATCAATTGAGTCTTTTCATGAAATTACAGAACTTGAGATATAAGGACATGAGTGTGAAGGAGTACACAAGAATTTTATAGGCTTACCATTCAAGCTAATCACGTGGAAGACAATGAAGAGAAAGTGTCAAAGTACATAAATGGTTTATGGATGTCTATACAAGATGAAATTAGTATGATAAGGATAAGGACAGTAGAGGAAGCCTACCAGTATGCCTTAAAGTCAAAGGAGAAGTTGCAGAGGCAACACAGTAGTCAAAGAGGAAGAGGACAATTCTCATGTGGACAAGGACAATTCTCGCGTGGACGAGGACAAACAAATAGTGGCAGGGGACATCAAAAACAAGAAGGAGAAGCTAGTGCTTCTCATAATGATGCTAGCCAAAGCACCAAAGGAGATGGAGACTTCTCACAAGGAAGAGGTGGTTTTGGTTGAGGAAGGGGTAGAGGATTCTCTGGAAGATGTTATAGGTGTGGAGAAGATGGTCATTGGGCATTTGAATGTCCAAACATACAACAAAGCAACAATGGATGAAAGAAGGTTAGGAACCATATTGCCCAAGTTGAAGAAGAAAGTGTTGCTTCCCCAAGGTATGTGGAGGAGCCCGAGCAAGGAGAATCTCTCATGATGAAGAGAGTGCTCTTGAAGCCAAAGAAGAAGGAATGTGAACCTATCCAAAGGAGAAATCTTTAGTGCAATCTGGTGGCAAATGTTGCAAGGTTATCGTAGATAGTGGAAGCACAAATAATTAGTATCTACTGATATGGTAAAGAAGTTGGGGTTGAAGAAGGAAGAACACCCTGGTCCATACAAGGTCTCTTGGCTACAAAAGGGCCACCATATTCTAATGAGTGAACATGATATTCACACAATGACACTGAGAGGGGGGGGGTGAATCAGTGTAGCTATTAATTTTTATATCTACAGCATTTAATATGAAATAAAGAGAACTTGAAAACAAGAAAAACAGATTGAACAAGAGAGCACACCACAACACTCAATATAATGAGGTTCACCAATTTGGCTACTCCTCAAAAATGATTGCTTGGACTTCAATCCAAATCCGGGTCTTTGCAAAATACCAATTTTACAAATACTTTACCGAGCATCTCTTGGAAGGAGCACCAACCCCTTAATTTTCTCTTGCAAGAGATGGAGCACCAACTCCTAGTACCAAGCACCAACTTGGACTGCAATTTCGATCAATTTAGAATGACATAAACATGTCTTCACTTCATGCACGACCCTGATTGGTCTGCAATTAACCCAACTCTGCACACTCTCACGGCTCTGCTAATTTTTCTCTTGACTCTTTTCTAACCCTCCTTTTACAGCAATTTCTCTCTAACAGTAGCAACATATTTTCTGCATGACTGTCCTTTTTATAATCTGTTTTTCTCATCGGAACTCTTTGTCTTCCATAGCGTTTCAATCCTGCATGCAGTCGGATTACATTCTCGAGCCGTTCGAATTCTTTTCTCCTTTCCAATGCGGTTGTTCGAATCCTTCCAAATACGACTGTTCGAATGTTGCACATCCTTCTTCTCGAAAGCTTTTTGATCCTTCCTATTTTATGTTTTGAATCTTGCAAATACGTTTATTTTAATCAGTTGTTCTAATGCATTTTCAATCGGCTGTTCGAATGCATTTTCAATTGGCTGTTCGAATGCTGCACTGCGGCCGTTCGAATGCTTTTTCGATACAACCTATACGACACTTCGAACGCTTTTCAATCATGCATATACATCTGTTCCCATGCATGTCCGACACTGTCAACGTGTAGCTGTCGATCGACATCGATTACTTTTTACGTAACAGTGGCATGATTTTCTTATGCTTTTTCGACACGTGTCACCTTGCATGCTCCTCGGGTTTTACCTGGGTATTACTGTCGCGATATCGCGACACTTTTTGAAGCCGTACACTTCATGCCCTTGCTGTCGCGAAATCGCGACCATTTTGGCTTTGAAAGCTTTCCCTCTGTTCATGTCGCGATATCGCGACACTTAGAACTTTTGCTGACGTCATCCTGTATGTTGTCGCGAAATCGTGACACTTTCGGCTTCCAGCAGCTTTCCTTGCACCCTGTCGCGAAATCGCGACACTTTTTGACTTTGCTGACGTCATCATCATTCTTGTCGCGAAATCGTGACGCTTTCGACTTTTGCTGATGTCATCATCCTTCTTGTCGTGAAATCGCGACGCTTCTAGCTTTCGTACACTCTCCTTTGCCAGCAACTGCGGAAAATGGAACATGTCACGAAATCGTGACACTTTGGGCTTCCGTACAATCCTCCTTGCAAACTTCAGTGAAAATGGAACATGTCGCGAAATCGTGACACTTTGCTCTTTCGTACAACTCTCCTTGCAGACTCCAGTGAAAATGGAACATGTCACGAAATCGCGACGTTCACTGCTTCCGTACACTCTTTGCTTCATGCAGTAGCGAAATCGCTACAACTTTGTGCCTTGTGCTTTTGACTTGTTACATCTTTAATTTTTGCAACTTTGAATGGTAGCGAAATCGCTACACCTTTGTTTCCATGCATTTTGTCATGCAGCGAAATCGCTACACCTTCTTGTTTGTGCTTTTTCACTTGTAGCGAAATCGCTACACCTTCTTTGCCCTTCATTTCAACATGCGTGAAATCGCTGCACTCTTTCGCTTTGACTTTCAAACTTGTAGCGAAATCGCTACACCTTCTTTGCCCTTCATTTCAACATGTAGCGAAAATCGTTGCACTCTTTCGCCTTGACTTTCAAACTTGTAGCGAAATCGCTACACTTCCTTGACTTAGTGCATTTTCCTCCAACATGTCATGAAATCGTGACATCTTTTCACCTTGCTTCCTTCTCTGCCCACATGTCATGAAATCGCGACAAATTTGCTTGCATCTTCTCTCTCCTCGGACATGTCGCGAAATCGTGACCATTTGGCGTGCATTTTCTCTCTCCTCGGTTATGTCGCGAAATCGTGACAATTTGGGTGCATTTTCTCTCCTCGGTTATGTTCGAAATCGTGACAATTTTTCTTTCGCTAACGGACCTCTCAACTTTGTCGCGATATCGCGACGGTTTTCTTACTTGGTCTTTTACGCAATTTTTTGAATCTTGGTGACTTCGTTTTCCTGCAAATTTCTTGTACTTGATCGGTGACTTCGAAATTCTTGTCCATTGCTTCAATTGCATCAATTGTTGTCTGTGTTGACAACAATGACAATACTCTTGTTGTACCTTGTTCAACAATCTCCCCCTTTGGAATTGTTGGCAACACTCATGCACTTTCCTGTAATTCTTCTCCCCCTTTGACAATAATACCAAAGGGCTGTTGCAGACTCCCCCTGAGTCTCTGCACACCATTCTCAGACAAATGTTGTTATAGTTAGCAAAAATCATAAGTATAAGCAAAACTATAAGTATAGGCATAAATGCACCCCTTGAGAATGTGATCCCAAAAGATAGTCAGTTCTTGGGAATTGTGACCACTCCCAACTTATTTCGAAGGTACTCAAAAACATCCTTGGGCAATGGTTTTGTGAATATATCAGCTACTTGCTCTGTAGTTGGAACAAAGTCCAATTTTACCTCTCCTTCTGCAACTTTATCCTTCAAGAAATGATATCGGATTGCAATATGTTTGGTTCTTGAATGCATAACTGGATTCTTGGATATGTTGATAGCACTAGTGTTATCACATTTAATTGAAATTGGCTCTTTGAAATGAATACCAAGATCTTTCAACGTTTGTCTCATCCATAAAATCTGAGTACAGGATGTTGTTGTTGCAATGTATTCTGCCTCTGCAGTGGATAGAGAGATTGATTCTTGTTTCTTGCTGTGCCATGCTACCGACCTGTCTCCAAGATAAAATGCTCCTCCACTTGTACTCTTCCTGTCATCAATACATCCTGCCCAATCTGCATCAGAATATGCAATCAAAGTGAAATCTTTACCTTTTGGGTACCACAACCCATAATCCATAGTACCCTTGAGATACTTGAAGATCCTCTTTACAGCTGTTACATGAGTTTCTTTTGGACTGGCTTGAAATCTTGCAACCATGCATACTGCTTGTAATATATCTGGTCTAGTGGTACATTAAATATAGCGAGGCTTCCAATCATAGACTCGTACATTGTTTGATCTACATCCGGAGATTTATCATCCTTGCTCAACTTGCGACTGTTGTCATGGGAGTGCTAACCGGTTTCTTGTCTTCCATTGTGAACTTTTTCAGCATTTCTTTTACATATTTAACTTGAGAAATAAAAATGCCTTTTTCATTTTGATTGACCTGCAGATCCTAGGAAATAAGAAAGTTCACCAATCATAGACATCTCAAATTCTTTCTTCATTTTATTTGATGTCTTTGCAGTATTCATTTGCTGCTGCCAAATATTATATCATCTACATAAACAACAAGAACAATAAGATGGCCCTTCTCTGTTTTGACATATAAGTTGTTGTCCACCAAACCTTTCTTGAACCCTTGTTTAATTAGATAATTATCCGACCTTGCATACCATGCTCTGGGTGCACTGTTTCAAACCATATAATGCTTTCTTTAAACTGCAAACAAAATCTGGGTTTTCACCAAGTTGGAAGCCATCTGGTACGTTCAATGTAAACCTCTTCTTCCAGTTTTCCATTCAAAAATGCTGATTTTACATCCATTTGATATACTTTGAAGTTTTTATGAGCTGCTAATGCCAGAAACATTACGATTGCCTCTAGTCCGGCTCACGGTGCAAAAGTTTCCTCAAAATCAATGCCTTCAACTTGAGCATAGCCTTTACAGACCAATCTTGCCTTATTTACGACAACCTGCCCATCTTCATTTAATTTATTTCGAAAAACCCATTTAGTGCCAATTATGTTTTTATTTGTTGGTCTAGGTACTAATTCCCAGGTATTGTTTTTCTCAATCTGATCTAGTTCTTCATTAATTGCCTTCAACCAACTTTCATCAGTGCTTGCTTCAGCAACATTTTTAGGTTCAATGCTAGATAACAGAGAATAGTTCCGCACTGCTGCTCTTCTTGTCTGAATACCATCTTTGGGATCCCCAATAATCTGTTCACTTGGATGATTTTTCTGCCAGTTGACTGTTTTAAATTTCCTGTTTTCTTCTTCTTGATTCAGTTTTTACACCATCTGGATCAATTTTCTGATTCTTATCTGTTTCCTTTTCATCATCACCTTCAATGACTTCTTCATAGATGGGGTAGTTTTCTTGATAAGTAATTTCTTGTTCTCTACCTTCATCAACTTTCACATCCGCACTCTCAACAATTTTCTTTAGCCTTTTGTTGTAACATGTGTAGGCTTTGCTTTTTGTTGAGTAACCAAGAAAGATACCTTCATCGGCTCTATTTTCAAATTTATCGAGGTTATCTTGAGTCCGTTTTATGTAGCACTTGCTTGCCAAATACTTTGAAATGTCTTGTTGTTGCCTTTACGCCAAACCACGGTTCATAAGGTGTTTTGCTTTCATGTGGTCTTAGCATGCACTTGTTTTGAATGTAAGCTGCGGTATGTACTGCCTCTTTCCAAAATCTGTCAGCTATTTTGTTTTCAGCCAGCATTGTCCTTGCCATTTCTTGCACTGTCCTATTTTTCCTTTCTACAACACCATTTTGCTGAGGTGTTCTAGCTGCTGAAAATTGTCTTCTTATCCCATATTTTTGATAGTATTCTGCAAATTCTTCTGAAATAAACTCTCCTCCTCTGTCTGATCTTAGGCATTTAATTCTTTTCCTGATTGATTCTCAACAAGATTTTTGAAGGTTTTAAACATCTCAAAGGCTTCTGATTTAAGTTTCAGAAATAGTACCCATGTCATTCTTGAGTAATCATCTATACACGGCATAAAATATTTGTGTCCATTTATGCTTTCAGTTCTCATGGGTCCACATAAATCAGTGTGAATTAATTCTAATGGCTTGCTTGTGAAATATTCTTTTGCTTTGAAAGTGGCTCTGGTTTGTTTTCCCTTTTGGCATGACTCACAAATACTTGTTTGAAGGTTTACCAATAGTTGGTATGTCTCTTCTTGCCCCTTTTGAGCTGATTTTTACCAGATTATCAAAGCTTATGTGACCGAGTCTCTTGTGCCACGGCCAGTTTTCTTCTTCACGACCAACCAAGCAAGCTCCTTCTGAAGTCTCTGAAAGTGTATACAGATTTCCAGAAGTTCTCAGTCCAGTGGCTATTATCTTTCCATTTTTTGTCTTTCTTACTTCACAGCCCTCCTTCTTGAAGATTACATCATGGCCTCTGTCACAGATTTGACTTACACTCAGTAAGTTATGCTTCAGACCAATCACAAACAAGACTTCTTTTGATTTTATATTGCCATCACTGATCTTGAGTGATCCCTTTCCAACAATCTTTGCTCCATCATTATTTCCAAATTTCACAGAACCACCTTCATAATTCTGCAAATTCTCAAATTTTTGCTTGTCACTGTCATGTGGTTGGAACAACCACTGTCAAGTATCCAAGGTGCAGATTTGTTACGAGCTTTAAAGGCGATCTGAACAATTAAAGATTCCTTTTCTTTCCATTATGGTTTGATGACAGATTTGGCTACTTGTTTTGCCTTTGTCTTCTCATTAGCATGTACTTGTTTTTCAGGAAATTTTTTGTTTTGTTTCAACTCACTTGGTTGAGATTTTCTACCCGATAATTATTTGCTTGTAAAAGTGCTTCTACAGTTTCTAGCAATATGTCCAAAATTATGACAATTATAACATTCAACTGCATAATTCATTAAAGGAGAAAAAACATTTCTGCTTGTGAAATTCCTTTGAGATACATTATGCATGCAATCTGAAATTTTATGGCCATAAGCATTGCATTTAAAACAGTAACCGAAAAAGGAATGATTAAACCTGGGTGTCGGTCTTTGCCAGTTTTAAGTAGGAGCCATAAATCTTTTCCTTCTTGGATGTGTGACTTTTATGAAGCCATCTTTGTCAGTACTCTTCTTGAGTCTGGCATTATTGCTTTCTTGGGCATGTTTTGTTTTTTCTAGATCAACCATGATCTTTTCTTCTTTCTTTATGGGTTCTACATTCGAGGCCTTTGAACCCTTTGATGATTCTCCTTCATCGAAGCCTAAACCAAATTTGATGCCGGAAGGCCTTTGGTTATTTAACATTTTATCCAGCTTTACGGTACTTTCTTCAAACTTATGAAAACAGTTTAATTTTCTATTCATCTCCTCTAACTGCATTCTTAACTTAACCATGTCTTCCTCTAGCTTGTTGCATTCAAGCTGTCTTTACTGAGTTAATTGTTCATCAAGAACTTGGGACATTTTCTTGAATTCCTCTGTCTGTATTTTTAAAGCTGTTTATTATGTCGGTGGCATCTTCTAGTTTTCTTGAAAACTTTTTGTTCTTTTTCCTTTCAACACTCAACTCTTCAAGTGCGGCAACCAATTCTCCTTCCGGATAAACTTGAGCTTCATCTTTAAAGTTTTCATCACCTTCTCGATTTTCTTCTGTTCTTTCCTCTTCAAGTGCCATGAGCAGAGCTTCACCTTTTTCTTCTTCAGAATCCTCATCTGAGCTTTCTTCAGAAGTGTTGACATTCTTGGATATGAAGCTTTTCTTCTTGAAGTTGTTCTTTCTGAAATTTTGTTTCTTCTTCCAGTCACCTTTTTCTTGGTGTGAGCCTTCACCATTTTTGGTTTTCTCCTGCATTGGACATTTGGCTGCAAAATGACCGACTCCTCCACAGTTGAAGCATTTGAAAGGTAGCTTTCCTCTATATTTTCCTTTTCCTTTTGTGAGTTTCCGAACAAAATTAGCTTCTGTTTCATCCAGAGTCTCTTCATCCTCAGATTCATGTTTAGCTTTTATATTCTTGTGTGCTTTAAAAGCTGCTTCTCTGTCTATAGACTTGGTTTGTCCTATTCTCATTTCATATGCTTGTCGGGGAACCATGCATCTCATCCAAGCTGAAGTTGTTCGGATCTTTTGCCTCTTCTATTGCAGAAACTTTGGAGTTAAATCTTTTGTGCGGTGTTACGAGAACCTTTTTCACAACAACTGCATCATCAATTTCTTCACCGAGTCCTCTGATTGCATTAATGATTCCGTTGACTCTCAGCATATAAGCCTCTATGTTCTCATCTTCATTCATTTGCAGTGCTTCAAGCTGTGCTCGATGAGTTTGCAGTTTTGCTTCCTTGATCTTGCTTGTCTCCTTCATGGATGCTCTTGAGTTTATCCCACATGTCTTTTGCTGATTTACGGCTCATGACTCTTATCGGTTCACTTGTCAACAAGCCCACACATTATAGCATTCTTAGCTTTGGAGTTGTTCTCAAATTTTTTCTTCTCGGCGGTATCTGTTGGAGGGGTAGTGGGTGCTTGTGTATCCACTATCTACGAGAATCCCAAATATCATATCCCAATGCACTCAGATATGTTTGCATCCTGAGTTTCCAGAAAGTGTAATTTGTTCCATCAAATAAGGGGGCTTTGTTGGATGAGAATCCTTCACCGCTTGCCATTGTTTCTTCCAAGATCTCCTTAGGTGATTAAGCTTGTACAAGGAACCTTGCTCTGATACCAATTGATATTCACACAATGACACTAAGAGGTGGGGGTGAATCAGTGTAGCTATTAATTTTTATATCTACAACATTTAATATGAAATAAAGAGAACTTGAAAACAAGAAAAACAGATTGAACAAGAGAGCACACCACAACACTCAATATAACGAGGTTCACCAATTTGGCTACTCCTCAAAAATGACTACTTGGACTTCAATCCAAATCCAGTCTTTGCAAAATACCAATTTTACAAATACTTTACTAGCATCTACTGGAAGGAGCACCAACCCCTTAATTTTCTACTGCAATAGATGGAGCACCAACTCCTAGTACCAAGCACCAACTTGGACTGCAATTCTGATCAATTTAGAATGACATAAAAATGTCTTCACTTCATGCACGACCCTGACTAGTCTGCAATTAACCCAACTCTGCACACTCTCACGGCTCTGCTAATTTTTCTCTTGACTCTTTTCTAACCCTCCTTTTACAGCAATTTCTCTCTAACAGCAGCAACATTATTTTTTGCACGACTGTCCTTTTTATAATCTATTTTTCTCATCGGAACTCTTTGTCTTCCATAGCGTTTCAATCCTGCATGCAGTCGGATTACATTCTCGAGCCGTTCGAATTCTTTTCTCCTTTCCAATGCGGTTGTTCGAATCCTTCCAAATACGATGTTCGAATGTTGCACATCCTTCTTCTCGAAAGCTTTTCGATCCTTCCTATTTTATGTTTCGAATGCTGCAAATACGTTTATTTTAATCGATTGTTCTAATGCATTTTCAATCGATTGTTCGAATGCATTTTCAATTGGCTGTTCGAATGCTTTGTCATGCGTCTTGTTCGAATGCTTTTTTGATCCGACCTATACGACACTTCGAACGCTTTTCAATCATGCATATACATCTGTTCCCATGCATGTCCGACACCTATCAACGTGTAACTGTCGATCTGACATCAGTTACTTTTTTACGTAACAGTGCATGATTTTCTATGCTTTTTCTGACACGTGTCACCTTGCATGCTCCTACGGGTTTTACATGCCAGACTGTTACTGTCGCGATATCGCGACACTTTTTGAAGCCGTACACTTCATGCCCTTGCTATCGCGAAATCGTGACCATTTTGGCTTTGAAAGCTTTCCCTCTGTTCATGTCGCGATATCGCGACACTTAGAACTTTTGTTGACGTCATCCTGTATGTTGTCGCGAAATCGTGACACTTCGGCTTCAGGGCTTTCCTTGCACCTTGTCGCGATATCGCGACACTTTCGACTTTTTCTGACGTCATCATCATTCTTGTCGCGAAATCGCGACGCTTCTGGCTTCTGCTGACGTCATCATCCTTCTTGTCGCGAAATCGTGACGCTTCTGCTTCGTACACTCTCCTTTGCCAACAGTGAAAATGGAACATGTCGCGAAATCGTGACACTTTGGGCTTTCGTACAATCCTCCTTGCAAACTTCAGCGAAAATGGAACATGTCACGAAATCGTGACACTTTGCTCTTCCGTACAACTCTCCTTGCAGACTCCAACGAAAATGGAACATGTCACGAAATCGCGACGTTCACTGCTTCCGTACACTCTTTGCTTCATGTAGTAGCGAAATCGCTACAACTTTGTGCCTTGTGCTTTTGACTTGTTACATCTTTAATTTTTGCAACTTTGAATGGTAGCGAAATCGCTACACCTTTGTTTCCATGCATTTTGTCATGCAGCGAAAATCGCTACACCTTCTTGTTTGTGCTTTTTCACTTGTAGCGAAATCGCTACACCTTCTTTGCCCTTCATTTCAACATGCAGTGAAATCATTGCACTCTTTCGCCTTGACTTTCAAACTTGTAGCGAAATCGCTACACCTTCTTTGCCCTTCATTTCAACATGCAGCGAAATCGCTGCACTCTTTCGCCTTGACTTTCAAACTTGTAGCGAAATCGCTACACTTCCTTGACTTAGTGCATTTTCCTCCAACATGTCGCGAAATCGCGACATCTTTTCACCTTGCTTCCTTCTCTGCCCACATGTCACGAAATCGCGACAAATTTGCTTGCATCTTCTCTCTCCTCGGACATGTCGCGAAATCGCGACCATTTGGCGTGCATTTTCTCTCTCCTCGGTTATGTCGCGAAATCGCGACAATTTTTCTTTCTGCTAACGGACCTCTCAACCTGTCGCGATATCGCGACAGTTTTCTTACTTGGTCTTTTCTGCAATTTTCTGAATCTTGGTGACTTCTGTTTTCCTGCAAATTCTTTGTACTTGATCTGGTGACTTCAGAATTCTTGTCCATTGCTTCAACTGCATCAATTGTTGTCTGTGTTGACAACAATGACAATACTCTTGCTGTACCTTGTTCAACAGAACAGTGTAAGGTAAATTTTCAAATAGGATCATACAAAGACGAGGTCATGTGTGACATCATGCCCATGGATGCTTGCCATGTGTTGTTGGGAAGACCTTGGCAATTCAACAGTAAGGCAATACATGATAGTACATAAACATCTACACCATTATGAAAGATGGTAAAAATTTTGTGTTGAGTCCATTGGAAGACAAGGATGAAAGAGAGGACATTGGTCCTAAAATATGTTTGATTTCAGGAAAACAATTTATAGATGACAAAGAGGAAGGCATGTTTTGCCTTAATTATAAAACTCGTAAAGGGTGACATTACGGGTAAGAAAGAGGAGATTCCAAGTGAAATGAAGGATTTGCTAGACAAGTATACAAAAATTTTGTCGAAAGCATTGCCAGATGGGTTGCTGCCAACAAGAAGTATTAGCCATCACACTGATTTTATTCTTGGATCGAGTTTGCCCAATAAGGCAACATATAGGTTGACGCCAATTGAGAATGAGGAAATAAATAGACAGGTTCAAGAGCTATTGGATACATGACTGATCTAGGAAAGCTTGAGCCTGTGTGCAGTACGAGCAATGCTTACACCACAGAAGGGCGGAGAGTGTCGCATGTGTACGAATTCCAAGGCTATTTATAATATAACTATTAAGTATTGATTCACATTGTCTTGCATGGATGATTTGATGGATTGCTTAAGCGAAGTGAAATACTTCATGAAGATAGATTTGAGGAGTGGTTATCATCAGATTCAAATTAGGGAAGGAGATTAGTGAAAGATCACATTCAAGACAAAGGATGGATTGTACGAGTCGTTGGTTAAGCCCTTTGGATTGATGAATGTGCCCAATACCTTAATGCGGCTGATGAATGAAGTGTTAAAGCCATATCTTGGCAAGTTTGTGATTGTCTACCTGTACGACATTTTACTATTCAATAAGAGCAAGGAAAACCATTTGGCACAGTTGAGATCGATCTTACAAAGACTGAAGGAAGAGAAGTTGCTAGTCAAATTGAAGAAATGTAGTTTTATGGAGGAATTTGTGTACTTGGGCTTTGTGATATCCCAAGAAAGGTTACAGATGGACCCTGAAAAGGTCAAGGCCATTGCAAGTTGGTCGTCACCTAGAAGTATGTTTGAGGCTAAGAGTTTCCACGATCTTACACGTTTTTATAGGAAATTTATCAAGGACTTCAATAGAATTTGTGCACCGATCACGTAAACAATGAAAGGAGGAAGGCATGAATTTAAGTGGATGATTACAACAGAAAGAAGCTTTCAAATCTTGAAGAAGAAGATAACAGAACTTGTTCTAGCATTGCTAGACTTCAACAAGGTCTTTCAGGTATATTGTTATGCAAGTGGGAAGGCGATAGGAGTCTTAAGCCAGGAAGGCAAACCCATTGCCTATTTCAACGAGAAGCTAAATGAGGCAAAGAGGAAATACTCAGTCTATGACCAAGAGTTTTATGTCATAGTTCAAGCCTTGAAGAAATTGAGGCATTATTTGTTGCCAGAAGAGTTTATCTTGTTCACAAATAATCATACCCTACAATTCATTAACAACCATAGTAAGCTAAATCAAAGACATATGAAGTGGGTGGAATTCTTGCAAGGATATTCATTTGTCTTGAAGCATAGAAGTGGTCATTCAAATCATGTAGTTGATGCCTTGAGCAGAAGGAATCTACTGTTAAATACAATGCAGGTTGAAGTCATGGGTTTTGATGCTATAAAGGAACTTATGCTGAGGATGTGGATTTTAGGGAAACTTGAATAACATGCAATAATCCTAATGCAAGGGATAGAACACCATGGAGTACTTCCAAAAGGGACTGTTATTCAAAGGACGACAATTATGCATACCATAAGATTCAATGACGAAGAATCTGTCTTTGGTTTCTAGCATTATACAACATCCGACAATAGACGCCGAACTTACCCATCTCAGCCACTAGATCAGGATGCTTAGGAGAGATTATGCCATATGGCCATATAGGTTTTATGATGTTTGTTTTCCCAACAATGATCATTGGTCCCTACGGTGATGAGTAGAGGTAGGAGGGGGTTATATTATTTGTGTGTTCACATTGTTTATGCAATTCATAATAAACTATCTACTTGATTGAATGAAAACCCTCATGGGATATTATATAATATCATTACATGGTAACGGACATACCTGTCTTCAGATTGATAGATCTGATATGCTTTGTCCACTCGGGCTCCCAAGGGACAGATGACATGGTGAGAAGATGACGTATATAACTATGGATGGTATCACAGTACATAGTGCATAATAATAGTTGGAGCGAGGATAAATCGAGGGGGTGACGTTGTAGTGTGTGGAGGAGAATTTTTTAACTCTATATTTAAAAGAGAACTTACTTCGACCGCTTTGTCGCCGGACACGGTTATGTCTTCATGATATTTTTCACGTTTTGTAGCGCGTCGAATAAAGCGAAGAATAAGCGAATAACGCGCAGTCAGTCGGTGAAGAGGAGAACGGAAAGAACAGGAAGATGATAAGATAGCCTATTCTCTATAGCTATACGTGCTTGGGGCTATGTGGATACAGATCAAGCCAGATCAAAGCTATCGCTGTATTAGACTGGTGATTAGTGACGCGAGACTTTTCTCCCGAGTGTGGAGACGTTTCACGGGCGGTCTAACATTGTAAGTAGCATCAACACATACATTTGCTTTTGTGGGCAATTTCGGGAGCGGAGAATGGCAGATATTCGAGATCCGGTGAGTCGATTGAGCCGTCATACGATATCTGAAACGCCGGGTTTAGCTTATGAGAATTGAACCTGGGTGGGGATGTGTATTGGAGAATATGGTGTCTGGGCTTCAGAGATTCAGCCCGTATGCTTTCACAACATTAGACCGTGTTTTTTACGTTTTCTCTACTTTTGTTGAGTAAAGGTTAGCGCGGATAGAGTTTATTCTCCATGATAGAAATGATCAAAACCCTCGCTTCCAGATCGTTCGGGCGAGGGCTGGAACGTTTAGAGTAGGAATACTGTTTCCGTATGCAATGCAAGGTCAAAAAAACTAGGGTATATCTTTTAGTTTCCAAATCAAGCAGACCAGACGATGGTAGTAAGTAGAGAATCAGTTAGTTACATGCATTGAATTTGTTGTTGTTGTTCTTTAGTATCTTTAGTAGTGTAGGAGATCATAGATAATTTTCGTTTGAGGTTTGATTATATCTTATATCGATCTATCGTTTCTCTCTGCAGGCCGGTTGGGGGTTGGAGGAAGTATTAATCGGCGGTTTTTCAGATCGAGTTGTGTTGCTCCTGTGAAGGCGCCCTCGACCTGTCAATATTATCTGCTTTTCCTTGGCAGGTAACGAGAGGGAGAACGCTGTAACGTGGCCTCCTGTAACGTTTATCAAACATTTGAAGTTTTTTCCTAGTCTTGGACGACCGTTCCACGGCTGTTTCGACCTCGGATCCTAAAATCGTGACTTGTCTACCAAACATAATGGCAGGCCGTAATAGAGAGACTGCGCCTTGTCGTAAGCTCCAAACTGATGTTCGAAACAGACCGGAAATTAACTGTTTTGACAGTGGTTCCAGGCAAAGATTTTCGATAAGGTATATACAAAGTCTCGTGCTATTCTTACGTGATCGATATTCAATGTATATCTGACTGAATGGGCCGAGCCGATTATGTTTGTACGATAGACGACAGATCTGGCTGCAGCCGAAGCAATTACGAACAAGATTATATGACCCGCTACTCAGAATTAATTCTTTTTTTGGCAACCGCCGCGTTATCCAGAGACAAATCTATCTTTTCAATGTTTCATTCAAGAGATCAACTTACATATTGTTATCAAAATACCCATCTGTCTAGCTGGAACATTATGGAAGTTCCTTTCTGTTAACCTCATGGGGTGGGGTGCCGTCTTAGATTGCTTGAAAGTAGTTGCTACCCTAACCCAAGGAAAAGCCAAGTTATTTAACTTGATGACCTTTTAGTTCGACAAATTAGTTAACATCACATAACATCCACGGGCATGGACAGACAAGGCAGCCGATTTGCATTTATGTAGGCTTGCTAACCCATAGGAATCCATACAAGCCGATATCGACCCCCTCATACCCAAGGAATATGAAGTCTAGGTAAGTGCAGGCTTAGCTTGACTTAGTCCTTTGGCAAACCGCGTAATGGAGTCACATTGATATTGTTGTTTTCTCAGCTCATGCCTGTCTAATGTCAACACGGTGAAATTTGGAATTTAAAAGTCTGTATCGGTATCAGTCCAAGATGAGATCTTATGCAGCCGAATAACTTGCTGTTTGACGTCAGGTGCCTGAGATATAAATGAACAAGACAATCATATGGTCTCAGTGTTTCTAAAATTAACAATCTTGTTTGTTTGCTGCAGGGACTATGTTTCAATAGTTAGATCAAGCGATATCAGAAAGAACTGGCCTTTCTCTCATAGATACTTGCAAATCTGCTTGGACAATGGGAGGGAAGCATTGCTGCCACCTTTTGAAAATCCTCGTTCCTTAAAAGATCCGATTCAGAAGAAGGCCAAGTTGGACGCTGCTGTCCATGGGAGTGATTCACAAGAAAACCATGTAAGCTTTGGAGATATTGCAGAGAATTTGAGCCGCAGAAAAGCTGGCGACTCAAAATTTTGGGGCAACAAATTTGTTGTACAGGAAGATGCTCAAGAGAAGGAGTCAGGCTGTACAAATAATGAAGAGATTCCTGATGAGAAATCAAAACAATACCTATCTGTAATATTAGGAGGTCAAAATGGTGATGCAACATACAGGGAAAATGTCAACTTAGTTGGAAAAGGAAATGGTTATGACAGTATCAAAACCAAAACAGAAGCGCTTGAGGAATTTAAAGGACCAATATGCGAAGACAGTCACAGGTCAAAATTAATTGCAGGCAAATTAGAAGACAGTCAAATGGCAAACCCAATTAGAGGTACAAGAGAAGACGCAAATAGAGAACTCAGAACTCCATGCAAGACTGAATCCAAGGAGAAAGATCTTCAAACTGAAATCCAACAGTTAATGGAACAGGCAAGTGGACAACCCAGGGCTAAGTTGCCTAATTCAGACATATCATCTAAGCCAAGCCGAAAGCGAAGTGGAAGACCCAAAATTTTGTCAGAAGTTGAAGGCAAAATTTTCAAGTGCAATAAACAAGCAAATAAGATGTTATCTTTTGAAAAGAAATTTCAGCAATACATTGACAGTTGTGAGGAAGAACTTATCAAGAAAGAGCACCATACTGAGCAAAGCAAAGCAAACTCGCAAAAAAATGAAAATTTTGTCAACTCAGGCAGTGTCCCAGATGGTAAGACACTGAAGCTATGCCCTGTTTGTAGGACATTTTCCTCCCCGTCCAACACAACATTAAATGCACACATAGATCACTGTCTTAATGCTGAACCAAACATTGAGAAATCTGTTAACAAGTTCATCAAATATAAAGCTAAGGTGAGAAAGAAGCGTTCAATGGCAGACATATGTGCCGTGGCTCCTATTCGTATAGTGGAGGATTTGGAGTACGGGAGGAGACAGCACGTGGCGAAGGATGGGAGCCCCTTGAAGTCAGACGATTTTAAATGGAATGATAGCAATGTAAGGAGGAAACATCGGACCCCTCTTTCCCGATTGGCTAAGAGACAAATTGACGCAGAACCAGAACCAAAGGGCAAGACTCTTTGTAAGTCCTCAATATTTACAATGGACAGTCTACCAGATTTTCACAAGGAAAGAGGCACGGGGAAGTTGGTTTTTGATGATAAACATAATCAATCACATCGTACAAGGAAAAACATGCAATCAGTTTTGAGTAGTCTGACAGCAGAAGGCGAAGTGCTAAATTCTCATGATTTTGATAAGCTTGATAATAAGGTATTTTGTTTGATTCCACCCATCCATATTAATAAAGACGGTAGAGTTCAAGTCATATATATATATATATATATATATATTCTATGCATCATTATGCTTTTTATTTCAAGCTATGTATGTATGCTTTATTTCAAAAATTTAGAAGATGCAAATGCACTTCAGAAAGTTATTATGCCTCTCAGCCTCTGTTGAATAGCATCCGCTTCTGTCTGTGTTTAGAGCCTACTTATAGTTATCTGCTTTGCACTACAAAGCTTGCACTCTGAGCCTTGGTTTACCATCAGACTTGGGCAAAATGGAAAAAACACTTGAATTTCATAATTTAAGGTTCATGACTTTGTTTTACCCACAATTAAAAGAAAATTTGATCATTTAGAGCCATACAAAGAATAAAAAGTAGTAATGTCATACAAACTTGATCATTTAGTGTCTTTTAAACGGAGTAGCACTTGGGTATATGGCAGTGTAATAATTTGTAGTGTCCTGCTCATTGCAATTTTCACTATTGTTTTCCATTGTCAAGAACATGGACATACAAGACATAAAGGAGCAGACTTTGCTCCCAAAATTTTTTCAAATTTTCAGCAGTTCAGTAAGGCTAGTGGAAATGAAGGAAAGTAGTAATATGAAGTTTTAACCTCTCAAAAAGTTTCAAACGTTGATTAGAGGCTTTCAAAAGGATAAACAAAAACCAATGTAGCATGGGGCATTGTGATAATTTTGCTGCAGTATATTTTTTCATTGAAATTTGAAACATTAACCTTGTGGGAAATTGATTTGAAACAGTGGAATATAAACATAAACAAGTACTTGCATTTTTAAAATTTCACTGGAAAAATGCTTCTGGCTACAAGATTACATGCAAAGCATAGAAATTATCAAAGTTTAAAATAAACATTCTCAGACCTCCTTTTTTTCTTGTATCATGTAGAACTCAATATATCCACCCTTCTGAAATCCCATAGTTTCAATTGTTTATTTAAAATTTAGCAATGCATACTCATCTTGTAAATGCAACTATAGACGCTGCAACTTCTACTTATGCTTCATCTTATGCTACCGGGAATTTATGCCAATTGTTATTTTTTCAGGTTTCAAGAACTGCAGTTAAGCATATTCTAAATGAAGGCATATCCCAAAATGCATCACAAGAAAGTGCAATGGAGGATAAACCCCCCAGCTCTATAAATTCAGCTTCATGGGCATGCTTCAATAAACAAAGAAGTTCAAGAAGAAAAAAATTAAAGCACAAACTGGTAAGCTTGAACTTAGCAGGATTTGGTCAACAGTCTTTTCATCCAGGTTGTGGAGTACTAAAGAATGCCTTAGAAACTAAGCCTCAGAATCATCTAGAGAACTCAACAATGTCAGAAGGAACCCTTGTAAGATCTAAGGAAACAGCAGTGGGATATAGATCTTATTCACCTGGGAAGGGACATAACCTGTCTGTACTTGTGTCATCAAAAAGGAACAAAGAAAAGCAAACAAGGAAAGGTTTAGAAAATGACTGTAATTTATCTGCAGATGATGAAAAATTATTTTCTTGTAAAAGGACGAAGAACTTATCAAGCTTTAACTTCCAGACCACAACAATGCACACACTGACAAAAGACCAATCATCAATCTGTGAGGCCAAGTTACTTGTTTCAGGAAAGGCCCAAGGTGACCAAGATGCAACCTTATTGAATTCTAGTTCGAGCAAAGAGAAGCCACACAATTCACATGGTTCAGATAAAAACTATGTCAATGATATATTCGCTTCTCAAAAGCCTGAGAGAACTGCAGTGTCAAAGGGTTTGGACTATGAGATAGAAGCTTCTGTGCATGGAGCACAATCTTGTCAATTGCAAAGGACACGATCTCAAGACCATTTTTCACAAAATAAAGATTTATTAAATTTGAACTTAAAAGGACCAATTTCATTTCAGCCAGCAGCAGAATCATCTTTGAAGAAGTCCAGCTTGGAGCACTCCAATAGGAAACCAAAACAAATAAGGCATTCTAAACAAAAATCTGGTTTGCCAAAAATGATAAAAGTTGCACATATAGTCCATCATTCAATGGACATAAAAGATGCTGCTGAGATTGATGTGAAGCAAACAGTCCATGACATCAAATTTTACAGCGAATATCCAGAGGTAACTTATGATGCTGGAACCACCAGTAGTCAAGGTTATAGTATAAAACCCAGAGATTACATTAGTACTAAAGCACAATTTTTACGTGCAACAGAAGCCTCCTCTATGGATAGAGAGCACAGATCAAGCCCCGATCTACAGTTGCAAGCAATTTCAGAAGGTGAACTTTTAAGAAAGCCTTCAGAAACCTTTCCAAGCATTGTTCATGCTGAGACTTCAGGTGAAACCCATCCACAGCTTGATTCCACAGTTCCCCCCTTTCTTGAAGCTTCAAGGACATCTTTTCAAGGTGAAGAAGTTGCTATTGATGAGAATCTACAAAATTACATACTTAAACATACAACAGCTGAGATGATATGTGTCGCTTCAGGTGGGTTAGAGGCTTGCAATAACCAACATTCATGTCAACAAGATGCTTTGACTCAAGTTAAGAGCAAAAGTGTTACAGAAAGTCTATCACCAGATGAAGGAAAAGGTTTAAGTGAATCTTGTATCTCAATTCCAAACCAATTAAATTCACATTCACTGGGGGAATTTGTAGATATATATTTAGATGATTATGTGGGAAAAATGGCTGACCCTCAGAAGAAATTTGATGGAGAATCCCTTTGTCTAATGGATGAATCCAGGGGGAAATTATTATCAGTATCTATGGAAACTCAGCCACCAACTCACAAGCTGCCAACTCAAAAAGATATATCTTGCCACGAGTTTGTGAATATTGTCACTGAAATTGTAAAGCCATTAAATCAGTCTCTCGGGGCTGTTAGTTCAGATTCAAAAAGTCAAATGGAAACCGCACCAACCAATATTTCTTCTGTGGCAACTATATCTTTTCAGGGATATTCTCCTGTTCAGCAGCTGAAACCATACCAGGCACCTGCACTTTCAAATGAAACTATTGTTTTGAGCTCAGACAGTATCAGAATTTCTTCCATGTCCGGTGATGCTAATTTTGTCGACAAGCCTCAAGTATCATCTGAATTGACTTCCGAAATTGTAGAAATACCAGGCTTGCCAAATATCGATGAGCTGTCTTTCACACACATTCCAGATTTCGAAAGTTTGGCAGGACCTGCATTTGATTTTTCCATCCAGACATCTTCATCTACAATTACCTCCACGGGTCTTCCATCCACATCTGAAGCAAGAGCCTTGTTACTTGAGAGTTCTAAATATGTTGACACAAATAAGACATTGCCTTCAGTGCCAATGCCTGATGTTGTCTCAGATTCTCTTGCATCTGCAAATTCAAGGGGAAAATGTACAGCAGAGAAGGTGCTACATGGTTCTCTCTTGAATGAAACCCCTCCTAAACACCCAAGCATTCCAGATGGGGTTTCACAGTCATCCAATAATACATCTGCCCAATGCTCAGAGAAACGCAGTGTTTTGAAGCAAAACATAAGTAGTCCACCATTTGCAGTTACAGAAGGAATGATGAGAAGCTGGGATAGGAAGAATGTTTGTGAGTTCTTGCCTCAACTATCAAATTTCTCCAACAATATATCTACTCTCCTGAGTCATGAAAATGGATTTCATTCCTTGTCAAAATCGAACCCAAAGATATGTGGAAACCAATTTTCTGATTCCAGTGGAGTTTACTCCCTAGGCTCGGACACTGCTACAGAGCCAAGATATCTTTCAGGAAGATTATCATCTGTTGGGAATGCAAATTGTTTCCATGACACTAGTATAGTGCATATATTTGGAAATCCTATTTTGCGTTTAATGGGGAAAAATGTGATATTATCAAGCAAAGATGGTACACAATGAAAGCATGAGGAGGGCAGTTGTTCCAAGAACAGCGATGAGCTTCCACACAGAAATTACTCCAAGTCATTGGAGTCCGGATCTGAACTCAGGTTTGAGCAGGATAGACACTCTAAACTTCCTCGAGCTTTGGAAAGACGTTGAGTTGTGATCAGAATATATTTCAATGCTTTGAAGGTAGATCAGAAGAAAAAAATCACATATGGTTCTCTTGAACCTTTAAAAGTGAGAACTTTTTTTTGTCATGGCATGATTACAGCAAACAAAAACCAATGGAATGGTGAATTTTTTTCTAAGGTTTATGCCTGAATTTAGCAGCCTCAGGTTGTCAAGCTTTACCTGTTACAAGCTTTATCAATAGAGAACCAGCATTCCCGGTTAGTCACCGTCGTCATGTATTTTATGCGAATCAATGCATAATGGTGCTTAACATGTTCCTGCAGAAGTGTGTGTGGCCATGTGCATTTTCTGTCCTTCCATTGTATGTGGTAAGCTTGAAACACAAGCAATACTTTGGCCTCCCTTTCTACAGGGCGGATCTCATCAATTACAGGAGGCCCTTTCGACGCCAACCCACTTAAATTCAAATTAAAAGGTCAGGCAATCAATTGCAGGAGGGCCCTTTGATGTCAGGTATACATATATATCACTGCAGCCAATCTAAGCCATTTTTCAAGAGTATTGATAACCGGGTATAATGTTATGAGTGAAAAGGGCATCCCCTCAAAATCAAAAGGGCAGGAATGAATTTTCATGGAAATCAATAATTAAAAATAAATAAATACTATGAAACGAGATTCAAGCTAGAGTGCTGACTCCTTACATGTAGTTAGCGCAACAACCAATTTTCGTCCACGGCCATAGTGTTTTTATCCGTTCCCACCCATTAATCTCTTCCGAATCTGCCTTTGAGATTCTTAGGCTCTCAGAGAGAGAATTTATTACCAAGAAGCAGAACTTTGGCGGCAAAAACAAATTTGAGATATGCTGCTGCTGTTGCTTCTAGTGAGGGAGAAAAGCCAAACTAAATCAAAGAAATTCCACCACTCATTTGGGCCTGTCAAATGATCAATTCTTTTGTGTTAAGAACAAACTTCAGGCATTTCATCTGCTTGAAGTGGATCCATCATTCCGTACATGTCTTTACAGCCTGTCATCTAGGTATATGGTCCTCAATGTTTTGTCATGGTAGTTTTCCTTGCCCTAGGCATGAACCATCTGGATGATGGTAAGAAGGTGCCTAAGGAAAGAAAAATAGGATCATGTGGTTGAAAAGAATAGTTTAAAGTTAGACAAAAGTCTTGCGGAATGGTAAGGAGTACGTTCGTAGTTTGGGTGTCTTGATTGTGAAGGAAAAGACTCCTCATATTTGACAATATTAGTGTAAATTTGATAACATCTTTAAAATTACTAAATAAATATTTGAAAATAAAAGTGTATTGTAAGAGAATTGGTATATTTAATTGTTGGTTTAAATTTAATTTTGACTGATCTTCATATTTGCAAATATATAAGTTTATTAGAAACAAAATTTTCAAAATGGGTCCATGTCCAGAAACCACATTGGTATTTCATTGGACTCATTATGGATACCCATATTTGAATAAGAGGGATAATGGTTCTAGTTGGTTTTTGTCTTCTTCAAAAAAAAATCCAATATGTCAGTAATATTGACTATTAACTATGTTATTCCATTCAATTGGCAATCTATTTTTAGCTTGTAAGACCCTTATTCATGAGAATAACAAATTTGTAGTTCATTTCCTTACCAAAAACAAAGATTATAGAAAGTAGAGATATGAATGGATGAGACAATACCCACAATTGTATTATAAACACTATGTCTCATTTTGAAAGTCCTTGTGTTGTTCTATATCATTGTTGTACTCTCTCAACCTCATTTTTTGTGCTTTTGCATACTTCTCCCAACAAAATGATTTCCAAAGGACAAATGTTGAATATATGAAGAATAGGGAAGAATAGACACGACCTAAGACCACAAGTTTCTCCTTTTTCAACGAAAGCTTGTTGAAAGATGTATTTTGATGCCTTGATGATAATTTGATGCCAACTATGATTTGCTAAAAGACCACTTGTTGGTTTAAAAAAAATATTTGATAGATCCTTAGCTAGTGAAAGAGTCGTTATCAAAGCTTAAAGAAAAGTTGTCAAAGTATCTATACATAAAAAAAGAAAACCATCATTAGAGATCCTTATCTCATTTTTCTTTCTTTTTGTATTAGGTCTCCATAAGGGGTGGCTTTATAGGGTTTAAAGTTTAAGGTTAAGGGTTTAGGATTTTAGGCTTTAGGCTTTAATTGAGTAAAAGTAGGAGAGAAAACATGCGTTATCACTTTTAGATCATTGGGGGTCAAAATTAGGTAGGAAAGAGTAATCATTTCTTGATTGGCAGAAGCGCCATAGTACGACACTTCTACTGTATCATAACACTTCTGCTAGAAGCACCATAGTACGACGTTTCTATTGTATCATGGCACTTCTGCTTTTGGGGCAGTTAGTGATGCAGGAGCATCCGATGGCAACAGCGCAATCTTGCGTCAACCAAATTTTTTCTAAGTGTTTTGTTTTTGCCAAGGCGAAAGTTAGAAGTGGTAGTGAAATCACGATGTCAAAGTGAGGCCAAGGCGAAAGTTAGAAGTGGTAGCGAAATCGCGACATCGCAATTTCGCGACGTCACGAAATCGCGACATCGCAATTTCGCGACGTCACGAAATCGCGACGTCAAAGTGAGGCCAAGGCAAAAGTTGGAAGTGGTAGCGAAATCCTGACGTCGCGAAATCGCGACGTCAAAGTGAGGCCAAGGCGGAGGTTGGAAGTGGTAGCGAAATCGCGACGTCAAAGTGAGACCAAGGCGGAGGGTAGAAGTTTGTTGCGATATCGCAACATCGCGATATCACGACGTCAAAAGGAAATCAAGGCGAGGGCAGAATTTTGTCGCGATATCGCGACGTCAAAAGAAAAGGCAAGGCAAGAAGGCAGATGGGTCGCGATATCGTGACGTCGCAAAATCGCGACATAAAGGCGAAGACAAAGCAAGAAGGTGGGGAGGTCGCGATATCGCGACACAAAAATAGAAGAGAGGACGTGAGGGAATTTCGATGCGATATCGCGACCAGAAGAAAACAAATAAGAAATCAACACGCGAATAGCCACGCGCACGAAAAAAGAGGCAACAGTCCCCGATGGACATTCTGATAGAGCGGTAGTTGCAGGTCATGGGCGATATGGATGAGACAGCAGTTCAGAAGAACAGTCTAGCAAAATAACGATTGCAGGTCAAGGGTCTCTTTAATGCATGCTTTCATGGCGGATCGAGGCAGTTGCCCATTTATGGAAAGAAATTGAAGACTCGACGGAGGAAGCCGACTTTGCAGGTTTTGTTTAATGTATTTTTGTAGGTGGGTCATTAATGGCTCAGAGGGTCAGGGCCTCTATAAAAACCCAAGCATTGTAATAGAATGGGGGGTGGTGGATGAGAGATCGGACGCAGAGTGCGAGTGGGAGAAAGCTAAGCCGAGCGCTAGCTGTTGTAAAGCCTGCGGGCTATTTTTTTGTATGTATTTTCTAGAATTTTGAATGAAAAGTTGGATTTGGGAAAGTGCAATTTCTTGTCCGCCATCAAATGGTATCAGAGCTAGTGTTCCTAAGTGCGTAAACCGATCATCGATCGTGAGGCAGTTTGCGCCAGGATCTGTGGTAGGGTTCTGAGAGAGAGAAGAGTGAGTTAGGGTTCTGAGCGTGTGAGCGGATCGCCAAAAGTGAGGCGGCTACACCAGAATCAGTTAAGCTTTGTGAGAAAAGTGAAGAAAAATGCCTCCACAAAGAAGCCATGGCAGCAAGAGCGTTATGATGACAGTAGAAGAGGTCGAAGCTTTGCAACAGTAATTTAAAGCCCTGCAAGAGGAGTGGCTCAAAATAAAATTGTGGGAGCAAGAAGAGCAGCACAGAAAGCGTGAGGAGAAACAGAAAAGGAGAGATGATGGAGTTCATCAGAAGATGAAGCCATTGCAGGCTGTAGACAAAGAGGTGTGCAGCAGTGCCAGGATCTGTCCGATAGAAGACAAAAATTTATCTGGCCAGGAGACGGAGTTGAAGCAGGCTGTAGACGAGGAAGTATGCAGCAGTGGTAGAATCTGTCTGGTGGAAGACATAAGTTGTTCTGACCAGGAGACGGGGTTGGAGTAGGCTACGGAGGTAGGAGAATGCCTAGAAGTGCTGCAGAAGGCAGTAACCAGACAGTGCGAAGTGAAGATCACTTCTCCATCAACCCCGGTTGTCTGATGCAGGAGCATCCGGTGGCAGCAGCGTAATCTTGCGTCAACCAAAATTTTTCTAAGTGTTTTGTTTTTGCCAAGGCAGAAGTTAGAAGTGGTAGCGAAATCACGACGTCAAAGTGAGGCCAAGGCGGAAGTTAGAAGTGGTAGCGAAATTGCGACGTCAAAGTGAGGCCAAGGCGAAAGCTGGAAGTGGTAGCGAAATCGCGACGTCAAAATGAGGCCAAGGCGGAGGTTGGAAGTGGTAGTGAAATCGCGACATCACGATTTTGCGACGTCACAAAATCATGACGTCAAAGTGAGACCAAGGCGGAGGGTAGAAGTTTGTCGCGATATCGCAACGTCAAAAGGAAATCAAGGCGAGGGCAGAAGTTTGTCGCGATATCGTGACGTCAAAAGAAAAGGCAAGGCAAGAAGGCGGATGGGTCGTGATATCGTGACGTCGCGAAATCGTGACATAAAGGCGAAGACAAAGCAAGAAGGCGGGTCGCGATATCGCGACGTCATGATATCGTGACACAAAAACAGAAGAGAGGACGTGAGGGAATTTCGACGCGATATCGCGATAGGTCGTGATATCGTGACTAGAAGAAAACAAATAAGAAATCAACATGCGGACGACCACGTGCATGAAAAAAGAGGCAACAGTCCCCGATAGAAATTTTGACAGAGCGGCAGTTGCAGGTCATGGGCGATATGGATGAGACAGCAGTTCAGAAGAACAGTCTGGCAAAACAACGATTGTAGGTCAAGGGTCTCTTTAATGCACACTTTCATGGCGGATCGGGGTAGTTGCCCATTTATGGAAAGAAATTGAAGACTCGACGGAGGAAGCCGACTTTGCAGGTTTTGTTTAATGTATTTCTGCAGGTGGGTCATTAATGGCTCAGAGGGTCGGGGCCTCTATAAAAACCCAAGCATTGTAATAGAATGGGGGGTGGTGGATGAGAGATCGGACGCAGAGTGCGAGTGGGAGAAAGTTAAGCCGAGCGCTAGCTATTGTAAAGCCTGCAGGCTGTTTTTCTGTATGTATTTTTCAGAATTTTGAATGAAAAGTTGGATTTGGGAAAGTGCAATTTCTTGTCCGCCATCAGTTAGAGGCATCAATTATTATACAAGTATAGGCTTATATATACTCATTGGAAAGATCTTTTTGATCTCATTATAATAAAATTATTTTATTTAAAAATTTGCAATGGATACTAATGCTCCAAAAAAAATGATGCCATTTTTTTTGGAGCATTAAATGCTCTAAACTTGGGCATGAAGAAGGTGGAGTCAGTTTGGTTGATCAAAAGGCTAGTTAATGAGGGTTATGGTGGATTAAAGTGCACGACATTGTGTGTCTACATCTGGTAATTAGTTTTTATTGTGTTTTATGCTATTAAAAAATATCATGTTATTTAGCTTGTGCTAGTTGTGATGTTAGTTGGTCATACTAGGTGGATAATACACAAAGATTCAATGTTATTGATTTTTAATATGAATAAGAATAAAAGTAGTGTTGAGGGTTAAGGATGGTGTATGCCTTGTGTTTATTAACACATTAAATGGACCATGAATTTACTCTCTCTTTTATGTAATTATATATGACCTTAATTAAATCTTATAATTATTTAATCAATGTCTAATATTTATTTAGGTATATCCTCATGGATTATGCCTTTGGTGAGAAGATTAGTAATGTCTCTACATAAATTTTCATAGTGCAGTTCTTACCTAGAAGGATAACTAAATGTTATTTGTTTTTTGACTTTTTATAATATGCCCCATTCTTTTGTATTACAAAGTATGCTTGGTCTATGTGATACATTTGTCTCATTAAATCATAAGAAAAGAGGTGATTGGACACATAGGTTGGTAAGAGGAATATATATGCTAAGATTTCATAGAGTTGAATGAAATATTTATAGATTCCTAGGTACTAGTCTCTGATGTGTCAACAAAGATAACTAGCTAGATGAGGTATGAAGTGTAGTTGAAGAATCTCTTTATTTTATATTTTTAAATCATATTTCATCCTAGAGGTAATGTATTCCACATAATCTAGATTTTTTTAGAAGATGGCATCCAAGTTTTGCATCGAAAAGAGCATTTTAAAGTGTTGTTGATGCATTTTCTTATCACTCATTTTCCTCAAAATAATAAAAAATCCTAAAAGATCCTCTTATGCATCTTATTTGAATTGATTGATGTTTAGGGGAAGCTTAAAATTTAAGGAGTTCTTGGACCAAAATTTGGCTAGTATATGAAGTGCGCCCTAGACCTTGGCCAAGATTGGATGACTAGGATTTCTCCGAAGTTCAACCTCCGGAGAAGGTCGATTCCTTATAATACTTGCAAAACTTAAGTAGGTTTTAAGACGAAAGAAAGAGATACAAGGGTTAGAAGAGGGGAAGGGGTTAATAAAATGCTTAAAATATGGACGAAGTATAGCTTAACAACATTGAGACATACTACACCAACATCTTTACAAATAAGCTAAAGCAAAGCTTAATAGACTAACAATAAAATCATTATAGAGTTTATTACGATCAAGTTATACACTTCAAACATTCCAAGTATCTTGTGAAAGGAAAAACAACTAGCAACCCAATTATGCAAAATTTGCTTTAACATGATTCACCTTCTCTAAAGCATAAAACATAAATGCATTAAAGTGTACAATTCATACATAAAAACTTGTAAATGTTATTACCAATGGAGGTTAAACAACTCACTTAGATTGATTTGCATGGCAGAGTATATAATATATGAAAAACAAAATGCTATAGATCCAATCCTCATACTAAGTTGATTTGGGCTATTTATAAGTTCATCATAAATATTGTAGCCTAAGATTTACAATATAGTTTGTTATAGGTTTGTTAGAAAATAACCTAGTTCGCATACTAGAAGGACATGGTTGTTGTTTTCTTGTTCAAACCAGATCTAACTATCTTGGTTTTGGTGAACACAAGGTTAATCTTGATCTTCTCCCTAAACTTAGTGTCCAAGCATCCTTAAGGGGCTTGAACAACTTGAGCGGTTTTAGCATTTCACCACTATGTTTTGCTACCATGCTTTTTATTTAGTGGTGCGAGCTTAGCTTGACTATTTTAATTTGGGAAACAATGGGAAGGAAGATAAGAGATGGTGGGATAAAGAAATGGAAAGATGTCAAATGGGAAAGAGGAAAGAAATAAAAATATTTATACTTGGATGGTGTTGATTTCTGGGTCCTTTTTTTGGGTCATGTTCAGTCTCTTCCTTCACACAATGATAAGGCAAAAAGGTGAGGCTCTCCCTCTCTAATTGAGGGAAATTTAAATTTTGGTTCTTATTCTTCATGCTTCGTCTTTTTTATGGGTCAAGTAGTTGAGAGATTGTACATGACATAATATTTGTTTTTGCATTTTCCTTTGCAATTTCCACAAATTGAAGAAATATTTATGTTTGGTCGAGCTTGCTTGATAAGCTTACTAAGAGTTTGGCATTTGTAGGCCTAATGAACTTACCAACCTCTCAAAATTTTCCCCTTGTTTTCTTTCTCTTGTATGCTTGGATTTGCTCTTTTAGCATAATTATGTTTTCCTTAACAAATAGTGAAACCCAACCACTAAAAGAGTGTCGCTAAAGGCATTTCCTAGACAATCCCTTAATAGTCCCTGCCCAATAAATATGGCTAGAAAAATTTATCTAGGTTGGAATAGCAATAGACCCCTTGATCTTCTAGATCTCCATGAAATCCCTTAGTCTACTCTCAAAGCTTTACCAACCTATGACGGGTCTAAGAAAATTGCCTATGAACATTGTCAATATGTGGTTTCTCTAGCCACTATTTATAATATCCAACATGAAGATGTTGTGGTAATACTATTAGTCATATTCTTTAAAGGAAAAATGTTGAGTTGGTATAGATCCATTGATGATAATAGTATTAGTTCATGGGCCAAACCATTCATCTTGGAATTCTATGAGGTAGAAGATATTTTTTATTGCTTACCTAGTTGACCTCCATTCAGAGGCATGCACAAGAGAATATTACTAATCTTAATCAAATATAGTAAGATTTTTAAGTGGATCCCTCAAGAAATTAGGCCTTCTCAACCTCAGACATACATTTATTATATCCAATACTTTGTTCCAAATCTAGGCCTCCAAATCTAGCTAGCTAATGAAATGAGATTCCCACAAGTTCTTTAAGTTGTAATTTCTATAGAAAATGCATTGATATTTGTTGGAAAACTTCCTCCTAAGGTAACCATGCCATACTTTCTAGAGTTTCCACAACTTTCACAATAAGCTTCAGCCACTTTAGTGCCTCAACTTGCTCCTATTTTGGAACCTAGAGCTTTGCCTCAGCCACCTACACCTTCTCTGCCTCTATTACTTACCCTTGAATCTAAAGAAAATATAGAAATTCTTGAGCTAAGTGCAATATTAAAAAATATAAACAATAAATTCATTGTGCTAAAGAGGCAGAATGCAGAGAAATTATATGATGGATATCAATCTAGAAGGTTCCCCTATGTCATAAAAGGCTAAAGGGTTTCTAATAGCAACATGGCTAAAAGAACAAATGATGCATATACCAAGCTAGAGGATGAACCACCTACTTTCACTTCTCAAGAAAGCTACCAGTTTTTGGCCTATAATGATCCTCATAATATAGATACATATATGGTCTACCAACACCAAGATCAACTAGAAACAACACAAAAAATAGAAAGAGTAGATAAGACACAGAAGAAAGTGATGAATATAGTGATGGACCCAGACTAGGTCATATTGGCCAAAGAGTCTATATAAAAATAATTTATTCAAGTCTTGACCAGATCCAAGAAGAATCCTCTCCAAGTGGAGCCACAAAAAATGGAGCCATTCTAAGTCCTTGCCCAACCATAGAAGAAACAAGCAAAAGAGTAGCCAAGGCTAGAGCTAGTAAGGTCAAAACCAACCAAAGCAAAGGTTATTCAAGAAAATTGCAAGGAGGAAGCATTAATAAAGTTAAGGGATCCCTCTATGAACAAAAGACAAAGGTTGGAATCCATTGAGCAATATCATAAGATGTTCTAGAAACCTGACTAAAAGGATCAAAAAACTATCAAAAGCCATCATATATAGCATTGTTGAAGAGATAAAGAATGCCCCTTATCAGGCAAGCATGTATGATGCATTACTAATCCCTGGTCAAACATATTTACTTAGAGTTACATTAAAAATTGTCAATCCTAAAGGATTGAAGTTGTTAGACCTAAACTTAGCTCGAACCAGAAAAGCCTTCGAATGGAAAATTGACCATCACTTTTTTCCATGTCTTTGAACAAGGAAGGTTGGATAGTGCACAATTGTATGTTCAACTCTAAAGTAACCACTATTGTAATGCTAAAGGTAGAATGTGAGGCAATGGGGATGGAGTATACTCACTCAATAAATGGGTTTCTATAGTTGGATGGTACTCTTATCTAGATAGTTGGGGTGCTCAAGGACATTCCAATGGTGCTCCACAAGATGTTAAAATTCACAATCATTCGAGAAATGGTGGTGGTTAATATTTTGGCATACTTTGGTCTAAATATCTCTAGAGAATTCATCACCAATATGAGGGGTACTTATCATTAGATTATTCTCATTTGGTCATCCCTTACAAAGGCAAAAATATTAGGATCTATGTGGAATATCCATCTCCTGTCCACATTGAGAAATTTGAAGAAGAAAAGGTTAAATCGGTTGAGGATGATCTAGACTACTTTTGAGATGTGACCAGATAATTTCAAATGGAGGATGAGCTTTCCCTAGAAGACTTTAATGTTGTATCATAGGTTGGAACAACATTTCCTGGTGTCACAAGGTCGGGTGGTCAAGAGTTTCTGGCCATTTCAAATCCATAATTCCAAGTAACAAGGATGGACAAATTGCTATTTGAGGATTAAAGAGATAAAACTTATGATAGCCTTTGACAACAACAAGACCCTTCTAAACATTGCTTTGAAGTGAAATATTGGGTACAATAATTATTGAAGGTTAATCCAATGCATTAGGATGAAGACAAGGCTAGGCTAGGAAGACAAAATTTTATCCAATAGGATCTTATCCTTAATAAAATATCTAAAGTTCAATGACTAAAATTTACTAATAATGGTAAAATGACCACTATATGGAAAACTTTGCATAAAATAAGAAACCATGCTTTGTATTATGAATGTACATAGAAAAGTGTAATCATATAAGCCCTTGTTAATTTTGAAAAGCAACAGGTGGCATGCAATGATTTAGAAATGTAAATAAGCTATTTATCGAAAGTGTAGTAGCAATTAATGTTAGTACATGTTTTAAGGTGCTTACATGTCCTAGCAGCTTTGGAAGGCAATTTTGGTAACAAAGACATGGCACACAAAATGTTAGCATTAAATATACTAGTAGTTAGCCCTAATGTATACAAGTAGAGCCAAATGGTTTCATTTTCACAATAGGCAATTAAATAATTGGGAATTCAATAATCAAAGAACCCAAAAGAAAAAAATTACTAAGCAAATCAGAGAGCATTGTTGTAGTCTATTACCTAACAATTAAGTTGAGCAACCATGGTCGACAAAAAGATTGAACTCTAAGATAGGATGGCTACTGTTTTATGACATAGAGCTAACTTCTAAGATTTAAAATTATAGGAAAAAAAACAGAATATAAATTCATTGAGAACCCAAGGAAACATCCCACTATAGTTGTATGGTCTTCTTTATTGCCATTATATACGCCTAGGCACATACATCCATGATCAAAGCTGGTGAAATTTGTGGTAGACCATTACGACATTAGACATAGAGTGGATTGAAATAATAAATACTAGGAACTTTTACCCTACACAAATATGTCTAGGGAAGAGGCCCAATTTTAGAAGAACAAAGGAAGCAAGTGCAAGGTGAAACCTCCATAGCTTAGAAATATTAAGCCTATTGGGTGATGTTTATTTCAAGTTTTGTTTTGATTCTTTTTTATAACTAAATTTTTTTTCTCCTATTATTGACTTCAATGCTCAATGAATAAGGCTTTTCAGGATTCTAATTTTTCAAGCAAAAATCCCTAGGAGGCACCAATAATGTGGGCCCATGGGAGTTCCCACATAGATAGATACTAGCAAACTTTGTTGCACATAATTGGTTGAAGACCAAAAGCAGCTTATTGAGCTCAAAATTTGGTTTAGGTAAGAAAGTTCGACCACTATAGAGTTGTTGAGTGCATAAGTTATTGGGGCATAAGTGAATGAGCAAATTAATAGCCATATGATCAAGTTTACAAGAACAATAGTGGCCAAAATCATAAGTGGCTAGAATTGTTAGAGCATATTACATCATTTTGGTCATGTAAATGTACCACCTTTGGTACATAGTTAAAATAGGAGATTACTTTAGGGGGAAGTTATCTAGTTACTTCAAGCAATGTAATAAATGAACAAGTATCAATGTGCAAGGTGTCCCCTTTTATAACTATGTAGTGTGTTGGTCAAGGAACCCATCTTCCTATAGAAAGGACCTCATAGTAAGTGATTATATATCATAGTAGGTAGTAGTAGAGTAGAAGGTAAACTCCATTGGTGATGGAGTACAATGTAGTCCTTTAGCATATATTCATGGAGTGCTCATTTCCTCCATAGCTGCATTGTATTATTTTTGTCATTTTTATTTAAAATATACCTTAATAATATTCTAAAATTACTCTCCTTCATATTTTCTTAATCCTATTATTGCCATTTCACATACCATACTAATAGTCGTATCAGATCTATGGTGAATGTCAGTTTTTATAGCTCTTAAATCCTTTGTAGTATTCTACCTTATGACTCCCTAGTGATTTAGGTTTATAATCAAGCTAGAAGGTTTTGATATGTAGTATTCTTTTCTTCCTTATTGTTTGAATTTGTAGAATACTATATCTATCTCAAGTAAAACCTTTCTTGGATTTAGGTTTTCTTTTTTTAGGATTCCTTATGTCTCCCTAGTTGTTAGATTATGCTATATGATTGATAAAGTGCTTTTGGAAGTAATAGTTCAATATAGAGTTGATTTTGTAATGTTTTGTAAGTAACAATAATCAACTTTTATTACACCTTATTTCTCCTATTGAACTAAGCACTTTCTAATTTTAAGAAGTTCTTAGAGTTGGATTTATTTTTCCCCTTAATGTGTTTATGATACAAGTATATTAATTGATTCCAACCCCTAATAATATTTAATGAACTTATTTCTATATCCCTTGATATTAATAGTTTAATGTTTCTAAATTCAAATAATTTATTTTGGTGTAGTATTGCTTATAACTTCCTAATTTGGAATATTAGAATATAATAAAAAACCCTAAGAAGCCCCACACTGGATACTCGAAGCCCACTCAACCTGTTTGAAGTAAGGACACACTAAATCTGAAGACACTTTGTTGTTATTGCTAGGGTTTCAGAGAACCCTAGTGCCATTGTAAATCATTGTATCAAATACTCACATTAAGTACTAATTGTAACAAAGGATTTCATTGGCCCGCCCATTTTATTGAATACATCCATTTGTGCAATATTTGTATTTCCTTGTGTTATTTGATTTCTTGTTGTTATTTAAATGTCGTGTCTTTGTCTTCATAGGTTTTGTGCACAAGATAGTGTCTCTAGATACTTTGATTGTATGCTGGTTTTTATGCCCTTGATATTAACAATAAAAAAACACAAAATAATCCTTTGAGAGTAACTAGTTTAATGAACAACTAGTATAATACAATGAATCAATAAAACCTCTAATTTAATGCACTTTTAATTCTCACCTTATTTTTCCTATAAATAAGCTCTCAAAGTAATTTCCAATGCACTTAATAATCTCTACAACTCTTAAGAGTAATTATAATGAACCCTTAAGTAATATACAATTATTCACTACAATTAGTTGTAGGATGTAGTCTTCTTGCTTTCTAAATAGATAATAGGTAGATGATATATTTATTTCTTTCAAAATACATCCAACTCCTATTTTAATGTGCAAATATATCTTAAAATGAATTCTCCTTTTTGTACTTTCTTGAAGACTATTTTATGATCCCTTTCTTTGCAACTTTAATCCAAATATGGTGCTTAATGATATTTGATAATGAACCCTAATTTAAAGTTCAACTAATTGCACCCAAGTTGCTTACCTTTAATGGATTCTGTAGATGATGTAGATCTTGGTGTTTAGATTCACCATGTTGCTGCCTTGTGATGGATGAATTCCACAACTTCTTGTTGTCTATATAAAATAGTTTCTTGCTTCACCAAAATATGGTCTCGAACCTTCTATCTTGAGCCTAGGATTTGGTGGCTTGATCGTCCAAGTGATATTTTATTTTTTGCTATAGATTCAAAAAACTTCTTACCTCTTAAATGATCCTTCTTGCTATAAGAGGTAATCTCCAAATCTCTTGAATTTGTTAGGCTTCTTCTGTCTGAATCCTCCAATATTTCTATTGAATTCTGACTTCAAATAAGTTCTTCTTCTTAAGATTTTGAATATCGTGAGGTCTTAACTGGATTCTACCTTCTCTCTTGGGCTTGTTGTCAGATGGAAACAATTGTACCAAGTCCTTCACTATCAAGAGCTTCTCCTTGGTAGTGTATTTCTCCAATTATTTCTTCTAGGAACTCCTCTAATGATGCTTCTACAAGTTTTGCAACAAGGCTCTTCAAGCCTTTTTCTTGTTTCTCCTTGAGACCTCTCCAAGGTATTTAATATTGCAATTTCTTTAGTCTTCTAAATGAGAACTTTTATTAAATAATATCCTTCTGGAAGTGTTGAGATATTCTTCTAGGATCTCTAACTTTTTCTACTTCTTTGATTAGGAATAGGACTTTACTAGTCCCTATCTATCTCTTCCGAGATTGGAATATTTCCAATGAGATTTTCTATGGATCTCTTAAAATTATTTTGGAACAGGTCTTTAATCTACTATTTCTAATGGGGTCTTTTCTCAAACCTTTTTAACTTCACTAGTTATTCTTGAAACTAGTGGTATGAGTTATGTGCTGAGTCTTGATCTTCATAGTCTTGTGGAAAGACTCTAGCTGATCTACAATTCGTAGTCTCTAATGGATATCACCAATATCCTACTTCATAGACTCTTCTATGGAGTCTTCTTTAGGAACTCTTTTTTGGAGTCTTCTTCTTGATCAGGAACTATTCTTTGGAGTTTTCTTCGAGAACTCTTCTCTAGAGTCTTCTTCAAAATTAAGGCTTTTGTGGCCCTTTCTTTTGGATCAAGGCTTCTGTGGCATTTTCTTCTGGATCAAGGCTTTGTGGCATTTTCTTGATTAGCTCATACCAGACCTATAATATTCTCAAAAAGTGTATCCAATCGCTCGAGAAACAAAGCACAATTTAACAAAAACTGACACTGAACAAACTGTATAATCAACCCCTTAATCCATCAATGCCTAGTCTAGCTTATCTAGAGAATTTTAAGATACCTAAGTTGGATAAATTTAAGAAAGATGATGACACCCAAGAGTACATCACAAGATTCATGAAGTTGTGCTTCCAGCTCTAGAACAATGATTCTTTGTTGTTGCACACATTTGTGATAACACTCTCAGGTTTTACCCTGGAGTGGTGTAATCAACTTCTTAGGCACAAAATATCTAGCTTTGAACAACTAGCTAATGCCTTCCTTGAATGCTTATCTTTCAACATCAAGAAGAAGGTATATCTTTCTAGATTGTTGAATCTATTCCAATATGATGCCAAGCCAATAATGGATTATGAAAATAGATGGTGCAAGATCATGTCAAAATTGCCATTCACCATTCCTATTTTTAAATTAACTTAGATGTTCACTAAGATCTGCTTTAAGTACATATCATTTTTATTAAAATTGCAGCAGTACCAGATATTTGAAGAAGCTTTAGCTCAAGCCAAAGTGATAAAAGATATTAAAATCTAGGAAGAAGATATTAAGCTCTGAAAGAAAAAGTGGAACAAAAATCCATGCAATAAAAATCATTAAGTAAAACTAGCACCTATCAATTAGGTTATTCTAAATGTTCCAAAGGTGAAGAAATCCCAATAGCAGTCTAACTATTAGGCTCATCCTTCTCTTGCACAATATAACAACCAACACAACAAGAATCAAGGTAAAGACAAGCAACGCTGGACACCTCGCACATACATGCCATTGCATGAGTCTTTGACATCCTTGTTTAATAGACTATGCAAGGCCAAGGTGATTACCTTGCGTAAAATTAAAATTTTAGATCCAACATGCCAAAAACTAAAAGGGTATATAGAGGATTACTATTGTTCCTATCATAGACAAAATGGATGATATCCAAGAATGCTATGGTTTCAAGAACTTGGTGTAAAATATGTTGGATAGGAACCAATTACAAATTGATAACACTTTAGCCTAAAAAAACCAATAGTTGGGAATATTCAAAGAGCCCTTGCCCAACCCCGAGGTTAAGGGAAATCAAACGGGGCATGTCAATGAAATTCACACTGATCCACCCATGCAGGAATTCATTGGCATGATTAATATAGTAATCCACAACAAGAGATATAACAACCTACTACACTTCAATGAAATCCAGTTTAAAATCAGCTACCAGGTCCACCAGTGCAACTGGTGATCACCATTATATCTAGACTTACTCAAAGTCTATAGACAACCTCGACCAAGCTATCAATCTATGAGCTCATTCAACAATCCCCTAGGCATAGGGAGATACTTATGGATATTCTTAAGTCCATTGAGCTCCATCCCAAGAATCCCAATGCATTCAAAAACTTTGTGGGGCACATTAAAAAATGCAAGGAGCCTATGATCACATTTTATGATCATGAAATCAAACCAGTTTCAACTAATGTTGCGGACCCTTTGCACATTATTGCTTGTATAAATAAAATTTCGTTCAAGTGAGTGTTGATCCACACGGGTTCATCGATTTAACATCATCATGATGATAAATTTAGGACATTTAAGCCTTCTAGAGTCACACATAGTGGCATTGACTTTCACATTGTGAGCATTCAATGATGTGTTATGCTCAACAGTTGGTACCATAGTCTTACCTATTCAGGTGGGACTTAAAACCATATCCATTTTATGCCATGTGCTTTAAGGTGCTATGCAATATAACATCTTACTCGGTCATCCTTGGATCTAAGATATGAGATGTGTCCCCTCCATCTTACATCAATGCATTAAGTATGTTTATGAGGGATAGGTCCATGTCATCCCATCGGATGAAGAACCTTTCAAATATGTTAATCAGGTTAGTAATCTGGGGGAGTTTATCCTTCCATCTACGCATCTGGATATTAGACCCACATCTCCTATTAAGCATCCAGAGCGCAAGTCTAAGGTAGTGCGGGATGATCCATCCACTTCAGCATCATTGCAGTCTCCCAAACTAGTTGCCACTTCTAAAAAGCCTTCATCATCAGTTGATCCAAAGAATAAATAGAATCTCAAAGCACCTATGGTAGAAGAGCCTAAAGTCATCCCAAACGTAGCTATAATGAAGATTCTAACTCCAATGGAGGTGGATGATTCACCTGACTTAATGGATGATGTACCTCAACCTACCTCACCTACTTCATCTACTACATCATCCACACCATAGGTGATAGTTCATTTAGTTAATCCTAGACTAGCAAAATATTTGGTTCAGAACGTAACCTTTACGCCAATAATTGAATCCTCACAAGATATGGGGAGACCTCGAGTTCCTCCATTACCCATTGGGATGGTGGTACCTCTAGGGATACCACCTAACCAAACCAATTTTATCTATGGGGGCTTTGACCAAGCCACAAATCATTCTCCTATCATCAATGATGATGATGAACCTTTTATAGAAAATGTCTATTACATGTCAAACCCCAAGTTTGCTCTTAGATATTTTGGCCATTTTCATTGGCACAGTAATGGATTAGGCTTATATGAGTAGGGTCGCAGAACACCCTATCAACCGTAGTATCAACTACCAATAAAAAAATTTAGGTTAGGGTACTTTATCCGTAGGCCAGACAAGATACTGGCTATTTACTTAGAGAACCTAAGCTTAGGCTTTGGGGTAGATGTTGATTGGAATCCATACGTTGACCCCAACCCTTCACATTTGTGGAGGGATAATCATCCAGTCACCATGTTTTCCATATAATCTCATACAATTTATCATGAGATCATCTTTGAAGAGGAATCTAAATTAGAAGACATTCCTAAAAATGATTAGGTTAATGTAAATGATGAGTACAAGGATGCAACTAAAATTGCATACCTAGGTCCCAACCACCTTTGTCATCTCAATAATGACATAGAAGCCATTGAGCCTGAAAGATCCTTTGCTGACCCAAATGCTATCTATCATAGAGCATTCCTCATCTGCCTAACTTAGCATAGTTGCTTCCACAAGAGGACCCAATTGTCCTATCTCCTCCTAGAGTGGATCCCAAAATCCCAATGCCTTCTAGTCCAGACTTGGAGTATCTAGAGCAAAAAATAATTAATAGGTCCTACCCTTGTAGTTATGGAGATTACCTTCCATCCATCAATATGATCTCCATTGATTTAATCACACCACTCCGTAACCCAAGCGACCCTTCAAAGTCATTGCACCTCAACCTTGAGGCCATTGACTTTGATCATGCTGCATCACCCTTATCACTTGAGGATTTCTTCCCTTATGAAGAAATGTTACAACCTTTCCATTTTTCCCTAGGTTGTGCTCATGATGTCTATAACACTGAGGTTGAACCTGACATGGTAGATCACCTGAACCCAATAAATGACATCCATTTGATCCCTATGCCTCACCAACTTGAGGAGGGATCCCACATGTCAGTAGAGGAGACTTTCGAAGTGGATATTAGTTCAGATCCTAACCATCCTAAGAAAGTCAAGTTTGGAGAAATTTTATCTCCTAAGGAATGAGCCATCCTCATACCTCTATTGATAGATAGACCTAACATTTTTGCTTGGACATACAAAGACATGTCGGGTCTAGATCCTAAATTGGTTACTCATAACCTTTCATTGGACCCTACTATGAAACCGGTCAAGCAAAATCTTAGGAG
The DNA here is from genome assembly GCA_028583015.1 of Wollemia nobilis. Classification (NCBI taxonomy): domain Eukaryota; kingdom Viridiplantae; phylum Streptophyta; class Pinopsida; order Araucariales; family Araucariaceae; genus Wollemia; species Wollemia nobilis. The sequence goes on along the minus strand of JAQPPZ010016892.1, from coordinate 4,613,437 downwards.
GATGCATCCAACCATCGCTTTGATGGTGAAAGATGAATTGCAAAAGTTGTTGGATGTAGAGTTCATTCAGCCCATCGACTATCTAGAATGGGTATCAAACATGGTACCTATAGGAAAACCTGATGGGAGGATCCATATTTGTATAGACTTTAGAGACCTAAATAAGGCAACACCAAAGGATGCATTCTCATTGCCAAATATTGATGCTCTTGTAGATGCAACTGTAGGTCATGAGATGTTATCTCTCATGGATGGTTTCTCTGGCTATAATCAGATTTGGGTCAAACCCGAGGACCAACATAAAACAGCCTTTACCACTCCATGGGGTACATTTTGCTACAAAGTTATGCCATTCGGCCTCAAAAATGTTGGTGCCACATATCAGCGGGCCATGACATACATTTTCCATGACTATATGCATAAAATCTTAGAGGATTACATTGATGATTTGCTTGCCAAGTCATTATTGCGTGAAGAGCATGCAGATGTTCTACGAAAAGTCTTCGATCGCCTGATAGAGCATAATGTCAGGCTGAACCCCAAGAAGTGTGTTTTTGGTGTTACATCAGGAAAACTCTTGGGATTCATCATTTCTAAATGAGGGATCGAAGTCGATCCAGCAAAGGTCAAAGCTATTTTGGAAATGCTTCCCCCAACAAACATCAAAGAACTTTGAAGCCTATAGGGCAAAGTAGCATCCATTAAGCACTTCATAGCATAGTTATCGGATAAATGTCGACCCATGAATCGACTGCTACATAAGGGGGTCCCATTCAATTGGGATGAAGACTATCAGAAAGCCTTTGCTGAGATCAAATAATACCTGGCATCACCACCAATATTAGCTCCACCTAGACTAGATGTACCTTTTTTGCTATATATATCAGCCATGGACTTTGCATTGGGGAACCATGTTAGCCCAGAAGAACAAAGAAGACAAAGAACAAGCTATATATTACATTAGTCGAACCCTGGTCAACTACGAGCTAAAATATGCATACGTCAAAAAGCTCTGTTTAGCAGTGGTTTTTGCTACTAAGAAGTTGCGCCACTATATGCTAAGTCATACTACATATGTCATATCCAAACAAAATCCTTTGTAGTACATGATGAGTCAAACTTATCATAATACACGTACCGCAAAGTGGATCATGCTACTGATAGAATTTGATCTAGAATTTATCAATCAAAATTCCATCAAAGGATAGGTCATAGCTGATCAACTGGTAGAGGCACCTCTTCAGGATGATAGACCTCTTGTCATAGAACTACCTGATGATGCAGTCTTTGCATTATTAGAGTCACCCAAACTCAAAGAACTAGATAACAAAGTAGATATGACTTTGTTCTTTGATGGTTTGAAGTGCAAGAAAGGGGGTGGCATAGGGATCATGTTTTTCATGCCACAAGGAGCTCCAATGCCCTTGTATTTTAAACTTAACTTCCCTTGCACCAACAATAACATTGAATATAAGGCTCTAATCTTAGGTCTCCAAATAGCTCTCACCATGAAGATTAAAAAGCTAAATATCTTTGGTGACTCCTTGCTCATAGTAAACCAAGTGAAAGGAATTTATCAGTGTAGATGTCCCATCCTAAAAGCTTACAAAGAGCTTGTGGACACATATCTAGCCCAACTAGATTGGTATGACATCGAGGTAGTCCCTCATACATCTAATCAATTTGTAGATACTATGGCATCTTTGGGATCCTTAATCCCTCAGAATCCTTCCACCGATTTTACTACCATCCAGGTCAAGATGCTCTCACAATCCGTGATGTTGTGTGAGGCTTCAAACAAGAAGGAATCAGTCCACATGATTCAGATAGAACCAAACCATGAATGGTTCTACAAAGCATGAGACTTTTTGACACAAGCATCCTAGGGGTCCTTGATCTCGTAGGGTCCTTCAAAGAATGGTACTACCATTCATCATAAGGTTATCTCCCAATCTGCATTTGTGCAAAATAAATCATAATAGGAATAAGTTGTTCAGATAGTTGAAGCTATAGCTTATCAAGATTGGCTCGTCCAATTAAAATATTACCTGAAGCTTGGTATTATCCCTCAGGGATTATCGCATGCCACAAAAAGAGCATTTAAATAGAAAGTGACTAGATATGTCTTGCTAGGAGATATTATGTATCGATGGAGCTATGATGGAATCCTCCTTCATTGTCTCGAGCCCCAAGAATCTACTTGGGCAATATTGCAAGCTCACGATGGTACCTACGATGGCCATTTTAGTGGCATGGCTATCGTTAAGCGCATCCTTAGAATGGGCTATTATTGGCCCATGATGGAGAAGGATTGTTGTGCATATGTCAGGAAATGTGTTAAATGTCAGCATCATGCTAATCTTATGCACCTACCATCTCAGGCCTTGCAACCGATTCAATCGGCTTGGCCTTTTTCTCAGTGGGGATTCGATCTAATTGGGAAGATCTCTCCTCCTTCATCGAGCCACCATACATTCATCATAATGGCCACTGAGTACTTTACTAAATGGGTGGAAGCAATCCCTTTGACCTCTACGACTAGACCTCGTATTGTAGAGTTTATACTCCATAATATTATATGTCATTTTGGTATCCCATCCAAAATCATATCGGATAATGGAACATCATTTAAGAACAAATATGTGTGGGCTTTAACGTCCAAATATAACATTCAACACAACTTTGCAACACCATATTATCCGCAAGAAAATGGGCAAGTAGAGGCCTCTAACAAAATAGTAGTTGCCATATTGAAGAAAATTGTTAAGGATAATCATAAGGATTGGCACCTTCAATTACCTCTAGCTTTATGGGCTTATCACACTAGCATTCGGACACCCACTAGGGCAACCCCATTTTTGCTAGTCTATGGTGTTGAGGCCATTATGCCCTTGGAATTAGAAATTCCATCATTGCGAGTCTCATTGAAAGAGTTCATCGATGATGACACTTCATGATAAGCTCACCTAGATCAATTGACCCTTCTTGATGAACGATGAGTGAATGCTCTTGAGCATCTCCGTGTTTACCAAGATCATATTAAATGAGCTTACAATACTAAAGTCCATCCAAGAGACTTTAAGGTTGGGGATCTTGTGCTTAAAGAGAACCAACAGAACTCAAACCTATCGCCTCATCTGAGAGATAAATTTATGGCCAATTGGTTAGGTCCCTTCATCATAACAAAGAAGATAGGACCAGGAACTTATCACCTAACTTCGCTAGAAGGTGTTGAAGAGCTTGAACCTCTCAATATTCTTCATCTATGGGCATTTTATACATAGATCATAAAACAATCAAAATCACAAAAACAATAAAAATCATCAAAATTCAAAAAAATCAGAAAAACATAAAACACAAAAACAATTCAAAACATCAAAATACAAAAACATTTACATTATGCATTTTCATCATATGCACTCATTAGTTGCATTGCATTAGGCATCTTCATCCATTGCATTTGCATTAGGATAGGTTGTGTTTACATTCTTATGAATGACACCATGTTTGTATGTCAATCATGAATCCACATATCCTTATCATTCATATTTCATTTGTGAGTAACTGTGTTTTTCAACACATCTACTAAGTTGCTATAAGGTGTATACTAGGGTTTTTCGGTCATTCAGCCATCCCTAGTTATCTTTTTAGATTTTGTAGAAAGCTATCTTGGCTTTTAGAAGGTAAGGTCTAGTTTTGATAGTACCTTGCATATCTCAAAATCCCAACACAATGATACACATTAACAATCCTAGTTTGAACAAGGAAGGATGACACTACAAAGTGGTCCTTGTCACCTTAAGTGAAAGTTTTTCCTTGCTCATATTATTATGCACATGGTCTAGAATGTTGATCATTGACAAAAGGACAAGCTCCCCCCTACCCAAACAATTCCCTTGCTCTTACACAAAATGAGCAAAATTCCCAAAGCAAAACAAAATAAACAGTGATTTTCATCACTAAGCAAATCCCTTGCTCAAAAATAAAACAAAAATGCAAAATAAATAGTGATTATCATCACTAAGCATGAGCAAGTATCCCAAGCAATCAAAAGAAAAGAAGGGGGTAACGAGCTTGAATCCCTGGAATCTTTAGTATTCAAAAGCCATGGGGTGATCTCCATTACAGCAATGGGTTGAATGAAACCCACCTAGCAATGGAGTAGCCTTATGCGTGGTGATATGTCTATCACATTAGCGACCTTATTTTGTACAGACCAATGTCAGCTTATGGATGAGCTAGCTTTAGGTGGCTTGTATTGCCTAGTAGTCTAGTCTAACTATGTCCAAACTTAGGATCATGATGACCATATGGTGATCCTCATTACAATAATGGGTTGAATGAAACCCTCCTAGCAATGAGGTAGTCTTATGCCTCATCTAATATATTCACTTTGCACACATAGGGATAGTGAATATCTGGGTCTTCTTAATAGGCTTGTATCTTTTAGGAGTCTTGTGTAGTCATTATACAACTTTTGATCAATCAACTAGGGTGTTTGAGTCTCATGGAAAACCTCAAAAATTCCCTCATAGCAACAAATCATCTCATCAAACAATCATAGTTTTCCTTATGAAATTTTGTTTATTAAGGGGTGTTCATAGAATAGGATAGATACCGGATGGATATCAACAATGATATTTAGATGACCACTGACTATTTTATGCATATATTTTAGTTTGCAGAAGCTTATAGGGAAAGCCCCTACATCTCACATCATTTCATCTCACATATGGATGTATACATGATTAATTCTTATGATAAGGATTAACATTTTCATTCATGATTTTCATACATTCTTTGGTGTCTACCATTAGTTTTTTAAACACATATTAGATTCATTCCTTATGTTTTAAGTGATTAAAGCATACAAGTTCATTTGCATTAGACCATCCACATGAAATTAATGCATTACATCCACCATATCATATAAACATAGATTAAATGCATAATCAATGAAACAAATTTAAACATGCATTTAACATTAACTACTGCATCCATATAAGCATACATAGTAGTACATCTACACATCTAGATCATAACATCTAATCATATCATCTACATATTGCATGTCATTAGTACATAGCATATATCAAAAATCACATCATCATATAGGCATTACATCCATTAATGCATCCATGAACATAAATAAAATCATAACACATAATGAGCCATAAAAGAGGATATCATATATATATATATATGTGTGTGTGTGAATAAATAAAGTACATCATGGTACAAAATTACTTGTAGGCTACAACTGTGTAGGTCCTCAGACCTTACACTCAAAAATAATAAGTACATGATGCAATCAAGTGGGGCCTACACCCCCAAAATCGCCTCCACCCTTGGCCTCATCTCGGTGGGGATGTCTAGAACCACTACCTATCGATATCTCTAGTCGAGATCCTAACCTATGACTAGGGGACACTAAGGACTATATAGACTCACTACATTGACTCCTATGATATCCCCCTATAGTGGACTGCATAGGTAGAGTACAACCAAGCATGGCAATCCATCCCTTTAACTATCGAATATATGCACCATCAGATTGGCACCCATTATCATATTGGCTAACCAAAGACTATAGTCTAGTCACTAAATCTTGCAACCCTACCACATCCCCTATAGTTGGTATACTTACTATAGTCTATCCTAAACCTGTAGGTGCAACTGCTAGCTAAACTCTAAGAGCATCCCTCTCCATAGTCCTAGCGTCTATCTTGACAGTCTTAGTTGCCAATTTTTCCTATAGAGTCTCTATCATCATCGTGGTTGTATCCACCTGAGCCTAGAGAGTAGCTCTCTCCTCCGTGTATCCCCACAACTATTACTATCCAGCACTGAGCTGACTCTAAGTAGTAGCGAGAGATGTATCTCGCTCTATAAACTACCTTTGAGAAGTTCATAGTTGTTCCTATAAACTCTGCACCTGTGATCGTAGTTGTGCTACCTCATCACTCAAGGCATACTCCTCACCCTCCTCCTTAGCTTGGGGCTCATCCATTTGCTTTGCATCCTACCCCCACTCACCCTCCATCTTGTGATACACTTATCGCTCATCATCATCATCACCCTCCTCCGTTACCACCTCTCTAGGTCTACCCATAGGTCTACCACCATGCCATAGCTAAGAGACCCACCAAGTGTCATACTCAATAGTGGTCCTTGGGTCCTCTAAACTAGTCTCTACAACTAGAGGGTCCACCTCCTCTAATAATTTCTCTACTTGAGGTGGCTCAAACTATGTCTTGGCGTGCCTGTGATGATAGAGGATTGGCTCCTCTGGCACATCCTAGGCTATGCCAAACTACCTAGTCACCCGAGAGTAATAAAAATACTCTCTCTCCTTCCTATGGCACCCCATGAGCCATCTACCATGCCTCACTCTGGCTAGGTACCTCCCTACCTCAGGCTAATCAGGATAATCTAAGTAGGGCCTCCATATAATGTGACCACATTGTAGTCCCTCTAGAGACTCAGTATAGTGTGCTAACACATATGCATGTGGCTAGCAACCTCCTCATATCATGGCCACCGCATTGCATAGCCAATGTCATCATCATCTAAGTCAACTCGAGATACCGGTAATCTAGTGGGTTGATCTACCCGGATATGCTCCCATCCCCAGATCTGAAGTAGCATACTACATCCCACTCCCACTCACCCTCGATGTTGTATCTCATACAACTCATCATAGAGTTGTGCTAAGAGAGTGCTCCCCCATGCCATAATCATTGGGTCCTACGGGTCACACTCTAGTAAGTCCTACACCATGTCTAGGAGGTTCCAAGGGAACCTCACTCTTGATGAGTCTAGTAGTAGCACATTCGAGATGATGTGCATCAACACTACCTGGCAATGAGAGAATATGCATCACTCATACCATCTCTGTACTAGGACTCCATAATGATCTATATCCCCCACTGCCTCATCAACTCTGGAACCAAACACCTGATCTAGAACACTTTTTTAATCATGAATTAAAGAAGAAGTGATAGCCAATCCATCGATAGGAATCCTAAAAATAAGGTAGATGTCCTCCAGCATCATCATCATATGGCCAATGGGAAGATGAAATGTGTTGATCTTGCTATCCCATCGATGATCCAGGACCATTAGGTAAGACTGATATGAAATTACAATTGATAGGCACACGATCTATTTGAGGCCAATTACCTCAAACCATACCCAATCATCATCATATAATAATGATCATATCTCCAAGAACACATTAGAATCCTTAGCTCGAGTTGTTGGAGTCTGACACCTAGTTGCATGTAATTCAAAGCAACCAATCAATCAATCATCCAAAACATCCACAAATCATATAAAAAATACAAAAACATCTAAAAATCATCTCAAAATTCCAAAAAATCAAACAATGATTCAGAAACTCAAAAATCTAAAAAATCAAACAATCATTCAAAACATAAAAAAAAAATCACTCAAAAAAAATAAAATAACCCTAAAGTTGGTCGTCACTCTGAGCCCTGACGATCGTCGAGACAGTCGTCGAACCCCGTGATAGCCACCACCAATGGTCAATTTTTGACCATTGTAATTCAAACATCACCATCAACCCCTCTGATGACCCTATTTTTTCCAGTTGGGCATTGCTCTTGCTTAGGATGACCCCAAAATGGTCCCCACGTGGGATCATTTTACATCCCATAAATACCAAAAATTAAAACCTACCTACCCTTAAGCTAACCGATGAGTCCCAAAAATGTACATTTTTATACACTATTAAGGGGCATCATTACTGGTTTAATTAGCATGTGAGATGTATTTTTATATAACTTATGCATATAATTGATAGAAAAACCGGTATTATGCTTGATTGGTGTTTTTAGTGGGAATTGTGTATAAATGCAGGTTTTGCTACTAATATGGTGTTTTCCAGTCTACATCCACTTGGACTTGGCATACTTATGCTTTCAGAGACTAAGGCATAAGAGCAGGTGCCTTCCTCTTCAGGGAAGGTGCCCAATAGAAGTAGGCGTCTTCCTCTTCAAGGAAGGCACCTAGCAGAAGTAGGCGCCTTCCTCCTCAAGGAAGGTGCCCATCAAAAGTAGGCACCTTCCTCCTCAAGGAAGGCGCCCAATAGAAGTAGGTGCATTCCTCTTCAAGGAAGGAGCCCAGCAGGAGTAGACGCCTTCCTTATAAGGAAGGCGCCCAACAAAATTAGGCGTCTTCCTCATGAAGAAGGTGCCTCCATGCCTCCATACTTTGCAAGATTGACCAAGCCAGCTTTGATTGGTTGACCAATGGGCTAAGGAGGAGGTTGCACATGAATACAAAAAGGAGATATTTTATTTTATTTACTATTATTAAAATAGAATGAACACTTCTATTATTTGATTGGCTGGATACCTTTGTAACGTGAGCATTATTCTTTCATGCTCACGGATGAACCAAGAGCAATGATTTTTCCAACGATCAATGTGGGAGATATTCTATTTTATGCAATATTATTAAAATAGAATAACACATCCATTATTTTCTGCCAGACATATTCTGTTATGATAAAATAGAACATGCCTGATTTATCCTACAAGAGGGGAAAATTAGTGTGTGACTATTTTAATTAATATATGGTTGTTATAATTGAATGGATGCAATATTCATTACATATCTATTGTAACTGCAATTCTGAAATAGACTTGTCTAAATTTGTAATAGAGGAATGTTGTGCATTGTATAAATGCACAGGTCTTCCCTAAGAGAAGGAGGAAAATTTATGGAGAAATTATTCTATTTTATTTCTTGTCAAATTTATTAAGAGTGTAATTCCTCTTATCTGAGCAAGTTCTACGCAGCTAGCTAGGTGGACTATCTGTGGGAGCTTAGGCACACTCCCTACAGTAGTCCTCACCTATTTATTTTTGTTCTTTATTTTCTGTAGATTATTTTATTTCTTTAGTTCATGTTTTATATAATTTGGGTGTGTGTTTTTATTTTCAGCATTGTATTTTATTTATTTAAATTCTCTGCACTCAGTTTATTTAGTTTTGCTGACATTGAAATGCACATACATCCCCCACCAAACTAAATAAGGTACAATCATATTTATTCCCCAACACTGTAGGCATATACTATGCGTGACACTCATAAGTTTACGGACTTACTAGATTGATAATTTATGGAAGAGAAATGAATATTTTTTGGGACATGAATTTCTGCTCACCACTAACCTAAGCTAGATTCTTAACCTAGGGGTGAGGTTCATTACCTACAATTTAATGTGGTTCATTTAACCCATTAATTAGTGAAGTTCCTTTTAATTTCACAATTCACGAGGGTTGGATGGAGAGTCTACCTTAGGAGCTTTGGCTCCACCGCTTGTCGATACCTCGGGTTCATTCGCCATGGTGGGTTTATCTCGAGTTTGGCAACATTTTGCATCAAATTATCTCTCTCTTCCCTTAGTGATCACTTTTCTCTCACTGCCAACTATAAAAATGAGTTTTAAAATTACAAAAAAATCCTTTTATATTTTTAAAAATTGGCAATCGCTCACCTTGAGGGCGGTTGCATTTTAGTGCGATCGTCGAACCTCATGACGACCACATGATTTGCAAGTCATCGTCGTTGTTCCTTAGGATGAAATACAACTAGAAATACATGCAATCATTTGATTACCACCATGAGCTTCATATTGGACATTTAATCACATCTATCGGTCCATATTCATCAAAATTAGAAAAACAACAAAAAATTAAATAAAAAAAATCTCAAAAGTGTCTTGTACCTAGTAATTTACCCTATACACTTGGCAATTACAACGACTTGCTATCCATACAATTTGGTAATATGAGTAAATTAACATAAGGCCATTTGAATCAAATAATTCATTGACGAATCAAAATTTTCTCACTTCACTCCCTAAGAAGGCCATTACGATCAGAATGCTCCATAGGAATTAGGTGTTAATTTCATTGTTCTATGAAATTTCATCAAATCGTCGAACACAGTGATTCATCACAAGATTTAATTGAATTACTATCATCTTGATTTCCTAAGAAAGCCATGTGGCTGGACTGCTCCATGGGATAGAGATGTACAATTACTTTTAATAGTTGAAATCATAACTGTAACAAGACTTTCCCTTAACACAAGTTATCCTATTGCAACTTCCAAATCATTCATCTTGGTCAAGCAACTCATTGCTTTCTTTACTTGCCATTTTCTCATAGATGCATCGCTTGAAGGGGTAGTCATAATCAAAGAATTCATAATCAAAATTAATAATTAAACACTTAATCATGCAAATTGTGTTCATATATGAATCATTGCTAACAACTATCATAAAGCTACCCTTTTGCTAGGGAAAAAGCAAAAATACTGAACTAAAAATTTGTCAATTTAACCATAGCCATGTAGCTTGACAAAGCTACCTGAATGCCTTCAGATTTATCAAATTTTTACTCAAATTAAGCCTATCCATTTTGTTGGAGGTGATGATTCAGAGATACATGCTCTTTTCATGATTGGGGTATCTAAAGTTGACTAAATCAATGAACATCAAACAACCTACAATGTGACGTTAGGTTGTCTATTTTTGCTCAGTGTTGTGCTTTCACATAATGCATTCCAAAAAGGGGTATCTATAGACACCTAAAATACGTCATGTAGATGAGGCTACTCATATGGACACCTTTTCAGGCCATATGACAAATCTTGGACATTCCTAAGAGCTAATAGTGGTTCTAACCACTCAAATAGGGTAACTTATTCCTTTTCATCCTGGGTCGTTATCACACAACCACTAGACTTTATGATGGCCTTAGGGCGGTCCATGCCTATTTAGGATGACCTCATTTGTAAAAAACTCGGGCTTCCCAAGCTGAACCAAATTCATTATAGAGCAACAAATATTGAATGGTTATGTTCTAGAACCTTCTAGAAGTGATACCTCACCTTCCTAAACCTAACCGAATCTTGGTCTTGGATTCTTTAGCAAGCTAGGATGCCAATTTGGGAGGTCTATATAAGGCACCCAAAAAATTCACAAGAGGAGAGAATTGATCCCAAATTGAACATAATGAAGTGCTACCCTTTTGTGATTAGAGAGAAATATCTCATAAGTATCCAAGTTCTATCAAATTTGTGTCATGAAGTTATCTCTTGCATTGGTGGAGTGCATTAGAGTTTGAAGGACAAACCTCACTATCGTTCAATCATCAATTCACCATGATTCCAAGCTAATTTATCATGATATCACTATATTTTTAGGAGATAGACCCTTCAACATCAATTTGGTAGTCAAATTGATCATCATCATGCATTGAGCTCAAAGAACAGAGTCTCTATTTGGCGGATGCTATTCTTTATAGCGACCCATAGGCATAGCCGTCAGACCCAAGGACGTTGAATAGAGCTAGCCGTTATGATAAAATATGGCCTTGTGGTGACATCTAATTTATTTGTATTTTCTAGTTAAATTAGTCATATGCTTTCAATTCAATTTCTAACCTTGTTTAACGTATTTTATTTTAGTCTTTCATGCATTTCATTATTGCTTTACACATTTTCTTTCCATTTTTGTATTATCAAGAAATAGACCTCATATTGAGAGGATTTACATTTGCTATTGATGCTTTGTAGGTTCTTATGTGTGTAGGTTACAGGTCTTATTAGGAGCATATCATCATCAAGATCATCCTTCTTGGCATCATCAAGCGGAGGTTGCTAGGAAAACCCTCCATAATTAGTTCATGATATTACATAAGATATTTTGAAGACATCTACTCTTTGAGTGCTTTATTGTAATTTCATATCAATTTGGTGAATCCCTAAGAGGGATCTATTGTAACCCATTGTAAAATATTTCTTGAATATCAATAAGAATGGCCTGTTTATTTCTTTATTTTCTTGTTATGATGGTTACATAGTTTTCATTTATCAAGTTGATTTTATTATTACAATTCTATAGCTATTAGATATTTTATCAATTCTACAAATTCAAGTCTTCTACACACACATGGAATATCCTAAAATCCAAGCCATGCAAAAACAAATTGATAGCTTGATTATGCATACTCCTGGTATGATGTACCAAAAGCCTACATTGAGACAATTGATCAATCAACCTATTCATTTTTTGGTACCATCACTGCCTTATCCGGTAGACTTTACAATACCAAAATTTGATAAATTTAAAGGGACTAAGGACCCTAGAGAGTACATCAACACATTCATTCACTCATGCTTTTGAATTCAAGATCAAGATGCTTTGATGCTTAGAACTTTTCCTTAGACATTAGGGGGAGATGCCTTAGATTGGTATAATTATTTTCCACACCATAGAATTTATATATTTGAATAATTGATAGATAAATTTCTAGAGAGGTTCTCCCTCAATTTCCACAAGAAAACCATCTTGATCGACCTATACAATATTAGACAATTCGAAGAAGAGTCAGTTTATGATTTTGGAAACCGTTGGAGGGCAGTCATCACCAAGTTGCCATTCTCCCTACCAATGGAGGAATTAAATCAAATATTTGTAAGGAGTTGTTTAAAACTTATCTCATTGTTATTGCAACTATAGTAATACAAAATATTTGAATAAGCTCTTGCCCAGGCTCATGTAATTGAAGAGATAAAAATCCAAAAGGGTGAGATAAAACCAAAGAAAAAAGAATGGAAAAATAAGGGCCAATCTAAAGGAAATTATTTTGGCCAATCCAAACAAGTCAATCAAGTGGTCCTGAGCCAACCCACAATGACTCAACAACAACATCAATCATCACAACAATTATCAAGTGGTGCCCCCACCACAACAACTTCATAACATAATGCCAACTATGAACAACTTCTATCATCGACAATCTGTTAGACAAGACCACACCTACACACCCTTGCCTGAATCATATGCCTCCATCTTCCATAGGTTGTATGACACTGATGCCATTGCCTTACCTAAAATTAAACCTGAAGATAAAATCAAACATAGCAAGAACTATATGGAGCACTTGTTTTATCATTTCCATTGATAGAAAGGACATGAAATTAATAAGTACTTTACATTCAGAGACATGGTGCAAGATTTGATAGACCTAGGGGCCATTAATTTTGATAGTCCCTTAGTATAACAAAATCAAAACCTTGGGCCACTTCCTCATCATGAGGAACAACAAAAAAAATAGGGGGATCAAATTTTTTAGGGAGTATTAAAACGTGTATGGAACCTTCTATCACATTCTATGATTTTGAAATTAAATCAATATCATCAGAATAACTAAATCCTCTATTACATATTATGGCTCAAGTTGATAGGAAGCCCTTTAAATGAGTATTGATTGACATTGGTGTTGAGTGATAATTTTGCCCAATTGCAAAACCATACTCATAATCAGGGTATTGTTAAAAAACCCTCTCTTGCAAAGAAATTCATAATTTCTCCAAGGTTCTTATTTGCTTAATATGTGCTTGAACACTTGTAAAAATATGAAAATATACTGAAATACCTTAGAGGTACAATCAATTGTTAACAAGCGGCCTGTGGTTTAGTATTTATTTGATTTATGATGATTTTGTTGCTTGTGTGATTATTGAAAATGTGTATTTATTGATCCACTATCTACTTTGAAATAACGATTCTTGAATGATAATTTAATCCATTTTATCTCAAATTGTGAAGTAGATTTTGTCTTATTTTGTTAAACTTTTATCGAGCATAAGAGAACTTGAATAAAATCTAACTTTGAAATTTCAATCCTAGAATGATGATTTAATCTATTTTATCTTGCTTTGTTAAGTAGATTTTATCTTCTTTTGTTAAGCATATTTTAACAAATTTTATCTTCCTTTGTTAAGCTTTGCTTGAGCATAAAAGAACAAGACTAAAATCTAACTTTGAAATGTCAATCTTGGAACGGTGATTTAATCCATTTTATCTTTCTTTGTTAAACCAATTTTTTATCTTGCTTTGTTAAAGAAAATTTAAAATGATATAACCGGTGGGGTGTAAGAACTTTATTTTAAAATCTTAGGAAGTGCTCTGATGGAATATGTCCAAATAATTTAATATTTTAGCCTTGAAGAAATAATTATTTGGATATTTCAATTACTTCAAAACCCAAATTTTAATGTAGAAAAATATAACCCTTCTAGGGTTTTGAGTGTTTGATGGAGCTTAAAGAAAATAAAATGGAAAATAAATAACAAAAAAATCTAAGGTTAGAAAAAAATGATAAAAATTTGAAATAAGATGAAAACAAAGTGCGGAAAAGTGATCAAAGTGAGCTACTATAAATTAATCCCTCATATTCTGTAGAAAATAGAAGATCATGAATACTAAAACAAAACCAAGTTAGACCTGCATCCACACAATCTAAATCTGGTTAAGTGTAAGAGTTTGAGGAATAAAAGCATGTATCAAAAGCATTAGATGATGCTACCATATCCATGCATAAAACACCATTGAATGAACCCAATACATGCAGGAGAAAAATGTGCAATAAAGCTTATATTCAATACCTTCTTTGGCTGCATACAAGATGAGAAAATCATTTTTAGTAGCTCGAAAGCCTTCCAATCCTTTTCACATCCTCCTGTTCCAAATTATTCTAGCCCTTATTCATGCACTTGCATGGGTTTTTAATATTTTCCACAAAAAACTTTCGTTTCCCTTTCGTAATGCTTTCTCCAATGAGATTGTTCTTCTTTGTATTCGTTTTCTATTCATAACTGCCTTGGAGAAATTATAACCATCATGCCTTTGCACAATATTCTTCAATTTTCTTTTGTTGTAGCCATAATGCCCACATTACTTTTATTTTGCTTTTTCTCAGTGTTGGTTGCATGCCAAGTGGGATCACATTAGACATTATGTGGGACCCTTAATGTGCTTCATAAAACTCCTTGCCAATGAATTGTCTTCACCCTTGTGACTGGCAGTCTTCACAACAAATCATCCGCGTCAACCACCATATTCATCTTTGTATTTTTGTTGAAGTTCCATAAAAGGGGTGTGTCACCAATGTTGTCATCATCTAATCAATACAATGTGTACCTAATATTATGGCCTCCACTTCTCGTAGTTTGATGATGTCTATAATACTTGCCATGTATCATTTTTGAACAGTTTATTGGTGTTTTATTTTATGGATGAACTTGGACATAAATAATTCCTTGAGTTTCTATAGTCGGATACTGTTATGAAAAAATCATTTGGTTTCTCCATACCATATCAAATTCCTTGGTGGAGCAAACATTCTCAGATAGTTGAGGACAACAAATGAATTGAGTTGTTGAAACGTTCATGATAGCTCCAACCATTTTAAAAATAATAGTGGGCACCTCCACTGTAATATCCAAGGCTATAATTTTGTAATATTCCTAATCCTTCATTTTATTTTGCTCGACAATTGTTGACGTTCTCCTAAAGTGCCTATCAAGCAATATTTTACACTTATTGTCCTCCACACTGAGAACTGCAGCAGTATCTTTTTCCTCTGTAATATCTTCCAGTAATGTGATTGAATCCTTTGAGTGATACCAAATAGGTAAAACAAAGCTCTCAATCTAGACATGTCAACGTCCTGACATCATCTCCGATAACAAAAATCACGGATAAAAATAGGATTGAGAGTCTCAAAGGGTGGATCATCAACACTGCCTAGAGGGAGTAGTTTATGGTACACATTTTCTAATGATTGGTTTTCTCATGGTGGAAGGAATGAGAACACGAGGATTTTTCCCATGTATTTAATTGTGAAGAAGATCATATATGTCGACCCTCACTTTCAACTCAAACATACGTATGGCTGGCCCTCCCCAAGGTGCTTCCTTTTGTGATGGAACTATGAATTCTCTCCTTTTGAAACTAGCATGCTCTATCGCGTATCCAGATCATATTTGCTTGTTCGATCATCTTCGCATGCAAATATTTGTTATTCATCCCAAAAATATTTGTATCTAATTCATCCAAATTATTTTGATAGTACACATCCATCTACATCATCACTGTATTAGTCTATGTCCAAGTCTAGATCCATGAGGTCCACATTGTTTGTTGTGTCAACCTCATAAATGGTGTCCTCCACGTCAGTCCAAGTTTAAGTTTTCCATCGCATCAATCCAATTCCAGGTCCATGTCCACCTCAATCCGTGTTGCTAGGCCAAGTCCATCGTGGTTCACCTAGTAGTATTTGCCTAATTGGTAGGGTAAGTGTTAGGTTCAAAAATTGAGCCATTATTTTAGTCTATCGACAAAATTACATTTAAAAGTTAATCCCTCATAAATGAAACCAATACCATTACTTTAGCCTATAGACAAAGACATTTAAAAGTTAATCCTTCATAAAATGAAACCAATAATATATAAACATCCTTTTGGTTCATTTCATTATTACTTTCTTTTCTATAATATTTTTTTATTTGTTTTTTTTTTAATATATTTAAATTTGATTTAATTATTTTCAAATATTTGAATTAATTTAATCCAAACATTAATATTAACAAACATTATAAACCTAACCAACACACTAGACATTTTAAAAGAAATTAAAAGGAGACACTAACCAACATCCAAACCTTGGAACCTATATTGCAACCTCATTGGTAGGGACCTATCAATCAATCACTCAATGCAAACCAAAATTTCCCATAACATCAAAATTTAAGGTGGGTCCCCAAATTTGGGGTAAGTTGTGCAATGGCCACAAAAACTGGCTCATACATCAACATCATCACCACCTCCACCCTTCAACATCTCAATATTCCACCCTCACACATAACCAAATCCACATTCACCTTGAGAGCATTCAATGATGCTCTTTGTTCTACAATTGGCACTATTGTCTTACCTATAGAAGTGGGGGTTAAGATGTTGCATACCATGTTCCATATCCTATAGGGGTCCATGGCTTACAATGTACTCCTTGGGTGCCCTTGGATAAGGGAAATGAAATGTGTCCCTTCAATATTGCATCAATGCTTAAAATATGTACATGAGGGACAGGTTCATTGCATACCAATGAATATCGAACCATTTAAGTACTGCAACTTCATTTCCAATCCATATGAATCCACACTTCCATCCATCCACCTATTCTTAACTCCATCAACCACACCATCCACCTCACATCACACCACTTCTTCATCAAAAGCTCCTATTCTTGAGGAGCTCCCCATCACTACCCCACATCAAGCTTCCACTTCCACACCCACACCTTCATCATAGTCGATTACATGTACATGTGGTCAAACCCAATCCACACCATCCACATCATCAACATCAACATCACCCATTATCACCACTCATTCATCATCCCCCATCCAACCAACTCCACAAACACCTACTATCATTTCATCCACATCAACATCATCAGTCATCCATCAAACCCCTCAACCAAATCCATCTTCATCTCCACCAGCTGATGTCTCACAAGTTGATTTGATAGACTATGAGATGCCATTTCACCATTCATCTCCTCCCTCATTGGAGCCACAAGCCATCCATGAGCCCCACATCTCCACATCCACTCCATCCACCTCATCCACACCCACACAAGTTGTAGTCCACCTCACCAATCCTAGCATTGGTGAATATGTGGTCCAAGATATCACAGTTACATTGCTAAGCATCCAAACTATTAGGGATTACGGTCACCCATGTGATCCACCCTTATCCATAGGAGTGATGTACAATATGGGTTTAACACCTAATCATAATCAATTTCATATATGGGGGGGTCAATTCATCATATGATCCACTTTCCCTAGTTGAACCTAAGCATCTAGTCCTTGCTAATATAGAGCACATGATCAGTTTCCCTTCATGATACTTTCATCGAGTCAATTGGTAAGGATATGGCCTAGGATGACATGAATAGGGTATGCATGACATCATTGAAACTCCATATCGAGAAGTGCATGATCATTCAGGTTTGGGTTACCATTCACATCCTTCCACTTTCTTTTGAACAAGCTTTTCAAAGCCTCCATTTAGATTTAGAAGAGGAAACCAATCACAATGATGACTTTGAGGAATTATATGAAGAATACAATGTCATGTCGATAGCTTTAAATGAATCCGAAGAGGAATCAGCCCCAATCACTCCATTCACCGAACAAGATGAGCATTATCTCAGAATGTTCCCCATCCATCAACCCATTTTCCATTTGCTTCTCCCAAGGAAGTGAGCTGAACCAACCGGTGAACCACCACCTCCACTTCATCCACCTCACAACAACCTCATGTAACATATGTACAAAAAAAAATCAAAAACAAAAAATATTTGCATTGCATTTGCATGGCCTTGTCATTTGCATTTATACGTGTTGCTTGTTGCTATCCAGAGGAACATATAGGCTTGATAGTCTAGGGGGAGTAGAAGAGCCCGAGCCATTAAAAATTATCTACCATACTAAGGATCATTTTTTAAGTTTAGACAATAATTGATCCACTAAATCTTGTCACCATAATAAGGGACACCTTTAAGTCAACATCCATCCCATTGTGCCACTTCATATGTCCAATCATCATTTGCACTACAAATTTCCATCATCCCTAGGTGTTTTTGGTCACTCAACCACTCCTAGTGTTTCAAGCAACCTCCAATACATGTCGAGTTTTCTCTAGGACCAAGACACATTTTCACTAAGAAAATCTTGAGTTCTGGAGTTGACTCTAACAATATTGAACCAAACACATCTCACACATATTAAAAACATCTTGTGTCAAAGAGGGATAACACCATGATTGGGTTGAACCTCAAAGTGAAAAAGTCATCTTTGCTTGTCCCATTATGCACATAGTCCAAAATAAAAAATAGTGGTCTTCACCACTATCAACACTTTCAAATAAAAGAATGAGTAGTAAGGATAGGGTAAAATTCTCATCACACCTAGGTTGAGAATCTGATTCCCCAAAGCTCTAACTCTTTTACAAATCACACACCACAGATCCTCAAGTAATAAGGATAGAACTACATTTCCATCCAAATGGTTAGGTAGTTCGAATCCCCAAAGCTTAGAGATCAAATCATTGGACTATGGAGCTAATCTCCATCGGGGCTATAGATGCTTGACTAGTAGTGGAGTATGCTCATGCATGGTGACACGTATCTCTTGAAGAGACCTCTAACCACACATAAGGACAAGCTAGCTTCTTGATCTCCTCCATGATAGGTTTCATCTCAATTTACTCAAGATGGGTTAATGAACTCACTTGCACACACATTGGTTCTTGATTACCTTGAGTCACTACCATGCTCATGATTGGTAAATAAACATTTCACTACACACACATTTGGTCTTGGAGAAATTAGATAGAACTTAGTGAGTTTGTTTGAAATCACTAGGATGTTTGAGTCTCTACAAAACAATTTCAAATTAGTCATCCATAAGCCAAAACAACATCCATGTCATTATCACATCATCACATGAGTCTTCCATTTCACATACCACCATTTTGGTGCCCCTGATTAAGCAACAATGATAAAAATGGTCAAGCAAAATCTAAACTACAAATGATCATTAGAGCATCAGTTCATTTGCATTATCACAATTCATACACATCATCATTACATTATCATCCATCACATATACACATGCATTCACACAAATTCATAACACAAAAGTAAAAGCCATGTATATATATAATTCATGTACAATGAACACCTGAAGGCTATATACAATGGAGCACCAAGGCTCATATATAAAAAGTGCATCTAGCACTAACTAGTGCCCATAGGTAGACCCTTATGACCCCGATGGAGCCCTAGACCTAGAGACACTATGCCTAGAGTCACTACACCTAATAGAACCTCCTATGGAGGAGGAAGGCTACTCTAGCAGCCCAATGTGGTGCTGCATAAGTAGATCCTCTAAATCCTAGATGTACCCCTCTCGAGATCAAAGGTATAGCACATCCTACCTCTGATGAGCATCCCTCTATGCTAACTCTACCTGGAGCCTCACTATCACATCCTTGCCTCCACCTGCTACCACCCATGTATTCAACTCTACCCAAAGTTGAACAATCTCTACATCTCACTCTACCACCATATATCGAAGTTGGTCTCACTCAACCTCGAGCCTAGCCCACTCCTCCACTTCAACTAGGAGGTCTCTTTGGAACCTCCTCCATACCACCACACCATCACCATCACCTCCAATATCTGGAGGTTGCTCTACTACATCCCTTGATTATCTCCCTCTACTATTAGATTGATGATATCTCTAGCATTGAGGAGTCTCCTCAACCTCTATTGTTGCCTCCCCATCATCCCCACTACCCTCCTCAACCACCTGACTCGGTACCCATGGTGGTTGTGAAGAAAACCATGCATCATAGTTCATCGTGGTCTCGACATCATCCATATCTGGGAGATCTATCTCCTCATCATCCTCATACTCCACCTGCCACTCCTCCACACAAGGTAGGCTCAACTCATTAGATCGATGCCTATAGAGCACTGGAGCCTCAGGTACCCCCTATCGTATCCCAAACTACCATAGCACCCATGAGAATTGGATCAGCTCCACCTCACTCCCATGTCACCCAACCACCCATCTAGCCTACCTAACCTATCATAGTTGCTCTCCATCACTAGGCCACCTAGCATCCCACCATGGCCTCTAGTACACCTGATCATGTGTCAACCCTACCCATAGATCTCTACACTCCTGGCCACTATGACCAGGATGACTCGGTTGTACCTCCTCAACTACCCACCATCTCAATACATAGGGTTGATCCCTATCCCACTCCTCATAGGGTAGGCCCATAGGATGAGCCACACTAAAGTGCTCCCAACCCCAGATCTATAGTAGCACACTACAACCCAACCCCTTTCGCCCCTACCTCTTCACCTCATACAACTCCATATAAGTATGAGCTAGTAGAGCTAGGTGCCCATGCATACACTCGAGGCTCATCGATCATATCATACACTAGTTGAATCATGTTCCATGGGAACCGACAATCGATGTTGTTAGGCACCAATACATTGGCCAGCAGGAACATGACCAAGGTGGGTAGGGCCTCCAACTCCTTCCTCACATACATCTCCAAATACCTGATCCCTCCACCCTTGATGATCACATCCCTCCATCCATCTCCAAAAATCTACCTCATCTCATACTCCCTATCGTGCCCAACTTGGACATGCAACCCCTCCACTAGTACTCAAAATATGTGGTATACATCTTCGAGTGTCACTGTCACCTCCCCTATCAAGAGTTGGAAGGTTCCCCTATCTGGATCCCACCTCTCAGCCAAGGCAAAGAGGTACCCCTCATCAGCCCTCACCACCTCAATCCGGGCACACCCCACCAATCCCACTCACTCCAACCAATCCTAGTGGTCCTTCTACAATACCTTTCTCACCCCTGGTATGATAGGTGAGAATCGATGTTGAGCCTCCAAGATCCTCAACTACAACACAACACAACATGCAAATGCACATTACCATCACATTCATTGCAAAAAAAAATACAATGCAAAATCCAAACAAGAGTGCTAAGGGCACTTACCTCAACCACCTGCACCTCCACTCTTGCTACCACATCCACTCCCTCCATTGCCATCACCACACTCCTTCACACTCTTCACTCACTCACTCAACCTTCTTCAAACACCACTTCTCGAACTCTCAAATGCAAGAATGAATCAAATTTTACCTCTACAACACTTTTATAGCCAATTTTGGTGCACTCAAATGCCCTTGGGCATCTTCCTGGTGCACTCAAATGCTGCCCTACATCTGCCATGTGGTAGACGCTCTCCCACGTCTGTGCATGATGTGGATGTTGGTCGATGTTTGGCTCCAGAATGTTGCAAAAGGACTCAAAGGGCCTCAAACTATAGCAAAATCCCACAAAATCACCTCAAATTCCACCCATGCATCCATTACATCATTCCATTATGTTTTGTGAAGATATGGATCGATTTGGATGCTTCATTTTTTATTGCGACCAAAAGTCATGAAAATACCTAAATCACATACAAACACCTCAAAATGGTCCAAAATTTCATAAAACTACCACATTCACTATCCTAATCATTCATCACATCATTCCATCATATTTTGTGATAATTTAGATTGATTTAGGCATTTAATTCTTGATTACGACCAAAAGTCATAGAAATACCCTAAATTGCTTCAAAATATCCCAAATCAAATTCTAAATTTCACAAAATCATCAAATTCACCCATCAATCATTGCATCATTCACATTCATGGCACCATCCATATTCACATTCATTTACATCATTCATATCATCCACAATTCCATGCATTTCCACTCAACATTGTCAAAATCACTTGCATTATCAAGTGAACCTTGTATCTAGTGGTTTACTCTATTCCCCTGGTGATTGCAGCGATTGGTTATCCATGCAACTCGATAGGATGGGTAGATCACCATAAGGATGCTTGTTCATTCACATTCATTTACATCATTCATATCATCCAATCAAAATCCCTTTTCTTTGGGCAAAATAAAAATCACTCATTGCACTCTTCACATCAATACACCATTCACATGCACTACATCATTCACATTCCTTTACATCATTCATATCATCCAAGTGAACCTCGTATCTAGTGGTCTACTCTATTCCCCTGGCGGTTGCAGTGATTGGTTATCCATGCAATTTGGTAGGATGGGTAGATCACCATAAGGATGCTTGTCCATATCATCATCCAACATCCTCTTGTTTGAAAACAACATCTTGTTGGTCCCTCATTTTTTGAGTGAGACTATGCTCAGACTAATTTGCTCAAAAGCTATCATTGATGCCCTTTTTCGTGGGGTCCCAAACATGGATAACTTTTACTACATCATTCCCTTTCACATGCAGGAATTACACGTAGTCACTAGGACTTTCTCTCCTAGAAGTCACCCGATCTTAGGATGATTGGTTCCTGATGTTCTGCATTTTCATCATTTTGCATTTCAATGACGCCAATAGGCATGTTTTTCAACAACACAGAATCACCCCAAACTTGGGGTAACCTAATTTGATTTTGATTTCCCACATCGGGATAAATCATATATTCACAATCATTTACATCATTCATATCATCCACACTTTCAAAAACCCTTTTTCTATTGGGGCAAAAGTAGAATCATTCATCACATTCATTTACATCATTCATATCATCCACACTTTCAAAAACCCCTTTTTTTGGGGAAAAATAAAATATTCACTTCATAATCATTCATATTCATTTACATCATTCATATCATCCCCATTTCAAAAATCCTTTTTTCTGTTGGGGCAAAAATAGAATCAATCATTGCACTATTCACAATTACACCATTCCCATGCACTGCATCATTCACTTACATCATTCATATCATCCTCATTTCTATCAATTGGCTCGTGAGATTCATTCTTCACTCATTCACCAATTGAGGGGGTAAGCTACAACAATAATTTTTATCTTCAGGATCTTCTTGCGCACCAAGGAAAAGAAGTTGCTTCACCAAACTAGGTGTCTCTTGTTTTTGCACCGCATTGTGTTTCACACAACGTGATACAAAAAGGGGTATCTGTAGACACCAAATCCTAGCCACTTGTCATCCATTCACATCCTCAAATCATAACCATTCATTATATATATATATATTTATTTATATATATATATATATATATTATATATATATATATTAATAAATATATATGTATATATGTGAATAAATCTCAGCCACCCATCACGACTTAATCTTGACCATTCATTCATCATGATCCATGTCACTTGTTCAAGCTCAATCTCAACCCTTCATCATGTTTTAATCTCGATCGCCCGTTGGTGTCATCGAAACCCTAACATGATCAAGGGAAAATTATAAAAGATGATTCATTTTTGTGAATCAAGGTCCCAAAAATTAACATTCGAAGAGCATTGATCATTTGTCCACTCACAAACCCTAGCATTCTGCTAACACCTCCCATCTTCGTCGTCACCCAAAACCCTCACCGCCATATCCACCATTGAAACTTCTGCAAACCCTACCCAGATTCCAGAGAGTGTTCCTCATCACCCACAAATGCTCTTAGGCATTATCCTAGAACACTACTGAGCATTCCAGGAATGTTGCAGGGCATTCACAACTCTCCTCAAATGCTCCAGGGCATTTCCCCTCAACTAGTTTACATTCAACAAACCCTCGAACGCTCGTGGGCGTTCGTGCATCACCATATCGAGGAAGCAGAAGCGTGGATCAAAAACACAGGTATATTCTCGATAAGGTATCATTTATTATTGCTTTACTTACATTTTTGGTATATCTACACTTTATTTCATCAAACATTTCAGTTAGGGTTAATATTGTACACTTTCAGATTTTAGTGGGCCTCACACTATGGAGGCCCTACAGGTGTTACTAACCTATTTTTTGATCTGTTTGTGTGCAGGTTACAGGGAGCATTTACATTGATGATTGTTGCAGCCATGAGTGGCCCCACAGGGATACGCAAGCCCACTCACAAATTGTTTGGAGTGAAGATGACTTGAAGACACCAAATATTCATTTGAACGAGGGTTTTAAACCCTTTGATTGTAAAATCATTTGTATCAACACAAGTTGCATTGTAATAGTGGAGATCAAGGCTCCCACAATATCAATATAATATCATTTCTTTATTGTGCAATATTTCTTGTGTTTGATCTGTTATCATTATCTTGGTGTTGTTCATTTTCGCTTTACAAGTGTTAAGAAAATAACATGTTGGTCTAATGAGGGTATTGATGGGTGTTAAGAGTACAACATGCTGATATTATATGGGCATTGATATGTGTTAGAAAATAGCTCAATGGCCTTAATCTATAGATGGTGCTAAGACCAATATGCTAGCGTTTAAAGGAATTGAAGGTTGTTAAAAAGCAATTGCATACACATTAGCTATGCTAGCCATAAATAGATACATTAACCTACAATTAAAATTGCATAGAAGGTTGATTGACATATTGCATTAGTAGGAACATGGATAGATGGTGTAGATTTTTACTAAGGTGGAAGTGTATTTTAGTTAGTTTTCTTATAGGAGATTTATTAAAACAAACTCATTACTATTTTTAAAAGTCAATTGGAACTAGATGTTACTTTCAAGTTCTTCTTTAAAGAACAACTCATCTAGTTTTCCTTGCATTGGAGCTATGTCAACATCTTCTAGATCTAATAAATTTTCTATTTGGAGAGATTGGAAATATATGGTAATAGAAAATTCTAATATTGTAAAAATAACACTTTGTATGGAGAATTATTAATGAATGCTTTGGAAGTCACTCAATTTTCCCATAGTGTTTTGTTAAAATAAGTTTGCTAGTATTTTTGGATTTGACTATCATCCTTTTCAAAATTCATATCATGTTCTTGTTTCTCTATTCAACTATGTCATTATTTTGGGGGTAATATTTTAAAGACATATTTATAATAATACCAAATTCCAAATAAAACTACATCAATTTTAATCTAAGAAATATCATTTCATTATTCATGATTATTATCGAAGGCACCTCAATTTAGGTGATGATATCTTCTAATAGTTGATTTATTGGCAATATTTACTGAGACATTTCCTACCCTATCTAGTGAAGTAGATTTTTCGTATGATAATCTAAGCATGTCCTACACTAAACAAAGGTTTTATCTTACCAATGATGTCCAATTTCTATTGTTGAAATGTTTTGGCTGCCATTATGGGTTGCATGGTGATAATTCTTTTCTTCACTTTCCAATCAACATGTAGTAGGATTTATTATTCTTGAGTCATTGAAACATTTTAAAATAATAAAAGGCCAATAGTACCTATGCTTAAGATTTTATACACCCTGGTTTAAGTTGAATACTGTCTTCCTACCTCAAGAAATCCCCCGAGTGATTATGATGATTTCTCCTTCCAAACACATCTTAGAAATACACCATTAAGTCATTATTAGAATAAAATAATTTACATCAATTTGTAATAGGAAGTTTTGTACTTTTTTTTGGAGTTAGCATTAGGCCTCATATAATTGTATTATTCTACATGTATTAAATAAACTTGCACATCTGTCAACATTAATTTTTGGCATATAGTTGTTTTATTCATTGTTCACATTAATTGATTAATCCAATTTAGTTATCCCTATGTAATATTTCTAGCTTTTCACATAATGATCTTCCATGC
Source organism: Wollemia nobilis (assembly GCA_028583015.1). Classification (NCBI taxonomy): domain Eukaryota; kingdom Viridiplantae; phylum Streptophyta; class Pinopsida; order Araucariales; family Araucariaceae; genus Wollemia; species Wollemia nobilis. Next base: position 4,587,297 of record JAQPPZ010016892.1, on the reverse strand, counting down.
ACCAAGTTTGTTTTCTTTATTTCAATGTTAAAATCCTAGATTTTGGCGCCTAGGCATTTTCCCTCGAATTCACCTTATACTACAAATGATTTAACATCTAGGTGTGCTAAAAATATAGTGGTCTTAATCTAATATGGATAATGCAAAAAATTCTTTAGTTCCTTCATCACATGATAACCATAAATTTTTAAACCAATTTATACCTATCTTCATAGTTGTGTAGTATTTGACTCATGAAGTGATTCAATATTTTTCTTGTTGTTGGTTCTTTTGAGTAAGGATATCAATAATTTTAGTATCAGTTCTAAATACATAAAGAATAAAATCCTTATTGTAATCTAGGTTAACCATAATTGAAACTTGTAATATTACCTCTTTAATGTCTTGAAATGACTATTTACCCTCTTTTAACTAAGTGAATTTTATATATTTCTACAATGACTTGGTGATTGGCCAATTTTTTTTGGTAAAGTAAGTAATCAAATTCCTCAAAATATTGATTTAGCCTATGGAAATTACATTAATTTCATGGAAGATATCAATAGCAAATCGAGTATAGCCTTATCATGATTTAAGTTAATCATTAGTCCATTTTTGGAAATCACACGTCATAGCAACTTTTTTATTATACCCAAAATAATCACTTCTTGGAATTTTGCAAAATATTGTGTCCTTGAAATATTTAAAATAACACATGAAAGTGGTCCATGTGATTGATTATACCTTTTAAAAAACTAGCAAATCATCCAAATATATCAATATAATCTTATTAGTCGACCCTACAAATGCTACATTCATTGATCTTGGAAAGTATCCCTTGCATCTGATAGGACAAATGAAATTCTTTGACATATAAAACTACCCTACTTAGTGGTACAAACAATTTTATGCTAACATTCATCTTTCATCTAGATATGATTATACCATAAATATCCATCTAACAATGATGACACCTATAACTTGACTATCATTTACAATATTTGTTCCATTAAAGGAAATGAGTAATGATCTTTCTCTCATTCCCTGATTAAGTTGAAAAAATCTATGCATATCCTAATATCACCATTATTTTAGTTCACTGGCATAAATTTGCAACCGAAATCAAATACTTTATTGAGTATGATTTGCTCCTATAACAACTTCAACAATGTTTTTGTATTTATCACTTTGATTGTTGGATTGAATGGTCATTATTTTTTTTAGAAAGGTTTGCTCTCAATTCCAAGTCAATGGTATACTCAATAACATGTTGTTCATATACCTTCATGTTGAGTGGTAATTTTACCCAATTGTAAAACCACACTCACAGTTAGGATTTTGATTAGAAAACTCTCTCTTGCAAAGAAATAAAATTTCTTCAAGGTTCCTTTTACTTAATGTGTGCATGTATGCTTGTGAAAATGTGTCAAATAAGTGCTAGAATACCTTAGTGATTTGCAAGCAACTGTTAACAAGGGGCTTGTGTTGGTATTACTTTATTGTGTTATGCTATTGATTGTTCATTAATTGAAAGGGCTTGATTTTCCTTATGTGCTGAAAAGAAATTGAAAGGGCTTGATTTCCCTTATGTGCAGATTTTAAAATTGAAAGGGCTTGATTTCCCTTATGTGCAGAAATGAAATGATGAATGAGTGCAAGGAATTGATCCTAATACATTTTATTTCTGATTTTCCAAGATGATTTAATTCATTTTACTTGAAGGATTTTAGGTAGATTTTTATCTTCCTTTGTTAAGAAGATTTTAACAAATTTTATCATTTTGTTAAACCTTGCTTTAAGCATGAAAGAAAAGACTAAAATCTATCTTGAAATGTGAACATGAAATGATGAGTGGATTCATTTTATCCTGCTTTGTGAATGGATTTTATGTTGCTTTGAGCATGAAATAAAATCATCTAAATGACTAGCTTTGAAAAATATAGCCTTTGAAATGTCATATAAATTACCTCCCTTTAATGAAATTATAATTTTCATAAAGGGAAGTTAATTTATTTCTTGAAAACAAAATTGAAAATCTCTAAAATTTTGCCTCTCCTTAAAACTATGAAATCATGCCAAACTTTGAAACTGCAAAATTCCTTTTAAAAAGTAAACTTTAAATAATTTTGGAATTTCGCATTTGCTTCAAACTAAAACCAAAACTAATATATGAAACTTTAGAGCTTATTATTAGAATCAGTGTCTCTCTTTTTTGGATTTTTATTTATTTTTTATTTTATTTGTTGAATTAAAAAAAAATGAAAAAGACAGGATTAGAAAAATAAAAATAAAATACAATGAAATAAATCAAATGTCGCAACTCTAAAATTACCCATAGACCGTGCAAACATTACTATCCTACAAAAAAAAACCAGCATTAATGTGATCCATATTCACGCAATCTAACATTTAATGCGGTGCCATCTTCTAAGGGAAAGGTGCAATACACTAAAAATCAGAGATAAATTAACCATTAACATGCATAAAACTTGTTGAAATTCCAATATATTGAAAAGATAATATTTTCAATAACAACTCAATATAAGTGCAGAATACCATGCCCTAAATTGGCATCCAATGGTGAAAAATCTAGTCCAGCATCATGGAAGGAGAGACTCCAAGACAAATCCATTCCACCTGTAATCTTACCCCAAAAGTCTTCGACCCTTGTTTTTGCCTCCCTCTGGCATATTTAACCTTTTAGAATAAAACCACCTCTATTTTTATAATGTTTTTACTTTTCTTTTCATCTTCACATGCTTCAACAACAGCTCACTCCATAACTCATTTTAGTTGGTAACCACTGCAACCTCCCTCGCTTACACATGCTTTCAATAATACCATTTATTTAAAATGAGTCAATTAATCCTCAAGTGTTGATTTTGCTTGTTTTAATTTACCTGGTAGTCTAAAATGGCTGCAAATATGCGTCTTAGTGAAACATATCAGTTTTCAAATGGTTTAGTATTATTATCATTTTAGATTAAGTATGGGCTACAATGTGCCCAACTATGCTCTATTCTAGTTTCTTAGACTAGAAAGCGTACACCCAAATGAAATTTTTATTCTATTTGATAGAAAACACATCTTCATTGGCACATTCTCTGAAATCCATGCCTCGACCCTATTTCATCCACCTTACACTGTTTTGCTTGAAACCACCCAACCAACACCAGTGAAGTCACCGTTCGACCATGTTGTGCAGTCATCTGACATTGCAATAATCAATTTCATTCTATCTTAAAACATTATGTAGCTACCCATTTCTATTGATAGAGTGTACATGACTTAATCTACGAAAAACCCTCTTCACTTGACTGTGATGATCGTAGGGATCACTAATTATCATTCTTACTCTAATTATTATTTTGTGATGAATATACCTAGCCACCAAGACACCCGCTACTATTAAATCATCACATGTACCTTACACCCATTGAAATATCATAAGTGGTCTCACTATCAAAATCCTTTTATTCGGAAAAAATGACCTACGTGCCTTGCAAACGTATTTCCAAGCTTTGACTTGAGCGCTCCCTTCATGTATTCCCTCCATCAGTTCGCACACATATTTATCATCTTGCTCTAAACCTATATTTTATACCATTTGTAATACTTATTAAAATCATTACAAGCTAGTTTTGAAATCTTCCAAGTTAGTACCAAGGACTAAACTCCTTAAATCCTCCAATAGTGGATAGTCGTAATCGATGAAACCTGCGCACAGTTTTTTTTTCTCTTGGTGGATGAGCAAAAAAATGGATGTTTGGCCTCACATCCACAACACGTCTAAGTATTTTGTCCTTCTAGATGAACATAGTCTACTTTTGTTTTTTACTTGCTTGTTTACTACACCTATAATGTCCTTGCTATCACGATTGAATGTCGCAATGATGTTATAGTATTTCACCTCCATTCGATGGTGTGCAATATTGACACAAGCACAACCATGGACCTTATCCACTTATACAAAAGACAATCCACCCACATTTCTATGTATTTATTTATTTGAAAAAGTTTAACTATGGTGAACAAACTCACTTCTTATCCACTACAGTTTAAAATACAAAATCTCATATTTGGATTATAAAATTCCATAACATCCGCTGCTCATGACACATTTATTTTTGATAACGCAACTAACCATTATCCCTACTAGTATGAATAGCATGACGTTGTCATCCCTGAGAAGGAAAACAAACCCATAGATATGTTGCATTGTTGATTGCTACTAAAACAAAAGGGCATAGTTTGAAATTGGCAAATTCAATGAACTTGAATGCCATTCACTTCTGATTTCATGAAATCAATGGAGGGAGAAGGCACAATCTAAATTTAAAAAATTGATGTACCAACTTTGGTTTTTTGATTTCACAACCATCTGTCTTATTGCTTCAATGGTGCCATCATTTGAATTTGAGGCTCAACTACATCATCAGCCTATTCACTGTTCATCATCCATGAAGCCTGCATCTTCAACCTCAAAATCTACTGCCAACACCTGTTACATGGTTATTAGTCCATGTCATCTATCGTCGTATCCACTACATCGAGTCTATGTTCATATCTCGGTCGTCGTGCTACTGTCGATTCATCATAGGTCCATGTCACAGCCGTATCATGACCACATCCATTGTATCACTCCACAACATTAATCCAAACAATCCGCCTTGATATGTCCAAGTCCTTGCCATGTAGAAAACTATGAAAATAATTTTTTTTTAAATAAAATAAACAACCAATAACACAATATTAAAAATCTTAATTAATATATATAAATTAATATTTTCATTTTATTTCATCATTTAGATTTTTTTTTACTTTTTATTATTTTTTTAATTTTAAAATGTGATTCAATCAAGGTTCAAATAACTTCAATCGAAACCTCAATAAGAAATCAATAATACTAATATTTAAATATAAAATAAAAATCCTAACTCAAAACATTAAAAATAATACTCAAAATTAAGTATTAAACCTAATCAACCCAAAACACACCCAAAAAAACCAAAATGAGACCTTATCCCAACTAATAACCTATATTTAAAGGTGGGTCCCCAAATTTGGGGCTAGTTGTGGAATGGCCACAACAAATGGTGACTCTACTGGGAAATGCTTCTGAGCATTTCGGATGAAGAACCCAATTCTAAAAACAAACAAACCAAAGATCAAAAAACAAATCATCTAGCGACCTCCAAGAAAGTGGGGTAGATAACTCCAAATGAAACACATGAATCATTTGCATTTGTTGAATGTGTGTGAGAGTGATTTCATTTTGCATTCTTCAAAACCATCTAGATTCCATCACTTGCTTTGCATTAGGCTATAGAAATATTACTCATGAAAGAATGTGCCTCTACATTGCTCCACTGCCAGCCAAGCATTTATAGCCCCGATGGAGATGGCCTTGCTCACCCAAGTATTAGATTAATTTTGCATTTGCCTCTTTTATAGACATTGCTCCACTACCAACTAGGTGTCTATAGCCCTAGTGGAGATGTCTTAAGCCATTTGATTGATTTGGCTTTTTTTCTTTTTTTTTATTCATCATTGTATTGCTTTGCAAACTTCACCTGCCACCTAGGTTAGAGATCATTCAAGGCTAAATATGGAGTCTATAAATTTTTTTGCCTTAATTTGCAAACCAAAATGACTTCATCCTTCAAGATTTCAAGGCATACCCCTTAATATGATGTGTTCATGTGTAGCTTTAGCAAAATGATTCATTGTTCCAAAATTCACTATCTTAATCCCAAAATCTAGGAATGATTACTAAACAATTTTATCCCATTTTCCTTGATCCACATGATAGGCAATTCATCCTTCATGACAAAGGAACACAAAAAATAGTCAAGAGGCCAAACATTAGTAGCTACCATAAAACACAACCACAAATCAAGGGAACGAACCCAAAACACAAAACTCACAAAACAAAAACTAGAAATAAACCCAAAACCTAACCTAAAGCAAACTGACAAGAAATCCAAAAGCAAAATCTTACAAACAAGAGACTACACACCAAAATGCCACACAAAAAAAATGCTAAACACCAAAACATGAAAACCAAAAACTATATACAATAATGTACAAGGTGATGCAAAAAATTAGGCTATCATTTCCCTGGATCCCAAACACGATTAGCACACTTTAAAAGACATATATCATGATATGCATGCCAAGATTTACAAAAATCCAACCAAAATAAGATTAGGCCACACAATACAAAAACTTTCATTTTGCCTCTCTCACCCCACCATTTTAATCTAGTTCCATTAGCAATCCCATAGTGGAGCTTCAATTCATCAAATTGATAAGACAATAACTGATTTTCAATTCTTTCTTGTCTATCCCTTAAAATGTAAATTTCATAATTCAATTCATGATTTAGAATTAGGCTTTCTTTTTTAAATATGAGGTCTTGCAAGTAGGAGCCTATTTCTAAAAACTTTAAAGCCAAGTCATTTTCTATGTTTTTAGGCCAATCATACTTATGCAACCATTTGCAAGCATCTAGGATATCTACTAAATGAGAATCATTATAAGTTTGTATCCTAGATTCAATTGTTAATTGTTGATGAAATTGATTCAACAACTCTAGCATATCTACTTCTGTTTCATTCAACAAAGCAATCTTACTAGTGGTGTGAGTAGAAATCCACTCTAGTTCTTTGTTAACCTCAAATGGTATTTCATTAATAACATTCGAATCCAATAGATAATTATGCAAACTTTTACCTAGAGTTCGAATGGTTGAACACAAAAGGTGAGATTCTACCTTTTGTACATTTCCATTTACCATAACTTGATGCACATTTGTACCTTCTTCTTTTTCTTCATGGTCTTCATTATTTTGTAGCCCTTCATCCATTACCTATTTTTCAAAAACACCAAAGTTAGGCACCCAATTAAAAATATACCCATCCTTTTCAAACCATAAATCTTGATCAACTACTTGAGTTGTTTCGAATAAAGCAATATTTTCATTTGGATCATCAATGACATCAAACCCAAACCATTCAAGTTCTAGAACTTCCTCTATCTGAGGTAACATAGATATTATAGGGTCCTTAGGTGAAACAAGACTTTTAATTTCTTACCCCTCAAATGGGAACAAAGTGAGTGATTCCCCTTCTTTTTCTAGAATAGTAGAATGCTTATCATTCTGAAATATTTGATGAGATTCCATCCCTTCTTTCATGCCATTTTCAGATTGTAGAGGGATTGCAAGATCTTCATGTGAGGTAGCAATTTCAGCGTCCTGCATATCAAGTGAAATAGACATTTCATCAATAGGAGTGTGAGAAACCAATGATTCCTCATATCTTCCCTGATCATTATAATAATTGTCTTCTAAAAACAAGTGATGAAATTCTATCGTGTCTTCAGATTCATCCATTGATTCCTTTTTAAACTCACTTTCAACCACTTTTGATGGCTCAAATGCTTCTACAGTGGGATCAATTGTTGTATTCAACTTTCTATAATTATCCCAATACTCCCTTGTAAATAAGGACTCTAAGCCACTCATCTCTTCCTCTTGGATGATATCTAAGGTGGTTGTAACATTTGGACATTCACTTTTATCCCCTTGATTGCTCACATTAGACATCGCTTGATTCAAGGGTGCTAGATTGGATGGTTGGTATTGGTTGGAATCCATAACTCCTGAAGAATAATTCATCATGGGAGAAGGGTGCACATCAACCTGACTCATGGGTGGTATCTGATTTGGAGCCTTAGGGTTAAGTAATGATAATTGACCCACATCAACCCCTTTCGAAATCCACCATTGTTCTATGGTTATTGCCTCACTGTAGGCTCTAGGAAAAGATGGATCTTTAAGAACTCTCCCTAGAAATGTAGAAGTAAAAGGGTCTAAGGCTCCCATGTATATTTGAATGGCTTCTTCTTCTGAAATAATGTAATGTGTCCCCATATCGGTATACAACCTATGGAACCTATCATTAAATTGACTCATAGATTCATTAGGTTCTTTATAGATAGAGATAAACTAATTTAGCATTTTAACTGGGTCAACTAGTTTTCCAAAATGGCTAAGAAATATTGCTTCTAGTTGAGCCCAAGAAGTGATAGACCTTAAAGGTAAGTGTATGTACCAATCAAATGCAACCTCATCCAAAGTGTATGAAAACAACCTACAAGGAACATCTCCATGCATAATTTGCAAATAAATTAAAATATCCTTGTATCTCTGAATATGTTCCTCAACCGAGGCCACATCATGCCTAAACTGAGGTAAACATTCTTCTACACCTTTAAGGATTTGATGGGTAGGCATGTTTAAATGGCTATAATAATCACCTATCCAAGATGCAATTCCTACCCTGGTTGGAGTAAACAATGCCATTAGTGAACCTTAAAGAATATAACTTTAGTACCAATTTTGTTAGTCAAATAAATATATCTTGCAAAGAAGCATGAAATGACTAACAAATATCAAATGTTTAACATATAGATCATCATGTTAGCATCAACCAAAATATATGCATCAATTAAACCATGGCATCAAAGAACATTCTCCAATTTGCAAAAAGGTTAGCATTAATGCATCATCAATTCAAGGACTTTCCAATCAATGAATGTAACCAACAAAACCTCATTAGTCAAGACCAATGCCTTCAAATAAGCTTTCAAGTAACAATGAAAAATTTAGCATCTAAATAGCAATAAAGTAAACCAATTTAGGCCCTCCTTCTAGCACCAAAATGTTGAGTGGTAATTTTACCCAATTGCAAAACCACACTCACAGTTAGGATTTTGATTAGAAAACCCTCTCTTGCAAAGAAATAAACATTTCTCCAAGGTTCCTTTTACTTAATGTGTGCATGTATGTTTATGAAAATGTGTCAAATAAGTGCTAGAATACCTTAGTGATTTGCAAGCAACTGTTAACAAGGGGCCTATGTTGGTATTACTTTATTATGCTATGCTATTGATTGTTCATTAATTAAAAGGGCTTGATTTCCCTTATGTGTAGAAATAAAATTGAAAGGGCTTGATTTCCCTTATGTGCAGAAATAAAATGATGAATGAGTGCAAGGAATTGATCCTAATACATTTTATTTCCAATTTGCAACAAAATTTAATTCATTTTTATCTTGGAGTATTTTAGGTAGATTTATCTCTTTTTATTAAGTAGATTTTAACAAATTTTTGTCTTCCTTTTGTTGAACCTTGCTTTGAGCATGAAAGAAAATACTAAAATCTATCTCTAGAATATGAACATGAAATGATGAGTGGATTCATTTTATCTTGCTTTGAATGGATTTTATCTTGCTTTGCTTTGCTTTGAACATGAAAGAAAATAATTTAAATGACTAACTTTGAAAATGTAATAGCCTTTGAAATGCCATATAAATTACCCCCTTTTAATGAAATTGTAATTTTCATAAAGGGAAGTTAATTTATTGCTTGAAAAAAAAATTGCAAAGCTCTGAAAATTTTTCCTCTCCTTAAAACTGTGAAATCATGCCAAACTTTGAAATTGCAAAATTCCTTTTAAAAAGTAAACTTTAAATAATTTTGGAATTTCACATTTGCTTCAAAATAAAATCGAAATTGCTCTAAATGAAACTTTAAAGCTTATTCTTGGAATCTATGCATCTCTTTTTTGGAATTTTATTTTTTTATATTTTTTATTTTATTTGCAAAAGTTTAAAAAAATGAAAAAGATAGGGTTAGAAAAATAAAAATAAAATACAATGAATTAAAACAAATGTTGCAACTATGAAATTCCCCATAGACCCTGCAAACATTAGTATCTTGCAAAAAAACCATCATTAATGTGATCCGTATTCATCTAAGAGAAAGGTGCAATACATTAAAAATCATAGATAAATTAACCATTAACATGCATAAAACTTGCTGAAATTCCAATATACTGACAAGATAAGATTTTCAATAACAATTCAATACAAGTGCAAAATACAATGCCCTAAATTGGCATCCAATGGTGAAAAATCTAGTCCAACGTCATGGAATGAGAGACTCCAAGACAAATCCAGTGCCAACATTCTGTTTCCACCTGCAATCTTACCCCAAAAGTCTTCGGCCCTTATTTCTGCCTCCCTTTGGCATATTTAACCTTTCAGAAGAAAACCTCCCCTATTTTCATAGTATTTTTACTTTTCTTTTCATATTTGCATGTTTTAATGAAATCTCACTTTGTAACTCCTTTTAGTTGGTAACTGCTACAACCTCCCTTGCTTACACATGCTTTTAATAATGCCATTTGTTTAAAATGAGTCAATTATTCCTCAAGAGTAGATTTTAATCGTTTTACTTTACCTGCCAATCTAAAATGGCCACAAATACATGTCTTAGTGATAAATATCAATTTTCAAATGGTTTAGTATTATTATCATTTTAGCTTAAGTATGGGCTACAACATGCCCAACCATGTTCTGTTATGGTTTATTGGATTGGAAAGCATGCACCTATACGAAAGTTTTGTTTTATTTGGAAAAAAATGTATCTTCACTAGCACACTCTCTAAAATTTGTGCTCCAAATCGGTGTTTCATCCACCTTACACTATTTTGCTTGAAACCACCCAACCAACACCAGTGAAGTCGTTGTTCGACCACGCTGGGCAGTGAGATGATGTTGCAATAACCGATTTCATTCTATCTTAAAATGTTACGTAGCTACCCATTTCCATTGATAGTGTACATGACTTAATGTACAATAAACCTTCTACACTTGAATGTGATGATCGAAGGGATCACTGATTATCATTCTTGCTCTAATTCTTATTTTATAATGAATATACCCAGCCACCAAGACACATGCTGCTTTTGAATCATCATACGTGCCTTTCACCCATTGAAATATCCTAAATGATATCGCTATCAGAATCCTTTTATTCGATGAAAATGACCTGCGTCCCTTGCAAACATATTTTCAAGCTTCGACTTGAGTGCTCCCTTCATGTATTCCCTCCATTAGTTAGCATACATATTTACCATCTTGCTCTGCACTTGTCTTTTATACCATTTTTAACGCTTATTAAAATAATTACCCGTAAACAATTTTGGAATCTTCCAAGTTAGTAGTAAGAACCTAACTCCTCAAATCCTCCTACCATGGATAGTTGCAATCGATGAAATATATTTGCGGTTTTTTTTTTCTCTTGGTGGATGAGTAGAAAAATGAACGTTTGGCCTTACCTCTATGACACATCTAAGCATTATGTCCTTCTAGATAAACATAGTATGCTTTTGTTCCCGACTATCTTGTTTACAAAACCTATTATGTCCTTGCTATCACAAATTCGAATGTCGCACTACTATTATAGTATTTTACCTCCATCTAATGGTGTGCACTATTGACACAAGCACAACCATGGACCTTCTCATCTTATGCAAAAGACAACCCATCCACCTGTATATATATTTATTTACTTAGAAAAAATTAATTATGGTGAACGAACTCACTTCTTATCCGCTATGGTTTACAAATATAAAATCTCATGTTTGGACTACAAAATTTTGTAACATCCACTGCTCATGATACACTACTTTTTGATAACCCAACCATCCATTATCCCTACTGGTACAGACAACACCACATTGTCATCCCCAAGAAGGAAAACAAACCCATAGATATATTGCATTGTTGATTGCTGCTAAAAATAAAGGGGCACAGTTTGAAATTGGTAAATTCACCGAACCCAATTGCCATTCACTTTTGATTTCATGGCATCAATGGAGGGAGAAGGCACAGTCTAAAATTAACAAATTTACTGTACCAACTTTAATTTTATGATTCCATGGCCATCTGTCTTGTTGTTTCAATAGAGTTGTCATTCAAATTTGAGGCTCAAATACATAATCAACCTATTCAGTATTCATCATCCATGGAACCTGCATCTTCGATCTCAGACTCTACTGGCAACACCTATTACGTGGTTCTCGATCCATGTCATTTGTCGACATGTCCACTACATCAGATCTATGTTCGTATCCTGGTCCTCGTGCTACTATCAATACGTCATAGGTCCATGTCATGGTCAGATCATGACCACGTCCACTGTATCACTCCACAACATTATTCCATACAGTCTGCCTCGACATGTCCAAGTCCCTACCATGCAGAAAAATATAAAAATCAAAATTTTCTAAATAAAATAAACTACTAATAACACAATATTAAATTAATTTATATATTATAAATACATATAAATTAATATTTTCATTTTTTTTAATTATTTATATTTTTTTTTACTTTTTATTATTATTTTTTTAAATTTTAAAATGCAATTCAATCAAAGGTTCAAATAACTTCAATCAAAACCACAATAAGAAAACAATAAGACTAATATTTAAAGCTAAAACAAAAAATCCTAACTCAAAACATTAAAAATAATACTCCGAATTAAGCATTAAACCTAATCAACCCAAAACACACCCAAACAAACCAAAAGGAGACCTTATCCCAACCAATAACCTATATTACAAGGTCATGGATAGGGATTCATCAAAGATATCACTCAAATAAGACCAAAAACTCAAAATTTAAAGGTGGATCCCCAAATTTGGGGCTAGTTGTGGAATAGCCACAACACTTCATATATTCATAATTTCAAGCAATGAAATTATCATATTCAATGCAAAGTTATTTGAATCAACTAATTTTTTCTTATTGTTACCATTGCACAATTCACCCCAAATGGGGACCCACTTGATTTTTTTAAAAATTTTTCTTAGGTTTTTTTCCTTGAATTTTACCACTTTTGGGAGCTGTAACATTAAAATAACCATAACTTATGCTTCAAAGCTCTGTTTGACTTAATTTGAAGCCTGTTAAGAATATTTTGAAATTATCTTTACAATGGTACCAAGATTGCATACCTAGCATTTATTCTCTAGAAGTTTTTATGAGAACATCATTTAGCCCTCATAATTTTCCTAGGATAGTCCACAAGCTTCAAATGGCTTTATCTCTCAATCTATAATGAATTTTTCAATTATCTTGATTATTTTGGATAGCCATTTAGCCATTTTTAGAGATGTGAAAAATTTCATGAAATTATGAGCACTTTGAGTTTTTACCTATTTTGTTTCTCACTAAAAAAATTAAGGAATAGAATCCTAGTTGCGAGATTGCCCTAAACCATGAAAATGCTACAACTCGTGATTGATTTGGTCAAGTTGCCATAAATATTATTTTATCACATGGCCATGGGATTTTATTTATAAGTGGATGATGAAGAGAAAGGGCTTGCAAAGCTAATTATACCCAAAGCTACAAATTTTTGTGAATCCACAATTAATTCGATCAACTTTGGCCAAATTTGACTTTGGATCATGGTCATGGGATTTTATTTGCAAGCAGTGTGGCCAATAAAAAAGGCAATAACTTGCTCAAAACTGTGATCAATCTAGATTTCATTCGAATTTAAAGTTGCACTATAATACTTTGATTTCACCAAGGTTTGCAAGTCTTTATAAAATTTCTTTCAATGGATGGTATTACATCAACAAAAGGGATGAAAGAAAATTTTAATATGCTTCAAGTCTCATGACCACGAGGTAAATTTTTAATCAATTAGATTATAGGGATGTATTTTATTTGCTCAAAATTGTGGATTTCTCACTATCCATCCTTAAAGTAATTGGAATCTTTCGCTTGCTTGGGACCATGTTGATAAAATCATTTGAAGAAAGAAAGCTTGAACCCTAGATTGCTCAATGTCATAAATTTTTGTAAATCCACAATCAATTTCGTCAACATTGGCCAAATCCAATTTTGAGTATGGTTTCTAGATTTTCTTTGCAATCAACGTGGCCAAGAAAAAGGAAGAAACCCACAACCACAAGTTTACCCAAAGCTATGATTTTTCATCGGATATTATTTAATTTTGCGTTATCATCCTTTATAATTCAGTTCAAATATAAGTGCGTTTCAATTTCAAAAAATATACATTAAGTGCAATGTTGTCACATTCTAGAGCCATCTCTATGCCACAATAATGAATTTGCTAAACTTAATGATTTCGGGTTTAAATCGTAAATGTTTTTAATTTAATAATTCAAAATTCTGCCATGGTCACGAGTTGTGATCAAATATGTTAAATATTTAAATTTCTAAATTCTCAACCCAATCCAGAACCTTCTCCATACCACGATCAAAAGTTTAAATCTTCCAAATTGGTGAATTTAAATCCTGGGGGAGAGCCGTGATATATATACATATATATATGCATATATATGCATATATATATATATATATATATATATATATTAAAAACACATTAGAATTAAATATTAAATATAATATTTTACCCTAAAATTAAAAGAGCAAACCTTAGGGATATTTAATTATTAAAAAAAAATAATAATAAAATAAAAAATAAAATTAATAATAGTACTAAAGTTCTAACCTTTGTCTTTTTTAAATTTTTACAGAAAATTTGTTGGTGGTCACATTAAATATGGTGGACATGGAATTTCAATGCGAGCTGAGCAAGTGCAGTCATGCAAGATGGAAGATGGAAAAAATTAATGATCAACCTAGATTTTATAGAATAATGAAGAGTTAATGAGGCGTGGTCATTCTAGAATTCTTAAGCATCATGCAAATTGAAATTTAATGAAGTATGGCCATTGTAGGGCTCACTACAGATGAAGTATTTATGAGGCATGACCAAAGTATCACACATTTAAAGAGGTATGGCCATAGTATGATGGGAAAATTAGTTTTAAGAGGTATGTATATTGGAATTATATGGCAATTAATTGTAAAATGTAATGCTAGGTGAAGACCCAAAAAATTGTATAAACATTGGTTCACTAGCTAGTAACAAAGGTTGGAAACCATCTGTTAGTTGGCCCCCTTTTTTAGTTTTCTTCTTTTTTTTCCTCTTTGTAGTTGGATAGTGTTTCTAAACCAAGTGGTCATTGCTTTCTAATATCTATTCTTGGTAATCCATCGAAGTTGAATCTAAAATAATGTACTTAATGACTATCTTTTAATATAAAGGCTTTCAAAATTTGTTGTGTTCAATCTACACATACTGATGGTGGTTGCACTTTTGTTCATTTCATAGTTTGTTGCTCCTCTGAAGATTACACCATCTTGGAACTTAGGCTATGTGAATATTGGTTAGGTTGGGATTGGTTTAAATTTGGATTTGTTGCTTTACCAGATTAGAGATGGATTTCAAGGCAGTATTAACTTGTTTTATTTTATTTTCTCTTACCCTTCAACCTTTGAATTTTATTTGAAATTTGTTTATATTAGGAGTAGAATTACTTTCATACAATCAAGAATTTCATTTTTTTAGCATTACACTAGGAAATTTATATTTTTAAGCATAACCAACAAAGTCCCCTTAAAAGGAACAATTATCCATGACATTTGAGTCTATCCACATTGGACAAGACCTACCCAAACCTTGGGGGAATTTCCTTTTCAAGAGGGAATAAATCTCGTTCCAAGTACATTGACATACCTTTGACAATGTGTCATTTGCACACCTCAATAGAACTAGCGCTAGAAGGAGGGCATGTTAAAACTATACTTTTCTTGGTTCATTGTTTATATTGCAAATATTGACTATTAAAGCTAGAGCTTAAGGTCATCATCACTAGGTCTAAGTCATATGTCAGAGGTATTGAGTTTCTCAGTATTTATCCATATAGAAAACCTAAATTTGATAAAGACAGACCTAGTTCTCCTTTGACATAGTTCTCAAAAGGTCATTACCCTTTGTGTTGATCCTTTTACCACTCACCAAAGTCCACCAATGGTAGGTATTACTCCTTGGTTAGTGGGAAGTAGCCCTTTGAGCATCCCAAGACCTGCACATGATATGCCTAAAAATACTGAAAGATATCCCCCTTTGTTATAGGCATGATGGAACAAGATTAGTTGAAGAACATATACAAGCATACAAATATGCCCTAATTCATTTGCAAATTAAACATGAAGATGTTACTTGTAGGATTTTCTCACATACTTTGGATGAGTTTTCTTACTTCTTGGGATCAGTTAGAGGTAAATTTTATTAGTCATTTCAGATGATATGTTGACCCAATTTTGATTTATCATAAATGCTTCTGATCATAGAGAACCCATTGAACCCCTAAGACTATTCAACACTAGATTCCATAAATTATACACTAAATTGATGGTACGTTACACCCTCATAGTTGAAGCAACCGTCAAATGTATCTTAGAGATTTGGATTTTTTGAATTTTATGTTTATGAGGAGAACCCCACAAATCATAACCTTACCCATGGCATAGAATGAAGCTTTAAATTTTGAACAATTAATACCTCAAGGTTTTGATTTGGTTCAACTACCTTTTATTGGATAAATAGGAGCTTATAATTAGATACCATTAATGAATCAAGCCTTTAACCAACATATTTCCATGCTAAATCCATTGGTAGGAGCCATTTATCTAAACCAAAATCAATCATTCAATATGGCTTCCTTGAATCAAATGATGCCTAATCAAAAAACTATTCCAACATATTTAGAAAATCATTTGACCATAAACAATGTTCTCAATCATACACCTAAAAATAATCAATCAACTCTACCTATATTTTTTAATACATCCATTCCTATGAATAATGTAATAGGTCAACCCAAACCCAATCAACTTAACAATTCAATTCTTTAGTTAGACAATATACAAAGGATGGTTCAAAAACTAAGTAATGATATGCTTCAATTACAGAGGCAAGTTCCCCAAAACCCATATACAAATAATAAAACTTAGAATAGGAACTTTGGATTTTAGAGGACCAATCATCTGTGGAGTACTCACCCAAATAATGAAGGAGTTCCAAATCCTACTGGAAACCAAAACCAACCAAATAACAACCCAAATACTTCAATGAATTTGGCAGATCTTATTTTACCCAATTGGTGTAGGGTCTATTTCACAACTCAACACAAAGAAATCGACTATCTAGTGTTTAAAAATACTTTGGATATTGTCCAAAAGGAGATAGATAATTTGGAATTAGTGCCCACAAATGAGAATATTGGGAATCAAGTTGATCAGAATGCAGGGACTATTAGATTTTGATGCTAAAATACTTAATGAAATGCAACCACAAGGTATAAAATGAGCATGCAATATTAAATATATGATAATGGCAATATAATAAGCATGTAAAACTCATAAGAAACTTCTATAATAACTCATAAAACCACCATTAATGAAAGCTCATGAAAATGGGATCTTCATACAAAATGTGGAGATCTCAAATGCTCCATTCTTCATACATGCTCTACATTGTATCTAACTTGAGCATGTACTCTACTCTAATGTGCTCTTGCACTCTCTCCTCTTTCTCTCTACTACAAAGGCCAATATATAATAGAATATGACTCTTGGCCTTCCATATTCCTATGACACTTCATCTTCCTATTTATAGACTCATGTACACATGGACAACATGCACATTTACATCATCAAGTACCTTGCACATTCTAACAACACTTGTGCATTTATTATATTGCATAAAGTAACTACTCAAATCCTAATCTAAGACACACTCCTAATCTAAAGATGTACCCAATATGGTACATTAGCATGTACCAAATAATGTAATATATTCCAACACCCCCTGTATTACATTATTTGGTTATTGAAGACTTTAGTCTTCAATATGGATCTTCATCTTTCATATGTTCTTCAACTTGATCTGGTTCCTATTCTTCTTTTGGTTCAGTCTTCATCTTATTCTTGGAGCTCATGCTATATTTTCTTGTCTTCTTCATTCCACTGCTTTTATGTATTTCAAAGTGGTTGATAAGATCTTCGTTCTTAAAATTTTTCAAGTATCCTTGATGAACAAGAGATCTCATTATCTTGCAAGTCATAAGTGGATCATAATTGATCCATTTTATTTCCTTTTGTTCTTTGGATGACCTTTCTTCTTGTTCTTCAGAAACTTCAAACTTGAACTCATTATTAGTAGATGCTTCAAAAATAAGAACTTGAAAAAGACAATCTAGTCTGAATATCAATATCTCTTCAAATATTCTATAGTACTTATCTTTATAGTAACAAAAAAAAAGATGAGTGAGATTTTCCTCCACAATATTTACATGGATGGAAAGTCCAACAATTTGCTTTCTCATGACCAGTCTTGTTGCAATAAGTGCATTGTGAAGATTTATCTACTCCTTTGTTACTTGTCTTTGAAAAATCAAGTTCATCCATTTCCTTGATAAAATAGTAAAACCATTTGTGTACAACTGAAGCTATTCTACCTTTACTTCTTTCATAAATTTGTAGGATGTCTTTCTGATCAATATTATTTTCTACCTTTTGAGTATGGTTTTTGATTTTATTCCCAATATATTCATTAATATAGTTGTCATTAATTTCTTTCATCATGTCATTGGAAGATGTCTCTATAGAGTCTACTTTTGCCAAACTATCAACTTGTGAATTCTCAAAAATATTTCTAAGCCATATTGGCTCTTCTCTTTTAATTATATTTTTTCTATTATCATCTCTAGAATCAAGTATGTCTCTGAACCATTTTGATTCCTTGAATCCTGTATACTTAATAAGCTTTTCCATAGTTCTTTTTAAAGTAATATTTCTTGTAACTCTTTGATTTAAAAAGAACAATTTTGGTAGAATTTTAAAATCTCTAAACCTTTGAGGTTGACTTCCTTATGACTCCCTAGTTTTTGAGTATATAATCAAATACTAATTTTTAATTCTTCAACTTTGTAATATACTAATGATCAAACAATGATTTTGTCAAGAATTTAATTTTTCAAATTTCTAGGTAGTATTCCTTTTAGCTCCCTAGTATAAGATCAAATTTGATAATATCTTTTCAATTCTCAAGTTTTGTAGAATACCTTGTATCTCCCAAATGTTTTGAATATAATATGGTCTTGATAAAATGCTTAGCTTTCTAGGTTACCTTTGAGTTGAAAACCTTTTTACTCCCTAATGTTCAACTTTTACTCTTCAAGATAATCACCTTATTTCTCCCTATTTATGAATAGAAAGCTAAAGATATTTTGATGCAATTTCAATTTTGATGAGGTTCTCTATTTTCAAGACCTTTAAGTTGGATTCCTTATGTCTCTTTAATTTGAGCAAGAGACTAATATCAAAAGTAAATTTTCCAACTTTCTAGCAACTCTATGTTTTGCTTCTTTCAATTTTCAATAATATAGTTTCTAAATTTCAATAACTTAAATTTGGTGTTGAATTCCTTATAACTCCCTAGTTGGAAATTTAGAAAACAAAGGTATTTGCAAATTTAATATTTCTATTTCAATGTAGAAATCCTTATTCCTCCAAGTTAAACTATTTGCAAAATATTTCTATGCAATTTGAATGAGGTAATTTCAAAACCTTTCTAAAAACTTCTTTCTTCAAAAAACTTCTAAGGCATTCAATAATTCTTCTAAGGTTGTAAATCTATACCTTATTTCTCCTTTTATTAAAAAACCTTGAGTATAATGAATTAATTAACCTTGACTTCAATATTATGCCTTGTATCTCCTTAATATTTTGCAAAGGTTTTAGATTAGACTAAATATTTCTTACCTCCTTTAATATAGCACTCCAAAGCTTTGTCTTGCTTACTTTATTCTACAACCTATGCTCTCAATATGCTCTTCATCCACTATGATGCATTCAATGCACTTTGATGCTCAATCTCCAATGCTTTGACTCTCCAAATTGCATCTTTCTCTTCCCTTCATCGTAGCGCATATGCACTATTCTTTCATGCTTCACTCTCTCCTCTTCTCTGTTCTCTGTATGTGTTCAAGTGGCACTCTGACCCATACCTTTATTGCATGTAGAAGGTGTTACTTACATGATGATTGACGCTTCTCTTCCATCAGGACACTTGGCATTCAAGTTGATGCTTCTTCTAGGGTGCCTAAATACTCCTTGGTGGTTGGTGCTTCGTATCCTGGGTGACAAGTGTCTTTTACACCTATAGCACTTGTCGATGAATGTTACAACTTCCTACCTCCTTGGTAACATTTGAGTTTTCACTGTGCTTGACTTGTTTGTCCCCTCTGCAATGATGGTTTCACTTCCTTGGTGCTCAGACTATGATTTAGCTCTCCTCATGGTGGTTGGCACTTTGTGTCTGATGTGCCAAATGGAAAATAATAACCTTATCTCTTCACCTTATGTACCATATGATTTCTTGATTCTTCAATACCTTTCCTTTCAATGTAATACTCATTAATGAGCAATCTTCAACCAATTCTAGTGCTCTTCCTTCTATTTCAATAGGTATATATTATGTTGGTTGTTACTCAAGTGTCTTACCTTACTTTTGTGTTATGTAGCAAGTATTATATCAAATGATGCAAATGATGATTAGCTCTCCATTGTCCTCCTTTCAATGACCTTGTATTGAGTTTATGCAACCCTAATGGTGGTTCACTTAACTTCACCAAAGCTCCTTTGATGGTGATTCTCTTCCTCAACTATGTTCTCAGTTGAATGGTGGTGGTACTCTAGGTAACCTTCTTTGATGATGGTGGTGGCTCCTCTACATTGGCCTGGTGGTTCTTCCACTTCTTTGGTGGTTACTCAACTTGGCATCGGTTGGTTTCTTTCTATTGGTGGTGCTCTTACCTCTTTGTTCGGTAGTTGGCTCGCTTGGCACTTTGCTACGTAAATGGCACTACTTTTGGGTGCTTAACTTCAATAGAGCTTTGTGCTCCTTTGTTGTAATGTATTTTCAACTATTGTACGTAGCTTTAGAGAGACACTAGCTCATACCTTTCTATTACTTGCCCCCTATACTTTCAGTCCTTCTTAAATAGTTACACTAGCTTTCTTGAAATGATGGCTTTCTTATCCAATATGGTGGCACCTCTTCTCTTTTCCAAGACTTGGTAATGGTGGTTTTTCTTCCATGATAACTTCTCCTTGTTGGCTACTCTTCCATAATGACTCCTCCTCATCTCTATGCTTGGTGGTTTCTTCTTTGGTGACTCCAAGCTTCTAATTTATGCCAAAACCTATGCCTTTCAAATAGAATAATACTTCTATTCTTTGTTGTAAACTATTGACTTATTTACTTTCCAAGAGATAGTAAGGATTTGATATTTTTCCTTTCCTTATATTATTTCTAACTTCTCCTTTCTTTGTTGTAGGTTTTAATCCCTTGGGAATGCTATCTTCTCCAACTTTGAAGATATAAACTTGAGACCTTTCCTTTGGCTACTTTAAAAACTCAAATGTGGTGCTTTTAAAGACTTAATAATAAGCTAATGTGAACATTCAAATAATAAACTTTTATAGCACCAATATTGCATACCTTTTGGTCTCCTTTTGTAGCTAGGTTTCTTGGTGATTTGATTCACCAATTTGCTGCCCTAAATTTGTAAAAATTGCAGCTCCAATTCTTATTGCTTTGCTGCCCTAAACTTGTTAATCTTGCAGCTCTTCTTGCTATCCAAATCAGCTCAAAAACTCCTCCAATTCGTAGCTCTATGACTCTTCAATTTTCTGCCCAATATTGCTTTCTAAAAGCTTTAACTATTTGAATCCTTCTCCTTTATATTGTTGTCCAAAACTCCTTTATTTTGTAGCTTCTAATGCAACTAATTCCTTCTTTGTTTTGCTGTCCAAAAACCTTTCTAAACTGCCTAATTTCTCCAAAATGCAGCTATAATATCTTCTCTTAATGCTGCTCAAATTTATAGCTTAATACTTCTTCAAAATGTTGCTTCAAGAACTGATTTCTTTACCTTTATCTTGCTGTCCAAAAATAACAATCAATTCCTTCAAATTATTACCTTCTTTTGCTGCCAATTCCTCCTTCAATTTGTTGTTCAAGGACCTTTCAAAATCTGCCCAACTCTTCTCCAAAATGTAACTTTATGTCACCTCCAATTTGTTGTCATGACTCTTCAACTTCTACTGCAAAAATTAGCGATCTTCTCCTTCGTAAATCAACCTTCAAGCCTTTAATGGTAGTCTTCAAATTTCTCAAATTGGTGGCCTCTTCTACCTTCTTTCTCCTCCTAATTTTAACTTCAAACTTGGCCTATTTAGTTGGCCTTTTTCTCAAGAATCTGAATGTCTTGAGATCTTCAAGAATCCTTTCTAAAATTTGGCAAACTTCTTGCCAAATCCTTTTTCCTTTTGGGCTTGTTTTCGGATGGTGATAATTATCCCAAATTCTTCTTTTTAGGAGCTACTCCTTGCAATATTCTACCTTGAGATTTCTTCAAATCTCCTCCAATGGCCACTTCTTCAACTTTCTTCAATAGGGCTTTTTCTAGCCTTCTTCTTCTTTCTCCTTTCAAGTTTTTCTTGAGACCTCTTCTTTTGGGTCTTCAAATTCTACAGCTTCTCAAATCTTCAATAGGACTTTTCTTAGCCCTCTTCTATCTTCAATCTTCAATCTTGTAACTTCCAAATCTGAAATTTCTTCAATGGGACCTTTTCTTGGGTCTCCTCCTTCTTGATCTGTAGTCTTCAATATTTTATAGGGACCTTCTTCTTGGGTCTCCTCAATATTCAATGTCTATTTTTTTGCAACAAATAACTAATCCCTGCATGAGGAAAGCACATAGAATTTCAGGTAATCAAAGATGAAATTCTTCTCTATCCATTGTAGGAAGCTTCTCAACTTTTGAGAACTAATTTTTGTAGCAAAAAACTTAGATAGTAGCAAGAAAATCCATGCAAATATCTAGATCTCTATAAATCAATAAACATCACTAGTTATCCTTCAATCTAGTGGAAAGAGATCTATGTTGAGTCCTAGTCTTCACGAGTTTTCCTGCAACCCTGTGGAAAGACTCTTAGCCAAAAAGCAATTCTAAAAATACTGAAAATGAAATCTCCCTATCTCCTCTCAATCTTCTTGTGGCTCTCCCTATCTCCTATCAATCTACCTTGTGCTCTGATACCACTGTTAGCTTTTGATGCTAAAATACTTAATGAAATGCAACCACAAGGTATAAAATGAGCATGCAATATTAAATATATGATAATGGCAATATAATAAGCATGTAAAACTCATAAGAAACTTCTATAATAACTCATAAAACTACCATTAATGAAAGCTCATGAAAATGGGATCTTCATACAAAATGTGGAGATCTCAAATGCTCCATTCTTCATACATGCTCTACATTGTATCTAACTTGAGCATGTACTCTACTCTAATGTGCTCTTGCACTCTCCTCCCTCTTTCTCTCTACTACAAAGGCCAATATATAATAGAATATGACTCTTGGCCTTCCATATTCCTATGACACTTCATATTCCTATTTATAGACTCATGTACACATGGACAACATGCACATTTACATCATCAAGTACCTTGCACATTCTAACAACACTTGTGCATTTATTATATTGCATAAAGTAACTACTCAAATCCTAATCTAAGACACACTCCTAATCTAAAGATGTACCCAAGATGGTACATTAGCATGTACCAAATAATGTAATATATTCTAATAGTGACAATTCTAGTTTTAGAGACTTATGAGTTCTCAGGATTGGATGGAGATGAATCAAATGAATACTTAGAAGAAGATGTGTAGGCTTATTGACAGTTCCAAAGAGGCAACAATTATATGCTTTATAGTAAAGGAAAAGTCTCAGTGACTTCTTACACACCTCCTAACAAAACCTCCATCCCACTTGATGAGCAAGCCATTAAAAACCTAGTCCCACCTAAAGGTCCTACAATGCCTACTCTGCAAAAACTCATTATGTCATTATCGTAAGCAAAGAAAAATCTAGAGAAAAATAAGTCTCAATATAATATCATTGAAGACCTTAATAAAACCAAGGTGAATATTTCTCTGTTTGAGGTAGCTCAATTAATTGACCAAAAGGATTTATTGATCAAAATGCTCTCTGGTCAAAGTAAAAAAGATTTAAAAAGGACTACTAATTCTCAGGTGGAAGTATACAAAGATAAGGTAGAATCCCCTATTTTTATTTTGACCATTAGAATTGTTGGTAAAAACTTACATAATTATCTGATGGATTTAGGTGCTTCTGGCAACATGATGCCATATGCAGTCAGCCAAATATTAGGACTAACTCTTGCTCCCTCAAACAATAAGGTTATAAAATATAAGACAAAGGTGAATGTGGTTGGGGTGTTGAACCAGATCCATATACAATTTGTTTCTGAACCTTAGATACAACAGTGCATTGATATCCAGGTGGTGGATATCCCAGATGCATATGGAGTGTTGGTTAGTTGTAATTTATCAACAATATTGAATGGTTACATGATAACTAATTTCTCATATATGTGGTTTCCATGGCATGCAATAGCCAATCAAATACAGGTAGAAAGAGAGCCAAGGCTGAAAGAGCTAATTACAAAGTACAAAAATGTTAATGCGATTCTGTACACTGAGCTAGAATTGGGAATCTACACTATAGCTATGAAAACCAAACTAAAATAGAATAATCTAGTAGCAAAGACCCCACCAAGCAAAAAAAAACTAAAGGTCAGTTGTGGACCCTCATGTTTGATGGGTTAAAATGAAAACATGATAATGGTGCCAAATTTGAATTAGTCAATCCCAAAGGTAAATCACATCTTGCAACTTATCAACTTCAATTTCCTTGCACCTAAAATGTTGTAGAATATAAGGTATTGATCCACAGACTACAATTTACCATCAAGAAGAGAGTAAAATGCATACAGGTCATGGGAGATTCAGAATTAGTGGTCAAGTAGGTGCAAAATTTGTATGCCTACCATGATAAATGTCTCTCAAATTTTCATAGTTGTGTGCAGGATTTAATCAAGAAATTTGATTCCTTCAATATCTAGACTATTCCATGAAAAAAGAATCACACTACAGATTCATTGGCAATAGCAGCGAGTACCCTAGAACCTATTACTCATTCCAAGATAAAGAAGTTCTTAGTAGAGTTGGTTGTCACTCCCTCCATACTAGACAACATCCAAAATTTCTAGGTATTTAAGGATTACAAGCATATAGTTGATTTTATCACTAGCTCTAGCATATTTGAAGCTCAGATCATAAATTAGGAAGATAGAAATTGTAAAGATCTAGAAGATAAGGGTGAATTGAATATAAAAATAAATACCATTCCTAAAGGTATGGTTTATTTGAAAAGAATATTTGATATAAATTAGCATGCTCGAAAGCAGCATACCGCTCCATAAAAGAATGGATCATATGAAGATTATAATTTAGGAAGTGATGAGAACCCCAAAAATATTTTCTTGGAAAAAACTTTTACTGAGGAAGAAAAAGAATGAATAATCCAAGTGTTAAAATATTATTGATATATCATAGAATGAAGCTATGAAGATTTGAATATGTATGACACATCCATCATTACCCATACCATTACCTTGAAACCAAGAACAAAGCCTTTCTATAAAAAACAAAGACCAGTGAATCCTTTGCTAGAACCCCTCATTCTCAAATAAATTTAAATTTTTTTTGCAACCTACATTATTTTTATAATAAGAAATTCTACCTAGGTTGCAAATTTGGTACCTATTCATATGAAGAATTGGAAAATATGCTTGTGTGTATATTTTAGAAATCTTAACAAGGCATCTAAGAAGGATAATTATCCCCTCCCTTACCTAGATGAAATACTAAAAATGGTGAATGGCTCTTAGATGATGTCTTTCCTTGACGATTACTTGTGGTATAATCAAGTAATCGTGGAACCCCAGGATAGGATTAAAATGATGTTTACTACCAAGTGGGGAACATTTGCATATAAGAGGATACCATTTGGTTTAATAAATGTAGAATCAACTTTCCAGAGGGCTATGAACATAGCTTTCTATTGTTGCCATTGCACAACTAATCATAATTGGGGACCCAATTGAGACTTTGGTTTTAATTTTTTATTTTTGTTTACATCAAGAATTTTAAATTGCTTACATTGCTCACATTAAGGTTTTAAAATTGCTTGCATTTGAGTATTTTGAAGACTTGGATTTTAGTTCCATTGATTTAGATTGAATATTTTAAATATTTTATTTTCAATGGCATTATTTTTTTTTTATTGGTGAATAGGGGTTTTGAAAGGATCCCGTAACCTTTTACAAGAATATGATGATTGAGAGAAGAGATCCCAACCAATCTACAACAAAAGCAATAGACCCTCTATGGGCCATCAAAGATAAACTGCTAAAACTAAGAGGAGAAGCCCATGCAGGGGTAGGAGAGAAAGCCTCATCGAGCAAGAAGAGAAGCCCTCCCAGGGCAACAAGAAATGTCACCCATGCTGAAATAGATCTTCCATACATGGCACTAGGTAATGTCTATGAAGTCCATGCTGTAACAGGTCCTCCATATATGGCAATTATTATCACCTGTGAGAGCCGCATTGTGGTGGATCAAAACTAGGTATCAGATGACACCTATGAGATCTTCATTGATACACATATTCCCCATGCACCTAGGAATAAGAACATACATAGTTCAAAGAAATATTTGAACACTAGTGACCTCAAAGAGCTAGATATGCACCGTAAACCCTTCCATAGGAACATGGAAACTTTATGTTGTAGTAAATATGTGGATGATGGTAACGCTTGGCTAAGCCCCATAAAAGAAAAACAACATCCCTCCAACCCTTTGGGGAGAGATCACTTAAAAGACACATATAGGAAATTGCCATCGAGTAGTGCAAGAGGGAAATTCTCAGTCCATATGGTAAGGTTGGGCTTAGAGATGCCCAAATTGGCTAATTGATCAACAACTTGGTTACCTTCTCTATAGACATGTTGAATGGTAACATTGGTGGATAAGCTTAGGAGGGTTTTGGCTTCAAAAATTAGGTTGGAGATGTTCCAGGAAGTAGACTGAGTCCCTGCAAGGCTTTTAATGATGTTCATCAAATCACCTTCAACCACTAAGTTAGGACAATGTAAGCGGGGTAGAAGAGATAGACCTTGAAAAAGAGCTTGTGCTTTAGCAAAATGATTAGTTTGGACCCCAAGGTTTTTTACAAAGGCTAGAATGATCTTCCCTTCATGATTTCTAAAAATACCTCCAACACTAGCAGGGCTAGGGTTACCCTTGGCCACTCCATAAAAATTGAATTTTATCCAGCCTGGGGGTGGAGGAGACCATTTAATGAGCGAATGATCCACCATAGAGTTTGGGGGAGAGATAGGACAAGAGGGAAGCTTTAGGAACCTAGATAGACTAGCTTCATCCAGAGATTCAGGGGGCCCAAAACCCTAGGTGATAGAGAGGTTCTCAATGGCTCCCTGGAGGATTCTTGAGAGCACAAACTAGAAATCATGGGTAGAGTTATTAAAGGCTCTTGAGTTACGTTCTTTCCAAACTTCCCATAAAAAATGGGAGAGATAGAAAGTCCAAAAAGTTTTTAAGTGAAAGCTCCTGAAGGGGTTGGGCCACTGCAAGCACAAATCATTCAAGAGAAAGGGTGGAGCCTAGGCAATCCCAATGGTGGAAAATAAGGATGAAATAATGTTGAGAGAAAAACTACAAGATAGGAAGATGTGTTGGGTGGATTCACAAGCTTGATTGCACAGGTAGCAATAGTTAGGAATAGGGAGTCCACGGATCTGGAGGTTAGGAATGGAAAGGATTTTATCTTGGATAGCAAGCCAAAAAAAGAAACTAACTTTGGGTATGAGGTGTTTATTCCAGATAATCTTCAAAGGGAACCATAATTGACCTAGACTCTCAGTGAGGAAATAGGTAGATTTAACAGTAAAAAACCATTCACATTAGGTGCCCAAAGGAGCTTGTCTTCCACTAGAGAGTTGGGGATGACACAAAGGTGCAACATGTCAGATAAAATAGTAGTAGCTCTTCTTTTTTCCTCATTCAGATCACCAAGAGGAAAGGATTTCCAACACCTGTTATTGGTGTCAATGAAATTGCACACTTTTGAACCAAACAGGGTATCAATAATAGGTTTTAAGTAGATTAGGTCAGCGTAGTTTTGGAGTGGACTATCGCCCAACCATCTATCCTCCCAGAAGTTTATTTTTTGACCATTGCCAAGCTTCCATCGGATGCCTTTCTTGATGATCTCTCTTGACCTTATGATGGAATTCTAGACTGTAGAACCTAGGATGGGTGAGGGATCATCCAAGAAATTTGCTTGGTTCCAGAGGTACTTGGCCTTGATAATGTCAACCCAGAGAGAGTTTTCATTCTAAAGGACCCTCCACCCTTGTTTGGCTATAAGATCTGAATTCATGTTTTTGAATTTCTTGAGCCCGATGCCTCCATATTATTTCCTGGAATAGACTTGGTCCCATGCAACTAAATGAAATCTCTGCTTATGTTCAGAGCCCAACCATAGGAAGTTCCATTGGATCTATTCTATTTTGTTGCACACTTCAATCAAAATCTGAAATATGGAAAGAAAGAAAACAGGGATGCTCTAGAGGGTGGCTTTGACTAAGGTGGCCTTTCCAGCCTGACTGAGGAGTCCCCCTTTCCACCCAACCAACTTTTTGTGGATTCTTTCAATGATGGGATTCCATAAATATTTTTTTGTAGGTCCATCAAAGAGAGGAAACCCAAGATAAATAGTTGGAAGGTTAGCAACAACACAACCAAGGATGTCAGCTATACGGGCTTGCCATCTTATGGGGGTATGGATAAAGTAAATTTTTCTTTTGGAGAAGTTGACCTTTTGACCAGTAGCTGACTCAAAAGAGAGCAAGATCGACTTGATGGCTTTAGCTTGAGGAATAGAGGTATAAGTGGCAAGGATGGTGTCATCAAAAAATTGTTGATGGGAGATGGGGTTAAGAGAGGAGGTTGGTTTAATACCTGATATTTCCCCTTTGGAACAAGAAGACCTTAAGGTTCTACCCAAAGCTTCAACAATAATTATGAAGAGAAAAGGAGATAAAGGGTCTCCCTGTCTTAGACCTTTAAAGCTCAAAAAGTATCTGGTAGTAGATCCATTGACAAGAACTGAGAAACTGGAATTTGTAATGCATTCTCTGATTAGGTCGATCCACTTAGAATGGAACCCAAACCTGGAGAGGATAGAAAAAAGAAACTTCCATGATACCCTATCGAAATCCTTATTCATGTCTAATTTGAGGAAAAGACCAACCTTGTTACTTTTGGATACTAAATGGATAAGTTCATGGATGGTGATGATGTTATCGGTGATGAGTCTCCCTTGAATAGAGCTACCTTGGTTGAGGTCAATGATGTGTGGTAGAATTGGCTTCAATCTAGTGGCTATCACTTTGGTGAGGATTTTGTAGAAGATATTACAAATACTGATTGGGCAAAAGTCAGCAAGGGTTTTGGCATTACCAATCTTGGGGATTAGGGCTAGGAAGGTGGAATTAATATCCCTGGGAATGCTTTTGGTTCATTGCATTTTTTGGGTAGCAAAAATAATGTCAGGTCCCACAATGTCCCAATAGCATTGAAAAACATAAGGGGAAAACCATCAGGACCCGAAGCTTTCCCACCTTGCATGGAGAAGATCGTAGAATGAATTTCCTTAGTAGAAAAGGGTTTAATCAAAATATTGTTATGCTCTTGGGTGACTAACCTAGGAATATTGCATAGGAGAGTCTCCATAGTTTGTTGGTTACAATCTAGGCTTGGTCCAAGTAGATCTTCAAAAAAAGCAACCGCCTCAGCTCTAATGTCAAAAATATCTAAAATAATAGTCCCATATGCCTTGGTGAGTTCTCAGATTTTACTAGAGCCTCTATGTCTCATTGTAGTGGTATGGAAAAATTTAGTGTTGGAATCACCCTCCTTCAACCAAGTTACCCTGGATTTTTGCTTCTAGAAAACTTCCTCATTTTTGAGAATGTTGTGGTATTCAGATAGGAGGCTCTTTTCAATTTCCTAGAGACTAGGGTCAAGGTCTCCTTGTTGGGTAGAGATCTCAATGCTTGTGATATGGGATTGAATGTTCTACTTCCTAGAGAAAATATTTCCAAAAACATCCTTATTCCATTGCTTGAGATTTGCTTTAACAATTTTTTTTTTGCTCACCTGGGAGGCAAGGGACCCAAAAAAGTTGTGAGACCACCAAGATGCTATGAGTGACTTGAGGTTAGGATCTTGAAGCCACATCACCTCAAATATAAAAGGGGATTTGAAAGGAGAGCCTTTAGGTGAGCAATCAAGGAGGAGGATTGTGATCAAATCTGATTATGGGAAGAGACTGAAGGATAAAATATCCAAAGGGATAGATGGCATTAAGGGATATGAGGACCCTATCAAGTCTGATCTGGATGAGCTAATCACCCTTTCTTTGGTTGCTCTAGGTAAATTTGGGATCTCTTAGCTGGATATCCATGAGTTGATTACCATCCATGAATGATGTGAAGTCTTCATAAGAATTAGTTGTGATTTTGGAACCTCCTTTCTTGTCTATGGGAAATAGAGGAGAATTAAAATCTCTAGCCAACATCCATGCCTCATTGGAAAAGACTTCTCTCATATGGCTTAGGGTGTTCCAGAGCCAAAATATTCCAGAAGGGGAATTCGGTGCATAGATGTTTGAAAGAACCCATCTGTAGTGATGATCTTTGCTGAAAAATAAGATGTTCATGAAATTATCTGCCATAGTTAGGAGTCTACCTTCAACAAAATTTGGATCCCACAAGCATAGCAAGCCACCAAAATCTCTATTGGTAGGACTTATGAGAAAATCATAGTTTTTCCAAATATATTTAGAGATATAGGAAGCATTTTTTATGTCCAACTTGGACTCTTGCAAAAGGAAAATGGTAGGCTTTAAATCTTCCCTCATGGACTTAACCAAACATTGTTTGTTACGTCCATTAAGGCCTCTCACATTCCATGAGAGGATCTTCATTTGGTACTTCTAGAAGAGGATCTCTTCCCTCTTCCTTGTGAAGAGGGGAATTTGGATCTATTATCATCTTCATGAGGCCTTGGTGGGAGGTTTTGCTTTGAAGAGAGGTGTAGGGTGAGCTGGGTACCATTGGTAATATCCTCAAAGCATTCTCTATTTTTGATGGCTTGAGTAAAAGGGTGACCTCTTTTCTTCTCAGAACCAACATCAACATGAAGCTTTTTTTGGGTCTTGGTAAAGGGAGGGCTTGAGGATAAGGGATTTTTGGAAAGAATTTTGCTAGGGGAAGGGCCAAGGAGACCTTTGGGGGATTGAGGAGGGCTTTGGGGAATGAATTTCTCTTCAGTAGGAAGAGGTTCATCTATATATAGAGAAGAAAAGAGATTAGAAATAGAAACAGGGGGTAAACATGAAAGGAGGAAGAGAGATCAGGTTGCTCCAAAGAAACTTGGAGATCTATAGCCTTAGAGGATGGTTCCTTTAGATGGTTAGGAACCTCAAGATCCTCAATGGTTAGTACCTTGCCAGAAGGTGTTTGGGATGGAGGCCCTTGGTTTAGAGTTGCTCTAGTGATATCTGCACCAGCTTGTAGTAGAATATTTGAAGTGCTTGTGGAATAGTTACTATGGATGAAACCCTTCACCATGAGATTTCCTAGAGGGAGGCACCTTAAGAAATTTTAAGGTTGGATATTGTGAGTTGAGGTGGCCTTGTTTGGAGCATTTAGTACAAAAAACCAACTTTTTTCATACTCAATGATCTGGATCCTGATGCTAACATCTAAAACTAGCTAAATGGAATAAGGAAGAGCAGAGTCAAGGTTAGTATTGATATACATGCGAGCATGGACCATGCGAGTATTTTATTTAGTAGGTGGATCAAAAGCTATCAGCTTACTAATATCTTGGGCAATCCCTTTTAATATGGCTTAATGCCAGAACTGGATGGGAAGACCCGAAAGGCAAACCTAGATCAGGGTAAGATTAATATTTTGAGTTTCATGGTCAAAGTCCACAGTATTTTTCTTGAGAAAAATATCCCTTCATCCAAAAACACATGGACCTCTTATGAGGATTCATATTGAATCAATAGAATTATTGAGTCAGATGAGAAAAAAACCCTCTAGGAAGGGCTACTAGGTCCATGGATCCTTGTGGGTGCTAGTTGGTTAGGGACCATTTGCAAATGAACTCTATGTTGAAACATGAGCTAGGAAATTTCCCCACCAAGGAATGAGAGACTTGGGCTATCAAGGATGTCATGAGCTCAAAAAAAATCTTGAGGCATCCTTGTGAAGGACATGGCTTGAATCTAGGTTATAAGGAGGATGTCGGTGGAGGGTTATTTTTCAAAATATCTGCAAAAGAGTGGGAATGGAGCCTCTACTTGGGGACCATAGATCCACCCCTTCCATAAGCCATCAATGTGTGGTTTCTGATAGGAACCAAAGATACATATTTGATAGATATTCTAGGAGCTTCCATTCCTTCATCACCGATAGGAGTTGAAGATCCTTCTTTGATAGACATGCTAAAAGCTTCCATTGTCCCAACATCCACAAGAGCCCTAGATCCACTCACCACATCATTATTACTTATTGTTTCCATCAGTATTATTGTAGCACTGCTTATAAAATTTTAATCAAAATTCTTGCCAACAAAAAAAACCTAAAACCCTTGCCAAAAACTATTGTGGTTCTACCATCACCTATAAAATTTTAATCATAATCAAATATTATCAACAACTACCATGGTTTTGTCGCTACCTGTAAAATTTTAATCACAATCAAAACCCTTACCAATAGCTATCGTGGTTGTACCATCACTTGTAAAATTTTAATCACAATAAAAACCTTTGCCAACAAATACTATGGTTCTATTTTTGCCTTTGCCAACAACTGCAGTTGTTCTACCGCCATCATTTTTCTACCACCATTTGTAAAAGTTTAATCACAATCAAAACCCTTGCCAACAACTACCATGATTTTGCTGCTTCATGTAAAATTATAATCACAATCAAAAACCTTACCAATAGCTACCATGGTTTTCACATTGACTGTAAAATTTTAATTACAATCAAAAATCTTGCCAACAACTATCGTGGTTCTACTATTGATTCTAAAATTTTAATCACAATCAAAATCCTTGCCAACAGCTTTTGTGGTTCTACTGCTGCCTGTAAAATTTTAATCACAATCAAAACCCTTGCCAATAGCTCTTATGGTTCTACCACTGCTTGTAAAATTTTAATCACAATCAAAACCCTTGTCAATAGCTATCATGGTTCTACCACCACCATGGTTCTACCACCGCATTTAAAATTTTAATCACAATCAAAACCCTTGCCAAAAACTATCATGGTTCTACCATCACTTGTAAAATTTTAATCACAATCAAAACCCTTGCTAATAGCTATCATGGTTCTATCATTGCTTGTAAAATTTTAATCACAATAAAAACCCTTGCCAATAATTGTTGCCACCTGTAAAATTTTAATTACAATCAAAACCCTTGCCAATAGTTGCCATGGTTCTACCGCTGCTTGTAGAGGTAGAGTTATATTTTTTCTTATGATTAAAAACCAAACACATGATAATTATCAATGGCATTATTTTAGATTGAATATTTAAAAAAAATAAATTTCAAAGGTTTTTTCTAAAGTTCAAAATATTAAATTTAATTTTAGGGTTCTTCAAATTTTGTCATTTTGCCCTAAATTTACTACAAAATTGAAATCACCATAACTTTTGATGGAAAAATCCATTTGAGATGATTCAAATCCTGGTGGAAATATCTTGAGCTCATCTATACAATGATACCAAATTTGGAAAATATTTGATGTGAAATATATCCAAAAATAACAATTTCTCAAAACAACATGTACATTTATAATTGAAATATCTCATGATCCACATTTAATTTTTGAGTTTTCTCAATGGATTTGGATATCCATTTGGCCATTTTAGAAGCATGGTAAATTTCATAAAATTCTAGGTAAGTTTAAATTTTAGCATATTTTTGCACCACAAAAATGTTCTAAGCTCCTAATTACACATTAATCTCATAGTTGCAATTTGATGAGGACCATTCTCCATTAAATTAGGTCTAAAACCAGATCTCTAAAAAGTATAAGAATGCCTATCTTATTATCTTCAATTACCTTCCTCATTGCCTACTATATCACTATCCATTCAAATTCATATTTTGGTGCCAAATATTACGATCAAGTTTAAATGAACCAACATTGAACCTTTAAAATTAGTCTAACGGCTAATATATATTTCTTCTACCCAAATATCCTAAGGTTCACCTTTAATTTTCTAAGCCTTGCAATATTCATGCTAAAATCCTAAGTCCATATAATTATAAGTTCTTGCTAAGGATTGTCGACAAAATAATTAAAGTTCTATGCTAAAGCTTACTCCCATGGATATAATATGGATTAATTGGAAGAGCAGCTAAGATATCTACGATGTGGAGACACAAATTATGAGTTTAAGAAGCACAAAAATTAATGCCTGCATTTGTTGAATTTGGCCTTCATTAAACATCGCTCAGATCTGAAGGTTAGGAGCTAGGGTTGAGAGATCCGATGAGGAGGCACAATCATAGAAAATTAAAAGCTCAAAACTTAATGCTTCAATTAATTAAATGCCTTGAATTTAGCCTTCATTAAAGATCACTCAAATCTAACGGTTAGGATCTAGGACCAAGAGATTCGATGGCTAGGAGGCACAACCGATGAAATATAGAAGCTCAAAAATTATCGCCTAAAGTCTTTCATAAAATAAATGGTGTGCTATTTCATTCCGGTGAACACTAGAAGCTAGGGTTGATAGATTGATGGTGCAGAAAGGCAACCAAGAAATCAATAATCTCGAATATTAACATAGCTAGGAAAATTAATAAAAGCACTAAGGATCGAACTTTTTTTGTATGCTCTCATGCATTTCTTTTACTAAGGTCCAAAAAACTTAAGGTAATAAACAAGAATAATTCTGCCCCCTGATATTAAAATCTTAGAAACTTATTAAAGAACCTCAAATTTCAAGTTGATACTTGGGACATAAAATTAAAGCAAATTAATAAGAGCTCATTTTCAAAAAATGAATTATTCAAGAGCTTAAGGCATAATAAGGAAAATCAAAGTTTTAATAAAGGGATTAAAAGAAATTTTTTAATTTAAACCTTAGAATTTGAACCTTAGCAAGATTAAAATTAAAATAAAAACCTTAGTGTTTGATTTAATACTTGGACATTAAAGTCAAAATGAAACCTTAATAATTTGGTCATAAAATAAAAATTAAAAGGCAAAGACATTTAACATGGAATTAAATAAAAGGGTTTTGAACCTTAAAAGAATGAGTTTAGCATTTGATATTTAATTAAAATAGGGCTTTAAGTGTTAAATTTAATAATTGGAACCTAAGATTAAAAGGACTAAAACCTTATAAAATCAATTAATGAGATAAACAAAGGAAATAATATTTTAAAGCACCCATGTTAAAATGACTTTCCCGTAAAATATTATTGTGAGTTAATATACATTTTTTTTCTATGTTACAGACGATAAAACTAGAGAGCAAGAGTCATAAGTGAGAACCATAAGGGAATGAAAGGAAATAAAAGAAATGAACCTAGACCCGATATTGTCCAAATAGTGCATGCCAACTCAGAGCGACGATTCAACTACCCAATCTTCATAGAGATGCTACCAAAGCAGTTAAAGATCAATGGCTGAATTTGAAAATCTGAATCAAGAAAATTCTTAATTAGACACTTCGTCTTCTTGGTTGAAGACAACTTAGTTAGCCAACTCATTTACAACTGTAAAACACTAAAGATGTAGTTGTGAAGCACTAAAACACTATTGTAAAGCACTAAAATTTTAAATTTTTAATGCTATAAATAGCCACGAAGACCCCATTCCAAATGGTCAAATTCCACTTTTAGTGATAGATATTTTAGAATTTTCTTTGCTTTGTAGTTGGTGGATATCTAAACCCTATCATTGTACTTGGAGAGTTATCCTTGCAATCACCTAATGCAAGTAAGTTTGAGTGTAATCATTGAATATCTTATCAATACAATGTATTAGAATTCTTGGTGTAATCTATGCATGATGATGGTGGTTACATTTGAGTCAATTTTAGTGCATTTTATTTTTCTCCTTTGAAGATAGCACCATCTTGGTCTCAGATTGTGTGAATACTGATCGGGCTAAGGCTAGTTGATTTCAAAATTGTTGCTTCAACAAATTCAACATAAGTCTTCAATGATGCAATGGCTTGTTTTATTTCTCTCTTTAACCCTTTTATTTTGAATTTTATTTGAAACTTGCTTAGATTAGGAGTAGATTAGTCCAATTTCATTTTTGAAGCTCATTTTATGTGATATACTCTTTTAAGTTTTAGAAAAATTATTGCTATGTGCTATAATATTTTATAAATATGATGCAATGAATGATATATCAATGATAATTTTAAGGTAGTAAGCCTAGAATCTTACTTTTCTATGTTTCTTAGAAGTAATATTTGATGTTAATGCTTATATTTTGATGATTACATGAATAATTGAATAGGAATTTTCATAAGCTCTAATGACATGAATTAACACTCATACTTGTAACAGTTATGTGTGGACCTAAACATTCCAACAAATTTTCTTCCTTTTCTTATTTATAATTCAACCAGGTTAGACCAACCTTACCAGAACCTTAGGGGAATTAATATTCTCTTTCAAGAGAGGACACCTTGTCCTGATCGTTGGTGTATGTTTGCAACTGGGCAGATGTATCACTCAACACTTTCAAGGATCTCATTAGGAAATGCATTGTGATATATATATAAATGACCTCCCTATCTTTTCTAATAAATGTATAAAACATGTGGAAGAATTAAGGAAGGTACTACAAAGGTGTAGAGAACATGGAATTTCATTGAATCTAGAAAAATGCATTTTTGGAGTTACAAAAGGAAAGTTGGTGGGGCATGTCATTTTTAAAGTTGGTATTTCTATCGACCCAGATAGAGTTGAAGCAATTCAAAAAATTCCCCTTCCTAGAAGTAAAAAGGAGCTAAAGTATTTCTTTGGCAAGATTAATTTTGTGAGAAAGTTTATTTTTGGTTTTGCAAAAATAGTTTAGCCTCTAAATGCAATGTTAAAAAATATGCCAAGATAGTATGGACTAGAGAAGCACAAAATGCCTTTTAGAAAACTAAAAGGGTAATCATGAATGCCCTGATATTTAATCGTAATTACACTCAACCATTTTATATTTATTTATTTGCATCTTAAAATTCAACTACTCGTGTTTTAACTCAAAATAAAGAGGTTGGTGATGAGATACCAATAACTTTTGTAAGCTCACCTCTAAAGACACTCGACTCAGATATTCAAATATTGATAAATAGACCTTTGCTTTAATCAATGTTGTGAAGAAATTTTTACATTACATCCTAAATAGCAAAGTGTTTACGATAGTGCTTGATCTAGGAGTAAAAATGATGTTGATGGAAAATGAGTTAGGTGATTGCAGGGGAAGTGGATGTCTATCTTACAAGATTTTGATCTAGAAATTAGGCTTTGAGAATTTTTAGAAGACAGGGACTTAGCATAGCACTAGCAAAAGTTGACCCCCATATTTCGTGCCAATAGTATTCAATGGGGGAAATTACAAATGATGAGTGGTATAGAGACATTGTCTACTATTTGCTAAATAGAGTATGCCCCAGTAACTTGAATTCCATCCAAAGAAGAGCATTGTGTCTCAAAAGTTAAAATTTCATGATTGAAGCAGGCATTCTATACCAAAAAATCATGAAGAAATCTTCTTGAGGTGTTTAAACAAGCAAGAAGTTGCTGAGGTTATCAAATATTTTCATGGAAAGTATGGAACTGGACATGGATCTAGAAATTCCACAATGCATCAAATGCTCAGATTTGGTTATTACTAGCCCCACATCTTTAAATATGCACATGCACATGTCCGATCATATCATGTTTTTTAGACTATAGCTCATCAAGAGAGGAATTCTCCCATGCCATTGCAACCAACAACTAAAGCTCATCCATTTGCACAATGGGGATAAGACTTTGTTGGTGTCATTAATTCTAACTCATAAACTAGCCATAAGTTCATCTTGACTACCATTGATTATTGCACACATTGGATAAAGGCTCAATCATTCAAAAATTGCACAACTGAGGTCATGATCAAGTTCATTGAAGATACCATCATGAAAATTTTTGGGATGCCATATGCTCTGGTATGTGATAATGGCCTTGATTTCTCTTCTTTACAATTTATTGAATGGGATTATGATAACAAGGTAACTCTAAAATTTTCTTCTAATTATTATCCTCAAGAAAATGGAGTAGCGGAATCAACTTATAAAATCCTATTGGAAATAATTAAAAAAATTTAGACAAAAAATCCTAGGGATTGGTATAATAAACTAAAATATGCATTGTGGTGAGAAAGAACAAGGATTAAGTCTTCATTAGGAACATCTCCCTATCATCTAGTTTATGGTCAGGATCCTATCTTTTCCACCAACCTTAAGATCCTTACCTTGCAAATAATGAAAGACCACTTAGAAACAAATGACAAGGTAGAAGTCAAGTTATTACATTTGATAAGCTTGGATGAAAAATAAGAAAAGACACTACAACATTTCAGTAAGCATCAAGAAATGGTAAAACGAAGGTTTGATAAGAGGGCCAAAATAAAAGTTTTTAGAATTGTTGATCTAGTGTTACTATGGGATAAAGCCCATGAAAAAAATGAGACCATGAAAAATTTGACACCCTATGGTTAGGTCCCTTTTAGAATTATAATATTTTAGTAAAGAATGTTTTCATGTCAAAAGGCCTAACTGGAGAAGATGTCCCATTACTAGTGAATGGGCAATTTCTCAAACATCATTTTAGTGCTTGAGAGTATCCTAGTCCTATCCTATAAATAGCTTTGTACATAGTTTTTTTATTTATTTTTGGTGTGTTGATCTCACTTCATTTTATTTATATTATGGCTTTGAGTTTTTATGCTAGTTTTATTTATTTTGTTTTGATCATTTTTGCTTTGTTGTTGTTTTCAATTTTGGTTTAATATGTGCTTGTCATTAGTTTGGCTTAAATAATTCAAGTGCAACCTAATTATAGTTGCTCTAAATTGATTTTTTTTTGTGCAATTTAGGGGTGAAGGGTCCCGCATTGATCTCAATTAAGTTGAAGTTGGATTAATTAAATTTTTGATTTTTATTCGTTGTTTGTGAGCAGATGAATATGAAAGTAATGCGAAATAATGTTGGAACTTTACACTAAAAACACTTTTAAAGAAATTTAAATTAGGAGGAATGAAACCATTGTGGTTTTTTTTATAGGAACAATGTGTTTGCCTTCTTATTTTCCATGGTGATCCCCAACCCAAAAGCAAAACCTAGTGCTAATGAAATCTTTGGTCTTTAAAAAAAAGATAAAAAGGCTGAAGTGCTTGAGTGATTTAGACAACCTCTATCAGGGCTATGAATTCTCGAATGGTAGTGGAGCAAGATATAGAGTCGGATCAAAGATAAATCTATTGGTGCTATAGATGCTCAGTTGGTAATAGATCAATATCCGGTAATTGGTGACATGTCTACTTGTGTGACAAAACTCATCATTAGTAGACCAATGTTCACTTAGGGGTAAACTAACCTAATTTCCAAACTATGATGGTAAATTTTAACTGATTATGGAAAAAAATGAATTCACATGCACACGCTTTTGCTAAAACAAAATGAGGTTTTTCTCTCAAATAAATTGCCCAACCCTAACCTTGGGTGGATGCCAATTTTTGGTTTTGCTGGTTTGAAAGTTTCATTGTTTTAGAGAGGGTTCACTCTAATTAAAAAAGGCTCATAATAATTTTCTAGTAGATTTGCCATTACACAACTCACCCCAATTGGGGACCCACTTGAAGTTTTTTTGAAATTTTTCTTAAGGATTTTTCCTAAATTTTACCACTTTTGGGAGCTATAACCTTAAAGTGACCATAAGTTATGCTATAAAGCTCCATTTGAATTGATTCAAAGCATGATAAAAATATTTTAAAACTACCTTTACAATAGTACCAAGCTTTCATATCCAATATTTATGCTCTAGAAATTTTGATAAAAATATTATTTTTTCCCGTGACAGTCCATGAGCTTCAAATGATTAGTGTATTTCACTACATGTGGAAAAATATTTTGCCTTTGTAAATTTTGTAAGTCAAATTTGGTAGAAGATAAGCTAATGAAAAGAGAGAGTTAAAGATACATGCACTGTTTATTTTATCACCTATGGTGGGTATTGAATATGTATAAAAGTGCTTCAAGAAAATTCAACTATTGCACTCATTATAAGATGTTCTTCATCAATGATGGACACTATTTTGAGAAGACTAGAAAAGATCTCAAAATGCTTATGGATCATTGATCATATTTATCCAATGGTAGGCACTAATTTATATAGAAATATGATTTGGAGAGGATGCAAGATGATAGAAATTCAAGAGGTCGGAGGAAAATAAACACACAGAGACTAATATTAACAGTACACACAACGGAGAGCTGAAATTTTTTAATTTTTTTTATTTCAAAAAATTACAGACAATAAACAACCACACTCTCTGTTGAAAAATAGAGTCACATCTCTTATCATTTCTCTCTTGTCTATAATGCATACATATTACACTTAATTATATCTTTTCCCAGCCACCGTTTTTAACCACTCTTATCCTCCATGGGATAAGGATGAGCATGAACATTAAATAAAAATAATCTTATCCACTAAACAGATAAGGATGTGTACAAAAATTAAATAAAAAACTATCTTATCCACTAAACAGATAATGATGTGCACAAACATTAAATAAAACAACAAACATGGGCTGGAAAAAACTAAGTGTTGTGCAACGTGGTGCACTACGGCAAAAATCAAATTTTACCATTGGGTTGAGATTACTCTCAACACTGCCCCTTAATCTCAACCACAATATTTCCTCCACCATCAGTGACACCAAGATTATCACACTGTTGTGTGAAGGTCTTTGTTCCCAACGACTTGGTAAATATGTCTGCAAACTGCTCCGTTGTTCTACAGTGCTCCAAGATGATTTCCCCAGCATTGATCAACTCTCTGATGAAATGGTAGCGAGTGTCTATGTGCTTCATCCTCTTGTGGAATACTGCATTCTTAGAGAGGGCAATGGTGGATCTATTGTCACAAAATAGTTTTGTCACCTCTTGCTGCTCATGCCCTAAGTCTTTCAACATTCATCGCATCCATATGGCTTGATAGGCTGCCCCTATCACTGCGATGTACTCTGCTTCTACTGATGACAATGACACGATGGGCTGCTTCTTTGATGCCCATGATACAACTCCAGAACCCAAATAAAATACATACCCGAAAGTACTCTTTCGATCATCCGCACTACCTGCCCAATCACTATCAGTGTATCCGGCCAGTCTAAAATCATCAGTTTTCTTATATAATATACCGTACTCCTTTGTTCCTTGGACATATCTCAGTATCCTTTTGGTCGCTTGCAAGTGTGTGACCTTGGGGGTCTCCATAAACCTTGATATCAAACTAACAACATACATTATATCTGGCCATGTGGCTATCAAATACATTAGGCTACCAACAATGCTCTTATACATGGTGGGATTAACATCCTTGCTCCAATCCTCCTTCTTCAGTTTGATTCCCATAGCAACTGGTGTTGGAGTTGGCTTGCAATTCTCCATCTTGAACCTTTTGAGAATGTCCGCTGCATACTTTGACTGAGATATAAAGATGCCATGATCCAACTGCTGAACTTCTATGCCTAGGAAATACCTTAAAAGGCCTAAATCCGACATTTCAAATTCCTTTTTCATTTTTGCTCTAAACTCAGCTACTATGGCCTCATCATTTCCCATGAAAATTAAATCATCCACATATAAAACAACAATCAATAACTTGCCTTTATTTTCTTTGATATACAGTGTGGGCTCTCCATCACATTTTTTGAACCCATAGCTCATAAAGTATGAGTCTATCCGGCTATACCAGGCTCTTGGTGCCTGCTTCAGTCCATAAAGTACCTTCTTCAGCCTATACACCTTCCTTTCTTCTCCTATGGCTTCATATCCAGGTGGCTACTGAACATAAACCTCTTCCTTTAACACTCCATGAAGAAATACCGACTTGACATCCATTTGATGGACTTTCCACTTGTGTTGGGCTGCTATGGCTAATACAGTTCTAATGGTTTCCATCCTTGCAACTGGTGCAAATGTTTCCTCATAGTCAATGCCATATTGTTGTTTATAGCCCTTCACTACCAACCTTGCTTTATGCCTCTCCACTTTTCCTTCTGCATTACATTTGGTCTTATAGACCCACTTGACTCCAATGACATCTTTACCTTGGGGGAGATCTACAAGCTCCCATGTCTCATTCTTCTCAATAGCTGCTATTTCCTCATCCATTGCAGCTATCCACTTCTCCTCCTTGATGGCTTCTTCAAAATGAATTGGATCTTCAGTTGGAGAATACAATGCGAACAATAAATTTGAGCCTTCATCTTGCTCACCTTGCTCTTGTTGGTAAATATCAGTCAAGCTCCTAAAATTTTGGTTTCTCAACCTTGCCAATGGCATATTTGATGAATCACTTGATGTTGGACTACTAGGAGCTGTTGGTGGTGCTTGTTGTGCATTTGAACTACTTGCGGCCGATGTTGATGGTCCTTGTTGATTCTGATTTTGTATTGTAGGGGTGTTTACTATTGTCCCATGTTTATCTTCAAATAGACCAGCTCCTACAACATTGACAGTCTTCTCTATGCTTCCATCCCATGCTTCCTCTTCGACAAACTTGACATCTCTGCTAATTACAATTTTCTTTGTAACAGGATTGTACAGTTGGTATGCCTTGGAACTTTCATTGTAACCCAAAAATATGCATTTCTCTGACTTGTTGTCCAGCTTCCTTCTCAAATCATCAGGGATATGTGCATATGCTACACATCCAAACACTCTCATGTGGGAAACACTATGTTTCCTTCTAGTCCATGCCTCCTCTGGTACTATATTGCCCAAACTCTTGGTTGGACATCTATTCAGAATATATACAACACATTTAACTGTTGCTCCCCAATACTCATTCGACAAAAGCTTTGCCTTAAACATACTCCTTGCCATCTCTGTGATGGTTCTGTTCTTCCTCTCAGCTACTCCATTATGTTGGGGTGTGTACCTTGTTGTATATTGTTGGTGAATTCCATTATATTTACAGAAGTTCTGAAACTCCTTTGACATATACTCTCCTCCTCTGTCGGTTCTCAATACCTTGATGCTATAACCACTTTGTTTTTCCACCAAATATTTAAACTATTTGAAGTACTCGAATGCCTCATCCTTATGCTTCAATAGGTACACCCAAGTCTTCCTCGTGTAATCATCAATGAAAGTCAAAAAATAAACAACACCATGCAATGATGGTGTATGCATCTTACCACACAGATCAGAATGTACTATCTCCAATGGAGCTTGAGCTCTTGTTGTCACTCCAACAGGGAATGCATCTCTGTGCTGTTTTCCCATTATGCATCCTTCACATGCTTTGCCAGACCTTTCAATAGGTGGCAATCCCAATACCATATTCTTCTTATGCAACAAATTTAATGAATCAAAGTTAAGGTGGCCTAATCTCAAATGCCACAACCAATTCTTATCCTTAATCTCTGCTTGTAATACAGTCTGTGTGATTGCTGCCATCCTTGTACTCATGTCATGAGCTATCCTCAAGGGAAACATCCTATTGTTTGTCATCTCAACCCTAGCTACCAATATCTTTCTCGGTGTCTTATCTAGTATGGTGCATTTGTTATCCTTAAAACTGATATAATAACCTTTTCCTATCAACTGATCGACACTCAACAGGTTGTGCTTCAAGCCAGGCACATAATACACATCATTTATAAATGTCTTTTCCCCTTTCTTTGTCAATATATTTATTCTGCCTTTTCCCTTGATAGTAACCTTGTTATCATTACCAAGGGTTACATCAGACTTAACATTTTCA
This sequence comes from Wollemia nobilis, assembly GCA_028583015.1. NCBI lineage: Eukaryota > Viridiplantae > Streptophyta > Pinopsida > Araucariales > Araucariaceae > Wollemia > Wollemia nobilis. The sequence goes on along the minus strand of JAQPPZ010016892.1, from coordinate 4,543,403 downwards.
TCTAGACTAACAAACAGACCTCTATTGCCAGTCATATGGTTGCTACAACTAGAATCCAAATACCAAACATCCTTCTGACTATCCACTACAACGTTAAAAGCTAAAAATAGTCCATCATTCGACACTTCCTCATTCTCATTCTCAACAGTATAGTTAGCTCTCTACCTCCTAAGATCATACTGCTTCTTTCTACATTCACTAGCATAATGACCAAATTTCTTACAGTAATAACATTCCACTTGGGATTTATCATACCTTTGGCCTTGACCTTGGCTCTAGCTCTACCTCCAGTTCTGGCTTGGATGGCTTGTGCTTTGTTGACCTTGTTGGCTTTGGCCTCTTCCACTCGAGCTTGGCTGGCTTGTTGTTCCACCTCTTGTAGGGCTTCTTCCTCTACCCCTGAAACCATACCTTCCTCTACCTCTTCCTCTTCCAGGACCAATATTCACTTGTGACTTGAAGGCATTCTCCAAAGAACTACCTTCAGACCTTCTCAATCGATGCTCATGTGAAATCAGTGATGCTTGCAACTCATCAATGGAATATTGTGCGAGATTCTTGGTTTCTTCAATGGCAACAACCAAAGAGTCGAACCTTGATGGTAGACTCCTCAGAATCTTCTCAACCACCCTTCTGTCTTGAATATCCTCTCCATGGGACCTCATTTGATTCACCAAACCCACAACAGATGTGAAGAAAGAGTCTGCAGTCTCTGACTCCTTCATTTGCATAGTCTCAAAGTCTCTCCTCATTGACTGTAACTTTGCAGTCTTTATCTTCTCCATTCCTTGATATACTGTCTCCAACGTATCCCAGGCTTGCTTTGATCTTGTGCAAGACTGAATCCTTGGGAAAATACTTAAATCAACTCCTTGAAATATAAAGTGCAGTGCTTTGGCATCCTTTAACCGATTCTCCTTCAATGTATTCCTCTGTGCATTCATCAATGCATTTTGTGTTGCAACATTTGCTGGCTCTAGGAAGCCATTCTCTACAACTTCCCATACATCTTGTGATAGAAACAAGGTCTTCATCAGAATAGACCAGTATTCATAATTCTTCCCATCAAACTTTGGTATTTGTGGGTTATTCAGACTTGAACTCATGCTCGCTTGAGCCATTTCTTCCTTGGCGTTTAAGCCGTAAACCGCTCTGATACCACTGATAGAAATTCAAGAGGTCAGAGGAAAATAAACACACAAAGACTAATATTAACAGTACACACAATGGAGAGCTGAAATTTTTTAATTTTTGAAAAATTACAGACAATAAACAACCACACTCTCTGTTGAAAAATAGAGTCACATCTCTTATCATTTCTCTCTTGTCTATAATGCATACAGATTACACTTAATTATATCTTTTCCCAGCCACCATTTTTAACCACTCTTATCCTCCATGGGATAAGGATGAGCATGAACATTAAATAAAAATAATCTTATCCACTAAACAGATAAGGATGTGTACAAACATTAAATAAAAAACTATCTTATCCACTAAACAGATAATGATGTGCACAAACATTAAATAAAACAACAAACATGGGCTAGAAAAAACTAAGTGTTGTGCAACATGGTGCACTACGACAAAAATCAAATTTTGTCGCTGGGTTGAGATTACTCTCAACACAAGATAACCCAATTCATTAATCCCACTTCATTAGACAATAATTATTAACCCAAAAAAATAAGCCAAATAATATTTGTTGTTGATCCTGAGGAATATGGAAAATCCATAATCTCATAGAGATTTAAAGATAATGTTGGAGAACTCAGATCATAAAAAATATGTGTACCATATAATCTAAGATCAACAAGCTATACTATTTTAAGGAATCCCTAATGGAATTTATCAAGACAAAACTTTGTGAATCATCCAATCCAAGACCAATTGCCTGCACCATTTAAGGAATCTCCAATGGAAGTTAGAAAGCAAAAACTCTATGGATTTCCAAATTCAAGATCAACAACATGTGTTATTTCAAGGAGAACCTAAGGATGGTTGGAAACCCACATATTTGTAGACCATCTAATATAATATCAATGGCCTACATTATTTTAAGGAGGCCCTAAGGGAGAGTAAAAATGAAAAGTTTCATGGACAATCCAATCTCAAATCAGTGGACTACTCGATTTAAAAAAGATCCAATAGATATTTATGAGGTAAATTTTCATAGAATTTCTAATACAATATTGTAGATCATGCTATTTTAAGGAATATTTACTAGAAATTATCAATCCAAAACTATATGGACCATGTGATCCAAGATCAACAACCTATGCTATTTTAAAGGAGCTCCAATAGAAGTCATCAAGCCAAAACTCTATAGATTGTTCAATCTAAGATTAATGACTCATTCTATTTTAAGGAAGCTCCAATGGAATTTAGCAAGCCAAAAATCCTTGGACCATATTATTCAAGACCATTAGACCATGCTATTTCAAGGATACCCTGATGAAAGTTGGCAAGGAATAAATCCATAGACTATTTGAAACAAGATAAATTTCCCACGATATTTCAAGGAGGCCCTATGGGAAATCGGTGGCGTAAAGTTTTTTGAACCATTTAATATAATATTAATGAGCTATTCTATTTCAAGAAGGCCTCAAGGGATATTGGCAAGGTAAATTTCCATGGTCTATTTGATCCAAGATCAATGACTCATGTTATTTCAAGGAAACCCTAAGGGAGATTGATGGGGTAAATTTTTGCAGGCTATCCAATAAAAGATCAATTACCCATATTATTTCAAGGATATCCTATGGGATATTGGTGAGGAAAATTTTCATAAACCATTTGACCTAATATCAACATCCCATACTCTTTTAGAAGATTACTAGAGAAGTTATCAAAAGAGAAACTCCATTATTAGCCATGCTTGAGACACATGGAAAATACATTGGTTATTTTTAGAAGAGGTAAGTAGTCATCCCTTCAAGAAGTGTATAATGAACATCAGCCACACACATTGGTGATGAAATATATCCAATAGTCTATGGAGGTTCAAGAGAAGAAGCTAATACATTCAGTCCAATAAGTTTCATGAGTCATCTAATAATAATAATCCACAACTGTTGTTTCTTGAGAAACTATTCAATAGATAGTCTCAATCAATGGCCTAAAAGGAAGTCCACAAAATTTTAGGAAATTTAGAAAAGTTTTTCCAACCTTACAATCAAGCAAAAAATATCTTGACCTAGCAAAACTCAAGACACAAAAAGGTGATGGCTACACCTAATAAGTGTTTGTCTTTCAACTTTCATAATAAGAAATATTGAGGAACTTTATTGCAATTAACATATTCACATGACCTCCCAAGAATATCAGTTGAAATCATAATGATAGTGGTTTCAAAAGAGATCAAATTTCACCTACCAATGATGCTTTGGCATGGCAATCCAATGGAGTAGTTGGCATCTTAAAAGACAATAGTCGTAGAAATCACAATGGGAAAAACCTCAAGCTTAGTAACATTGATTGTAGAGTGCTTTGATGATTAGTCTTTAGGAATTCATAGGAAGGTTATTTGGAAATAGCTATGGAAGATCTACATCCAAAGGTCTATAATCCTTTAGAATTAATCCTTCTAGATCCAAAGGCCTTGATACAAGCAATAAATTAAATGCATATTGAGCCCAACATACAAAGGAAGAGGTATTTTGATTCTTTTTATAGATTCAGAGGGGAAGGCTCCCTAGTTTTTGGATTATAAATAGTAGATAAATATTCATTGTAAGGAATTTGAAGTAGCCTACTCATGCCTATTGGTCTAATTTTTTTCAAATTCTGTGAAGTATGCCTTAAAATTTAGCCAATGTTGGATGACTGATATTTATCCCAAGTTCAACCTTTGGAGTAGGCTAATTTCTTGAAATATGTATAAAATGAAAATAGGAGTTTAAGATAAAAGTAAGAAATGGAAGGACTATAAAAGCCTAACATTGGGTACACACTACATAAAATCCAAACACATTTAGCTTACAATGAAACTTAACATACCAACCATTGTTGAATATCTAATAGAGTTCATTCAGTTAGAATTATATGCTTTAATAATTCCAAATACTTTATAAGAAGCTATACAATAGTGATCCAAGGAGAAAAATTCACTTTAATAGAATAAACTAATTGTGAAGTATAACAAAAATAAATTAAACCAATCACATTAGCAATACAAGTAGTTGAACCAATGCCAACTAAAATTTAAAATACTATTTTCTGCAAATGGCCAAGCCACTATAATTGTTTATAAAATATATCACTCTAAAGCTTAACAATATTGGCTTGAACAACTAGAAGGCACCAAGGTAGTTGTAGTTCTAAAAGGGATATTTTAGGATGGTACGTATCAAAGTTAGGATTGTGATAATATTGAGACTTTTAGTTGCTTGGGGGACCTCTTGAATCAGATATAGAATTTTGGGGTGGTTTGATAATGTCATCATTTGATAAAACCCAATTTCATGCATTCTCAATTAGCACTTTGGTCTCTCGATCTTACATATTTTGGACCTTCATATCAATTTTGTGTTGAGAACCCAATTTTGCTTAACTTTGGTATTTTTTCACATTTATGAACTTTAGTGTGGAAATATTGATGTAATTGCTTGAAATAATTTGAGGTCATTCCATTCCAACTTTGAGCTTAGAGGATGTTCCTTGATTGACATTAGGATTATGTTGATTTATATTTAAAAAAAAATCTTTACTCTATCTTATGCATGTTAGCACATTTTTAGACTTTCAAAACACTATGCTAACATCATTGCTTAAACAGTTCTAAAATTTTTCAATTCTGGACTTGCACACTTTCAAAATTTCCTTTGGGACTTATATAATTTTTTAAAGAAATAGCTAACCACATTGAAGCTTATTTTTAGACTAAAGCATTGGAGTACTAGCTATCTAATAGATGATACTACATTATTTGATGTGCAGATATGTACATGTGCCATAAAAGAAGGCTAAGAGTATTCTATGCAAGTGGTAAGTTAAGAATCCAAAGGTCATATGGAAGGGAACAATCAAGAATATGGAAAGTCATCTTGTAAAGCTATATCATGGAGACAAAGATCCATAATCTGTATCTTCTCTAATTTTATTTCAAGAAAGAAGAAAGTGATATTGTTGTTAGTATTTGCTTTATTCTTGTTTTTTAAGAATAGTTTCATAATATTATGATTATCTTAATATTTAATATTTTTGCCATTTAATATTTTATCTTGTGAAATATTCCTCTATATTTTTCATAGATAGGCTTAAAAAACCAACAATGGTATCAAAGCTACCACTAGACTATGTCTAGTTTGATAGAGTTCATTTTATTAGCCCCCATTATAATTAGTTTTATCCATTTTGATAAGGTTAATTTAAATTCTGTCCACTTTAAAGACAATGAATACTTGGACTCTATTTTAAAGGTCATATTGAGTAGAAAAGGTTAGGGTCTTTGCACTAGGTTTAAGGAAAACTAGTGAAGACTAGGAATCAACTATGTTGATATTAGAAACCAACTCAAAAGAAAGTTGGAGATTCAGGGACATTCAAAGTGAATTTAAAATATTTGAAGAAGAACCATGTTAAATTGACCTTGACATTTTTGAGAAAGAAAAATAAAAGTTTACAAAGCATAAAAGAGAAAGTATCTTCCAAGGATACATTGAAGAATTAGGCTGACTGAATATATCTATATATCATTTTAGTCTTGGTCACAGATCATTTTTTGAAGCAAATTATTCAAGGTAGACACATACTATAGAAGGAAAAATATCCCAAGAGGCCATTATACAATAGAGCCTACAATAGATCAATATTGAAGAGAACGCAATATAAAAAGCTTAAAAAATATAAGAGGCTTGAGAATCCTATAAAGAAAATATTTAAGAAATCTTATAGGTGCCTGTGATAAGTAGAAACTAGAGTAGCATTCTGCAAGGGAAAATGACTATAGTCAAGATCAAAGCAATATTCTACAAAGTTTTTGGGATAAGGCCCATAGTAAAGAATTAGAATAAAAGTGAAAATAGCATAAAGGAAAAAGTTAAGAGTTGTTATTTGTCACAAAAAATTAAGAACAACAAAAAGTGTTATATATATATCTATATATATAACAAGTTATAGAATAATTGATCCAATAACAAAGAAAATCTAAATAAGAAAATATGTAGTATTTGATGGAGGAATACAAAATGTTATTAAAGAACAAAAAGTTAATTAAGAAGCAATTCTAAGTTAAAAAAAAATACTTATCAAGTGATGATTCATAATCAGATATACATGATTCATAGAATGAAAACACATAGACTACTAAAATTCTACAAAGAAAAGAACCAATATGGCCTAGAGATAAACTTAAGGATTCAAAACTAGAGAAAATGTTGAATGTTACTACAACTCCAAACTTGTAGTTTAAAAAAAATGAATAAGGGATTGACAAGTTCTATAGAAGAACCTACAATGACACTAAATGCTTTATATCATCCAAAATAAAAGGTAGCTATGGAATTAGAATATGAAATATTGATAAAAAATAAAACAAGGAATTGATTTACCTCGAGGAATAAAATAGTTGGATGTAAATGGATCTATAAGATTAAATATAAAGTAGATGGTTTGTTCAAAAAATACAAAGGTTGACTAGTTGCAAAAGTATATAATCAAACAGAAGGAATTGATTATGAAGAAACTTTTGCACCAACAACAAGAATGACTACTATTAGAACAATTTGTTCTTTGGTAGCATATCATGGATGGAAACTACATGAAATGGATGTAAAAAGTGCATTTATTAATGGTGATCTTTAAGAAGTATATATGTCACAACTAGAAGGGTTTGTGATTAAAGGACAAAAACATAAATTTTATAAACTAAACAAGTATTTGTATGGTCTAAAGCCAGCGCCAAGAGCATGGTATGTAAGTATTAATAATAATTTATTACAACATAATTTTAAAAGAAGTTTATCAGATCCAAATCTCTATACAAAAAAAATTGGACATGATATAATAATATATTTGGTATATGTTGATGATATAGTAGTTATAAGAAGCTCAAAAAGTCTGATAAATGAAGTTAAAAATACCTAGAGAAGGATTTTGCGATGACAAATTTGGGACTTTTTATTTATTGTCTTAGTTTAGAAATTCATCAAAATGGGAACAATATCACAATAACACGAAAAAAATATGCAAAAATGTTACTTGAAAAATACAAGATGCAAACATGTAAATCCAAATATACTCTTATGGAACAAGGGTTAAAATTATCTAGATATGATGAGACATCTCTAGTTTCAACCACTATTTATCATCAATTAATAAAAAATCTTCTATATCTGACAAATACGAGACCAGATATAGTTTTTACTATAAATTATCTTTTGAGATCTATGCAAGAACCTGGGGAAAGTCATTGAACAACTACAAAAATAATACTACAATACATTAGAAAAACTACTGAGTATGGACTAACATATAAAAATGATGATGGCAAATTCTATTTTCAAGGATATTCAAATTTTGATTATGCAAGATCTATAGATGACAAAAAATATACTTCAGGATATGTGTTCTATCTTGGCTCTAGAACTATTTCATGGTACAATAAAAAACATGTAGTGGCACTCTCATCTACAAAAGCAGAATGTCATGAAGTAAAATATATGGCCTACGAAGCACTATGGTTACAATATACTATCAAATGTGGGCATAAAAAAATCCTATATAAATAAATTGTGATAATCAAGGAGTACTTAATTTGATAAAAAATCCAATCATTCATGAAAGAAAAAAATATATTGAAGCTCAATGTCATTTTATCAAGGATCATGTTCAAAATCATCATATTTAGTTAAAGCATATTTCTATTGAAGATTAGATTACAAATATTTTTACAAAAATACTTGGTCGAAACAAATTTTAAATATTCTATAATCTAAAAGGTATGTCATGAAATATCAAATAATGTAATACGGGGGATGATTGATGATATTACATTATTTAATGTGTAAGATATGTACATATGTAATAAAATAAGGCTAAGAGTCTTCTATGCAAGTGGCAAGTTAAGAATCCAAAGGTCATATAAAAGGGAATAGTCAAGAACGTAAAAAGACATCTTGTAAAGCTATATCATGGAGACAAAGCTCCATAATCTGTATCTTCGCTGATTTTATGTCAAGAAAGAAGAAAGTGATATTGTTGTGAGTATTTAATTTATTCTCAATATTTAAGATTAATTTCATAACATTGTCATTATATTGATCTTTAATATTACGTATATTTTATATTTGATCTCGTGAAATATTCCACTATATTTTATGGTAGATAGGCTTTAAAAACCAACACTATATATGTTGATTGGGTGTCCAAGCCAAAATTAGGATATATTCCTTTAGTGAGGTCTAAGAAATATATTAGAAAAAATGATTTGCAAATAAGGGCATGAATTTGACCTACATTCTTGGCATTTCCTAGGGATTTTTGCTAATGAAATTTAAGAACCTAGAAAGCCTTATCTCATTGGGTATGGAGTCAAAGCTTCCAAAAAATGAGAGAAATTTGAATTTATGTAAAGGAAGATAATTACATAGGTGAAAAATGTAATGGATTGGTGATATTGAATGGCATAAACTAGATAAGTAAATAATAATGGAGTGATAAAGGGTGGTTAAAAGGAGTGAATGTTAAAATGGGGTGAAAATAGATTATACCTTTTACAAAAAGAGGTAAATTACCTTGGGTGGATTTTCTAGGCACTTGAAAGTTGGGCCCTTTTTTAAACTGACATGTTTTTCAAGAATTTTCCACTTTGTGCAATTGGTGCTCTCATGCAATCATTTTTTTATAGCCAATGGTCCTCTACCAATACACCTACTTTAATTTGGATACCTTATGTTTGCTTCCATATTTTAGGGTTTAGGTGTCATGTTATAAGATTGCTATATCTCTTTCTTACCTTTGCATATCAAGTAGCTTTTGACCATCCTCTATATTTATATTCTTTGTGGTTGGGATTCTGCCATTGCATCTTACTCCTCTTGCTCATAACCAACTCCTTTTGACTCTTCATGTTCTTTATCAACTTCTTGATCAATGAATACTTATTTGATATTTTGTGTATTTGGCAAGTGGTATTCCATGCTTTTGGAGCTAGGTGTTTTATATTATTGATATTATCATTGATCACCATAATTTTGAAGGTTTTATTAAATTATAGGTCCTAAAACCTTCTTGTCATCTAGATCTTTGCTTGTATTATGGTCATCCTTTTCAAAAATTTATAGACTTGAACTTTTGTGATGGATCCCTACCATTGGTTAAAATATTCTTCACTATTGTAATCAAATATATTTGAGCCTAGAGTTTCTATCTTGTATGGGATTGGATCTATTCATCCTAAAATCTTGGAAACCCAAGGCTTCATGCTTCATCCACTAGGGCCATTATTTTTCTTACTTTGCCTTGCAACTTGTTTAGCACATTCCATCCTTGTTAGACTATTTTATTTCATTGTACTAGATTTTGGGTGACATATATCACTAAATTTCATTCTCTGTTTGTCACTCCCACAAAATATGGATCAAATTTTATTTTTTGCAAATTCTATGAGTGATTTGGTTTGTTCTATTTTATCTCCCACTTTGTCTTGAGTTACTTGTATGTTTGTGTTTGTAGCTTTGATGAATTCTATACTGAATATTAGATAGTCAATGACTGGGAAGACTTTGAGAGAGATTTGGAGGATCTTACTCTAGCTTTCCTTCTTCAGATATATTAGTGTCTCTTGGAAGAAGCAAGAGGTTTAAGCCTTTTTCCTCTCTTTTTCCAACTGCTACTACATACTTTGCATTTGTTATCTTAAAAAATGATTTATTTCTTCCTTTTATTGTAGCTATTATAGGATTAGGAGCTTCAAAGTCATCCTCCTTAGCTTCTAAATATCACTTTCTAGGGATTTATTCACATTCTATTCTTCATTTTCCATTTCTTCAAGGTTATTGATTTTATTTGCCAATTTATTATATTTGTCCCTCAACATATCACCTTGGATGTATATGGTGTTGAACTGAGACTAGGTGTTGAGTAGGAAATATTCTAATGGTAGTCAGACAATATTTATTATTTGTGTTGTTATATGATAGTCATCTAACATCATTTATAATTTTTTCTTATTAAATTTTGGAGTGGCAATGATCCTAAACTATTGATGAGTAGTTGATTCAAACACATTTATTAGCATAGAGGGTACTCACTTATTTTTGTTGGTGGTTTATCTTTCCACCAATCTTAGATATTTTGTCTCATTTTATTGATCTTGTTGATGGTGGTTGTGGATGCATGATCGAGAGATAGTAATATTAGGAATATGGGTTGTGTAGACACCTAAAATGTGTCATGCTTAGGGGAGCTACTCACATAGACACATTCATAAGATCAAATGACATAATCTTGGACTTTCCAAGCATCAAAAATGGTTCTCACCACTCATTTGGGGCCTTTTCAAGCCATCCAAGCCTAGCCGCTCAAGCCAAGAGTGACTAGATCTTAGCCGCTCAAGCCTAGAGTGGCTAGACCTTAGCCACTGTAGATGACAACGGCCAGATCTTAGTCACTGTAGATGACAATGGCTAAACCATAAAAGTAGTTTTATCGAAAAAAAGGCCTAATCACGGGTGGAAGTGGTAGTCTGCATGCAATAAAGGTGAGCGGGAGTAACTTTGCATTCCCTTTCATGACCAGTTCACATGGGAGACTTGAGTTTGCATTTAGACTTTAGTTAACTGGTCTTTAAACATAGAAAAGACAAAAAGCTTCTCATGCTAACTCTCACTACGCATGAGGAATTCATTCCTAGGGCTTGGACATAGACCTAGGGTTTCACACTATAAAAGGTGCAAGCCTAAGAGCACCAAGGATCGATATTTTATGAGATCCATATTTTATCCATCTTTTATATATTTTTATCCAAGTAATCCAGATTTATTAGGACAGGTCATTGAGGAGAGCTTTCGAGACTTGGAGAGTTTCCCTTGGAGATCACATTTACGACGAAGCCCTGATAAATTGGGGAGCATAGCAACCATTATTTCAACATCGGATACAAGCTTTGGTCCATAGCTTTGGAGCAAAGAGGATGAGAGTCACTTTAGCGGCCGTTGTCTTGGACAGTGGCCCATAGGCTTAGCTTAGGGTTTTAGACATTAGATTCATTATTTTAGCATATCATTAGCATAGCATCATTTCATTCATTCGTATTCATAGCATTAGTCTAATTTGCACTTGCTTTCATTTGTTATATTCATTGCTAACAACCTCATCCGGGGAGGTATTCTCGGACATCTAAGTGTGTGTTGTTGTTTCATTGCTTACAGGGCCACAGGTTCATCGGATAGAATCTGCAACATACGAGAGCAAAAGGGATCCCTCTAGGAAATAGGCCTAGAGAAGGAGGCATCTATAAGTCCTCATACATTTCCATGTGCGGAACCGGGAAGATTTTGGAAGCTCACCACCTCTTTGCGAAAGAGGCACTCTTTACCTATTTGTAACCTTATTGTATCGAAATGGGTATCCCTAAGAGGGACCGACATGTAACCGGGTTTCAATACAAATAAAGAGATCCATATTTGTTATTTCTGTGTTATACGCTTTTCATTGTCTTCCATTTTATTTTTGGGTTTTAATACATTGCAAGTAGAGTAAAAAGAGTGGTGCATGCGTCCCGGGGTCGCTACAGATGGCGATCACGATGGGACCTCCACTGATTTTTCATTTTTTGCCTAAATACTAACTTATTTTTGTGTGCAGGTCTAGCCGCTCTGAGCTACAGCGGCCAAAAATCAGCCGCTCTGAGCTACAGCGACCAATAGAGCTTTAGCCGCTCCCACTAACGACGACCAAGAACCAGCCGCTCTGGTCAACAATGGCCAGAACTGGAGAGCAGCAGAGGATAGAAACAAGGTTCTCTAAGCTGGATTAGAGGTTGGTACAACCTCTCTGATATTTTACAGCTTTCTATTTGCTTCTATGTGTCTAAAATAGAGAACTTAAAGCACATTTATGTTTGGAAATTGAAAGAATAAAAGGAGAAATAATTAAGCATTTTGCATATCTTAGATCTTCTTTTAGATTTCCACTAGGCATTTCTAGGAACAATGGCTTATGCCTAAAAAGTTCACCCTAGAATCCAATGTGCTAGACATTGTATGTTGTTTGCTTGCTTTGAGGCCCTACTAGAGGCCATAGCTGCATGAAATAAAGTGTGCTCATACAAATCATAGTAGTTCATGCATCTTTCTGAATATTGAAATGTATTTTTGCACTTAGGCATATAGGAAAGACTCATTGTTGCTATATGATGCACTTTATGTTATGCAAGCTTAAAATGAACACCACACACGCACGTATCATTTAAACATTGGGGAGTTGGATTTCATCACCAACCCTCAATTCAGTCCAATGATGTTGGAATTCATCTCCTTCCACTGGCTTTCCCCCTAGAGCTTCCTAGAAATGGATTGGGAAACTTATTTATAGTGGTACTAAGTTACTTGTGCTCAAACTGTCTCCCACTATTGGAACAATCATTGGTTCAGAGTGGAAGAGCTAGGCGAACCCCCCACTAGGACTTCAGTGGTGTACCCTAGCTTCTTTTGAGAAAATCATGTTTGGCACGGGTGTACTTGATTGTCACTATGGATGAGTCTTCTCATTCTTAATCCAAGAGCAAAAGCAAGAAATCAAAAGAACAACACATCAAAACACGCCAAATAGTTTAGGGCACACTTAAATTGATAATCAAGATAAACTTTTGTTTGGTATTGTGTGGCTATTCCTAAATTGCAACTCAAATGATCAATTCATAGACAAAATGGTCAAAACAAGAAGTAAACACCCTCGGTCTGATATCGAGGGAGAGACTGAAGCAACTCATACCCATAGGTGAAGTCGTAGTAACATTGAACGACCTACCCGTAAGACCGTGGGATGTAGCTCCATGAGCCTAAGGGGTGATAACTCAACCCTTGGGGGATCTCCTCAAGAAACCCCAAGTAGGGAACCACATCATGGAACAAAGTCACATAAACAAAAAGAGGCTTCACAGCCATCCTCATCAAGGAGACATGAGGAGACCTCAAGGGCCTCCTCTAAACACAAAAAAATATCAAAGACGTGAGGGAGATTCAAGGGCTTCCTCCTCACATGGACATAAAGAAGGTTCTAAAACTCATTCTTCACATAGGGATGATGAGACTACTACATATCCATCCACATGGAGAAAACATGTCACCACAAAGCCCTCTTCATCAAGAAGGCAAGCAAGAGTTGCAACACCTCAAGATTCACAAGAAACATATGAAATAGGTCTACCCACTGAAGGGCAGGAAACTAGAGCTACATCTAGTCATGGGAATCAGATAGAAGAAACCCTTCACACAAAAGGAAATATTCCCATAGACTATGACCTCATAGGAGTGAATGGCACCCCACGGGACCAGCCATGGAAAACAAGACAACTAGACGGGTTGGATCGGTTTCCTACATGACCAACTCAAAGAATTGTAGCTACTGAGAACTCTGCATCTAGAAGCTCATGAACTATGACTTCTAAGCACATCTCTCAGTCTTGGGGTACCTCAGAGTGACCCCGTAGTAGATGTATAGAGTTTGATCATAGGGATACTCAACAGTACACTAAACAAGTCACATTAGCTAGCAAGAGTATAGGTACAATAGAAACCTCCTCGAGGAATATGCGAGTCAAGACAACAAGAACAGAGTCAGATAAACATGATTCTTCTATGACAGTGCAAACTGACCATGTGAGACGGTTAGAAAATGCGTTACGTAAGGAGCGAGAGCTAGTGGAAGCTCTCGAATAGGATAAACAAAGAGAAAGACTCTTGCGCCAACATGAGCAGTGCTTAAGAGAGCAAGATGAGCGGCTAGCTCTTAGAAATTTATAGACAAATGGTGGTGACCACAAAATAACTAGACGTGCTGACTCACCTAAGGAGAGGCACACTAGAAAAGATAGCCCACAATGAAATCACCCACCAAACCATGAACGAAATCCAACTAGTGGGGAAAGGGCAAACATAACAAACCAGGATCACAATCCTGAGTCCCCTCATAGGAGGGAGGAAAATGGAACAAATAAAATGGATAGAGAGTTACCTCCATTGCCACTGTGAGTAGGCCTACAAGAGGAGGAAATCCATGCATCAAAGGTATTTCAAGAAATTGCTGAAAAGATAAAAGCCTTTGAGAAACAAGAGGCAGCTGGGAACTCGCCAACATTGAGTAAAATACACAACCAACCATTGTGCCCATCAATCCCTAGCCCTCCATATCCTAAGCACTTTGATATGCCTAGGTTAGAAAAATTTAAGGGTGAAGAGGATGCACAAGAGCACGTCACCAATTTTATCAATGCATGTTTTCATCTTGAAGACAATGATGCTCTCATGCTAAGAACATTCATAATGACATTTTTAGGTGCTGCCACTCAATGGTTCAACCAACTACCTAAGCATAGCATAACCAACTTTGAACAAATAGTAAACACATTCCTAAAGCATTTCTCCTTTGGTGCTAAGAAGAAGGTGAACCTTTCAGACCTGGCCAACTTGAAATAGTATGATGATGAGCCAACAATGGATTATGGGAATAGATGGAGAAAAGTCATGGTAAAATTATCATTCTCCGTTCCCATAGAAGAGATCATTCACATGTTCACCAAAAGTTGTTCTAAACACATCTCCCTCTTGCTACAACTTCAGCAGTATCCTTCATTTGAGGAAGCTTTGGCATAGGCCAAACTCATCGAAGACATAAAAGTAGATGAGGGAACCATTAAACTCCAAAACAAAAAGGAGTGGAACAAGAATGGTAAGAATGAGAAGTACAAGTAGAAGCAGGGCAACCCTGCTCCAGTCAATCAAGTCGTATTGGCTACACCTAAGGATGGGGGTGCACAACAACCCCAAAACTATCAAGCACATCCCTCACCAACCAACTACGATCAAAGGAATAATCAGGGGCGAAACAAAGAATGCAAGCCGCCTCTCTATTTCACGCCTCTGACAGAATCAATGCAATCAATCTTTAATCAGCTGAGTGAGGCCAGGAGGATCATATTTCCTGATATACCTCTTATAGATCCCAACCATCCTAAGCCAAAAGGATATAGGGAAGATCAATTTTACCCTTATCATAGGATACCGAGGCATGACATTGAGGCTTGCATTGGTTTTAAGCATCAAGTGCAAAACATGATTGAGGCGGGAGAACTCAAAGTTGACAACCCACTAGCTCCCGATAACAGAGACATGGGCATATACAAAAACCTGTTGCCCAATCATGAGGCTCCTAGGGAGCAAGGGGCCCAAGTCAATCAGGTTCGAGCTGATATACCTACCCACAGATATGTTGGGATGGTTGAGATTGTTAACATAGCAACCAAGACTAGATGGTATGGTCAACCGCAACCTCCTATAGCTCCCATGAATGTCCCAACCGCACCTAGGCAGAGGCAGGACAACCTTCCAGGTCCACCAACACAACTTGTGGTAACTATCCGGAGTAGATTGGAGCAAAACCTACAGATGACTCCAGCTAAGTTATCCATATATGAGCTCATACAACAGTCCCCAAAGCATAGGGAGACTTTAATGGAAATTTTAAGGACAATTGAGATCCAACCACAAGATGCGAATGCATTCACTCATTTTGTGGGACAAGTACAAGAATGCTAGGAACCTATAATTCGATTCTATGATTATGAGATTAAGACAGTACCTACTACCTTACCAGACCCTCCACTGAACATTGTGGTGGCAATCAATGAATTACCTTTCAATAGGGTCTTGGTCGATACAGGTTCATCGATAAACATCATTACAACAACAACAATAGAGCACCTCAAGATCCCCAAGTCCAATATCGTTCCAGGAGCCTACACATTGAGAGCTTTTAATGATGCTTTATGCAATATTGTGGGAATGATAGTCCTACCCATCAAGGTGGGGCACAAGACCATCCCTGTGATGTGTCATGTCTTGTAAGGGGCTATGCAATACAACATCCTCCTAGGGCATCCTTGGATAAGGGCCATGAAGTGTGTTCCTTTGATCTTGCACCAGTGTGTCAAGTATGTGCACGAAAACAAAGTCTATGTGGTTCTGGCTGATGAAGAGCCATTTAAATACGTCCATCAGGTGGACATTCTAGGAGAATTTTTAATTCCTTCTACCCACCTATACGTAGCACCTTCATCTCCAACCACACAATTGGATAACAAAGACAAAAGGGTAAGAAAAGACCCATGCACATCAACACCCCCTGGTGCACTTAAAATAGTCAATGCTTCTAAAGTACCATCAACGTCAAAACCAAAATATAATCAAAAGCTAAAGGCACCCTTAGTCGAGGAAGAAAGGCCCAAGGAAGTGCCAACTATAGCCATTGCTGAAATGCCAAGTCCTATGGAAGAAGAAGATCTTCAAGATCAAGATGAAGATAGTGATTACCATCCCGCTTTGCCAGTGTCATCCGTAGGGTCATCCACATCGCATGCATCAATACACTTGGCAAGCATAGGCATAGGGAAGTACCTTGTGCAAAACATTACCTTTACACCTATAATTGAGTCTACACAAGACATGGGAAGACCTAAGGACTTGAGACCGCCAATGGGAACAATGGTTCCACTTGGAATCCCTCCCAACCAAACCAATTTTGTCTATGTCGGCCTAGACTGCGCCCATAAGTCTTTAGACATAGAAGAGGATTATGAAGAATTATTCATGGTCAATGTTCGTTACCTCTCTAATCTTGAGTTTGCTCTAAGCTACTTTGAGTGTTGCCATTGGCATGGCTATGGCCTTGGTATATATGAGCAGGGGCGCAGGCGGCCATACGAGCCACAATATCAGCTTCCCTCCGACAAGTTTGGGTTAGGCTATTATATTGGAGGTCAAGATGACTCTCTTGCAGCAACATTGGATAGATTAAGCTTAGGGTTAGGATAAGACATCAATTTCATTCCTTATCACCCCCTAAGAACAAGAAATTTGAGCAATAGACAAGTGGCCACGATGAATGTACCACCACAAAAAATTTATCATCCAAACATCTCAATTGATTCCACCCCAATAGGGTACAACTCATGGGATGAGGAGAATGGATATGAAGCAAGTGATGATGAGGCACAACTTGGCTTAGCCTACCATGGGCCTCACTATTTACAAATATTCACATGGTCCATCCATAATGAGAGTGGGTATATATCGGATGAAAGTGACTATGAATCAGAAGACTCAACCCCTGACTTTGGGGTAAGATACAAATGCAAATGGATTCTTCATAAGTGACGAAGAATATGAAGATGAAATGGATATGGCCTACTTGGGGCCAAGGCATGAGCCCCTTGTCTTAGGACCGCATACCAATGCTAATGGTTTCTGGATAAGCGATGATGATTTTGACTTCAAAACTAAGATGGCTTATCTTGGGCCTCGCCACTTGTGACAAGTCAACATGATGGTAGAGAGAGAGGTGGCACTTCATGCCATAGACCCTCATCTACAATTTTTGGGGAGACCTGTTGACCTAGATGCCATTCACCAGATGGTCAATCCCCTTATGCCTACATTCAAAGAGAGGTTAGAGCCCAATGATCCTATTATCTGCCCTGCTCATGGGCTAGATCCAAAAATTCCCATTCCTCCAGAGCCTCATCGTAAGTATGGAAGGGAAACCCCTGAGATAAGATTGCACCCATGTGGTCCTAGAGATTTCATCCCATCCGTCAACATGATCTCCATTGATTTGGCCACTCCACTTCATAATCCAGCAGATCCTACCAAATCATTGCATCTTGATGTAGAGGCTATTGATTGGGATCGCGTTGATTTTCCCATAGAGCCTGAAGACCTCTTCCCCAATGAAGAGATGTTATAGCCATTCCATTTTGCATCAGGTTGTGCGTATGACGTCTTCCATGTTGGTTTGGATCCTGAGTCAGTAGGTCCTGTAAATCCCATCGATGACATTCATTTGATACCCATGCCTCATCAACTAGAGGATGGGTCACATATGGCTATAGAAGTGACTTTCAAGGTGGACATCAACGATGATCCTACCCAACCAAGGAAAGTCAAGTTCGGAGAAAGTCTATCTCTAGAGGAACAAGCCATCCTAATTCCTCTCCTCAAAGAGAGGCTAAATATTTTTTCTTGGACTTACAAAGACATGCTAGGGATAGATCCAAAGTTAGTCGTTCACAACCTTTCATTGGATCCCATGAAGAAGCCATTCAAGAAAGAGCTGAGGAAAATGCATCCAACCATCGCTTTGATGGTAAAGAACGAATTGCAAAAACTATTGTATGCAGTGTTCATAGTTCCTATCGACTATCCTGAGTGGGTGTCGAACATGGTACCCATGGGGAAACCCGACGAAAGATTCTGTATCTGCACAGACTTTAGAGATTTAAATAGGGCAACACCAAAGGATTCATTCTCATTTCCAAACATAGATGCTCTTGTAGATGCAACCACAGGTCATGAGATGCTCTCCCTAATGGATGGTTTTTTTGGATACAACCAAATTCGGATTAAGCCTAAAGATCAACATAAAACTACTTTCATTACTCCGTGGGGAACATTCTGTTACAAAGTGATGCCATTCGGTCTCAAAAATGCTGGTGCCACATATCAACGGGCCATGACATACATATTCCATGACTATATGCATAAGATCTTAGAGGATTACATGGATGACTTATTGGCCAAGTCCCTATTGCGGAAAGAGCACGTTGAAGTCCTTAGACAAGTCTTTGACCGCCTCATTGAACACAATGTCCGATTGAATCCTAAGAAGTGCGTATTTGGCATAACTTCTGGTAAGCTTTTGGGATTCATCGTATCCAAGAGAGGCATTGAAGTTGATCCTGCAAAGGTAAAGGCTATATTGGAAATGGCCACCCCTACCAACATTAGGGAGCTAAGGAGCCTACAAGGCAAGATAGCATCCATCAAAAGATTCATCGTGCAATTATCAGAAAAATGCTAACCCATGAATAGGTTTCTATGCAAGGAGGTCCCCTTTCATTGGGATGAAGAATTCCATCAATCCTTTGCAGAGATCAAAACTTATCTAGCAACACCGCCAGTATTGGCTCCACCAAGGCCAGACATACCATTTTTACTATATATATCGACTACTGATTTTGCATTGGGCACCATGTTAGCCCAAAATAATGCACAAGATAAAGAGCAATCCATATATTACATTAGTCACACCTTGGTGAGTTATGAGCTAGGATATGTGTATGTCGAAAAGTTGTGTTTAGCAGTGGTATTTGCAACTCAAAATTTGTGACACTACATGTTGAGCCATACGACCTACGTCATATCAAAATAAAATCCTTTACAGTACATGATGAGCAAGACATATCACAATACACCTACGAAAAAGTGGATCATGCTATTGACAAAATTTAATCTAGAGTTCATAAGCCAAAAGTCCATCAAGGGACAAGTCATAGCAGATCAATTAGCAGAGGTTCCTCTTCAGGATAACAAGCCTCTCACCATAGAATTTCCTGATGATGCGGTCTTTGCATTATCAGATCTTCCAGAACTCGAAGAACCTAAGAAAGAAAGAGACATGTCATTGTTCTTTGACGGTTCAAAGTGTGAACAAGGGGGCAGAGTAGGGATTGTATTTATCACACCGTAGGGTGCTCCATTGCCCTTATCATTCAAACTAGACTTCCCATGCACAAACAACAACATAGAATATGAGGCATTGATCTTGGGACTCCAAATAGCCATAGCAATGGGCATTAAAATATTAAATATCTTTGGTGACTCCTTGCTCATAGTAAACTAGGTCAAAGGACTATTTCAATGCAGGTGCCCACTCTTGAAGACTTACAAGGAACTTGTTGACACCTACCTAGCCCGGCTAGAATGGTATGACATCGAGGCAATCCCTCGTATGTCAAATATATTTGCAGACACCATGGCATCTTTGGTATCCTTAATCCCTCATAATTCATCTACTGATTTTACAATCGTTCATGTGAAAGTGCTTTCGCACTCAACAATATGTCGTGAAGCTTTTGACAATCAAGAATCAGCCAACATGATCCACATCGAACCAAATCATGATTGGTCCTTCACATCCAGGTATTTCTTGCAAATGACACCTTGGGGTCTTTGATCTCCCAAGGACCTGTGGAGTGTGGCACAACCATACACCATAAAGTTTTTCCTTAATCTGTGTTCACCAGATCAGGAATGCAGGAAGAGCAAGCCATCTTTTCTATAGAAGTCGTGGCTTATCAGGATTGAATTTCCCAACTATGGGACTTCCTGAAACTTGGAATAGTACCTCAAGGTTTATCACATAATGAAAGGCGAACGTTCAAACATAAAGTAACAAGATACATCTTGCTAGGAGAAATCCTCTATAGATGAGGATATGATGGAGTATTACTCCGTTGTCTTGAGCCCTAGGAAGCATCCTAGGAAATTTTGCAAGCTCACGACGACACATGTGGAGGGTATTTCAGTGGCATGGCCATCATTAAGCGCATCTTGAGAATGGGTTACTATTGGCCCACCATGGAAAAGGACTACTATGAGTATGTCAAGAAATGCATTAAGTGCCAACATCATGCAAATCTAACGCACTTACCATCGTAAGCCTTGCAACCCATCCAGGTAACATGGCCATTCTCGCAATGGGGACTAGACTTGATTGGGAAGATCTCACCCCCATCCTCAGGCCGACACACATTCATCATAACAACCACTAAATACTTCACTAAATTGGTTGAAGCGATCCCCTTAACATCAAAAATTGGATCGAGGATTTTGGAGTTTATACTCCATAATATCATAAGTCATTTTGGGGTCCCTTCGAAGATAATATTGGATAATGGGCTATATTTCAAGAACAAAAATATATATGCTTTAATGAAAAGATAACATATTCAACATAGTTTTTCAATGCCTTATTATCCGCAAGCAAATGGGCAAGAAGAAGCCTCGAACAAAACAATAGTCTCCATCTTGAGGAAGATGGTGCAAGACAATCACAAGGATTGGCACATGTAGTTACCTCTTGCACTATGGGCATACAAGACTAGTATACAGACGCCCACTAGGGCAACATCATTTTCACTAGTATATGGCACTGAGGCCATCATGCCACTAGAGTTGGAAATTCCAACTCTACGCATAGCATTAAAAGACTTCATAGATGATGATGCCACGGTGTAATGTCACCTTGATCAGTTGATGCTTCTTGATGAACGACGAGTCAATGCTTTAGAGAATCTTTGTGTTTACCAATATCACCTTGCGTGAGGTTACAATAGTATAGTCCACTTAAGAGAATTCAAGGTTGGAGATCTAGTGCTCAAAGAAAACCAATAGAATTCAAATCTGCCATCGCACCTATGAGACAAGTTCACGGTAAATTGGATAGGCCCGTACATGACTTCAAAAAGAGTTTGGCATGGAGCATATTACCTTATCTCATTAGATGGTTTTGAAGAGCATGAACCTCTCAATATCATTCACTTAAATATATTCTATACATAAAACACAAAAAACATTCAAATATGTCATAAAACACAAAAACATTCAAATAGGTCATAAAACACAAAAACATTCAAATATGTCATAAAACATAAAAATATTCAAGTAGGTCATAAAATACAAACAAAAATTCAAATATGTCAAAAATACAAACAAATCATAAAAACATAAAATTTCAAAATACAATTAAAGGCTCCAAGGGCATCCAAGCCGCTTGGTCAAAATCAAATCAAAATGCTCCAAGGGTATTCAAACCACTTGGTCAAATTCAATTAAAAATGCTCCAAGGGTATTCAAACCGCTTGGTCAAATAGGGTATTCAAGCCGCTTGGTCAAAATCAAATCAAAATTCCCCAAGGGTATTCAAACTGCTTGGTCAAAATCAAATCAAAATGCTCCAAGGGCATTCAAACCTTTTGGTCAACACCAATAAAAAATGCTCCAAGGGTAATTCATATCGTTTGGTCGAAATCAAAAATGCTCCAAGGGTAATTCATGCCACTTGGTCGAAATCAAAAATCTCCAAGGGTACTTCATGCTAGTTGGTCAAAAATCAAAAATCCCCAAAGGCACAAAAGCCCTTTGGTCAAATTAAGCAAAAATAAAAAAACAACATAAAAAACAAAAATACAAAAAAATTGCATCACATATTGCATCCACACAATTGCATTGCATTTTAATATCCATTACATTCGCATATGTCATGAGAGCCTTGAAAGTAATGCCATAGTTTGTCTCAAAAATCATTCAAATCCATACCTCTATGAACACGTGTGTAATTATGTTTTTCAACACAACCATTATCTCTTGCTATACATAATATACTAAGGTTTTTTGGTTATTCAACCACACCTAGTGATCTTATCAAATTTTATGGAAAACCATCTTGGTTAGTAGAGAATAATGTCTAGTGGTGACAAATCCTAGCATATCTCAGGATCCCACCACTAATTCCAAACACTAAATTCTAGTTGGTACACGGGAAGATGAAAGTCGTTAAGTGGTTAGGTTACCTAAAGCAAAAAGGGACATCCTTGCTTATCCCCCTGTGCAACCAGTTCAAAAATTCTGAGAATTGACAAAAGGACAAGCTCCACCCTACCCAAAAATCCCTTGCTTAAGTCAATAAGAAAAAATCCCAAGTTCAAAGTTCAAAATCTTCAAAATTCACACATCAACACCCATATTCATAGCTCAAAATATAAAAAGGACAAAAGCAAAATAAACAGTGATTATCATCACTACAAGAATCCCTTGCTCTAGAAAAAATAATCCAAAAATAAACAGTGTTTTTTATCACTAAATACGAGCAAGTATCCCAAGTCATAATAAAGAAAATAAGGGATTGGAGATTGAATCATTGGAATTCTCAGCACTATATAGGATTGGAAGGAGAAATCCTTACACATGATGATATGTCTATCACAAAAGCTATGCATTTATATAGACCAATGTTTGAATGTGGATGAGCTAGCTTTAGGTAATCCAAAACTACCTAGTGGTATAGTCCAATTGAGTTCAACATAAGAATAAGATGAAAATTTGAGGATCTCTAATATTAGAAATGGGCTGAAAGAATCCTGCCTAAAATAGGAGGAAATGCATGGGTTCTATCTAAATATATTCATTTGCACACACAGGGAGAATGAGTACCTAGGACCATGATGAAAGCCTAATTTTCAAAAGCCTTAACTGATCAGTACACAGTCATTGATAATGTAACTAGAGTGTTTGAATCTCCATAAAGCCCCAAAATTCTTACATAGCAACAAATCATATCATCATTTACACCATCACTTTCATTATAAGATTCTATAAATTAGGGGGTATCAACATAGTAGGATAGATACCGCATATATATTAGAAATAGTATATAGACAGCCAATGACTACTTCATATCTTTTAATTTACAGAAACTTATCAAGAAAATACATCTCACACCATTACATATCGTATATGAATACTTAATCAATTTTTAAGATAAGAGAGATTATTTAAATTCATGATTATTTTTTTACTTTATGTGGTATCACCCATTAAGATTGTCAATGTCATATGCATTCCTTATGTTTTAAGTGATTAAAGCATACATGTTCATTTATACCATCCCATCACATAAGTTAGATGCATACAATTAAAGCAAAATTAGACATGCATCCATAAACACAAAAACCAAATCACCCATCATTACATCATAAAGCACATCATAAAACATATAGGTAATATCCATTTGCATACAATTATAAATTCATCATTGAATGGGTGTTCTTTCCCCATGGACCTGTTAATAACTATGGGGTTTCCCTCTAAATCATACCAAATTGGAAATGAGGGTGTTGTACTTCTCTTCTTTTTGGGTTTTGTTGTTCCCAAAAAATAAATTCATCATTTATCAACTCAAAATACATCACATCATATCATCAAATCATATAAGCATCTACACATCCACCTATGCATCTACAACATCATTTATCATCTAACGTATACATCAAGTCATCATAATGCCATCATCACATTGCATCATAAAACAAAATAACAACAAAAACATGAGCAATAAAAGATACACCTAATGAGTCATAATGCAAAGATATCATAAAAAGTATGTGTGTCAAGTCCATAGATATACAAAAATGCTTGTGGGCTAAAATAATATAGGTCAGCCAACCTCAAAAATAAAACCAAGAGCCATAAATCAAAATACTGGGTCTACGCTCCTTATGGTTGGATCTCTAGGAGAATGGTGCAAGCTGGACCATGCTGGTCTCTCAGTATGATTCTGGGCCCCATGACCAGGATGGATGGAAGACTACCCTACTGTAAAGATCCTACTAAATAGTGACCCACCTATGGATCCTCTATCTCTAGGGATGGCTCCTAGCCTCCTGATCTGCCTTGAGAGAGTGACAATATGGGTTGCATCCTCAACAATCTGTACATCACTCTCATCTAGCAAACCTTGTAGATGCCTGATCTCATCCTTGAGAGCTACCCTCGAAGGACCCTTGGGAGCATGAGGAGCAAAAATAGGCTGCATTTGGGCAACTTATCCCATAGCGGACTGCAAAGCCTGTATCTGGTCTGAAAGCTACGCTATAGTGGTATCTCATTGAGCTATGATGGCATCACACCATTGTACCTATATCTTGGCCAACTGGAGCTTAGCCTCCACATCATGTAGCTGTGCCCTAAGAGGAGAATCTCTCTCCTCAGGCTCCATATCCTCCTCTACCTCCTTAGGAACCTCCTGCTCCTCCATTACCACTTGCTTTACCTGCTGGTCCCATGCTATAGTCCTATCGTGAACCCTACACCCCAATGGATCTACCCCATCTCTACCATCATTATCTCAGCCTAGACTACCCTCACCATGCCATATTAGGTAAGCCCACCATCGTACAAATGCATTTATGACTCACCCAGCCACTCTAGGATCAACCGTTGGGGCATCCTCCTCATCAGCTAACTCTATAACCTGTCAAGGAGGGAGATCACTCTCTACTTTGATGTGCCTATACAAAAATGGTACTAGTGGCACGTCTTACTAAAATCCATATTGATGAAGAACCCAAGAGTATAAGTGCTCCCAGATGTTAATCTTATGGTCGATGATCCATCACTCTTGTCTCATCCTAGCAGTAAAACTAGCCGAGTCATCCAAAGCAGGACACTCATGATACGGGTGCCATATGACATCTCTAGCCCAGATTCCAAAGAAAGTGTTAGTATAATGAGTTAAATACCCTAGAAAAGTGTGGCTCTTGCACTCCTCACTCTCTCTAGCGCATCTAGCAGCATAGCACTGCATCCACCCATCCAAATTTATGATATCAACATGAAGCCTCTTGGGATGATATACCTTAATGTGCTCTTATCCCTAGATCTACAAAAGCCAACTACAGGAAATGCTGACATGACCCCTCTAGTAGATGTGGTATAGCTTTTCATAGCCCTGAGATAGTAGGGACCTACCCCATGCATATTTGATAGGCTCCTCGCTATCCATCAGGTCCTGAACCATCACAAGGAGGTTCCAAGGGAACCTTAAGCATGAGCAATATGGAATAAGGACATTGCTGATGACCATAAGCAACACTGCATGCTTCACTGTGAAAACATACTCTAGATAATGGACACTCCCCTAGACTTGGTGTCCTTGAGAGCATCCTCAGAGAACCTTATGAACACCTGAGTGAAGACAACCACTTGATCATTAGTGGCCGAAGAAATAATGGCCACCCCATCAAAAGGGATCTAAAATATCCTGTACACATCCTCTGGTGTAATGGTCATATCATCGGTTGGGAGGTGGAAAGTGTTAGTTCAAGAATCCTAGAGATGGGCCAAAGCTATAAGGTAAGCCTTATTCAACATAATGTGAGGCAGTCTAGTAACATACTGGATCCCATGGGCCTTAAGCCACCTCCAGTCTGTGTCATCCAAAAGAGGTAGAAGGTCATTCATGATCCTCAGGTCCTAAGACTGAGCAGTAAGTATCTAAGGCATAAATCTCAATAAAGCATAAATAAATTGACTCTCCTAAAACTACACAAAATAATGGGGGGGGGGATAAATGCACCTAGGCATGTAACACATGCTAAAGAGTAGTTCAAAATTCTACAAAAATTTAAAACAATCTCAGAAAATCCAAAAAAAAAATAAAATCTTTGTAAAATTGGCTAAGGGATTTAGCCGTTGTCGCCCACAGTGGCTAGAATATAACTACTAGAGATAGTATCGACTAAAACCCAATGGTCAAATTTTTGATTGTTGGGGTTCAAACCTAACCGCTCTAAGTGCCAACGACCGAAGGGCGACACGACAAACTTGTGAACCCTAGGTCGTAAAATGCAAAAAAAAATTGAAAACAACAAAAATGGGGATCAACCCACCACATAAAAACCTATACTAAGCCTAGCTATGGATTCTATTCATTACCAACAAATTTAGTGAGGTTCATTTACCAGTTACTTAGTGAGGTTCAATTTTACGCAAAAGAGGAAAAGAGGTTAGGGTTTGAAAGAATACCCAAAAATATTTGGTTCCTCCAGCAGCTGATGCCTCATCCCATGCAACCATATCCTCGATGTAGGTACCTTCCAAAACTGCGACTATTGTTGCCTCACTAGAGCTCTAAAAAGATGATTTGTCAACAAAGAAAATGATAGGTCAAAAATCCTAAAAGTGCATTTTTATATTTTCAAATTATGCCTTAGTCGTTGCTGACGCCAGCGGCCTAAACTTTGTGGCCGCTCAAGGCAACAACGACCACAAGCAGAGACTCGGAGGCCACTAGATTTGATAGCGACCTACTCAAAAGATGAAAACAAAATATTCCTTCCATGGGAGATAATAAAAAATATTAAATAAATGCATTTTGATGAATTAAAATAATCTTGACGATAAAAATAACAAAAAAATCACATGAAAGCATAATCTCAAGCAAGCCTCGTACCTAGTTACTTTATCCACTCTGCGATTGTAGCGATTCACACTCCATGCACTTCGATGAGATGAGTAGGTTACCATAAGTCCACTTGGAGAAAAAACATTTCATTTTAGAATTACGATTTGCCACCCTTCAGTCCCAAAGAAGACCAAGATGGTCGGACTGCTCCATGGGTGCGAAAGGATCATCCTAATTCCCTTGTGATACCAAAAACATTAAGCCAAAGTCATACAATATGAATACAAATATAATCATTCATCCTATATCCCTATGAAGGCTATTGATAGCTGGACTGCTCCTCGAGATAGGGATGGGTGATTATCATAAACAATTGGAATCACACTTGGATATGGGATTGCCCATTAAAAGCAAAAAATGCTAGAAAGGAACCAGATTAGTCATATTGGTCAAGAAACTTGTCGCTTCATTCATTATCATTTCTTCACCAATCCATTGTGTGAGGAGGTAGTTCAAAGATTCAACATAATCATAATCAAATCAACAAAAGATCACTCGATCACATCAAAATTGTGTTTGTCCTACGAATCATTGCATACAACAATCACAAATTTCCCTTGTTTTCTAGGAATGTAAGCAGACATGACATATTCAATTGTAGCTCTCCTACCGATTGAAACTGATGTAGTAGCTAAAGCTACCCAATTGAGTTTGAGGAATGAGTTCAATTTAACATGCCCAATCCACTAAGCTAAGTCCTCCAAAATTTGAGGTGATGATTAGAAGGATGTGTGCCATCTTGCATGATTGGGCCATTCGACGTTGATCAGACCATTGATCACCATACACCCTACAAACAGATCAACCTATGTTTTTGCTCAGCGTTGTGTTTTCCACATAGCACATCACAAAAATGGGTATCTATAGACACCTAAAACGTGTTACGCTTAGGATATCTACGCACATAGACACATCCATAAGATCAGATTACATAATATTGGACTTTCCAAGCATCAATAGTGGTTCTCACCACTCATTTGGGGCCTTTTCAAGCCATCCAAGCCTAGCCGCTCAAGCCAAGAGTGATCAGATGTTATCCACTCAAGTCTAGAGCGTCCAAACCTTAGCCATTGCAGATGACAGTGGCCAGATCTTAGTCATTGCAAATGATAGCGGTTAAACCATAAAAGTAGTTTTGTCATCAAACAGGCCTAATCACAGGTGAAAGTGGCAGTCTGCATGCAATAAAGGTGAGCATGAGTAAATTTGCATTCCATTTCATGACCAGTTCACATGGGAGACTTAAGTTTGCATTTATACTTTAGTTAACTGGTCTTTAAACATAGAAAAGACAAAAATATTCTCATGCTAACTCTCACTACGCATGAGGAATTCATTCCTAGGGCTTGGACATAGACCTAGGGTTTCACACTATAAAAGGTGCAAGCCTAAGAGCACCAAGCATGGATCTTTTATCGATATTTTATTTGTAAAATATTTATCCAAGTAATCTAGATTTATCAGGATAGGTCATTGAGGAGAGCTTTCGAGACTTGGAGAGTTTCCCTTGGAGATCACATTTACGATGAAGCCCTAAAAAATTAGGGAGCATGACAGCCATTATTTCAACATCGGATACAAGATTTGGTCCATAGCCTTTGAGCAAAGAGGATGAGAGTCACTTTAGCAACTGCTGTCTTGGACAGTGGCCTGCAGGCTTAGCTTAGGGTTTTAGACATTAGATTCATTATTTTAGCATATCATTAGCATAGTATCATTCCATTCATTCGCATTCATATCATTAGTTTAATTTACACTTGCTTTCATTTGTTATATTCATTGCTAACAACCTCATCCGAGGAGGTATTCTTGGACATCTAAGCGTGTGTTTTTGTTTCATTGCTTACAGGGCCACAGTTTCATTGGATGAAATCTACAACATACAAGAGCAAAAGAGATCCCTCTAGGAAATAGGCCTAGAGAAGGAGGCATCTATAAGCCCTCATACATTTCTATGTGCAGAATTGGGAAGCTTTTGGAAGCGCACCACCTCTTTGTGAAAGAGGCACTCTTTGCCTATTTGTAACCTTATTGTATCAAAATGGGTATCCCTAAGAGGGACTAACATGTAACTGGGTTTCAATACAAATAAAGAGATTTATCTTTATTATTTCTGTGTTATATGCTTTTCATTGTCCTCCATTTCATTTTGGGTTTTAATACATTGTAAGTAGAGTAAAAAAAGTGGTGCGTGCATCCCGAGGTCACTACAGGTTGGATAATGGGAAATGGATATGGAGGTATATTTTGAATGGTTGAAATAACAATACTTAAGGGAGTTTGTATTTGGATATAATAGGAGGTGGTTAAATAATTATTGTTTTTTGAGAAATGAATCTTGATGGAGAATGATATGATAGAGGAGAAGTGGAGGGAATATTAATAGGAACAAGAAGAGGATAATAAGTAGAAGTAGGTACTTGAGAGGTCATTCCTATTTCTATTTCTTGTAATTGCTCTAGGGTTTGTGCAATTACTTGTCATGTTATCGAGACTCTACCTCCTTTCTTATTCAACCTTTCTTGCAATTGTCTTAGAGGATTGGGTTCCCTTTTTTTTGTCCTTTGTTATTTAATTGGGTCAGAATGATTGGAATGTGGTGTTTTTGATAATTGTTGTAGATATGACCTTATGCTCACATAAAATCCTTTGTTGCCTTTTGTGGCTTATCCCAGTTCCTATTTAGTATTTATTGGTGCATCTTCTTTGATAAGTTTTCCTCCAAAACTTATCTACTCAATTTTTATCTCTTTATTCTCTTTGTACCAAGTATTCTTCTTGCTATACTTCTTCTCCTCTACTATCAATGATTTTGGCTTTGACTTTTTCTCCCCTAGGCTTCCAAGTATCTATGTAATCATTGTACTTTTATGAAAATATTTTATCCATAGCCAGTGGGAATCTGGATTTTTGTATGTCATGTTCACGTCTAAAAATACAGCATTCCATGTTTTTTTCCTCTCCCCAACCTATTTTTTCCATTATTGTATCTATTTTATCTTGGGTTAGCTTGTGATTTTTTCTCTAGGTCATAGTCATGCTTAGGTTCATAGAAATATCTCTAAGGAGGCACCTCCTACATCTTGTTTATATTCTAGTATAGCTCATTCTCCTCAGAGTTATTCCAAATTTGTTCAATATCAAGATAACTAAACTTTTTGAATTCCAATGGTTTTCCTTTGTTCAATTATACCAGTCTATTCTTGAATTTTTTGAGTGAGTTATACCTCCATTTGTGTGGTATTATGTGTAATTTTATCCTCTCAAGCTTAACCTTTATAATTTTTCCTTTCCCTTTTGATGTTAGTGTAATAGGTTCAAAACTAAAAGGAAATTCACATGTGCTAACTTTATTTACATCTACACCAAAGGTTATGTTTATCTGATCTAATTATCAATAATATTTCATGAAAAATACCCAATCGATGACATAATACAACAACATGAAAGGTTTTCCCACAAAATCATACAATATTATCATTCTCTCTTCTCTCAAGAAGTACCAATATTCTTCTTCTAACTAAGGGCTCTATAATTTATCAAATATTTCCTGAGGTATTTAGGGGATATTTTCATATATGAGCTTCAATGCTAGTCCTAGGAATTTCCTATTGAAATTATAGTAGGAATTCAAGGCTTTGATTAGTTGTGTCCAATATATTACCACCATATTTATCCCTTGGTAATTTTGTATGTTCAATCCTATCCATAGAATGCTATCTATTTTGGATAAAAGTAACAACTAGGAAAAGTTCAAAGGATACCAAAATTTTCTATATTTTGACATTTACAACTATAAGAGTTGCTCATGCATCCTAGGCTACTGATTATTATATCTTGTGCTCTTTTTTGAATGGATTCTTGGAGACCTTTGTATTTAGATCACAAGGTGACCTATGTTGATCTAGAATACTCAAACAAAAATCAACTTGGATAGTTCTTCAAGCTTAGATGGTATTTCAAGTTATCTAAGACTTGGATACCTCAGAGGCCCCAAAATATCTTGAATGCCTTAAAGGCTCCAATATATCTTAGACTTAGATGGATGTCCAAATATATTATACTTAGAGGAATGTATTAGACTTAGAGAGGATTCCATCGAGTTGGACAACCCTAATAAGATAAACAAATTTATTGAAAGGACCCAAAGGACTCAAATTTAGGTAAGGCTTGGATATGATCAAAATTTCTTTAGACAAGTTTAGATTTGAGTTGGAGCTATCTATATCATAACTACTTGGAAGACCTTGAATAGATCAAGGAGCTATTCTTCAGATAAAGACAATCTATGGTATATTGCCAACAATAGTGGGATTTCTATGTGGTGATAGGTGAATTATTCCAACCAATAAAACTTCCACGATATTTACTATTCCTCTCCTATCAAATAACTATGTATAAAAAAAATGGAAGATTTATTATTTTTAATCATTAAACATAGTTGTAGTGAGAAATGAATCCATTTTCACAGATTGTTAAAAATTGGTAAACATCTCTTTTTAAAGATTATCACCCTGTAACCCATATTTAAATATTAATAAAAATAGTTATTCAACCATAAATTATTTTACCCTATTTTTGGTTTACTACTTTTCAATATCTCTCCCTTATTTTTTAGGTTAAAGAATCACTATATTTTTTGATCATTTTGGTAGCAAAGTGGGTTATGTGTAGGTGTATGATCCCCAAGATAGGGTCAGGCTATCAAAAGCTTAGGTTCTAGATACATGACCCCTATAACTATTAATTCATCCACATTAGATGATATTAGATGGTAGAAAACATCAAGATAGTATATCCTTTCAAGCAGTTGATGGATGAAGTTCTTGAAATATAGAAGGATAAAAAACTAGACAAATTTTCCAGATTCTTCAATGTCTTCCATCTACCAACACTATGACGACCATTTAGTGCCCAAAACCATTCAAATTTTAGGTGGACTTTGATATCCCAATATTTGAAGGAAAAATCAACATAGAAACAACAAAGAATTGGTTGGACCAAATATCTACATATTTCATTATAAATCATTTGTCTGAGTAGGATAAGATTACTCTTGCCTTGTTAAAAGCCTCAATACTAGTTTAAAATTGGTGGTAAGCATATGACAAGAATCAAGAATATTTAGAAGACCCTACATGGAATGAGTTTGTTAAAGTAGTCAAGAATGATTTCTACCCTGTACGTTCCTATGAAGACCTATACATGTGATGGCAACAACTACATCAAGAAAAATAATAGTATGTTCAAGACTACATTGATGCTTTCCATTCATTGTCTATAAATATTGGCATCCAAGACATCGAGATGCATAAAATTATCAAGTACCATGGAAGGATACACTAGTACATAAGGGATGACATGGACTTCTTTGAGTTCAAGATATTAAGTGAGGTGTATAAATTTTCCATCAACATTGAGCAAAAGGACAAATGCAAGAACAAGAAATAAGACAATTTTAATAACCAACAAAAAAGTACCAAGGGCCAACTTAATAAAGGAAAAATAAATTTAAAAAGGTAACCAAAAAAATAAGATCAATAGAACCATCAAAATTAGAAGGGAAAAAATATCCACAAGGCCCCAAAAGAACTAGGTTGGGAAATGATGTGACTACCATAAGAGCAGTCAATATTCTTAAGAAGAGTGTTGGGAAATTTAGTCTTTTTTTGTTGAGATATAGCCCTCTAAATCCATATATTCAACACATATCCCAATAGAATATAGAGGTAAGAAAATTTTTGAGGTTAAAACACATGTAATTATTGTTACCTTGACCATACAAATCAAGGTAAAGGGTCTGCTTGAGGAGGAGTGGTTATTTCACTTACTTTTTTGGGTAAAGGAGAATACCTTACACTTAATTATTGATAGTGGGAGTCAATTTTTTTTTTATTTTTGTTAGTATTGTGAGAATATAAATCTGAATATGAAGCCTCACTAACAACTGTACAACATTGGATGGCTAAACCAAGGGAGAGATACCCATATCACTCAACAGTTCCTTCTCTCTAAGGAATCAAACATTCAAAGATGAGGTTTTATATGACATGGTTCCATTGGATGTTTGTGATGTGCTCCTTGGCCAACCATACATGTGGTAGAGACATGGTGTATATAAGTCAAAGTCGTACAGTCATCATCATCCTTAGGGATGAATAATATAGAAAATTAGAGGTAACTTCTTCCACCTTTGTTTCCCTCATTAGTGCCAAGTAGTGGAAAGGGATGATAAAGAAAACAAAGCAATTTGTCCTATTGATGATCAAATCCTAATATGCCAAGATGGTTTCTACTATAGTGACTACACAGTACTCACAACAACAATGATATATGGACTATATCATTATAGAATATAATTATATCTTTAAGTCACCTACCAAAGTGCCACTCCATTGTAAGGTAAAATATTCCATTTATTATAAATCTAGTTCTTATTTTTCTAATGCCCCTATCTATCGTGGATCAATTCTTGAAAATGATGAAATCAAGAGACATATTCAATAATTTATTAGAAGGTTCCATATTAGACCAAGTTATTCTCCTTGTGATAGTCCAATTATATTTGCACAAAATAAAGATAACATGTGTAGACTCTACATTGACTACCAATATCTAAATAAGATCATCATAAAAAATTGATATCTGTTACCTTAGATTGATGATCTACTAGACCATATACATGGTGCAAAATTCTTCACCAAGTTTGACCTTAAAAATAGATACAATTAGATTCCCACTGAGCCCATAGATGTGTGGAAAAAATATTTAAATGCAAAGAGGGTTTGTTCAAATGGTTATTCATTCCTTTTAGCTTGACTAATGCACCAACAACATTCATGAGATTTATGGACAAAATTCTCCGATCCTTCACTAAATCCTTTGTAGTTGTGTACTTGTATGACATCCTCATATGCAACAAGACATGGGAGTAACACTTCAAACATGTCTAAAAAGTGCTCCAAAATATCTGGAAGCACAAACTATACATGAACCTAGAGAAATGTATATTTGGCATGAGGTAAGTCTAGTACCTGGGGTACATTATCAATGAGGACTTTGTTCATGTTGACCCTAAAAATATTTAGGTTATCTAAAATTTTCCAACTCCAAAGACTATCACAAAGCTTTATAACTTCTTTGGTCTTACCAATTTCTACTACAAATTTGTTTTGGATTTTTCACACATTGCATATCCATTGGACAAATTGAAAAAAAGGTAAACCAAAGCCAAGTTCCAATGGGGAGAAACACAATAGAGAGTATTTGAGAAATTAAAAGCTTTTAACTATGCTCAACACCTATTCTTGTATTTCTATACTTGAGGTAACCTTGTAAGTTGATGATAGATGCATTAGACTATGCAATGGGGATAATATCACATAGAAATGCCACCCTATTACATACCATAGTGAGACTTTCAATGACAAAGAACTTTATGCCATTTTTCAAGCTTGCAAACAATGGAACCACTAAATTCTAGGTAGGGAAATAATAATTTAAACTGATCACAAACCTTTGGAATTCATCCAAACATAGAGATTGCTCAGGAATGAGAGGTATGTAAAATGGACTACATACTTGTAGTAGTTTTATTTTATCCTTTGGTATAATAAGGGAAGCACTAATTCAACTACAGGTTGCCTAAGACAACCACCCATTACAACACTCACCTCCATCCTTGAATATTGTAGCCATGATACATCTTATTGGACTATCCTATATGTTTTTGTTACTAACTTTGTAGAAATATATCAAGCCATTTAGTCAGGTAAGCATATTTTTTTATTTTTATCTATGGGACATCTAATCTATCACATGGGACACAACTGTGTTCCCTCTACTAAAATACCTAAGATGATATGGGAGGTACACTTCAGCAAGGTATAACTTCTTTTGGCCAAATATGAAGAACAATATAGAGAAATACATCAAATATTGCACACCCTACACAATTGTAGATCCATCTAATAGGAAACTAGGTAGTTACACACCCTTTCCAGTACTTTCTAAGCCTTGGGAATCTATATCCATGGATTTCCTCTTAGATATACCTATTTCCAATCATGAAAATTATTGTGTTTTCATGGTGGTTGACCAATTTTCTAAAATGACTCTCATGATTGCTTGCAAGAAGAGCATCATTGTTGAAAAAATTGTAAGACTATAATTTAGTCACGTATGGCTGCATTTTGATCTTCCAAAATCCATTGTCTTAGATAGAGATAACATGTTCTTAAGCATATTTTTGAACATTCTCTAGGGAATGATATACACCAAGCTTACCCAGTCCATGGATTTCTATCTTCAAATTGATGGAAAAATAGAAGTTATCAATAGGTTTATTGCACACATATTACGTGTGTACAGTTCAAAGCATCCTCGAACATGGGACAAGAATCTACCCTACATTTAGCATGGGTATAAGATAGATTTATACAAATCTATAAAACACAGTTCCTTTCATGCACGTTTTGATTTTCATCCTTTGGCACCTATGGATATGGATTTTTCCATCTCACCTGTAGACTTCATTCCATATAGAGAAAGATAAATAGAATAGGTGATGAAATTTGTGGTGCACATTCAACATGTGTAACAACAAGTTCATGACATCCTATACCCATAAAATTCTTTCTCTAAAAGATCTTTTATAATCATAACTTGTTCCAAATCCCATAGCATATCTATCTAGCACTTTTTTGTCTTATTAGCTTTCTCTAAAGTTGCTAATTGAGCTTGATGTTGGTCCATTACACAAGTGTAAATGTTATGAGGATCACTACATACTATGCACCAAGGGTTGCCTTTTGATGCTAAGGTCATCAATTCTAGTTCTTGATCAATGCAAATATTATTAGCTTTTTTAACTACATTTCTAGTAGAAGCTCTTTGATCTTTAACAATGTAAGGAAATATTCTAGGTTGACATATTTCAACCTCCTTTCAATAGCCATCATTTTCTTGCTCAAAGTCTTTAGTGTCGTTAGAACTTATTGCATTATTAGAGATTTTTTTTGGCTTTGGGGAAAGTAATGTTGAAAAGGTTGGTATTGGAGGTAGTGCCTTAGGGGTGAGAATGATATCTATTGAAGATATGTGTGTAATTGTAATTGAGGTTTTTTTCTACTGAGTGGGTTGAACCATATATGGAAAGTATGGCATAAAAACCCTAGGGGGTAGTCTTCCTATGAAAATTAAAAAATTATTTATGGTTACAATAGTTTGATAGACCTAAGGGAAATTCATCATAATATATTGTTGTGTCTAAATACCTATATTACCACCAAAAGCTCATATATAATAGATGTATGCCAAAGGACCAGGTAGTCTGATATCTTGAGGATTTTTTTCTAGGTTTTACTAAACCTGATATTGAAATCAATGATGACCTCCTAATGATGTCTATGAATAATAATGAATTGAGTGAGTAATGAGAAAGGATCAACTAACTCATTAAATTCTTTGAGAAAGGGTTTATCTAAGTCAACCCATGAGTGAATACTTCCATATTCTAGAGTAATATACCAATGCAATATATTTACTATGGAATATAAGGCAACGATTCAAACCATAATGTCTTCTTAGATATTATGAATTATATCTAATGAAATTATATTTTAGTAGTGTTCATATGCTAGTTTTCCTATACCATTGCAGGTGGGCAAAGATTTTACTGCTACATGAGGGATGTCATTGAGATGTACCAAACCAAGCAATACACTAGTGTTCCATTCAAGGAAAATTCTAGGAGCTTTTTGCTATTGTAAAGCCATGAATTTATAATTATATGTACTTAATAATTCTTGAGGATTGGACTATGTAGAATCTACACTTTTTGATAGTAGATTAGGAGGTAAAGAGTTGGCTCATCTCAACCTATGGAGTGGTGACTCAAGAAATGGTAATGTATTCTCAAGATTCTTGGCTATAGACCTTGTAAACATAAAAAATAGAGTGACAATTGGGTGTCTATTATATAATTATAATGCAATGGATTCACCAATTTAATAATTTAATGATATTGAAGAGAAAAATGTCACTAGGATTCTACTCAATCAAATAGGTAGGTGAATTGAAAAAATGTGTACCCTCAAAAATGCCAAAAAATGTTTGTCTAAAATCTATCTAATTTGTGAAGTGTACCCTATAATTTATCCAACATTAAATGACTGAGATTTCTCCCAAGTTCAATATTTGAAGTAGATCAAATCAAAATATGTATAAAATAAAAATAAGGGTTTAAGATAAAAGTAAGAAATGGAAGGGTTAGAAAAGAGTAAGGGTTTATAAGAGTTGCTAAATGATGGATGGAGTATAGCATAACAACATTGGGTACACACTACATAATAGCCTAACACAATTAACTTTCAATGAAACTTTACAAACCAACCATTGTTGAATGTATATCAAAATTCATTCAATTACAATTATATGCTTTAATCATTCCAAAGACTTTATGAGAAGCAATCCAATAGTGATCAAAATAGTAGAATTTGCTTTAACGAATAAAATAATCATGAAGTGTAACAAAAATTACTTAGAACATAATATTCATTAATAAAAACCTATAATAACAATCACAATGGGAGCCAAACAACTTTCACTTTTCATTAATTGGAAAATATTACACAACATATACCTAGGCAAATTGCTACAAAGTCAAACATAACTTTAAGGTGGATTGGGCTATTTATAGGCTACTTTTAAATCTTGCAACATAATATTTACAATATTGTTACAAGTCTATTAGATAAACAACCTAACTGGAAGCACCCTTGGGAGTTGATGAGGCCAAATAATGCCTCATTCTTGCATTATTTTTGACATATAAAAACTACCATATTATAAAACATAACATAGTTAAAATGCCAAATAGTTGATTAAAATATATTATTTGTTATTTGTTTGCATGATTTAATGTGTAGAGCACTATACCCCTATTTTAGACTATTTTCAGCATTTTATGACTATTTTTGCATAATTTGTTAGTGAAAAACTGTTCATTCAAATAGAAAAATGTTGTATGCTGATGTCTATCACTTCACAATGATGTTTGAATGTTTTTCCCACCCTTCAATTAGTTTGAAATCCAAATTGGCACCAAATTCCTAAAATTGTACAAAAATTGGAAAACGTAGAATGACAACCATACAAATTCTAGCCAGTTGTTAATAAATAGCATGGCCTAGAATTTGTCAGCATGAGCATGCAAAACTGATTGGAAATGACTTATGAGACTGTCGGATATTCCAAAGAAGCTCCAAAATGAAAGGGGAAAAAGCCAATTTTAGCCCAAACAAGGAGGATAGCACCCAATTTGGTTGGGAAAAGGTATTTTGAGATGGGGATAGGTGTAATAGACTATTTCCAATATTTTCCATCTTATTTCAATTATTGTGGATGCATAAAAGGACCAATGAGCATTCACTACAATAGTTTTTGTCCTGATTTAGACTAAGTTAGTTTTAGAGCTGATAACAAATCACTACCTTACAACATTGCAATTGATATTATGCAGGTATATGTAATAATATAGTATAAATAATAGATCTCCCTTATTGGTTGAGCTAATAGATAATAGGAAAAATAGATGCAGATAGGGATTTGTAATAGGTTTGTAGCCAATAGTAGGATTTTTCTTGTAGCATTGTAATGTGTTGTGATAGTCAATAAAGTGCAGTTCTTTTGGTCATATTTTGTTCATGAGTAAGTGTGAGTTCTAAGTAGCTAGTAGTACTTCCTTACCTTCTTATGGATCAGAAATCAAGGGCCACTTTCAGGCCTGGAAGGAGGGCTAATTGATGACAAGTTTTTCTGATAACTTTGTTGCAGCAAGTTTAGCAGAATGCTTGTCAATTCTCATTTCTTGTTGATTGAATGTACTAACCCCTATTTTGAGTGAATGTAATGATTTCATGTTTTCAATTGTGATTTTATGCAGCATGTGTGTGTGTCAGCTGACAAGTAGCATAGACTTGTAGTTTACCTATTTTCCTATTCTTGTAATTTGATGAATAACATAAATTTGTAGTTACTCTATTTTCCCCTGTTTTGGCAAATTTACCAAGTTTTCAGAAACTTCATTTTATTGTTAGCCACTATAGTAGAATCCTGAAAACTTCCTACAGTAAGACACTAACAATTTTTTTTAGCATGTGTTTTTCCTTTTTAAGTATCATTTCAATTTTACAAGTGTAAACTATGTTTCAATTCAGCAACATTTACATTTTTGCAATTTTATTTCTTGTAGTTGTAGTTAGATTTCAATTTCAGGTCTTAGAAGTATTTTTAAATTATTTAAAATAGATAGTTTCAATTTATGTTCAATAGGATTAGAAGTAACATCAAAAATTCCAAACCAACATCTGTTTCACCAAATAAATGCTTGTTGATCTAAATGCCTGAGTTGAAATCCACCCTCTAAACCTTCTATCGTAGATAGCCTTGGACACCACCTTGAATTTGACAAATATTGAAAATTAAATGATGAACATTAATGACACTCATCATTTTTGGTACCATTTCTAGGGATCATGATGTTGTTAGAGGGTAAAAGTAGTCAAATAATTATTATTATGTTAAGTTGTGAACTTTAGAGTAAAACCTAAATGTAACAACTGGCATAAGAAATAGTTGTTGATAGTTGCATTTCAGAAACATTTAGAAAACAAGCATAGAATGAATAGGTTAAGGTATGCAAAAGGAAGATTTATTAAAAACCCTTTGCCTACCACAGGAAGAAAATTTTCACAACAAGAGGTTGAACCTATGCCAAAGTTGTCTAAATTTATGATTTCCAAAAATGTTGGAATTTTCAAAGAATCACAATCATCTACTTCAAGAAGTGTAGGATCCCTTGAGAAATCATTACAAGGAGGAAAAATTAGTAGTTCAACACCACCTTCTTTTGAAAAATCCATACAATCAGGACAATTTAATAGGATGTATAATTGTTGTTGGGAACCCATAAGGGTAGGACTCACAAGAGAACACAGGGAGAACCAGTAATGTGCTCCACCCTAATGCAACTAGTACACCTGCCAAAAATTTTCAAAACCCCATTCAATTAGATCCTAATCAAAATTCTCCCATGAAAGTAATTTCACCTTCTATGTTACCAAATTTAAGGGAGTTACATCTGAAGACCCTGATTTGTTTTTATTTGAGTTTAAGATTGTATGTCAAGCTTATGATTACACTAATGAAAATAAAAAGCTCAAATTATTTCCTTCCACTCTTAAAGAATCAGCCCTACGATGGTTTATCACCTTAGCACCTGATTCAATTCGAACTTGGGATGAGTTGGAAAATATATTTTTGGAGAGATACCAAGAATATTGTTAAGTCAAGAATCAAAATGATGAATTGCTTAGAATGAAACAAGAAGAAAATGAAATTTTAGAAGACTATCTAGACATATTTTCTTTTGTTCATAAGAGATGTAGAAGTGTTGAACCTGAAATTTACAAAATCATATTCTTAAGGGGACTACAAGATGAATCTAGAGATGTATTGGATATTTTGGGAAGAGGAGATGCACATACACTTGAATTTCAAGAAATCATTAAACTCTATAAAAATTATTCTCATTCAAGGCATAGAAAACACAAAATTGGTAGTAACACAAATGATTTGAAAGAATGCATGAAAGAGTTTGCTAATATAAAAGTTGATATTTTAGTACATCTTGATAAAAAATTAGATGAAAAGAATGAATCTGTTGAATATTTAGCCATCTATTGTTCAAAATGTAATGAGAAGCACTCTCTTCATGAATGTCCTTTGAACAAAATATTTACATCTGCTACATGTAGCATTTGTGAAAAAGGACACCCTACAGATCAATGCAATTTGTTACCAAAACTCAAAAGTGTCTTTGAAAAATAGTCTCAACCTATGAAAGAACTCAATTTTGTAGGACAAAGACAAGGGGGTAATTTTATTAAATTTCCATATCAAAATGCTTCTCAATTTCCTACAAATTGGGAAAATAATCCTTGGTATATACCATGGTCTACTTCAAGTCCACTTCAACCACATTGGAGTCAACCACCATGGGCATATTCCCAAGAGTGGTCTCAACATAGATGGATGAATCAACAATAAAATCAACAACATCCACCATGGTTGCAACAAAAAATGCAAGGACAATAATGGGAACAACAAAAACAATCAAAATAACCTCCACTTTCAGTTCAACTTGTGGCCAATCCAAATCATGTTAAACGAGAAACCCTTGTATCTATGGTTGAATAAAAAAATACAACCATGATAAATATGAGTCACTGTGATAACACTCAATTGTGTTCAAGAAAACCACTTCTTGAACATATTCCACTTATCAATGTAGAAATGGGACCTAAAGAAAAGAAACATGAAAACCCATCTACATTGAAACAACAAAAAGAACCACAAAAAGAAGAAAAAAAAATCTCACAAGATGACTCATCAAAGAAAGTATCATATCTTGAACAGTTTGAAATATCAAAACTAACATCTTTGAAATCAGATTTGATAAAGGAATTAAAACATTTAACTGTTACAATCCCTTTACTTCAAGCTATTAAAGATGTACCAATCATTAATAATATTGTTCAAGAAATGTGTTTTAAGAAACCAAGAAAAAGAAGAAAATATATCCTGAAACCATACAAGTAGGTGGAAAATTAGTAGACTTGCTTGCAGGAAAACTTACTCCACCTAAGTATGATTGTCTAGGAAGCCCACAATTTCTTGGAACATATAAGGAAAATGAAAATAATATTTCAACTTTGGCCTCCATAGTTGTAAAGGATAATGTAGAAGAGTTGGATTCATCCAAAAAGTTTGTTTTTGATGAAAATGTTCTAAATTCAGATTTTAAAGATGAACCAATTATTGTTCAACAATTACTATGGAATGATGAAAAACAAAATCCTGAACATTTGTCACCCATTCCAATACAAAATAATTTTCTTCATTTACCACATGGATGGCATCATCATTTTTTCTCATATTTTCATTGTCATTTATCAAATTTAATTCCTTCAAGAATTTTTTTTGATAAAGATACATAGATTTTCCATTCTTTTCTACCACACAATTTCTCTCTTAAATTATTAATGCATAATTTTCCAAAAATCAATTCAATACATCCTGGTATGACACAAATTGAAACACAACCAAAACAAATTTTAAACATCAATAGTTGGTTGACTGATAACCAAGAAGCAAAATTGTTTGATACATTGATCCAACATCCTAATGCTTTACTAACACTTCATATATTTTTAGAAGTTGGCATTGAGTTGTTGTAGGTACAAAACAAGAGAATTTTGCAGTTGAATACATTTGATGAACTTTGGTTGAAGGCACTTCACCAAACATAGTTCATTCAACAAAAATGGAGAATGTGGAATGATGATCACATTAAGAGTAGCAAGGATGAACTAGAAGAGTTTAAAGGTGAAGTTTTTCAACTTTCTTCAGTTGATAATTCAAAGAGTAAATTAGTGGTGAATGAACATCATTTACAATGGTACCATAAGCCACTAAAAAAGGTGGAATTTGCTCGATATTTCTCACAGTCAAACTTGCATATGATAGAAGAGGCTTCCTCTTCTGATAGAGATTTTGAATGATCATATCTTTGAATCATGAAAAAAAAGAAAAAAAAGAGAAAAGAAAAAAATAAGAGAGAGAGAGAAAATAAAAAAGAGAGAAAGAAAAAGAGAGAAAAGAGAAGAAAAAATTGCAGCATAAGGCATGTCCCACAAAATGAGGATACATGAGGACATGCATCAATTTTAGCAGGGAGGAGGAACAATGAAGTCAATACTTCATTTCCAACAATAAGGAGTCAATGATGACATAAGAAGGTTCTTACTGCTCATATGGAAAGAAAGGGTGCCTCATTGTTGTTGCTTTCAGGTAGAAAAATATGTTGTTTTCATATAGAAAAAATTGATGTGATTTATCAGAATAAGGATTATTATTATCCAAATAAAAATGAGAGACATTCTCTCTCATTGAATCCTCATGAGAGACATTTTATCTCATTGAAGCACCTGAAAAAAAAAGAAAAAAAAAGATAGAAGTTGGATGAAAACTAGAAATGGCAACTTATTTTGATGATGAAAAAAAATGAAAAAAGAAATGAAAAAAAAAAGATGAAAAAAAATGAATAGTGAAAACCTTTTCAGAGGCACTATTGGATTAAGACTTACATGAAAACCAGTTTCTGGCATGTTTTTCTTTGTTAATCTACCCATCATTGTTCCACCATTGTACAAATATCACATTTCACATGTATTATGTTTATGTTTTCAGATAGCTTGCTAACAATCATCGGAAGCAACGGTTTGTAAGGTGCATGATAAATTTTTAGGATAGTAAGGTATGTGTTTCTTGCATTTAGTCATAGTAAGCATTTAGCATGTAGTGTATGATAATCGGTATTTGGCATAAACTAGTTATAAAATATTGGTAAATTAAAAATGGAACATGTTCAAAATGTCAAGAAACACCCTATCCTACCCTTGGTTGCATGAAAAGTTTAGTCTGGCAGCATAACAATAGAGTTGCAAGTAAAATTTTGACACATCACTAGTAAAGTGCTTCACAATGTGTAGAATCACAGAATTGCTGAAAAAATTGCAGTTGGTTTCAAAATAGCAAAAGAAAAAAATTAAAAGTGTAGTTGAAAAAAAATGCAAAAACAGAGTAAAACTGCAAAATAGAAGCAAAACTACAAGAATAAAGCAACTAGTGAAAAAAATAGGTATACAGTAGTTGAGAAGATCCACCAGAGAGAAGTTGGTTGAAAAAAAAAGTATATTCATCAGTTGTTGCAAGAAATGAGTGAATTAAAAGGAAAATGACACAAACTTCAAAATCAACCTGCAAATCCTAATTCTGGAAGGAGATAACATCAATTTTATTTGAATTAGTAGAGTAATTTTTGGAAGGGGCAACACAAGAACACATTCCATAATTACCTCATCAAATTGAGCAAGCCACCCTAGAGCAAGAGCTTGATATTTTTGTTTTTGCCTTGGTTACTACTGCAATAGAACAACATGAAAAAAATAGAGAGTACACCTCTAAAATAAATTTATAAGGGGATCATGGATGCTATAGGGAGTCCACATCAGAGAGAGATACTCTGGAGATGGGCCA
Source organism: Wollemia nobilis (assembly GCA_028583015.1). Lineage (NCBI taxonomy): Eukaryota > Viridiplantae > Streptophyta > Pinopsida > Araucariales > Araucariaceae > Wollemia > Wollemia nobilis. The sequence goes on along the minus strand of JAQPPZ010016892.1, from coordinate 4,499,162 downwards.
ACAATAGTGTTTTCACAAAAAAATTGAAAAAACAAGTCATTTTTGCACTTTCAGATGCATCTTTGGAATGAGCAGAGAGATCTTAAGAATGAGTAGAAATTGTGCTAAAAATCCTAGATACAATGCCAAAGTGAAAAAAGTAAAGCACATAAGAAAGTGAGGTCCCTGAAGCTCAAGAAACCCCAATACAAGTAAGTACATCCCCTCAAGAAGATTCAAAATCAAATTTTTATCAATTTTGTTTCAAAGGTGCAAACAACAAAAATAGGCATTCAGGTTGAAATGTTGTTAGCACAAAAAATTCCACTAGTAGTAGTGCATCTGCCAGATATGGTTCCATTAGAAAAACACAATGAGGCTATTGCAAAATGATTCACATGCTACCAAGCCTTTAAGTTGTACCTTGCAACACTAAAACTTGTGGAAGGGCAGAAAAAGAGACAAAACTATAGGAATTGTAGAAATTGCAACATTGAAGGATGAAAGGACAAAAATTAAAGAATTGCAAGTTGAAAATGAAAAAATACAAGAACAAGGTATATATATATATATATATATATATATATATATATATATATATATATATATATATATATATATATATATATATATATATAGTAGTTAAGGAAATCCACCAGGTTGAAAGGTAAGTCTATTGTAAAGAGCTAGTTGAGGTAGAGAAAGAATTCTAAGATATACACACATCCACCTTCACCCCTCCTCTGAGAATGGGCTTGAGAGAATAACATGTCACAATTGTAGCAACAAGAAAACAACAACTCTTGCACCATCTAGGCCAAAAAGAAAAATTACAAAATTGCAGAGATTGTAGGAATTACAGAAAATAAAAAACTGCAAGGATAGAACAAAAAATAGATTAGAATTTTCAACAAAATTCAAAATTTTTGAAATTTAGGATTTTTCAGCAATTTCAAAATAAATTTCACATTTTTGCAAATTTCAACATTTTTTAGAAATAACAACTTCAGAATTTGGAGCATTTTTTTCAGAAATTACAGTACTTTCAGATTTTTATGCAATCTCATCATTTTGAATTTTTTCCAAAAATTGCAACAATTTCTCAGGGGGAAAAAGATGTTGTTCAAAAGGTTAAAACCTGCATATTTCTATGGCCTACTAGGATGCATGAGGGCATGCATCAGATCAAGTTGGAGGGGATGATGAGGCCCAAAAATATCTCATTTTTGCACTATGTTTGACATATATAACTACCATATTACAAAACATAAGAAAGTTAATTGCCACATAGTTGCTTAAAATATATTATTTGTGAATTGTTTGCATTATTTTATGTTTAGAAGCATTTTATCCTTATTTTTTATTGTTTTCAGTATTTTATGATTATTTTTGCATGATTAGTTAATGAAAATTGCATAATAAATATGGTAGCTGATAAGAAGTGCTGAATTTTATAACTACATTATGTTATTTAAATATTCTCCTACCTAAAATGATCCGCTGAGGTGAAATGGTGCCTAAATAATTCTTTGCTACAAAACAGGGCATTGATAGATTTTGTGCAACATATAAAAATCAGCAAACTGTCACATTAAAGGAGAACCTTGAAGTTATCAAAAAAAGCATGGGAAAATGGTTGTAACGTGTTCATGGAGATCAAATAAGACTTCTAACCCACATATGCATTCCCACATGATCTAAATTAACACCAATAGGGTATAACAACTATAAGACAAGGACAGTTGTGAAACACTATTACACTATTATTTAGTGAATAAAATGCATAATTCAAATAACATTATGTTGTATGTTGATGTCTATCCCTTCATAATGTTGTTTGAATACTTTTTCCACATTCCTAATGGTTTGAATTTATATTTGGTGCCAAATTCCTAAGACTATGTAGAAAACTAGAAACAATAGGTGATAGCCCATATAAATTCCAATTACCTATTACTTTAAATAATGGCCTATAATTTGTCATAAAAAACATGCAATAATGATTTTAACTGGTTAAGGAGGGATATGGGAGATGCCCTATCCATTTGAAACCACTTTATCACCCATTTTTGTTGCAGCTAAGCACAAATAATATTCTTGCTGCCAAATATTCCAAAGATCTTCGAAATGATAGGAGAAAAATCCTGTTTTAGTCCAATTGAGAAGAATTATGCCCAATTTGTTCAAGAAAGGTATTTAGAGATGAGTATAGGTGTAATAGACTATTTCAAACCTATGCCAACTCATTCCCATAGTTGTAAATGCATCAATGAGCCAATAAAAACATATTGCAACAATTCTTGTCCTGATTTAGACTAAGTCAGTTGTAATATTTGTAACAAATCACTGATAAACAATGCAACTAATATTATGAATGAGGCATATGTAATAAATAGTATAAATAATTGAGCTCCCTTGTTGGTTTATCTAGTAGGTAGTAGCAGCAAGTAGGGAGTTGAATATAGTGAACACTAAAAGTATTTCCTGTAACAGTTCAACATGTTTTGACAGTAAAATAAAGTACAAACTTTTTATGTTTATTTTGTGAGTTGAGTGATCATTTTAAGTAGTTAGGAAGTGTTTTTATTACCTTCTTCTAGATCAGAGAGCAAGGGCCCACTTTCATACTTGGATGAAGGACTGTTTATGATAGGTTTTTTGATATTCTTGCTACAACACTTTTACCAAAATTCTTGTTAATTCTTGTTCATTGTTGTTAATTAGATTAACCTCTGTTTTTAAGTTAATGCAATGTTTTTATGTTTTCAAGTGTGATTTGTGCAGAGTGTGTGTGGTCAGATGACAAGTAGTATAGATTTGGAATTCCTCTATTTTATGCAATTTGACAAGTTTTAGCAACTTTATTTCTTGTCAGTTATTGCAGCAAAAATCTTACAACCTTCTGTAGTAGAACACTGACATTTTTTTAGCATGAATGTTTTCATTTCAAGCATCCTTTCAATTTAGTTGTGTTTTAATTCAGCAAAAGTAATCTAGGTTTCATTTCTAGCAAGATTTAAATTTTGTATTTCTATTTCCTGCAATTGTAGTTAAGTGTGAATTTTGTGTCTTAGAAGCAGTTTTCAATTTTACAAGTTAAATAGTTTCCATTCTACAGATTAGGTTTAGTGTGACACCAAAAATGCTAAACCAATATCTGTTTTACCGAATAAATTCTTGTGAACTAGATGCATGAATTATAATCTTCCCAAACCTTTTATCGTAGACAACCTTGGATACCATTCCGTAATTAACAAATCATAAATATTAAATGATGACATTAATGACACTAATTAGGAGCAACTATTATTTTTGCACTACATTGGTTTGGCGACTTATATTGCTAATGCGGATGGTTTATATTTCACCTTGCATATTAATTAAAATGTGTTTGCAATATGGTGCATGAGTCTTAAATTTTCTTCTACAAATGGTCAAGCGACTACAAATATCTATCATAAATGTCACTCTCAAGATTAACAGTCTTGGCTTGAATATCTAGAAGACACCAAGGTAGTTACAGTTCTAAAAGGGATGTTCTAGGATGGTACATATCAATGCTAGGTTTGTGATAATATCAGACCTTTTAGTTTCTTGGGGGACCTCTTGAACCAATTTCATACTTTCAAGGTGTTTTGATAATGTCATTACTTGATAAAACCCAATTTCATGCATTCATAGTTAGTTCTTTGGTTTCCTAACCTTACGCATTTTGAGCCTTCATGATGATTCTACGTTGGGAACCTAATTTTGCTTCACTCCGATATATTTTACACATTTTTGGAATTTGGCATGGAAAATATAACATCATTGCTCAAAGAATTATGAGGTTGTTCCATTTTGACTTTGAGCCGAGAGGACATTCCTTTATTAACATTGGGATTGCACTACTTTATCTTTTCAAAAATATGACTTTGCTCCATCTTATGCATTTTAACATTTTTAAAATTTTTGGAACACTATGCTGATGTCATTGCTTAAAAGGGTCTATAATTATTCATTTCTATACTTGTGCACTTCCAGTTACCCTTGGGACTTAGACAACTTTCTAAATAAACAACTAACCACCTTGAAGCTTATTTTTGAGTTGAAGAATTGGAGTATTGGATATCTATGTTGCTTGGGTGTTCAAGAAAATTTAGTATATATTTCTTTAGTGAGGTTTAAGAAATATATTAGTAAAAAGGATTTGCAAATGAGGACATAAATTTGACCTATAATGCCTAAACCTAGCCTTGTATACATTTTCTTTCATTTTCTTGTGTAGTAGTCTAGACACAATTCTTGAGTTATTTTGTAATAGCATTCAAGCCTCTTTTATTCTAGCATATATGTATCAAATATTGTGATATATATATGTGTGTGTGTGTTTGTGTGTGTGTGTATATATATATATATGTGTGTGTGTGTGTGTGTGTGTGTGTGTGACTTATCTTGCTCTACCCTATTTTCTATTTTATATAAATTTGCACGAATATTGTGCTGGATTAGAGAATGTATTTATTTTTTATAGCTATTATAAAATGATGCATGTGTATATTCATCCTAATGATATATAAAATAATCTCTTTATCTTGGTGCATCAACTCCATTAGCATAGGATTTTATTTTTTGTTATCTCTTTTCCTTTTTCCTTTGGTTGATGAAAGTCATTTAAGTAGGTGAGCATTTAAGATCATATCTTATAAGGAACCAACCTTATAAATAATCCCAAAGGTTATCTAATGAGTTGCATCCCATGCTCTCAAGACTTGGACTGTGTCACTCTATGTGAGGTGTGAGTGCCTGGATATTGCAACAAATGGTCAAAATATTATGAGTTAACAATTTAATGGTATGCTTGGTAGGACACCAACAATATTTTTTTCTAATTCACATTATGATATTTCAATGAAGATCTTAGTTTCATCTACTTATTGAAGTACAAGATTATTCACTTGGATACTTTATTGAGAATGAGGAATCTAAAAATTTATGAATACAAGACCTACCACTAGGTCATTTATAAGTGTAAATCCTCAAGCATTAGTGCAACCATGTAACCTAGACCAAGAAAGTGAAGGAGATATTGATGTCAAAACATAGCCACACCACAAAATCAAGCCCATAGAATATAATTGGCATGGAATGATAGAGACACCTTGATTCCATCCATTCCTTTTACTACATGGAACCCAATCCTAGATTTAGCCTTAAAATCACCACCCTACTTCATCAAGGAAGATGCAACTATGCCAACATAGCATCTACATGACAACGTTAGCCTATGTGTGGTGCATAAAATTGAAGAATAAAATGTAGCATTGATATTGTTGGAAGCATATTTTAGAGAAAATATCAAGAGTGGAACGTAATCCTTGCTACACATTTTTTTAGGAATTGGTACCAACTTGATGACCTACTAGTTGATATATGTAGGGATAAGGTAGAAGGTGTATCTCTCTTAAAGGAGCTAAAAAATATGAATAGAGAACCTATTTGAGGCCATGGTAAATATCAATACTTTATTTCACAAAACATGTCATAGGATCCTTGACAACATTTTCCCCCTCATAGGTATAGCATTTATATTATTTGAAAGCTATCAACTCAGAAATAGCCATAATGATAAAGTCTATGGGAGGAAATTTCTTGTCAATGGCCTATGGAATAGCCATTAAATATTAGAATTACCTCTTTCAAATAAGAAGGCTAGCTACTAGACCTCCTATATCGCTATTTTCAGACACCCAACTTCCATATTAGCCTCCTCCAATTATACAACTTATAACCTTTCAATCTACTCTAGCTATGAACCTAGTCATAGTCACAACTTCTCTCCCTAATCTTGAAAGTCCCATTGTAATTCCCTACTACTTTGATCTATATGAAATGAAAAATTTGCTCAAAAAAATCTCTAATAAGGTCATAGACCTCAAGAGATAGAAAATTCTTATAAGTGCTAGTATTAATACCAGAACAATCATAGATTATAGTTTTAACAAAATTATCAAAACCATAGGCCTTATAGTAATGGTTATCAGACTCCTAATCTCTAAGCTAATAGGAATGTAAGATATCCATCAATTTTGGGTCAACATATTGTACCTAAGAAGCTACCATTACAAAAAATTCCACCAAACCTTGTTAGGGATATAGTGACCACATAGAATAATTAAGTAGAAAAACTAAATTCATGGTACTACCTAGAAATTTATCCTCCTAATGCTTACCTCAAAGGAAATGGGTATCAAACTATTCAAGTGTCACTAAATGAGAATATCTCTACTTCTTGCTTGGTAATGAATGCACATATATAGAATCCATTACAAAACCCTCTCTCAGACACAAGTAACTTTGGATGAAAGGGAGGTGTATGTTGTATTTGATGGACTTAGAACTTTGATACCTAATAGACCATAATTCTAATTGGAATATATGAAAAGTTACAATATAAAATAATTAAAGGAAAGAGGAAATCTTCATCAAATGGGTCTTAATGCACAAAATAGGCCACTAGATCCTAGGAAAAATATCTTCCCTATAGTCACAACCCAAAATATGTAGAATAATCTAGTGACTGCTAAGAGAAAACCCCTTGAAATCCCTAGGTAGTGAGAATTAACCCTAACATATGTTGTTACTTTAAAACCAACTACAATAGAAAAACCCCAATCTAATGTGTACCTAGCTCTTCTCAAAGGGTTTAGTCTATGGGATCATTTAATGTAATAGACCACCTAAAGAAGTCTACTATAGTTGTGCCTCTTTGGGATGTTATCTCTCTACCAAAATAGATGGAATGCTTGGAATAAGCACTATAAAGGTAAAGGTTGTTAGTAAGTAGAAGGAAACTATAGTCCTTTTGATGTTTAACCTCGAAGTTAGCAAGGAAAAAATAATGTTGTTTTACTTGACCTTAATCTATAATGATAAGTTGATTTATAGCTATTGGATAGATTGTGGGTCAAGTATTTTAGTTATTCCCCGAAAGGTGGTAGACACATTAGGATTAGTCTATAATCTTGTCAACCAAGGGTTAGTCTAGCTATATGGAACCCCTATCCAAATTTTAGGGCTGGTATAAAACCTTCCTTTAACACTTAAAGCACACCCCAATATGATTACCCATAAAGATAGTAATTATTGATCTCCCTCTCACTTTTGAAATATATCTATAAAGATAATTCGCTACTAATATAGAAGGGTATTTATCCTTAGAATGGATGCATTTTTTACTCAAAACTTGATATGTAACAAATCTAAAGATCCCATTAGATCCCACAATTTTCACCATGTGGAGCAGCCTACGATCAAACTAGACGTTGAGTAGACCTATGTCATGGAGGAAGGACAATCTAGATCAAAGGTGTCTATTGATGATATTTGCTTCTTTTTTTTTGACAACCAAATATACTAGTGGGTAGTTGAAATATGGAATTCAAATACTTATTAGGTCTTTGATCAAACAAGTATGGTGACCTATCTAATTCAAATACAAATCTTTTTGTCCCATAAATTATCAAGACAAAAGAGGATTCAACTAGCTTTTGGAAGTTATACTTCGATGGTGCTAAGAGCAAAAAATGGATTTGATGCTAATGTTTACCTCATATGTCCAAAAGAGACAAAGATACATGAGGCATAGAGACTACAATATAATTGCTTTAACAACATTATTGAATACAAGGCTTGGTGCAACTAGTATATAAAAGAGACATTAAGTTGCTACAATTTTTTGGTAATATTGAGCTAGCAATAAAATAGGTAAGATCTCAGTTCTTAGCAAAAAGTGGATTGATGAATTTGTATATGCACAGGGTCTAGGATATAATTAAATCCTTTGATAACATTAAATTAAGGTCCTTTTGAGGACTCAAAATGGATATGTTGATTGGATGGTATTTATCGGATCACCATTTGATCTAGTGAGCAAACTAATCCATAACCAACAATACGTAAAGATAGTAGTCAAACTAGTAATTCCTAATAATGAGGCACATTGGCTAGTGTTTGAAAGTTATGAACACATCATTAATTTCATTTAGTAGGTGGATGAATTTGTGGAAGAATTTTCTTCCAAAATTGAAGAAACTTATGGAGATCAAAGTATCCAATTATGATCCAATAAGCTTCAAAAGGGACTTATCACATCGAAATCCTTATTTAGCCTAGATTATCGATTCATAGGAAAGAAGGAAATCACAACTTGCAAGAAATATTATCAAGAAATAGAGGTTTCCCTAGAACAATTATTGAAAATAGGTAAAGTGGCCACCCAAGTGGAGGAGTTCTTCATCCACCTCTACCAAAATTATAGATAAGTAATGAGATTGAATTATAAATCCCTAAATGGGTATAATAAATAATCCATTCAACACATAATAGAGCTAGATATTAAGGCTAATATTGTAAGGTAGAAACAAAGATCAATTACTCTCAAATTTGAGCCTCTTATGATAAAGGAACTATCGAAGTTGGTTGAGTAAAATATTATATATCCCCTCAAGCATACCACATGGATATCTAGTACCTATGAGGAAGAAAATTGGTAGAATCATATTGTGTATTGACTTAAAGGATTTGAATAAATCCTCATTAAAATATCATTATCCATTTCCTTCAATGGATCAAATTCTACAAACTATTGCACTCTTAAATATTTATTCTACTAGATGTATTATCTAGCTTTATTCAAATCTAGGTGAAATATAAGGATTGAAATAAATAACCTTCACCACTATATGGGAAACCTTTGCATATCAACAAATTCCTTTTGGTCTATCTAATTTTGGATCCACATGTCAAAGAGATATGAATATTATCTTTAAAGACCTAATCATTGATATAATATTGATCTACTTATATGATCTTACCATATTTCATAAATATAAAGAGGATCACTTTGTGCACATAGATAAGGTCTTCAAGTGATGTCAAGAGTTTGGAGTCTATCTAAATCCTAATAAATATGCTTTATGTGTCCCTTAGGGTAAGTTATTGGACCACATTGTATGAAAGGAGGAATCTGCCATAGATCTTGATAAATTCAAGGCTATTGCAAGTATTTCATCACCACAACATAAGAATTTCCTACAATCCTTCTTTGACCACATAAAATTTATTAGGAGACTAATCCTATATTTTTTGGCTATTATCAAGCCAATGACCCTCATGTTAGAGAAATACCAACATTTCAAGTGGATAGAGGGAGGAAAAAAGGCCTTTGAAGAAATAAAAGGGGCTAGTGTAGATGATCCAATGTTAGTAAACCCAAAATTTTATGAAGACTTCACCATTTATGCATATGATGAAGAACTTGTTATTGTGGCCCTAATTACACAAAAATATGAAGATCAACATGAGCATTGGTTGCCTTGTTTAGTCAAACTTTGAAGGGGTATGCAGAGAAATATAACTTTGTTAAAAAATAAATGTATGCTTTGATTAAAAGACTAAAAAAATTCAAACACTTGATCTCAAAGAATAAGATAATTGCTTATGTCATCCACTCAAGAATCATAGAATACATAATTGGTGGAAAAATCATTGAAAAAGGGCTAAATGAACTACTAAGATACTATAATATGATATTGAAATTAAGCCCATAAATCTAATATTAGGAAGAGTACTATGCTAGAGGTTGGTCATAGATGTTGCTAAGTAATAAGCTAGCATAGACACATGCTAGTTTAAATTATATAGAGAGGTGTTAGACTTGGTGGATGACAAAATCAAGTATATGCAAATAGGTAAATATCCACTTGGTCTAGATAGGGCTCAAAGGAGAGCATTTTTATTACAAAGTATCCATTATATTCTCATGATCATTTTTTTAATGAATTTTGATGTTTGTGTTAAAAAAAAGGTAATTCATTCTCTACTTCAATAATTCCATTAAGGATTCTTAGGAGGGCATTTTTCAGCTCACATACTTTCTACCAAGATTATGAAAGTTACCTATTATTGGCCAAGTCTATTTATAGATGCACATCAATGGGTAATAAAATGTGACAAATGCTAGTTCTTTATTAGAAAGAAAAATAATATCCCCATTCTCCTAAATCCCACAACAATATATGAATCATCATTTAAATGGGTATTGAACTTCATTAGAATGATCAACCCACCATCAAGTGAGAGTTACAATGGATCCTCATTACTATAGACCATTTCACTAGATGGGTAGAGGAAATTTTACTAAAGGAAGCTACTAAGAGGTAATTATAGATCTTCTAGAGGAAATGATCACCAAAATTGGAATACCCAACCTAGTAATCATAGATAATGCCAAGGTATTTATGGGGGGCAACATTACTCAATTTGCCTTTTAGTATGATATTTATTTAAATACTTATTCAAATTACTACCCTAGGGTAATGGTCTAGTAGAATCCACAAAAAAGAACCTAATATGGATATTAAAAAGAATTGGCTCAAATTAGTGGCAATGAGACCTCTATTCTAGGATATACTTATGGGATAACATTCCTCCAAAGAAATATTTATGTTCTCCTTATAGTCTAATCTATTGCAAAGAGGATAAATTGCTTATATCTATATAGCTACCTACACTTTAGCTATTGCACCAATTGGAGCTTTAGGAGAATGATGCTATGAATATTAGGATGAGAGAACTACTCAAGCTTGAAGAACTAAGAAAATAAACTAGAGAACAACTATTGAGGCATTAAGGAGTAGTTAACAGATGGTTTGACAAGACATCTACCTCTTAGAGCTTTAAGGTTGGTGATTTGATGCTAAAGAGGATGAATATAGAAGTAAGTTGGGTCACTACACAAATTTTTGTGCCATTTAGAGTGTCCCTTACATCATATCTACCTATAAGTTGCAAAAATCATTTGAATTATCTATAGTGGATGGTGATACTCGATTGATACCATTCAACATGATATATTTAAAGAGTTACCCTTGAGTTCTCTATTGTATTAAAAACTTTAAATATAAAAATAAAATTATATATAATAATAATAATATATTTCTTTCTTTGGTTTTCTTAGTATGTTTTAGCCCTAGTTTAGATCCTAAACCATAGAGGACTTGAGGAAAAAAGAAGGATAAGTATGCAAGAAAAGGTTTCAAGAAATTTTCTATGCCACGCTAGTCATTAAATATCTTCAATAAATGACACGAATTGTTTTAAGAATTTAAAAGGCCAAAGAATGCTTCTAAAATTCTGTGGACCAGTTATCATATTAATCCAATGTTGGTGCTAATTTCTACAAAAATATGAGTTTTTAAGGAAGTAAAATAGTACATAATTTTAATATCTCCTCATCAAGAAATAAGCAATGAAATTTAGAAGAAAAAAGCAAAGGAATACCTCTAATTCCCTATAAATATTCAAGGAAACCACCAAGGAAGAGGTCTACCATTGATCCTAATATAGGTGGAAAATTAGATTGATCATGAAAGTTTAAAAAAGTGGAGTATCCAGGTCACAAAACCCCATGGACCATCAAATCTAAGATCAACAAGCCATGCTATTTCATAAAGGATCTAAAGAAAATTGGCAAGAAATAACTCAATAGGCTGTTCAATGTCATACCAATGGTCCATACTAATTCATAAAGGTTCCTACTAAGATTAGAAAAATAAAGCTTCACCATATATTTGATCAAACAATAAATATAGAGTAGGATTTGCTGAGTTAAGCAAAATATATCTCTATAGGATAATAATAACCATCAAATCAACAAAATAGCATCGACATTCAGAAATATCATGCTTAATCAATTGTAAAAGGAAGGTCCAGTTCTAGGTTAATATGAGCCATCTGATTAACTCATTTACCCATTGATACTTGATGAAGCCAATGAATCCCAAGAGTAGTGATAAACATTAGATGATTGAAATGGAAGTCTACAGATTGTATGATACATGGAGCTCCATATCATATGTAAATTTCTTATTTAAGTATGCATTGAGCAATATCACCTTCCATTAATAACAATGACATAAGGAAGGTAGACACCTACATTAAAGTAGACTACGAAAAGCTAAACGTATTAGCAACATGATCTGTTTGGGTAGATCATCAATGGACAATATTAAAAAGGTAGGTGACTCCTTGGGATAGTGCTAGCCATTGGATTATCCAATAAGGAAACTTCACAGGCTATTTGATCAACAAAAGGAAGGTGAATTCTCTTCCCTCCAAGCTCACCTAAAAGGTAGAATTAATTTCTATGGAATATTAAAACACGATATTACGAATACAAAAAGGATAGACTAAAAATGCAATGTAAACGAAACTAAAATAACGCTCAAACCCTATGTTATTGAGAAATGCGTAAAAAGAAGGAACATGAACATAAGATATCAAAGCAATGTAAAATATGACCCTTTTATTGATATGCTTTTCAAATTTGTGTTACAATGCGTCTCCTTCCTTTTTAAGGGATAGGAGCGTTAAATGTTGGTCTTTTACAACTTGTTTTAGAATTCCTTCTTCCATGTGCCCACATATAAGATGGGCGAACCAAAACGTTGCCGCCGCTTGTGTTGGTAAAAGTAGATTCCTCGTTGCTCCTCTAATGCTGAAAATCTGCATTCAAAGAAACAAACAAAGAATCAGTAGCACCTGTGTATGAAAAACAAAATATAAATATAATGATGGTTAAAATGAGTCCAACTAAACTGAAAATTTGACAGAAGCATAATCATGTAACTAGCAAAATACTGCAAAAGAAATAGTCACCAAACACAATAAGGCGGGGGGTGCCCGAAGGCAAACCACCCACGGGTGAAACTTTGTTTCGACACCAATCCGCTTGGGATGGGTCCAAAACCTATTGTGATGGGTTGTTGGCAAATTGGTAGGATATTGTGGTCAAAAAAATCGGGTTTTGGTTCTTGATTCATGCCTCCAAAGTCACCCAATAACCTCCTTTTCGATTAAGAGATTATGGATGTGAAGCACAAATCGTAAGTAAATTAGCAACACTTCATCGCTCAAAATGCTCCTTCTCTGTATCTATTTTGGGTGAGGAAGCTCACCATTTTATAGATCCAAGGGGTCTCTTTGAATTAACATGCAGAAGTGTTATGTTGCATGAATGTTTTTTTTTTTGTGAAGAGAAGACTTCTTCTTGATCAAGGGCTTCTTAACTACTTCTGCAACTGCTACTGCATGCCCAAAAGAACTCACTCGCACTCCCATGCAATGAAGGGAGAGTTAAGTAGCTAATTTGAGTTGTCATGAAAAAGCCTACTCTCACTCCCATGCAATGAAGGGAGAGTTAAGTGGCCAATCCAAGTTGTCCTGAAAAGCTCACTCTCATTCCCATGTAGTGAATGGAGAGTCAAGTGGCAGATATGAGTTGTCAAAAGAACTCTCTCGCACTCCTATGCCATGTAAGGAGAACTAAGTGGCAGTTCTGAGTTGTCAAGCATCGAGGTTTGACTTTTTGCTGATCAAACCTAGCGTTCGTCCCACCCAAAAGCGAGCGCTGATAATCGTCCCTAGGTGAAACGAGTACCAATCTGCACTCGTCTCTGGGTGGAGCGAGTAAGTAGCAAAGTGCCTAAAAGGTGCCAAATTGATCTTTGACTTGTAAAACTATTGTGTGAGTGGTTAGAACCATTGTTTAACCTCTGGGGGCTGCCTTGGGGGCTGTGTGTGTTAATGCGATCAGTATTTTGCGGTCACATAATTGGATTGGTGCTGTTTTGGTGTCTACAGATGCCCCTTTTTGGAAAGCGTTGCACATGGTGCAGTGTTGAGCAAAAATAGATAACCAAAGAACTAATGATTAGGATTTCTAAGTAATCTAACCAGCTTTGGATGCCCCAAGTATGGAAAGGGCATGCATTCTTGAATCTTTGCTTCTGATGAGCTAAGGAATTGGATTTCAAGTGTTAACCTATTTTGGTGAGGTGTGACTTGAGCTTGGGTATTAATCAATCATGAATAGGCAAAGGGCACAACCTTTTGTCTGTGGGAACCTTGTGTTCATAATTCATGAATGCCAAGTGTTTAATCAGTTTGTGATTGTTGCTTGTTTGCTGCCCCAAGCAGGAGCGTGATTGTCTTTGTCAATGATTCTTTGAATGCATGTCATTGCCTTGATTGGGTGTGTGTGTGTTGATTGATAACTAAGTGTGACTACCCCCTCAAGCAACGAATCGATGAGGGAATGACCAACATGAGAAAAGTGACGAGTCGCTTGACCTAAGATGCCTTAAGTGAGGGTGCCTTTAGATGTTTTTCCATTGAATTCTTAAGTAGTTTCTCGATTGTTGGACCTATTTTTGGTGGGTGTGAACCCATTTGGGGATGCGATTTGGGGTTAACATTGGTGAAAATATGATCTCTCATGGAGCAATCCGGCCATGGTAGCCTTCTTTGGGAGACAGAGAATGACAATGTAAAACCCCGACATCTATTTTTTGATGCCAAGAGATTAAGTACAAGAGCACTTGGTCCGACAATTTTTAGTGGTTTTGTTGGCATTTGTCATTTTTATATTTTGGTTGTTTTTGATGTTTTTTTTTTTGGTATTCATTCTGGGGGGGGACGAACTCCATGATGGTACTCGTCCTGGGGTGGGACGAGCGCTCCTCCGAGGAAAAAGTGCTCGTTCCATACAGGGACGAATACCAACAAGCAAAAAGTATAAATAGGCAAAAATGATGGATTTGGCTCATTTGCACTGTGCATCGCGAGCGATTTGGAGCTCTGAGGAGGAGGGAGATTTTCTGACGCGAAGCGCTGTCGAATTTTCCAGCTACCATGAGTGCACAAACCGGGTCGTCAGGCGGTGGAGCCGAGGCGAGACCAGTAAGTGAACTATCTCCTCGAGTTTTAATTTGAAAAGTGCAAATGTGTTTTTATTGTGTTTTTCTTTCGTGTAAGACATGGAACCCTAATTAATGAATTTAAAAGGGGAATGAATTTGATTTAAAGACCATGAAACAAAATGAAACGTGTATGCAAACCGATGGAAGCTTGGATGGAAAACCATAGAATAAACCCGAATGAAACTTAGAGTAACACCTTAGGGTAACCACAGTTACAAAAATGTTTTTTTATGTGAATGGTAAAACGTAGGTCGAAACCGTAGGTAAACCATGTCACTTTTTGTCTGTTTTTATGATGAAACCCTAGATTTAAAAAAAAATGGATGAAATTTTTTTTTGTTGGAATGGTAAACTTAGGTAAAACCGTAGGTAAACCATGTCAAATTTTTGTTGTTTTTATGAAATGTAAGATGAAAACTTGATGAATTTTTTTGTTTTGAAATGGTAAACTTAGGTAAAAACCGTAGGTAAACCATGTCAAATTTTTGTTGTTTTTATGAAATGTAAGATGAAAACTTAGACTAAAATGGATGAATTTTTTTTGTTTGGATGGTAAAACGTAGGTTAAAAACCATAGAGAAACCATGTCAATTTTGTGTTGTTTTTATGAAATTAAAGATGAAAAATTGATGAACTTGTTTGTTGAACTGGTAAACTTAGGTCAAAACCGTAGGTAAACCATGTTGATTTTGTGTATTATTTTTTAAAATGAAACCCTAGATTAAAAGAAATGGATGAAATTTTTTTTTTTTGAATGGTAAACTTAGGTAAAATTGTAGGTAAACCATGTCAAATTTTTGTTATTTTTTGTATGAAATTAAAGATGAAAAATTGATGATTTTTTTTGTTGAAATGGTAAACTTAGCTCAAAACCGTAGGTAAACCATGTCAATTTTTTTTTTGTTGTTTTTATGAAATGCAAGATGAAAACTTAGATTAAAATTGATGAATTTTTTGTTGAACTGGTAAACTTAGGTCGAAACCATAGGTAAACCATGTCGATTTTTTGTTATTTTTATTTTTTATGTTTGTAAATTGTAACAGATGTACATGTGAATGAATGTTGTTACTATATATTGATGCATTTTTGAATATGTGATGGTGATTTGATGCATGTTTTTGATGTGTTTATGTTTTGTGATATGCAGGTGGTGAAGAGTCGGCATCGGGTATCGACTGTTTTTTCTAGTGCCCGCGAGGCGTTGAGTGCGGAGGACTAGGAGTGGCTTGATGCCTTGGGGCTCAAGCATGTGGAACGATTGGAGGCAATGGTTGGGGATCGGGCGTACTTGAAAACTTTGATCAGTCTATGGGATGTTCGGACGAACACCTTCCATCTCCCGACAAGGGAGATGATAGTTACCTTGGAGGATGTGTATCGGATTCTTCGGATTTCGATAGACGGGGTTCCCATCCGGACGATGCCACGAGGCCAGAGGATGGCTGTACTAACCCAATGCTTTGGACATGGGGACTTGGATGGGGAGGACGTGGTGCAGAAGGTAGAGGAGGATTGTCAGGTGGGTGGTATCCTAGTGTAGTGGTGGTATGAGAGGGGAGTGTTGGGAGTGAGGCATGCACTACTCATGAGCCTCATTTCCAACATGCTATTGCTAGAATCCTCGGGGGTGAGGTTCCCATGGAACCTACTGGAGGTGGTGTGGCAGTTAGTGGATTGTCTTGCGACAGAGCCAGTGATCATGAGATGGGGCCAGACGCTATTGGCTCAACTATATGATGAGTTGTATGAGGTTCACTGTCGAAAGCGGAAGGGGATTGGCTACAGCTACTTATTGCAGTGTTGGGCCTAGCAACATATAGCCGTAGAGCGACCATGAGGGCTACCCTGGACTACACGGGTTGACATGGTGGATTGAGACATTGGTTATGGGGCTTTATGGTATCGAGCTAATGAGCAGGGGCAGAGTCGACAGTTTGCAGGAGACATGGACCATTACATAGATGCATTGGCCTGACTGACTCTAGGAGATGTGGTGTGGAGGCCATATCGAGATTGTCCTGCATGGCCAAAGGCTGATGAGTGGCTTCGACGAGTCCAGAGGGGGAGGTTGGTCATTGGATGACATGGGACAGAGTAGGAATACTTTCATTATTTTTGAGTGACACGACAGTTTGGGGTACGCCAAGGGTTGCCTGGGAAGCCCTTAGTCTATCGACGTCAAAGTGATGAGAGGACTCTAGCTGCGTCGATCCTCAAGCCACTAGGGTAGGAGGCAGATACAATACTGGACACTCCGGATGTGGATGACGTCGGAGTTAGTGTCGAGTACCAGGAGTGGTGGACGCTCCGACAATGGCGAGGTGAGGGGCCACTGGGAGGGGATGAGGCAGCGGGAGGCAAAGAGGGTGCAGAGGCACCAGGAGAGGGTTGGGGAGCTCCTGTTGATGTGGACATGGTGGAGGTGGCAGATGCGGGAGAGGAATTTGGTGAGGAGGAGCAGCCAGAGATGCAGGATGCTCCAGAGAAGGTCGATGCTCCAGAGAGGCCAACATAGCCGGCCATGTCGGGGGATACAGAGGCAAGATTGCATGCAGAGGTGGCACAGTTGATGGAGTTATTATAGAGGTGAGATCAGGAGCTTGGGGATGCACTATGAGAGAATGATCTCCTACGAGCGAAGTTGGGGTAATGCGAGGCTAACCTTGTGACATACCGTTAGCGGGCGAGGGACTTGGAGCGACAGCGGGACGAGCTGGAGGATGAGGTTATTCGCCTTGGTGGGCAAGTGCCTACATTCTCTGGAGGTGGATCATCACGACACTCGAGAGGGAGTGACATGGAGTAGACAACATCCTCATAGCAGAGGTGACGAGATGAGGGAGAGGCCAGCGGGCATGGTGTAGGGGTGAGCAGTAGCCGCCCTGAGAGGTCTCGGAGGACCCGCACCACGAGGGGTAGTTCTCGTCGCACCGATCCTACATGATCATGGTGGATGATGCCCTAGACTTGGGAATTTTGGTGGATGATTGTGGGGTCAGAGGACCAGTTTTGTAGCCTGCGAGCAATTTTGTTATGATATATATATATACAGATGACTCTTTTTGGTGTTTATACATTTTTCATGATTTATTTTGATGTACATGTTTTTACATTGATGTATGCATATGCGATTATGAATGCGATGGGTCTACTTTGTATGATGTATGCATATGGAATGAATGAAATGAATTGTTGATGATTTGTCGATGCGCCATAGACTGTGCAAGATTTTACTGACTTGCTATAGTAATGGGATAACTTTGTGGAATGCCTGTGCATGTGAAAACTTTGTTTTTGTATTTTGTCTATTTTCTGATGGTGATGTACGAAATGAAATGTTTCGGTTGTTTGAAAATGTAGTTAAGCTTTTCTGAGATGCAAATATTTTAACTAACTAGCCAAGACTATACATTTATCTCGTGAGACTTTTGAACAAGGTCTAAATCCGACTTGAATTTAACAAAGTTATTTCACATCCCTGTGTGTGCAATTGAGTTCGTTTATGTGGTATTTGTCAGGATACCGCCAGTGCCAGATAGGTTATCAACCAAACCTATATTGAGGATCACCTAATTAGCTCCACTAACTTCGTTGTTGTATTTATCAAGATTAATCCATGTGACAATCCAAAGTACCAAAAGCTAGCTCATCCACATGCAAACATTGGTCTGTCCACACGCAAAGCTAATGTGACGGACATATCATCGTGCGGGTAGGATACCACCATTGCCAGGTAGGATGAGGATCACCTAGATGGTTTTCGAATGCTGAGAATTCTAGGGATTCAAGTTCAGGTTATGTATTGGCTGAATGGTTTGGGAGACTTGCTCATCGATATAGTGATGAAAATCACTGTTTATTTTTCTATTTATGTTTCTTTTGTTTTTTTTTTTTTTATGAGCAAGGATTTTGGATAGTGGTGATAACCACTGTTATTTGATTTTGTATTGTGAGCTTTGTAAATTTGAACTTGTGAATGGCCTTGATCCTTTTAGGTCTTGGGGATGACTACCCATCCTTGGCAAGGACATGTAGTACGAATCCTTACGACTTTGGGAACCAAGGAGATAATGGAGATGATGAAGTAAGGGCATTGATCTATTAGGCCTTGGGGATGACTACAGATCTTGATTAGGGGTGAATAGTATGAATCCTTACAACTTGGAGATCAAAGGTGAATGGAAAGATATGATGTAAGGGCATTGATCTGTTAGGCCTTGGGGATGACTACCCATCCTGATTAGGGGCAGATAGTACGAATCCTTACAACTTGGAGATCAAAGGTGAATGGAAATGTTAGGATGATGATTCGTTGGATATTTTTTTGTGAAGGGCGTTGATCCTTTTAGGTCTTGGGGATGACTACCCATCCTTGGCAGGGACATGTAGTACAAATCCTTACAACTTTGGGGACCAACTATGATTTGGATTTGTGGGAGTGGTGAAAACCACTATTTATTATGGTGAATGGATGGGGAAGAGCTCGTCCTTTTGTCAATTCTCAGCATTCTAGAACCATTCACACAAGGGGATGAACAGGCTAACCTTTCACCTATGGTACCCGAGACTGCTTTGTAGGTTTCTCTTGCGTTCACACAACTTAGGAATTATTTTATGTGTGTTAATTTGTGTTGGGATGCTATGTAACAAGGTGTGATATGAGTAAAACATTCCCGTGTAAAATCTATTTAACTGTGTACAGTTTTTGGCTAGAAATTTAAAGACAGCTGAATGAAAAAAACCCTATATACATTTAGGAGACAACTGACTATGCTAAAAGAAAATGGTGATATGCTGGATGTATGCATTTATGAAAATGGATTTGATGTGGAAATGATGGAATTGCCAAGTAATGACAACCTATGGTGCGATTGACTTGTATGACCTAGCGAAGTATGCAATGTATGGATGCAATGCCTAATGCAACCTATATTTTTGTATTTTGATTGTTATGAGAATGCAGGAAATTGAAATGCAATTGTTTTTGTGATTTTTGATTTTTTGTTATGAGTATGCATGGAATTGAAATGCAATTGTTTTTGTGATTTTTTTTTATTTTTATTTTTTATGAGTATGCATGGAATTGAAATGCAATTGTTTTTGTGATTTTTGATTTTTGTATTGTTTTTGTTTATTTTTGAATATTTATTTTGACCAAGCAGTTATGGGAACGCTTGGAGAGTTTGGTGTTTGAACAAAGGGTTTATAGATACCTGTGGAGCATTTGGCTTGACCAAAGGGTTTATAGATACCTTTGGGGCATTTAGGGTTGACCAAGTGATGATGAGAATCCTTGGAGCTTTTAGCTTGACCAAAGGGTTTATAGATACCTTTGGGGCATTTAGGGTTGACCAAGCGATGATGAGAATCCTTGGAGCTTTTGGCTTGACCAAAGGGTTTATAGATACCTTTGGGGCATTTAGGGTTGACCAAGCGATGATGAGAATCCTTGGAGCTTTTGGCTTGACCAAAGGGTTTATAGATACCTTTGGGGCATTTAGGGTTGACCAAGCGATGATGAGAATCCTTGGAGCTTTTAGTTGGACTATGGCTCTCTAGACGTGGAACGACCTCAAATGACTGATGTTCAAGGGTTCTTTTTCCTTGATTCCTTCAAGAGAGGCAAGCCGGTATGTTCCAGGTCCTATTATACTATCAAGGACATAAGGACCTGTTGGTCACGAATCTGCCACAGGAAAGGATTTTTACAATTGTGCCCTAGACCCGGCCAACATTGAAAGGCTGGAAGCAAGAAATGGCTCCCAGACCAATCTCCAGAGTGGGCTGGTTCCCTCTACTATTCTAAAATTGGGTTTAAGATAGGGTTGCTGGAAAGAGATTTAAAAGGTTGCAGAAAGAAATGGGAAATATGGCCACAGGCCGAAGTGATGGGATCAGAAAAACAATAGCAAGAAACTACAAACGCAACAACAGCAAGTAACATAAGAAATCAGCTTCATCCTCGCACAATCACATGTCGCAAATCCCTCCAAACCCACATTCCAGGAATTGTACCCTGACCACAGTATTTAAATCCAGTATGCAGAATTTAAATGTAATAGCAATGCAGGAGTACGAATGCTATTAGAAATGCAGAAAACAGAAAGCAAATTCATCCATGCGACGCTTGAAAAATTAGAAGTCGATCCTTGTATTCCCGCAAATACAATTCCAGTTTCTAGCAGCAAGTTTTTCCAACCTTTGTAAATGAGAATTACATTGGTTTTTATAGAGGTCCGTCCTCTTTGCAGCATTAAATAATTAAAACCAACTTCCTCGTGATCTACAATTATATCTTGGAAATCAGGAACACGATCCCCTTAATCACGGCCTCGAGGAAGAAAAAATTAAAGGCAATGAAACGTTCGCGGTTCTTCATTAAATTC
This sequence comes from Wollemia nobilis, assembly GCA_028583015.1. NCBI lineage: Eukaryota > Viridiplantae > Streptophyta > Pinopsida > Araucariales > Araucariaceae > Wollemia > Wollemia nobilis. The sequence goes on along the minus strand of JAQPPZ010016892.1, from coordinate 4,477,995 downwards.
GTTTTTCAATATGCATGAAACCGTTACGCCAATCCACGAACAACAACTTTGAACCAATAAATCCTTTAATTTTGGTGGCCTGGGCACTCTTCGACCTTAACCGCATTGGAAATCCGCAAATTATTAAATTTGGGTCAGCATTAAATCGTCGAAACCCAAAAATATCTCCTCGGCCGTTCATACTGCACTTGGCGGGAAAACTGCATAGGTCACGAAAACGCGACGGGTCGTGAAATCGCGACAGGTCGCGAAATCGTGACATAATTTTACGCCGTACACTTTGCTACTGAAGACCCGTGATTCCGGAACATGTCGCGATATCGCTACATGTCCGGCCAACCTGCTTGCATTGACTGCATTGACCGCGATTCTGAAACATGTCAGCGCGTCGCTGCAGTTTTTTGACTTAACCATTTTTTGCTCAATTTTTCTCCTTTTTTCGCCCAAGATGCATCAGAGCTGATATCAAATGTCATATTTCCATCAATACACTAATGCATTAATCAATGAGAATCAATGTGGCAAAAATGCCAACAGGACCTAACCAGTTTTCCATGAACTTGTCACGTAGATGGGATGACAAATTAGAATTCTACTGGTTCTCTTTTAAGACCAAGTCACCAACCTAAAATTCCCTAAGGTGGAATTTCATGTTGTATGCTCTCTTAAGTCACTCTTGATAGATACGCAAATGCTCAAGAGCATTAACGTGACGTTCATTGAACAACGTAAGTTGATCTAACCGGTCCTGCCATGCAGTGTCATCATCGATGAACTCTTGCATTGAAATGCGCAAGGAAGGGATTTCCAACTCAAAAGGCATGACTACCTCAGATCCATACACCAGCAAGAATGGAGTTGCCCTAGTGGGCATCTGAATGCTGGTGCAATAAGTCCATAGGGCAAGCAGGATATGAATGTGCCAGTCCTTATGATTGTCTGCAACTGTCTTTTTCAGAATGGCGACTAGCATTTTGTTGGACGCTTTTGCTTGCCCATTTGCCTATGGATAATAAGGTGTTGAAAAACTATGCTAAATTTTGTACTTTGTGGTCAAAGCACACACATATTTATTCTTGAATGGTGTCCCATTATCTGATAGGATCTTGGATGGAATACCAAAACAACATATGATGTTATGCAAAATAAACTCCGTAATGCGGGATACAGTCGTAGAGGTTAGCGAAATCGCTTCCACCCACTTGGTGAAGTACTCTGTGGCCGTTAAAATAAATGTGTGATGACCAGACGACACAGGGGAGATCTTTCCAATTAGGTCAAAGCCCCACTGCAAAAAAGGCCAAACCGATTAGATTGGCTATAAGGCCTGAGAAGGTACATGTGTCAAATTAGCATGGTGCTGACACTTCACGCACTTCTTCACATATGCGCAACAATCTCACTCTAAATATGGCCAATAATAACCCATGCAAAGAATGCACTTTGTGATGGCCATACCGCTGAAGTGGCCATCACATGTACCATCGCGAGCTTGGGTGATTTCCCAAGCGGACTCTTGCTGGTCCAAACAACGAAGGAGGATTCCTTCATAATTCCGACGATACAAAATGTCTCCTAACAAGACATGCTTTGTCGCTTTCTGTTTGAATGATATTTTCACGACTTGTGTCAATCCAAGTGGGAGGTTACCTAGCTTGAGGTAATCTCGAATGGGTGTGTACCAATCTTTCTGATCAGAAACCTCGATAGTATGAATGACCAATCCCTCTTGAAGTCCATCCCTAACAAAAGCTAAGCAAGAAAGAACTTGTAAAAACAACGTGGTGTTGCTAGTAAGAGGGGTCGGTGAGAACAAGGACCCCTAGTTGGCTTGAGTCAAATAATCATGGATTCAAGAGAACTTATCCGAAGATGGTTCAATCTAGATCATATGGATTCTTGGTGTTAGATCAGAGCTTGCACGCTCCATCGTAGATTGTGATAATGTTTTAACCTGAATGGTTGTCATTTCACTAGAAGGGTCTTGCGGGATTAATGACCCCAAGGAGGCCATAGTATCCGCAAAATGATTTGATGATTGAGGGAGTGCCTTGATGTCATACCATTCAAGTTGTGCCAGGAATTTGTCCACAAGGGCTTTGTAGGCCTGCAGAACTAGACATTTACATTGAAAAATCCCCTTCACTTGATTGACAATCAACAACGAATCACCAAATATGTTTAGACATTTAATGTTCATGGTGATTGCTGTCTGAAGACCTATGAGCAAGGCTTCGTATTTTGCATTGTTGTTGGTGCATGGGAAGTCTAATTTAAATGACAAGGGCATTGGAACGCCTTGCAGAGTGAAGAATACAATTCCTGCACCACCCCCTTGCTCACATTTAGAACCATCGAAGAACAGGGTTATGTCAGCCTGTGACTCAGGCTCATCAGAATCTGGTGATTCTGAAACATGGAAGACCCCATCATTAGGTAGTTCAAAAGTCAGAGGTTAATCATCTTCAAGAGGAGCCTCGGCTAGTTGATCGGCGATGAATTGACATTTTATGGATTTTTGTCCAATGAACTCTATGTCAAACTTCGTCAACAACATGATCCATTTCACCATGCGGCTACTATGATAAGTATGACTCATCATGTATCACAATGGATTCTCCTTAGACACAACATACGTCTTATTACTGAGCATGTAGTGGCGTAGCTTTTTGGTAGCAAACACCACTACCAAGTAGAGCTTTTCAATGTATGCATAGTTAAGTTCATAACTGACCAGGGTGCGGCTAAGATAGTATGTAGCCTATTCTTTGTGAAGTTCATTTTTCTAGGATAGCATGGCGCCCAGGGCCACCTTAGTAGCTGAGATGTATAAATAGAATGGCACTCCTGGTCTAGGTGGTGCCAATATTGGCGACGAAGCCAAGTACTATTTAATGTCATCAAAGGCTGACTGGCACTCATCATCCCAATGAAATGTGACCCCCTTATGTAATAATTTATTCATGGGTCGACACTTGTTAGATAACTGCGCTATGAAGTGCTTGATCAACACAACCTTTTCGTGCAGACTCCTAATCTGCTTGATGGTGGTTGGGGGGAGCATTTCAAGGATTGCCTTGACTTTGTTTGGGTCTACCTCGATTCATCATTTGGAGACTATGAAACCCAAGAGATTTCTAGAGGTGACGCCAAAGATGCACTTCTTGGGGTTTAGTCTGACTTTATGTTCAATGAGGTGATCAAGGACCTTGCTTAAGTCACCAAGGTGATCTGGGCACAAAATAGATTTGGCCAACAAATCATCCATGTAATCTTCCAAAGTCTTGTGCATGTAATCATGAAAGATGTACGTCATGGCACGTTGGTAAGTGGCGCCAGCATTTTTAAGGCCAAAAGGCATGACCTTATAGAAAAATGTCCCCCAAGGCGTTGTGAATGCCATTTTTAGTTGGTCCTTAGGATTGATATGAATCTGATTGTATCCCGAGAAACTATCCATAAGGGAAAGCATTTCATGGCCCACTATGGCATCTACCAATGCGTTGATGCTTGGTAAGGGAAAATCATCCTTAGGACTCGCTTTGTTAAGATCTCAAAAATTGATGCATATGCGAATCCTCCCGTCGGGCTTCTTGATGGGAACCATGTTAGACAACCATGGAGGATAATCCACACAGATGACAAACTGGGCATCCAAAAACTTTTGTAACTCATATTTTACCATTAAGGCAACTGTTGGGTGCATCTTGCATAGTTTTTGCTTTACTGGCTTGATTGTCAGATCAAGCGCTAAATTATGCATGACTAGCTGTGGGTCTAGTCCTGACATATCCTTGTATGACCATGCAAAAACCTATTTATTTTCCTTAAGAAGGGCAACATAATCGGCTCACTATTCAGGGGAAATACTTACCCCCAGCTTGAGAATCCATGGATTCATTGGATCTATGTCGATGTCTACATCAGTCGTTGCCTCGACCGACATGTGGGATCCATCTTCCAACTGATGTGGAATGGGGATCAGATGGATATCATTTGCTGAATTAAGATCATCATTAGGAATGTCAAGTTCCTCTTCAACATGAAAGACATCTTGAGTCTATCCTAGAGTGAAATGAAACATCCCACCATAAGGCCAATACTCTGATGGGGATGGTGATGTGTCAGCGTGATCCCAATCTATAGCCTCTATGTCTAGATGCAATGATCATGTTGGATTGGATGGATCATGGATGGGGGCGATCAAGTCAATGGATATCATGTTGATGAAATGAGGGTAACCTCCATTATCGTAGATGTGATAAATCTAACATTTGGGATGCTCTTGATGCATTGGGTCTGGCTCTGTAGGCATTGGAACAAAGGGATCAGCCCTATGCATAGACATGTAAACAGGGTCTACCATCAGCACTAATGGTTTGATAGGGTCTCCAGGCAGAAGATGCTCTCTGTGTACCTGGAGTGGCGGGTGTAGTAATTGCTATAACTGTGCCGGGTTGAGGTGCCACCTATGTCTTGGACCCATGTGTAAATGTTCAAACATGTCATCTATGTCTAAGGGATAATGTTGTTGCATTTGTTGCCTTTGTTGCATTTGTCACATGTGGTTGAGATAAGACATCTTAGTTTCATCTTCTGACTCACTATCAGAGAGCCATAGGCCTTCATTGGCTCCAATTATTGCTTGCAACATGGGAAGCTCATCTTGATCGAGCAAATTAATATGGTACCAATGAGGTTGTGCCGCTCTCTGCGAGGGGACCAAATTATCTTGAAGTAGCATGTGCTCAACTGGAGAAGCCAATGGGAACATCGTCAGGAAGCTTTCTTGATTATCATTTATTGGATATTCATGAGAATTATCGTACTCTGACTCATCTTCGAAAGACCCTTCTTGGTCTTGTCCATCTTCCCCTTGTGGGTCAGTTTGTGAGGTTTCTCCTTGTTCTGTCGAAGGGAAGGGGTTGTTGAGGTCAACAAGGTTGTTTTTCTGTAATGGGAAATAATCCCTCAATGTATAAGTTGTATTTGGATTTGCATATGGATCTGATGCCAACACATCCTTGTTGCCTATCCCTAGGCATTGCATGTTTTCATCCAAGATGTCGAGAGGAAAGGGGTGATTAAACCCTACTCCTGACTTATCATAACGCATTTGGTATCTTGGTTGGCACAAAACATGCACTCCTTGTTCATACCTGCCCAACTCGTATCCATGCCAATTGCATTGGCTAAGATATCGTAATGTGAAGTTTGGGTTAGATAGATAATTGAAATCTTCCACAAAGGGCTCTTCATCTTCCTCTTCTCGTCAAAAAGGTTCAATGCCATGATCTAGGCCCCCAAAAATAAAGTTTGTCTGATTAGGTGGGTAGCCTAAAGGAACCACGAGGCCTATGGGGAGTCGAGGTCTTCCCATGTATTGCATAGACTAAAGTGTGGGCGTTGCTACAACATTGTGCACTATATACTTCCCCATGCCTATGGTAGACATCTCAACAGTAATCGTTGGCGATTGAGAGGAAGCGAATGGGAGTTCTCCCTGAGTCCACTCCATGTGGGGTGAACTAGGCATCTTGACTTCCATTCTATTAGGCATCTCTTCTATCGAGATGGTGGAGACTAAGGGTGGTTTCATTTCCAAGGGCTTCTTTCCTTTGTCCATTGGTGTGGCCATCGTAGATGGCATCGTTGTGGGAGGACTAGATGAAGAAGATGAACCTGCCTGGGAATTTGATTGATTTGGAGATTCTTGCTTAATCGGACCCCTCTTAGATGTATTTAATTGGAAATCCACATGCATTGAAGGAAGGGTCGACTGTGGCATGATTTGCACTGAGTTGCAATATTTAAAAGGTTCCAAATCTGCGGGGACCACGTGCACTTGTCCTTCAAATGTATACTTCAAACATTGATGAGAAATTGAAGGGACACACTTCATATCCTAGATCCAAGGCCACCCAAGTAAGATATTGTAAGCCATCTCACCTTCTAAAATGTGGCATAATGTATGAATGGTCTTTTGTCCCACTTTTATGGGTAGGACAATTGTGCCAACTGTCGAGCATATCGCATCATTGAATGCTCGAAGGGTATAAGTGGAAGGTACAATGTGAGAGGCTAGCAGCTTCAAATGTTTCAGTGCGGCGATTGTAATAATGTTACTGGATGAACTAGTGTCTACCAACACCCGCTTATACGGAGTCCCGTTGACCCATGCAATAACATGCAGGGGTGGATCCGCTACATCCCCAGTCACCATTTTTAATTCATCTTCCCTAAAGGTGATGACTGGTTCGGTACACTGTTTGACATGCCCCACAAAATTGTTGAACGAATCCGCTTCGTGGGTTTGCAGCTCAATTGCCTTTAATATCTCCATGAGAGCTTCTCGATGGGGTGTCGATTGTTGAATAAGCTCATAGATGGAGAGCCTAGCCGACGTGGTTCGTAGACTTTGAGTAAGTCTAGTGCAAATCATGGCCACTAGTCTAGGCGGGGGAAGCTATGCAGGATTCACTTGAGGTTGTGACATGGGTGGAACTTCCCTTGTGGCTGTCACGGGGGCAACCCCTGAGTGTCTCTTGTTCCTTGTCACAATGTTGATCATCCCAACATACCCCTCCATGGGGCAATTTTGTTGCACTTCATTGACATGAAGAGGTTTTGCTTGTGCATCATGTGCGGGTAAAGGATCTTTGAAAACACCCATTTGTTGGTTGTTGGGTGTGATGGGGTTATGCACTACCAATGTATTATTGTCAATGAGGTCTTGCACTAAACCTTTGAACATCCAACAGACATTAAGGTCATACCATTTTCTTCTGTGGAATATATAGTAAAGATCCTCTATGTAGCCCTTAGGCTTGGGCGCATTAGGATCTATTGTTTGAATCTCTAGAAAATTAATCAAGTTTGCCACTGACAAACGGTCAAACAAAGATTCCATGGACTCGGTGTATGGTGTAAATTACTGCCTAGGGCGACGTTGCTGATTGTGATCCTATTTTTTATTGTCTTTCTCATAGTTATTATGAGGCACCGCCTGATAATTAGCCTTTGGAGGTTGTGTTGCTTGGGCAGGCTTAGGGGCATTGATAGCAACTTGATTGACCGCGGTGCGTTTCTGTTGCGTATTCCTTGTTTTGGTGCTCTTGTTCCACTCTTTTTTCTTAGGCTTGGCAATTTTGCCATCCTGTATCTTGATCTCTTCGATAACTCTAGCTTGCACCAGAGCTTCTTCTAAAGTGGCATATTGTTGTAGCTGCAATAGCACAGAGATCGATCACAAATAGCTCTTTGCAAACATTTGAGTTAGGTCAAACATAGGAGGGAGGTAGGATAGCTTTGAAAGCAATGTCCTCCACCGATTCCCATATGCCACCATAGATTCCTCCTCATACTGCTTGAGGCTAGCTAGATCACTGAGTGACACCTTTTTCTTTGTGTTAAAAGTGAAACGTTCTAGGAATGCGTCCACTAGTTGATCCAAGTTGTAGATGCTATGCTTCGATAGATGGGTAAACCAATCTGAGGCAGGTCCTGTGAATGTGGTTATAAAAGTTCTTAATAGCAATGCATCATTGTCTTGTATATTGAAGCATTGGCTCAAAAATCGAGTCACATGCTCTTGAGCATCTTCATCCTCTTTAAAGAGTGCCAACTGGGGCATCTTAAAATGTTTGGGGTATGGAGGTGCTAGCACTGATGGATGCACAGGATGACTACAGAGTTGGCGTAAGGTAAGCTTTTGGGGCCCAGCAGTCTTGAGTTCCATAGTCTCTAAGTGTTCTAACAACACTTTGTATGCATCGAAGGACGTAATATCCTCCTCCTTGGTTTGCTCCCGTTGTGGGTTGTGGGAAACTTGAGGCTTTTGGAGGGGTAACTAGGTAACACCGCTCCTACCTTGATAGGGCATTTCAGACCGCTCTTCTTCTTCATAATCCTCATAAGCTTCTTAAGGAGTGTCTGGCCTAGGCCTGTAAACATTGATGGGTGCCCACAGAGGATGCCCATCATGGTTGCGAGGAGTGGCCTCCCACTCAGGTCTAGGAGGTCTTAAAGGTAGTGCTTGATGAAGTCATGGAGACCTGTCTTGCACTAAGGGGTTGTGCCTCACATACATCTCAGATTGTTGTGCATGAGGGACTAGGGCCTTCTTAGGCGCATTGTTGTGAAGTAATTCAGCTATCTGACGCTGAATGTGCTCTTGATTAAGGTGACACAAATGTTCTAATTGTTGTTGGTCTTTCCTAAGTTGCATGATTTGCGCTTGGTAAGCAGCTAGTTTGGAAAATTCCAAGTCATTTTGTTCCATCGTCACTTGTTTAGGGGGCCTAGATGCCTCCCCTACATATCTGTCTCGATCCTAGTATTCTGAGACCCCTATATGTTGCTTCCCTCTGTCGAGGTTGGCAACATTGACTTGAATCTTTGGTCTCAATGAGCGATCTGGATATAAAGCGGGTGCAGACATGCATCATTCCTATGCTAGGTACTATCCTTGAGGAACGTATTGATCTTCCTCACATTCTCTGTTATATTCATAAAAGGTGCAGGCAGAATTGCCCTACCCTGTCAGGAGAACTTGATATTCTGGATATGGTCTCGTGTGTCTGACATTGATCAGGGGTAAATTAGGAGTAACAAAATCATATGGTTCCTCCTTGTGGACCCTTTGTTGTTCAAGCACTTCATCACTAGGCCACCCATAATGAACTTCCAAGGGAGGCCTTATATCTAGGTCAAGTGCTACATGTTGGTTGTTTTCTTGAAAGGATATCTGTTGCATGGGAGTACCCCCTAAGGAGGTACCTCTATAGTCCTGTCTAGTGATGGCATGAGTTGGAATGCCCCTCAAGGAGGTGCCTCTAAAGTCATGTTCTCAGAATCGCATGGTGTGGACTAACTTGTGTACCCTACTGCCAAGGCGGGATGGCCAAGTCTTTAGGGCTATATCGGAGGTGACTTGTCCCCCTGGGTGCATTCTCTGTAGCTTCTGCTCGTGATTGGGCTTGGCTATGAGTGAATACCATGGTAATGACTCTCTACAAGCTATGTAGATTTTTATATTTTGTTTATGATTTTGCTACACTAAGAAAAAAAGAACATACACACACAAGCAATGATTATATCTTTTAAAGATTAATGGTGTGTCCTAAACTGGTTTTAGTGTGTTTAGCTTTTGATGAAAACCGTTTAAATGCAATTATGAAGGCTCTTGTGACTCCCAAAATGGCTGCCCCTTCAATATACCATTGCTGGACCGATATACCAACCTCTCTATATACCCGCCCTTATGTGAGGGAGACTATAGGTACGTGAGAGCATATGATATGTGGAACATAGGTGGTACAAAAGGGGGATTGTCCTATTTATGACACCTACCATAGAAGAATTATCCTCGCATGCTGGGAATCACCCCAACGACACTCGGTCAACTTTCATCAGGATTTATGTTGAGCAACAGTGACAATCGGGGTAAATGAATGCAAATATCCAAGCCAACGTGGTGATGAAATCCACTATTGGTCTTGCTCAAGGGTTGGGGTTTTATGACCAACTCCTTGGTTTAAGTAACCACGTGATGTGTGGGGTTCATTTTAATTTGAAAAATTGAAACAGGAAAACGAAAAGGAAACTTTCCCTAAGCCATACAAAAATTGAAAATCAGAAATCAGAAAACAAAAATTTGATAGAGGCTTGTTAAAAACCCCTATCTCTTCTCTACTCGAAAGGATGTTTCTGATTAGTTGCTCTGAAAAATGCATAGAACGATACTCGTACCTAGGTGAGGTGAATATCAGAATAGTATTTGTTCCAAGGTGAGACGAATGCCTATTCGTCCCTGGGTGAAACGAATCCCAATTATGTAATCGTCACTGACAAAAACGAATAACAGTCTGATGATTGAAAAATAGGTACCTGTAATCAAAACAAGCAATTTCAGATCAAAAATCTAACCTAAAAAAAAATAGAGGACAGAGGTCCCACTGTGATCGCCATTGAAAACACGAGATTCCAAAAACAAAAAGGATAGACTAAAAATTCAATGTAAATGAAACTAAAATAATGCTCAAACCCTATGTTATTGAGAAATGCGTAAAAAGAAGGAACATGAACATAAGATATCAAAGCAATGTAAAATACGACCCTTTTATTGATATGCTTTTCAAATTTGTGTTACAATGCGTCTCCTTCCTTTTTAAGGGATAGAAGCATTAAATGTTGGTCTTTTACAACTTGTTTCAAAATTCCTTCTTCCGCGTGCCCACATATAAGATGGGCGAACCAAAACATTGCTATCGCTTGTGTTGGTAAAAGTAGATTCCTTGCTGCTCTAATGCTGAAAATCTGCGTTCAAAGAAACAAACAAAGAATTAGTAGCACCTGTGTATGAAAAACAAAAGATAAATATAATGATGGTTAAAATGAGTCCAACTAAACTGAAAATTTTACAGAAGCATAATCATGTAACTAGCAAAATACTGCAAAAGAAATAGTCACCAAACGTAATAAGGCGAGGGGTGCCCGAAGGCAAACCACCCGCGGGTGAAACTTTGTTTCGACACCAATCCGCTTGGGATGGGTCCGAAACCTGTTGTGATGTGTTGTTAGAAAATTGGTAGGATACTGTGGTCAGAAAAATCAGGTTTTGGTTCTTGATTTGTGCCTCCAATGTCACCCAATAACCTCCTTTTCGATTAAGAGATTATGGATGTGAAGCACAAATCGTAAGTAAGTAAATTAGCAACACTTCGTCGCTCAAAATGCTCCTTCTCTGTATATTTTTTGGGTGAGGAAGCTCACCATTTTATAGACCCAAGGGGTCTCTTTGAATTAACATGCAGAAGTGTTACTTTGCATGAATGCTTTTTTTGTGAAGAGAAGACTTCTTCTTGATCAAGGGCTTCTTAACTGCTTCTGCAACTGCTATTGCATGCCCAAAAGAACTCACTCGCACTCCCATGCAATGAAGGGAGAGTTAAGTAGCTAATTTGAGTTGTCATGAAAAAGCCTACTCTCACTCCCATGCAATGAAGGGAGAGTTAAGTGGCCAATCCAAGTTGTCCTGAAAAGCTCACTCTCATTCCCATGCAGTGAATGGAGAGTCAAGTGACAAATATGAGTTGTCAAAAGAACTCTCTCGCACTCCTATGCCATGTAAGGAGAACTAAGTGGCAGTTCTGAGTTGTCAAGCGTCGAGGTTTGACTTTTTATCGGTCAAACTTGGCATTCGTCCCACCCAGAAGCGAGCGCTGATAATCGTCCCTGGGTGAAACGAGTACCAGTATGCACTCATCTCTGGGTGGAGCGAGTAAGCAGCAAAGTGCCTAAAAGGTGCCAAATTGATCTCTAACTTGTAAAACTACTGTGTGAGTGGTTAGAACCACTTTTTAACCTTTGGGGGCTGCCTTGGGGGCTGTGTGTGTTAATGCGATCAGTGTTTTATAGTCACATAATCATATTGGTGCTGTTTTGGTGTCTACAAAATGAATTCAATGCTTGTATAGTGGCGATAGCCTTTGTGTTGACCCTATAAAAATAAAATATAGACAAATGCAAGGTGAATTCTATGTTGAAAAATAAATAAATTGGCCTTGAAAATCATGGTTATTTCCTTAAGTTGACTCTATATAATGAGGATATATTTAAATAAGGAAAAATAAAATTTACAAAATGTGGCGAGTAAATTTATTATACATAAATTAATGTATGTGGATGTTCGTGCCTTGAGGAGAAGATCCATACAAAGGGAAGCTTGTCTTCATTTGTTTTTTGTCTTATTAAATCTTAGAGAAATTAAGCATTAAAGAGTCCTTAGAAAATAGTTGAGCATAATTGTAGAGAAAATCCAAAGGGGAGCTAATCCATAAATTTAGAAGAATATAAAACATTTATCAATATCCATGGGGAAGAAAAATACTACTGTCCACCCAATGAAAACCAAAGCTATCTCTCACACCAACTCCTTTGTGAGAGTAGAAGTAGCCTCTCCTTCTATGAGCCAAGAGGAATTGACATGGGCCATGACTCTTGAATAGGTAAAGGACCTAGTTGAGAGAGTTTTGATCCCTAAAATATAAAAAAGAACCAATATTCTAAGGGAAGGTTCACTGCAAAGGTTCAAATCTAGACAACCTAGAACCTTTGAGGCTAGAATTTGGAGCAGTCTCCTGAAATAATATATGGTATCCAAAGTGAATAATTATTATGACATGGTAGCTACATACATGATGTATTATGATACCTAGTCTTGAGAGGCCATATACCATGATGTAAGCTTTAGTGTGGTCATTTTCCCACACATGATTTGGTAAGTGCTAATGGTGCAAAATAGGGGGTACAAAGTAACTATAAAAAACATTGTGCAATACTATGATCAAATTGTAAACAAAGACAAATTGGGATTCCTATTATTTAAGTGTAGCATTCATGGTCCTATGTTTCTTGAGTTCCCTCTATGTTATAAAATATTATGTGACAATATTAGGGATACTTTAGGCATACTCACATTCATATTTGGCTTAGAAAATGATAAAGCCATAATCCAATCCCAATTGGAAATTATATACATTATGAGATGGGCACCCAAAGAAGAAAGGATAAATTTTTATTTTAACAATTTCATTACTAACTAGATTCATAAAGGGCTAACCCAATTTTTAGTCACCTAATATTTTAGATATTCTTCATTTTGGCATACCTAATTTTGTGCCAAAACTTTAAACAATTTTTAGGTTTGAATTTGAATTGGTTGGATGAAAATGGCTATAAGCAACTTATCTCATTTTGGAAAGAGTCCCTACATAGGGCATTCTCATATTATCTTTTTATTAAATATTTTTTAGCATAGGCCATATTAGGAATGAATGGATGTAATATAGAGTGCCTCCTATAGTGTTACCTCATATTTCAAAAACAAGGCAGTGAGGAGATTGGTATTTTATGGAGGATGCTACCATTTTTTGGCTACATGGTTTTAATAACTTTGTTTATTTTATTTTCAAGTTCATCTTGAGTAGATCTTTTGCTTTGGAAATTTTCATAAATTTGGAGTCGATTGATAGAACATTTGGAAGTGAGAGAGGTAAAACAAGCTTTTACAAACCTTCCCTTAGCATGGTGAGATAACATTATTGAGGATAAAATCCACTCTTATTTTGGATAGCAAACTAAAGGAGCTAGGGCTATAAATAGTATAAAATTATTGGGACTATGACTTAGAGGGGGTGTTTGCCACATGGTTGGAAAGTATCAAGAGCTTGATAAGATTTGCATAGGAACCTAGGCCAAACATAGAAGCCTTGAATAACCTAATTGATGAGACTAGCACATGAACTTTGAAGATGATCATAAAACCACCATAGTAGCCAAGGTATTATGATACCTTCTACTTTAAGAAACACCAAGCAAATCCTCAATCTAAAGTTAGCTAAAAAAAGCAAATATTGAAAAAAGAGCACTAGAGTGAGGCCAAAATTAACGACTAGTGAAATAAATGGTAAGAAATTGGTGACACTATAACACCATGCACTTATTTATATGAAAATGGAAAATTTAGTGAGTTGTATAGTCAAGAGCATATAGACACTAATAATACATCCTCAGATGATTGGAGTGAGGAATACATTGTCACTCAGGATCCCTAAATGACTAAAAAGAAAGAGGTAAAAACCAAGGAGATTGTATAGATCAAAGAATACTCATAAGAGCCCAAATAAACTCTAATTTCTAGTTCCCTTTGAGGACATCTAGTATCAACTTCATAGCAAGTGACCTAGTAGGAGGTCCCACAATAGGTAGTTTTGCAAAAGGAGATGCAAAAGGTAATCCTAGAAAATGAGTCTTCCACCTCTAAAAAGGAAGAGGGATGAAACCTTGAGGAATCAACCATAAACTACCAAATTTCATCCATTTTCTATTTTCTTTACATCTACCACTAGCTTATGGACCCCAAGCTCTTCAATAGTTTTAGCCCTACTAGCTCTAATGCTTAGTATTGTAGCAACATTGGTTGATGCTCCTCCCACTATTATTGTATCCTTCTCCACTCAAGTGATATATTATTTATTCCACGCTACCATTCTTACTCCAATTTCATATGCTCCCACCATTCTAATTATTACTTCCATATTCATTCCATTTTTTAGGCCATTACCTTTAATTTTATTGACCTAGGGATAACAAGCAAGCTTGTAGGCACATCCATTTTATTATGATATGCTACAATAATTCCATCAAACTTAGTAGTAGACATCATAGTATGTAAAAAAAAATGCCAAGAGAGTTGAGCATCCTACCTAAAATACAAACATGTATCATTATGATCCCCAAAGTGATGTAATATACTTCACCCAAATGGACCCACTTGTATCAAATCTTGAAGGTCAAATTAAATATAATGACATTGAGTATTAGAAGTGGGGTTCAACCTGCCAAGGATAGGGTAAAATTCATGGAATAGGTTAGCAAGGTTTTTTCCTATGATTACATGTCACTTGAAAGAAATCTAGAAAAGGAGTTGGAAAATGTTAAGACTACTCTTAATAAATCCAATCAAGAATCATAATCACTACAAGATCAACTATGACTCAACCTTCAACATCACTCCTAAAAGCTAACGAAGGAATTTTCAAAAGCCTCATAGATAAACTCACCATCCAAGAAGCTCATCTCAACAAAGAAAGGGCCAATTTTTGAGGGAGCTAAAGGAACTAAAAAAAAGAATGCAATACTAAATTAATGAATAGGAACCAAAAACTTGATAAAAAAGGTTTATGATGCAAATTGGGATAACATAGAAAAGACTACATTGATACTCTCCTAGGTATTCAAATTTATTGAAGCAAACACTGCTCAAAGATCATAGGTGGATCAAGAGGTTGAAAAAAGATTCAATAAATCCTTTTAAAAGGTTACTAAGGTAAGAACATAAAGGTCAAAATTGACCACCTTGTTTAACCCTAAATTAATGGTTACTAGGATATAGAATAGAGAGCTAGCAACACAAAGGGTAAATTAACTCTTTGAAAAGGAATGGGTTATGTATCAATGCAAGACCTAAATAAATACCCTAGCCCCTACCATTACAAACTTCAATAGTCATAATGACTCATTAATTTAGAAAGGCCTTCTTTCTTGTAGGCCCAAAATGGCCACATCCTTAGAAAACATTGAAGATTTTATTCTAAGGCATGAAATATCTATTCCGCTGAGGACATCAAGTACTTTTGAGTGTATCTGCAAGAAAATTTCTTGATTCTACTCAACACTTTGTGTTTTTTTGCCTCAACAAGTTAAAATTCCATTATGCTCGGTTCACAATGTATTTGAGAGTAGATTCCAGGCTAGTCCTAATTCCATAAAACTTTTTGACAAAGATGACATCAGCCCAAAAAGAAGTTTGGAATGGCAATTATTGTTCATTTATCCAGTGACTAAGTGTTAGCAAGCTTGATTCTGCTAAGTCCCAAGAGTATTTCAATGCGAATTGGCGATAAAGACTATTTTGCACTACTTCAAGAGTGTATTGGTGATAAATCTCATTTTACATTGCATTTGGTGCAAAATGGTGATCGTTGTTGGTTTGGTGCGTGCTTCAAGTGACTAAGCGTTGACAAGTTTAAATCCACTGAGTAAAAATAGTATTTTACACTAACTCTAGTGCAAAATGGAGACAAAAGGATTTTTGCACTACTTCCAGTGTGGATTGGTGATTTTGCATTCCAATTAGGGGAAAGATGATGTCAGCATAATTTTTGTGTGGATTACAATTTGCTTAATTTCAAAGAATAAAAAGAAGGCTAAGGAGTGGATTAGTAGAATATTTCATTTTGCTCATTCCCTAGTGTATTCCATATCGGAATTTGATTATGTAGAACTAAAGCCTCTAAATCTGACATCAACAATTAAAAAGTGTGGAATGGTGTTTGTTATTTCTCAACCAATTTGTAGAGTATTTTTAGAGGTTTAATTCTAGCTGTCCATGATGAAGATCAATGGTCCAAGTTTTTCTAACATTATTAAAGTATTTAAAAGAAAATTCTCACTGAATCAGAGTGTAGTCAGTTGGAGGGTAGGAAGATGAAGCATCAAAGGATTTCAAGAACAATAACTAGAAGTAGTTGCAGATCTATGATGGATCAAATATTTCAAGAATGATCAATGGATTGGATGTAGTTTTTAACCACCAGAACTCCAAATACCATAGCAAGTTGCAGAGCTAAGCAACTATGGTGGATTACTCACAACATATTTCACAGATTTCACCGACCAGTAAGATAATACTAGCAAAACACTTTGTTGAGCTATAAAATTGTATTTTTTGTATTGTTCCTTAATATTCTTTCATTTTACAAACTATAAATAGAGGTTGAACCCTTGTTTTTAAGGTTTGGCTCTAGTGCATTTGCTTGCCCTACTATAAATATTCCTATGGATTAATGGAAGGAGCATTACTCTAATTTTTGACTCAAAATTTGTTATCTTCGCTTTCTTTATGCAAGAGGTTCAAAGCTTTGAGCTGCATTTATATCGATACTTTAGCGGTTAGTTCATTCTAGCTTATTGGATTACTAGTTGTGAGAGTAACTGAAATCTACTCATAGTTAGATCTGTGTTTTTAGGAAGTTTATTTCTATTAAATCTAACTATTGGTCTATTCTACTAATTTGGATTATCAATATTAGATGTTGGAATTGCTTTCTACAATATATCTCTATTTGTGCTTTCATGTATGAAGATTTCATGGGTTTGGGTGTTATTAATTTTGATTGATGATATACTGGAGATAGTTTGTGGGAGGTTTTTGTTGTAGTTACCTATGCTATTATCCTATTCGACCACTATTTTTCATAATATCTCTAACCCTAAACCTTTTCTAACCTTTTTTTCCAAACCCTAATTGAGCTTTAATTGTGTCAACACCATTTTAAGTTGACAAGGAACTAGCCTACTCTAGAGGTTGGATTTAAGTTGCCTTTGTTCCATCCAATGTTAAGTGTCGAGTTGTGACTATCGGGTGCATGCCTGGATTGAAAATTGTAAGATAGACAGTCATAGTGTTGAGTAAAACTTGATGTCAATTCAGTGTCCAATAGTTTTTGACATGCTTGGTGGGACCAACTTACAAGAAACATGAAAACCCATCATATGAGTTATTGTTTTATCTCTACTCGAAGGAATCAATATTTGGTGAATTGTCTTGACCTTGTTCACCTGGTGACTCCTTGGCATTGAAACATAGAAAATAAGTATCCCTGTAGACCAATGTACTTTCATGTATACTAGGTAATTCAAAAGGAATAACCCTGACTCATTTTTATACTATGATTTTGAAGAACACAAGCTTATACTGAGAGGGGGGGTGAACAGTATAAGACCACTTTTTAATTTTCTTTAAAATCAACTTTCAAAACAATATAATGTAGTGTATAGATAGCAGTAATAACAACAATAATCAAAGCAATGCACAACACACCATCCACAAAGTGACACAACAATTTACGTGGTTCACCCAATGTGGGCTACTCCACAGATAAAACTTTTCTCTAAAAGTTATATCACAGTTCTTTGGGAAACCTTCCCAATTACAAAATTTATGGGCACCAACCCAAAGGAGACACCTTCCCCTAGCTCTGCTCTTAGTGGTGATCCTCTAGAAGACCTCTACCTCCTCTTCCCTTAGCAAGTGGAACTCTATCCATAGAAGACACCTGTCTTCCCTGCTCTGGCTAGAGATCTCTGTCCTCAACTCTATCACTGCAAAGCCGTTCCTCAAATTTGCACCAAACATAGTCCTTCGGTCTAGCACAAATTTGTCCTCTTCCTCTGTTCTTTTTTGTTACAGTCGCACTTGGTTGAAACCAACTTTTCACTGTCTACGCATACACAGCAGCACTCGATCAACTTATGCACTTCTACGAAAACACAGCAACACAGTCTTTGCACACTCTTCGCAAATATAGTAGCACAGTCTTCACACTCTCTACTCAAACATAGTAGCATAGTTTTTGCACACTCTGTGCAACACAACAGCACAATCTTCGCACTCTCTATTCAAACACAGTAGCATAGTTTTTGCACACTCTACGCAAACACAGTATTCGATCAGACTTCCCCTTATGCACCTCTGTGATCGAACTTCTCCCCACACTCTATCTCTACAAATCACACTTCAAACGCACACTTGATCGATGCCAAACTCTTCAAGCAACCCTCCTTTTATACTCATAATCTCAAGATTGAAATCTTGGTCTTAGTCGGTTGTTTACCCTTCAACCACGTCGATTGCAAAACCCTACGCTGCGTCAGCCCAGATTTAACTCTATCGGATTCACTGCCTCCCTGTAGCTTCTAGTGCAAAACTTCAACATGTCATGATATCATGACACCTTTGCCTATCGTACACCTTCTATTGCTTGTTGTCATGAAATCGTGACACTTTTTGCCTTTGTCTACCTTGACAATGTGCTTGTCGCAAAATCGTGACACTTTTGACTTTTGCTGATGTCATCTTCACTCCTGTCGTGAAATCATGATGCTTTAGACTTCAAAGCCTTCTTCTCCACTTTTGTCATGAAATCATGACACTTCTGCTTCTGTTGACGTCAACTGCAACTCTTTCATGAAATCGTGACCCTTCTTGCTTCTTCAACATTTTCTCGGCTTGCACCAGCGAAAATGGAACATGTCACGAAATCATGATGCTTTTGTCTACAAAGCCTTCCTCTCTACTTCTATCATGAAATCATGACACTTCTCCTATAGAAAACCTGCTTCCAATTTTTGTCGTGAAATCGTGACACTTTCTCCAACTGAACGCTGCCAACTCAACCTGTCACGAAATCGTGACACTTTTTGCATTCGCAAGATTTCTCTTCAACCTATCATGAAATCGTGACACTTCCTACAACTCAATACTGCCATCTCAACCTGTCACGAAATCATGACACTTTCTTCATCCGTACAACTTCTTTGTAGCCTATTGCGAAATCACGATGCTTCTTGTTTCAGACTCTTCCTTTTGCTGCATGTCGCGAAATCGTGACACTTTTCCTTTTGGAATCTCTCTCCTGCAACATGTCATGAAATCGCGACACTTTCTCGTCCGAACAACTTTCCTGGCAATGTGTCACGAAATCGTGACACTTTTCTTTCTCTTCCTTCCTGCACTTTTCGAGTCGCAAAAAAGTGACATGTCGTGAAATCACGACACTTTCTATTTTGCTCTACTTCTCTGCCAACATGTCGCAAAATCGTGACAGTTTTTCCTGCTTCGTCTCTGCCTTCTAGCATGTCATGAAATCATGACAGTTTTTCCAAAACTTTCTCTCTCCTCAAACATGTCAAAAAATCATGACAGTTTTGCCAGCAATTTCTCTCTCCTCAAACATGTCACGAAATCATGATAGTTTTTCTAGCCGCCTGCATACTTTTTCTAACTTATATTTTTCTTGATCTTTTGCAACTGGGCTACTCTGATTTTCTTGGAAACTTACTGACCATGCTTGAAACCTTCATCAAAACACATTCTTTGACATAAAAACAAATTGCTTCAAGAACTCCTTGACATCAATGACAACAACTACACTTGAGCAAAGGCAATGTACTCAAGGTACCCAAAATTGCCAACAATCTCCCCCTTTGTCATTGATGGCAAACCTTTACTAAAAGCGCATCTTCAAGAGCCAAAACTAAAATCAATCTGAGCTAACAACTGAGAATATTTCTTTGAAGTTTTTCTCCCCCTGACTTGAAGCTTTCCTCTTCACTTGAAGCTCTACCCCTTACTCATATCTCTCCCCCTTACTCAAATCTCTCCCCCTTTGTCATCAATGGCAAAGGGTCACCTTTGGGGCTTGGGACTAAGAATGAGTCTCTTAGCTTAGTCCCTCCCCCACCTCCTATTAAGGTGATTTAAAACAAGGGTGGGAGTAAAACTCCCATTAGGCACTCATCATCATTAGTGTCTACAATTTCTTTGTCGGGCCTTCTCTTGAACTCTTTGTCAATGTTTCTATTCTTGGCACTTTTCTTATTTTTGTTCTCATCTATTTTCTTGTCCACACCTTGATCCTTGGACCTATTTATACCACTGTTCTCGTTCTCGTACCTTGGAAGATCAGCTCTGCACTCGTCTGGATGTGTGACCTGCATTGTTGCACTTATAGCAAGTAACAATATTATTTCTTTCGAGCATAGTTGTTCTTTGAATCCGCTCGTTCGACTAACCCAGCTTCCGATATTTGCCTTGCAAAAAATTGCTTTATGCCCAAACTAATTGCAAGAGTAACAATACCCTTGGAAGAAATTACCACTTCTGAAATTATTGTTAACCTTCTTCATTTGAGACATGCAATGTGCAACCATGTGACCAAACTGTAACACGCAAAACATCTATCGTGAAATTTTCCTTTATACGACCTCTTGGGTCCTGAAAACTTTTTCTTCGCATTCTGAATTTCGTTTTCTATTTTTGTGCATCGATCACTCATGGACTCATGTTCTGAAGTACTTTCTTCATCAGAACTTTCTTCCTTTTGGAATCTCTTGCTAGATTCCCCGACTTGTTCTTTGAGTGGTTTAACAAAGCCAAGACCTGTTTTATCTGTTGGATTTCTTTGACCTTTGATGAGAGACTTAACCCTTTTGGAGCTATCTTGAAACCTGTACAGCTTATCCTTGTACTCTTTAATTTCCACTTCCAGAGAGGCCATTTTCTGTTCCAACTTATTATACTCAAGAATCTTAGACTCTAACTCATCCTTGAGTTCCTGTGTTTTAGCTATAGAGAAGTCAAGACTTTCTATAAGATCGTCTCTCTCCATACAACATTCATCTAACTTAATCTTGAGTCTATCATTCTTCTTTCTTTCCTTTTTCAAAACACTAAGAGCATTATTGAGTTCACATTCAAGATCCTCTATTTGATTGCACTTTGAATTATCAAGGCCTTTTTTAGATTTCTTATCACTAGAGGTGCTACCCTTTTCAAAAACCATACATGCATCTTCCTTATCATTTTTTGAAGCATCCTCATACATACTAGCAACCAATTCATTATTTGTGCAATCATCCTCAAGGTGCCCAAAATTTCCACATCTAAAACATTTCATGACAGTGAATTTATGTTTTGGTTCTTCCTCCTTTTCTGAAATGAAAAACATCTCATTTTCATTATCACTAGAAGAGCTTTCACTATCACTGCTAGAACACTTACTTGCTTTGTCCAGATAGAAGCTCTTCTTGTTCTTGTGTGAATACCTCTTTCCTTGATTGATGTGCTCATATTTGTTCTTTCCGTAATACCTGTGCTTTTCAAAATCCTTGCTCTTAACATCCTGTATATCTTCATCACTTTCATTCTTGGAAATAGTACAATCAGTAGCATAATGACCAAACTTTCCACAGTTGAAACATCTTATATTTTTCTTGCTTTTGTGCTTTCTAGAGAACTTGCCTTTCTTGTTGTAATATGCCTCTTCCTCACTAGAAGACTCATCACTCTCTTGAATCTGTTTGCCCTTTGATTTCTTGGTAGCTTTGAAAGCTGCCTCTTTCTTTACATCAACTTTCACTTGAGTTCTCAGCTCAAATGCTTCAAGAATACTATGGAGCTCATCCTTTTCCAACTTATCTAAATCTTTAGCTTCCTCAATAGCAGAAATTTTTTCACTAAATCTATTAGGAAGAGATCTTAAAATCTTATCACACACATCATTTTCAGCAAGTTCAAGACCTAAGTCTTTCATAGAATTAACAACTTCATCCATACGGAGCATGTAGTCACTAATATTTTCATCATCATTCATCTTGAGTTGTTCAAACATACCTTTGAAGTGTCTCAACTTGGCCTTTCGAACATTTACATCACCTGTGTGAACCACTTGCAGTTGTTTCCACATTTCACTAGTTGTCTTGCAGTGAATCACCTTGGTAAGATCTGCCTTCTATAAACCTTTTAAGATTGCATTCATTGCTTTTGAATTGCTATGATGTAGGAGCCTATCTTCTTTAGTATAAGGACCATTTATAGGAATAGTGTACCCATCTTCAATCACTTCCCAAACCTCATTACCAAGAGCCATTAGATAAACCTTCATTCTTGCACTCCACAGACCGAAATATGATCCATCAAGAATAGGTGCTGCATTGCCACTTGAATAATCCATTGTGTTCTTAACCAGTTCTTCCTCCAAGCTGTTAAACCTTTTCGAAGGAACCCACTCTGATACCAATTGAAGAACACAAGCTTATACTGAGAGGGGGGGGTGAACAGTATAAGACCACTTTTTAATTTGCTTTAAAATCAACTTTCAAAATAGTATAATGCAGTGTATAGATAGCAGTAATAATAGCAGTAATCAAAGCAATGCACAACACACCATCCACAAAGTGACACAACAATTTACGTGGTTCACCCAATGTGGGCTACTCCATGGATAAAACTTTTCTCTAAAAGTTATATCACAGTTCTTTGGGAAACCTTCCCAATTACAAAGTTTATGGGCACCAACCCAAAGGAGACACCTTCCCCTAGCTCTGCTCTTAGTGGTGATCCTCTAGAAGACCTCTACCTCCTCTTCCCTTAGCAAGTGGAACTCTATCCACATAAGACACCTGTCTTCCCTACTCTGGCTGGAGATCTCTATCCTCAACTCTATCACTGCAAAGCCATTCCTCAAATTCACACCAAACACAGTCCTTCGGTCTAGCACAAATCTGTCCTCTTCCTCTGTTCTTTTTTGTTACAGCCACACTTGGTTGAAACCAAATTTTCACTGTCTGTGCATACATAGCAACACTCGATCAACTTATGCACTTCTGCGAAAACATAGCAACACAGTCTTTGCACACTCTTCACAAATACAGCAACACAGTCTTCGCACTCTCTACTCAAACATAGTAGCATAGTTTTTGCACACTCTACGCAAACACAACAGCACAATCTTTGCACTCTCTGTTCAAACACAGTAGCACAGTTTTTGCACACTCTGCGTAAACATAGTATTCGATCAAACTTCCACTTATGCACCTCTATGATTGAACTTCTCCCCGCACTCTATCTACACAAATCACACTTCGAATGCACACTTTATCGATGCCAAACTCTTCAAGCAGCCCTCCTTTTATACTCACAATCTCAAGATTGAAATCTTGGTCTTAGTCAGTTGTTTACCCTTCAACCACGTCGGCTACAAAACCCTATGCTGCGTCGGCCCAGATTTAACTCTGTTGGCTTCACTGCCTCCCTATAGCTTCTAGCATGAAACTTCAACATGTCATGATATCACGACACCTTTGTCTACCGTACACCTTCTATTGCTTGCTGTCATGAAATCGCGACACTTTTTGCCTTTGTCTGCCTTGACAACATGCTTGTCATGAAATCGTGACACTTCTAACTTTTGTTGACGTCATCTTCACTCCTATCATGAAATCATGACGCTTTAGACTTCAAAGCCTTCTTCTCCACTTTTGTCATGAAATCACGACACATTTGCTTTTGCTGACGTCAACTACAACTCTATCACGAAATCGCGACCCTTCTTGCTTCTTCAACCTTTTCTCGGCTTGCACCAGCGAAAATGGAACATGTCACGAAATCGTGACGCTTTTGTCTACAAAGCCTTCCTCTCTGCTTCTATCACGAAATCATGACACTTCTCCTATAGAAAACCTACTTCCAGTTTCTATCGTGAAATCGTGACACTTTCTCCAACTGAACGCTGCCAACTCAACCTGTCATGAAATCGTGACACTTTTTGCATTCGCAAGCTTTCTCTTCAACCTATCGTGAAATCACGACACTTCCTACAAATAAATACTACCATCTCAACCTATCATGAAATTGCAACACTTTCTTCATCCGTACAACTTCTTTGTAGCCTATCGCGAAATCATGACGCTTCTTGTTTCAGACTCTTCCTTTTGCTGCATGTCGCGAAATCATGACACTTTTCCTTTCGGACTCTCTCTCCTGCAACATGTCACGAAATCGTGACACTTTCTCGTCCGAACAAATTTCCTGGCAATGTGTCGTGAAATCGTGACACTTTTCTTTCTCTGCCTTCCTACACTTTTTAAGTCACAAAAATGTGACATGTCACGAAATCATGACACTTTCTATTTGATCTGCTTCTCTGCCAACATGTCACGAAATCGTGACAGTTTTGCCTGCTTCGTCTCTGCCTTCCAACATGTCACGAAATCATGACAGTTTTGCCAAAACTTTCTCTCTCCTCAAACATGTCACAAAATCGTGATAGTTTTGCCAACACTTTCTCTCTCCTCAAACATGTCGCGAAATCGTGACAGTTTTTCCAGCCTCTGCATACTTTTTCTAACTTATCTTTTTCTTGATCTTTTGCAACTGGGCTACTCTAATTTTCTTGGAAACTTACTGACCATGCTGAAACCTTCATCAAAACACATTCTTTGACATAAAAAAAAATTGCTTCAAGAACTCCTTGACATCAATGACAACAACTACACTTGAGCAAAGGCAATGTACTCAAGGTACCCAAAATTGCCAACAAATTTACCTTATAGAGGGTCTACTGTTATAAGAAATTTAAATCAAGATTTTCATTTAGAAGAAGAGACTCCTAAGGAAAATCCTACAGTTAATCTGAGAACCCCTCCAATAGTACCTACACCTGGAAGCATGGTAGGAAATATAGCCCTAAGCCAGGGAAATGTACCCCCAAATTAGCCTTTAAAGAAATACCCCAGCTGGAACACAGATGGTCCCCTTAGATTAGCCCATATGCATGACATTCCTAAATTTGTGTCCAAGGCTATTCCCACTTATGATGGATCTGGAAAGACTGCATATGAGCACTATTAGGATATTTTGAATCTGGAAGCAATTCACAATATAAAGAATGAGGATGTTATTGTGAGAATCCTAGCCCTATCCTTTAGAGGAAATATTTTGGTTTTGATTTAGGACCCTTGAGTAAAACTCCATAACTTTATGGGTAGCAATTGTTGAGCCTTTTTTGGAAGAATTTAATGAATCTGATGACCCTTTCTCCTTGCTAAATCAGTTCACATCTATGCAGAAACATCAACAAGAAACTGTATTAGATTTTAATTTGAGATTTAGTAGAAACTGGAAGAGAATTCTCCCTATAGCTAGACCAGCTGCATGCCTTGATTATATGTATTATATCAAAGATCTTGTGTCAAAGCTAGGCTTTCAAACCCAACAATCTAGGGTGTAAACCTTTCCACAAGTTTAAAATGCAACATTTCATGCAGAAAATATCCTAATTAATGGGGAGAGATTACCTCCCAAAGCTGTGCTACCTTATAACTTAGAAATCACTAATGTCCAAAGCCAATATACTACTTTACCTTATATGTACCCCCTTCATTATCATTCCCATTCCCACAAATGACTCTCATTGCTCAGCCAAAAACATCTTCTACTATAGTTCCTTTCCCTCCACTTCCTTCTCAAACTCCTCAAGAGTTTTCTGTCATCCTTGATATACAAAATACTTTGAAAACTCTGAGTAACAAAATTAATTCAATGGAGAAGAAAGATATGGAGATGTATCAACAAAGGATATTTCTATATGTGAAGAAATATCAAAGACCTGTTCATAGTAACAGTACTGGGATTAGAGTAAATGCAACATATGAAGATCCTAAGTGTTCTTCAGAGACAAGTCTAGTAAATATATGGTGTTTGGTATGTAATGATCCTCATGATTCACAATCATGTGTTATGTACCAACACCATGTTAAGAAAGATATGGATCAAGTAGAAAGAAATTAAAAGGGAAGAGTAAATATGCTATTGGAACCTGACCAGATCATGGTTGGGAAAGAGCTAGATGAGGAGGGCCCTATTACTGTGATGACAAGGTCATGGAAGAAAACCCTGCAAGTTGATCCATAGAATATGGGTCAATTTCAGGTTCCTTCTTAGAAAAGGAATGACCCACCTCCCTAGAGCAGTGATACTTTACCTATTCTCCAAGCCAAAGTAAAAAAAAATGCAGACAATCTCCCCAGGATATTTGAGAAAGAAATTGAGGGAGATAGAATGAGATCCAAGGATGAGGCTCAAGAGAGGCTTAGATTCCCTTCTATTACCAAAATATAGAGAATAGAGGCCACTCAAAAATACAATATAAAATATGGTGAAACAAAAATAAGGTCTTAGAGACCCCCTTTGGCTAAGTCTGAATACAATATTTTGGAAGATATGAAGAAGATACCATAAAAATATAATTTATATGATACTCTCTTCATTCCTGGCTAGATAGACTTGCTTAAAGCTTCTCTCAACAATCCATAGGATAGGTAGGCTACCACAATTCTTAGTATACCCTCTTAAAAGAAAGAAATATCCCCTACTATTTTAAAGAATAAACCCCCTTCATTTTATATCTCTTTAAGGATGTAAGGTTGGAAGGTCCAAAATTATATGATTGACAAGGAGCATCAACTACAGTTATGCCTAAAGTAGTTTGTGAAGAGATGGTTATGGAGGATACCCGATCCTACCTTGGAGTACTTCAATTGGATGGAACACCTGTGAAAATAGTGGAAGTAATAAAGGATGTTTTTATGAGGCTACATAGAGCCCTTGAGGTAACTATAGTGCAAGAAATAGTAGTGGTTGACCTAGAACCCTACTTTGGTTTATGCCTTTCAAGAGAGTTCACTACAAAGTTAGGTTGATGCATGTATATGGATTATTCCAACATGGTCATTCCATTCAAAGGAAAGAGGATAAGGATAACATCTGAAAAGCTTGTGTCTTACCACATTGAAAAAATTGAAGAATACATGTGCAATCTCACCGCTCTTGAAGAATTTGAAATTGTGGATAAGTTTGAAGAGTTGGAAATTGAAGATGAATTTCCTTTCAGGGAGGACTACAGTCAGTTTAGGATAGGTATGGGAACATACAATATTTTTATAGAATCAGAGAATAAAGTTCCTGCTATATCTAATCAGTATCTAAAAGAAAAATAAGTATGGACCATGCACTTTGATGGTTCCAGATATAGTAATAATGCTAGTGTTGGTGTGGTACTACAATCTCAATCAGAAGGGACAAAGAGTTTTACCTACATATTAACATGGTCATTCATAATAATTTTGAAGAATACGAGGATCTATGCCTTGGATTGATGCAAGTGGAAAACATGGATATTAAAATACTAAACATATATGGTTACTCTGAGTTAATTGTCCATCAGGTAAGAGAAAGGTGCAACAGTAAGCACCATTACCTAAAAATATATAAAAATAGGGTATGGGATCTAATGGAATCCTTTGATGCCCTAAACATAAAATTTTTTCCTATAGAAAAGAATACTTTGGCTAATTCCTTAGCAGCGAGGGGAGCTAACTCCAAAAATTATACAGAAATAGGAGTCAAGAAAGATAAGGGAATCAAAATTATTTTTAGGCCTGCAGTGCCAGATAAGCAGATTTTTTGGTAGGTCTTTGAAAGTGATGAACAAATAGTTGATTTTATGGTAAGAGAAGCCTATCTATCCACTATCCAAGAGGAAAATCTAGAGGAAATTGATCAACAGGATGTCATTCAACTTAAGAACAATCACATACCTAGAGGTTTGGTTACTCTAGAGAGCTTGTTTGACAATGAATATAGGAAAAATATCATATCCATGGAAGTCAATAAGAAAATTTATAAAGAAGTTGAATTTGGAACTAAAAAGAAGCTCAAGGTCAAAATCTGCTGTTCAATAGAGGAAGAAGAGGATATCAAGGCTTTATACCTAAAGTACCAAGACATTGTAGCTTGGTCATATGAAGAACTCAGAGTGTAAGATAAAAAGGCAATCCAACACACTATTGAGCTAGAGTGTAATGCAAAACCTTTTAGGCAAAAGAAAAGGCTTGTAAATCCAAGGATCAAAGCCATAACAAGAGAAGAGCTCTTAAAGTTATTAAAGGCTAAGATCATCTATCCAATAAAACATTTAACCTAGATAGACAACTTGGTACCTATGAGGAAAAAGAATGGTGATATTCACTTGTGTGTAGTTTTTAGAAATCCTAACCAAGTGTTTTTTAAGGATTACTACCCCCTTTCACATATTGATAAAATATTATAGATAGTGGCAGAGGTAGAAAGGTTTTCACTATTGGATGTCTTCTATGGATATAATCAAATTTGGGTGAAGAATGAAGATCAATATAAAATAACATTCACCAAAAAATAGGGCATATTTGCCAACCATAGAATGCCTTTTGGGCTATCCAATGCGGGGGCCACATTTGAGAGAGCCATGGACTATGCCTTTAGGGAACTAATCAATAAGGTCATTCTTGTTTATTTTTATGACATGACTATGTTTTCCCACAACAAGCATGACCACTTAGCACACCTAGAGCAAGTTTTCATGAAGTGCGAAGAATTTTGCATCTCCCTCAATCCTAAGAAGTATTTCTTTGCAGTCCATGAGGGAAATTTTCTAGGTAATGTGGTCTCAAAATAAGGTATGGCCATTGATCCATATAGAATCAAATCCATTCTGGCTCTTCCACTGCTTGTCAATAAGAAAGCCTTGCAATATTTATTTGGTCAAATAAATTTTGTTAGAAAATTCATCTCTGAATTTTCTAAGAATGTGAGACCTATATTTGAATTGCTAAAGAAAGATGCATAGTTCAAATGGAATGAGGTAAGAAAGCAAGCCTTCAAAATAATCAAGCAGTTCATTGCCACAACTTAGGTACTAGTAAATCCAGATTTTAGTAAGGATTTTATTCTTTGTGTTTATGGAGCTGAGGAAAGTTATGCCTCAGTGCTCACCCAAAATAATTATCATGGAGAGGATCAACCCATATTATTTTGGATCCAGACTCTCCATGATTACCAGGTTAAGTATACTTTTATTGAGAAATAAGTATTTGTTGTGATGAAGTCATTGAAGAAATTTAGGTAGTATTTGGTTTAAAGAAAGACCCTGGTTTATGTTGTTCATTCAGATGTAATAAGCTTTATTATACAAGGTGAACTAGGATATAAGAAAGTTGGTTGGATCACCAAAATACAAGAATATTATTTGGAGATCCGTCCTACCAAGTTGGTGAGAGGCAAGGTCCTATGCCAAGGTCTAAAAAAATTAGTAGTATTAGCTGAAATGATAGCTTGTTAGACATCAAAAGATGATCAGATTGAAAAAATACAACTATGTGACTATGATTGGGTAGACTAGATGATCAAGTAATTTCAAATTGGAGTATGCCCTCTTGATCTTAATGCATCACAAATAATAATATACAAAATTTAGGCTTTGAAGTATGTCTTTTTACCAGAAGTTCTGTACAAAAGGAACCTTGATGGATTTCTCCTTAAGTGCTTAAAATATGATCAACAAAAAAGGGTCATAGAGGAGTTCCATGGAGGATCATTTGGGGGAAATTTCTCAAGAAAAATTACAAATTTGAAAATCATTAGATTAGGCTACTATTGGCCTACTATATTTTTTGATACTTTCAAAGTCACTAAAGCCTATGACAAATGCCAACGACATGTAGGGAGGACAAGGAATGCTTCATTCACCCTTAAGCCAATACAAGTGGAAGAGCCCTTTCAGAAATGGGGGCTAGAATTTATAGGGGTCATCAAACCTCATTCTTTAGCTAAGCATAATTACATTCTAACTACTACAGACTACCTCACTAGATGGGTAGAAGCTATTCCTACCAAGAAATAATACCAAGAAGTGGTGATCAATTTCATGGAAAGCTTGATTTTGAGGTTTGGTGTTCCAAAAGCCTTGGTGAGTGACAATGGACCAAAATTTATAGGGGCAAAATATATTGAGATTACCAATAAATATGGCATCACCATTAAGAATACTTAAAATTATTACCCTCAAGGGAATGGACTCAGATTCTACTAACAAAAACCTATTAAGAATTTTGAGGAGATCATTGAAGGGGAATAAAAGAAGTTGGCACCTAAAACTGGAGAAAGCTTTATGGGTAGACATAATTACTATTAATAAGTCCATCAAGATTTTTCCTTATGTTTTAATGTATGGCAAGGAGGCAGTGATACTTGTCCATTTGGAAATTCTAGTGCTCACAATGAAAAACACAAAAGAAGATTTAGGTAAAAATCTAGTGGAAATAAGGTTGACACACCTACTGCAATTGGAGGAGAAAAGAACTCAAGACTATGAGGAATTTCAAAAGCATTCAGTAGACATCAAGGTATGGTTGAAAAAAAGGCAAGGTTCAAAAAATTCTAGGTTGGAGATTTTGTACTCAGGTGGAATGTCGAAAGAGCTAAACTAGGACATCATCATAATTTTGAATCATTTTGGGATGACCCTTTCAATATAGTAGAGGTTAAAGAGACCAATGTTTTCCAGATTGAATATATGGAAGGAAAAATACAACCAATTTCGGTTAATGGTTTTCATCTTAAACTCTATTTCAATTGAAATATAAGCTCATTGTAATATATGTACATACTTTGAACTAGGGTTTTTGGAACTTCAAAAAATCTAGGGCATCAGCTGGATTGCAGAAGTGCTTTCGGGGTACGGTGGATCTGAAGGCTAGATTGGTGCCCCAGGAGGGTCCAATGGGGACTTCTCCGGCTCCTTTTCCAGGGAGTAGCAGCTCATACGCAGATTTGTTTAAAGAAAAATCTCCTCCAAAGAACGACGAAGCTCAAAAAATGGCATATAAAATGCTCTTCACGGCTGCTGGGAATAGGTCGACAGCACATCGTGTGAATGGATGTTTGCCGCAGGCCGAAACCAGGCCAAAAATTGTCATCGAGCCAAGTATGGTTGAAGAATCAGTCATTTACAGAGCTAATCACGATTTAATCTGCAAGTTCATGGGTATACGTCCTTCCCTAAATTTTTTGCACTCTTGGATCCGCCAAAACTAGGAGCCTCACGGTGAGTATTCATTGTGGTTTATTAGCAATGGATATTTTATTGTTAGCTTTTCGTCTTTGGCCGATAGAAATAGGGCTTTCGAGTCAGAGAAGAAAAATCATGGCCCGACAGGGCTATTTGTTCAACCATGGAGAGTGGGATTCGATCCCCGAGTTGAACCTACTGCTGTCCCAGTATGGATCCGACTATATGCTCTTCCAATGGAATTCTGGAGTGAGCAGGTGTTGGCAAGGATTGGCAATTCTATTGGAAGACATCTGGGTGTTGCCAGAGACACAATTGAAGGGAGCATGGCGGTGTATGCAAGAATATGTGTGGAGATGGATCTCAGCCAGCCTTTGTCGATAGAGATGGAAATTGAATTGGCAGGTCTCTCCTGGATTCAACAACTGGACTATGAGGCCCTACCCTTTAGATGTAGGGTTTGTCACAAACATGGACATTTGGCCCATTTTTGCCCTAATAATATGAATGCTAAAATGGAGGCCCCTTTAGGAATGCCAAACCTGCCTAAAGAGGATAAGGCAACACTTAATAAAGATTCTAATAGCACCGTTCAGGGCCAGGAAGCTCAGAGAGAGGGTTTTGAACAGCCCAGAAGAAAAATACGGACAAAGAAAAAAGAGGGAAAGGAGCAATCCCATCTCAGACCTGCCAATAGGTATGAGATATTTAAGTCACTGGTTGACGAAGAGGAACAATTTATGGAGGGCATGGAGGGTAATAAGGAAAATTCTAATATTCCCGTGCAACTCCCCCTCTCATCTCCTCCCGTCATACAACAGGTAGTTGAACTCTGTGAGGTATCACAGCCAGTGTGTTCAGGGGCTTTAGTAGTGCATAACCAGGAGGAGACAGTATCTCAGGATGTCAGCATGGGAATAGCAGAGAAGAACAGGGAAAGGCCAACTTTGGGGATAACCCAGGTAGAAAAAAGATCAAAAAACAGCAATTCTCAAGGAGTAGGTAGAAGATCCAATAAGGAGTTGCTAGCAGCCCAAGGAGACAAACTGATCACGGGAGGATCGGTGAGGCCAATAGACTCTTATTGCTCCCAGGGTAACCAATGATTATACAATCATGGAATGTGAGGGGTTTAAACAGCAGAACCCATCAATCTGCTGTTCGAAGACTTTTAGAGAATCGTAATACTAATTTTTTGCTTTTACAGGAGACTAAGATGTCATTAGATCTTATGTCCAAAATAGTCAACAGAATTTGGAGGGGTGCTGGTCATATGGATGTGGCTGCCCAAGGTGCCTCAGGGGGATTGTTACTCTGTGGAACTCTCTTGAATGGTCTGCAATAGAACATCTTGCCTGGAGGGGTGTTCTCACTTCTCTTTTTAGGAATAATGTCACTGCGGAACACGTTCTAATCACAAACTTTTATGGGTCTCAAAACCTAGAGGGTCAGAGGCGGCAGTGGAAGGCTGTGCATAACATGCGAACCTCAAGGGAAGATCTAGACTGGATTATAGCGGGGGACTTTAACGCTAAATTATCTTCTAGAGATCAGGAAGGGGGAACACCATTTTTGGACTCAGGGGACCGTTTCATGATTGCCCAAGTCCAGGCTTTGCACTTAGTGGACATTAAATGTCCTGGCATTAACTACACTTGGACTAATAAAAGGCGGGAGCCACATAGCAGGAAGGTTAAGCTAGATCATTTTCTGGTTTCAGAGGAGGCGTTTGTAAAATGGAATATAAATTTTCAGATTTTAGAAGGCCCAGTTTCAGATCACTGTCCCATTCTGTTGGAAGGCGGGACTAGGATGGGGCAGCATCACAAACCTTTCAGATTTGAGAATTTTTGGCTTCAGAAAGAAGAACTTCGGGAGAAAATTCCACAGTGGTGGGAAGAAGGCCGCCCGACTTATGGGAGAGCAATGTTCAGAATCCACAAACAACTACAATATGTCAAAACTCAGTTGAAGTATTGGAGGCATGCTAATAAAATAGACTTCCAGGCCCAAAGAGCTCCTTTGGTGGCCAGATGGGATGAGGTCCAAAAATAGTTCAGAGAAGGAGTAATTACAGACCAGCTCAAAGCTGAGGATGATGCCCTGCGTACAGCGGTTGAGGACATTGACAACCAGGAGGAGACCTATTGGAAGCAGAGAGCAAGAACCACCTGGTTATTAGAAGGGGACAAAAATACAAAATTCTTTCATCGGACTGCTTGTGCTCGAAGACAGATGAACAAGATGGAGGCCCTTCAAGATGAGAACGGTCATTCCTTTGATACACTTCCTGGTATGCATTCCCATGCTATGGATTATTTTTCTAAGCTTTTTAAGGAAAGTGTGGTACAAGATGTAGAGGCCCAAAATGAAGTTATTTCTGTCATACTTGCTATTATTTCTGAGGATGAAAATCAGGCCCTCCTCAAACCCATTGATAGAGATGAATTGAAAACTGTGGTCTTTGGAATGAGCACTGGTAAAACTCCAGGTCCAGACGGCTTCCCAATTGAGTTTTTTAGGCTTTCTGGGACTACTTAGAGGAAGATGTAATGGCTATTGTAGAAGAGTCCAGAGAAAATAAGAGAATGCTTAAAGCTATAAACCACACTTTCATTACCTTAATTCCAAAAGGGGAGGAGGGGGTTCATATTTCAGATTATAGGCCTATTGCCTTATGTAATGTGTTGTACAAAATAATCACAAAGGTAATGGTTGAGCGCCTAAAACCTCTTCTTCACAACATTGTCTCCTCTGAGCAAGGGGGTTTTGTTGAGGGACGACAGATTCTGGATGGGGTGGTTGTGGCCCAGGAAGCAATCCATTCAATGCACACTTCTGGTAATAAAGGGATGTTCATAAAATTGGACATGTCAAAGGCTTATGACAGGGTTGAATGGAGTTTCCTGGCTAAAATGATGGCAGCCTTTGGTTTCTCTCAGGACTGGATAGAGTGGGTCATGAGCTGTGTCTCTTCCCCGACTTACTCTGTGCTAATCAAGGGCCTTCCTTCGCAACCTTTTGGAGCTACTCGGGGACTGCGCCAGGGGGATCCATGTTCTCCTTATCTTTTTCTCATTTTGGTTGAAGGTCTTGGCAGACTTTTCTTGAGGAGAAGACAACAAGGTAGATTATTGGGTATCAGGGTGGGTGACGAAGTTTTAACGCACCTGCGGTTTGTGGATGACACTTGGTTTGGTGGGAGTGGCCAGCTTCAGGGAAGCAAGAATGATTAGGGATACTCTTAATGTCTATCTCAGGGCTACTCAACAGGTCATTAATGACAAGAAATCCAAAGTGGTTTTTTTTAATCTGGAGCAAAGGCTTCAGAACAGAATTTTAGAAATCCTGGGATTCACAAGGACTTCTCTCCCAGTGGTTTACTTGGGGGTCCCCTTGCACTTTAAGAAGCTAAAATTAGACACATGGAGGAATCTGTTGGAGTGTATCAAGGACAGAATTAATCACTGGTCTCACAAGTGGTTAAGTTATGGTGGCAGATTAACGTTCTTACAGTCAGTCATTCAAGCCATGCCAATTTACAAATTCTCTATCCTGGCTGCCCCGATTACAATATGGAAAGAGTTGGACAGGATGGCTAGAAAGTTTTTATGGGAAGGAGCAAAGGGAGAGAGAAAGTGGGCCTTAGTGGGCTGGGACAAAGTTACCCAACCCAAGGTTAAAGGAGGTCTGGGTTTGAGAAAATCTAAGCTGAATAATAAAGCTTTGGCTGGAAAGTTGTACTGGAGATGGATCTCCCAACCCACCTCCCTTTTCAGTAGAATCCTAACTAGCAAATACCTGGGACAGGCCAACCCAAACGATGTAGCTCGCATCCCCTTGGATGGTACTGGGTCCCTAGTTTGGCAGGCTCTCAAGTTAGGGTCTCAGGTTGTTAAAGACCGCTTATTTTGGAAAGTGGGAAGAGGGGAGAAGGCTCGTTTTTGGATAGATTCTTGGGATCAGTTCCCACCCATCATTGCTGAATTTCTAGAATTACAGCCAATAAAAGCAGCCATTGAAGCCAAGGGATGGATCCGTATTGAAAGTTATTTCACAACTACTCAGCTAGGGGAGTGTAAGTTTAAGCAGTTCAAGAAGTTGGATGAGTGGCCCATTTCAATCCCTCCGGATTTGACTCCCATCATGACTAAAATTTTGACAGAAATATTTCTTATAGGGGGAGACGTGGAGGATGAATTAGCCTGGGGCTTTGGGAGTCTTGGCGTCTATACAGTAAAGGACGGATATGACAACATTCTCCCAGAGCCCCCCCTCATACTTTTTAGGTTGAGGACTGGAGGAAAATCTGGCACTCTAAAGGCTGGCCGAAAGTTAACTTTTTTTCCTGGCAGTGCATGCACAATGGAATCCTCACTTTTGATAATCTCAGATCAAAAGGTATCATCGGCCCTTCTCAATGTGTACTATGCTACAAGAGCGAGGAAACTGCTGACCATTTGTTGTTTGGTTGCCCTTTCACCCGACAGATTTGGCTGCGTTGGTTTGCATACTTTAGAATTCAAGTAAGTGATGACCTGAACCGGATGAATATCTAGGAAAAATGGCAGAAAGGTAGATTCAAATCTAAAGCTCTTCGTATTGGCTGGGAGCTCGGTTTAAGCTTTATCTGGTGGCAAGTATGGCTGGAAAGAAATGCCAAAATTTTTAGAGAAACTTTTACTGCTCTAGACGGGGTTTGGCAGACCATTTGGAGCAAGGTTACCGAAACTATGGCTGTTCATGCTGAGGAGGAAGCTCAAATTGACATTGGAGCTATGGAAGAACGCGTTGAACTGCAAGAGGGATAGGACAAAAATTGTTGGAAACCTCCCCCTGAAGGTTGGATTAAAATCAATACTGATGGAGCTGCAAAAGGCAATCCGGGTAGAGCCAGAATTGGAGTGGTGTGCCGGAACCATGCTGGGACTGTGCTCTATTGGGAATTGCAAGGCCTGGGAAGAACCACTAACAATGAAGCCGAAGCCATTGCCATCAAGTCTGCTTCTGTTTGGGCAGTGAAACATGGCCACCGCAGGATTATTCTTGAATCAGACTCACAAATAATGGTTGGAGCTCTAGACTGCATGAGGAACTTTGATCTGAAAGCTTGGAGGTTGAGGGCTCTTGTTACCCAAATTAAGGAATTATGGAAGGAATTGGAGGACGTGATCCCAGTTTATGCGAGTAGAGATTTGAACAAAGCGGCTGACTTTCTGGCTAAGATGGGTGCAGAAAAGGAGGTTGGAGTTCAGTTGCACAGTGACATGGATATTGAGGATGAGGTGATTAGGCAGGGTCTTGAAAGGTCCTTGAGCCAATGATCAAAGAAAAAGCAAAGGGAGGAAAGTTGTCACGATATCGTGACATGTTGCGCCATCGTGGCCACTGGAGGAATGTTGTCGCGATATCGCGACATGTTGCACCGTCGCGGTCACTGGAGGAAAGTTGTCGCGATATCGCGACATGTTGCGCCATCATGGTCATTGGAGGAAAGTTGTCACGATATCGTGACATGTTGCGCCATCGCGGTCACTGGAGGAAAGTTGTCGTGATATCGTGACATGTTGCACCGTCGCGGTCACTGGAGGAAAGTTGTCACGATATCGCGACATGTTGCGCCGTCGCGGTCTCTGGAGGAAAGTTGTCATGATATCGCGACATGTTGCTCCATCATGGCCAAGGGAGGAAAGTTGTCACGATTTCGTGACATGTTGCTTCATCGCGGCCAAGGGTGGAAAGGTGTCACGATTTCATGACTTGTTGCTCCGTCGCGGCCAAGGGAGGAAAGTTGTCACGATTTCGTGACATGTTGCTTCGTCGTGGCCAAGGGTGGAAAGGTGTCATGATTTCGTGACATGTTGCTTCGTCACGGCCAAGGGTGGAAAGGTGTCACGATTTCGTGACATGTTGCTTCATCGCGGCCAAGGGTGGTAAGGTGTCACGATTTCGTGACATGTTGCTTCGTCGCGGTCAAAAGAGAAAAAGTGTCACGATTTCGTGACATGTTGCTTCGTCGCGGCCAAGGGTGGAAAGGTGTCACGATTTTGCGACATGTTGCTTCATCGCGGCCAAGGTTGAAAAGTTGTCACGATTTCGTGACATGTTGCCTCATCGCGGCCAAGTGAGGAAAGGTGTCACGATTTCGCGACATGTTGCATCGTCGCGGCCAAAGGAGAAAAAGTGTCGCGATATCGCGACATGTTGCATCGTCACGACCAAAGGAGAAAAAGTGTCACGATATCGCGACATGTTGCATCGTCACGGCCAAAGGAGAAAAAGTGTCACGATTTCGCGACATGTTGCTTCGGCAAGGCCAAAGGAGAAAAAGTGTCACGATATCGCGACATGTTGCATCACCACGACCAAGGGAGAAAAAGTGTCACGATTTCGCGACATGTTGCTTCGTCGCGGCCAAAGGAAGAAAAAGTGTCGCGATATCGCGACATGTTGCATTTTCGTGGACAAAGGAGAAAAGTGTCGCGATATCGCGACATGTTGCATTTTCACGGCCAAAGGAGAAAAGTGTCGCGATATCGCGACATGTTGCATTTTCGCGGCCAAAGGAGAAAAGTGTCGCGATATCGCGACATGTTGCATTTTTGCGGCCAAAGGAGAAAAGTGTCGCGATATCGCGACATGTTGCATTTCAGGCCAAAGGAGAAAAGTGTCGCGATATCGTGACATGTTGCATTTCGGCCAAAGGAGAAGAAGGAAAGAGGGTCGCGATATCGCGACTAGTTGCATCAACTGATCATGCCGATCCCCCTGTTAGCTAGTTAATGGTTCAAGAGATTTGGCTCCATTGCAAATCTTCTTTTACTATTGTAAGCATGTGTTCTCTCTGATTTCTGCTGGGAAGTGTCTCTTCCCAAATTGTAATTGTTCTTTGTTTTAATACAAGTTTTTTCAAAATTTTCAAAAAAAATATATGTACATACTTTGTATCATATTATTTTTTGCACTTTGTATCAAGTTTTGTTTTGATGGCATATTGTATAAAAAAAAGATTTTTTTTTTTGTAAAAAATAAGCTAAGTGTTCCCAAGGATACATAAATTTTTTATTCCGCACTCAAATGCACTAAAATGGAAGCAAAATTACAAGCGACCTCCAATCTGTGCTTAAATAAACCACAGTGCTAGCGGAATGATGCATGTGTTATATTCCATGCTCAAAAGGTCTAAGGTTGTAGCGGAATAATGAAGGCTTCCAATCCATCGGTTTTAAGTATATTTTTAAGCATAAAGTGAATTCTGCATCGTACCACTTCCCAAAAGAAAAATATCTCAAATTAATGCTCAAATTTCCCATTCTCGAGAAGGGGAAAAAAGATAAAGCAATGTTACAAGGGTATGGACCATGTTTGAATTTTGGCCAATTAGAAATTAGAATGCCACCTCTAAGCCACCAAAAGGAATGAGTGTGATTTGAGAAGCATGCCAATGGGTAATTCACACAGCGGCCACATTAATGGTGGAGGATGTACATGCATGATAAATTAAAAGTGCCTAAGCACAAAATTATGCTCATTTGACAAAGAGCAGCATTTACTAAGCAAAAGAAAGCAGAATGATAGATGAACACCTCCTATGAATTATAGAGAGAATTTGAAAAATTATTCACAAAAATGGCCTTTGAATATGTCCAAGAAGCTAAAAAATTAGCGAAAGAGGTAGTGGGTACTATATCGATAAAGCAGAAGACGTGGCAAATATCGAGCTGGACCTCACAGAGAGAACGAAGCTCAAAAGTAATATCAACAACAAATATGAGAAAGAAGTAGCTCTGTCGACTCAAGATAGATGTTTAGTTCTCTCCTTCTTGTCCTTTTATATTTGCAATTATGTTCATCCTTGTCCGAAGTTAATAGCGGTTATCATTAATTTTTTTGACCTGATGACAAATATAGTAAAGACTGCTAGAGTTAAAACCCTATTTAGCATCACTAATGCAAACTATCACACATTTTTAGCCACAGGAGTAGAATCACCCATAAGGCCAAAATATTTTAAAACAACCACACAGGCTTGGTATTACTCTCTACAGAAGCAAGCTCACGATGGTGAGTTTTTTAAAAAATGGGTCTATAATCAACTCAAAGATACTAGACCTAGAAAAAGGTTGCCCAAGGTTCCAATTCCCATTGAATGGTTTGTTCACCCAGAGCTATATTCAATGTTAGCCTATATGAAGGGTTTGGACTCTAATAAAATGGTGAACAATTGGCAAATAGACACTGTGTACTACATTTCCAATGAAAAGATGTATGAGGAAGGCATAGAGAAGAAGGGCATTAGGGTTATCTATTTTGACTGGCCATATTTCCTTTCTTAGAGAATACATGAGCAATTAGTGAGAATGAAGAGAAGCTTTTATGCACCTAATTTTTAGCATTGCTCAAGCTTGGTCTAGATGTTTTATATTGTTGTAAGGGACATGATGCCCTGGATTCCAGTAAAGGACAAGATCAATAAGGGAGACCCAATTCCTATTTACTATTGGAATTCTCATATGAGAAGTATTGAGTCCTTTTATAGATTCAACCTAGAATTTTTAGGGCCAACATTGAAGATAATGTATGGGGAATGCCCTAGGCTACCTCCTCTGGCGAAGAAATTGCTATGAAAAAAAGGTGTAGAGGAAGGAGATTGGTACCTCCTAATAGAGGGCACAGTAATTAGACTGTATGGCTTCAATGGTAAGCCTTTTCTAGTACCCCATTTTTTATAGACAGGCTATTCACCTTAGAATACTTGAGCTAAGCAGATTTTATAAATTTGAACTATGGTTCTAGGAGAAAAAGGAGGTGTTTGTTAACTTACGACAGTATTGATGATATAACTATTACCAATAAATAACAAGGTGAACAAATTGACCAATACCTGGATAGGTTGGGTCTATTTTACATTTCTTAGATATGGAGTTATGACCTAGATGATGTGTTATATAAGAGGAATATAGCCTTGAATGGAGAAAAGGCCTACAAATTTGAGAAAAAACCCAGGGCCCATTTTGAACAGGGCAAAAATAACAAGGATAATGCTCTTGTGGACTGGAATGTTTCAAATATGGATCAACTTCCTCCTTGGTTAGACTTCTATGAATAAATTATTTATTTTGATCTAGACAATAATGCAAAACATTGGTTGAAGGAGTATATAATCAAAGAAGTTGAGGAAAAAATAGATAAGAAAAGGGACCCTAAGTCTCAATAATATACTAGAAATGAGGAAGAGGAAAAAAATAAATGGAATGAAGCCAAGATATTAGACTGGTGGAGGATGAGAGTCGACTTTGGTAAAGAGAAATCCAAGTTTGGATTGAAAATTGATGAAGAGTTTTCTAATAAGTATGACAAGAATATCACAACTTGGAAATCAAAAGACCCAAGAAATATAGTGCTGATTTATAACAAGTCACAAACAGGGTCAAATTATCCCTCCCCACCTTTAAAGTAAGAGGTTCAAGAAGAGGATCTTGATACTCCATTAACTACTGCTAAAATTATGAAGATATTTTAGCCTACAACTGAACAAGTGGATAAATTTTCAAAAGAAGAATAG
Organism: Wollemia nobilis; assembly: GCA_028583015.1. Lineage (NCBI taxonomy): Eukaryota > Viridiplantae > Streptophyta > Pinopsida > Araucariales > Araucariaceae > Wollemia > Wollemia nobilis. The sequence continues at coordinate 4,437,579 of JAQPPZ010016892.1, read as the reverse complement.
TTTATGAGTAAGATGCACTATTTTGATGAAAGAGCTATCGGTACACCAGTCATTCAAATAGTGAGTAGGTCCAAGAACCTAGCCTTGGGTGGATAGCCCTTAGATACAAAGATAGATTTTACTCAAAAGGATAAGACCTTTAGGTTCATACCCTTAAATTTTGCCACTATAGCAATAGTGGAATTAAATCCTATTTATGAACATACTTTACAAGAAGAACCAGTATAGGAAGGATTTTTTGAAGGAGACAGAAAATGAGAAATCAATCCCCTTGCAAGTTTTTTAGAGAAAAGCCAAAAGGGCACCAGAAAGAGCTGACAAGAAAATTTCTAAGAAATAGAAGTTGGATAAGGAGGAAGTCATTAAGTAAACCCCTGTTTCAGCTACGAAATAATTAATTTAACAAGTGCAGTAGAAAAACATAGAGACAACTCTAGAACACCCTACATCATTAGGCGAAGGTATGGTTTCTAACCCTTCTTCTCCTCCTCCTCCTATGAATTCCCCTAAGAAATCTCCTTCCCTTTCTAATAATGAGATTGAAATGGAGGTACCTTCTCTCCCTCATAGTTATTCCCCTATTTCATCAGTTAGTAATGAGGGGTAAACTAATCCATCTCCTCCAAGGTCACCTCAAATTCATGTATCATCACCTGATATCCCCCCTTAATCATCTCCTGTAGTTCCATCCTTGCCATTACAACCACCTCCACCATATGATAAATAAACTATTTTAAACACACAAAATCATCCTACTGTAACTTTCATTTTAGTTTCTATGAGTCTACCAATTGCAATAGTAGCAATGGTCACAGATTCCACTGTGGTCACAAATTACACTATAGATACTTCTCAAACATTAATAACTGTTTATTCTTCTCTTGCATACCTCGTAGTCTCTTCTCCTCTTCCTGTGAGTTACCCTATCTAAGTAATTTTGCAAAAGGAGAAGGAAGCTTCTCATAAGATTCAAGATATTTGGGCAGAGAAGTTGTCCATACCTTCCAAGAGAATGGCCACAAAGAGGAGAAGTATGTTTGTTGATCTAGTTTCAAGGCAAAGGACATATAAATCCATGATTCTCCTAGTGAGAAAGCCTGAAACTGAGATGATTATTCAAGACTATTGCATAGAATAATATACTAAAGAAATTGAATAGTTACCTTCAACAGATGAATTGGTAGTGGCCAAAGCTCACTTGGACACTTTTTATGTGAAGAATGATATATACAAATAAAATGTGGACAAGCTAGAAAAGAAAATATAGAAGCTCCAAAATACCATTGACAATCAAAAACAAGTGGAGAAGGCCCTGAAAAAAGAAGAAAAAAATTGGCAAGATAAATTCCTAGAGGCTAATAAGCTCAAGCAGCAAATAGAGGAGCAGAAGGGAAAAAATGAAGAACAAGCAAAGGAGATACAAAATATGAAGCAACAACTTCAAATTGAAAAGGCTAAGTCTTCTATTTTTCTCCAATACTGGGCTTAAGAAAGTGAGAAATGAATTGCTCTATGAAGTTCTATAAAAATGCTCAGAGGTGCAGCCTATTATTGATTGTCTGGATGATGCTAGCCACCTACTCAAAAATATTCAGAAGGATCTAGATAATTTTACTGGAGAGCTACAACCCATGGTGATTCCAGTGGAGCAAATTTATAAACTGGTAGATAGTAGGCTCAATGACTTAGCCAAGCCAATTTCTAATAAGGTGTGGAATATTGCTATAATTGCTTCTAGAGTTGTGGTAAAGAAGTACAGATCCCTTTAGAAGGCATGGCTGTTATTTGAAAAAGTGGAAAATATGATCAGGTATGTGGTAGATATAAATAAAAAAATAATTCAAAATGATTTCAAAGGTCTATGGGTGGAAGATAACTCTCTATTGTTAGTTGAAGAAATAAATAAGAGTATTGATGAGATCTTGCATGAGGCATTTGAGATTGATGCTATGGAAGAGCCAATTGATCAAGAGCAAGCTTCACAAATGATTATTGATCTTACCAGGCTCAGATATCTAATGGAATACCTGGTCAACAAAGGAAGTGTTGCAAACTATGAAGACATTGATGAGCTATAATACATGCATATGCAACTAAAGAAAACTTCCAACCCCTCTAAAACATATTGGCAATAGACCCTATAGATCCTAAAGCTAATGGTGCAGTTATTTGGTAATAATACAGAAGAGGAAAAGATAGAGCAAAATTCACCTGAGAAAGAAGCTAAGAAAGAGCAAGAAGATAATGTTGAAGAAGAGGCTGAACAGGAAGAAGAAGAGCCTGATAGAGCTGCTACGAGCCCTAAAGGGACACAAGTTTAGCATTTTTATTTTGTACATATGTAGTCATAATTTTTATATTTTATTTGATTTATTTTTACTCAAACATTGTTAGAAAGAAACAATAAAAGCATGATTCCAGAGAGACACCAAAAACAAGTTTTGTGTGAAGCTATCCATATCATTTGTGGTGAAAAGGCTTTAAAAGGAAAGCATAGCCATGTTTTTGTTAAAACATTGGAACAATTTTTGAGAGAAATAATAGAGATATTTGTGTTTCTAGCATAGTCTCGATATGAATGTATATCCTTGAAGATGATCATAAAGTTTTTAGAGGATGATGTTTACATGTAAATTTTTCTTTGAAGTATTTTTTGAGAAGTGGCAAAAGAATTTATGTTTACAACATGATCTCCATGTGAGCAGTTATCCTCTGAGTGAATTCACAAGGTTTTTAGGGGGTAATGTTCTTATGGAAATTATTATTTGAAGTATATTTTTAAAGATAAGAATTTTTGACTCTTTATACCCAATGGATAAGACTTTGAGTTTGAATGAATTTATGAGCAAATCCACCCGAGAGGCACCAGAATGTAGGCCCAAAATGGCCACATCCTTAGAAAAAAATTGAATCTTTTATTCTAAAGTATGAAATATCTATTTAGATGAGGACATAAAGTATTTTTGAGTGGATCTGCAAGGAGAGTTCCTGATTTCACTCAACACTTAGTGTTTTTTGCCTCAACAAGCCAAAATTCCATTCCGCTCAATTCACAGTGTATTTGAGAGCGGATTCCAGGCGAGTCCCGATTCCATAATTTTTTTGATAAAGATGATGTTAGCCTTAAAATAAGTGTGGATTGGTAATTATTGTTCATTGCTCTAGTAAATAAGTGTTAGCAAGCTTGATTATGCTAAGTCCCAAGAGTATTTTGGTGTGTATTGATGACAAAGTTAATTTTGCACTTCTTCTAGATCGGATTGGCGACAAAGCTCATTTTACACTACCTTCAGTGTAGAATGGTGATGGTTGTTGGTTTGGTGCTTGCTCCAAGTGGCTAATTGTTGGCAAATTTAAATCCACTGAGTACACAGAGTATTTTACACTAACTCTGGTGCAAAATGGAGAAAAAAGGATTTTTGTACTACTTCTAGTGCAGATTGACGATTCTGCATTCCAATTAAGGGAAAGATGATGTTAGCATACTTTTTGTGTGGATTATAATTTGTTTAATGTCAAAGAAGAGAAATAAGGCTAATGAGTGGATTAGTAGCAGATTTCATTTTTCTCGTTTCCTAGTGTATTCCATGCCAAAAGTTGATTCCACAGAACTAAAGCCTCTAAAGCTGACATCAACAATTAAAAAGTGCAAAATGGTGTTTGTTATTTTTGACTAATTTGTAGAGCATTTTTAGAGGTTAGCCATCCATGATGAAGATCAATGGTCCAAGTTTTTTTGATATTATTGAAGTATTTAAAAGCAAATTCTTGCTGGATCAGAGTGTAGTCAGTTGGAAGGTAGGAAGACAAAGCGCTGAAGGGTTTCAAGAACAAGAACCAGAAGCCATTGCAGATCTACGGTGGATTTAATATTTCAAGAATGATAAATGGATCAGATGTATTTTTCAACCACTGGAACTCTAACTACCACAACAAGTTGTAGAGCTAAACAGCTATGGCAGATTAAGCACAACAAATTTCACAGATTTCTCCAACCAGTAAGATAATGCTAGCAAAAATCTTTGTTGAGATGTAAAATTGTAATATTTATAATGTCTCCTTAATACTATTTCATTTTACAAACTATAAATAGAGGCTGAACCCTCATTTTTTAGGGTATCTAGTGCATTTTCTTGCCTTACTGTAAATATTTCTGTGGATTAATGGAAGTAGCATTACTTTGATTTTTAACTCAAAATTTTTTATCTTCACTTTATTTGTGCAAAAGGTTCAAAGATTTGAGCTATATTTCTATCGATACTTTAGCGCTTAGTTCATTCCTTCTTATTGGATTACTAGTTGTGAGAGTAATTGAAATTTGCTCATAGTTAGATCTGTGTTGTTAGGAAGTTTATTTTTGTTAAATCTAACTATTGGTCTATTCTTCTAATTTGTATTATCAATATTATATGTTGGAATTGCTTTTTGCAACATATCTCTATTTGTGCTTTCATGTATGAAGATTTCATGGGTTTGGGTGCTATTAATTTTGAGTGATGATATACTAGAAATAGTTTGTGGGAGCTTTTTGTTGTAGTTTCCTATGCTGTTAGCCTATCCAACCACTATTTTTCATAATATATTTAACCCTAAATATTTACTAACCCTTTTCTACAAAACCTAATTGAGCTTTAATTGTGTCAACACCATTTTAATTTGACAAGGAACTAGCCTACTCTGGAGGTTGGATTGAAGTTGCCTTTGGTTCGTTCAATGTTGAGTGTCGAGTTGTGACTATCGGGTTCATGCCTCGATAGAAAATTATAAGATAGACAATCATAGTGTTGAGTAAAACTTGATGTCAATTCGGTGCCCAACACTTCCCCTTGAAATATAGATATTGGGATCCTTACAAAGCAAGAATATTTATAATTTCTTAGGTAGTAGAAGTAGAATCACACCCATTTTACGATGTGGTTAGACCCTCCCACTTTGGATGATATAGCTCAAAATATTAGACCATTGACAATGCTCAAAATAAAAATGCATAAGGCCAAGAATCACAATAAGAAATTCTCCTAGGATGACCAATTAGAACTCAAATGTGGTATAGCAAATTCAATAAGACTGAGCTACCATCAAGGAAATCAAGGCCATAATGGATAAATTATCTAGCCAATGATTCTTAATTTTGCAAATTTTCTATCATTTCTCTATTCTTCATTTTCATTTGATTCCACACCCCATGAATAAGGCAGTGATTCTTGAGTTTATTTCTTCAGCAACAAGAAAGTCCTATAAATATCTAAAATTGTAGTGATTTTTATTACACTTGGAAATTTGTTTTACCTTAGTCATTTTTGTAAGTCGAATTTGGTAGAATATATGCTAACTAAAAGAGAAGGGAGGTAAATATATGTTCACCATCAATTTTATCAACTATAATGGGTGTTGAATAAGTGCTTTAGGAAAATTTAGCTATTGTACTCATTGTCAAATATTCATGAACAATGACGAGCACTATTTTTAGAAGTTAGGAGGTTGGAAAATCTCCCAAAATTTATGTGGACAAATTATTATACTTATCTAGTCATAGGAATATTTTTTGTAGAAATATGATCCATGAAGGAGGCAAGATAATTCAAACCATTGATCTTACTTTATTAGGTGCTAAAAATTGATCCAAAATAATGAGTTGAGAAATATCTACAATTGATCCTAAGGAATATGGAGAGTATGATGGCTCATGAAGGCCCAGAAATAATTTTGGAGCATTTAGATCATAAAAAAATGTAAACTATCCAATCCAAGATCAACAACCCATGCTAATTTAAAGAAAAAATTTATGGAAATTATCAAGCCAAAACTCCATGGACCGTCTAATCCAAGATCGATGACTCATGTTATTTTAAGGAATATATGATGGAATTTAGCAAGAAAAAACTTTATGGACCACCCAAATCAAGTTCAATAGACCATGCTATTTAAAAGAGACCTTGAGGAAGGTTGGAAAGGCAAAAATTTATGGATAATTTGATCCAAGATCAATGGCTTGTGTTATTTCAAGGAGACCTCAAGGAATATTGGTAAGGAAAAGCTCTATGAATCATTCAATTTGAGATTAATTACCCACATGATTTTAATAAAACTCTAATGGATATTTATTAGAAAATTTTCATTGACCATCTAATCCAATATTAGTAGTCTGTGCTATTTTAAGGAAGCTTCAATGGAAGTTATCAAGCCAAATATCTATGAATGATTTGATCCAAGATAAATGGCTCGTGCTATTTTAATGAATATTCAATGTAAATTATCAATACAAAATTATATAGACTATCAAATCCAAGATCAATGACCCACACTATTTTAAGGAAGATTTGATGGAAGTTAGCAAGCCAAAACCATGCAAAGTGTCTTATTCAAAATAAATGGCCCATGCTATTTCAAGGAGGCCCTATAGAAGGTTTTCAAGGAAAAAAATTGTAAACAATCCAATATAAGATCGATGGCATGTGCTAATTCAAGGAGGCCCTAAGTGAGATTAGTGAGGAAAATTTCTATGGAAATTTTATCCCAAATTCAATGACCTATGCTATTTCAAGGAGGTATTAAGGGAAATTGGAGCAAAAAAGTTCTATGGACCATCTAAATAATGATAAATGACCCATGTTATTTCAAGGAGGCTATAAGGGATATTAGTGAGACAAAGTTTCATGGATCATACAATTTAATAATAATGGTCCATGCTATTTTAGAGTAATTCTAGAGAAGTTATCAAAGGAGAAATTTGTTATTAGAAAGACTTGAGGCACATGAAAAACACATTAGCAACCAATAGCCATCCCTTCAAGGAGTTAATATAGGGAATGTCATCCATCAATAGTGGGCACAAAGTAGATAAAATGATCTATGGAGATTCAAGAGAATAATTTAATATATGAAAGCCAAGAAGCTTCATGATTCATCTAATCATAATAATCCATGGCCATGGTTTTCTAAGAAATTATTTGGTAGATAATATCAATAAACAACTCGAAATGAAGTCCATGAACTTAGAGGGAATTTAGAAAAGTTTCACCAACCATGCAACCAAGCAAAAAATAGTCCAACCTAGCAAAAATAAATGCTAGAAAATGTGATTATTAGGGTCAATCAAAGTTCATCTTTCAACTTCCATAATAAGAAACCTTTAGGATATTTACTATAGGTAGCATATTCATACAACCTCCTAGGAATTATAGTGGAATTCATAAAGGTAGCAGTTACAAAATATATCCAATTTCATCTACCAATGATGCTTGGGCATGATGATCCAGTGGAGTAGTTGGTATCATAAAGACAACATTGTTGGAAGCCACAATAGGAACAACCTTGAGCCTAGTAATATTTATTGTAGAGGATTCCTATGCTTAGTCTTTAGGAATACCTGAGAAGGTTAGTTGGAAATAGCAACAGAAGCTCCACATCCAAAGTACCAAAACCCTTCAACATTAATGATTCTAGATCTATAGACCTCAATATAAGAAACAAAATGAATGTGGGTAGAGCCTAACATGCAATGTATTTTGATTATTTGCACAAATTTGGAGGGAGTATCCCTAATTATGGGTTATAAATAGTAGATCAATATTCATTATAAGGTATTGGAAGCAGTCTATTCATGCCTAACACTTGACCTTGTATATATTTCCTTTTATTTTCTTCTATGTACCAATATGGACTCAAGCCTTGAGTCATTTTATAATAATTCTTGAGCCTCTTTTATTCTAGCTTATATGTATAAAATATTGTGATATACATACATACATACATTATATATATATATATATATATATATATATATATATATATATATATATATATATATATATATATATGTATATAATAAACTATGGGTAATCTTGCTCTATCCTATTTCCTATGTTATATAAATTTACATGAATGTTATGTTTTTTTCAATTGGTCATAAGGGATTGAAACAATCCACACTTGTATTACATCATAACCACATTTTGGTATTACAACATGTTAGATTTTGATGTTATATATTTAAGGAAATGCAACCACAAGGTATAAAATGAGCATGCAATATTAAATATATGAAAAAGACAATATACTAAGCATGTAAATATCATGAGAAACTTCTGCAACTACTCATAAAAATTCCATCAATGAAAGCTCATTAAAATAGTATATTTCTATAAAATAGAGATCTCAAACTCTCCATATTTCATACATGCTCTACATTGTATCTATCATATCAACTACTACTACTCTACCTTATGCACACCAAGATTATGTCTCTCTCTCACACCATCAGATACCCGTACAAAAGTATATATATAATGAGAGATGACTCTTGACCTTCCATATTCCTATGAATCTTCACCTTCCTATTCTATGGACTCATGTGCACATGGAAAACATGTGCATTTACATCATTAAGTACTTTGCACATTATAACACTTGTGCATTTATTACATTACATTAAGTAAATACTCAAACTCTAATCTAATGCACACTCCTAATCTAAACATGTACCCATGGTAGTACATTACCAAATAATGTAATATATTATAACACCCCCCTCTATTACATTATTTGGTTATTAAATACTTTAGTATTCAATATGGTATTTATCTTGGTTTTGGAACTTGAGCTCTTCTTTTCTGCTTGCTTCATTGTGCTTTCTGTGTGCATCCTAATCAAGTAAATAATTACTATCTTCATAAAATACTATTTTTGCTGAAAGAGATTTAATTTCATGTTTATTTGTAGGTTCTTCTAGTTTCTGAATTTTCTGAATCTCTTGAACTAAGTTTCCTTTTTGTTTTCCTTCTCTATATTGTAATTGAGGATTCTTGTATTGATTTTGAGAAGGATGCTGAAATTGTTGCTGATGCGAGTTATATTGATTTTGATATTGTCTTGGTTGGAATGGCCTATTTTATTGGCTTCCAAAATTTGTTTGATTTCCTTGACATTGATTTCTTGGCTTAAATATACAATAATTGGTACTATGTCCTTTCTTTCTACATACTTGGAAATATCTATTATTCCATATTGATCTACCCTTTGATAATGAGGTAACATTTCCTTGTGGATTATATTTTGAGACTAAGGCATTGTTAGTTATTTCATATTTCACTGAATTTTCTACCTCATATTCTTGTAGTATATTGAATAATTCATAAAATGATGTATCTTTACTTAGAATTTGTAAATATATGACTAGATACTTGTAGCTGTTTGGAAGTGCTCTTAGGATTACTTGAACAAGAAACTTGTCTTCAATATTTTCTCCTAAGGTTAACAATTTTTATTTTATATCTTCCAATTTTCTTAGAAATAATTCTATACTTTCACCACTATTAAATTTTAGAGAATGCAATTGAGTTTAAATATTTAAGATAGTGGATTTATTATTTCCTTCAAATATCTTGGCTAAAGTATTCCAAGCTTCTGTACAAGTAGCTTCTAAACTAATGTATGGTTGTATATTATTTGTAATTACAAATGTTATTATCATAAGTGCTTTTGCTTCATATTCCTCATACTTTTGAGTCTCTCTAGAATCTTTAGTAGTCTTAGTTTTTGCTCCTTTAACAATATTCCAAAGTTTTTCAACTATTAATATTGACCTTACTTTGTTTTTCCATGAAGTGTAATTGGGTCCTTTAAGAAGTTGGGATTTTGAAAGAAAGAATTTATTTGTTGTCATAATAACACTTGTAGACTACCTTATATCTCCCTAAATTTGAGTATTTGATAAGATATTTTCAATTCTCAAGTTTTGTAGAATACTTTGTATCTCTATGGCTTTGATGTGATACTTAGCTTTCTTAGTTTCCTTTGAGTTGAATTTGTTTTGTCTCCCTAATGTTCAACTTCTATTCTTCACCTTATTTCTCCCTATTTATGAGTAGAAAGCTAAAGATAATATTTGATGCAATTTCAAGTTTGATAAGGTTCTCAATTTTCTAAAACCTTTAAGTTGGATTTCTTATGTGTCATTAATTTGAGCAAGAGACTATTACCAAATGTAATTTCCAACTTTTCAAAAAAAATTATGTTTGTATTTCTTTCAAATTTCAATAATATAGTTTCTAATTTTCAAAAATATAAATTGGTGTTGAACTCTCTATAACTCCCTAATTGGATATTTAGAAAACTAATTTATTTGAAAATTCAATAATTCAATTTCAGTGTGGAAATCCTTACTTCTCCAAGTTAAACTATTTGCAAATATTTCTATGCAATTTGAATTTCAAATAGGATAAAGTAATTTCAAATGCTTTCAATTAAATTACACTTGCTTCATAAATCTTCTATACCAATCACTAAGTATTCTAAGGTTTAAATTCAATAATTCATTACCTTATAGCTCCATTTATTCAAATAACCTTAAGTGTAGAAGAATAATTAATCTTTAACTTAATACTATACCTTATACCTGTAGGCCCAAATTGGCCACATCCTTAGAAAACATTGAATATTTTATTCTAAGGCATGAAATTATCTATTCCATTGAGGACATAGAGTATTTTGGAGTGGATATGCAATGAGAGTTCCTTATTTCACTCAAAATTTAGAGTTTTTTTTGCCTTACCAAGATAAAATTCCATTCCACTCAGTTCCTATTGTATTTGGTGGTGGATTCCAGACGAGTCTTGATTTCGCAAAAAATTTGGGTGAATATGATGTCAGCACAATAAAAAGTGTAGAATAGTGATTGTGGTTGGTTTTTGCATGCTTCAAGCGACTAAGTGGTGATGAGTTTGATTCCCCTGAGTTCCAAGAGTATTCTAGTGTGGAATGGTGACTTGAAGGCCGAAAACACTGCAAAGAGGGTGGAATGGTGACAAAGACTATTTTGCACTACTTCTAGTGTGAAATGATGACAAAGGATTATTTGCACTAACTCCGATGTGAATTGGTGATTCCACATTTTAAATAAGGAAAAGATGACATCAGCATACTTTTTGTGCAGATTACGATTTTTTTGAATCCGAGGAAGAGAAAAGGAAGGCTAGGTAGTGGATTGACAATGGACTGCATCCTACTCACTTCTTAGTGCATTTCATGCCAGAATCTAATTCTATAGAATCAAGGCTACTAAAGATAATGTCAGCAATTAAAAAGTGCAAAATGGCATTTTGTTCTTTCCCCACCAATTTGTAGAGTATTTTTGGAAGTTTAATCATAGTCATCCATGATGAAGATCAATGGTCTAGATTTTGCTGACATTGTTGAAGTATTTAAAAGTAAATTCTCACCATATCAGAGAGAAGTCAGTTGGAATGTAGGAAGACAAAGCATTAGAGGGTTTCTAAGATCAAGAACTAGAGCGGTTGTAGATCTATGGTAGAACAAAGCTTCCAAGAATGATCAATGGATCAGATGTAATTTGCAAATGCCTAAACTCCAACTACCATAACAAGTTGTAGAGCTAAGAAACCATGGTGGATTACTCACAGGAGATTTCATGAATTTCGCCAGCTAGTAAGATAATGCCAGAAATGTTGGAATATGTAATGCAACATTGTGTAAATTATTATTAGACTAAAATATAAAGTCTAAAGAATAATATTTGAATTAGAAAATAATTCTATTTTATGTAAAAATATTTCCACCCAATTAATAAATAAAATAAGGGTGCTAGGAATATTTAATTTTTGGGGAAAAGTTATTTCCCCTTTTCTATCAAATATTAAAAAGTAACCAATCAATTTTTAATATTTGATAGATGCCACTTGTCACACATCTCAAGATAATATTGTGATAATATTTATCACACATCTCAAGATAAGATTGTGATAATATTTTTCACACATCTCAAGATAATATTGTGATAATATTAGAGAAATTTTAGGGTTGTAGTAGAAAATATTCTTTTTAAATAGGGGTGTTGTCTACTACATATTGATATATCATGTTAATGCATATTGTTGCATAACATTGAAGCATTCTTGTATTGTTGAATCATTGAGTAATATAGTGAACTTCATAGTGTATGTTTCCCTTCTTCATTTGAAGTAGGGTTTTACCACTTAATATTGGTGTTGTGGGTTTTCCTCTTTTGTGTGTGATTGATCTTGTGGAGCATTCTTCGATCTTGGGGAGCCTTTGCTTGTCTCACAATAAAAACTCTCTACTAAGCTATAAATTTGTAATCTTTGTAAAGTTTCCTCAATATTTTTTATTTTACAAACTATAAATAGAGGCCGAACCCTTGTTTTTAAGGGTTGTATCTAGTGCATTTTCTTTCCCTACTGTAATATTCCTATGAGCTAATGGAAGGAGCATTACTCTAATTTTTGAATCGAAATTTGTTGTCTTCACTATCTTTGTGCAAGAGATTTAAAGCTTTGAGCTACATTTCTATCAATACTTTAGCAGTTTGTTCATTCCATCTTATTGGATTAGTAGTTGTGAGAGTAATTGAAATATTTTCATAGTTAGACCTGTGTTTTTAGGAAGTTTATTTCTGTTAAATCTAACTATTGGTCTATTCTACTAATTTGGATTATCAATATTAGATTTTGGAATTGATTTCTGCAACATGTCTCAGTATGTGCTTTAATGTATGAATATTTCATGGGTTTGGGTGTTGTTAATCTTCAGTGATGATACACTGTAAATAGTTTGTAGGAGATTTTTGTTGTAGTTTCCTATGCTGTTAGCCTATCTGGCCACTATTTTTCATAATATATCTAACCCTAAATATTTTATAACCCTAATTGAGATTTAATTGTGTCAACACCATTCTAATTTAAAAAGGAACCAACCTACTCTGGAGGTCGGATTGAAGTTGCCTTTGGTCCATCCAATGCTTGAGTGCCAAGCTATGACTATCGGGTGCATGCCTGGATAGAAAATTGGAAGATAGACAATCGTAGTGTCAAGTAAAACTTGATGTCAATTCAGTGCCCATAGTTTTTGGCATGCTCGATGGGACTAGTTTATAAGAAACATGAAAATCCATCATATTGTTGGCAATTTTGGGTACCTTGGGTACATTGCCTTTGCTCAAGTGTATAGGTTGTCATTGATGTCAAGAAGCTCTTGAAGGAATTTGATTTAATGTCAAATAATTTGCAGACATGGACAGTGAGTTTCCATGAAGATTATTCAGAGCATGGATAGTGAGTTTCCAAGAAGATCATAGTAGCCCATTTGCAAAAGATCAAAGAAAAAGACAAGTAAGAAAAGTGTCGCGATATCGCGACATATACAGTAGGCAAGAAAAATAGTCACAATTTCGCGACATGTTAGAGGAGAGAGAAAGTGTTGGAAAAACTATCACGATTTTGTGACATGTTAGAGGAGAGAGAAAGAGCTGGAAAAACTGTCATGATTTCGCGACATGTTAGAGGAGAGAGAAAGAGCTGGCAAAACTGTCATGATTTCACATGTTATAGGAGAGAGAAAGAGCTGGAAAAACTATCACGATTTCGCGACATGTTGGAAGAGAGAGAAGAAGCAAGAAAAACTGTCATGATTTCACGACATGTTGGCAGAGAAAAATGCAAGTGGAAAAACTGTCATGATTTCGTGACATGTTGGCAGAAAAGGAGAGCAAGGTGGAAAGTGTCACGATTTCGTGACATGTCGCATTTTCGCGACTCGGAAAGTGCAGGAAGGCAAAGAAGGAAAAGTGTCACGATTTCATGACATATTGCAAGGAAGGTTGTACGGATGAAAAAGTGTCACGATTTCATGACATGATGCAGAAGAGAGAGTCCGCAGTGTGAACTGTCACGATTTCGTGACAAGTTCGAAGAGAGAGAAAGTAACACAAAAAGTGTCACGATTTCATGACATGCTGTAGAACTCGAAATGAGAACTGTCACGATTTCGTGACATGCAGCAAAGGGAAGAGTCTAAAATGAGAAGCGTCATGATTTCTTGACAGGTTGCAGAGAAGTCGTACAGAAGCTGAAAGCATCACGATTTTGCGACAGGCTACAAAGAAAACGTACGAAAGCTAGAAGTGTCACGATTTCATGACAAATTCAAGGAGGAAGAGCTCAAAGGCGAAAGCATCACGATTTCGTGACATGTTCCATTTTCATGGGAGTAAGGCAGAGAAAAACACAAGGCAGCAAAAGTGTCACGATTTCGTGACATGTTCCATTTTCGCTAGTGCAAGCAGACAAGAGTGCTAGGAAGAGAAAGTGTCACGATTTCACGACAGATTGAGATGGCAGCGTTCGGTTGGAGAAAGTGTCACGATTTCATGACAGAAACAAAGTGTAGGTCTTCTATAGGAGAAGTGTCATGATTTCATGACAAAAGCAGAGAGGAAGGCTATGAAGACAGAAGTGTCATGATTTCGTGACAAAAGTAGAGAGGAAGGCTATGAAGACAAAAGTGTCACGATATCACGACAAGAGCTTGGTTGAAGTCGACAAAGGCTAAAGTGTCATGATATCGTGACAAAATCCAAAAGAAAGTGTATGGTTGCAAAGGTGTCATGATATCATGACATGTTGTAGTTTCACGGTAGAAGCTACAGAAGAGTTGCAGAGGCAGTGAGGCAGACAAAGTTAAATTTGGGCCGACATAGTTTAGGGTTGCATAGCTGACTAAGATCAAGGTTTTGATCTTGAAAGTGTTAGTATAAAAGGAGGGCTGTTTGGAGAGTTGTGAAGGAAATCGAATGCGTTGTTGAGGTGCGCAAGTTAAGTCTATGGGGCACAGAGAGCAAGTCGTGCCGAATCGAGCTAAGTGCAAAGCAAGAGTGCACAAAGAGCAAAAAAGCGCAAAGCTATTGGGTGCATCATTTCTGCGACGTTCGGAGATAGTGCGCAGGCCTTGATGGTTTTGGAAAAATCATTGAGAGGGATTGTTGGACAGATTTGAGCAAGCTTTTGTTGAGCTTGTGGAGCAGTTTGGGAAGGTTCTAGTGAGAACTTGCAAAGCAGATCTGAGACAAGTCTTGGTGAAGACTTGGGTGAAGATCAAGCAAGCTTTAGTGGAAGCTTGTGAACCAACTTCTGTGAACCAGATTTGAGGACCAGTTGAGGACAAAGATTGGTGCAGTTTTGAGGACATTTGTGCCAGATCGAAGGACTGTGTTTGGTGCAGATCAGAGAAAGAGAACGAGGACATTTGTGCTAAATCGAAGGACTGTGTTTAGTGCAAATTCGAGGACCAGTTTTGGAGGTGATAGAGTTGAGGACAAAGGTCTCCAGCCAGAGAAGGGAGGACAGGTGTCTTCTATGGATAGAGTTCCATTTGCTAAGGGCAGCGGAGGCAGAGGTCTTCTAGAGGATCACCAGCCAGAGGAGAGCTAGGGGATTGGTGTCTCCTGTGGGTTGGTGCCCACGAACTCGAGATTAGGGGATTGGTGTCTCCTTTGGGTTGGTGCCCATAAACATTGTAAATCGGGAAAGGTATTCCCAGAATTTGATTGATAAAATTTAGTGAAAGATTTTATCCGTGGACGTAGCCCAGCCATTCTGGGTGAACCACGTTAAAATTGTTGTCGCTTTGTGGATGTTTTTATGCATTGCTTTGATATTTTTGTGGGTATATTGCTTTACTATTTTGTAATATAAAGGAAAAAGAAAAAAGAGGTCTTATACTGTTCACCCCCCCTCTCAGTATAAGCTTGTGTTCTTCAATTGGTATTAGAGCGGGTGCCTTCGAAAAGTTTAACAGCTTGAAGGAAAAGCTAGCAAAGAACACAATGGATTATTCAAGTGGCAATGCAGCACCTATTCTCGATGGATCAGATTTTGGTCTTTGGAGTGCAAGGATGAAGGTTCATCTAATGGCACTTGGGAATGAGGTTTGGGAAGTGATTGAAGATGGGTACACTATTCCTGAACATGGTCCTTATACTAAAGAAGACAGGCTCCTACATCACAGACAATTCAAAAGCAATGAATGCAATCTTGAAAGGTTTACAGAAGACAGATCTTACCAAGGTGATTCATTGTAAGACAGCTAGTGAAATGTGGAAACAGTTGCAGGTGGTTCACACAGGTGATGTAAATGTCCGAAAGGCTAAGTTGAGACACTTCAAAGGTATGTTTGAACAACTCAAGATGAATGATGATGAAAATATTAGTGACTACATGCTTCGTATGGATGAGGTTGTTAACTCCATGAAAGACTTAGGTCTTGAGCTTGCTGAAAATGATGTTTGTGATAAGATTTTAAGATCTCTTCCTAATAGATTTAGTGAAAATATTTCTGCTATTGAGGAAGCTAAAGATTTGGATAAGTTGAAAAAGGATGAGCTCCATAGTATACTTGCAACATTTGAGTTGAGAACTCAAGTGAAGGTTGATGTCAAGAAAGAGGCGACTTTCAAGGCTACCAAGAAATCCAAGGGTAAACAACTTCAAGAGAGTGATGAGTCTTCCCCAGTGGATGAAGAGGCATATTACAGACAAGAAAGGCAAGTTCTCTAGAAAGCACAAAAGCATGAAAAATATAAGATGTTTCAATTGTGGAAAGTTTGGTCATTATGCTACCGACCGTACTGTTCCCAAGAATGAAAGTGATGAAGATATACGAGGATTCTAAGAGCAAGGATTCTGAAAAGCACAAGCATCACAGGAAAAACAAAGATGAGCACAACAATCAAGGAAAGAGGTATTCTCACAAGCACAAGAAGAGTTTATACCTAGACAAAGCAAGTAAGTGTTCTAGTAGTGATAGTGAAAGTTCTTCAAGTGATACTGAAAATGAGATGTTGTTCATATCAAAAAAAGAGGAAGAACCGAAACATAGATTCATTATCATGAAATGTCTTAGATGTGGAAATTTTGGTCACCTTGAGGATGATTGCACAAATAATGATTTGGTTTCTAGTATGTATGAGGATGCTTCAGAAAACTATAAGGAAGATGCATGTATGGTTTTTGAAAAAGGTAGCACCTCTAGTGATAGGAAATCTGAAAAAGGGTTTGATGATTCGGAAAGCAAACAAATAAAGGATCTAGAAAGTGAACTTACTAACGCTCTTAGTGCTTTGAAAAAGGAAAGAAAGAAGAATGCTAGACTCAAGGATAAGTTAGATGAATGTTGTATGGAGAGAGATGATCTTATAGAAAGTCTCGACGTCTCTATGGCTAAGACACAAGAACTCAAGGATGAGTTAGAGTCTAAGGTTCTTGAGTATAGTGAGTTAGAACAGAAAATGGCTTCTTTGAAAGAGGAAACTAAAGAGTACAAGGATAAGCTTTACAGGTTTCAAGATAGCTCCAAAAAGGTTAAGTCACTCATCAAAGGTCAAAGAAAGACAACAGATAAAACAGGCCTTGGTTTTGTTAAGCCGCACAAGGAACAGGTTGGGGAATCTAGTAAGAGATTCCAAAAAGAAGAGAGTTCTGATGAGGAGAGTATTTCAGAGAAAGAGTCCATGAGTGATAGATGCGTAGAAATAGAAAACAAAGTTCAGAATGAGAAGAAGAAGTTTTCGGGACCCAAGAGGTCAAATAGAAGAAAATTTCAAGGCAGATGTTTTGCATGTCACAGGTTTGGTCACACGGCTTCACATTGCATGGCTCAAATGAAGAAGGTAAACAACAATTTTAGAAGTGCTAGTTTCTTTCGAGGGTATTGCTACTCTTGTCAACAGTTCGAGCACAAGGCAGTCTATTGCGAGGTAAATAATAGGAACATATTTGATCAAAGTAGGCTCGGCCAGAACAGGTTTGGTCAGAACAGGTTTAGGCAGAACTGGCAGATTCAAAGAATAGGTATGCCTAAAAGAAATAACATTGTTACTTGTTATAAGTGCAACAATGAAGGTCACACAGCTAGACAGTGTAGAGCTGAACTTCCAAGGTATAGGAATAGGAATAGTGGTATGAACAGGTCCAAGGATCAAGGCATGGACAAGAACAGGGATGAGAACAAGAACAAGAACAGTGACAAGAACAAGAACAAGAACAGTGACAAGAACAAGAATATGGACAAAGAGTTCAAGAGAAGGCCCGACAAGGAAGTCATAGACGCTGATGATGATCAGTGCCTAATGGGAGTTTTACTCCCACCCCAAAATTAATCACCTCATCGGGAGGTGGGGGAGGGACTAAGCTAAGAGGCTCATTCTTAGTCCCGAGCCCCAAAGGTGACCCTTTGCCATTGATGACAAAGGGGGAGAGATATGAGTAAGGGGGAGAGCTTCAAGTGAAGAGGAAAGCTTCAAGTCAGGGGGAGCAAAACTTCAAAGGAAGATTCTCAGTTGTTAGCATAGTTGGTTTCAGTTTTGGCTCTTGAGATGTGTTTTTCATAAAGGTTTGCCATCAATGACAAAGGGGGAGATTGTTGGCAATTTTGGGTACCTTGGGTACATTGCCTTTGCTCAAGTGTATAGGTTGTCATTGATGTCAAGAAGCTCTTGAAGGAATTTGATTTAATGTCAAATAATTTGTAGACATGGACAGTGAGTTTCCATGAAGATTATTCAGAGCATGGACAGTGAGTTTCCAAGAAGATCATAGTAGCCCATTTGCAAAAGATCAAAGAAAAAGACAAGTAAGAAAAGTGTCGCGATATCGTGACATATACAGCAGGCAAGAAAAATAGTCATGATTTCGTGACATGTTAGAGGAGAGAGAAAGTGCTAGAAAAACTATCATGATTTCGCGACATGTTAGAGGAGAGAGAAAGAGTTGGAAAAACTGTCATGATTTCGTGACATGTTAGAGGAGAGAGAAAGAGCTGGCAAAACTGTCATGATTTCGTGACATGTTAGAGGAGAGAGAAAGAGCTAGCAAAACTATCACGATTTCGTGACATGTTGGAAGAGAGAGAAGAAGCAAGAAAAACTGTCATGATTTCGTGACATGTTGGCAGAGAAAAAGGCAAGTGGAAAAACTATCGCGATTTCGCGACATGTTGGCAGAAAAGGAGAGCAAGGTGGAAAGTGTCACGATTTCATGACATGTCGCATTTTCGCGACTCAAAAAGTGCAGGAAGGCAAAGAAGGAAAAGTGTCACGATTTCGTGACATATTGCAAGGAAGGTTGTACGAATGAAAAAGTGTCACGATTTCGCGACATGATGCAAGAGAGAGAGTCCACAGTGTGAACTGTCACGATTTCACGACAAGTTCGAAGAAAGAGAAAGTAACACAAAAAGTGTCATGATTTCGTGACATGCTGCAGAGTTCAAAGTGAGAACTGTCATGATTTCATGACATGCAACAAAGGGAAGAGTCTGAAATGAGAAGCGTTGCAATTTTGTGACAGGTTGCAGAGAAGTTGTATGGAAGCTAAAAGCATCGCGATTTCATGACAGTTGCAAAGAAAACGTACGAAAGCTAGAAGTGTCATGATTTCATGACAAATTCAAGGAGGAAGAGCTCAAAGGTGAAAGCATCATGATTTCATGACATGTTCTATTTTCACAGGAGTAAGGCAGAGAAAAACATAAGGTAGCAAAAGTGTCACGATTTCGTGACATGTTCTGTTTTTGCTAGTGCAAGCAGACAAGAGTGCTAGGAAGAGAAAGTGTCACGATTTCGTGACAGATTGAGATGGTAGCGTTCGGTTGGAGAAAGTGTCATGATTTCATGATAGAAACAGAGTGCATGTCTTCTATAGGTGAAGTGTCATGATTTCGTGACAAAAGCAGAGAGGAAGGCTATGAAGACAGAAGTGTCACGATTTCATGACAAAAGCAGAGAGGAAGGCTATGAAGACAAAAGTGTCGCGATATCATGACAAGAGCTTGGTGGAAGTCGTCAAAGGCTAAAGTGTCATGATATCGTGACAAAAGCCAAAAGAAAGTGTACGGTTGCAAAGGTGTCATGATATCGTGACATGTTGTAGTTTCATGGTAGAAGCTACAGAAGAGTTGTAGAGGCAGTGAGGCCGACAAAGTTAAATTTGGGCTGACATAGATTAGGGTTTGCGACGTAGTTTAGGGTTGTGCACGACTAAGATCAAGGTTTTGATCTTGAAAGTGTTAGTATAAAAGGAGGGTTGTTTGGAGAGTTGTGATGTGATCGAATGCATTGTTGATGTGCACAAGTTAAGTCTACGGTGTGCAAAGAGCGAGTCATGCCGAATCGAGCTAAGTGCGAAGCAAGAGCGCACAGAGAGCAAAAAAGCACAAAGCTGTTGGGTGCATCATTTCTGCGACGTTCGGAGATAGTGCGCAAGCCTTGATGGTTTTGGACAAATCATTGAGAGGGATTGTTGGACAGATTTGAGCAAGCTTTTGTTGAGCTTGTGGAGCAGTTTGGGCAGGTTCTAGTGAGAACTTGCAAAGCAGATCTGAGACAAGTCTTGGTGAAGACTTGGGTGAAGATCAAGCAAGCTTTAGTGGAAGCTTGTGAAACAACTTCTGTGAACCAAATTTGAGGACCAGTTGAGGACAGAGATTGGTGCAGTTTCAAGGACATTTGTGCCAGACCGAAGGACTGTGTTTGGTGCAGATCAGAGAAAGAGAACGAGGACATTTGTGCTAAACCGAAGGACTGTGTTTAGTGCAAATTCGAGGACCAGATTTTGGAGGTGATAGAGTTGAGGACGAGAGGTCTCCAGCCAGAGCAGGGAGGACAGGTGTCTTCTATGGATAGAGTTCCATTTGCTAAGGGCAATGGAGGCAGAGGTCTTCTAGAGGATCACCAGCCAAAGCAGAGCTAGGGGATTGGTGTCTCCTGTGGGTTGGTGCCCACGAACTCGAGATTAGGGGATTGGTGTCTCCTTTGGGTTGGTGCCCATAAACATTGTAATCGGGAAAGGTATTCCCAGAATTTGGATTGATAAAATTTAGTGAAAGATTTTATCCGTGGACGTAGCCCAGCAATTCTGGGTGAACCACGTTAAAATTGTTGTCACTTTGTGGATGATTTTGTGCATTGCTTTGATATTGTTGTGGGTATATTGCTTTACTATTTTGTAATATAAAGGAAAAAGTAAAAAGAGGTCTTATACTGTTCACCCCCCCTCTCAGTATAAGCTTGTGTTCTTCAATTGGTATTAGAGCCGATGCCTTCGAAAAGTTTAACAACTTGAAGGAAAAGCTAGCAAAGAACACAATGGATTATTCAAGTGGCAATGCAGCACCTATTCTCGATGGATCAGATTTTGGTCTTTGGAGTGCAAGGATGAAGGTTCATCTAATGGCACTTGGGAATGAGGTTTGGGAAGTGATTGAAGATGGGTACACTATTCCTGAACATGGTCCTTATACTAAAGAAGACAGGCTCCTACATCACAACAATTCAAAAGCAATGAATGCAATCCTGAAAGGTTTACAGAAGGCAGATCTTACCAAGGTGATTCACTGCAAGACAGCTAGTGAAATGTGGAAACAATTGCAGGTGGTTCACACAGGTGATGTAAATGTCCGAAAGGCTAAGTTGAGACACTTCAAAGGTATGTTTGAACAACTCAAGATGAATGATGATGAAAATATTAGTGACTACATGCTTCGTATGGATGAGGTTGTTAACTCCATGAAAGACTTAGGTCTTGAGCTTGCTGAAAATGATGTTTGTGATAAGATTTTAAGATCTCTTCCTAATAGATTTAGTGAAAATATTTCTGCTATTGAGGAAGCTAAAGATTTGGATAAGTTGAAAAAGGATGAGCTCCATAGTATACTTGCAGCATTTGAGTTGAGAACTCAAGTGAAGGTTGATGTCAAGAAAGAGGCGGCTTTCAAGGCTACCAAGAAATCCAAGGGTAAACAACTTCAAGAGAGTGATGAGTCTTCTAGTGATGAAGAGGCATATTACAACAAGAAAGGCAAGTTCTCTAGAAAGCACAAAAGCATGAAAAATATAAGATGTTTCAATTGTGGAAAGTTTGGTCATTATGCTACTGACTGTACTATTCCCAAGAATGAAAGTGATGAAGATATACAAGATTCTAAGAGCAAGGATTCTGAAAAGCACAAGCATCACAGGAAAAACAAAGATGAGCACAGCAATCAAGGAAAGAGGTATTCTCACAAGCACAAGAAGAGTTTATACCTAGACAAAGCAAGTAAGTGTTCTAGTAGTGATAGTGAAAGTTCTTCAAGTGATACTGAAAATGAGATGTTGTTCATATCAAAAAAGAGGAAGAACCGAAACATAGATTCATTATCATGAAATGTCTTAGATGTGGAAATTTTGGTCACCTTGAGGATGATTGCACAAATAATGATTTGGTTTCTAGTATGTATGAGGATGCTTCAGAAAACTATAAGGAAGATGCATGTATGGTTTTTGAAAAAGGTAGCACCTCTAGTGATAGGAAATCTGAAAAAGGGTTTGATGATTCAGAAAGCAAACAAATAAAGGATCTAGAAAGTGAACTTACTAACGCTCTTAGTGCTTTGAAAAAGGAAAGAAAGAAGAATGCTAGACTCAAGGATAAGTTAGATGAATGTTGTATGGAGAGAGATGATCTTATAGAAAGTCTCGACGTCTCTATGGCTAAGACACAAGAACTCAAGGATGAGTTAGAGTCTAAGGTTCTTGAGTATAGTGAGTTAGAACAGAAAATGGCTTCTTTGAAAGAGGAAACTAAAGAGTACAAGGATAAGCTTTACAGGTTTCAAGATAGCTCCAAAAAGGTTAAGTCACTCATCAAAGGTCAAAGAAAGACAACAGATAAAATAGGCCTTGGTTTTGTTAAGCCGCACAAGGAACAGGTTGGGGAATCTAGTAAGAGATTCCAAAAAGAAGAGAGTTCTGATGAGGAGAGTATTTCAGAGAAAGAGTCCATGAGTGATAGATGCGCAGAAATAGAAAACAGAGTTTAGAATGAGAAGAAGAAGTTTTCGAGACCCAAGAGGTCAAATAGAAGAAAATTTCAAGGCAGATGTTTTGCGTGTCATAGGTTTGGTCACACGGCTTCACATTGCATGGCTCAAATGAAGAAGGTAAACAACAATTTTAGAAGTGCTAGTTTCTTTCGAGGGTATTGCTACTCTTGTCAATAGTTCGGGCACAAGGCAGTCTATTACGAGGTAAATAACAGGAACATATTTGATCAAAGTAGGCTCGACAAAATAGGTTTGGTCAGAACAGGTTTGGGCAGAACTAGCGGATTCAAAGAATAGGTATGCCTAAAAGAAATAACATTGTTACTTGTTATAAGTGCAACAATGAAGGTCACATAGCTAGACAGTGTAGAGCTGAACTTCCAAGGTATAGGAATAGGAATAGTGGTATGAACAGGTCCAAGGATCAAGGCATGGACAAGAACAGGGATGAGAACAAGAACAAGAACAGATGGACAAGAACAAGAATATGGACAAAGAGTTCAAGAGAAGGCCAGACAAGGAAGTCATAGACGCTGATGATGATCAGTGCCTAATGGGAGTTTTACTCCCACCCCAAAATTAATCACCTCATCGGGAGGTGGGGGAGGGACTAAGCTAAGAGGCTCATTCTTAGTCCCAAGCCCCAAAGGTGACCCTTTGCCATTGATGACAAAGGGGGAGAGATATGAGTAAGGGGGAGAGCTTCAAGTGAAGAGGAAAGCTTCAAGTTAGGGGGAGCAAAACTTCAAAGGAAGATTCTCAGTTGTTAGCACAGTTGGTTTCAGTTTTGGCTCTTGAGATGTGTTTTCCATAAAGGTTTGCCATCAATGACAAAGGGGGAGATTGTTGGCAATTTTGGGTACCTTGGGTACATTGCCTTTGCTCAAGTGTATAGGTTGTCATTGATGTCAAGAAGCTCTTGAAGGAATTTGATTTAATGTCAAATAATTTGCAGACATGGACAGTGAGTTTCCATGAAGATTATTCAGAGCATGGACAGTGAGTTTCCAAGAAGATCATAGTAGCCCATTTGCAAAAGATCAAAGAAAAAGACAAGTAAGAAAAGTGTCACGATATCGTGACATATACAGCAGGCAAGAAAAATAGTCATGATTTCGCGACATGTTAGAGGAGAGAGAAAGTGCTAGAAAAATTATCATGATTTTGCGACATGTTAGAGGAGAGAGAAAGAGTTGGAAAAACTGTCGCGATTTCGTGACATGTTAGAGGAGAGAGAAAGAGCTGGCAAAACTGTCACGATTTCGTGACATGTTAGAGGAGAGAGAAAGAGCTAGAAAAACTGTCACGATTTCGTGACATGTTGGAAGAGAGAGAAGAAGCAAGAAAAACTGTCATGATTTCGTGACATGTTGGTAGAGAAAAATGCAAGTGGAAAAACTGTCATGATTTCGCGACATGTTGGCAGAAAAGGAGAGCAAGGTGGAAAGTGTCGCGATTTCGTGACATGTCGCATTTTGTGACTCAAAAAGTGCAGGAAGGCAAAGAAGGAAAAGTGTCACGATTTCGTGACATATTGCAAGGAAGGTTGTACGAATGAAAAAGTGTCATGATTTCATGACATGATGCAGAAGAGAGAGTCCGCAGTGTGAACTGTCGCGATTTCACGACAAGTTCGAAGAAAGAGAAAGTAACACAAAAAGTGTCACGATTTCGTGACATGTGCTGATTTTGAAGTGAGAACCATCACAATTTTATGACATGCAACAAAGGGAAGAGTTTGAAATGAGAAGCGTTGCGATTTCATGACAGGTTGCAGAGAAGTCGTACGGAAGCTAAAAGTGTCACGATTTCATGACAGGCTGCAAAGAAAATGTACGAAAGCTAGAAGTGTCACGATTTCATGACAAATTCAAGGAGGAAGAGCTCAAAGGTGAAAGCATCATGATTTCATGACATGTTCTATTTTCACGGGAGTAAGGTAGAGAAAAACACAAGGTAGCGAAAGTGTCACGATTTCGTGACATGTTCCATTTTTGCTAGTGCAAGCAGACAAGAGTGCTAGGAAGAGAAAGTGTCACGATTTCGTGACAGATTGAGATGGCAATGTTCGGATGGAGAAAGTGTCATGATTTCATGATAGAAACTGAATGCAGGTCTTCTATAGGAGAAGTGTCACGATTTCATGACAAAAGCAGAGAGGAAGGCTATGAAGACAGAAGTGTCACGATTTCATGACAAAAGCAGAGAGGAAGGCTATGAAGACAAAAGTGTCACGATATCATGACAAGAGCTTGGTTGAAGTCGACAAAGGCTGAAGTGTCATGATATCATGACAAAAGCCAAAAGAAAGTGTACGGTTGCAAAGGTGTCATGATATCGTGACATGTTGTAGTTTCGCGATAGAAGCTACAGAAGAGTTGCAGAGGCAGTGAGGCCGACAAAGTTAAATTTGGGCTAACATAGTTTAGGGTTGTGAAGCCGACTAAGATCAAGGTTTTGATCTTGAAAGTGTTAGTATAAAAGGAGGGCTGTTTGGAGAGTTGTGAGGTGATCGAATGCATTGTTGAGGTGCGCAAGTTAAGTCCATGGGGTGCAGAGTGAGTCATGCCGAATCGAGCTAAGTGCGAAGCAAGAGCGCATAGAGAGCAAAAAAGCGCAAAGCTATTGGGTGCATCATTTTTGCGACGTTCGGAGATAGTGTGCAAGCCTTGATGGTTTTGGACAAATCATTGAGAGGGATTGTTGGACAGATTTGAGCAAGCTTTTGTTGAGCTTGTGGAGCATTTTGGGCAGGTTCTAGTGAGAACTTGCAAAGCAGATCTGAGACAAGTCTTGGTGAAGACTTGGGTGAAGATCAAGCAAGCTTTAGTGGAAGCTTGTGAAACAACTTCTGTGAACCAGATTTGAGGACCGATTGAGGACGAGAGATTGGTGCAGTTTCGAGGACATTTGTGCCAGACCGAAGGACTGTGTTTGGTGTAGATCGAGAAAAGAGAATGAGGACATTTGTGCTAAACCGAAGGACTATGTTTAGTGCAAATTTGAGGACCAGTTTTGGAGGTGATAGAGTTGAGGACAGAGGTCTCCGACCGGAGCAGGGAGGACAGGTGTCTTCTATGGATAGAGTTCCATTTGCTAAGGGCAACGGAGGCGAGAGGTCTTCTAGAGGATCACCGACCAAAACAGAGCTAGGGGATTGGTGTCTCCTATGGGTTGGTGCCCACGAACTCGAGATTAGGGGATTGGTGTCTCCTTTGGGTTGGTGCCCATAAACATTGTAATCGGGAAAGGTATTCCCAGAATTTGGTTGATAAAATTTAGTGAAAGATTTTATCCGTGGACGTAGCCTAGCCATTCTGGGTGAACCACGTAAAAATTGGTGTCACTTTGTGGATGATATTGTGCATTGCTTTGATATTGCTGTGGGTATATTGCTTTACTATTTTATAATATAAAGGAAAAAGAAAAAAGAGGTCTTATACTGTTCACCCCCCTCTCAGTATAAGCTTGTGTTCTTCACATATGAGTTATTGTTTTATCTCTTCCTGGAGGAATCAATATTTGGTGAATTATCTTGACCTTGTTAAGCAAAGAATAGAAAATTCACCTGGCGACTCCCTAGTTTTTAAACCCAGATAATAATTATATCTATAGACCATTGTTTTTTCATGTATACCAGGTCATTCAAAAGGAATAACCCTAACTCATTTTTCTACTATGAGCTACCTTATAGAGGATCTACTATTATAAGAAATTTGAATCAATATTTTCATTCATAAGAAGAGCCTCCTAAGAAAAATCTTGTAGTTATTCCAACAACCCCTCCAGCAGGACCTAAACTTGGAAACATCGTAGAAAATGCAACCCCAAATTAGAGAAATGTACCCCCATATCAGCCTTTGTAGAAGTACCCTAGATGGAACACAATTGATCCCTTTAGATTAGCCCATATGCATGATATTGCTCAAGATGTTTCTAAGGCTATTCCCACCTATGATGGATCTGGAAAAACTACATATGAGCACTACCAAGATATTATGAATCTAGTAGTAATACATAATATAAAGAATAAGGATGTTATTGTGAGAATCCTAGCCATGTCCTTTAGAGGAAAGATTTTGCACTGGTTTAGGACCCTTAAGGATAACACCATCACTTCATGGGTAGCATTGGCTAAGCCTTTTGTGGAAGAATTTAATGAATCCTTTGATCCTTTATCCTTGCTTAATTAGTTCACATCTATGCAGAAACATCAACAAGAAATTGTCTTAGATTTTAATTTAAGATTTAGCAAAACCTGAAAGAAAATTCCCCCTATAACTAGACCAGCTGCATGCCTCACTTATATGTATTATATTAGAGCTCTTGGATCATAGCTAGGCCTGCAAACCCAAAAATATGGGGTGGAAAACTTTCCACAAGTTTACAATGCAACAATTCATGCAAAAAATATCCTAATTAATATGGGGATATTACCTCCTAAAGCTGTGCTACCTCATAATTTAGAAACCACTAATGTACAAAGCCAATCTACTACTTCATATTATATGGCCCCCCCTCTATTATCATCCCTATTTTTACAAATGACTCCCATTCCTCAGCCAAAAACACCATATGCTACAGTTCCTTTACCTCCACTTCCTTCTCAAACTCCTCAAGATTTTTTTGTCATCCTTGATATACAGAATACTTTGAAATCTCTTAGCAACAAAATGAATTCAATGGATAAGAGATAGATGGAGAGGTCTCAAAAAAGAATGTTTTCGTATGTGAACGGAGATCAAATACCTAGCCCTAGTAATAGTCTTGGGATCAAAGTAAATGTAGCTTATGACAAGGTTATGCATAGTGGCGAATATTCATAAATTGGATGAATATTAGGATTTTCAAATTTATAAATTGGTGAATATGAGGACCCTTGACGTTGGTCCATTCGCTTAAAATTTTTAGGACCAATTTTTTTAGGATTAATTTGCCACAATATATATCCAAACATAGGTATATTTATACTCATTGGATATCTCTTTTCAAGCTTGATTTAATGGTGGTGTTTGTATGAAGTTATAATATGATTTAATAGGTCAAAAGTATCCCCAAATATGAAATTACATTTTAGGGATTCAAATACCCCAAATTTTGATATGAATATGCTCTATTTTATTTGCTTAGGATTCTACATGATTCACCTTGATTTTGATTAGGATTCATAATTATTTTACAAGTAAAATTTGATTCCAACCCCTTATGCATAACCCTAGCTTATGAAGAGCTTGAGTGTTCTTCAGAGAAAAGTATGGTGAATGTCTATTTTTTGGTTTGTAATGATCCTCATGATTTATAATCTTGTGTTATGTACCAACACCATGTTTAGCAAGCAATGGATCAAGTAGAAAGAAATCAAAATGGAAGAGTAAACATGCTATGACAACCTGAGCAAATCATGGTTAGAAAAGAGCTTGATGAGGATAGTCCTATTACCATTATGACAAGGTCAAGGAAGAAAAACTTGCAAGTTGATCCACAGAAGATGGGTCAATTTTAGGTTCCTTCTCAGAAAAAGAATGGCCCACCTCCCCAGAGCAGTGATACTTTCCCTATTCCCCAGGTCAAAGGAAAATAAAAAGTAGTCATTTTTCCCAAAAAAATTGAGAAAGAAATTAAGGGAGAAAATATGAGGTCTAAGGATGAGGCTCAAGAGAGTATTATATTCCCTTCTATTACGAAAATATAAATAATAGAGGCCACTCAACAATATAAGAGAAAATATGGTGAGCTAGAAAGAAGGCCTAAGAGACCCACTTTGGCTAAGTCTGAATACAATATTATGGAAGATATGAAGAAGATACCATCAAAATCTAGTTTATATGATAATCTCTTCATTCCTTGCTAGATATAATTGCTTAAAGCCTCTCTCAAACAAGTATCTATAGGATAGGCAGGCTACCACAATTCTTAGTATGCCCTCTGAAAAGAAAGAAATACCCCCTACTATTTTAAAGAATAAACCCCATCCCATTTATATCTCTCTAAGGATGGAAGGTTGGGTGGTCCAAAATTATATGATTGACTCAGGAGCATCAACTACAGTTATGCCTACAACAATCTGTGAAGAGATCGATATGGAGTATACCTGATCCTACCTTGGGGTACTTCAATTAGATGGAACACCCGTGAAAATAGTGGGAGTAATAAAGGATGTTTTTATGAGGCTACATAGAGCCCTTGAGGTAACTATAGTACAAGAAATAGTAGTGGTTGACCTAGAACCCTACTTTGGCTTATGCCTTTCAAGAGATTTCACTATAAAGTTAGGTGGATGCATGTATATGGATTATTCCAACATGGTCATTCTATTCAAAGGAAAGAGGATAAGGATACCACCTAAAAAGCTTGTGTCTTACCACATTAAAAAAATTGAAGAAGACATGTGAAATTTCACCCCTCTTGAAGAATTTAAAATTGTGGATAAGTTTGAAGAGCTAGAAATTGAAGATGAATTACCTTTTAGGGAGGACTACAATAAATTTGGGATAGGTATGGGCACATACAATATCTTTGTAGAATCAAAGAAGAAATTTCCTACTATATCTAATCAATATCTAAGAAAAATAGAAGCATGGACCATGCACTTTGATGGTGCTAGATGTAGGATTGGTGTTGGTGCTGGTGTGGTACTACAATCCCAATCATAAGGGATGAAGAGTTTTACCTACATATTAACATGGTTGTGCCCTAATAATGTTGTAGAATATGAGGCTCTATATCATGGACTGATGCAAGTGGAAAACATGGGCATTAAAATCCTAAACATATATGGTGACTCTGAGTTAATCGTCTATTAGGTAAGAGAAAGGTGCAACAGTAAGCACCATTACCTAAAAGCATATAGAAATAGGGTATGAGATCTGGTGGAATCCTTTGATACCTTAAACACAAAATTTATTCCTAGAGAAAAGAATACTTTGGCATATTTCTTAGCATCAAGGGGAGCTAACTTCAACCCTTCTATAGACATAGGAGTCAAGAAAGACAAGGGAATAAAAATTATTTTTAGGCCTGCAGTGCTATATAAACATATTTTTTGGTAGGTCTTTGAAAGTGATGAACAAATCATTGATTTTAAGGTAATAGAAGCCTATCTATCCATTGTCCAAGAGGAAAATATAGAGTAAATTGATCAACAAGATGTCATTCAGCTTAAGAACAATCACATACCTAGAGGTTTGGTTACTCTAGAGAGCATTTTTGATAATGAAGATAGGAAAAAGATCAGATCTATGGAATTCAATGAGAAAATTTATAAAGAAGTTCAAGTTGGAACTAAAAATAATCTCAAGGTTGGAATTCAATGTTCACTAGAGGAAGAAGAGGATATCAAGGATTTATGCCTAAAGTACGAAGACATTATAGCTTGGTCATATGAAGACCTCAAAGTATATGAAAAAAAGGTAATCCAACACACCATTGAGCTAGAGCCTAATGCGAAGCCTTTTAGGTAGAAGAAAATGCCTTTAAATCCAAGTATGAGACTCAAGAGAGGCTTAGATTCCCTTCTATTACCAAAATATAGAGAATAGAGGCCACTCATCAATATAAGAGAAAATATAGTGAGCCAAAAATAAGGTCAGAGAGACTCACTTTGGCTAAGTTTGAATACAATATTGTGGAAGAGATGAAGAAGATACCATCAAAAGCTAGTTTATATGATACTCTCTTCATTCCTGGACAAATAGACTTGCTTAAAGCCTCTCTCAACAAGTATCTGTAGGATAGGTAGACCACCACAATTCTTAGTATACCCTTTGAAAATAAATAAATGTTCCTTCCTATTTTAAATAATAAACCCCCTCCTTTCTATATCTATTTGAGGATGGAAGGTTGGGTGGTCTAAAATTGTATGATTGAATCAAGAGCATCAACTACAGTTATGCCTAAAGTAGTCCATGAGGATATGGGTATGGATTATACCTAATCACATCCTAGAGTAATGTAATTGTATGGAACACCTATGAAAATAGTGTGAGTGATAAAAGATGTCTTGATGAGGCTACATAGAGCCCCTGAGGTAACTATAGTATAAGAAATAGTAGTGGTTGACCTAGAATCCTACTTTAGCTTATGCCTTTCAAGAGATTTCACTATAAATTTAGGTGGATGCATGTATATGGATTATTATAGTATGGTTATTTCCTTCAAAGGAAAGAGGATAAGGATGACACCTAAAAATATTGTCGTGCAACATAGAAAAAATTGAAGAAGATATGTACAATCTCACCCCTCTTGAAGAATTTGAAATTGTGGATAAGTTTGAAGAGCTAGAAATAGAAGATGAATTACCTTTTAGGGAGGATTAAAGTCAATTTGGGATAGGCATGGGCACATACAATATTTTTGTAGAATTAGAGAAGAAATTTCTTGCTATATCTAATCAGTCTTTGAGATAAATAGAAGTATGTACCATGCACTTTGATGGTGCCAGATGTAGATATGGTGCTGGTGTTGGTGTGGTATTATAGTCCTAATCAAAAGGGTCAAAGATTTTTGCCTACATATTAACATGGTTGTGCACTAATAATATTGTAGAATACGAGGCTCTATGCCTTGGATTGATGCAAGCTAAAAACATGGGCTTTAAAATCCTGAACATATATTGTGACTCTAATTTAATTGTCCATCAGGTAATAGAAAGGTGCAATAGTAAGCACAATTACCTAAAATCATATAGAAATAGGGTATGGGATCTGGTGGAATCCTTTGATGACCTAAACATAAAATTTATTCCTAGAGAAAATAATACTTTGGTATATTCCTTAGCAGTAAGGAGAGCAAACTTCAACCCTTCTATAGACATAGGAGTCAAGAAAGACAAGGGAATCAAAATGATTTTCAGACCTGTAGTGCCATATAAGCATATTTTTTGGTATATATTTGAAAGTGATGAACAAATCATTGATTTTATGGTGAGAGAAGCCTATCTATCCACTATCCAAGAGGAAAATCTAGAGGAAATTGATCAATAGGATTTAATTCAACTTAAGAACAATCACATACCTAGAGTTTTGGTTACTCTAGAGAGCCTGTTTGACAATGAAGACAGGAAAAAGATCATATCCATGGAAGTCAATGAGAAAATTTATAAAGAAGTTGAAGTTGGAACTAAAAATAAGCTCAAGGTTGGAATGCGATGTTCACTAGAGGAAGAAGAGGATATCAAGGCTTTATGCCTAAAGTACCAAGACATTGTAGCTTGGTCATATGAAGACCTCAAATCATATGACAAAAAGGTTATCCAACACACCATTGAGTTAGAGCCTAATGCAAAGCATTTTAGGTTTAAGCAAAGGCCTATAAATCCAAGGATTGAAGCCATAATGAGAGAAGAGCTCTCAAAGTTACTAAAGGCTAAGATAATTTATCCAATAAAACTTGTAACCTAGGTAGCCAACTTGGTACCTGTGAGGAAAAATAATGGTGATGTTCACTTGTGTGTAGATTTCAAAAATCTTAACCAAGAATCTCTTAAGGATCACTACCCCCTTTCATGGATCGATCAAATCTTACAAATAGTGGTAGGGGTAGAAAGGTTCTCACTATTGGATGATTTCTCTGGATATAACTGAAGAACACAAGCTTATATTGAGATGGGGGGGTGAACAGTATAATATCAACTTTTACTTTTCTTTCTCAAACAATATTATCCAATATATCAGTGTCAATATCAATAGCAGTAATAAAAGAAATGCACAAATCATCACATATAATAAAGACACCAATTTAATGTGGTTCACCCAATGTGGGCTACTCCACAAAGAAAATATTTCACTAAATTTTTCTCAAAAAATCTCTTGGGAATCCTTCCCTATTACAATATTTATGGACCTCTATCCAAAGGAGACACCAATACCCTAATCAAATTCAAGTATATCTATCCATAGGAGAACTCTTTCCCCTCTACTAGTTCATAGATCAATATCCATAGGAGAACCCCTTCTCCTCTACTCCAGATGGTGATCTTCTAGAAGACTACTACTTCCACTACACTGGCTTGTGGATCTCTCTCCACATAATACCTCTGTCCTCACTTAGAATACCTCTATTTTCACTACCTTTGCTAATGGATATCTATCCACTAGAGACTACTATCCTCTGCTCTATCACCTCCAAATATTGCTCTCAACTCTACTCAATCTCTATCTCAAATCTGTACTAAAAATTATCCTTTGGTATAGAATAAATTTGATCACAAGTATATATCTAGTCTGGCATAAATATACCCTTAAATTTTCACCAAATACTATTCTCAAATTTGTACTCAAGCCTTAACACAAAGCTTGATCCAATCACAAATCAACTCTGCTAGATATGCCCCAAGACTTAAATCAAATATTGAACAAATCAATAAATCAACTCTGCTCTCAAGTCTCTTCAAAGACTTACCTCAAATTTATCCACAAGTCCTCTCAAGAACTTGTTCAATATACTCTCAAGTATTCACTAATAACTACCTCAAATATACTCAACAAGTCATCTCTAGAAATTGTTCAATCTTCTCAACAAGTCTTCACAAAGACTTACCTAATATGCTCAACAAGTTCTCCCTAGAACTTTTCCAATATGCTCAACAAGTCTTCACCAAGACTTGCCTAATATGCTCAACAAGTCCTCCCTATAACTTGTCCAATACGCTCAAAAAGTCTTCACCAAGACTTGCCTAATATGCTCAATAAGTCCTCCCTAGAACTTGTCCAATCTACTCAACCAATCTTCACTAAGACTTACCTCAAATTTTCTCAACAGGTCCTCTCTAGAACTTGTCCAATATACTCAATAAGTCTTCATTAAGACATACCTCAAATCTTCTCAACAAGTCCTCTATAGAAATTGTTCAATCTACTCAACAAGTCTTCACTAGACTTACCTCAAATATGCTTGTAAGATTTCATAAAATATCACACAAATATATCCTTAAGCTTTCACAAAATATCACACAAATCTATCCTTAAGCTTTCAAAAAATCTTCCTCAACTCTTTCCTTAAGTCCCTTCTAGGACTTACACAAATATTCTCACAAGCTTTCGCAAAAGCTTACTCAAACAATTGCAATACTTGCATATCAAAACTCAACTTAATATTTTTAGAAAACCTCTTCAATCACACAAACAAGTTTCACTCAGAATATTTTTTAACCATATAAACATATAGATAATTGTAAGAGACTCAATATGTTTCACACTCACTAAGTTTTGTACTCAAGAAAACACTCTATCACTTTCAAACTCTCTTTCAAATCAATTCAAAAATAAAGAATAATTTGTTTCACAAATATTGAACTATCACTCCAATTATTTCAATCAATAATGCTCAATAAAATTCATTCAACCGTCCAATCAATGAAACACTCCTTGATTACAAACTCTAACCAAGTGTTTCACTATACTTGCAAAAAATCATACTATGGAACTCAAACCTTGACTCAAGATGATTCTAGTTTTCACATAACAATGATACTCATGTTCTTTCACAAACCCTAGTTCAAGATAGTTCTCAATTTCATATAACAATGATACTCATGATCTTTCACAAACCCTAACTCAAGATAGTTCTCAATATCACATAACAATGATACTCATGATCTTTCACAAACCCTAGTTCAAGATGGTTCTCAATCTCACATAACAATGATACTCATGATATTTCAACATTCATAAATCATGCACATGAAAACCTACTCAAACATTTCCAACAATGCTTATCAAACAATCCTTTTCACTCCACCTTTGCATTTCACAACATTCAATCAAACAATATTTCAATCACAAGGATAATATGCCCATACCTTTTGTTTGATGAAGATATGTCTTCAAAAACATGTCTTAATCACAATCAAATCCTCTTTGCCAATCTCAAGGTTAGATAACAACAACCTATCTCAAAATCTGTACACAAATATTCTCCTCAGTTGTTATTTCACCATACAAAAATATCAAGTCTCAAGTACACCTTATAATCTCCAAATTTTTCAAAATATAATTAGAAAAGAT
Source organism: Wollemia nobilis (assembly GCA_028583015.1). NCBI lineage: Eukaryota > Viridiplantae > Streptophyta > Pinopsida > Araucariales > Araucariaceae > Wollemia > Wollemia nobilis. Next base: position 4,402,906 of record JAQPPZ010016892.1, on the reverse strand, counting down.
TCAAATAACTCACTTTCACAATAATTCACTTCAGAATTTTAATGCATAGAATAATCAAAATAACTCCCTTATATCTCCCTACTCAAAAATGCATTATCAAAATAATTAACACCACTATTCAGAAATATTCCAATGAATTTTTCAAACCAAAATTTAAATATTTCAACACTTTCAACCAAGGCAAAAAATAATATTTATTTAAACCACCTTATCACTCCTCAAGGCACATACCATCAACCTTAGACTAAGTGCAAAAATCTACAATATATAAAAAATTAAATACATTTTGTGCACACAACCTCGGTGGGATTCGATCCCCTATTGTGATATCGACAACACCCTAGCTGTGGCCTAACCACCATGTGAGCTAGGTTTTCACTTGGTAAGTTAAAGTGCCTCGTGCACTTTGTTCCTCTTCTTGGTGCTGAAATCCAAAACAAAAAAACTTTGCCCTTGCTACTGCCGAGACTCGAACGTAGAACCTCCACTCACCCTGCACCTTACACACCGACGAATTGCCACTATCCCAACCAGTTGGTTGGTGACAAGGCTTTAAGCCTTGATCGATTTATCCATCACATTTTTTGACTACCTTTAAAAATTAAAATCTCTTTTCTCTTATGTGCTCACGAATTTTGCATTAAGAAACCTTTGCCCTTTTGCACATGCATCAATTCGGAGACTTGCCTTAATGTTGCAAGTCTTATGGTATAAATACCATTCATCTTTTTTTTCGAACATCAATGGAGGATATTTATTTAAATATTTTTTCCCTAACTTAGGGTTTAATAAATTTATTTTATAAAATAATTTATAATATAAATATTATACATAATTTATAAAAAACCTTAGGCATTGTTTTTAAACCTTAATATTATAATAATAAATATTATAATATTATTTCCTTTGGGCCTAGGTATTTTTCTTTTTCACCCTTAGACCTTATCTTACCACCTTTAATATTATAATAATAAATATTATAATATTATTTCCTTTGGGCCTAGGTATTTTTCCTTTTCACCCCTAGACATTATCTGACCACTTTTAATATTATAATAATAAATATTATAATATTATTTCCTTTAGGCCTAGGTATCTCCTTACTTTAGGGTATTTAACCAACCTTTTGACCAATCATGTGATGCTTTTAAACCAAATATATTGGGCTTAAAATATAAATATTTTAACCGTCCTTTTGCCAAATCCTTGCACTAATCACTGACACTGACTCTTGACATCAATGACAACACAAATACTCAAAATTTCCAATAATAACCAGATTTGGGTGAAGAATGAAGATCATTATAAAACAACATTCACCACAAAATGGGGCACATTTGCCTACCAGAGAATGCCTTTTGGGTTGTCCAATGCAGGAGCCACATTTCAGAGAGCCATGGACTATGCCTTTGGGGAACTAATTAATAAGGTCATTCTAATCTATTTGGATGACATGATTGTGTTTTCCCACAATAAGCATGAACACTTAGCACACCTAGACCAATTTTTCTAGAAGTGTAGAGAATATGGCATCTCCCTCAATCCTAAGAAGTCTTTCTTTGCAATCCATGAGGTAAAATTGCTAGGTCATGTGGTCTCAAAAGAAGGTATGGTCATTGATCCGAAAAGAATCAAATCCATTCTTTCTCTTCCACTGCTTGTGAACAAGAAAGCCTTGTAGTCTTTCTTTGGTCAAATAAAATTTGTTAGGAAATTGATGGCGAGGTCAAGATTCAAAACACACCAGTCTCACAAATTGTAGTAAATCTCATTAATATGGTCTCTGTTACAGTTTTTCTCAGCACACTTCCTCCTCCCAAATCCCGAACTCACCATCCCCCATCCTTACAACATTTCGGGTTTTTAACGAGGCCCCGGATCCTCTCGGCCATCAATGCCCCGCCTAACAAATTCAAATTCTAATTTTCCCTCCCTCGGTCGAACTTCCCAAATTTTGTCATAAATGGCCATTGCCTTACCCACCATGAAACCCTCATTAAAGATCTTCTCCGACCCGCAAACGCCGCCTTGGTCAGATCGTCCTTTCGCGCCTCTGTTTCGCCCATAATGTCCATGCTCTGTACTGTTGTGAAGACCATTCCCATCTTAATACACGCGGTCGCCAATTTCAATTTCAATCTTCGTGGCAGCCTGCGCGTTTAATTAATTAATTTTTTTTTTTGCTTTGTCTTCGACTGACCGTGTCACTTTAACACACGTGGAGGTCGCGTGTCACTATGGCTTTCCTTCTCATTTGAACGCGTGTCCACAAGCTTGTCTTCATACTTGTCGCGATACCGCGACATGTCGCGATATCGCGACATGTCGCGATATCGTGACATGTCGCGATATCGCGACCCACTGTCCCTTTGCTTTCACCTTGGCGGAAAAAGTCGCGATATCGCGACATGTCGCGATATCGCGACCCAACGGTCACCTCTCTTCAATTTGCAAATGATGCCGCGATATCGCGACGTCGCGATATCGCGACCAAAACCTTCTCCCCTTCTTCGTCTGCACCGAGCCTTTGATTTTAATTGCCAACTGTAGTCGCGATATCGCGACGGAAATTCAACGCTGTTGAAGTCGAAACAAGAGTCGCGATATCGCGACGTCGAGATATCGCGACGTCGCGATATCGCGACTCAAACTGGCCATTGCCCTTCCGAAGCTTTGGGGTCGCGATTTCGCGACCCCAACGCAACTTGTGCCTTTACTCTAAAACTTCCTCTTCTTTTTACAAAACCTCCCTCTTGGGCCAAGATTTGAAACAAACCCAACACAAGTACTTAGAAAATAAAAGCAAACAATAAAATGATTTGGAGGATGCAAGATTGCTCCTTGACCACCGGATGCTCCTGCATCAGACACACGGGGGTAGATAAAAAAAAGTGACCCTCACTTTTGTTTGGCTAAGGGGAGACCCAAGCGGTCAACCTCCGTCTTCGACAACCAAGTCGCATCTTCAGTTGGTCTGCCCCTCCACTTGATCAAATACTCAGTATACTGCCTGTTTCGGGTGCTCCGGCCTTCACGGGTATCTAATACTTCCTCGGCCTCATCTGTGCTTGGAGTAGAGGCTGGAAATTGCCATGGTTATGGACTTTGCATGTCTGTACTTTCTCCCTCATGATATTCCACGAGATCTGAAATATTAAAAATAGGTGAAATATCAAGCCAACTCGGCAATTTCACTTCATACGCATTTCCTGACTCCCGCTTTCCCAGTATTTTGCATGGCCCAAACTTTTTCATCTTCAATTTATTGTAAGTCTTGGCAGGAAATCTCTCCTTCTTGAGATACACCATAACCTCATCTCCAATCTCGAACTCCTTGAACCGTCGCTTCTGGTCTGCCCTTGTCTTATATTGACTGTTCATTTTTGTAATCTGTCTTCTTACTTCCTCATGCAGACTTTTTATATGCTCTGCAAATTCTTCTGCCTCGGCACTACATTTTTCTCTTATGTCCAACTTTCTTAGCTCAGACACATTCCTCGGGCTGTTTCCATATACTATCCGGAACGGAGATTTATTTGTGCTTTTATTAAGCTGAATCGTTATATGCAAACTCTGCTCGTGGTAAGACCAAATCCCATCCCTTGGGTTGATCCACTATCAAACACCGCGATAAATTACCCAGGCTTCTATTGACCACCTCCGTCTGCCCATCACGTCTGTGGATGGTATGCTGAACTGAATTTCAAGTCTGTCTTCAATTTCTTCCACAGAGTTCTCCAGAAATACCCAACAAACTTTGTATCTCTGTCTGAAACTATACTTCTCGGTAGACCGTGAAGTCGTACCACTTCCTTGAAGAACAACCCAGCAATGTGAACTGCATCACTTGTCTTTTGGCAGGGAATGAAATGTGCCATTTTGGAGAACCGATCAACCACCACAAATACTGAGTCATTTCCCCTCTGTGTTCTTGGCAAGCCAAGAATAAAATCCATGCTTATGTCCTCCCATGGTCTCTCAGGCACAGGTAATGGCTGGTACAGTCTTGTATTTTGTTTTACACCCTTTGCCATCTGGCATATTCTGCAACTTTGCACAAACTTCCGTACATCTTGCCGAAGTTGTGGCCAGTAGTAATTTTCCTCAATCAAGGCAATGGTCTTATCCCTACCAAAATGCCCAACCAATCCTCCGTTGTGCTTTTCTTTGATTAAATTCTCCCGCATGGAACTTCTGGGAATGCACAACTTACTACCCTTGAACAGCATCCCGTCTTGGATTAAGAAATCCAACCATTTTGTTCTATCCATAGTAAGAGGTATTGAGCAAGCCTTCCAGGCTTCTGCAAAATCCGGATCTGCAGGGTATAGACCCTTCAGTTCTTCAAACCCCACTACTTCCACTGTCAATGCGGTCGTAGATCGCCTCTATGCTTAAGGCATCTGCAACCCTGTTTGACTTCCCACTTCTGTGCTTCGGTACAAAGGTATAACTTTGGAGGAACTCCACCCATTTCATGTGCCTTTGGTTCAGTTTTGTCTGACTGTTAATGTATTGCAAAGCCTGATGGTCAGTAAACAGTACAAACTCCTTTGGTAATAAATAATGTCTCCACTTTTTCAGGGCCTGAACTATAGCATAAAATTCTTGATCATAGACTGAATACTTTTTCCGTGCATCATTTAACTTCTCACTGAAATAAGCAACTGGCTTGCCTCCTTGACTCAGTACAGCCCCTATTGCATTGCCACTTGGCATCACGGTCCACTGAAATACCTTGTTGAAGTCTGGAAGTGCCAAAACAGGCTGCTCGGTAACTTTTCTTTTTAATGTATCAAAGCTCCTTTCAGCTCTTGATGTCCATTTGAACTCCTTTTTATCTCCCCTCATTGTCTCTGTGAGAGGTGCACAAATACTGTTGAAGTTCTTTATGAACTTCCTATAAAAACTGGCCAGACCATGGAATGACCTCACTTCTGTTGTGCTTCTTGGAGTAGGCCATTCAATGATAGCTCTCACCTTTTCGGGGTCCATCTTCAGACCTTCTGCTGAGATTACAAACCCCAAGTATACCAATTCCTTCTTGACAAAATTACACTTTTTCAAATTTATTAATAACTGTTCTTCTCGCAGTTTTTCAAAGACTCTCCTGATATGCATCAGGTGTTCCTCCAGGGTCCGGCTAAATATCAATATATCATCTAAATAAACAATAACAAACTTTCCCAGAAATTCTTTCAGTACTTCATTCATCAGCCGCATGAAGGTACTTGGTGCATTGGACAGTCCAAAGGGCATGACCAACCACTCAAACAGGCCTTCTCTTGTCTTGAAGGTTGTCTTCCATTCATCCCCCTCTCGGATACGGATCTGATGATAACCACTTTTCAGGTCAATCTTTGTGAAGTACTCGGCTCCACTTAAACAGTCCATGATATCATCCATTCTTGGTAACGGGAATCTGTACTTAATAGTAATTTTGTTGATGGCCCGTGAATCTGTACACATCCTCCATTCTCCATCCTTCTTTGGCGCCAGCACTGTAGGTACTGCGCATGGACTCAAACTTTCCCGAATTAATCCCTTTTCTAATAATTCTTGGACTGTCTATTTAACTCCTCGGTCTCTACGGGTGTCATCTTGTGTGCAACTTTATTTGGCAGGCTTGATCCTGGTACTAAATCTATATGATGGCTAATTTTTCTCACAGGGGGTAAGCCCTCAGGCACATTGTCAGACACAATGTCTGGAAATTCCTCCAGCAGATTTAGAACTTCTGTTGGGGTATCCCGGCATTCCTTCCCCCTAACTCTAGGGATTATTGCATAACATAAATGTTCATGCTTTAACCCGTTCGGAAACTCTCTCCCCTCAACTAAACGAGACTACGGAAATATTACATACCTTTTCATCTGCATCCTTCAAGGGCTTTAGTTTATGGCGTACACCATTCTTTGTCAATGAGTAGGTGTTGGCACAGCCATCATGTATTGCACTCCGGTCAAACTGCCAGGGTCTCCCCAGCAACATGTGGCAAACATCCATGGGTAAGATGTCACACGAGGACCTCATCACAATAATTCCCAATGTTAAATTTAACGGAACACTTGCTCATTGACCAAAGCTCCGTGGTCCTTTTGTAACCATGCGACCCGGTATGGGTGTGGGTGTTTCTTCCTTTCTAACTCGTAACTTTGTAACCATTTCCTCAGAAACCGGGTTATCCGTGCTACCATTATCAATAATGATATTGCAAACCTTGCCCGCACATTTACATCTAGTGCGGAATAAACTTTTCCTCTGGTCTGTGTCCTTCTCCTCGTTCAACAGGACTCTTCTTACAACCATTGTTTCTCCTCTCTCCGCTTCTTCGGAATGCTCGGATTCGGCATCCTCCTCTCGCCACGGCGGCTCGGGTGGGCCCTCGGGCCTCTTGTTTGTTCTTTCTCGGTGTTGTGGACATTCAAATGCCCCTGTGTCCTTCTTCACCACAGTGGAAACATGTTCCACGAAATACTCCCCTTCCAAACCCTCGTCCAGATCCACCCCGTCCTCTTGGGTAGCTGTTCTGATTTCGGGGCTGATAAACATCTTCTTCTTTTTGGTCTTGGTTGCTACTGGCTTCACCGGTCTTCTTCGGATCCTTGTACTTTTCTCCTTTGGTCCTCCCACCGGTCCTTCCACCTCGGCCTCTTCCTCTTTGCTTGCCTTCAAACCGCTTTGTTTAGCTTTTCTTCTACCTTCAAGGCAAATTGATAAGCATCCTCAATGGTGTTTACTCGAACCAGGCTCAGTTCTTCCAGGATACCAAGCCTCAACCCATTAATGTAACGGGCTACTTTCTCTTTATTTGCCTCTAAATGCCCTGTTCTAATAGAAATTTTGTAAAATTCTTCGGTGTACTCTTGGACGGGTTTTGTTTGTCCTGTCTCCAAGCTCCGCATTTTTCTTAGCGAGATCCAACTCGTAATCTGTCGGGATGAACTGTCTTTTAAGCTTCTCCACCATTCTATCCCATCTTGTTATTCTCTCTTTCCCTCTTCTGTTTCTCTCCAATTGCATTCCCCTCCACCAAATGTTGGCATGACCCTTTAACTTGGTCTTAGCAAATCTGACCCGGTTAGGGTCTTCAATCTCCTCATACTCGAAATATTCCTCTAAATCATTTATCCGAGTCAATCACTTCTTACGGATTCAGATTTCTCGAGTAGGTAGATACCTCCATTTTTGGCTGTTTTCCAATCCGAGAGATGGCCCTATACAACCGGGCTTGAGCGGGATCCACGACTTCTTCTTCTTCCTCAAGCTGGTCTTCTTCCTCAACTTCGTCTTCACTTTCCTCATCCCCTCCCGGGTTCGCGTCTTCTACGTAACTCTGCTTGTAGGGCTTGAACTTGCCTTTGCAAGGCCCGAAAGTCTTCGGCCGGCACTACATTTCCTGCTCCGCCACGGTTCCTTCGTGGAGGCATGATATTTTCTCTGTATTATTTTTTATTTTTTATTTTTTTTTAGAATTCTTCCACAGATCCTGGTGCAACTGCCTCTCTCCGGCGATCTGTTACATGCTCAGGAGCTCCCGCTCTGATACCACTTGATGGCGAGGTCAAGATTCAAAACACACCAGTCTCACAAATTGCAGTAAATTTCATTAATATGGTCTCTGTTACAGTTTTTCTCAGCACACTTCCTCCTCCCAAATCCCGAACTCACCATCCCCCATCCTTACAGCATTTCGGGTTTTTAACGAGGCCCCCGATCCTCTCGGCCATCAATGCCCTGCCTAACAAATTCAAATTCTAATTTTCCCTCCCTCGGTCGAACTTCCCAAATTTTGTCATAAATGGCCACTGCCTTACCCACCATGAAAACCTCATTAAAGATCTTCTCTGACCTGCAAACGCCGCCTTGGTCAGATCGTCCTTTCGCGCCTCTGTTTCGCCCATAATGTCCATGCTCTGTACTGTTGTGAAGACCATTCCCATCTTAATACACGCGGTCGCCAATTTCAATTTCAATCTTCGTGGCAGCCCGCGCGTTTAATTAATTAATTTTTTTTTCTGCTTTGTCTTCGACTGACCGTGTCACTTTAACACACGTGGAGGTCGCGTGTCACTATGGCTTTCCTTCTCATTTGAACGCGTGTCCACAAGCTTGTCTTCATACTTGTCGCGATACCGCGACATGTCGCGATATCGCGACCCACTGTCCCTTTGCTTTCACCTTGGCAGAAAAAGTCGCGATATCGCGACCCAACGGTCACCTCTCTTCAATTTGCAAATGATGCCGCGATATCGCGACGTCGCGATATCGCGACCAAAACCTTCTCCCCTTCTTCGTCTGCACCGAGCCTTTGATTTTAATTGCCAACTGTAGTCGCGATAACGCGACGGAAATTCAACGCTGTTGAAGTCGAAACAAGAGTCGCGATATCGCGACGTCGCGATATCGCGACTCAAACTGGCCATTGCCCTTTCGAAGCTTTGGGGTCACGAAATCGCGACATGTCGTGATTTCGCGACCCCAACGCAACTTGTGCCTTTACTCTAAAACTTCCTCTTCTTTTTACAAAACCTCCCTCTTGGGCCAAGATTTGAAACAAACCCAACACAAGTACTTAGAAAATAAAAGCAAACAATAAAATGATTTGGAGGATGCAAGATTGCTCCTTGACCACCGGATGCTCTGCATCAGAAATTCATCTATGACTTTGCTCAGAAGGTGAGGCCTATATCTGAACTGCTAAAAAAATACAGATTTCATATGGACTAAGGTAAGAAATCAAGCCTTCAAAATCATCAAGCAGTCCATTGCCATAGCTCCAGTGCTAGTAAATCTAGATTTCACTAAAGATTTTATTATTTACTCTTATGCAGCTGAGGAAAGTTATGCCTCAGTTCTCACCCAAAAGAATGATCAAGGCGAGGAGCACCCCATATCCTTTTGGAGCCAAACTCTCCATGATTACTAGGTTAAGTATAATTTTATTGAGAAACAAGTATTTGCTGTGATGAAGTAATTGAAAAATTTTAGGCAGTATTTAGTTCAAATAAAGATCCTAGTTTATGTTGTTCATCCAGATGTAAGAAGCTTTATTATACAAGGTGAACTAGGAGGCAAAAGAGCTGGTTGGATCACCAAGATCTAGGAATATGATGTGGAGATCCATCCCACCAAGATGGTAAGAGGCAAGGCCCTATGCCTATTAGAATAAATCATTAGTTCTCTGAAGTTCTACTAGGATAGTCTAAATTGAGTTACCACTCTTCCATGAGGCAGGTAAACTCTTAGTTTAGACTAGTTCAAATTTGTTGAGTTGTTGTAATCCAATGACTCATATTGATCAACTTTGCTATTTATACAAAGTTGATCCCATGGAATAATCAATTATTATTTGAGCTTCACTCCATACTTGTGATGTATTTGCATAGCTATTTCTTCTAATAGAATATTGTTCCTCAATATTTCTAACATGGTACCAGAGCTAGGATAGTTCTTTGCAAGCATTCAAGCCTTTTTGAAGTTCTATCAGGATCTGATTCATTGTATTAGAGAAAGCTGGTCACTTTGGTGGTTATCACTTGACCATATTTCTACTAGATATTGGTGTTTTACTTGTTCTTTTAGATCAATTTCTTTTCTAAGCACCATTGTATTTGTGATAATGTTCATCTACATTGTGCTCTCTTTTCAAGCACATTTTTTTGAAGGCAATATATATTGATATTTTTTTTGAGCTAGAAATTAAAAATTCTAACTCATTATATGAATGTAACTCCATGCCCATTCGATTTTTAAATCAAAGTTGTAGGATATATTTTGAGTTTCATAGTGAAAGATAAGACAATTTGGCCTCTACCTCTATGCTTTATCTTCCTTGATATAAAACTTATAAAAAAAAAAAAAAATTAAGGTTCATTTTTTAAAATTATTATTTTTGGACCTTTTATCTTGCAATACTGCATGGGTGGAGCACTCTAAGAGGATGATGTCCTTAACTATATATTATGTAGCAACTTTCATTTTTTTTTCAATATTATATAGCAACTTTTAGCTCTAAAAGCATGGTTCAATATTCAAGCTCTGAATAGTGGTGCAGTCTACGAGGCGATGTCAATTTCCAAATAGCCTAGAATATTCCTTTTTGGCACTCCCTTCCTGTGTGCTCACTACTCGTGTAAATATCAGAGAGAATTCAAGCACCATTGCACGTGTTGATAAACGTTGATGTGAATAACATAATTTTATGACTCTATTTTTGAACGTTAGTCATAAAATTAGGAGATGATTGATCCTTTGGCATGATTTTGCATCAGTTCGTATCCACCTCAGTGCAGTAAACTCTTGGTACCATCAGTTCCATAATGGATCATCTCAAACTACCTCACATAGGCTTGTTTCTAGTGCTATATCATCTCATTGCCTCCTTCAAAGATTCTAATGTAGCACATGGAGTACAACATCCTGCTAGTGATCTTTCATATCTTCTTGGTACTCTTCATACAATGGCAACACACTCCATTTTTTAAAATGTCCATCCTTCTCCTCAGCTCTTCATCTCAATGCAAGGAAGCATTATTATATCACATAGTGTAGTGCTAAACTCCATATTTTTTTATGTTTGTTTTTTTCCTTCTTGCATGTTTGTTCCCTCCTTTCTATGCAGATCTATACTTATTGCATCCCACATCATAAGCACAGGTAAAAATCATATTTTGGGTTGTGTTGAGGACACAAATACATTGAAGACAAAGTAGGTTGCATCAGAGAAGCATGACAGTGAATGAATCAATTCATGATCACGCTGCATCAAGAGCAGCTCGAGGCCCACTAGGATTTTGATTTTTTTGGGCTTGGTTCATTGTCTCAAAGGTAAAACATAAGGAAGGCAACATCTATCCTTGTTGTATTACCCATGAATCGCTATGAAAGGAAGAAAATGAATCATATTTCATTGGGCATGATTCATTGCATCGAGGGCACACGACATTCAACACTGCTTGGGCAGAGTTTTGACTGTATTGACAAGACCACACAGAGTGGCAAGGAAATACTATATTAAGTTGTATTATCTTTTGAAATATTAGCATTGTATGTACTAAAATAATTAACAAAAAAACCTTTTAGAGTTTTTTGTTCCTCCTTTTTTTATCTCAAGCCCGTTCAAAGGCCTTTTCCTTCAATTGTAAATAAAATGTGTTAGAGTAAATATTCCATAATTTGGATATTTTACCCTTTCCCTACATTAGGTAGATTTTATTTACTGCATGGTAAAAAGTAGCTTGTTACTTTTTACCACTAGTAGTTACTTTTACTAGTTACCTAGGTTAGTGACTTACCTTACCATCATTTCCCTATGGATGATAGATATTATGGATGACAGGTTAGTCGGTAGGTTAGTTGTCATAATAAATTTGATTACGTTTACTATTTCTATTTAACCTTTGATTATTAATAATATTTCTAATGATTATGGTTTATTTCTTTGCACTTACCATATTCTAACATTGGCATTAGAGCCATGGTGGAGCCACCTATGATTTTATCGAGACCTGACCTGAAGCGGCCCATAGGTGCATAGATCCTGAGAAGCGGGACCTATTGACATGGTGGCCCGTAGCCTGAGACCTACTGACTTGGCACCTGTATTTAAGCCGACAACGTCGATAGGAGGGTAGGTGTGCCCTCCCAGGCGATTGACCACCACATGAGGGCAGGAGCATCCTCCGTGCGACAGTCAATCACCATGAGATGGTAGGTGGGCCCTCTGTGGGAGGACATAGATCCTAATCGACGATCGATATCTGAGAGGGCAGGTGACCCTCTGATCATCGATGACTGGATCAAAAACCTATACCCTACATCATCGATAAGACACATGGCAGAAAGCCACTGGACTCAACTGACACAAAGGCAACCACATCTGATGTGGACCTGATACCTGGCATTGTTGACTGGATTGGGCATGCAGACTAAGGTGAACATGTGGACTAACATTAGCACACATGTCGAGGTGTTGACTGGATCATGACTGAACACATGGTGAATAGCCACTAGGTGACCAGACTGAACATGACACTAGGCGACATGTGGCGAACAGACCACGCATCACCTAACCGATCAACCGTGACATGTGGTGGCTTGACAGCTATGCCACATGATGACAACCAAAAGGAGGACAAGGGTGACTTCTCAAAGTCAGTCAATAGGCTAAGGGCTTGAAAGCCCTTTTATTCCCCATCAAATCCCTCGTGCGGGTGATGTGGGATAATTCCCATATTTTTCCCCACCCACGTGAGGAAAGAAGGGAAAGGGAATAGCATTCCCTTCCCTTCACGTCGGGCCCTCTAGCTCGATCGGTTGATCGGGTTGGGCTAAGGCCTTAGGTGGTGGGGGTGGTCAGAGTTTCAAATCCCGTCGTGGCCCAAAATAAAGGTAATTTTTTTTTTAATTTTGCTTTTATTTAAATTAAAAGTTTTATTTTATTATAAAGTTTATTTTTAATAATAAAAATCTAAACTTATGTTTCTAATTTTTTTTTTTAAATTGATTTTTTAAAAAGAAACATAATTTGATTTTTAGTATTAAATTTAACCCTTATAATTGAACTTTTTTTTTTTAATTTTGCAAATTAAATTAAAGAGAAGGGGATCTATTTTATTTGCGATATCCAAACATTAGGGATTTTGTTTTCTCCACAAAAGGGAGATATAAGACAAGGAATAGCACCTATATTTTCTTTGCAAATTAGAAAACCCTTACTCTCTTCTCAACACCTTGTTTATTTTGCACATTTCAAAGAAGGATAAAATCAAAACAATTGATTCTTTATTGCAAATTTGAACACAAGGAGACTTAAAATTTTGTAATATTCAAAGGCAAAGTGTGCATTTGTTTTCTCCAAGGGGGGATATAAGACATAAAATTGCACATTCATTTTTTGCAAAATTGAGAAGAAATTGAAGACCTTGGGTCCACTAAAACCAAGTCGTTTGTCGACTGGTTTTGGAAGCCTTTCAAATGCGGGTCGTGTGTCAACTTGTCTTGAAAGGAGTGCTCATATTGTTAATTTTACAAAATAAAATGGGGAAGACAACATTGTACTTATTTTGTAAAATTGTAAAACAAAGTAGGAGACATAAAAATATCAATTTTTGCACAACACAAATCCACATTTTGTTGCAAAAATTAAAAGGTGCATTTTCAATTTTACTCAACACCTTTATTGGCAAATTAGGTGCATTTTCGGTTGCATCCGACACCTAGGTGATAAGAATTTTGTGGGCATTCTTGTTTGATTATTGCATTATTTCTTTTGCAATTATAAGTCATAGAATCAAGAACACACTAAACCCCAAAATTTCATAAATTTGTGTAAATCCTTACACAGATTTAAAGCCAAAATTCACTTGATATTCTCTCCTAAATCAACAGAACCCCTAATTCACTCTTATTTGTTTTGCTTAATTTCCTCAAAGTTTTCATCCTTCTTGAAGGGAGTTAATGCAGGTGCCATTAAATATCCATTTGAGTGAATTATATTTTGGTACTCTTTTAGGGTAATCAAAAGAAAGAACAAGTTTTTGAGAATAAGGAACCTTAAAAAGTAGCAATCCTTTGCACTAAGGGGGGATAATTACTTTCTTCCTTCAAAACATAGATTTTTTACAAGAGGTAAATAAAACTTGTAAAGGCAATCATAAAAGTAGAAGTCATAAAAATTATACCTTTTCTTTTAGACTTCATAATAGCAACCATGCTTGAAGTTCTTGCAATAAGGAAGGATGATTTGGTGAAATTTTTGATAAAATTGCCTAGAAAGCATAGTTTTGCACAAATTGTAAAAATGACAACCATGACACCATTCAGTGTTGGTTTCCAAACAAGCAAAACTAAAATGGCAAAGGCACATCATAGAAGCCATCTTTCTAGTGAAGTGTCTCATTCTGATTTTGATTCTGGTTCAAAGAGAGCACACAGAGTGCTCATGGCTAAAATAGTATTGTAGAGGGAAAACACATGTGTCACCTTGGGCAAAAGCACCATTTTCTCTCTCTCCTCTTTTTGGCTTCATAAATAGCATAAGTATTTTGTTTGAAGACCTTGCAATAAGGGGTGCTTGTACCTCTTTTAGGCTTAATAAATAGCAAATTCTAGGTGTTTGAAGTACTTGTAACAAGAGGAGTGACTTTTTGTGATGTAAAATTTTCTAGGAGGCAATATTTGTAAAATACTTCACAACACTCTTGCATTGCACACTTTTTGCAATTGAGGGGGGATATAAATTTATTTTCTTCACAATTTTTGTAAATAGGGAAGAAGGCTTATAAGGGTGCATTTTCGGCTTCGACCGACACCTTAGTCATACTTCCTTCAGAAATTGAATACACTATGTTTTGGAATGAGAAGGGGGGAAATTATAAGGGTGCATTTTCGATAGCGATCAACACCTTAGCTACCTTATCTTTTGCAAATTAATATTGTAAATGAATGAACCTTGTATGAAGTGATCTATTCTACTACACCTAGTGATTGCAGTGGCTGGTTACCCATGAAATTCGGTTGGATGATGTGATTACCATAAGGACATTCGTTGGCATGAAGACAAAGTGATGAATGACCCACTTTTTTCTTAGGAGCAGCCAAAGTACTGTGACAAAGCAAAGAACCAGCAGATCAACATCTTCTTCACTGTATTGGGGCAGTTATATACTTTACCCAAATATTGTTGTATTAGAGGATATGTATGTATTACCCAAATAATGTAATAAGGGGGGATGTTAGAGTAAATATTCCATCATTTGGATATTTTACCCTTTCCCTACATTAGGTAGATTTTATTTATTGCATGGTAAAAAGTAGCTTGTTACTTTTTACCACTAGTAGTTACTTTTACTAGTTACCTAGGTTAGTGACTTACTTTACCGTCATTTCCCTATGGACGACAAATATTATGGATAGCAGGTTAGTCGGTAGGTTAGTTGTCATAATAAATTTGATTACGTTTACTATTTCTATTTAACCTTTGATTATTAATAATATTTCTAATTATTATGGTTTATTTTTTTGCACTTACCATATTCTAACAAAATGCAATAATTTTTTTTTTGGGGGGGTCACTGGGTGCTAAATTCTTGCACCATACTATTCTATTTGAAAGGGAGGGTGCACACTTGTCTCAAAGTTTCATATTGGGTGATTGCTACTGCTGAATTCTTTTAGGAAATTTTGTAGGTGATACTTAGCACATATTTCTATTAGATTGATTGGGTGAATATCTTCTCTGAAATTTTCTTATTGGGTGATTGCTACTATTGAATTTCTTTGAAGTGATACTTAGCACAAATTGCACATATTTCTAGTGGCCTATTGGTGCTTACATCTCTTTCATTGGGAATATTCTACATGATATGCTAAAAATACTTAAAATAAAGCAAACATTTACAAGCATCTTCTCATTAAACACCTCAAATATTGGCATATCTATTTAAATATCACCTATGCTCCAAGTATCATTATCCTCATACACCTATAGTCTCCCTCTCGTAAGGGTGGGTCATTGAGGAGTTTGATATTAAATTCTGGTAGAATATTTTTGGCTCAAACAACCTATGTTCCACGTATCATTCTCTTCATATAATTATAGTTTCCCTCGTGTAAGGGCGGGTATTTTAAAGTTTGGTATACAAGTCAGGTTTTTGCTGCCTTCATTCTCATTAAAGGAGGGTGCACCATTGTCTTCTCAGATTCTTGCTACAATTGTTTTTTGGGCAGTAAAAAGGGGGAATATTGGTTCACTGCAGTTTTATTTTGAAAAAATGAATACAATTGAGCCACTCATCCCTCATAACTATCACACATGGAAATAATAAAATATTTAATCTTGTTTCTCAAAAAGGGCTCACACACTTGCTATAAGAGAAGCAACCTAAATTTGAAAAGGAACATGAAATATTTGTTCATAAAGGGAAGATGTATGAAATAATGAGTAATATAAGCACAAATGTAAATGAAAGCTTATGGTTTCACATTTCAGAATGTAAAAATCCATTTGAGATTTGGGAGAAATTAAATAATTTTTTTGGTAAAGTGGATCAAATAAGATCAATGCAACTAGAGGCAGAGTTAACAACGTTATCTCCTAAAGACTTTAGCAATATTTTTGACTTTCTCACCAAATTTAAATAAGTCCTAACACAATTAAAAGGTAGTGGTAAGAATAAAATAGAAGAATAATGCATCTATCTTATTCTCTCTAAGTTAAATGGAGTATTTCAAATTTTTGCAACCACTTTTTTATCTACAAAAGATGCACTTGGTACAAGTTTTAAAATTCCCTCTTTAGAGGAGTTTGGTGATGGGCTAACTAGAGAGGAAACAAAAATTGCAAAATATGAGTTCTCTCCCTCTTCCTCAAAATAATTAGTAACATCCACCTCCACTAAATAAAAATTCAAAAAGAAAGAAAGATGCCCTATAACTTGTACACATTGTAAAAAGGATTGTCATTTTGTGAATAAATATTGGAAAAGACTACAACAAATAGAGGCAACAATGAAGGATCATAAAATAGACACTAAGAAGCATATAGGAAAAGCATTAAATGTCCAATGCAAAGCTATAAAAACTTCATCAAAATATTGGGTTCTAGATTCAGGGGCAACTCATCATATGACTTCCTCTCATGAGTCATTCACTTCAATCTCCTCAAGCTCAACTTGTAGCATAGAATTTGGTGACTCATCTTTTATCTCGATCAAAGTAAAAGGTGACATATCCATTTATGGTGATTCTATCAATAATGTTCTCTATGTCCTAAATATAGCTACAAATATCCTCTCCATCTATGATATTTGTACTTCTAAAAAGGGCAAAATAGTTCCATTTTCACCAACAGGAGTTGAGATAAGAGACTTTCAAGAACCACACTCTCTCATAGCAAAAGAAGATATTGATCATAACACTCGTATATTTCATTTATAGGGATTAAAAAATTCATATGGTACCTCCTTATTTATTGCTCATGGAGATCTTGAAAGCAAAATTTGGCATGAAAGGTTTGAACATCTTAGTTATAGCTATCTAAAGGAGTTGAATACTCATGAAATGGTAATAGGGTTGCCAAAAGTCTGTTCTATTGATGGAGTATATCCTAGATTTTCTCTTGGAAAGAAACATCAAGATACTTTTCACTCAAGTGGTTCTCAAAAAGCCTCATCCCCTCTAGAGTTAATCCATAGTGACTTGATGGTCTTCCCAAAGCCTTATTTCAAAGGAACAAAATATGCCTTAACCTTCATTGATGATTTTTCAAGAATAACTTGGGTCTACTTTATAAAATATAAAAGCGATGTTCTATCCCACTTCAAAATATTCAAGGCCTTAGTTGAAAATCATGCCACTTGCAAAATAAAGCAAATTCGTATAGATAATGGGGGGGAATACTTCAGTAATGAGTTCTCCATATTTCTCTCAACTCATGGCATAGTTCATCAACATACAGCCTCCCATAATCCTCAACAAAATGGCATTATAGAAAGCAAAACAAAACTTTAAAAGAAATGGCAAATTATATGCTCCACTCAAGAGATCTTCTAGTAGTTTTTTTGGGCTGAGGCAATTAACTGTGCAAATTATATTAAAAAATGCACACCTCATAAAAATCTTGCCTGTTTGACTCCTGAGGAAGCATGGATTGCTTCAAAACCTGATGTGTCTTTTTTTAAAATTTATGGGTGTACTACTTGGGCACATATCCCAAAGAAAAAAAGGAAGGCTCTAGACAAAAAATCAAGAAACTCATCTTTGTTGGTTATTGTGAGGAAATGAAATCCTATAGGCTCCTTGATCCCATAAATCATGAGGTTTTTTTTCCATAGAAATGTTCAATTTTATGAAAAATTCCCTCATAAAGATCCTCAATCATCCTCTTCCAACATTAATTCTCTTGAGCCATCTCCAATATTTTAGCCTCAATATAATGAAGATCCCATCCTTGAGATAGATGACCAAAATGAAAATCCTATACTTAAAACTCCAACTCAAAGTCCTACCACACCCATTACTCCTTCCACAATGCCAAAATGGGCCCGCACCATAGTTCAAGAGGCCACTCTTTACATACAAAATCTTCCATAATCTAGATTAAGCAACTCCATGGGTTCTAGTCTTATTTGTCAGTCCATTTCCATAGATCCTCATTCCTTCAAGGAAGCAACTGGTATAAAAAAATGGGACGATTCCATGGAAAATGAATTTTCTTCCTTAGTCAAAAACAAAACTTGGGATCTAGTCCCTCTACCTAAAGGAAGAAAATTGGTTCGTTGTAAATGGATCTATAGAACTAAGTATGGAACTAATGGAAAAATTGACAAACACAAAGCTCACTTGGTAGCTATAATTTTTTCACAAATTGAAGGCATTGATTATTCTGAAACCTTTGCACTAGTTGTAAAAATGGATTTTGTTAGGCTGGTACTTGCACTTGCTGCTTTCCAAATATGGCCAATTTTTTAGATGGATGTTAAAAGTGCTTTCTTACATGGTGACTTAAAAGAGGAAATATTTATGGAATAACCTGTTGTATTTATTCAAGACTCCTCCCTTGTTTGTAGACTAATGAAATCTCTCTATGGTCTCAATAAAGCTCCTAGAGCTTGGTGTGAAAATATGGACTCCTTCCTTATTTCCTATGGATTTTTTGGCTGTGAGTTTGATGCAATAGTCTATATTTGGAGATATAAAGAAAACATCACCATACTTGTTCTTTATGTTGATGATCTACTACTCACTGGTAGTGCCATTTCTCACATCCAAAGTGTTAAAACCTCAATTTCTAAGAAATTCGAGATGGCTGATATGGGTTTAGCTCATTACTTCCTTGGGTTTTAGATAACTTAAATAGATGCAAAAATTTCATTATGTCAACAAAAATATACTCTAGATCTTATTCAATGGTTTAAGATGACTGATTGCAAGCCTTCTTCCACACCCTTTTAGTCTGGAGTCACTTTATCTACTTCCTACAAATCCCCTCCATGTGATGCTACTCTCTATAGACAACTTGTAGGAAGTCTATTATACCTCACTCATACTCACCCAAATATTTCCTATGTTGTTGGCTTAATATCTAGATTCTCTCATAAACCTCATTTTAGCCATTGACAAGAAACAAAGAGAATACTCCGCTACTTGCAAAAAACCACTCACTTTGGGCTCTTATATGAGGGTAGATCCATGGATATCATTGGTTACACAGATTTTGATTGGGTAGGTTCAATTGAAGACAAATGTTCCACCTCTGGCTATGTTTTTTGTCTTGGTTCTTCACCTATTGCTTGGTCATGCAAAAAATAACAAGCAATAGCATTATCATCTACAGAGGAAGAATACATGGTAACAATTTTAGCTAGTCAATAAGCTCTTTGGATTTGTCAGATACTGAGGGATTTTTGTTTTTTCATGACAAAACTATTACCCTTTGGTGTGAAAATCAAAGCATAATTCATATTTCTTGTAATCCAGTTAAGCATCAGCACACCAAACACATTGAGATTCACATGCACTTCATTCGACAACATATTCAGTAAGGAGATCTAAACCTAGAGTATATTACCATAGAAAATCAAATTCCATACATCTTCACCAAGTCCTATCATTCTCCATGTTACATTAAGTTGTGTGAGAAACTTAGGGTTAGGCAATTGCAATAGAAGGGTGCACAGAGGTTTTCACCTCTCTCTTATTCTTATTCTACTTATTTTTGGAAAATGGTTTTTTCCCATGTGGTTTTTCACCATCTCTCCAAAATGTAAGTTCATTATACATGAGTACCTCATCAGGCCTTGTTTCTAGGACTCACTTTTTTGGTAGCACCAGTATTGTACATGCGTACCTCATCAGGTCTTGTTACTGGGACTCATATCCTATTGTTACTTTCACCCCTAGTATCACTTAAGGGGGGGTTTTAGAATAAATCATTAGTTATCTTAAGTTCTACTAGGATAGTCTAACTTGAGTTACCACTCTTCCATGATGCAGATAAACTCTTAGTTTAGACTAGTTTAGATTTGTTGAGTTGTTGTAATCCAATGGATCACATTGATCAAATTTCCTATTTATACAAAGTTGATCCCATGGAATAATCAATAGATATTTGAAATTTAATCCATACTTGTGATGCATTTGCATAGCTATTTCTTCTAATAGAATATTGTTCCTCAATATTTCTAAAAATTCTAAGGTCTAACATAAGCAACAATATCAGTTGAAATGACAACTTTTCGAGCAACATAAGATGATCAAACTGAAGAATTACAGTCAGGTGAATCTAATTGGATAGATCAGATGATCAAGTACTTTCAAACTGGGGTATGCCCTACTGATCTTAATGCATCACAGAGAAGAAGATATAGACTTCAAGTTTTGAAGTATGTCTTATTGACAGAAGGTCTGTATAAAAGGAACCTTGATGAAGTTCTCCTTAAGTGCTTAAAATATGATCAATAACAAAAGGTCATAGAAGAGTTCCATGGGGGTCCATATAGATTATATTTCTCAGGTAGAGTTACAACTTTGAAAATCATTAGAGCAGGCTATTACTGGCCTACCATATTTGCTGACACTTTCAAAGTCACTAGAGCCTGTGACAAATGCCAGTGGCATTAAGGGAGGACAAGGAATGCTTCATTTCCCCTTAAGCCAATAAAAGTGGAAGAGCCCTTTCAACAATGGGGGATAGAATTTATAGGGGTTATCAACCCTCATTATTCAAATGAGGACAAGTACATTCTAACTACTATGAAATACCTCACCAAATGGGTAGAAGCTATCCCTACCAAGAAATCAGACCAAGAAGTGATAAATTTTACGAAAATATTAATTTTAAGGTTTGGTGTTCTGAAAGCCTTAGTGAGTGAAAATGGACCAACATTCATAGGAGCCAAGTAAATTGAGTTTTCTAGTAAGTATGCCATCACCATTAATAATACTTCAAACTACTACCCTCAAGGGAATGGACTTGTAGAATCAACTAACAAAAACCTGTTAAAGATTTTGAGATCACTAGAGGGTAATAAGAGAAGTTGGCACCTAATTATGGAGCAAGCTTTATGGGCAGACAAAATTACTATTAATAATTCCACCAAGACTTCTCCTTATGCCTTGGTGTATGGCAAGGAGGTAGTTTTACCTATCAATTTAGAAATTCTAGCACTCAAACTGATAAACATAGAAGAGAAATCAAAGGAAAATTCAATGGAAACTGTATCGCTCCAAATTTTTTGCATCCCTACCTTCAGGCTATTGGATCCGCGCCCGGAAGGAGGATGGGAAAAGGATGATGCGGTACCTCGGACGAGAGGACTTTGCGAAGGTCCCGCCTCTCAAGGGAGGTGCATTTTGGTGATTTGTCGACGGATGGTGGGTTCACCAGGAAACATTTGGCGGCAGTTTCCACGCCTAGGTTTTGGGAATGTGTTTTAATGGGTTCGTTTTATCCTTTAAACATTCATCCTAGGTTTGGCCGAATGATTCTAACTTAAACTACATGAAAATGCAATTTAAATGAATACAGTAAACAGACTGAAAGCAAAAAAATAGAGAATTTGCAGGAGGCTAATGGAGATTACCTGATCCGGGATGTCTGATGAAGTTTCTGATGCTTGAAGTAGTCTGGATCATCTGGGATTCGACAAAATCACCTGCAATCTGTCAGAATCATCTGGAATCTGACAGGATCGTCTGAGACAGACAGAATCGTCTCAGATCTGACGAATTCGTCAAACGAATTCGTCAGAAACCTGCAAAACAGAGAACAGATGCAAAATACAAGCAATTCTACTATGCAAAACAGAGGCAAAATATGCTAAAGAACAAGGTGAATACTAAGCAATAATTTAAAATAGAAAGTAAAACAGATCACTGCATTATGATGGCAAATCATGAATTTAATGTGCAATCTAAACTAGATGGGTGAACTCCAGATGCAAAGTAGAATAAAAACTAAATAAATGATCTGATTTATAGCATAAAATGACAGAGAGAAAAGAGAGAAGAGCAAACTTCAGGCACTGATTGCCTCGATGTATGCTGCAGTCGAGATCGTCTCGCATCAATACGAGATCGTCCCTAATTTGACAGGATCGCCTCCGATCTTGACAGGTTCGTCGGCTGCGATAGGTGCTGGCTCCGGCTGAAAACCAGTGATATACCTGCAATAAAATTACTATAGGAATAGTGCAAAAAGCAAATTTGAGAAGTTCTAGCACATAGGGAGTCGATTTGCATAAAAATTCAGCCAAGGGGTTGGGGAGGGAAAAGTCTTAGAGTTAAATAGGCTTAGGGAAAGTTGTTGGGAGGTTGGAGATCTTCCCAATTTGGGAGATCTCCAACGGGGGAGGGTCCCAACGGTGCGGACACACTTCTGCCCGGATTGGAGACCCGTTGGAACAGAGTCTAATTATGAAAATGCAGTTTTGCGACGAAATCGTCCGGACGTCCTAGTCCAGACGAAATCGTCAAATCTAGGGCGATATCGTCTGATCGGCGACGATATCGTCCAACGGTCAAAACAACTCCTAAAAATGGCACGAAAAAAGGGGAAACGGGTTTCTCGGCGGTTAACGGGCGGTTTGGGAGGTTAAATTTGAATTTAAATTTATTTACTAAGGTGAATGTAATTATTCCAATTTGACTGCGCCAATTTTAGGGTGCTACATTTTGCCCCCTCTTTAGCGAATTTTCCGAAGAAAATGCGTTAAAGATGAGTTCT
The DNA here is from genome assembly GCA_028583015.1 of Wollemia nobilis. Classification (NCBI taxonomy): domain Eukaryota; kingdom Viridiplantae; phylum Streptophyta; class Pinopsida; order Araucariales; family Araucariaceae; genus Wollemia; species Wollemia nobilis. Next base: position 4,380,177 of record JAQPPZ010016892.1, on the reverse strand, counting down.
TCTCGATCTACGAGAAAGCAAAAAATTATTCCCATTTTTAGGCGACGATTCTTGGTCGAATCGTACGACAGCTTACTATGGTGCCCCCTCCGTGTTTTTACCCAAATCGAACGTTTGAGGTAAAAACGCGAAAAAGCAAAAATTATTTGTGAATTATTTTGAATAAAATTAAGAAAAATAGGGTAAAACCCTAATTCATTGTTACTGTTCATTTTACTGTTTTTAGAGCTCTGGAGCAAAAATGGTAGAGACAGCGCACAGATCTGCAGAGGTCCGCCGCGGTCTACGGGTAAGGGTTTAAACTCAATTTAGATTGATTTAATTGGAATTTACATGCTTTGTAGATAGATTTTAAGATGAATTTTGAGCATCGCGGCCGTTTTTGGCCGTCGACGTCATCCGGACGAAATCGTCCCTAGTTCGACGAAATCGTCTCAAGTTCATCAATTTCGCCCAAGGGCGAAATCGACGAAAAAGGGACGATTTCGTCAAATTAGAGACGATTTCGAGGCGAAATCGGAGACGATTTTGCTCAAATTTGGGACGATATCGTCCAATAGTGGGCGATATCATCAATTGCAAAAATTTGATCTTTAAGGTGTATTTTTGATTACTGAAATTGTTTATTAATGATTGTTTGTTGTTTTGATTGTTTATGTTTGCAGAGAGGACTACTAAAGAGCAGAGAGTGGAAATACGACGGGCTGAGAGACGACTTGGCCGCTCTCACCCAGGCAGAGCGGGATCTGCTGGCACAGGCCGGCTTGCAGCATGTGGCAGAGATGCCGCAGGTTTCTACTGACATGGGGCTACTGACGGCCCTAGCAGAGAGGTGGTACCCGGGCTCTTCATGCTTTCGGTTATCGACAGGGGAGATGACTCCCACACTAGAGGATGTATGGAGGATTCTTAGAATCCCCATACAAGGGAGGATGATCACACCTACGGCCAATCAGGGCCACGCGATGGGACGACTCTGCGGTGACCCGAGCTTCGCCCTGGAGAAGGGCGGAGTGAACATCGAGGCACTACGCCAGATGCCTGGGGCATCTACACTGACACGAGTTCTGGCTGGAGTGGTTGGTGGACTTCTGTTGTGCCACCAGAGCGGGTGCAGGGTGCCGTGGATGCTCGCAGATGTGATCTACGATATGCGCGACCATGGCTACAGATTTTCTTGGGGCAGCTTTGTTCTATGCCGGCTGTACAGGATCCTTTACGGGGTCGTGTACAAGGGCGGGCGGTGTCTGGTCATGACATCGCTCCTACAGGTTTGGTGCTGGGAGCACATTGCGGTGCGGAGGCCGGTAGGGCTTCCACTGATAGGGGTTGACGGGGAGAGGCCCCGAGTCTTCTACTGGTGGCTCCGGAGAGGGGCACAGCGACGGATCGACCTGTCGGTGTCCCGAAGACTACTGGATGACTTGGTCCCAGACCAGATCACCTGGAGGCCATGGAGGCAGCATCCAGGGTGGGCAGAGGACGCACAGGAGCTGGCTCGCATCAGGCGAGTCTACTGGCTGAGGATGGAGAGGGGAGAGGTGGAGCTCCACCGCTACGACCGGGTTTTACGATAGTTCGGTCTGCAGCAGGGGATCCCATCTCTGAGGGATTACGAGTTTTCTCGGACTATCCGGGATAACACCACAGTTAGCGGGGCTCCAGACATGCAACGATTCTGGAGTCAGGACGCGGACGATGCCCCCATCCAGCCAGTGGATGGGGACGACGCAGGAGTAGCCGATGGCTACGATGCCTGGTACGCAGGCATCCGCCCTCCTCGGATGACGAGGGCACAGGGTCCGATCCATGCAGTTGTGCGTCGGATAGGGAGGCGGCGCCAGGCAGTGATAGAGGCGGCCCAGGGTCGCGGCGGGAGAGAGCAGAGGAGGCCACGAGCACAGGAGCGGCCACGACAGAGGGAGAGGGAGAGGAGGGAGGCGAGACCCCCATCTCCACAGAGGCCACCATCGCCCGATAAGGGCAAGGGCATGGACACAGGAGAGAGTAGCGAGATGGCTACTCTCCGGGCAGAGAGAGATCGTCTGCAGGCTCAGGTGCAGACACTACAGGATGCAGCTGCACAGCACCAGGCTGAGGTGTCGCAGCTGCGAGACGAGAATGCACGTCTCAGGGCACGAGGCGGAGGGGTGAGCACTCAGGAGCTGCTGCGGTCGGTTTCTCAGACCGCATTCTATCAGGCGCTATACTACCAGGCGGTGCCAGAGGGCCAGAGGATACAGGTGCCGGCTGCCATAGCCGATCCGATCAGGACAGGGTCGACGAGGAGCTCATCCCGGTCGACGACGAGGACTCGCAGTACCACACATACTGCGATGGGACCACCTCGTCCTCCGTAGGGCGGGGGAGGAGATGAGGCCGAGAGCTCTAGAGGCTCTCGAGGCTAGAGGGCGGGATATTGCTACTGATATTGTATTATACTTGTATTGATAGAGGATTGAGTATGCCGAGGTACAGATTGTGGCATACCAATCCAGTTTTGATGATGTATATATTCTGTTGATATATATAGATGAGATATTTTTGAGTATATGACTTGTCTTATGTGATACTTATGATGCTTTTTATGTTTGATGTAATTGATTGATTTGATTGATGTAATGATTTTATTGATGATTCATGTAATTATGTCGTTTTGGAAAATATTATAACTTGGATGTCATGCTATAAATATTTTAAATGAAATAATCTGATGTAACAAATTGATTGGTTGTAATGAAATGTAAAAATAAAAAGAGATTTCTAACAATAATTTCAAAGGACATTGTCGCTATTATAGACCATTTCATGGAGTCGCTTGCTCACTCGGTCGTCAAGCTAGTCCCAGGATAGAAATATTGTTAAAAGAAAAGAGTGCTTAAGAGACTTGTCTTAAGACTTTGTTGTGATAATGCAAATGATGATGATGATGGTTTGCTTTCAGATTTCCATGAAAATATTATGCATGAAATATTGTAAAATAATTTTTGCTAGGCATAAATTCCTAAGTGTGATAAAATTGTTGAATAATTCCTTAGGAATTATACCGTCATTGCAAAATTGGAGGTTGACATAATGACATAAAATAGTGAAAATGTGCATTCTTTTGAAAAGCAAAATTTGTGTAATATGAAGTCATATGTTTTGTATGATTTTTGATAAATTGGGAAAAAAATTGTTACAATGGTTTGCGCTAGGCATAGAATATGTAGGTATAGACTTATACCATCATCGCGAAAATCCAAAAAAGGATAGTTTTATTGCATGATTGATTTTTGATGAACAGAAAATATGATAATGAGGACTTGCGCTAGGCATAAAATTCCAATTTTGGTTTTGAAACTATACCATCGTTGCGAAAGTCAATCAGATATATAGGTATATGTTTTGAAAGGAATTTTTGATTTTTGCTATTATATAGTTGTCTTTGTGGAAAACAACTGTACTTGATTTATTCCAAACAAGTTGCAAAAATAATATTTCAAAGTATTTTGAAGACAAAAAGTTAGATTTATAAGGAATCCCATGTGCATATGTGAATTCATTGCCCATCTTGATTTATCATAATGATAGACAAAATCTCTCAAATACAAATGTGTGTGCAATTGCATTGTTCATTTACCAGTTTTGAGCAAGATACTATGATACAAGTGATTTGAAGAAACCAAATAAGTGTTCATTAACCATGATGTAGATGCATATAACCATATTAGGCTACTATGTAGATCGGATTATCAAGAGCTAGCTAATCCATAAGCAGACATAGGTCTGTACAAAAGAAGGTCGCTAATGTGACAGACATATCGCCACGCTAGGAGTTACCCAAGGCCAAGCAGGTTGGGCACAAACCACCTGTTATGGGGCTTACCTCACAGTTTTCGAATAATTGAGGATTCCAGGGATTCAAGCTCATCAACCCTTCTTTTCTTTTCAAAGGGTAGGGAAAGGGATTTTATTGCTTTCTTGCTTTCTTTTGAATTTTGCTTATTTTTCTTTTTGTATTTCTTTTGCTTGATAATGCTTGGAACATTGCTGAAATAACATTTTTCTTTTCTCTTTTTTTCTTGAATTTTTCTTTTCTTTTTCTAGGGATACTTGCTCGGATTAGCTGTAGAGCAAGGGATTTTTATTCTGGGTAGGGGTGAGCTTGTCCTTTTGCCAATTCTCAAAGATTCTAGACCGTGTGCATGATAGGATAGCAGGGGAAACTTTTCACTCAAGAAATCAGTTCTACTATGTAGCAAAACATGGAAATTACAAATATAATCATTTTATTGTGAAAAGATGTGCTTGGTTTAAGTAAATAACAAGATCAATTCTCTATGCTCAAACTTTATTTAATTGAATTTTGTGAACTTTGATATAAGAGAGATTAGTAATCATGCCAGATAAAATCAAGATATTTATTGTTGTGATTGTGCAAGTGAGGGATGCTAAATAAATGCTAATTTTATCCAAAATAAGTTGAAACATATAATTGCAATAATTGTAAGAAAATAAATGATTTTGAGAAAGTTTTGAGAATGTTGACTCTCTCTTTCTTCTGTATATTGTTTTGGTTTCGAAAGAGTCAAGCATATAGCTGTTTTTGGATTTTTATGTTGATTTTTGTTTTGAGCAAAAGGAACTTTACAAGTGCTTTAAATAAATGCAATAAATATTTTTTGAAGATTTTTGAAGATTTTATGAATGTTTTTGAGGTTTTTGAATAAATTGAAAGAAATACAAGATAATGATTTTGAACAAATATATACATGGATGAAATGACCAAATTTATGCATAGTAACGTTTGAGATGCAAAATATTCATGGGTTCTTTAAGTTCTTTACCATCTAAGGTAGATAATTTATATGCTCCTGATTCAAATTTAGCAGTAATGATGTATGGTCCAAGCCAATTGGGCTCAAATTTACCTTTAAGTTCCTTAGTTGCATTTGTATTTTTTTGAAGATTTTGAGGATTTTGATTTTTTTGTATTTTGATTTTAATTTATGAATTGAAATTGGTGGTATATACAAGATGATCTATATACACTATACAAGGTTTATTTGAGTATAGCATGTCTAAGGTTGCTTCAAAATCAAAGGAGGTTTTGAAGGATAATCTGGTTGAGGTGAAGGTAAGAATAGAAGGTGATGAATAAAAGGTAGTGATAACAAAAGCTTTGTTATAATGTAGAATAATGTAGCAAAAGATTTGACTTTTATATGTGGAAAATTGATCATGTTACAAAATAAAATGTCAGAAGGATAAGAAAGGTTCTTCATTCTTATCATTATATTCCAAGTCTTGATAAGATGGAGAAAGTATATGTGAAAGATATGCATGGATGTTATTTGGTAAACAAGGATGATCATATATGGATGAAGAAAAGTGATGGATAGAAGATAATTGTGATAATAGAGAATGTATAGAACTTGATGTTTCAATCGTTAAATATTCTTCAAATGGTGTTGGGTCACCATGTATGGTAACAATTTTATTTGCAAGTTCAAACTTCAAACATTGGTGAAGAGTGGAAGGGACAACCCTCATCGTATGAATCCAAGGACTCCTGAGAAGTAGGTTGTAAGGTGAAGGACAATATCCTACATAGAATAAAGTATCCAGGATCTTGGATCCAATATTAAGGGGAAGAATTATAGTACCTTGAGCTTCTTGAATTTCATTGTTAAAAGATTTTATAATAACATTTGATTCATTAAGATCTTCTTCCTTTGATTTGAGTTTTTGGAATAATTGATAAGTGCATAAATTAAGAGAGGAGTCATTATCTACCATGATAGTTTTAACAGGTGTTTCTTTACTAGATCTCATAATGTAAAGATAGGAGTCTTCTTGTGGAGTAGAGGAAGGAATATCCTCATCATAGAATGAAATATGGTTAACCTCAAGAGGGTTTACACCATTAATTATGTTCTTAGAGAAAATATGATGAGGAACAAATTGTTGGCTAGGTATTTTGAACAAAATTTCCTTGTGAGAAATTTGTAATACTTCTAAAAGGGATATCTTTGCTTGAGGATTAATCACTTGTTGTTGGTTATCAAAGTGGATTTCAGATTGAGATTTTGATTCTAAAGATGAGCTTTCTATGCTTACATTCCATTTTGGATCATTCTCTAGAGTCAAAGATAGTTTTGAAGGTTGGTCAAATGAGGAATCCATCTCTTGAATATCAGATTGAGTTGATTGAACTTGAGGTTGCTCATTTGTAGTTTTTGTTACAATATTAATAATATCATCATGATGGGACACATTAACATGCAATATTTGATTGGTTTCTTGTTGTTGATAATTGAATAGGGGTTCTTGGGAGATCCCCATGTCTTGATTGATTATTGGTATTTGTTGTGTAGGAGTTTGATTGTTTACTGGAGATTTATCATCAGTTGTAGATTGTAATTCCTTTATATTAAAAAGACCCTTATCAATCAAATCTTGAATTGCACATCTTAAATCTTTACAATTTTGTGTCATATGTCCATCTACTCTATGATATTCACAATGTAGCTCAGGTTTAAACCAATCTGATGTGGTATCGAGGTTGTCTTATGGAAGGGAGTTCAATCTTATTTGTGTCAAGTAAATACTTGAGAATTATATCCATTGGTTGATTGAGCTTAGTAAATTTACGTGATGAAGGTTTTTGAGAGGTTTTTGATAAATGCCTTAGGAATTTCGTCATAAAAGGACCTAATGGTTTCTCACCTCTACTTTCTTTATTATGGGTAGAATGATGACAGGAAGATTGCGATGTAGGAGGTGAGTGCATGGTAGAATTGGAAGAATAAGTATTTTCTTGTTGAAATGGATGTGTTGTATTGAAAGAAGAGTATTGAAAAGGTGGTGGAGGATTATATGTGGATTGATAGACATAATATGGATATATGGGAGAATAGATAATATCGTTATGAAGAGGATTGGCAAAGGGATTGTCTTGTTGGGTTATGGATGAAAAATGAGAAGAGTGTGATGGAGGTGGTGTTGAATAGGGATGAGGTTGGTCATAATCAACAAATGTATTTAGCTGAATTCTTCCAACATTACTGATGGGATCATATTGATTTGAGTAAAAACTCATGGTTTCTTTAGTACTTCTAAAAGTAATATTTAGCATCTACTATTTAGAATTGAATCTAAAACATACAAACTTGAAATGATGATTTTGTTTTTGTTTTTCTTGTATACATATATATATTTTTATTTTGTTTTTGTTTTCAAAAGGTTTATGATGCATTCACGTCGGGTTCACCAAAATGTATCGCTCCAAATTTTTCGCATCCCTACCTTCAGGCTATTGGATCCGCGCCCGGAAGGAGGATGGGAAAAGGATGATGCGGTACCTCGGACGAGAGGACTTTGCGAAGGTCCCGCCTCTCAAGGGAGGTGCATTTTGGTGATTTGTCGACGGATGGTGGGTTCACCAGGAAACATTTGGCGGCAGTTTCCATGCCTAGGTTTTGGGAATGTGTTTTAATGGGTTCGTTTTATCCTTAAACATTCATCCTAGGTTTGGCCGAATGATTCTAACTTAAACTACATGAAAATGCAATTTAAATGAATACAGTAAACAGACTGAAAGCAAAAAAATAGAGAATTTGCAGGAGGCTAATGGAGATTACCTGATCCGGGATGTCTGATGAAGTTTCTGATGCTTGAAGTAGTCTGGATCATCTGGGATTCGACAAAATCACCTGCAATCTATCAGAATCATCTGGAATCTGACAGGATCGTCTGAGACAGACAGAATCGTCTCAGATCTGACGAATTCGTCAAACGAATTCGTCAGAAACCTACAAAACAGAGAACAGATGCAAAATACAAGCAATTCTACTATGCAAAATAGAGGCAAAATATGCTAAAGAACAAGGTGAATACTAAGCAATAATTTAAAATAGAAAGTAAAACAGATCACCTGCATTATGATGGCAAATCATGAATTTAATGTGCAATCTAAACTAGATGGGTGAACTCCAGATGCAAAGTAGAATAAAAACTAAATAAATGATCTGATTTATAGCATAAAATGACAGAGAGAAAAGAGAGAAGAGCAAACTTCAGGCACTGATTGCCTCGATGTATGCTGCAGTCGAGATCGTCTCGCATCAGTACGAGATCGTCCCTAATTTGACAGGATCGCCTCCGATCTTGACAGGTTCGTCGGCTGCGATAGGTGCTGGCTCCGGCTGAAAACCAGTGATATACCTGCAATAAAATTACTATAGGAATAGTGCAAAAAGCAAATTTGAGAAGTTCTAGCACATAGGGAGTCGATTTGCATAAAAATTCAGCCAGGGGTTGGGGAGGGAAAAGTCTTAGAGTTAAATAGGCTTAGGGAAAGTTGTTGGGAGGTTGGAGATCTTCCCAATTTGGGAGATCTCCAACGGGGGAAGGGTCCCAACGGCGCAGACACGCTTCTGCCCGGATTGGAGACCCGTTGGAACAGAGTCTAATTATGAAAATGCAGTTTTGCGACGAAATCGTCTGGACGTCCTAGTCCAGACGAAATCGTCAAATGCGGGGCGATATCGTCTGATCGGCGACGATATCGTCCAACGGTCAAAACAACTCCTAAAAATGGCACGAAAAAAGGGGAAACGGGTTTCTCGGCGGTTAACGGGCGGTTTGGGAGGTTAAATTTGAATTTAAATTTATTTACTAAGGTGAATGTAATTATTCCAATTTGACTGCGCCAATTTTAGGGTGCTACAGAAACAAGGCTGACACACCTGTTGTAGTTAGAATATAAAAGAACTCATGCCTATGAGTACTTTCAAAATATTTATGTGGACATCAAGGCATGGTTTAACAAGAAGGCAAGGTTCAAGAAATTCCAGGTTGGAGACTTAGTACTCAAGTGGAATGTTGAAATAGCTAAACCAGGACATCATCATAAGTTTGACTCCTTTTGGGATGACACTTTCAAGATAGTAGAGGTTAAAGAGACCAATGTTTTCCAGCTTGAAGATCTGGAGGGAAAAATACAACTGATTTTGATGAATGATTTTCATCTTAAATTCTATTTTGAATGAAATGTAAGCTCATTGTAATATTTGTACATACTTTGTATCACATTTTTTTTATCAAAGTTTTGTTTTGATAGCATGTTGTATAAAAAAACTAAATTGCAAAATAAACTAAGTGTTCCCAAGGATGTAGTAAGTTTTTATTCCACACTCAAATGTACTAAGAAGGTAGCGAAATGATGAGCGAACTCCAATCCGTACCAAATTGAACTAAAATACCAACAAAATGATGCATGCATTACATCTTGTGCTTCAAATGTCTAAGGTGGCAACAAAATAATGAAGGTTTCTAATCCACTGATTTCAAGTCTACTTTTGAGTGGAAAATGGGTTCTACATCATACCACTTCCTAAAAGCAAAAGCTCACAAATAAATGCCTAAATTTCCCACACCCAAAATATGGAAAAAGACAAAGCGATGCCATGAGGGTATGGAGTATGTTTTAATTTTGGCCAATCAAAAATTAGAATGCCACATCCAAGCTACCAAAAGGAATGAGTCTGATTTGAGAAGCGTGCCAATGGGTAATTTGTGCAGTGGAAATTAAAAATGTTGAAGCATTAAAATCTGCTCATTCAATAAAGAGCAAAGTTCATAAAGTGAAAGAAATTAGAATGATAGCTAAGTATTGTCTGTGAATTCCAGAGAGAAAATTTGAAAATTTATTCTGGAAATGGCCTTCGAAGACACCCAAGAAGCTAAAAAACTGGTGAAAGAGATAGTGGGGCACTATATCGACAAAGTGGAATCCATGGTAGACACCGAGCTGGTCCTCACAGAGAGAGAAACTTAGAAGGAATATCAACAATAGATAAAAGAAAGGAGCAACTCTATCGACCCAAGGTAGATGTGTCGTTCTCTCCTTGTCATTTTATATTTGTGATTCTGTTCATCCTTGTTCGAAGTTAATAGTGACTGTCATCAAATTTTATGACCTAATGGCAAAAGCAGTAAATATCACTAGTGGTAAAACCCTATTTAGCATCACTACCACAAACTGTCATAATTATTTTTCCATAGGAGTAGAACCACCCGTAAGGCCAAAATATTTTAAAATAACCAACCAGAATGGGTATTACTCTTTGCAGAAGTGAGCTCATGATGGTGAGCCTTTTAGAAAATAGGTCTATAATCAAGTCAAAGACACTAGCCCTAGAAAAGTATTACCCAAGGTCTCAATTTACATTGAGCGGTTTGTTCACCCAGAGCTATATTCAATGTTATCTTGTATGGAGGGTTTGGATTTAGACCAAATGGTGAACGGTTTTAACAAATAGCCACTACATACTGCATTTCAAATGAAAGGATGTATGATGAGGATGCAGCTAAGAAGGACATTGGGGTTATTTTATTTGACTGGCTAGATTTCCTTGCTCAGAGAATACATGAGCAATTAGTAATAATGAAAAGGAGTTATGATGCACCTTGTTTTAGGCATTGCTTAAGCTTGGTCTGGATATTTTTTGTTGCTGTAGGAGACATGATGCCTTGGATTTTGATCAAGGACAAGAACAACCAAGGAGACCCCATTCCTTTTTATTATTGGACTTCTCATTTAAGAAGCACTGAGTCTATGTATAAATTCAACTTGGAATTTTTAGGGCCAACATTAAAGATAATGTAAGGGGAATTCCCTAGAGTATGTCCTTTGACCAAGAAATTTTTGAGAATAGAAGGTGACGAGGAAGGAGTTATGTACCTCCTAACAGAAGGTATAGTCATTAGAATGTATGACTTCACTGGTAAGTATTTTATACTACCCCATTTTGTCATAGATAGGCTATTCACCTTATAATACTTGAGGTAAACAGATTGTATAAATTTAAACTATGGTTCTAGGAGAAAAATGAGGTGTTTATTGACTTACCGTAATATTGATGATATAATTGTTACCAAGAAGAGATGAGGTGAAAAAATTGAACAATGTTTGGATAGGTTGGGCCTATTTTACATTACTCAGAGATGGAGTTAGGACCCAGATGATGTATTCTATAAGAGGAACATAGCCCTAAATGGAGAAAAGGCCTATAAATTTGAGAAAAAACCCAGGCCTCATTTTGAATAGGGTAGAAATAACAATGAAAATTCTCTTTTGGAGTGGAAGGTTTCCAAGATGCATCAAATTCCTCAATGGTTAGACTTCTATGAAAAAATTGTTGATTTTGATCTAGACAATAATGCAAAACATCAGTTGAAGGAGTCGATCATCAAAAAAGTTGAGGATAAAATAGATAAGAAAAAAGATCCTCAATCTCAAGAATATACTGGTAATGAGGTAAAGGAAAAGAAGAAATGGAATGAATCCAAGATATCATACTTGTGGAGGATGAGAGTCAAGATTGGTAAAGAGAAATCCAAGTTTGGATTGAAAATTGATGATGAATTTTCTAATAAGTATGACAAGAATGTCACAACTTGGAAACCAAAAGACCTAAGGAATATAGTGCTAATTTATAACAAGTCATAAATAGGGCCAGATTCTCCCTCCTCACCTTCATGAGAAGAATATCAATAAGAGGAAGTTGATACTCCATTAACTACTACTAAAGTTCTAAAAACATTTCAACCTTCAACTAAGCAAATAGAGAAAATTCCAAAAGGGACATAGTTGATGAGTAAGATGTACTATTCTGATGAAAGGGCTATCAGTATACCAGTCATTCAAATAGTAAGTAGGTCCAAGTGCCTAGCCCTGGGAGGCCAGTCCTTGGATACACATGTAAATTGGAATCATAAGGATAAGGATTTTGTGTTCACACCTATAAGTTTCACCACTAAAATAAACAGTGGAATTAAACCCTATTTCTAAACAAACATTATAGGAAGAACCAACACAGAAAGGATTATCTAAAGAAGACATAGAAAATGAGAAATTAGTTCCCTTGCAAGTTTTCTAGAGAAAGGCCAAAAGGGCACCAAAAAGAGCTGAGAAGGAGATTTCCAAGAAACAGAAGTTGGATAAGGAGGAAGTTGTTAAATAAACCCCTACTTTAGCTATGAAAGAATTGATACAAGTGTAACAAAACACAAAGACAAATATAGAACACCCTACATTAGTAGGTGAAGGTATGGTCTCTAACCCTTCTTCTCCACCTCCTCTTGTGGATTCCCCAACGAAATATCCCTCTCTTTCTAAGCAAGAGATTGAAACAAATGTGCCTTCTCCCCCTCATAGTTCACCCCATATTTCATTAGTCAATAGTGAGAGGTAAACCAACCCATATCCTCCAAGGTCACCTCAAATTCCTTCCTCATCACTTGATATTCCCCCTTCATCATATCCCATAGTTCAATCCTTGCCATTGCAACCACCTCCATCATCTAAAAACAAACTTTTTTGAGCACACCCACTCACCATGTTGTAAGTTTTGCTTCAATTTCCATTAGTCTGCCAATTGCAACAATAACAGTGGTCACAAATTCCATTGTAGTTACTTATATGCAACCATTATCAGATGTTTATTCTGCTCTTGCATACCTTGTAGCCTCTTCTCCTCTTCATGTGAGTTATCCTACTCAAGCAATTTTGCAAAAGGAGCTAGAAGCTTCACAAAAAAATCAAGATTTATGGGTAGAGAAGTTGTCCAAACCTTCCAAGAGAATGGCCACAAAGAGGAGAAGCATATTTTTTGATCTAGTTTCAAGGCAAAGGACATCTAGATCCATGATTCCCTTGGTGAGCAAGCCTAAAATTGATATGACTGTTCAATATTCTTGCATAGAAGTATATATAGAAGATATTAAACAACTTCCTGTAGAAGATGAATTGGCCGTGGCTAAAACTCACTTGGAAATTTTTTATGTGAAGAATGTTATATACAAAGAAAATATGGATAAGTTGGAGAAGAAAATAGAAAAGCTTCAAAAAACTGTTGATAATTAGAAACAAGTAGAGAAGTCTTTGAAAAAGAAGCAAAGAACTCGTAAGACAAATTTCAAGAGGCTAATAATTTCAAGGAGCAAATAGAGGAGCAGAAGAAGAAAAATGAATAACAAGCCAAGGAAATTCAGAGTTCAAATAAAATACTTTAAATAGAAAAGGTTAAGTCTTCAGGTTTCTCCAAGACTAGGCTAAATAAAGTGAGAAATGAATTGCTCTCTGAAGTTCTAAAAAAATTCTCAAAGTTACAGCCTGTCATTCATTACATGGACGATGCTAACCGTATGCTTCAAAATATTCAAAAGAATCTGGATAACTTCACTAGAGAGCTACATCCCATGGTGATTATGACTAAGCAAATTTATAAACTAGTAGATAGTAGGCTTAGTGACTCTGCTAAGCCAATTCCTAATAAGGAGTGAAATATTTCTAGAATTGCTATCATAATTGTGGTGAAGAAGCACATAGCCCTCCAAAAGGCTTTGCTGCTATTTGATAAAATGGAAAATATGATCAGGGATGTAGTGGATATAAATAATAAAATGATTTAGAATGGTTTCAGAGGTATGTGGATGGAAAATAACTCTCTATTATTAGTAGACAAAATTAAGAAGAGTACTGATGAGAGCTTGTAAGATGAGACTAAAATTGATGCCTTGGAAGAACCAATTGATCAGGAGTAGGCTTTACATATTATTATTGATTTTACCAGGCTCAAAGATCTAATGGAATAATTGGTAAACAAATGAAGTACTACAAACTATGAGGACATCGGTGAGATACAATACATTCATAAGCAGTTGACGAAAACTTTGAACCCCCTTGAAGTAGATTGGAAACAAGCCCTGCAGACCCTGAAGCTAATGGTGCAGTTATTTGGTAATAATATAGAAGAAGAAAATAAAGAGCAAACTTCACCTGAGGAAGAAGTTGGAGAAGAGCAAGAATATAATTCTAAAGAAGAGGTTCAAAAAGAAGAATAAGAGCTAGATAGAGCTACTGTGGATCCTAAAGGGATAAAATATTAGCATTCTTGTTTTGTACATATGTAGTCATAAGTTTTGTATTTTGTTTGATTCATTTTTACTCTAACATTTTCAGAAAGAAATAACAAAAGCATGAGTCTAGAGAGACACAAAAAAAAAAAGTTTTGTATGAAGGTATTCAAATCATTTGTGTGAAGAGGCTTTATAAGGAGAGCATTGCTATGTTTGTGCTAAAATATTAGAGCAGTTTTGAGAGAAGTGGTAGAGATATCTATGTTTCTAGCATGGTCTCGATATGAATATTTATCCTCGAATATGACCATAAAGTTTTCAGAGGGTAATGTTTATATGGAAATTATTCTTTGAAATATCCCTGAAAAAGTGGTGGAAGAATTTATGTTAACAATATGATCTCCATGTGAGCAGTTATCCTCTAAGTGAATTCACAAGGTTTTCAGAGGGTATTTTTCCCATACAAAGTATTCTTTGAAGCATTTTTTGAAGATAAGCATTTTTGACTCCTGATGCCCAATGGATAAGACTCTGAGTTTGAATGGCTTTGTGATAAAATCCACTCGAGAGGCACCAAAATGTAGGCCCACAATAGCCACATCCTTAGAAAACATTGAATATTTTATTCTAAGGCATGAAATCTCTATTCTGCTAAGGACATAGAGTATTTTGGAGTAGATCCAAAATAAGAGTTCCCAATTCCACTCAACAAGAGTTTTTTTGCCTTAGAAAGCTAAAATTCTATTCTGCTCAATTCACAGTGTATTTGGTAGCAGATTCTAGGTGAGTCCCGATTCCATAAATATTTTGGGTGAAGATGATGTCAACACAATAAAAAATGTAGAATAGTGATCATGGTTGATTTTTGCATGCTCCAAGCGGCTAAGTGTTGATGATTTTGATTCCATTGAGTTCCAATAGCATGCTAGTGCGGAATGGCAACTTGAAGGCTGAAAACACTATAAAGAGGGTGAAATGATGATAAAAACTATTTTATAGTACTTTTGGTGTGCAATGATGACAAAGGATTATTTGCACTAACTCCTATGTAGATTGAATAAGGAAAATATGATGTCAGCATACTTTTTGTGCATATTGTAATTTGTTTTAAGCTGAGGAAGAGAAAAGGAAGGCTAGGTAGTGAATTGACAGCGGACTGCATCCTGCTCACTCCTTAGTGCATTTCATGCTAGAATATGATTCCATAGAATCAAGATTACTAAATATGATGTCAAAAATTAAAAATTATGGAATGGGATTTTGTTCTTTCCCTACTGTTGAGTGTTAATTTCACCCAATTGTGAAATTGCACTCTCCCTTAGGATTTTTTTCCAAAATCCCCTCTTGCAAAGAAGTTAATCAAACAACTTCTCGAAGGTCTCCACTATCTTAGCATTTGCATTATGTGTATTAGTAATCTCAAATACAATATATAAATTTAATGCTTGTAACACCTTAGTGATTGCAAGTAACTGTAAACAAGGGGTATGTGTTGGTTTATTTTACCATACTACTTTAATGAATGTTCATGAAACCAAACAAAAAGTAAATGTGAATTGGCCCTCATATGACCATGATGTAGTGCCTTAATTCATTTTATCTTGAGGGTTTTAAGATATATTTTATCTTTCCTTATTAAGTGGATTTTAATCAAGTTTTACCTTGCATTAAATATTACTTTAAAGCATGAAAGTAAAGATAAAATCTATTTATGAATATAAATCCGAAATGATGAATAGGCTCCTTAAATGTAGCTTCTTATCATGAAGATAAAGATAGCCTTTGATATGAATAATAAATTAATCCTCTTTATTATTAAATAACAACCTTAGAAAGCATGTTTAATGCAATAATTGGTTCCAATTTTTTTGGTGCCATTGTCAATTCTCCTTCAGCAAGAGGAATGAGTGAGCTAAGGTTTAGCAGGTGCGATGGGAGTGAGGGTTTGAATTTTCTAGGCAGGAATCTCAGCCAAGGTGGTAGAGGTAGAGCAGGTATGGAAGGGGTGGGTGGGAACCTCGAGCATGGATCAAGTGAGGATCTAGAGGAAGGTGGTCAGGTTGCGGTATATTTGGAGGTGGGCATCACACGGGGGCCCAAGCCTCCTCAAAAAGACCCCGACAAAAAAGATACGAAGGACAATGCGGGGCCCAAGAAGTGGTTGTCTTTTGCTGAGACTCTTAGAGGAAAAAGAAATGAGGTTCTCTCTCTTCCACCCTTAGTTCTAGTAAATAATAAAATTTTAGCCCCGACAAGTTCCATGAGCCCTTTTCTTTTAATGGAAGAATTCTCCCTGGTAGGCAAGTTTTTTAGAGGTAGGCTAGACATGGAGACTATCAAGGCTTGGGTGATGGGTAAATGGTGACTGGTAGGTAGCTTGGAGTTGGTAGCTCTAACTCGAGGGTTCTTCATTATCTGTTTTAACAATATGGAGGATGCTAACCATATTTTAATAGGAGGTCCTTGGTTTCTAGGCAAAAGGAGCCTTTTTCTCAGATAATGGGATGAAGATTTTGACCCTAAAAATCAAAATATTAACATTTTCGCTATTTGGGTTCATCTCCCGAGTCTACCTGCCCAGTTCTTCAATGAATATTGGCTACAGGGCATAGCTAGAACTATAGGGGACTTGATATCCATTGACCATGTGACCTTGGCCAGGACAAGGATGACTCATGCATGAATTTGCATAAATGCTAATTTGAATAATGAATTACCAAGGTTTGTGGAGCTAGAGTATGGAGAATACTATAGAAAATAGTCGATAGAATATGATAACAAACCGATATTCTATGTAGAATGTAAAAATAAAGGAAATCTATGCAATCAGTGCCCTAACCTGGTAATGAATAGAGAAAAGCAGAAGTGGGGAATGCTAGACAGAGGAAATTTGAGGATTTTCCCTGGAAGAGGCACTTTCAATTAGGAAAACTATGTCTACCAAAAAATAAAAGAGAGGGTGCAGGGTCCCAACAAGACAAAGGAAAACAATAGGTTTTTGGCAACCAAAATACTCAGGTAAGTTCCAATCCTCTAGTTTCAAATAAATTTTCAATTATATCCAATATGGGAGTAGGAGGATTATTAGAAGACATGGAATCCCAACACCTTCAAGCTAACATTTTTGACTCTCTCAAATCCCCATCCAAGTTAGGATCCTCAAACCCTAATGCTGAAATTACTGTAAGCCCCATGGGCATCACAAATCCAAACCCTAATGCACGATCTCTAGAATCCACATCCAAGTCAGGATCCTTAAACCCCAATGTTGGAAATACTTCAAGCCCAATGGGCATCCCAAAGCCAAACCCTAATGCTGATGAACTTAGGAAGAAAGTTGAGGCATTGGAAAATAAAAAATCTCATCTCCCTAACATCATCACTAGGAGCTAAGTGAATCCTACTGATGGGCCGTCCCGCAGACCAGGGTAATACAGGAAAAAAGGAGAAGATTTGGATGTAGGGATGGAGATATGTGAAACTCTTTAGACTAAGGAATATGGCAGTCTGATTTTGCAACAAATTACCTCCCATCAGTTTAGTCCTAAACAAACCAGGAGCACTGTGAAGTCTCCTTAGTGAAAAATAATAGGGAGAATATCAAATGTTGAGCATAAAAAAATTAAAACTAATAATGATATTGCCAATGGAAAATAAAGAACCTTGTTTCAACAGGTTATTCCAGGTTTTGAAGACAACAAATTAGGAAAACCCCCAGAAGGGAGGGGGAGAGGAAGAAATCCCAAACAATCTAAATGAAGTTCTCTCATGGAATGTGAGAGGCCTCAATGGCCTACCCAAACATAGGGAAGTCAGTGCAATAAGAAATCAAGTGAATCCAACTATTATCATGTTGCAAGAAACAAAAACTGATGAGATTCAGTAAAAAAAAATAGCAAAAGAAATATGGAATCAAGACAAGATGGTTTGCAAATTAGCCAGAGGAGCATCTGGAGGCCTTATGACTTTGTGGGATCCCTGGATAGTAAAAGACACCATTATTCAGAATTATGATAGGGTTCTTAGTGTTTTATTTAAGGAAATAAACAACAACAAGTCATGGATCCTTTCAAATATTTATGCCTTGAATTCAATTCAAGGGAGAGTTCTAATGTGGGAGTACGTAGGCAATCTGAGTGAAATCTTCCATAATGTTCCCTGGATTCTAGATGGGGATTTTAACACTCCTCTTTAACCTTTTGACAAATTGGGTGGAAATGGACCACCTATTTGGAGCATGGATGAGTTCAATGACTTTGTGAACTCCAACATGTTGATGGATGTAAAACTTAGAGGAGCGAATTATACCTGGAGCAATCGACGGATAGGGTGTCATCTCATTCAAGAAAGGCTTGATAGGTTTTTTCTATCAAATGAGGCTACAACTTTGTTTGGTGATTCTACCCTGCAAGCCCTTCCTAAAATTGCCTCTGATCATAATCCCATTTTGTTGGAGATCCCTAACTCTCTGTCCTTCAAGAAACCTTTTAGATTTCAATCTATGTGGATCAAACATTCCAGTTTCAAAGATAACTTAAGTCAGTGGTGGCAGCAGCCTGTCAAGGGTAGTGCAACTTTTAAACTTGCTTGCAAATTAAAGTTTGTTAAGGAAAAGCTTCAAACTTGGAACAAAGAGGTCATTGGGAATATCTTTGAAAATAAAAATAGGTTGTTGAAATTTTGAAGATAATTGATCATAGGATCCAACATGGTGATGCTGATGAAACTACTAGGCAGGAGGAACGAACAAAACTAGCAGAGTTTCATAACATTTTGGCCTGTGAGGAAATCTATTGGAGGCAAAAATCAAGGGCTCTTTGGTTGAAATATGGAGATTCAATTCTAAGTTTTTTTATGTCACCACACTTAGAAACATAAGCAATAATAAGATAATTTTTTTTAAAAAAGTAGATGGTTCTATTACTCAAGACTTAACAGAAATCAGAAAGGAGGCAGTAACTTATTTCAATTCTATCCTTGGTCAGGAATCGCAGTGTAATGAGGAGGCCAAAGTAATTCTCTTGCAATCCATTCCTAGCATAATAAATGAGGATATAAACCTTAAGCTTCTAGCTACCTTTTATGATGAGGAAATTAAGGAAGCCTTGTTTAGAATAGAGCCAGACAAAGCCCCAGACCCGATGGCTTTCCCCCTCGTTTCTATCAAGATTTTTGGGACATCGTAAGTGAGGATGTAATTTTTACTATTAGATACAAGGAAGTAATCATATACCAAAAGGTATCAACTCTACTTTTATTTCTATAATTCCTAAGAAGCAAACCCCTGAATCTATGGCTGACTTCAGGCCAATTAGTCTATGTAATATTTCTTACAAGATCCTAACTAAAGCCATTGCAAATAGAATGAGAGATATTCTGCCCCGCATCATAGATCCATGCCAAGGAAGCTCTTTATAGGGTAGGTCAATCTTGGATGGAGTTATCATAGTTCATGAAACTCCGCACTCTACTCATAAGACTAACATATCTATTTTTGCCCTCAAGCTTGATATGAACAAAGCATTTGACAGGCTAAATTGGGACTTTTTGATTGTTGTCCTCATTATGTTTGGTTTTCACCACCAATGGGTTAATTTGATCAAATAATGTATTTCTAAATCATGGTTCTCGATTCTAGTTAATGGAACAACTATTGGTTACTTTCAAAGTCATAGAGGAATTCGACAGGGGGACCTTATCAGCCCCATGTTATTCATCATTATGGCAAAAACTTTAGGTAGAACCATAAAAAATACTTGTAGTTAAATGCTAATATCGGGAATCAAGGCAACATCTCTCACTAGGGTTGTTTCTCATGAACAATTCATCGATGATACTCTTATATTGACTAAGGCATCGGTGGTTGAGGCCAAAATAATTAAATACATCATTCAACTCTACGAGGACACTGCTGGTCAGAAAGTTAATTTCATTAAAAGCAAGTTATATTTCTTGAACACCCCTATTCATAGGCAAGGAAGGATTGCAAAATTTCTAGGATGTGATATAGAAAACCTCCCCACTTTTTATCTTGGTCTCCCTATTTTCATTAGTTCTCCGAGAGAGTCAATGTGGGACAGGGTTATTGAAAGAATTCAAAAAAACTTGCTAGATGGAAATGTCATCTTATATCTCAAGCAAGAAAGCTAACCCTCACTAAGGCCTCTCTTCAGAGCATTCTAGTCTATTTCCTCTCCATTTTTAAAGCCCTTGTGAAGGTTTTCCAAAAAATTGAGAAACTCCAAAAAGAATTTTTATGGACTAGATTAGAGGAGAAAAAAGGATACACCTTGTAGGATGGACCAAAGTGTGCAGACCCAAGGAAAATGTGGGCTTAGTTCTGAGGAGAATTGCTCATATAAATTTAGCTTTACTAGCTAAGCAGGTGTGGCATCTCATTTTTGGTGAAGAAAATGAATGGACAGCTATAATCAAATGAAAATATCTTCAAAATATGGAATTTTTAAGTGACTCAGTTCCAATCAGAGGTTCTGCTTTTTGGAAAGAAATTCTTAATTGTAAGAAAATCATCAAAAAAGGTTTAAGATAGATTTTAGGCAATGGTGAGAGGATAAATTTCTGGAATGATAGGTGGGCTAAGGACGAACCACTGACACAATATCCTAACTTAGCCCAAATTAGAGATATCACAGAAGAACTCATTGGCAGAAAAGTCTCCAATTATATGGTTGAGGACAGAGGTAGAATGAAGTAGAAACAAATAAGAATTCAGGGATTTAGATCAGAATCAAATAACCTTTTTAACATTCTCAAGCAACAGTTTATCCCCATGAGACCCAAGGAAGATCAAGTGACCTGGGCTCCTACTAAAAACGGGAAGTTCACTGTTAAATCATCTTACAAGCTTCTACTTGATGATGAGGATTTTGTCCTCCAAAAGGACTTAGTTTGGATAAAAAATTTAATTCCAAAAATTGCAGTCTTTTCATGGCTAGTCATCCAAGGAAGAATTCTAACCATTGATAATATGATGCATAAAGGTATTTGTATCACTACTCGTTGTTATCTGTGTAGGGCTAATTGGGAGACAATTTATCACATTTTCCTTGAGTGTCCTTTTTCCTTGACTATCCTAAGTGGGGTTTTTCAGGTCTTCAATATTTCATGGGTTAAACCAACCATCGTACTTGATTTATTTGTCTAGTGGCCTTACCTCTTTTCAAGCCAAAGACTTAGATACATGTGGAAAATTTGTCTCAATCACTATCTTTAGCAGGTGTGGTTAGAAAGGAATCATAGAGTCTTTAATGAGTCTATCCATGATCATCAAACTATCATTGCCAGGATCCTATCCTTTGCCAACGAGAATATGAACCTTATCCCTTTTAATAGTTGTAAACCTCATCTACATGAGACCATGATTGCTCAATATTTAAGCTTAACCTTGTTAGATGAGTCTGTGCCTAGGGTAGTCAACCCCAGAGCCAATGTTAAGTGGTCTCCACCTCCTACGGGTTGGTTTAAGCTTAATTTTGATGGAGCAGCTAAGGACAATCCTGGTAGAGCAGGCACTGGTGGCATTGTGCGAGATCATAATGGGAATATGATGCTTGCATTTTCTAAATATTTGAGAACAATGACGAACAACGAAGCTGAAGCTAGAGCTATGTGGAGAGGCCTTCAAATGACTCAAGACTTAGAAGGCAATTTGATCATAGAAGGAGACTCTATGCATGTTATAAATCTCCTCAATAATTGGAAAACACCTCCTTGGAGTATTAAAACAATTGTTGAAGAGGCTAGGATCCTTTTTCAGGGAAGACAGGACAAAAAATCCCAACATGTCTTTCGGGAAGCTAAAAAAATTACTGATAAGCTGGCCAATTTGGGTGTTGATGGTGATGGACTTTTCAAATGGGAACACGGTGTCCCGAGTGAAGTAGAGGAGCTTATTCAACAAGAATGCCAAGAATGATAGTCAAATTTACCAACAAGGAAGGAACTGTAATTTCGAAGGCTAGGAGTATTCCTGTCTCTTTTTTGAATTGGACTCACAATAAAAATTATCTGAGCTATTAGTCTTCATGGATGCTAGTTGGAAATACCACAAAGACTAACGGGGACAACCATATGTCAAATAACATGGCTCCTAGTCATCGTAGTAATTTGAGGTTGGTTGATAATCATAGGGAAGGAAAGAAATGACAATATAAGACTTCGAACCAAAGCCACGTGGACCACCAGATAGCCATCGCCATAAATCTAGCCAGCAGGTTCACTTCTCCAAGGCTGATTGGCCAAGATAGTATGTGGTACCAAAGCATGTCATATACGAAAGAAAGAAATTACCAAAGAATTATTAAGAGTAACTGTCAATACAGAGCTTGTGGGAGTTTTTTTTAGTACTCTACTATGTGTGTCTACAAATTTTTGTTTCTCCATCATCTCAAGGAAGGGATCCGTGTCTATTTCTTTTTTGTAATTATGATGCATGAGTGTTTTCTCGGGGTATACCCAAAATGTTGTATTGGAAGTTTCTTTTTGAGAACATGCTATGTGCCTTACCGGATGTAATGTCTTTGGCAGCATGTAGATTTTACATATATAGGATCCTTAGTAAGGATATATTCATCAACAGCCCTGGGCTGATTTTTGTAAAAGGTTTTGGGTCAACCTGTAAAACCCGGTATTAATGCTATAGTATTTTATCTACCAAAAAAAAAAATTATTCCTCTTTGGTGAAATCAATTTTCACAAAGACATAATAATTTATAGCCTTGAAATATAGGCTTTAAAATGTCATTTAATTATCTTTCTTTAATGAAATAATTTTCATAAAGAATAATAATTTAATGTGTTAAAACAATAGTCTTTTAATGTAATTACGCTGATAGGCGTCCTACAATGGCAGTCAGGAAGGTCAGCCACGCTGTAAACAATATTAATATTACGGTGGATTTAAAATATTTAAACTAGCTTAGATATATAAAATATATATCTATAAACACCGAGAGTTATCAATCTCGAGGTGCCTATCTATCACACCCCCAAGAAATAAGATAGGCACCTCGAGATTGATAACTCTCGGTGTTTATAGATATATATATTTTATATATCTAAGCTAGTATATAAAATCACCTCTCTTTAATGAAATTGAAATTTTTATAAATATAGGTTCACTTATGGCCCCGAAAAAGATAGCTTATGAAATATCATAAAATTAATCCCCTTCAATGAAATTGAAAATTTCATGAAGGAAAATTTATTTTATGCTTAAGCTGAAAAAATCTGATTTGACTCCAAAATGTGAAAAAATGAAATTTCAAAATTGTAAAATCTGCATCAAACAACCATTTTTAAAAAATTATATAAAATTGAAATTACCTCGGAATGAATCCGAATTTGTTGCGTATGATAGATTTTACATCATTCTTCATGGCTATTTAATTATTTTTATCATTTTACGTTTTTCAATTTTTATTTTAATCTCTGAAAATTAAAAAAATTAGCAAAAAGAAAGAAAAAAAAAAAAAAAAAAAAAACATAAATGCTGCAACCCCGAATTTCTCCACAAACCATGCAATCATTATTATTTAGCATAAAACCAGTATTAGAGTTATCCGACTTCGTGTAATCAACATCTAATATGGTGCAAGCTTCAAAGGAAAAGGGTGAAATGAACTAAAAACGAAATCAAGTTAACCATAAAAAAATGCATAAAACTTGAAACATTTCCAATTAATTGCTGCAAAAAGATATTCAATATTCCATTACAATGCAGAATAAAAAAATGCCCAAAGTTGGCCTCCAAATGGTGAAAATCAGCCCAGCGATATGCCTTCCTCCTCCGGGAAAATCCCAAAATATCCAACCATTCTTCCTGCATTTTTGAGGTATTTAATTTTTTTTTTTTTTCTTCTCTTCACTTCGTTTCCAGAAACTCTTCGTTTTCCCTTGAGGCTCTTCGTTTCCATTCTTCAAACCCTTGGTTCCTGTTTTTAGTTTTGGCTTGCATGCAACCCTTTTGTTTTTTTATTATTTTCAAACTCTTCCTTTTATTTTATTATCGTTCATTTCCTTTAGTTTCTATTTTTTTTTCTCTTGTCTCATTTTCCAAAGTTTTCCCTCTTCTTTGGCTACGTAATAGCCAAAAGCATGATGACACTGCTTTATTTTGTGCATGTAATAGGTTGGTGCCATTTCGCACCTTCTTGTCATGGAATCTCTCTTATTATAAAAACTGTTTCAAATTCCTTTTCAACACTTTTACAATCACGTGGACTACCTACACCAAAATACAAACTTAATTAGCTTTTAAACTTAATAAAACTAAAAGCTAAAGAAAGAAAAAAATTAAAATAAAATTTTAAACTAACTACTTTTAAAGCCAAAAACCGTCAGACAAGCATGCAAAGATTAGATTCTATTATATTATATAATATAATATAGTATAATCTTTTCTTTCTTTGTTTATTATATATTTTTTTACTTTTTCTTTTATTTTGATTTATTAAATTATAATACACACACACACACACACACACATATATATATATATTATTTTTTTTTCTTTTTCTTTTTTTATTTTTACTTATTTTTTTTTTTTTTTTTTTTGATTTATTTATTAATATATATATCTATATATATTAATATATTACTTTTTAATTTTTCATTTTCATAATTATAATAAACATATATATACATATATACTTATTAGAATTATTATTTTTTTAATTTTTAATAAAGCAATCAAATAACTAATTTAAAAAAAATTACTCATTGAAAATCACAATAAAGTAAAACTTCAAAACTAATCAAAATAAACAAAACCTATCAACCTAAAACACTAGAAAACTAGCAAAACAAGAAAACATTAGCCAATGTTAAACCGTAAAATCTACTAAAAATGACATTTAAAACCCCTCAAAAAACCAAAATTTTAAGGTGGGTCCCCAAATTTGAGGCTAGTTGTGGAATGGCCACAACAAATGGCGACTTTGCTGGAAAATGCTCTTGAGAATTCGATAAAAACCCAATCTATAATTAAAACACACAAGATTAGCGAGACATAATGATTTAGCAACGTCCCAAGAAGATGGGGGTAAATAGCTGAAGCATGAAAACAACTAATCGATCTGCCTTTGATCAGTGTGTGCAAAAGTGATTTATTTTTGCATTTCTAAAAATCCTCCAGATTCCATCATCTCTTTTTGCATTAGGTTATGAAGTACAACTCATAAAATGAATACTTTTACAGATAGAGCCCCACTGTCAGTCAGGCGTCTATAGCCCCGGTGAGGTTTATCTAACTCAACCGTGTGTTCGCTTAGTACTTTGCAAAGTCCATCTATCCTAGGTGGATTACTACTCTCTTTTTTTTATCTCTCTTTTTTTTCTCTTTTTTCTCTTTTTTTTTTTTCTTTTTTTTATTTCTCTTTCTAAGTATCAAGCTTTGCCTAGTCAGGGCCCCACAGCCAGTTAGACATCTATAGCCTTGGTGGAGTTGTCCTGAACTAGATGATAAATTTCAAGAAATTTTTTGCATCGCTTATACTAATGGAACTCTTGCAAAAGCATCAAGTCTCACTAGGTTAGAAAGTCAAAGTAGAGTGTGTGAGATTTTTGCCCAGGTTGCAAATCAAGACAACTTCATCCTTCTTACTTCTAGAAACACCATTTAATGTGTGTGTGGGTTCCATGTGGAGCTTGGGACAATCTTTCATTGTTCCACTTTCCACAATTTTAGTCCCAACATCTAAGCATGATCACCAAATAACTCATCTCCCTTTTCTTGGGTTCATTGGTTTTCAGATCAGGTGCTTCCCCTACTAAGCAAAGAAACACAAAAATGGGCTAGAGACCAGAAGTTAGCGACCACCTCAAAACAAGGGAACAACCTAACACACAAAACTAAAAATACAACCCAAAACTAAATCCAAACCCAAAAATCATGGACAAAGCACAAAAGCAAAAACCAAAACTATATACACATGTGCAATATGGTCAAGATGGTGCAAAAATTTGAACTATCACTTTCTAGGATCCCAAACATGATTAGAACATTTCAAGAGACATATAATATGATACACATGCCAAAATTTTTAGGATCCCAACAAAAACAAGATTAGACCAAACAATGCAACAATATTCATCTTACCCCTCTCACCATACCAATTTGATTTAGTTCCATTAATAATCTTATGGTGGAGTTTCAAGTTCTCAAGTTGATTATACAATAATTGATCTTCAATTATTTCATGTTTATTCTTTAACATGTCAATTTCACAATTCCATTTATGATGTAGAAATAAGCTTTCATTTTTAGATATGAGATCTTGCAAACTAGAGCCTATTTCTAAAAATTTTAAAGCCAAATCATTTTTCAAATTTGTAGACCAATCAAATTCATGTAATCGTTTGCAAAAACCTAGGATATTTATTAAATGAGCATCATCATAAGTTTTTATCATATATTCTGTTACTAATTGATTATGAATTTTATTTAACACTTCAAGCATACCAACTTCATTTTCATTCAATAAAGCAATATCATTAGTGGTGTGAAGAGGAATTAAGTCAAAATTTTCATCAACCACAAATGACATTTCATCATTGATAGTATTTAAATCCATCAATCCATTAGACAAACCTTCACTTGCATTTCAAATGGTGGAACCTAAAAGGTGAGATTTTACCTTTGGCACTTTTCCATTTACCATTACTTGGAGAGGATTTGAAACTTTCTATTTTTTCTCATGACATTCATTATCATCATCATGTAGCGCATGTTCTTTCTCCATGACCTGTTTATCAAAGACACCAAAGTTAGGCACCCAATTAAAAAAATGTCCATCATTTTCAAACCATAAGTCTTGTCTACCTAGGGATGGGTCAACTAACACATCTCCATGATCAATTACTTGGGTTATTTCAGATAACATGATATTTTCAATTGGATCATCGGTTATATCAAACCCAAACCATTCAGGTTCTGAAATTTTCTCTTCTTGAAATGGCATAGACATTGTAGAACCAATAAGTGGATCAAGATACTCAATTATTTTTCCCTCAAAGGAACCCAAATCAAATGATTCTCCTTCTTGATTCATGGTTGTAGAATCCTTATCGCTTTCCCACATTTTATGAGATTCAAATCCCTCTTCCAAAACTTTCTCAAATTGTAAAAGATTTGTGATATCCTCATGTGAGGAAGCAATTGTATTGTCTTGCACATCACTTGACACAAAAAAATCATTAGAATATTTATATTGAGCATATTCTTCCAATTTCTTCCAAGAATCATAGTAATCATCTTTCAAAATCAAGTTGTGACGTTCAATTACTTCTTCATAATCTTTCGATTCATCAAAATGTTTATCATCCAATTCATCTTCACCTTCCTTAGATGGTTCAATTATTTCCAAAAGTAGGTTATTTCTTGAATTCAGATTGGTGAGGCTATCATAATACAAATTTGTAATCCATTATTCAATTCTATCACAATTTGGAAGGTGTGGATCTTTTTGACCATCAATTTCAACGA
The DNA here is from genome assembly GCA_028583015.1 of Wollemia nobilis. Taxonomy (NCBI): domain Eukaryota; kingdom Viridiplantae; phylum Streptophyta; class Pinopsida; order Araucariales; family Araucariaceae; genus Wollemia; species Wollemia nobilis. The sequence goes on along the minus strand of JAQPPZ010016892.1, from coordinate 4,352,765 downwards.
CATCATCCAAAGCATCTTCCAAAAAAAAGTGGTGAAATTCGGTTATGTCTTCAAATTCCTTTATTGATTTTCTTTCAAATTCACTTTCAACCACTTTTGATGGCTTAGGAGCTTCTATAAGGGGATAAATTTTCACATATTGCTCCATGTAGTTGCTCCAATATTCCTTTGCTAGTACAAATGCCCAAATCATATCCTCATAGGTTTTTTTATCCAAATCCTCATTTTGGGGTAATGATTCTAAATATTTTCTTTCTAAAATAAA